>CM037878.1:69179288-70599458 GCA_021292165.1 Shinisaurus crocodilurus | reverse complement strand
GGCTGTCCACTGCGTAGGCTCTCTCTCTGCATGTAGCTCAAAAAGCGCTTTAGATACTTCCTGATAAAGAGATAAGACAATTATACCATGTAGTATTTATAAAATACAACTAGCACTTTATCATCCAGTATTGTACGGTTTGACTAAAATACTCCTTGATGAAGCTTACAATTATAGCAGAAAACATTAATCAGCACAATGAAACAACCAATTCAATAACCACAATTCAATTAAAGTGTGGGTGTAATATATTTGGACAGGTTTTTATTAGAGCTGATGCTTTGAAAGGCAACTGGTGCAGATACCTACAAGCATCTATATAGATCCCTTGATTTGAGAAATGCTTCAAAGATCATTCTTCCAAAGAAGGCCATTTATTTATGTGAATGATTAGGACAAGAGAAACATTCGTCATCATTAAGTAGCTCCACAATATAACCTGTATTGTAATCATGTATTATTAATTTTAATCTGGTGGTGGTTTGATTAAAACCTTTCTACCAGTTGATGGCCTCATGCCAGCCTTCCCAAAGATGTGTCCTCCAGATGTCTTGGACTACAACTCATAATTCCAAGCCTGCATAGCCAATGATAAGCAAGGTTTATCTGTCAGCTCTCAAATTAGAGAAATGCAAATAAATAAGGTGCATCAGTGTACGTTAACTATGATTTATCTCTTCCAACTATTTTCTACATAAATAAATTGAGAAAGAGAGAGCATGCTGAAAGTCATGAATTTGGATGAGGGAAAGGAGGGGTTGAAATCTCAGCTCAACTCTGAAAGCCCTGTTTATAGTACTCCACTTGACCCAAAATTCAGCAGGAAAACCCCTATGGGCAGAACTGAATACTGCCACTGCACTCATTCCGTTGCTCCAGTATGACCCACTGCAAGCACAATGGGGAGTTAGTATTTCTTAAAAGCAAACCCGGAAATGGGAGGAAACACTAGTTTCCAGATCAGGACAGCTCAGCAGAGGTCCCTTCTCTGTTTCTGCTTGTTTTCAGTTGCTCTTAGAACCACTAGCTCCCAGTAGCACTACTGATGTCCTGCTAGCATGCAGGCAACATTGGATCCTGCCCTTTATTAGCCTGTGAAAGAATAACTGCAAGAATGTGTCTTTAAATATGTGCAGGAAGTCTTACTGTCCTTGTAGCACAAATGGCCCCCATTTGTAAATTTATTAATGGCGGGTAGATAATGATAGCAAGGAAATGGAAAATTCAACAAGTTTTTTCGTATTACTGATTGGTATAAGGTGGTGTGGGATATGGCCTTAAATGATAGTTAACTTGTATAGTCAAATGCAAAAGGGGACAATTAAGGAAAAATAATTTTAAGGATATTTGGGGATTATTGTTAGATTATGTTCTAGTAAAGGGAAGAGGAGTGCACCATGTCAAGATTTGATGTATTTTTGGAATTTAGGATAATAATGGATTACAAGATCTAAGTATTTCTTGGTGCCTTGGTGATGGGAGCACTGTATTAGTTGTATATATTTTATTTGTGTTATTGTTTGATAAAAATTTAAATAAAATTTAAAGGAAACCAAAAAAACAAATGGGCCCCATACATCTGGATTAGGGAAAGGGGTTTCCAGCTAGAAGCGCATGACATCCGGGCAAGACTGAGGTTTAGTACTTTTCATATTAAAAAAATTAAGCACTCCCTAGTCATTGTAATCCACCCTGGAAATTTTGAATTGAAGGGCAGTATAGATATGTTTTATATTATATATTATTTACATAAGCCTACGACAGGAAGTTATTTCTTGATTTCCCCACCAGTAAAATGGGAATAATAGGTTAATGTGGACTAATGTTATTTAAACTTTTTTTTTTTTTCAGGAAGAGCAGAAACAGGTATGATGGAGGATGCTGTCCTGTCACCAGGACTGAAGTAAGATTCAACTGCTGGTCCAGTCATGCATGTAAAGGAGGTGAGAGGGTGCCATCTTGTTCTTTGCCTCCCAGCAGCAACTTGTCTTGGGGCTGGTGCCTCTATAGGGGTGTGGTTTCAAAGCCCCTTCACACATTAGGCTGTGGGGCCATGCTTCCATACCCTCCAACATTTCACAGATGAAAATAGGGACACACATGTGAATTTGTAAGAGGTATGGTTAAGCAACATGAAGGTGTTATCAAGAGGGTGTGACCAGGCAACATGAGGGCGTGGCCAAAGGTATAGACACCCATCCCAGGAGAGCTTTCTCCATTGCACTTCAGCATGTGTTAGAAAAAGACTTTCACATAGGGTACACAGGTAGAGCCAAGTAAAATTTACCACTGCTCTGAAAACAGAATAACAGTGCAATCCTATGCATGGGTACTCAGAAGTAAGTCCTATTACGTTCAGTGGGACTTACTCACAGGAAAGTATGTATATTTTAAAGCAATCTACAACACTGACCATCACATCTTGTGGCAGCAAATTGATTATGCATGATGTGAAGTAGTATCGTGTAATACCAGGGATAATTGTGAAATGCTGCTCCTTGCTAGAAGAAGAGGTACAGCAGCAGCGCCAGTGCTACAATGACTTTTCCAGAATTAATATTATTTAATTTTGATAAAATGTATTTTATAATATTTATAAGTGGCTTTTGTATTATTATTTTTTACCTTACTTAAACCCTATATTGTTGATATCTGATGTTTGTCGGGGTGCGGTGCTTTGCAGGAGAATCTCTTTTTGTTTTAAAATTGTCAGGATTGGCACAAATTCAACAGGTGAAGCTTACCCACTCACCCCAGACCCCCAAACATGGAGCTTCAGAGAGAAGGGGGAGTTTTTTTGCATTTCCTTCTGACAATGTATCTCACCTGTTAGAGGCACAGAGTCAGCTCTGTTAGGAAATAAAATCTTTGGCAATATAAGATAGGAATCATGTGATAAATTCCCTCATTCAACCTCTCCCCTCAGTCCAGGCCAGTCGGTGCAGCTTTACAGCAGGTACAGTGTGTGTGCACGTGCACACGCGCACACACATCCTCACAGCATCTGTCTCTCCGTGGAGACTCTGCAGCTGTTCGAGCCTAAAAAGAGGCTACATTTAAAAGGGGCCATACCATGGGCAATATTGCAAGTAAGGTTGCAGTTTTAGCTTAGCTACATTTAAAGTATCTTGCAGTTGTGGGAGGCAGGGAAATTTGGGACTCTGCATGACAAAGTGAAAAGCCGGGATGGGTTAAGGCTTTTCGTGATGGTCCCGGAATTTTCGGGGCAGTTGGCGACTATGTGCTTCTGGTCTTGCCCCTCATGATGCCTGACTCCCCTGGTCCTGCCCCTGCCATTCCTGCATTAGCATCGACATAGGAGGCAGGGAAGCTTATGCAACTCAACGTCTATATATTTAGGCTTCCCTGGATCCTGGAAAATGGATCACAGAGGGTTACCGGGCCTGGGGAGGCCTACACACATAGAGGTGTACACACGCAGGCTTCCCTGCCTGAAACGTACAAGTGGATAAGTGGGGCTGGGCCAGGGGGAGCTGCACATTACCAGAGGCATGGCTCCACAGCCCCTTTCCACCTGCATTGCTCCATCACAGAAGTAATGTGTGAAGGGGGCCTGTGTGAATACTGGAATGCGAGTCTTTCCCGCTCACTCACTGCCCATCTTAGAGGGCTATGTGATGAATTGCTGAGAAAGGCACATGATTGTCCCCACGGACATAATTCTAGGAGACAAATGCACACGCACCACAGTCTTGAGTGACCTTGCCACAGAGAAGAGGCGCCTATGCTACAGCAAGTGACTTAACATGCAAACAGGATGTAAACCATTACCAGTTTCAGTTGGGGACGTGGGCAGAGCTTGGTAGCTAAGGGGGGGGTGCCTCATAGGTTAGGAGGTTGTTGTTCACCTGGTTAATCATGGGACAGAGACTTGCAGTAGCTGGTGGCTGAGGGTGGAATCTGATGAGCATGGGGACAGAGCTAACAGCAAGCACTCAAAAAACCAGGTAGAAAATAACCTTTCCTGTTGATGCTGTCCCCTCACCCTGAAATTTTAGATCAAACCCCAAGAACTGGAAACAGCAGTCCAGCAATCAGGTATTTTGGGATAAGAGGAGCATGTAATTTTCAGGGGGGTTCATTACAGATGCTTATAGCTCTGAGCAGACAGACACCCTTTTTTCCAGAAGGCCCCTTGGGAGGGGGCATTCTATGAAAAATAAAATGGTGCCCATCAGCTGATCAGAACTGCAAGGAACTCTTACGACACCCAAGCATGCACACATGCACACACGAGATATGCTCCCAACCCCCAAATGCTCCCAACCCCCAAATGCTCCCAACCCCCAAATGCTCCCAACCCCCAAATGCTCCCAACCCCCAAATGCTCCCAACCCCCAAATGCTCCCTCTTTTGTTTCAAAATCCCCCCAACTGCGAGCCAAACTTTCAAGCTGTTTAATAATTGATTAATTATTGTCTTGATTAATCAAGACAATTAATCATTGTCAAGGTTACAAATTCGTACATTACTTTCCATACACATTTGTGTTATGTCGAATATTAGATGGAAATAAATCATGTCTTCTGAAATCCAGAATCTCCATTTAGATATTTATAGATATTCATACAAAAGTAGAGATGGTTGAGTTTGCCCTCTGCTCATGATGGATTGGCTCAGAAATTAGACTAATTGTTACCTCAAAAAACAGAATGTTAGGGCAGGTAAAGCTGTAAATCGCAACTCTTCTTTGAGGCAAGCTTTACAAAGTCATATAGCTTATATCTGAGCCCAAGCAGAACAAAGTTCTCCAGTGTCTCTATACAGAAGGATGACCCACCAAACATAATCAAAGTACCTGAAGAGATATTTTAATGCATGTTAAAAAGGTGACTTAAAATGGGTAGGTGTATTTACTATATAACTACTCAGGGCTTTTTTTCTGGTGGAACTCACCGGAACTGAGTTCCAGCACCTTTTCTTCTATTAATTGCATTACAATTTAATCGCCATCTACTCCCGAGGAAATGTAATCCAAGAGTTCCGGTACCTTTTTCTCCAGAAAAAAAGCACTGTAACTACTATAGTACTCTGCCAAAAATTTCTTCCACAATTTTTTCAACCATTCTCGTTCAATTTGATGGAAAATAAATTGTTTTTGAAAAGAAATTGAAAGGAGACGAAAATTTCAGAGAAATTCTCATGGGGTTGGGTCCAAGGTTCTTGCGTTTACCTTACTCATGGGGTTCATAAATCATAGAGTTGGAAGGGCCTACAAGGCCATCGAGTCCAACCCCCTGCTCAATGCAGGAAACTAGAGGAGGGGGTCTCCCATCCAAGTAACAACCAGGCCTGACCCTGCTTAACTTTTCACACTCAGACAAGCTGAGCCAGCGTGAGCCACAGGCCTGTTTGGTGGCTGAGGGGTGTGCGCGAGTGTCATGTCTTTCATTGTACATCGTATCCCTGGCAGCCCTGTAGCCTCCTTGGCTTCCTGCACTTCAATTAAAGCCCAGGGGAAGACTTCATAAAATGATTCCTCCCACAGGTCTTTTTCAGATCAGGAAGCGCAGGCAGCCTAGGAGGCTGCAGAGCAATCGAGAGTTATACAATAGAAAGAGAACACACACACACACACACACACACACACACACCACCCTCAGCCACCTCATAGTGATTAGGTAAGCTCAGAACCACCACAAAAATAAATTCAAAATAAAATATAAAATGCCCCGAGAATGAGGCAGAAAAACTGAAACCCATTTCATAGGGGAAGAAAGCATCCAGGAAACTGGAGGACAGATTTTGCCACAGCACTAGTTCTACCTGTCCCCTAGAGCTAGACACGACATTGTCCCCTTCACGCCTGCATTGTGGAAGATGCAAAATGGAGGCTAGGCTGCCAACACAGCTGATACTGTTGCCACTAGCAAAAAAACAAATAAACAAACAAAAACCCATAGGGGAAAAAAATTAAGAAGCTATGCTACAACCCTTGCCAATGGTGAGTCCTACGTGTGAGAAACTATTGGAGAATTTCTCCTCCCCCTGCAGAAATTTAGTGAAATTTTCGCTCAATTTCTCTGCATATAGTAGGGTGGAGAATTCTGAGATAGCATTTGTACATGGTTCTAAAATATTATTTCTTATAAATGATGGAGGGGAATGCTTAAATTCTAACCATCTCAAGACAAACTTGGGGAACAAATTGTAGCATTATTATAATTTGTAATACATTTAATAATGGGGAAATGCTGAAGTCTCAGAACCTTTAATTTTGAAAGGGCACCCTCCAATTTAAAATCACTGAATCTGAAACAAGTGTTTGGCCCAAATATTTGAGACACTGCACTTCTCCCAAAATCATTGTTTTTAAAAAGGTTTCTCACCAAAATTCATATCGAGGCAGTTTTCAATAAATTATTATAAATCTGCAAGAAGATTCTGAATTTTCCAAACCAGGGGGTATCTACACAAAGATCCTAAACATTTTTTTTTTAATTGTCAGGAGGGAAGTAAAACTAAAATTTTCAGTAACAGTTCATCTGAAAAGGTTTATCTCACCCTGAGTCAGAATGACATTGAGATTGCTGCTTACACAGGATGTTTTCAGAAGATGGCTCCGATAGGGATGTAACCATTCGCCCTGTGCGGGCGTAGCAGGCCAAAATCGGCCCCGCTCACGTCTGCGCGGGGCTCGTGCGGGCCTATGGGCCTAAACTTGTCCAGCGGCGGCTCGCCTCTCTGTGGCGAGCCACCCGCGCCGGTCCCGTTGCGTCACATCCGGCCCCAGAAGTGACACGACGGGACCCTGCGCAGGTGCACTGGACCCCCGCACAACGTATTGCGCCTGCGCAGGGTCCCCAGGTTGTGGTCTGACCTTTTAAGGAGCTGTCCATGGTGCTGAACCTATCATGTGGGATGGGGGTTCAGCACCGTGGATAGCTCCTTTGAAGTTCAGGCTGAAACCCAGAGTGGATACAACACCCCTCTAACACTGGAGCCACCAGCCTCCACTGGCAGCCTCATACTGAGCGGGGGAACATTGGTCCCTCTAGCCCAGAAGAACTGCCTACTCTGACAACAGGCCCTCAAGGTTTTAGGGAGAAAAATATTTCCCCAACCCTGTGGAGGATGCTGCCGCTGCACTGCCAGGGCTGAAGTAAGATTCAACTGCCGGCCCAGATGGCGTCCGTATGTGGAATGGGGGAAGGAGCGGAGGTCGTCTTGCCCTTCCTGTCAGGCAGCAAAATGTCTTGGGCCAGCCCTGATGGCAGGGGGTGAACCTGGAAATCTATATAAGCAAATATGTACTTCAGTGCCCACATGCCCTAGCCATGCACTGTTGGAATACAAATAGATCTTAACCACTAGCAGTAGTAGAGGTAATCTAGGCTGCCAATGAATTGGGCAAATGAATTTAAAATAAATAGCATATAAGGCAGCAGTCAAGAAAATATTCTGTTTACAGGATTTGTCTCATCTTTCGTACAGAAACAAGCAGAGGATGGAGCCTCTGGCCCTGATCCAGTTATCTGGGAAGTTACCTGCACTTAAGTTTCATTGAAATCAATAAGGAAAATTAGTCACAACTAATTTAAGACCTATTGATTGCAGTGGGACTTCAACCATGGCCGATCTTTAGCTGGATAAGGGCCTTTACATGTAGAGCCCAATTGTGAATTATGGTGAATAATTGAATAGTAGCTAGCTGGAGTTTATGGGTTGGATCCAGATTTATGCTGGGTCACCTGGGCCAGCAGAAGTGGACTTCCTCACGGCAGCCCCACCAGCCCCCTGAAAATACTACAGAGAGTGTCAAGAGCCCTTGCAGAATGGGGTGAGTTGTGGGGAGGGGGGAGGGTGATTCCTAAATATCGGGCAGAGGGACTTTCAGAGTCCTTCCTCTTGCAGAAGGCAGCTCCTGGATCCAACCCATGAACTCCATAAAATGGAGGAGGAGGAGGAGGAGGAGGATTATGTAAGCCACCTGGGGTTCCTTGCAGGAAAAAAGGTGGGATATAAATATAATAAACAAACAATAAACCCCATACCTGCATGAATCCCTGTTTAAGGAATTCTACTTCTTCCCAACTGTGTGGAGCTTGTGTTCTCCCTCTACAATGGGAGGGCAACTTTGGGCACTCCAGGGACCAATTCTCTCCCCCCACCCCGCACCACTTCCAGGCTGCTCTCCACCTGCTACCACCCTCATGCCACAAAAAGAAAGGGAAAAAAGGAGGAAACAGGAAAAATCAAGCTTAATGTGTCTTTGAATCCTCCAGAGCCACTATGGAGGCTTAGAATGGGTAACTTTAGCTGGTTTTCAAGCTAAATTTGTCCATTCTAAGTCTCAATAGCAGTTTGAATTTCGGTGGAAGATCATAACTTTTTCTCCCTTTCTTTTTAAGCAAAAAAGGGGTGGGAGGCAATGGGGTGGGGGATACATTGGGGTGGCAGGGGCCACATATGGCCCACCCTTGCCCTACACAGTAATGGAAATATCTCCTCTCCCCTTCCAGCATCATGCTTCTATCAAAAAAATTCGATCTAAGTATGTGCCACACATCAGATGTTTAAACCCAGCACTCAGCATCCCACAGCCCCAGTGCTTTTTATAGTGTAGAGATACTACAGTGCTGTCTCTTAAATCCCCCAATATAGAAGGCGATTTTCAGAGTCCAGGACTGAGCCTCGTGTTGCTCAGTCTCCTGCAGCAGCTTTAATTGAGATCAGTAAACAATCCCCTCAGAGAAACTAGCAGGAACCACAGTGCTGGCTATGTTAGCAGTTCAATTCGATCTGCACAATTTCTGCTGAGGAGCAGCAGATCCAGAAAAGTAGCTGCAGCCTGCAAGGGGTTCACAGAAACTTTAATTTTCCTCCAATTCCCTTTTGGATATTAAATTTAAAGACTCTCAAGTAGCATGGGACTTTTTTATTATTATTTTTTTTGTTCCTCTATTTTTATGAACTCAAACTGGAATGAACTAAAGGCCCTGTGCTATACTTTTGTAGACTATTAGGAATATGTTCTTCCTAACAGTGGCTTTATTGGTTCTCATAATGCTATCCATGTTAAATCTTTTTCACAGAAGTTAAAATAATCTAACTCAGAGTTGAGATGTAGGGCTAGAAGTAAAGCCTAGCATGTCATTAGTATCATTTACAATTGGTGGCCCTCCAGATGTTTTGGCCTACAACTCCCACAATGCTTCACCATTGGCTATGCTGGCTAGGGCTCATGGGAGTTGTAGCTCAAAACATCTGGAGGGCCACAAGTCACCTACCCCTGATTTACAGTGTGTAAAGGTATCAAACCCATGGCTCATTGTGCTGCTAGAGAAGAATATGACAAGAAAGAGGCAAAATATTTGACAGCCAAGATAACAAGACATGTGGCATACCTTCCTTATGAAGAAAAGCTAACAGCAGAACCCTGTACATGCCTACTCAGAGTCAGAAGTAAGTCCCATTGAGTTCAATGGGGTTTTATCCCAGGTACATGGGTATGGGATTGCAACCTAGGGGGCAATCCTATTGTGATGATCGTAAGCCCACGAACTTCGAGGCGTATGGTCATCTTATACAGGGTTGGAGGAGCAGCGGAGGCGATCTCAGCCTCCTTGTCCTCCCGCCCTGCTTTTTTACCCATCTGGCGAAAGCGTTTGAGAGGGAAGGAAGGAGACCGGAGAGGCCTCAGGATAACTTGTATCCTGGCCTCTCCAGTTTCCTCCCCTCCCCCTAGAACACCTCCTTCCCCCCCTCCAGGTTGTTTTCCTGACCTTAGAGAGCAGCCAGCATAGTTCTTTCCATGCTGGCTGCAAGGGGGAAGGGAAGAGGGGTTGATGCTCCAATCCCAAGCTCCAAGTTTGGAGCATTGTCTCAGATCTGGGAATCTGAAATATCCTATGGCCGCTCAGATGCTGTCTAGGGGCCATAGGATTGCTCCCTCTGGTTGTAATCCTAAACAGATTTCATGAGAAAAAGCCCCATTGAACACAGTGGGGTTTACCTCTGAGCAAGCATGCATAGGATTAATTTGTTTCAGAACACTTCCCCCCTACCCAGAATCTAGAGATTAATTTTTCTACCAGAAATATGGTCCATGACAAACTCAGACACTGAATATTTCCCTGAAACACTCAAATGTGGGGTCTAGAACCGGGATGGGCAGTTTGTGGCCCTCCAGATGTTTTGGCCTATAACCTTCATCACCCCTTGCCAGCAGTCAATACTGAGGGATGATGGGAGTTGTGGCCCTCCAGATGTTTTGGCCTACAAGTTGTCCACCCTTGCCCTAGAGGTTAGCGTGTGTGTTTATCAATATTGCACATGTCTATCTGTAGTGAATCATATTGCAACATGGGCTTTTTTGGAGTTCTTAAGAATAATGGACAGACAACAAACAAGTCTCTGACATTAAACAAATCCTAATGTGAAATGTGGCATCATGTGATTAGACA
Organism: Shinisaurus crocodilurus; assembly: GCA_021292165.1. Taxonomy (NCBI): domain Eukaryota; kingdom Metazoa; phylum Chordata; class Lepidosauria; order Squamata; family Shinisauridae; genus Shinisaurus; species Shinisaurus crocodilurus. Next base: position 70,589,031 of record CM037878.1, on the reverse strand, counting down.
ATATTAGATAAGATGGCTTGGCACACATGTTGGTTCAACCTGTTTAGAAGAAAATATTAGAATACAAATGAGATGGGGTTATGCAGTTTGTTTGTTTTTAAGAATCGCAAGAATATCAGATTAGCATGGCTGTGGTATGAAAAACAACATGTTTTTGAAACTTGCTGGGTTGAGGATGCACTGCAGATTTGTTGGAAGCACTGTAGATTTTGGTAAAGCTGCCAAAACTTTCAGAGAGATATTTGGAGTCATTGGAACAGCAGGAGCACTAACTAATTAGATTAAAAGTGCAGTGGTACCTTAGAGACTAGGTGATTTATTGTGGCCTGACCTTTCAAAGACAACAGCCTACTTCATCAGATTCATCATAGTCTGTTGTTAATGAAAGCTCATGTCACAAACAAGCCTCTCATGCTGCAATCCTATACCCCCTTACATGGGGAAAACCCAACTGAATTTAATGGGACATACTTCTGGACAGATATATGTAGGGTTGTGCTGTAAGTGTTCCACTGTTTCCCACCCTAATCCTCACTTCATATTGTCACTTGCTGTTGGAATGGAAGTTAAACTCATACCAGGATGGTCCACAAGAGGAGCACTGCAGTAAACAGGTGCAAAAAAGGGGGCGTGATCTTCAGTGGAATGCCCATGGCAAATTTAACATGGCCCTGTTGTTAGTATGCCATTATGTTATATATGGTTTCTAAAACCTCTGGAACCTGTGTTGGAGACAATACTGATTAACAATTAAATCAGCTAGGGGTCCATTTTGAGAAATTTGTGGGAAATGGTTGACCATGACCAAGTCCCTTCCACTTACTCAAAGTGAGCCTGCTCAAAAGCCTTCCCACTCCTGTCCATTACTGTAGCTGCATCAAACACATTCTTCCTTTTTTTGGTCCTGCTCCAGTCTGGCTCTCTACCTTCCCCTCCTGGAAATGGCTATTTTTAGAAACCTTGGTTGGTGACTGATGGTTCCCCCTGGCACCCTTCAAGAGGAGAGATGTAGCCTATTGACTGCCAGTTGCCATACCCTAGGATACAGTTAGGTAGTTGTGTGATATGGGCAAACCAATGGTGGAGAGAACACTAGTCTGAACATAAGAAATCATTGTCATTCTTTTCACTAGGGGAATAGCTAAAGTCAAAGATAAGGAAAGTGGGTGAAGGATATTCTCAGCCCTACACAATCCACTTCTGGCATTTTCCACTAACATGTATACACTCTGTTGGTCATCAATGCTCAAAAATTGCACCATGTACTCAACAATTTTAATTATAAAATGAACTCTGTAGATTACTAGGAAAAGGTTCATGAGATTTCATGGGCAAGGTGGAGTTTGGGGGATGGCTTCAACTTCTTGCCACATCCCCTTTTGCTCTGGTCATGAATACCATTGTCATGTTTCAAGCATTACAGAAGTAACCAGATGGGATGGAAGTGACATATGGTCCCATTTCCTTGTACTTCAGAGTTGCAAGGCCTTACTCAAAGTACAAGAGGAATGAAGGGCATGAAAGAAGGAACTGAGAAAGAGATATAATATTCCTAGGGATATGGTTGAGTGAGTCAGATGATAGATTTCCATACCTTGTCCAATCCATCAACTGATTCTGGTTCAATAAAGGTCAACATTGATGAGCCTTGTCTCTTTCACATATTTCAGTGCTACCATGTTTACAACTACAGGGTACACACAGCAGAGGAATAGGGATTACATTTACTTCCATACTTTTCTTCTCTAGTTAACCTGATTTTTGTCCCTCTGAAGGTCATATTTTGTTTTCATATCCATTCTCCAAAGCTTGCTCAGAATTACCCAATGGCACTTCAAACATGTTTTGATGACTTTTTAAATTGGACTGGCTATCTATTATCAACATTAACACCAAAGGGTATTGAATACCACAGCACACCACTCCTTAATTCCCTAGGAATAGCTAATCAAGCAGCAGTTTTTCCTTTAAACTTATCCTCCCAATTGCACAGTAAAGGAACAATGGAACCACGGAAAGAGAAATCAAGCTATTAGTTGACACTTCTAAAACAAATTTAAAAGGGTAAATGATTGTTATACTGCATGTATAAACAGACATCATTGACTAGATACAGAGTCCTTGATACTCTACTCTTGAACGATCCATGAAAACTAGACCCAACTGTGTTCAATAGCCACATTGTGTACTTGCTGCAATGTACCAGAGTTACGAGCACTTCCTGCTTGCAGCTCCAGCTGTGTGTGACACGATGGGCCATCGAACTCACTAGACGTAGTAGATGGCCTGTGGCTCACGCTGGCTCAGCTTGTCTGAGTGTGGAAAGCTAAGCAGGGTCAGGCCTGGTTATTACTTGGGTGGGAGACCCCTCCTCTAGTTTCCTGCATTCAGCAGGGAGTTGGACTCAATGGCCTTGTAGGCCCCTTCCAACTCCATGATCTATGAAATCTATGAATCTATGTCTGGACAAAGCCATGATGCACTGAAGATGCCTAGCACTGGTTTAGTTCCTTTGTCCAGCTCTGTTACAACCTTGGGAAATAAGTGGGGGGTTTCCCCTATAATTCACTTTCCCACGTATTGAGTTAGTAGAAGATGCAAGATTAATTTCTTCTCCTGATATAACAGAGCAGTAAAGATTATTCCAAAAAGCTTAATGTATTTAGGAGTCACTTGCAGCACAACAACTTGCAGAGAGGTACAGCAACACAGATTGGCATTAAACCTGCCTCGAGATGATCCATTATTGCAATACCCTTTCCCCCTGCAGCTCATTATTTCTCTTGATAAATTAACCATCAGCAGATCCATTGACAAAGAAGGGGCACTGGCTCATTTCAATAGCTTTTGACACAGTCTGCTCTCTGTCTCCGTCAATCACCGCTGTTGTTGTTTGTGCTGGACATGTGGCTAGCCGAGCATTTAATATATTGCTTTGTCTTCATCTGTATGGAGCACTGCATAAGATTGGCAATGTCTGTAGCAGGCTATCCACTCTAGCCAGTGGCCAAGAACAAATAGAATAACAACAGCTGTCAGGGACATGATAATAGATCCATGCTGCCGGAGACTGTTGCCTCCTCACTACTTCAATTGCCTTCATTCTTCCCTCTTCTTCCATCACCTTGTTAATCTTCCTCCCCTCTTACTGTTCTCATCCACCACTTACCTTCACCATCATCCTCCCTCTTGCTACTTCTATCCCTCTTGGATTGCTGCCAGCGTATTCACTGCCTTCTTTTCTTCCATACCCTGTGAGCACTTGGGCATACTTTCCCAGAAACTCTAAATCCCCAATTTCCAGCTCCTTTCTACTGGATCTTCAGCTATAGAATTGAGTGGGGCAAGGAGGTTGCCAACACCTGGTCCTGAAGCATACCCCTGTGCTCTTCTTTACAGCCATGTACAGGCCTGTGGCTTACGCTGGCTCAGCTTGTCTGAGTGTGGAAAGCTAAGCAGGGTCAGGCCTGGTTATTACTTGGATGGGAGACCCCTTCTCTAGCTTCCTGCATTAAGCAGGGGGTTGGACTCGATAGCCTTGTAGGCTCCTTCCAACTCTATGATCTATGAATCTATGTGGCAGGGAAACATTTAGCCATGCCTCTTTTTTCCTGATTTGTAGCATTGTCCTCTCACTCCCAACTGGGTGAGCTATATTTCCCCATATTATTTTCTTGCCCTTTCCCAAAGAAATGGGTTACAAGTGATCCTTAGCACCTTTGATCCTCACTACAGCATGGTGAAATAGATTAAGCTCAGACACCGGTTTCCTCAATCACAGTGGTTTAAACACACCACTGTGGCTTGTGGCACCTACCGTGTGTGCCAGGTCAGGTGCATGCTAGCCAGATTTCCCTAATTACCCACACTGGCACAGCTTGCTGTGTCATCTGAACCCATGACTTGTTTGGGGTGGGCAGCAACCCTTAAATAACCCAACAACAGCCAAACAGTAACCCAACAACTAGGCCCACAAGGTTGCCTTGTATTGCTTCACGGCTGAGCAGAGATTTTAACTTGGACATCCTGTAGCACTCCAGCTCTTAAAACTCAGTGACCTTTTTATGAGCAGGGATAGCATTAATTAGGAAACTATGCAAGTTTCTCCAATCTTACTGGACCGTAGAGGGTTTATCTTGTTCCATGGCTCCCCACTGTTACTGAGATTAAAAGAAAGAATCCTGGACAAACTTCAGGATTAACCTATCACTTTCCATTGGTTTGGGAGGGACAGGAAAGCCTCAATCCTGCAAGCAGGATCAGCCACTCCTTCCCATTCAGCTACAAGGAAAGGTAGGCTCCAGAGCAACCTTCCCCAACCTGGTGCCCTCCAGATATGTTGGACTACAACTCCCAGCATTCCCTAGTCAGCCATACTGGCAGAAGGTTGCTGGAAGTAGTAGTCCAACACATCTAGAGGACACTAGGTTGGGGAAGGCTGCTCCAAAGGCCCAACCTGGCTTAAACTTGCTGGATCCAGCATTAAGGTATGGTTGGGGAATCCAGTCCTTAGAAAGTAACACCTTTCAGAGTTATACAGAGAACCAAACTACACATTATGCTAATCACTTAGCTCAGGCTTATCATCATCATCATCATCATCATCATCATCCTCATCCTCCTCCTAGTGCAAGTGAGTGTGGGCCCAATTTGGATCAATCCACCATGTTCTGGGTGGGGAGAGTTAAGCCTTCCCACCCACCATTTTTCCCCAACCCCCCTTCCCTTCTCTTTTTTAAAAAGTTGCGGAGGGGAAAGGTTTAACCCTTCCCCTCCAGGAGAGTGGTTGTCCCAATCCAAACATGTGCACTTACTAGAGTAAAAAAGAGAGAGAGAGACAAGCCTCAGCTACAAGCATAACATGTAGTTTGAAGTGAGAAAGAAAACTGGTGATTTCTAGATGGAGTTTGCTGAAAATTGGGTGCTGAAGGGGTGTATTTGCTTTCACAGTGATCTGCATACATATTTCTAAATAAAGTAAATATCAAAGGAACCAGGAGTCTCAGCTGCTCCCTCATCCAAAGGAAATTATGCCCTGTCATGGAAATTAGGGAAGTGGGGAGCCCTTAACATTCTTCTCTAATTCCTATACAGAAATACAGCTTTTCTTCTCTTTCAGCCATAGTTTTGCTAATAGTATGGGGGGGGGGGGGGGAAGAGCAATAAAAACAAGTTCCTTGAAACACATTGCAGATAGATTGTGCAGGTCTCACTTAAAGCAAGAGTCTCAACCAACACCACACGTTCCGTTTTTATCATCATAGTCATGACAGACTTGGTCCCTGCCTGACAAAAGAGACTACTGATCCCACAGGTGACATCACAAAAAAGAAAGCTGAGGTCTCTCTTTTTCTTGTTTGCTGTTAAATTTACTAACAGTCAACAATTTGCTTTGGAACATGACTTACAGCATGCACAGTGTGCAGCCATATAGATTGGAGCCAGTAATCTTGTTGGAGGATTAATGATGCCTGTCTGGGTGATCAAATTCTGTAACAACAGAACAGCAGAGCTGTTGATCCAAAAGGAATAGCCACTATCCAAGGGTCATGCAAGAAACCAATATATTCTGTTCCTTCACATTTATAAAGAGTGGGACTAGCCTGCAGACTGAGGAAAATACCAGAAACCAAAGCAAGTAAAGGGGGGAAAATATTGCTGGGAAATTGTGAATTCTCTCTGTTACAGTAATTCGGTTATAAATCCAGAGTAAGTTGTCTCACGTTGGTCCAGGAAAAGGAGAGAAAATAGCAGGTAAGTCCTGCTAACAGGATCAGGTGAGTGATGGGCTACAGAAGCATATCCATGCCAGGTTCTGTTCATCCAGATCCTGCATATATTTATGTGGAAATAAGCCCCATTGATTTCAATTAATATTGCTTTCAAATAAATGTGCTGAGTATTGCAGGCATGCTAACTTAAAAATATTCCTTCCTACTGCATCTGTCTGAAAGCAATTAAGCTGCACTGTTTAAGCTACTGGCTTATGGAATGGTCCCACAGACCTTCATTGGGATATTTCAGAGGTGCCCCCCACAACTAGGATTGCAGCCTAAAGTCTATAGGGAGGCTTTTAACATTAAGTCAGGACCATGGAAAGCTCATGGGGACTGTCCCATAGCAAAGCTGGTACCTTTTTCCTTACATTGAAAGCAAGCAGTTTGCCATGCAGATGATGTCGCTGGTGCTGAACAGAGTGAGAGAGTGAGAGAGAGTGCACGCGCGCAGATACAGCATCAATAAAATCTTGTGCACGTTCAGTCCTTTCAAGACCTTCATACATATAAACCCTAAGGCTATAATCCTGCACACAGTCCCTATAATCCCCATGCATACTTTCCATCCATTCAAAAATGTCTTTCTCTTTACATTTACATGTATTGCCGCTTATTGTAGAGCCCCCATCGCGCTCACCTGTTATACCTTCCTGTGTTTTACAAAAAGGCAGAGAAGAGCTTTCACATGCAGGGCAACAGCAACGTTGCTTAGCCCGAGTGATCCTGTATTGCTAGGCGAAAACTAGCTCTTCCCAAAGTGACCTCTGAAAAATGCCATCTTTGTAGCAGTCGTGTGGCACAAGAAGAAGAGGGTCAGGGTGAGGCAGGGATGCTACTACAGAGCAGGCACACACAGAGAATCAATCACAGTGGCAGAGATTAATGAGAGAGGTAGCACTAGATGGTGACAGAACTGCTGAGAGCGGGTATACAGATGGATTATCTGCAAACTCCTACAACTCCAGAAAGCAGTATCCTCCCTGGCATGCTCATTAGAGGCAAAGCCCAAATGGAAGGCTCTCCTGTCCCCTCCCCCTTTCCCATCCTTTACACTAGAAGAATGGGATAACCAAACCAGAGAACCAAATGTTAGCTAGCTGTGCCAAGTGAGTATATGCCACTGGCCTCTTCCATTTCAGGAATTTTAAGATGTGTGCTATATAGCAGGGGTGTCGCCAGACCAAGAGAACACAAATCTGCATTGAAATTTATATATGCTAATTTATCTCTCCATATGTGTAAATTTAGAATTACAAGGATTTCTTTAAATTTCACAGGTGGCAAAACCAGCCAATTAATTTCCCATCCAAATCACACCAAATAAAATTAATTTGCACACACCCACCTGCCCTCCTGTGGCTGGGTCAGTCCCAATGTTAGGGCAAATCCAATGACAAGTCAATTAAGTGGGCAAATAGTCAAGCACAGAGGTATCAGTCTGGTGCAGAATCAGCTTAAGGCAGGAATAATCAGGATACAGGCAATTCTCAAACCACAGTTTTACCAGGCAAGTAGATAGTTTCCAGAAGAGAAGTCTGAAACACAGCCAAGGTCCAAACACAAGAGAGCAGTCAAACAGAAATGTAGTCCAAAAAGCAGAGCCAAGCAGGAGCCGAGAGGTCAGGAGCACATAAGATCAATCACAAGGCATGGTCAGGGAAACAGGATACAAGGCACTAGGAAGTGAGCTAAGGTGTTGTTCCAACAGCTAGTAGGTATCTTCTGAGAACTTATATGCTAGAGCTTCCAGAGCCCCACCCAGCTGTGGCTCAGCTGTATCACATCAGAGGCTTGTATCAGAAGTCCTATCACTAAGAGGGCCCTACTCATTTTCAGTGAGTGGGCAATGTCCTAGCCTGAATATTAAGGTGCCTGTGTTCTGGTGGCTCAGCATTCTCCTCTGCCTCAGAAGCTGAGTTCTACCTCTCAAGGAGGCAGATCTGTAGGCATCACCCCTGAGGGCCCAGGACCATCTTGGACAGTGCCAGGGTCCTTTGAGGCAATCTGTTCCCTGGTGACATCTGGCTCCAAAGTTTCAAGCTCTTCCTCTGATAAGGAATCCCCCAGGAGTGATGCCACATACAGAGAGAGAGACCAACCTAAATCAGTAGTTCCTCTTCAATTACAATTAATTTGCAATGGCTATGAACAGGTGTGATAAAATGCACAAAAAGGAGTGGCTGCAAAGTTTTATTATGAACCTCTCTCTCTCTCTCTCTCTCTCTCTCACACACACACACACACACACACACACACACACTTGTGCTTGGGGGGGGATTTCCATTACCACCAATGGAAGTTTTTTTCTAAGCTTAATTGCCATGCAGGTGGTAAGGGGGTTGTTGTTGTTGCTGTACATGGAAATGGAAGGGTTAACCTTTCCCTTCCCAGCTGTGCCCCCGCCCAAATACCCCTGCATGGCAATTAAGCTAAGGGAAAAAAACCCTTCCATTAGCATCAATGGATGCTCAGGACTCTGGGGGAAAGACCCGGGGCCCTGGTAAGTAAACAGAGGGCCAAGGCCAGGGCCCCATGGGCCCAGACCTAGCAACAGTCCTGTTGTACAGTTCCAGCATATGATGACTGGTGCACCTAAGCCCTACATAGGACCTGGCTGTTGTCTCATATCTCTCTCTCTGATTTATTTCTCTCTCAGGAACTTACCACTAGAACACAGAGGCAAGGTTTATGGCTCTTGATTAGGGAGCCAACTATAACTTGTGTGGGAAAAGGAATTCTCTCTCACCTGGTCACACCACTGTCTGCATCAAAGGACATTTATATCTATCTATCTATCTATCTATCTATCTATCCCTCATCATTTTAAAGTCCCACTTTGTGACCGTTTCTGAAGAGGAGATGTAGAGAGAGACAACGGAGGATCAAGGGTTGAAGAAAATAGTGTGTGCAAGTGATTTTTAAAAGGCTAAAAGAATAGGTGGCTCAAAGGTTGGTGACAGGTTGTGCAGTATTTCATGTTTGGGGGGGGGGGGAGTTCCACCTGGAATCTGAAAGTCAAAGTAGCTTCTGTCTAGCTTGTGCATTATCACTAGTAAAATAACATCTACAAGAAATGTACAGCTTGTATATCTCTTCCAGCAGTGTGAGAAATGGCTGGTTCGAAAGTGATGCTTGCTTTAAGCAGGAGTACCTCCTTTCTGGAATTGGTCCTGATGCTAGCACGATTCAGGCGTTATAAAAGTGATGAAACTCACCACACAAATAGGACTGGGGCCATGATGAGTGGCCCCGCCCCCGCCATCACATCATAGCTCCACCCATAGGCATCCATGCATATAGTGTGAATGCAATCAGTGGGGAGACTTTCTCATGTACAGCTGTACATGCAGAGGCTTCTGCGTGATTCAGAACCCTGATTGCGCAGGGTTCCAAATTGTGTGGAAGCCTATGCACATACAGCTGTACACGAGAAGGCCTCCCCAATGCAGGCGTTTGCGCTGTATGCGGGGACACATATGGGTGGAGCTACGATATGATGTGACCAGGGGGGGACTACTTGGAACAGTCCCATTACTTTTCATGCAGAGAGTTTCACCACTTTTCATAATGTCTGGATAGGGTTCCTGTAGCAGAGAGATCTACCTGTGGCTTCTCTGGTCAATAGGTAGTGCGTCTGAGCAATTACTCCATCAGAAGCCCTACCACCTCTGGTTCTTCATTCCACCTCCAATGGGATAGCAACAAGTGTGGATGCCAAAGATTGTTCCCTCCTGCCCTGTTCTTTGCACATATGAAGAGCAAATGTACACTGGTGCACATCACATTAACATCTGTAACATGCAGAGTTACAGAATGGGGGACACTTGGCTCAACAATACTACAAGTGAGAAGGATCTTGGAATTGTGGTAGATCACAAACTGAATATGAGCCAACAATGCGATGTGGCTGCAAAGAAGGCAAATGCTATTTTGGGCTGCATTAATAGAAGTATAGCTTCCAAATCGCGGGAAGTGATAATTCCCCTTTACTCGGCACTGGTTAGGCCTCATCTTGAGTACTGCGTCCAGTTCTGGGCACCACACTTTAAGAAGGACGTAGACAAACTGGAGAGGGTTCAGAGGAGGGCAACAAGGATGATAAAGGGACTGGAAACAAGGCCCTATGAGGAGAGACTAAAAGAACTGGGCATGTTTAGCCTTCAGAAGAGGAGACTGAGGGGAGATATGATCGCACTCTTCCAGTACTTGAAGGGATGTCACACAGAGGAGGGCCAGGATCTCTTCTCGATCATCCCAGTTTGCAGGACACGGAATAATGGGCTCAGGTTACAGGAACCTAGATTCCACCTAAACATCAGGAAAAAAATCCTGACTGTCAGAGCAATAAGACAATGGAATCAACTACCTATGGAGGTGGTGGGCTCTCCCAGTCTGGAGGCATTCAAGGTGCAACTGGACAATCATCTGTCAGGGATGCTTTGACCTGGATTCCTGCACTGAGCAGGGGGTTGGACTCGATGGCCTTGTAGGCCCCTTCCAACTCTACTTTTCTATGATTCTATGATTCTATGATTCTCCTCCACCCCAGTCTCTTTCTGCAGAAGGAATATTGTGCACACTATGTCCCATATGTGATGCTTATTTAAAAGAGGAGAGAACAATGAGAAATTAGTTATTCTCATGAAAAGCAAATATATGGTGTGGCACATACACATAGGGTTCAAATATTTTATTCAGAAAAGTTTCCTTCTAAAAATGGGTATAGCAAAGTGATTGTGTGCAAAACTGCCATCGAAGATTTGCAGGAATATCCAGCATATCAAAGACAAAAATGCTGTCTTTTCCCAATTTCTTTCTTCTTCTTCTTTTTTAAATAGAGATGGGTGCCTGAGTCACACACACCCCGTCTCCAATATTTTGGAGAATGTGGTATTTTGCATGGATGTTTTGCTGTGAATTTCTGCACTGAAAAGAGGGAGACACCTTGTTCAATGCTAAGCCTAGATCTCCAGACATCAACGGCTGAACAAACAGGATAAAATGCAGACCATAAAGACAAGATGATAACCAGATATCATTTTAAGGGATTAAAGAAATGTAGAAATGTTTTGTTTATTTCTGCTGAAGAAAAGGTCAAAGGCAGCCCCTCAGGCTCAGCCGCAGGTACTATTTCCATATGCTTCAAGTTGCCTGAACTCCAGCTTTTGGACATTTTCAACCTTTTGTAGGAGAGAAGATGAGCCTTGAATATTTCATGCAGCTGCGTCATTCACTTGCAAATACCTTGGAAATGATTAAAGTGCAAGCATAACAATATTGTTGTTAGAGACAGGAGGAGGAAGAAAAGCTGTGTATGGAGAAGCACGGTTATTTTCCTTGCCAGTCCTGAAATGGGAGCCAATAGCTGATCTTTTCATTTTGAAAGGGATTTTCAAACAAGAATGCAGCTTCAGAAGTAAAGAAGGGCTACAAGCCAGCTTGCCAATTGGCTCAGAGAAGAAAGGTGCTACTTACAATGCCACAGCCTTTCCCCAATTGTTAGCAGTGCAATAACTTAACAGCCGAGCCCAACGATTTTCAAAATTCAGGGATGTTTAATAGCTCAGCGCTCTAATTGTTTAGGCAAAACCCAGAGAACTTTACATTGTACTCAAATGATAATCTTGACAGGCCTGCCGTAGCAATTTAGTCCTGGCTCATAAATATCCAAAGGCAGCTTCGGACATGACAATGATGCAGGATGAACAGAAAGTGCACGCCTCTTGCTCCCTGTCTCTGCACTTCTCAGCTGCATCAGAAATAGAACCACCGCAACCGAAAAAGAATTTCCATAGGTAGAAAAGAAGTATGGAAATACGAAGGGCTGTGCTAACAGGAGAAGTCTGTTTCACCTCAGAACCATATTAAATCATGGAGTATTCACATTCTCTTCACGAACACAACATCCAACCATCCATTTGCCAATCCAAAGACATGTATATCCAGGGTATTCCTGTGCCTTTTCCCTCTGACTTCTTGAAAACCTTTATCTAAGCTTGAGCTGACAGTGAATATCATGTTGCGGGGGGGGGGGATCTTTTTGGGCCTGTTGGCACATTTGCAATTTTGATAGTGGATTGGCACCCAAACAAAATGGTTGCTGTAGGTGACGTGGCCAGTTACAAAATATTGGGAGTTCTCTGCTTTCTCTCCGTGTGTGTCTGTGTTCTTTCTCTCTCTTTCTGCTCTCTCTCTCTCTCTCTCTGTTTTCTCTGTCTGCTTTCTCTCTGTCTGCTTCCCCACTCTCTCCCTCTCTGGCTACTTTCCCTCTCTTGCTGTCTCAAAAGCTTACAGCTTCTTCAGTTCTCATGGCTCCAGATCCTCTGGTAGCTGCTGTGGCATCCCAGGAGATTTTTTTGCTCATGGGATGTGAGCTTCTGTGACTGGTGCAACATCTCAAGACAGCTTGTGACTTGCATGAAATTTCATGGGATCTTATGGTTGTCGTGTAATCTTGTGAGAACTTGTGACGGCCACCTCCTTGCTCAAAATTGCGTGGAGATGGAGGAGAAAGGCACCACTGAATGTTTCTGGGAGCACCATGGCACCCACAGGTGCCATGTTGAGGATATCTTTCATACACCCTGTATATCCTTTCCAGTGGAGCCGAGACTCCACAACATTAGATTCAATACAGTAAGTACCTGCTCACTTTCAAAACTCTTGCCATGAATCACTCATTCTTTTCCACAAGCAGCTGAGAAAGAAGCTGTTAGTCTATTTAATATGACTAGATTACAGGCTCCACATCTTACAAGAAGATAGCTGAGAGGTAAACATAACAGACCCATAGTTGTGAATTATGTTGGTAGGCAAATTCCCTGCACATTCCATTGTTATCCATGGAGATTACCAAAGGCATTGCAAGCTTTTATGCATTATATGAGACACTGTGTAAAGATTTGAGGACATGCTGCTGCCAAGAACTGTAAGTGAATCAACACTAGTCAAAGCTGTGAGCTAATTTGTTATAGGTGATACACTAAGTAGACATTGTTTACTTGGACTTCCAAAAGGCTTTTGACAAAGTCCCTCACCAAAGACTAGTGATTAAATTTAGCAGTCATGGAATAAGAGGAGAGGTTCTCTTATGGATCAGTAACTGGTTAGAGAACAGAAAGCAGAGGGTAGGAATAAATTGTAACTTCTCCCAGTGGAGGGATGTAAACAGGGGATCCCACAGGGATCTGTATCAGGACCAATTCTTTTCAACTTGTTCATAAATGATCTGGAGTTGGGAGTGCGCAGTGAGAGTGAGGTGGCCAAGTTTGCTGATGACACCAAAGTATTTAGGGTGCTGAAAACAAAATGAGTTTGCTAAAAGCTCCAAAAGGATATCTCCAAACTGGGAGAATGGGCATCAAAATGGCAACTGTGGTTCAAGGTAAGCAAGTGTAAAGTGATGCACGTTGAAGCAAAAGATCCCAATTTAACATATAATCAGATGGGATCTGTGCTAGCGGTGACTGACCAAGAAAGAGATCTTGGGGTTGTGGTGGACAGCTCAATGAAAATGTCGACCCAGTGTGCAGCTGCTGTGAAAAAGGCATATTCCATGTTAGGCATAATTGTAAAAATGGAGATTTTTGAAAAAAAAACTAGTGGGAGATTCAGGACAGATAAAAGGAAGTACTTCTTCACACAGCACATAGTTAAACTATGGAATTCACTTCCACAAGATGTAGTGATGTCCACCAATCTGGATGGCTTTAACAGGGGACTGGACAAATTCATGGAGGATAAGGCTATCAATGGCTATTAGTCCTGATGGCTATATGCTTCCTCCAGTATCACAGGCAGTATCCCTATGTACACCAATTCCTGGGGTACATCAGCAGGAGGGTGCTCTTGCACAAGTTGCACTCATGTCCTACTTGTCGGTTTCCCACAGGCAGCTGGTTGGCCACTTTGTGAACAGAATGCTGGACTAGGTGGACCTTTGGTCTGATCCAGCATGGCTCTTCTTATGTTATGTAAGTGACTGCAATGTGGACATAGAAATGTGATTCTTGAGAACTAAGATTGTATGAGAGTTGATGAGCAAGGAAATGGCCTCTTGTTCAGGGGCCCAAGCAGAATAAAAAGCAGTAAGACACTGGGACACAATCCATTTTTGAATATCCAAGGTTAGGATCAAAAACAGGGCATGGGTCAGGACTGAAACCTAATATTCGGACAAGAATCAGAATCACAGAATCAGAGAACCAGAACAGCAGGACAAATCGAATGACCCAATAGCCTTATACTGTAGAATTAAGAGATGCCTGTTTATAAGGCTTGCAACAAGGGTCGGTGTGGTGTAGTGATTAGAGTGTTGGACTGGGGATACCTAGGTTCAAGACCCCACTTGGACATTAAGCTCACTGGGTAACTGGGCCAGTCGCTAACTCTCAGCCTAGTCTACCTCATAGAGTTGCTATTAGGATGAAATAGAGGAGATCATGTATGCTCCATTGGGCTCCTTGGAGGAAAACAGAGGTGGGATACAAATATAAACAATAAATAAATAAACGTTGCCATCCTGAAATTGCTTTAGTATAGGGGCTTTCAAACTGAGTTCTGGGAAACTCTGGGATTCCTCTGAAGTTTATCAGGAATTATCCCATGAGAAACTCAAGAATGTCAAGTCACTCTCCCCTGCAATACAGTTTGCCCTATTATTATTGTTGTTGTTGTTGTTGTTGTTGTTGTTATTATTATTATTATTATTATTATTATTTCTTACCCACCTCTCCGTTTGGATCAAGGCGGGGAACAACAATAAACATAAAATATATAAACTAATTAAAAAACATAATATACATTATTAAAACATCTTAAAAACATCTTAAAAACATCCTAAAATTCCACTGGATAGGCCTGCTGGAAGAGATCAGTCTTTATGGCTTTCTTAAATTCCAAAAGACTGCTAAGTTGATGAATCTCCTCTGGCAGGCCATTCCACAATCTGGGGGCAATCCTCTGGGTAATACCCCTTAATCAATTGAATTCCACATTCCAAAAATGTAACATATCCTGACCAGGCATACTCCCCATCCCCTTTATTAATACATAGTCTAATAATTGATTCCATATATCCATCCTCCGTCTAGTCTGGATTCAGTTTCAGTTTATTTTTCCTCATCCAGCCCATTACCGCCTCCAGGCATTCATTCAGAGAAGACACACTATCCTTAGCTGATGCTGTTGCCAAAGACATAGAGAAATATATTTGGGTGTCATCAGCATACTGATAGCACCCCTCCCCATGCCTCCGGATTATCTCTCCCAGCAGTTTCATGTTAATATTAAATAGCATTGGGGAAAGAATGGCACCTTGTGGTACACCACATAGCAGCTCCTTCTTTGAGGAGCAGCTATCCCCATCTGGAACCTGCCCAAGAGGTAGGACCAGAACCACTGAAGCACAGTGCCCCCAATTCCCAATCCCCTCAGGCGTTCCAGAAGGATACCATGGTCGATGGTATCGAAAGCCGCTGAGAGGTCCAGAAGCACCAACAGGGACACACACACCCTGCCAGTACTCTGGTGTAGATCATCCACTAAGGCAACCATAGCAGTCTCAACTCCGTATCCTGCTCTGAAGCCAGTTTGAAATGGGTCTAGAAAATCAGTGTCATCCAAGACTGCTTGGAGTTGGAAGGCAACCGCCCTCTTGATCACCTTGCCCAAGAATGGAAGATTTGATATTGGTCTATAGTTGTTAAGGTCCAGGGGGTTCAGGGAGGGCTTTTTTAGAAGTGGCCGTACCACCGCTTCTTTTAAACATGATGGAAAACTCCCCTCCTTGAGAGATGCATTAATAATACGTTGTAATTGTAATCTACTTGTATCTCCTGCCTGGGTGACCAACCAAGGAGGACAGGGATCGAGAGGGCAAGTTCTCTCCATGCAGCTTGTCCATGTCCTTGGTACTCACCAACTGAAACTGATCCAATCTAATCCTACTCATGGAGTTACTGGACACCCCATTGTCAGCTTCTGCTATGAGTGTGTCTAAATCGGCTCTTATCCGAGAGATTTTATCTGTAAAATGATCATTAAAGGCATCACAGAGAACTACCGTATGCTCTAAAATTGGGTTCAGGGGCGAAGTTGTCTGCGTTAGACCCCTTACCACCCTGAACAGTTCTGCTGGACACGAGTTCGCAGACGCAATGTGTGCAGAAAAGAAAACTTTCCTGCTGCACGTATTGCCACCCCATAGGAACGAAGATGTTCTCTATCTCGTGTCTTGTCAGATAAGTCGAGTTTTCTGCCATTGGCGCTCCAGTCGTCATCCTTTCCGCTTCAGTTCCCTGAGATCTTCTGTATACCAGGGTGCCTGGTTAGAAGTGGGCTGGAGAGGACGTTTGGGGGCGATCATGTCAATAGCCCTAGTTAGGTCTTGATTCCATCTATCAACCAGGGCTTCAACAGGATCGTTGATGATACCAGCCATAGACCCCTTTAAGGCTTGCTGGAATCCAAGAGGATCCATCAGCCTTCGAGGGCGGACCATCTTAATAGGTCCGCCACCCCTGCAGGGGCGGATAGCAGCCGTGATACTAACCCTAACCAGAAAGTGATCTGTCCATGACAACACAGAGGTATTTATCACCTCCGCGCACAGATCTGTCTGTTCGGAACTGAAAACAGCATCGAGGGTGTGACCTGCTGAATGGGTGGGTCCAGAGACCAATTGGGATAGGCCCATGCTACTCCACCCCCCTGCTCACTTTCCCATCTGTGGTAATGTGAAGACATGGATAGCATTACATGAGTTGTATGTCACCCCCTCAGTTCAAGTGGGACAAATCATGTCAGGAAGCCTGGCCTGACATCACATGAACTCACATGAACTGTGTATGCACACTGCAACTTCTCAGGGCTTCTATAACAAATGTGCAGGGGTTCCTCAGCAGACAAATTAATACAGACAATGTTGCCTGAAGGTAGAAAGTCTGATAACCATTGTTCTAAGATAATTGTGCTATTGCTATACAAGCATGTGGTCTGAAGACACATGATGCAACACTGGAGGTGCAGGTATAGGTTTGGATGGGAAAGCTCCTGGGAACTCTCTGTATTCCACCTTGAGTTCCCTGGCAGAAGGAAGATGGGATAAAAGTGCCCTGAGCAATGTTTAACAGTGCAAACCTCCTAAAATAAATAAATAAATGTGACTGAGAAGGTGCTACTGCACTCATGTCCTGCCTGTGGACTTCCCATTGGCACCTCGTCTCACTGTCAAGAGAATGCTGGACTAGATAGACCTTTGGTCTGTTTCAGCATGGCTCTTCTTATGCCCTTTGGATTGAGTGTTGCCCACTGCAAACAGTCATTTCAGAAGTATAACTCAAATCATATAACCACAAGAAATTTACAGATTTTATTTCAATGTAATTAACATGTGTGTATCTTTCTCATTAACTTAATAGATGTTAAATAAATAAATAGACAGCATCATAGATGCTAACTTCCCTTTAAAAGCTTTTGAGAAACAATTGCTACATTTAAGAAGCTACATTTTTTGTTTCGTGTTGGGATTTTTCCTCCCCGCCCAGAAAGAAATCACATAGCAATGTGTGAGAATCCTGAGACTGAAACAATACAATGAAATTATCTCTTTGTAATTATTTTTAAAATAACATCTTGCAGTCTTTAGATTCTAACAGAAACTTATGGCCCATGAAAACATAGCACAGAATGCTCAGCTTTGTCTGAAAAACTCACCTTGTTCAAAATGGGCAGACATTCAAAATCTTAGTCTCGTTTCTTACTTTTCTAGACGACAATGCTAAATTAATCTGGGAGAGCAAGTGACTCAAATCTCATCAACAAGACAGTCAGAACTTTACTGCAAACGTTTTTATAATTTAATTGGTCTCTGACAATATTTTTCAACTGCCCCCTCCATCTGGATTATTATTTCAGAGATCAGGATAAACAAAGTCTGAGTTTATAGCAGAGAGTCCCAGGGAATTTCATGCTCTCAACATCTGTCATTTAAATGGTGAGAAATAAACTTTATTGATGGTAATAAACATGATGCCATCTCTTGTCAGTCAAGTTACTGTTGGTGTTTTGACATCTGAGGATAAGATAGATTCATTACTTTGTGGATAGCCAGTGCAGTATGAAAACCTCCTCATGTTCAATTCACTTACTATGTAGCACGCATGCTGGAAAATAGTAACAGGCACTTGGAAAGTCTCCATCATGAATGGTCTCTAGTGGCACGTATGATTACACAGGGTTCTAACTTTTTTTATTATCATATTTCCTTTTGCCACTCTTCCAAGCAATCAAGGACAGGTAAACAGAACTGGCAACATTAATCCCTCTTCTAGACCAGCCTTCCCCAACCTGGTGCCTCCAGGCGGGTTGGACTACAACTCCCATATTTCCCAGCTGGGGCTGATGGGAGTTGTAGTTCAATGCATCTTGGGAGTAGTTCAATGCATCTGGAGGGCATCAGGTTGGAGAAGGCTGTTCTAGACTCTTCCCTATGATCCAAACAATCACTTGATGATGGCCATTTGGCCAAACCAATTAACGTTAGAGAATTGCACTCTACAGCAGCCTGATGCAATCCAGATAAGTTTGACTACAACTCCCAGCATCCCCAGCCAATTATGCCGGCTGGGGTATTATGGGAGTTTGCTGTTCCTACGGCTGTGGCTCAGGGATTTTTTCCCAGGCTAACTCTGGCTGTAATTGGGAAGGAATAGCTGCCTCCTGCTGACTGCAATCTTCTGTGAAACTAGGAAGAGATGAATTCCCAGCACCCTGACTCTCCATCTCTTGACTAGGCCTTAAATCAGATTCTTCTATCTCTGAATACAATTCTTCTGCTGAGACTGTGGCATCAGGGGAAGGCGTGGCAGCAGCGTAAGTTGCTAAGCAGAATAACATTTCCAGTAGTCACACAGAGATCTATGATTGGTGCAACCCATTCAAATGTATTGTATAAAACATTTGTATCCACTAGCTTGGCTTTGTCAGTAAAGAATAGAGCCGAAAAGATAGTGATAAACCCCAAACCAAGATTTCAAAGGAGGAGATTTCTTGTTCTAGTCCCAGAACACTATCTAATGGTCTGCATCATTTCCCTATAAGTTAAACATCTCAGTTTATTTAGCTATTGTAATTAAACTCACTGGGTGACTTTGGGCGAGTCACTGACTCTCAGCCTAACCTACCTCACAGGGTTGTTGTGAGGATAAAATGGAGAGGAGGAAGGGGATTATGTAAGCCGCCTTGGGTTCCTTGCAGGAAAAAAGGCGGGGTATAAATATAATAAATAAATAAACAAACCATATCAGTTTGTATAGCTCAGACCACATGCCAACAATGCAATCCTATACCTAATCTATCTGAGTGATAGACCATGAATACTGGCTGTTCCTTGATATATGCAATTAGAGATCATAAGATGGTTTTCAACCATAACAGAAGTACAGTTCTGGAATAGTCTCCTTTCCACAGTGGGGGGGGGGGGGATAAAACCTCATGAGTTTTAAAAATGGACTTGAGGTGAATGGCATGATGGCACTTAATCCATATTGATTCCTTAGAGGCAAAAATAGTTACCCTGTATTTTTTAGTTTCCTACTCCCTTTCTATAGCATTAGAGATAGCTGAACCTGCAGATAAGATTTGACAAACTGAACTGGTGAGGCTGTATTATGAAATCTTCATTTTGATGGATTTCCACTTGGGGTCTGATTGCCATAGTTAGAAAAGAATTTTGCTCCAGGTTAGAATGCTTAACAACTAATGCCTAACTAAGTGGTGGTGGTGGTGGTGGTGGTGATGATGATGATGATGATGATGATGATGATGATGAACTTCCCCTGTAGCATCTAGCTCAGATTGTTTTCTAGAGCTTTCTGGCTAATTAATGTTTACTAAAATGATTTCTCCTAGGTGCGCCTGGGGCGGCTACTGATACATCACCCCTACCCCAAAAAAGGAAATGCATCCCCAAAATAGTGGATTAAAGAGACCTGCATTAAATTTGTATGTGCTAATTTATATGTATAGATACACATTAAGCAATAATTACTATAATTTAAATTGAAATAAAACACATCTCACCATAGTGGGGAAGACTGTGACCAGGTGAGCTGTGTGCTTGCTCAGTCTGTGGTCCGGGTGTTAACTGTTGATGAGCAACTTCAAAGCTCTTCTTTCTTTTGGCTCTTTATTTTTAAACTAGACAACCCTTCAACAGAGGACTGTCCTTTGTAAAGAACATGAGAAGGGCCCTGCTGCATCAGACCAAGGGTCCATCTAGTCCAGCATTCTGTTCACACAGTGGCCAGCCAGCTGCCCAGGGGATCCCACAAGCAGGATAGGATTGCAACAGCACCCTCCCGCCCATGTTCCCCAGCAACTGGCGTACACAGGCATACTGCCTGTGAAACTGGAGGACATATAGCCACCCAAGTTGCATATGGCAACTTGTTAAGCATTTTGGTTGTGGAGGATCATGAAGCACTACAAGCCACAATACAGAGGAGTTATAGATCCGTTGAGTCCCACCAGTTCTACAGTTCTAGTACCACACCCACAGAAATTTGGGCTCTATTATATTTCTAAGAATGTGATATGAGCTCTTGAGATTTTATAATAAAGTGGAAGAAGTTCTCTGTAATAGAAACAAATCCTCCTGACTGACCTAAATGAATGCTATTGCTAGATGAGTAAACAAGATGTGTCCAGGTGCTGAATCTAATTAGTTAGGACCAGCTTGTCGATAGAATAGCAGATAGACTCGTGTACACGCAGCTAATTACTGTTGAGAGTTTAATGAACTTTCAAAAGACCAAAGCCTTTGTTCCCATTAATTAGGAAATGGGTTTGTTACTTGCTCACATTATTCAGTTAGGAGAACTGCTGACAATACTATTTTTGGTATCATAATATCCAGAGGAACTGCATCAAAATGATGAAAAAGAGAGGAAAATCATTACTGCCTTATAATTTGGGATCAGCACTGTAGTTAGCAGATATGGTTCTGTAAATGAATAAGCATCACTTGCATTAAGGTAGATTTCGGGCAAATCATTAGAACAATTTGTCTAAGAGCAGATCCGATGAACCATTACTAGTTTTCAATTTAAAAAAAAAGAGGTGCTGGAGTTCAAGCCTACATATAGCTCACATCCTCTTACACTGATGCCTTGACCCTTAATATTAGAAGAGTAAGGTTTGACTGTGTTATTCATTCAATAGGAAATGCATTCTGCATGCTAGAAGGTTTGGGTCTTCTACTATATGGGGAAATCCTGGAAACCCCATGCACACTTCCTTAAGTTCCAAGATGACAAAAAGCAGGATAAATGTAGTAAATAAATAAATGTTCAGAGGAACTATTCGGTATTATTCTCATATTCCATGGCTGATCTCTGGCATTAACACAGATTCTGTGTAGCAGCCTGGTAATTACTGGATCTAACAAAGCACTAACTTTTACATTAACAAATCAGGTGCTGAGGATCCTGTGTAGAGTAGCCACTTACTCATTGCTGAAAAAGAGGAAATGCAAAAAAGAGAACAGAAGAGGACATCAATTTGCATAATAATTGCAGATGTTAATTTATATGTATAGATGCAAATTTAGAAATAGTTAGTACAATTTAGATAGATATACATCTCACCATATTGGGGAAGAATTACTAGATGACCTATGTGCCTGCTCAGTCTGCTGTCCAGGTGTTAATTGTTAATGGGCAACTTTGAGGCCCCTGCTCTCCTTCCTTATGGTTAGGTGTGTGTGTTTTTACTTTAAACCAGACTTGGACTGGAGAGCCCATCAATTAGAGGACACCATCAAATAGAGGACTGTCCTCTGATAATTCTTCAAATTTAGTTGGAGGATTGTCTTCTGTAAAGTAGGACACCTTGCCACCTGAAGTCTGTGTGACCCTATAAATCTGACATTTCAACTGACGTAGCATCACTACAAGGACCTCTCCCTTGTATGTCATGGTAGCCATATTAGTAAATACCACCCTATGTAACCAGATCCAGAAGGGCCTACTTATTTATTGGCTACATAGAGTATGCTAGCAGCACCTACCAGTAGAACAGTGGCAACCTAGTGGTTCCTGAAGCAATCTGAAATGAGTGGAAATGCTTATTTCCAGAAGGGTACAGATCAGTGGAGCTTGCAGTAGGGAGATCTGCTGACCAGTCTCATTCCAGATTTATTAATTAATTAATTAATTAATTAATTATATTTTTAAATCGCCCATCTGGCCAGTCACCTGGCCACCCTGGGCGATGTACAATCAGGATAAAATACAAGAAAACACCATTAAAACACCATTAAAACACCATTAAAACACAATCAACACAGAATTAAAACACAATCAACACAGAATTAAAACACAATTAAAACAATATAAGAGGTTTAAAAAAAAAAAATCCTAACCCACCCCATATTCCCGCCTGAAAAGCCATGTTTTTAAAGCCCGGCGGAAGTTTATCAGGGAGGGGGCATGGCGAAGGTGACTGGGGAGGGAGTTCTATAACTTGGGGGCTGCCACAGAGAAGGCCCTCTTCCTAGTCCCTACCAGCCTGGCTGCTCTGGCTGAAGGGACAAGGAGAAGGCCGTCCGTGGCAGACCTTGTTGAGCTGAGTGTTTCCACTCATTTCTGAGGTTTCTTCTACAACCGCAAATTCTCTGTTGCACAAGTGGTGGGTCCCGTGAGCACAACAGAACTGGTGGAGGCTGAGCAGCATTATTGGATACTACCCATAATCTTTTTTGTTGTAGGTTATTGAGAAGGACTAGGCTAAATTTTCAGGAACAGTTTATTTTAGGGACAAGCAGCTTCCTTAGCACAAAGGATTACATCATGAACCAGGACTGCAGCTGATGTGCTTGTATTCTTTCTAGATAATGAGCATAATTTGAATTCAGCTGGCATTAACATCATAGATAATTGCCATGCCACAGCTGCTGAACCTATTACATTCTTATGTGATGAGTTTTTGTACGAAGCGTCCAGTTTGAAACTAAAACCAGCATCTCTTGGGACACTTTAAAGGATGACTGTCATATAATTTATTTTATTTATTTATTTTATTTCTATACCACCCAATAGCCAAAGCTCTCTGGGCGGTTTACAACAATTATAAAATACAATATAAAATACAAGCAAAAAAATCATAATAAAAATTTTTCTACTAAAATTTAAAAACTGAATTTAATTGAGATTCCCATTAGTATTCACAGTACCAGGTTAAGTGTATAAATAATTGTGCCACCCAAAACCCAAAGCTAGTTTCAGGAAGCAATCCTTGGCAGGCTTTCCTATAGGAGCCTATGGGATATGCACCTGTCACCCTGCCAAGTTTTTCTCTGTATTCACAAAGTGGGGTTGAAACAGTAGGATTGTACCCAAATGTCATGGTGTTCCAGTTTTACCAAAGAAAAGTGTTTGTTTTTACACTGTATGGTGTCCCTTTTGCACCATCCCTTCTGCTGGTAATGACTTCTGAAAGTAAATCTATCCAGCCAATCCAGTGTGATATAACAAATGGATCAACATAACAAAACAATGCATGACATCTCCACACATCACAAAGTTAAGCCAAAACAAGTCAACACAACCAATAGCATACCTCACAGGACACAGATGACATCATGGCATTAAGATGCCACTGGATGTCAAGGTATCACTGAAGGACCACACAATTCAAACAACTGATGAAAATAAATGAATACTTCAAAAAGGGCAATGAATATTAATTTTAAACAGTAGCAGTTTGGTGGGAAGCAATTTTTTAAAAAATCATGACAACAGTTAGAGCTCACCCTTACTAAACAGCATTTTGTATACAAGCCTCTATCCTTCAAAAGTGAAGAAGGGATTGTCTTACACAATCCTGGATGCACTACCTAGGCTATCTTCACTTTTAAATATCATGGTGTCCTCAGTCAAGATGAGCCAGTCTTCCATCCAAAATGCTTTGTGCTGGGAAGCTATTAATACAGTTATTTTCAAGAATACCACTTGAATCCCCTAACATGTATTCTGATTTGTGTCAGTCTGCAATCCAAATCAGTTCTACTTGAGCGACTGTGATCTTTTTTTAAAATGTACACATGAAAGTAGTACCTTCAGAGTTTGTTTGCACAAACATGATTCAAAGAGTGTTGTTGCCCTGAAATAATTCCCATCTACAGCAACAAGTCATTCAAGGGTGTTGCAACCTCCACAGTTTGACTGACTGTCTTGGGCCATTCACAGGTCACTGTGTTTCTCCACAGAACTCTGCATTCCACCCACCAAAACCTGTGCTAGTATTTACATCTAGTAGAAATACTTGTCCTGGTTGAAGAGACAGTTCAGGGGTTTATCCTGGGGTCATGCAAGCCTCACTGAACAAGCCTCAGTGAAAATACAAAGGTGATGGGACTGCATGGAAGGGGGTGCCAGTCTTGTGTTTTGAAGTTACATTTATTTATAATAATTATATGGCACATTTAATTTGCAAATAACGCCTATGGTGTTTGCCTTGACAACAACCCAGTGTGGTAAAGTCACCATGCTTCCTATTTTCCAAACAGGGGAAGTGGAGATTGGCTATACCAGTGATGGCGAACCTTTTTGAGCCTGAGTGCCCAAACTGCAACATAAAACCAACTTATTTATTTCAACGTGCCAACACTGCAATTAAACCTGAATACCGAGGTTTTAGTTTTAGAAAAACAACTCATACAGTTGTCTGAACTAATTAACATCTTTTGTCTTTAAAGAAAAACACAATAACAGAGCTTTCAATGATACAAACAGTTTTTTGTTGGGAAAAAAAATCAACTCAAAAAATTATTATAGTACTACATTGTACACATAGCCTGAAGGGAATTTATACAAACTTTTTAAATAATTAGGCACATGCATTTTTGGATAAGGGATTCTCAACTTGTAATATGATTATATGCCAGACTGAAATTGTATGGGGCAAGCTTTACTCCAGGTCCTTTCCCTGCTTCTACAGGTGTCGGATTAGTAAAAATAAAAGTCAACCTGTACTAGGATGAGCAAGATAAACAAGAAAACTAAACGTGCTTAACACATTTTAAACACTTTATGTCTTGGACTGCAAACACTGCATTAGGTAAAAGTTTGCATTGGGCATGCTTTTGCACAATTAATGTGATTTTTGCTATTGCATGCATGCTGATAATTTGTCAAACCTTGGCTCATACTCCGTTAGTTTGAGAGCAACACATGCAGCACTCAGGTCAACTGTGAAGGCTTTACTTCCAAGCCATGCTCTGTGCATCATTCTTCAAAATATTTTAAATGTGATAACAATGTAGAAAAGAATTCTGTAACAGGAATTCTAGAATAAAATCATTCTGTTCCGCACTGTGAGAAATAACAAAATCATTAGTGTTTTGCAGAAGGGGACGGTCTTTTCGCGATCTGGTGACCAATGGCTCGAGTGCCCACAGAGAGGTCCCTGTGCCATAGGTTCGCCATCACTGGGCTATACTGACTTGCCCAAAGCCATACAATGACTCCATGGATGGGAGACCCCTCCTCTAGTTTCCTGCATTGAGCAGGGGGTTGGACTCGATAGCCTTATAGGCTCCTTCCAACTCTATCTATGAAATCTATGGTGGAGAGAAGACTTGAACTTCATTCTTCCAGGTCCAAGTCCAATGATATATCCATTGCCACATTGCCTTATGAAAGAAGGCAATCTACTTCATAGGGAATAAAAGTACAAAGACCATTTATTCGAAACAGAAGTTCAGCTCAAGTATACATGTTTTTCTCACTCACTTGAAGTGCCAGCATTTTAAGCTCTTAATGGTACAAGCCATGACTGATATCTCAAATCATCCAACATTTCCCTCCCCCATTCTGTTCCTGACTCCCAGCTGAGCATTCTGTTCCTGACTCCCAGCTGAGCAGGAGCACAACAGGAGAGAGGCTCCAGCTGTTTTTGGGGCTGTGATAAGGCAAGCAGGCTCCCAGAGAGCGAGCGAACAGAGCGAGCGAACAGGGAGAGAAAACAGGAGTTTGGCAGCGGAGTTCGGCAGGGGAGGTCAAGGGGGAGGTCCCTAAAAAAAAAAAAATAAAAAAAAAAAATCTAGGAAGACAGAAACCGAGCACTATGGAAGGAAAGGACACAGCAGTGGTGGTGACCTGCAAGGGGTGTGCTATGTTTGTTTTCCTGCCGGAGATCGACATGGCCTACACGTGCAACAAGTGCAAGCTGGTCACGCTGTTGGAAGAAAAGGTCAGAGGACTGGAGCAGCAAGTGTCAACCCTCAGGAGCATAAGAGAAAGCGAGGAGTTCTTAGACAGAACGGTGGATCTACAGCACCAAAGCACAGTGCAGGAGCCAGAAGGGCAACGGCAGGATGAGGCGGAGTCGGAGACTGCTGAGGCAAGGGAAAATAACGCAGGGGGAACTCCCTGGAAAAGGGTGACTGTTAGGAGCACAAGAACTACAAGACACTCTGCGCCTGTGGAAGCAGTGGAGCTATGGAACCGCTTCCATGTACTTGAGGACGAGAGCAGAGGACAGCCTGCAGAGGACGGATTACCGGGCACCCAACGTGATAGCGAGCAAGAGGCTGAGGGTCAGTCGAGTGGAGGCAATCAAACCAAGGCCTACAGCAAGAGGAAGAGAAGAGTACTCATAGTGGGAGACTCCCTCCTGCGGGGGATCGAAGCCAAAGTATGTCGCGAAGACCCATGGACTCGCCAGGTGTGCTGTCTCCCCGGAGCACGGATTAAGGATGTGTCAGAGCAGCTGCCGAGGCTCATGCAGCCCACCGACACATACCCCTTTCTTCTCTTCCACGTGGGTACAAATGATACTGCCAAGCGGAGTTACAAAGAAATCACGGCAGACTTTGAAGAGCTGGGAAGGGAACTCAAGAACTTCGGGGCCCAGATAGTTTTCTCATCCATCCTTCCAGTACTTGGAAGAGGCATAGAAAGGGAAAGAAAAATACTCCGAGTGAATGACTGGCTACGAAGGTGGAGCCGACGTGAGGGATTTGGATTCTGGGACCACGGGCTACACTTCCTGGAAGATGGACTGCTGGCAAAGGATGGGTTGCACCTCACAAGGACTGGGAAGAATGTGTTTGGCCACAGCATGAGGAACTTAATCAGGAGGGCTTTAAACTGAATCCAACAGGGGAGGGAGACATAAACTCGGGGGTACCAATGGAAGAAGGCCTCTATGCCACAATGGAGAGAACAGCTCCAGCGGTGCCCATTGATAGTCTACCACAAAATGTAGGGGGAAAGTCGGACTATAAAGCACATAGTCTTCGATGTCTTTATACTAATGCCCAGAGTATGGGCAACAAACAAGACGAACTTGAACTCTTGATACATGAGGGCAAGTACGACTTGATAGGGATAACTGAAACCTGGTGGGATGACTCCCATGACTGGAATACAGCAATTGAAGGGTATAACTTGTTCAAAAGGAACAGAAGCAACAGAAAGGGAGGTGGAGTTGCACTGTATGTTAAAAATACGTATCTCTGCACAGAGATACAGGAAGAGGAGCTTGGCAGCCCCATTGAGAGCATCTGGGTTAAAATAAAGGGGGCAAAGAATAAAACGAACATGGCGGTTGGAGTCTACTACCGACCACCCAATCAAGGAGAAGACGAGGATGGAACTTTTGAAAAACAAATTGCCAGTGTTTCAAGGAGGCACAATGTGGTAGTAATGGGAGACTTCAATTTCCCTGATATCTGTTGGGAGACTTTTTCAGCCAAACATGGCCCCTCCAAGAAATTCCTGAGCTGTGCTGCTGATAACTTCCTCCTACAGAAAGTGGAGGAAGGAACTAGAGGATCGGCTATCCTTGACCTGATTCTAACCAACAGAGACGAGTTAGTGGATAAAGTGGCAGTTTCGGGAACTCTGGGGGAAAGTGACCATGTTATACTTGAGTTCTTGATTCTAACGGAAGCAAAAGCTGAGTGTAGCCAAACACGTACCCTGGATTTTAGGAAAGCCAATTTTAACAAACTCAGAACAATGATTAGTAAGATCCCATGGCAAGTGACTCTCACGAGAAAGGGAGCCCAGGAGGGGTGGGAGTTTTTAAAAAAGGAAATTTTAAAGGCACAATTGCAAACAATTCCCAAAAGGAAAAAAGGCAGAGGGCAACAGAAGAAGCCAATGTGGCTTCACAATAAACTCAAAGACGACCTGAAAACAAAAAAGGACACGTATAGGAAGTGGAAGGAAGGACAGGCTACAAGTGAAGAGTACAGGCAGGTAGCACAGAACTGCAGGAATAGTGTCAGGAAGGCTAAAGCTGAGAATGAGCTAAGGTTAGCGAGGAATGCTAAAAGCAACAAAAAAGCTTTCTTCAGATACATGCACAGTAAAAGACAGAAGAAAGAACTGGTGGTTCAACTACGCAATGAGGATGGCAAATTGATAACAGAAGACAAAGAAAAGGCAGAAGTGTTCAATTCCTACTTCGGCTCGGTCTTCTCCCAAAAGAGGGTCTATGACCCCCCTGGCAAACCTGAAGTGCAGACTGAAGGGGCAGGATTGCAGCTTGAGATTAATAGGCAAATGGTCAAGGAGCACCTGATTACTCTGAACGAGTTTAAATCTCCAGGGCCTGATGAGCTGCATCCTAGAGTAATAAAGGAACTGGCAGAAGAACTCTCAGAACCACTGTCTATTATCTTTGAGAAATCATGGAGGACAGGTGAAGTGCCAGACGACTGGAGGAGGGCAAATGTTGTTCCCATCTTCAAAAAGGGCAAGAAGGAGGAACCTGGGAACTATAGGCCAGTCAGTCTGACATCAATCCCCGGGAAGATTTTTGAGCAGATTATAAAGAAGTCAGTCTGCAAGCACCTTGAAAACAATGCAGTGATTACTAGAAGCCAGCATGGATTTGTCAAGAACAAATCCTGTCAGACTAATCTGATCTCATTTTTTGATCGGGTAACCTCCCTTGTGGACTGTGGGAATGCTGTGGACATTATATATCTGGACTTCAGCAAAGCTTTCGACAAAGTGCCTCATGATATCCTGATTAGTAAGCTAGCTAAGAGTGGGCTAGATGGAACAACTATCAGGTGGATCCACAACTGGCTACAGAATCGGACTCAAAGAGTGCTTATCAATGGTTCCTTCTCAAACTGGGGAGAGGTAACGAGCGGGGTACCACAGGGCTCGGTCCTGGGCCCGGTGCTCTTCAACATTTTTATTAATGACTTGGATCAGGAGGTACGGGGAATGCTTATCAAATTTGCAGATGACACAAAGTTGGGTGGAACAGCTAATACTCTGGAAGACAGAAACAAAATTCAAAGTGACCTCGATAGGCTGGAGCGCTGGGCCGAAAACAACAGAATGAAATTTAATAGGGATAAATGCCAAGTGCTGCACCTAGGGAGAGGAAACCAAATGCAGAGTTACAGAATGGGGGACACTTGGCTCAACAATACTACAAGTGAGAAGGATCTTGGAATTGTGGTAGATCACAAACTGAATATGAGCCAGCAATGCGATGTGGCTGCAAAGAAGGCAAATGCAATTTTGGGCTGTATTAATAGAAGTATAGCTTCCAAATCGCGGGAAGTGATAATTCCCCTTTACTCGGCACTGGTTAGGCCTCATCTTGAGTACTGCGTCCAGTTCTGGGCACCACACTTTCAGAAGGATGTAGACAAACTGGAGAGGGTTCAGAGGAGGGCAACAAAGATGATAAAGGGACTGGAAACAAGGCCCTATGAGGAGAGACTGAAAGAACTGGGCATGTTTAGCCTTCAGAAGAGGAGACTGAGGGGAGATATGATCGCACTCTTCCAGTATTTGAAGGGATGTCACACAGAGGAGGGCAAAGATCTCTTCTCGATCATCCCAGTTTGCAGGACACGGAATAATGGGCTCAAGTTACAGGAACCTAGATTCCACCTAAACATCAGGAAAAATTTCCTGACTGTCAGAGCAATAAGACAATGGAATCAACTACCTAGGGAGGTTGTGGGCTCTCCCACTCTGGAGGCATTCAAGGTGCAGCTGGACAGCCATCTGTCAGGGATGCTTTGACCTAGATTCCTGCATTGAGCAGGGGGTTGGACTCGATGGCCTTGTAGGCCCCTTCCAACTCTACTTTTCTATGATTCTATGATTCTATGATTCTAAGACCTTTGGAAAACAGCATCGACTTAATGTGCTATCCCCACTGAACTTGAGGTGACACATATTTAGTGATGGGGCACCCACACATATCCCAGTGTGGACAATGGAAACTGTTTAGAAGCATAAAACAACACTGAAGAAATAGAAATGATAAAGAAACTAAATTAAATTTTGCTAAATATGATAAAGCTCATATTAAAAGAGAAAGAAATGTTATTTCCAAAACCACAGGTGTATTATAAAAAGCAAAACAAAATTAAAAACAATAAATACATTATTGATAAAGTCCATGCATTCCTTAAAAATTAGATTCCATGCATCCAGCTGTGTCAGCTGGTGGACAAATTACCTGGCTTGCTGTACAGGAATCAGTCCTATTGAACCTGCATGGCAGCATATTTACCTTATGATTAAAGCAGCTTTTCAGCCAGCCTTGTTCACAGGGGCATTAGCCAGTCTTTGTTGCTCTCGCCAAACCTGATCAAAAGATTGCACACCCAAGGCCTGCTAGAAGATTATAACCACAGCAGATGTTTTGGTTAGTCCAGAGACAGTTCTGGGCGGCCCCAAATACTGCTCACTCACAGAAGCATGTTGGCTGACATTTTAGCATTCATGTGCAAAACTGAACCAGCAATGTTTTTCAGAGGACTATAATCCTACAAATGCTTATGCCATAATCAATGCATTAGTCCTCAAGGTACCACATGACTCTTTGTTGTTTTTGCTACAGCAGACTCGCATGGCTAGCTCCCCAGATGTGTCCCCAGCCATTATGGGTGACTGGTGTCAATAAGTAGGCAGGAGTTAGTTCACATCATGGGTCTATACATTTCCTTGGTAGCTTTCAAGCTTATCACTTCTGCTTGTATGGCTCCTAGTGTGCTCCCAGCATTGTGGCAAGGCTTTGCAAGTGGCAAGAACTCTGAAAAGCCCAGGAGTAGGAATGGGTGATCATTTCATTTTGGTTTTTGATGAGATTTTACCAAAACTTGCAAAGTTCTCCATATTCGGAACAAAAAGCACTTGAGATCTGAAAAATTTGGGAGAAACTGAAACTGACAGATTTGTCCATCTAGGGCCAAAGCTTTGAGTAGTTTGCTCTTAGAAGCCTTCCCTTGAATCCCTGCACTCAGGCTTGGAACAAGATCTCTTGAAGCAGAACAACTCATGCCACCACCATGGCGGAACACAACCCTCCCTGCCTGCCACCATCACCCTTAGCCCAGACTGCCCACCACCTTTCCTTTGCTGCCGTGCGGGGCCTCTCTGGGCTGGAGCTGGTGGCGGCAGGGAGGGTTGAGATCTCGGTGGCTCTGGGCTCTTGCAGGATCTCAGCACATGGCTGAGATGTTGTGAGGTGTCGGCTATCTGCTGAGATCTCACGAGAGCCCCGGAGCCGCGCAGCAACAGCAGGCCGGCAGCTACTCCAAACAGCCCTGCTGCTGCTTTCTCGCTGCGGCAAATGCCACGGCTGGATGGGCTCTCTAGAGTACCCACTGGAGGTGGCGCTGGGGCTGCAGCTCTCTGGGCTGGGGCTAGGCTGGGGAGTGCCGCAATTCACCGCTCGCACCCACTGGAGATGGCAGCGGGCTCTCTCAGCTCTCTGTGTCCGTGGGGCTCCTTATCCATGGCATCTTTTTGTTTGAGCTTTATGGGAGCTATCTATGGTGCTGAACTCCATCCCCAATTACCTTTAATTCACACATGAATTCTTCCTTATTAAGAAAAGTATAACTCTGGAGTCAAAGAAACAGTGGGAAAATACATATGGCCAATTTACCATTTGGGAAATTAGGAAGCATTTGCCTCTTTCTTAAATATGAACTAAACTGCAGCAATACATGGACCTATGGCCCGACTGGAGTCCACCCGGAGAAGAGCCTTCAGTGTGGCGGCTCCACTTCTATGGAACTCCCTGCCTCTGGGGTTCACAGGCTCTGACACTGTGCAGTTTTTGGTGCCTGTTCCCCGCTTTGGAATCTGTCTAGATGTGGAGTGGTATACAAATGCTGCAAATAAATAAATAAATGCAGACAATTATTGTTATTGTTCCATGCCTACCTAGTTGTTGACTAGTTCTGTTATTATGGAGAGAAAACCACACTTCTACCTACCCCTCCATGCATTCCTGCAGTTATTACTTCCTTGGATCTTGCAGATACCAACCTGCCTTCTGTCCACTCCTTTCTTAGAGTCCCTAATCTTTACCATAAATTACCCAGCTTCTCAACCTGTTCTGGAGAGGGTTACATTTCTCCTAAAGGATCATGCTCACAGTTTGAGAGTGTGCCTGAATCCAGCATTGTCCCTAGAGGCACAAGTTGCCTCTGTGGCTAGGAGTGCTTTTAATCAGCTGATTTGATTTGATTTGATTTGATTTATTTATTTATTTATTTATTTATTTCATTTATATCCTGTCTTTGCTCCTGCAAGGAACCCAAGGCAGTTTACATAATCCTCTTCCTTCTCTCCATTTTATCCAAACGACAACCCTGTGAGGTAGGCTAGGCTGAGTGTCAGTGACTGGCTCAAAGTTACCCAGTGAGTAGGGACCTGAACCTGGGTCTCCCCAGTCCTAGTCCAACACTCTAACCACTACACCACACTGGCTTTCATTTATTTATTTTTTTATTTGATTTGTACCCTGCCTTTCTACCAAAAAATGGCACTCAAGGCAGCTTAGGCTGATATACCAGCTGCAACCCTATCTGGTCAGTTATCCATGCTGCAGTTATCCAGGCTCTGGTAAATAGAATCATAGAACAGTAGAGTTAGAAGGGGCCTCTAAGGCCATCAAATCCAACCCCCGCTCAATGCAGGAACCCAAGTCAAAGCATCCTTGACAGATGGCTGTCTGGCTGCACCTTGAATGCCTCCAGTGTTGGAGAGCCCACTACCTCCCTAGGTAGTTGGTTCCATTGGCGTATTGCTCTAACAGTCAGGAAATCTAACAGATGTCCTGCTGGAATCTGGTTTCCTGTAACTTGAGCCCATTATTCCGTGTTCTGCACTCTGGGATGGTTGAGAAGAGATCCTGGCCCTCCTCTGTGTGACAACCTTTCAAGTACTTGAAGAGCGCTATCATATCTCCCCTCAGTTTTCTCTTCTGAAGGCTAAACACGCCCAATTCTTTCAGTCTCTCCTCAGAGGGCTTTGTTTCTAGTCCCCTAATCATCTTTGTTGCCCTCCTCTGAACCCTTTCCAGTTTGTCTACATCCTTCTTAAACTGTGGTGTCCAGAACTGGATGCAGTACTCAAGATGAGGCCCAACCAGTGCTGAGTAGAGGGGAACTAGTTCTTCCCACGATTTGGAAGCTATACTTCTATTAATGCAGCCCAAAATACCATTTGCCTTTTTTGCAGCCACATCACATTGCTGGCTCATATTCAGCTTGTGATCTACAACAATTCCAAGATCTTTCTCACTTGTAGTATTGTTGAGCCAAGTATCCCCCGTCCTGTAACTCTGCATTTGGTTTCTTTTTCCTAGGTGCAGCACTTGACATTTATCCCTGTTAAATTTCATTCTGTAGTTTTCAGCCCAGCGCTCTAGCCTATCTAGATCACTTTGAATTTTGTTTCTGCCTTCCAGAGTATTAGCTGTTCCACCCAACTTTGTGTCATCTGCAAATTTGATGAGCATTCCCTGCACCTCTTCATCCAAGTCATTAATAAAAATGTCGATGAGCACTGGGCCCAGGGCTGAGTCCTGTGATACCCCGCTTGTTACCTCTCCCCAGTTTGAGAAGGTACCATTGATAAACACTCTTTGAGTCTGATTCTGTAGCCAACTTTGGATCCACCTGATGGTTGTTCCATCTAACCCACTTTTAGCTAGTTTGCTAATCAGGATATCATGAGGCACTTTGTCGAAAGCTTTGCTAAAGTCAAGATATATTATGTCCACAGCATTCCCACAGTCCACAAGGGAGGTTACCCAATCAAAAAATGAGATCAGATTGGTCTGACAGGATTTGTTCTTGACAAATCCATGTTGGCTTCTAACTGCTGCAAAGTGTTACATGTGGGGTTGCCTTTGAACCTGGTCCAGAAACTTCAGTTAGTTCAGGATAGGGCAGCAAAATTACTAATACGGACTGGACAGTATAGGCATGCCGCATGTTACACCACTGCTTTGTCATCTGCACTGGTTTCCAGTCCATTTCTGAACCCAATTCAAAGTGCTGGTTTTACCCTTAAAAGCCTTAAATGGCTTAGGGTCAGGTTACCTAAGGTAGGAATGGGCAGATGGTAGGTTAGGATCTGCTAGTAGATGTCAGGTTGATTTGCAGGAGATGACCACGAATTTCTGACTCCTAATTGTTTAACAATAGCAATAACAATACTGAATACTGAATACTGAAATATTCAATACTGAAATGAAGAAAGCCTCGGGGGAACCAGGAATAGATTTTTGTGTGAAAGGCCTGTGAGCTCAGTTCCAGTACTGAAAATAAATCCCTTGGCTGAGATGTGCTCAAACGTGCCCTGTTCCTTAATTCAGAGTGAATGTCTCTTTCTAACCTAATGTGTTGCACTTGGCTCTAGCTGGTGGATTTTGGAGTTCTAGGGGAAAACCAAAGTGGATCCCACAAGCTTGCTGCCTGCCCACCCCTGACCTAAAGGATTGCCTGCTCCCACATACCTACTTAGAAACTAAGATCTTCTTCAGAAGCCCTTCTCCAGCTGCCCTTGCCAATCAAAATGAGACAGGTGGTTACTAGAGGGAGAGCCTTTTCAGTGGTGCCTCCCCAGAGAGACTAGCCTGGTGCCTACTCTCTGGTCTTCTCAGTGACAGGCAAAGTCCTTTTTACTTTTCCAGGCCTTTTAACTTTTAATTTTAATTTATTTTTGGGATCTTCTGACGTTTTTAGAGGATAGGATTTGTGAAATTTCTGGTGCTGCTGTGAGTTTCATTATAATTGTTTTATCCTCCACTACTGATTTTATGAAATATTTAGATTTTAAGGGTTTACCTTTTAAGTATCAGTTCTCTTATATCATAAGCTGCCCCGAGTCTGTTAGTGGCTGGCATATAAATGTCATAAAATAAATAAACCAGGAGTAGGCTACATGGCACCTATACACATCAGTGCACCTTTGGGCACCTTTCTTGATGTGCACCAAGGTGTCCTACCCCTCCCATTTTTATTTTTATTTTAAATAACATTTTTTTACTGGCAGCTGGGATCACTTCGAAGCAAAGTAAGGGACTCTCGCTGCTCCATCTTCTTTTCCCATGAATGCTTCTGGGCCACACATGGGGCTCAGAGATATTATAAGGAAATGAAGATGGCAGGTGGCCGCAGGCCATTGCTTTCATCTGCATCACACCCAATTTGTGGTGGGGCCCAGTGCAGTTTCTCAAATTGCCAAACATGCCCACAGGCCCAGAAAGATTGCCTACCACTGAAATAAACAAATGTGTGCATTTATGTATATGACCAAGAAACCAAGTAACCTTATCACATGGTTGGCTGGTCATCTGTATTCAGCAATCATCATAAGCCCATGTGGAGCAAAACTATCTTTTAAAGTCCGCTCAAACAATGAAGAAAGACATAAGGCTAGGACTGTCCCAGGAAAGTGAAACTGCATTTTAAGGATCTTTTTTGATATAAACAGTGTTGCTAGGACCATTGTTTCTGACAGGAAAGCTCAGATAGTCTGGAGACTATCTTTTTCAGTACATATTGTGGAGCAAAGGATGAAAATTATGAAAGTTACAGTCATGACTTTAATGTCTGAAATATCATATGTCCATGTTCATGGGCATGGGCATGACAGTTATTGAATTATTATCCAATGTTAATCTTACATAGAGTAGATCCACTGGAATGAAAGGAACTTAGTTAGACTAACACTGGATACAACCCAGCATTTCCAAGATATAAAGAAAAACAGTAGTCAGAATCTAATTTTCCAAAGTCACTGTCATCTACTAAATTTAGCAACTAATATGGAACTTATTTTCTGCAACTGATAAGTCATGTGAGCAAGACGCTCAGATCTCCTGCCTCAACTCATCCCAGTTTGCAGGACACGGAATAATGGGCTCAAGTTACAGGAACAAAGATTCCACCTAAACATCAGAAAAAAATTCCTGACTGTTAGAGCAATAAGACAATGGAACCAACTACCTAGGGAGGTGGTGGGCTCTCCCACTCTGAAGGCATTCAGGGTGCAGCTAGACAGCCATCTGTCAGGGATGCTTTGACCTGGATTCCTGCACTGAGCAGGGGGTTGGACTTGATGGCCTTGTAGGCCCCTTCCAACTCTACTTTTCTATGATTCTATGAAATTATTATTACTTGAGCTACAGAGCAAGCCTATGGCACCACAGCAGCTCTTCAGAGGGCGGAGAAGGATGGGGAAAGGGGGATGTTCTAGTAGATGGGATGTGGAAAGAGAAGCATGGATTTGCTGGATCCACAAGCTTCTCCGTCGCCCGTCCCAGCAACTTAAAGGACTGCTAGATGGGCTCAGAAACCTGTCTAGCAGTAAATAATTTAATCAGAGGAACAGGAGCCTGTAAAAGCCTCCGTCCTTCTCTCCCATCCTGCCTTGCTCTTGTTGGCAGGGTACTGGATAGATGGAGGGCTCCAAAGTTGGAGCCCTCTGTCTATCAAGAGCACAATCCATAGAACCATAGTGCAACCCTATCTGCAGTGCAACCCTATGGATGTCTAGTCTGAAGTAAATCCTATCCATTGGCATCTACTCCCAGGTAAATGTGTATAGGATATTTCAAGAGTTCCAGATTTTAAAAGCAAATTATTTTAGTGCAAGGTTTGTGGTGAATTCAAATTAGGTAAAATATTATTATGAAATGAAACGTTACTGTGTCAAAATTTGATCCATTTTGGCATTTATTGTGGATTGAAGGTATTTTGGAAAATGTTGCAAGCATTACTTTAGCATCAACATTTTCATGACACTTCTTTTAAAATCCAGTCAACAAACTGCTACTCTACTACGCCTTCCATTTACTAATCCTACTCGCTCCATTTCACTTATGATTCCAAATGTCAGCATGCCTAAAACCTGCTATCAAGGCATTCCACCAGCAAATAACAGAGGACTACTTCCTCCCCAACAATTGATGTATCCATTACTGACCAGCATCAGAGAAAGGAATTTGTAGCTTTGATTTAAATGAGAGGCGATGGTTTGTTTCTTATGTATTCGTTAAATTTGTATCCCACCTTTCAGCTAAATAGTTGTCAAGGTGGCTAACAGTAAAAAACAAAACAACAATCAAAACATTAAAACAGGTCGGCAACACATCAATTAAATTATCAATAACATCAATAAAACTGATGAAAACAGTCAATTTATTGTCCAAGCCTACCCAGGGCCAGCTCTGCTATTAGGCAGAGTGAGGCAGTCACCTCAGGTGGCAGATGCTGAGAGATGGCAGCAAGATGTTGGAGGACAGAGCTGTGTGCCATGTGGCCTGCCATGTGCCCCCTAAGCTAGTCTGCTGCCTCCAGGTGCCATGGAGGAAGCTGCCCCATCATCAGTTTTGAAGGCAGATACATCTGTCACTCCATTTGGCTTTTGTACATGGAATGGGAAGGGGCGCCATCTTGTCCTTTGCATCAGCCAGAAAAATATCCTGGGCCAGCCCTGAGCTCACCTCAGAAATGAACCTTCTGATCTCAGAACCCTGTCCTCCAACAGGGTAACTGAGATTATGGGTCAATCTGTGATTATTACTCAATGGGAAGGAATGGTAGTGGCGAAGCAATCTGCTCCTTGTGATCATTTCTTATGTAGCCTTCATTGAAAACAACACTGTTGTGGAAAGGGACACGTCCTAGCTCAGAATTAAGCCCCAAGTCAGTAAGTTCCAAACTGCTGATAGTTAAGACATACTCCCCACACAAAATAAATAAATAAATAAATAAAATTGGGCATACACTTCACTTTCATACACCAAACTGTTTACTTTTGAGGTGTACAAGAGTAAAAACAACCTGTTTTCAAAGGAGACCACCCTTCATGTTTCTGCCTGAGTTACTATCCTGTATACTATATTGCCTGGTTTGAAAGAGCACAGCCCAGATATGAAGGGATGCAACGCGACAGGCGTTGTCTTTGTGTAATTCCGCTGTGTCTCTGTATTAGGTCTGAGCCAAAAGGGGAAGCCTATTTCATGAAAATTTTCATCAGACTTGAAATCCACCGCCATAACCCGACTTCCAGCAATTTTTGGAGGTGGGGTTGCTGTAAGAGAGCTGAAAAAGTGTTTGATTCTTAGAATTATCTCTGACTAGCATTGCCCAAGTGATCATCAGTGTCCTCACTCTAAATGTGCTTCATAGTGATGTCAGCACCTAGCCAAATCTGATTGGCTACATGATGCCATCATGTCCAATATGTGATCCTGGACTGGCAGGGATCACCCCAGAAGGAATGAAATTTGGGGGGGGGGCAATGAACTAGTAGCAGAGGGGGAAACAGTGACTACAGACAGTTGTGAACAGTCCCCCAAAAGGTAGAATTAAAGGGTTTTCGGTATGGATGTTGCTAGCAATTGAAAAAAGGCACTCGTAATAGCTAGCATCTCTGTGTCGGTGAGGGTGTGGGCCAAGCAGGGCCGTCACCAGTTTTCTACCCCCAACCTTACCTGGACAGAAGAAGTGGGAGGTGGCAGCAGGGGCTACAGTCCCTTGGCCGAGTATCATGTTGTCACTGAGGAGCTCACAGGGATTACATGTCCCAGGGAGCCTAGCAGGAGGGTGATGCTAATAATGTCCATTTCTGCCCAGGAGAAGGCTCTCCTTGCTGGAAATGGATGTCATTAGTGCCACATTCCTGCTAGGCATGCTGGGACCAGTTGTTTCTCTGACCTCCTCAGCAGGAACGTGGCCCTCTGTTGAGGAACTGGAGCCCCCTAACACCACGCCCACTGCCACTGTCTCTACCTCTTCCTACTCCAGGTATGTTTGGGGAGCCAGCATGGCGTCGTGGCTAGGGCGCTGGACTAGCTAAGACAAACAGCCTAGGACTGGGGAGAGCCAGGTTCAAATCCCCATTGGGCTACAAAGCTCACTGGGTGACCACCTGAGGCCAGTCACCATCTCTCAGCCTAACCTGCCTCACAGGGCTGGTGTGAGGTGGAAGGGAAGCAAGGCAGCAGTGAAGATGGCAGTGGGTGCTTTAAGACGCCCTGAGTGTTTTATGCACACCCACTTGGAGCATGTACAAAGGATTGAGCTGCTTTCTGAACCAACTAAGGGATAATCATACATCCCTAGTTGGGGGGGGGGGTGTCAATCCCCCAAAAGCTACTTTTGAGGCAAACAGAGAATTGGGAGAAGATTCAGCTGAGCCTACAGTGTATTGTGAGTGACTGAATGTTACCATCACACTAGATCAGTGTTCTCCAACCTTGGGTCTCCAGATGTTTTTGGCCTACAACTCCCAGCATGGCTGGCTGGGGCATGCTGGGAGTTGTAGGCCTCTTTTCTGTCTAAACTTGCATAGGATTGCATGCTGGGAGTTGTAGGCCAAAAACATCTGGAGACCCAAGGTTGGAGAACACTGCACTAGACATGCAGAAAACGGAGAGCCAGCATGGTGTCGTGGCTAGGGCACTGGACTAGCTAAGACAAACAGCCTAGGACTGTGGAGAGCCAGGTTCAAATCCCCATTGGGCTACAAAGCTCACTGGGTGACCACCTGAGGCCAGTCACCATCTCTCAGCCTAACCTGCCTCACAGGGCTGGTGTGAGGGTTATATGGGAGGGATGGGGAGACTGTGTACACCGCCTTGAGCTCTGTGGGGGATATGTGATTGATAACCTACCTCACAGGGTTGTTGTGAGGATAAAATGGAGAGGAGGGTTATGTAAGCTGCCTTGGGTTCCTTGCAGGAAAAAAGGCGGGGTATAACTATAATAAATAAATAAATAAATAAGGGCAGAATTACCTACTGTCTGTCAAGAGCAATTGGGAAGAAGGCAAGAGCAGTGATGTAGTGGGCAGCACTCTTTGGGCTCACAGCAGACCTTGAAGTTGTTTATTTTTCATGGCATACTGTACCCTCCTTTTCGCACAATTTGGGAATGGCTGCCTTAAGGATACAGGACGATGGACCATCTATTTTGCCCTAGAACTAGATTCCATCTAACTTCATCTAGAAAATAGTTTGCTCAAAGCAATATTCTCCAGGAGGTTAAAAAAAAAAAAAAATCAGTGGAAATATTCAACCAGGCCCTGCTAATGACAAGAGGTTCAACGCACAGTGAGTTGGCACAAATTAATGATCTGTTTTAAGCCTGCTGATTGCTTGCTCAACTTCATTACATGAATGTCTGGCCACTGTACAGCATATCTTAATTAAAGAGGTATTTGGAATTGGCACAATACACAGAACTGTAAAAGCGAGGAATTAAATTGAGACCCTGCCCTGAGTAGTTTAGGATTTCAAGGCACTGAGAATATGGCTGGTAGGCTAGTCAATTTCATCTTTCATTTAACGCAAACAAAACATCAGGAGCCACATCTCATATAAATAATGCAGGTCTCTCTCTGTCTCCCCCTTTAACAGCTGTGAAGGTTTTAGGTATGTTAAGCATGCCAAAGGACTCCTGTGGCAAACAAAATTCAAACTTCCTTAATCCAGATTTACACTACTGCTACATCAAGAGCACAGGATTAGCTCTCCACCCATGTAGAAAACATCTTAATGGATTGTGCCAGAGCTACACACACATTACACACAGACAACTCTCTTGTGAGGAAAGGTTACAATGTCTGGGAGTGTTTGCCTCAGAAAAAAGGCAAATAAGGGAAGTTATGATAAAGATGTTCACAGTTATGCATGGTACGGAAAAAGAGCACAGGGAGACGTTTTTCTCCCTCTCTCATAATATTAAAACCCAGGGTCATCCCATGAAGCTGATTGGTGGGAGATTCAGGACAGATAAAAGGAAGGACTTCTTCACACAGCGCATAGTTCAATTATGGAATTCACTTCCACAAGATGTAGTGATGGCCACCAATTTGTACAACTTTAAAAGGGAGTTAGACAGATTCATGGAGGATAAGGCAATCCATGGCTACCAGTCATGAGGGCTATATACTACTTCCAGTATCAGAGACAGTATGTCTCTTTGTAAAAGTTGCTGGGGAAAACAATTGGGATGTGTTACGACAGATAATTCTGGGCGCTAGATTCCCTCTAACCCCACACTCTTACGAAAGGTTTAGGATCTTTGGCTGGGGTAAAACCTGCGCTGCTGGGGGGGAAAGTGCGCTTTGCTCCTTTTATATTTAAACAAACCTACACACACACACACACACATAGACTCTAGAAACAAAAGGGTGGTTTTATTGAAGAAGAATACAGAGTAGGTACAGCGTCTTACTTGTTGGTAAAGCAAACCTAGTGATGTCAGGCAGCAAAATATCCTTACGCTATGGTTCAAACACACCCTGTATTCTGGAGAGGAGAAAGAGTCCCTTTTGCCCTGACAAGCCTGAATAGGAAAAAGGGGGGGGGGAAGAGAGATTCCCGCCTAGAAGGATAGAAAAGCAAAGTCCCAGCTACTACCTGTCTGCTGTGATGAGGTTCCAGCTGTAGCCCTGCAGTTCGCGTTCCAAGGTGACCCCTTCAGCTCCTTCTCCCGACACCCCTTGCTAAAACCTCTTGGTTCTTATAGTCTCTTTCCCGCCTTTTTTGGAGGGAATGAGAGCAGTGGGGGTGGTCTTTGCCCCACAGATGTCTTCCAACCCTGCTAACGACCTTACTCTTTGTATTTTGATAGCTCTTGATGGGTGTACAAAGGTTTGGGTCTTCTTGCTGATGGGACTGTTTTTGGAGTAAGCTTCTGGTGGTATTCGCCCAGTGGGGGGGGGGGGGGAGCCATATCTTTTCAGGAGAAATCTTCCTGTGTTTTAGGCGATATGCAATATTCAGGTCTTAATCAATGCAAGCCTGCCACTCATTTGCCTATGCATGCCTCTAGGCTTCACTCACTCTTCTATTCAAGCCTTCAGTCATGACCTTTTGCCTTCTGCCCTGCTGGGGAGGTGGGCAGGCTGCTTCTTTTCTCTTGAACCCTTGCTTACCCAACGCTTCTTATGAGGGCTGTGGACTTCCTTTTGGAAGTGTAGCCATAACCAAATGATCAGAGCTATATCTCATCTTAACAGATGGTGCTATTGCACTCATGTCTTACTTGTAGGCCTCCCACAGACAGTTGATTGGCCACTGTATGAACAGAATGCTAGACTAGATAGGCCAAGCCTCTCCAACCTTGAGTCCCCAGATGTTGCTGGACTACAGCTCCCAAAATCCCTTGCCATTAGCCATGCTGCCTGAGTATGCTAGGAGCTGTAGGCCAGCAACATCTGGGGACCCACGGTTGGAGAGCCCTGAAATAGGCCTTTGGACTGATCCAGCATGGCTCTTCTTATGACATGTGTAACAGCCCTGGCAACCTTAACAAATAGCTTTGGGAGGGGGGATTAAGAGTGGTGAGACTTTGCATTACCCTACTACTAATCGAGGTTTATGCAAGGGTTGTTTAACCCTTGAGTAACCCATGGTGGCCAAGTTTGTATGACACAGTGTAATCCCCGATCACCCCAATCAGGGTTTGCATATTCAAAATGGCAGCCGC
This sequence comes from Shinisaurus crocodilurus, assembly GCA_021292165.1. Lineage (NCBI taxonomy): Eukaryota > Metazoa > Chordata > Lepidosauria > Squamata > Shinisauridae > Shinisaurus > Shinisaurus crocodilurus. The sequence goes on along the minus strand of CM037878.1, from coordinate 70,546,458 downwards.
ACACACCCAGCACATGCCACGGCTCATCACAATAAATATAAGCAAATATAAGTAAACCATTTGGAGAAAGTACAGCACGGTAGACAGGGCCGGTGCTACCATTAGTCCAACTAGGCAGCCGCCTAGGGCGCAGGGCTAAAGGGGGCGCCAGAAATGCCTTGAAAAAAAATACAGCGCTCTCAAGTGGGAAGGGGGGATGCTAAATATCTGATCTTGCCTAGGGCACCAAACTGCCTTGCACCGGTCCTGACGGTAGAGTAAATAAATAAATTAGGGCTGTACCAAATATTCACTAATTTCAATATTCTCTTCAAAATTAGCATGTTTCCCCGGCCAAACTAATTAATAAAAAAAAAAAAAAATCACATCACCAAGCATTTGTGTTAACTTGGTGCTTTTCTACACAGTTGTGTGTTCCCCTGCCTACCTTTTAAACCTCATCTCTTCTTCTACTTTGCCTTCACTATCCTCCGCTTCCTTTGTCCTCACTGTCCCTTAATCTGATTAGCTGCAGCCACGTGATTTGAATTTTCTCAACGACATCACAATGCCATACTAGGTGTGATGATGTCAAGGACACCCACAGACAAAATCACTAAATTGTTACAGCCAATCAGATTAAATGGGAACAAAAGAGGCCGAAGATATTAAGGACAATTAAAAATGGCACCAAAAAGATGCATTGACCTGGGGTTGGGAAAGGCACACAACACTGAAACAATGTGATTAAGTTCACATTGAATATTCAAAAACTACTGAAAATGGGAGACACTTTTCAACATTCATGGAAAGAAACGCAGAATTAAGTAAATTGTTGTGGCTAAAATAAATAAAACACAACAGTTGTAATTGATGATTATTATAGGAACATGCAACTACTGGACTGGGCACAATGAATGGCACCAGACACTCTTGGGCAAAACAGATTATCTAGACCATCCTTCCCCAAACTGGTGCCCTCTAGATGTGTTGGACTACAACTCCCAACATCACCAGCCATCGTGGTCAATCACAGTTCTGGCTGGAGATGACGGGAATTGTAGTCCAGCAGCAGGTTGGGGAAGCCTGATCTAGACCCATTTCCAACTGGCTTCAGGCTGGTCTTGGCACTGAAACAGCCTTGGTCACCCTGGTGGATGACCTCTCTTGAGAGAAGGAGTGTAACCCTGTTGGTTTTCCTTGATCTCTCAGTGACTCCTTTTTGTTTTAAAGGTATTTATTATTTATTATTTATTGTTTTAAAGGGTATTTATTAACTTTTCATTTTTCATCGATTATCTCTCACACATACCTGCTACTTTCCTGATAGCTCTAAATGCAATTACAGTAGAACAGCAATAGTGTGAGTCAAACCCATTCTCATCACAACTGTTATAAGTCTGCAAGTCCCATTGATAGCTCCTTGAAAAAGCACTGCAGTAACTTCTTTATTAGGCAATTTGCTTGTTTGCCTGCTTGCTTTGTTCTGCACTGATATACATAAAGACAGCAGAAGCCCCCTAGAGGCTGGATGTGGAACATACACAACAAGTGCCTCTTTTCAAATAAATCTGCCTGCTCTTTAAGATCTTCTGCTAAGGCCCTTCTCCAGGTGCCTCATTTATCAGCGGTATTTCATCAACAAAATTCAGGGCCTTTTCTACAATGGCATCCTAGTTTTGGGACCAAAGTTTGGTTATGGAACCAAAGATCGCAATGTAGATTGCAAAAAAGATTGCAATCTAGTGTCTACATTGCAATCTTTTTTGCAATCTACATTGCGATCTTTGTGGCGACAGGCATTTTATCTTGTTCCAAACCTTATTTGGTTGTATTGATTCTATTTGTTGCTTTATTACTATTATTTTATAAACAACAGCTCAATCCCCTACATGTTACTCAAAGATAAATCCCATTGATTTAATTGGGGTTTAATCCCAGGTAAATGGGTATAGGATTGCAACCTACATCAATAAAATTTACCAGAAGAATACACAGCAATCTCAAAAGAAAAACAGAAGAACTTAGCTAAGGATAGAAAGGCTATGCATGAACCAACAGTTCATCGAAAATATGTTTAATGTCAGTATAATATGTAACCTATGTAGAAAAAAAATATTCTCTATGCCTCTAGGAAACTTTAATTTTCAGTTAAATGGGAAATGAGTCCTGACAATAAACTAAAAGAGCCATAAAATTACACCTAAGTCACTAATTTCCAAATGAACTGCAGTATGTTTCAAGGTGTGTCACAAAACAGGTGGCAGAGGTATGGTTAGCACTCATGGTAGATCTGGAATCAAGACCACTGAGAGATCAACCAACTGACTAATAGCTACTATCTTGGCTCTTTCTTAATATGCAGTCCAGCCATGTTAGAGGCTGCACATGCAGTTTCTGACCTTACCTGACTTGATTCCACATCAAGGGAGAACATGGTCCTGAGTCTCTTGCAACAATGCCTAGGTTTCTGGGGCATTCTCTTAGTTTTGGCAGGATCTGGCCACATGGGAAGTACTGTGTGCTGTCTGTGACATAGCTGAGCAAACACCTAAAAAATCCATTATGGTTGCATGAGGCACTCTGAGGCAATCTCTCCCATTATAGCCTCTGTTTCATTTGGTTACACACACACACACACACACACACAGTAAAACAATGCTTCTAGGCCCAGTTGCCCCTAAAATATTATAGGTGACCCTGGCCAATGTGATAGTGGGAATACAGCCCAACCAGCTGAAGAAAATTTGGGAAGGTTTGGGATGGGATGGTCAATCAAAGTCAATAGAACAAGGGTGGGCAACTTCAAGAGGTTCAAGAGACATTTCACCCCCTGCCTTCCCCCATGGGCCACAGTCTGCTAAGCACCCTGAATATTTTTTTTTAAAAAAAAACCACTAAAAAAAAAAATGGTATCCAGAGCACTATGGAGCCCCCAAAAGGTCAAATTTAGTTTGTTTGCATGTGGCTCACAGGCCATATGTTGCCCACGCCTGCAATAAAATCTCCCTCCACATACATTTGTTTAGACTCAGGTTGCTAATAACTATCCTACTTTCCACTCTCATTTGTCCTTGTCTCAGTGGCAAAGAACACAATTATCCTGCACTTCCTTTCAACAACTATTAAGATATTTGAAGATTGTTATTAAGTACACCCTTAATCCTCTTTTCTTCAAACTAATTATAACAGATTCCATTTGCTTTTTCTCTTATGACATGCTACTCAAACCTTTTGCCATCATCCGTGTTCTTCTTCTCCAGATTTATTTATTTATTTATTTATTTATTATATTTATACCCCGCCTTTTTTCCTGCAAGGAACCCAAGGCGGCTTACATAATCCTCCTCCTCCTCTCCATTTTATCCTCACAACAACCCTGTGAGGTAGGTTAGGCTGAGAGTCAGTGACTGGCCCAAAGTCACCCAGTGAGTTTCATGACCAAGCGGGGACTAGAACCCAGATCTATCCTGTTTGAAAGCATATACACAAAAAAAGAACATGCACAAATTGATTCCCTTCAATTTGTGCATGTTCTTTTTTTGTGTATATGCTTTCAAACAGGATATCCCTGCTGTGCCATACGATCTTGGATATTTATGCTTCTCTGAATGCAACCTGAGATACCACACACATTCATTTAGTTATTTATTTTTGCAGGGGAATCACACTAATGACTTATGTGCAGGGTCTGAACCACGATAGACCCAGGGTCCTTAAAATAAGAGACAAGACTCTGTAAGGAGCAGCAATACTATGGAGATAAGAGCTCCTCCCTGATTCCTGCCACCCATGGTTGTATGTGTATTTACTGTACCAGAAACCAACATGTTAATGTCCCCTTATCCCTCCCTTCTACTACAGCACAATGAAGAGTATACTCCTTGACACATCCCATTGTCTTATTTATCTCATGGGATGGCTCAAACACAAAGTTTGAAAAAGCTGGCTCTAGTTTCCCTCATCCTAGGAAAAGCTAGGAGATACAGTTCTGTGAAGGAAGCTGGGGATCTCCGACAGAGAATTTTCAGTGCCATTGCAAACTACAGCTCCCAATATTCTTTCGTGGGAAGCCATGACAGTTGATCTGGGATAAAACCAATATAGGTTTTGTAGTGTGAATATGCACTAGGTGCCTCTCAGCAGAGCTACTGCTTAGCAAGCTATCCCTCCACAACTTGAATTTCTGTAGTGGTTCCCTTGGTTAATAGCATTTTGTCAAGAGCCACCAGGTACAACATGGAATGATCAGTCCTGAGGGCAGCTTCCCCACCAGAACTATGGTTTGGAGCATTTTGCAGGACAGTGAAGTACCCTCAGGCTCAGTACTGGCTCAATCCATTCAGGCTATCCACTGGACTCTTCTAGTCAGGAAGGGCTATAGAAGGCTTCCTGTTTGGGTTGTGACTTTGCCTGAACAACAGTGGTCTCTCTTGGCTCTGGCATATTTTAACTTGTTCTTTGGCTCTGGCTCCATCTCCATCCCTTGACATTGATCTTCCCCTCCCTCCTGGGCTCTGCCACCCCAATAGCTACCTACAGGTTAGCTTTGGCACATTTATGCATGATACTGGATGACCACTGGCACAGATCTGCTGCATGCATTTGAGTCAATGCAACAGACTTCTACGTTGTGCTCACCACAGCGAAGTGCTTTTTGGAATCCTGGGGCCTCTATATAAGAACACTAACATTTAAATTGTCTGTGTTTCTCCTCTCCCCAATCTCACTACCCACTGTCACTTCCTGAGTGTTCCCTCGCTGTTGTCTTCTTCATTTGTTCTATGTTGTAAGCAGTGCTTTTTTTCTGGAGAAAAAGGTACCGGAACTCTTGGATTACATTTCCTCGGGAGTAGATGGCGATTAAATTGTAATGCAATTAATAGAAGAAAAGGTGCTGGAACTCAGTTCCGGTGAGTTCCCCCAGAAAAAAAGCCCTGGTTGTAAGCACTCTGGGAAGAGACCTTGTCAAGTCCGTGCTCCACATAGTACCTATCACACACTACTGGCCCTGAGTAAAAGTCACATACGTAGCATGGTGGTTATTGCATTTCTGCAGTAAATAATAGCTTTGCTCTACCTCATGAGGCTTAATGAAAAGAAATGCAATTTTGAGATGGTGGAGAACAGATGAGATCGAGGCTTGAGGCATTTTACAAATGCAGTGGGGGGGGAGAGAACAGTATTAAAATGAATTCAAATGCTCACTGCTTTGTCACAGTTTAATACGGCCATTAATGCGTGGAGTCCTTATGCATTTAACAAGCTATTAGTAATCGATGTCTAGATGTTCAGCCATTATGTGCAAATACCTTCCATAATTAGAAGAGCCATTATCTTCAGTAAGCCCATAATGTTCCCCAATAAGCTGGATTGTCTACCACATGCTGTAAGCAAAATGCATTCCAAACTGCTACTTCACAGTAGGATGCAGGATGATTCCCAGTATGTGAGAGAAGGAAGTGGGTGGGCTGAGACAACCAAGGATGAAGACATCACCAGCCTTTCTCGAAGCCATCACGTAGCTATTCGATTTTTACCAGATGATACTCATCCTGAATATTTACTGGGAGAAATTCAATGGTATAAAACAGAGGTGGGCAGACTTCAGGTTTGCGGGATCAACTTTGTTTTGTTTTGTTTTTTACTAGAGCCCCAAGTTCCATCAACCGGACCTTGGTGCAAAAGAAATGGAATTAAATCATTCTGAGCTCAATAATTCATTCCAATTACCAGAACTGAACAGAACTCACAGTTCTTCCATACAAAAATCCACCCCTAGTTACACACCCAAGCTTTCTTCATTTCAGCAGTATAACAGGAATGGGGGGGAGAGTTATTCTGATGCTGCTATTGTTAAACAATTGGGAGTCAGAAATCCTTGCCGATCTACTGCAAGTCACCCAGAGATCTACCTGTAGATCCAGATCTACCTTCTGCCCAACCTGGTATAAAATATACCAGGAAATTGGCAGCTTTTAACTCTGGTCCCTTCTAACTATACTTGCCACAAAATTTTCCAAAGAAGGAGTTTGGGTTGCATATTGAGGTATCATTACTTCTCAGTGGAGTAAGATTCTGGTGGAGATTTCGAACCTTGCCTTGTTTTCATCAAAGCCAGTTGGCACACTTCCTTGAAAGAGCATTATGTATTCTCAAGCTATTTGTATTCTCAAGCTATTTGATATTTTCTTCCCCTTTTTTTCTTTACACCTATCCTTCTCAATTGCTTAATGGCACAATCGAATCAGGATGTCCATAACCCTTGGAACTCAGAAGATTACAGGCATCCTAGGGAGGGCGGGAGGAGCATGGAGGTGAAGATCGTCTCTGAGCTCCTCCCTCTCTGCAACTCAGCTAGACAGCTGATTTAGGCCATCTAGCTGAAGCACTTTGGCGCAGGAGGGAAGGGGGCTGAGGTGCCGCCAGGATAACTCGTATCTTGGCAGCGCCTGTCTCCTCCCCTCCCCCTAAACCCCATCTCCAAGGTCATTCTTGTGACCTTGGAGATGCAGATGGCATGGTTCTTTCTTCACTGGCTGCAAAGGAGGGGGGGTGCTCAGAGCACAGAGACCCAGCTACGAGGTCGGAGTGATTTTCCGACCTCGCAGCGGTGGGCCTGTGGCTTACGCTGGCTCAGCTTGTCTGAGCATGGAAAGCTAAGCAGGGTCAAGCCTGGTTGTTACTTGGATGGGAGACCCCTCCTCTAGTTTCCTGCATTGAGCAGGGGGTTGGACTCGATAGCCTTGTAGGCTCCTTCCAACTCTATGATCTATGAATCTAGATGCTGTCTAGCAACCATAGGATTGCGCTGTAAGCCACCTTAGAACAAGAAAACCATATATCTGTCAATACCAGAGGTCTGTAACTGAAGTGAACAACTGATTGAAAGTAAGACCACCAAATGGAATTAAACAACATTCAGGTAGGTGAATTAATCATGGAAATCTGCTCCACAAGACCAGGAAAAATAACTGGAAAAAGAACTCCATTTGTGAAGTTTGCTCATGCTACTATTAATCTTTAAAATTATGAACCTGCTGAAGCAGCGATCAATAACATTTGTTCTGGGACTGCACAGCTGAAGTGAAAGGCAGTCTGGCCTCAGCCATCAGCCAAGGACTAAGGGTTGTTTGGGTTTGGGGCCTCTGTATGTGTGTGTATAAGGGATATATGAAACAGCAAAACTCAAGCTCAAAGTTCTCCGAATTCCACCTCGAAGCTCATTCCAACACATGTCCACATCAAATTGTGAGCTTTGGAAGGTTTTCGCATGAAAATGTGTGCATACTTTTGTGTATATTTTCCTAAGCGTCATTTCAAAAATACACACGTCAATTGTGTGAAATTTTTGAAATGTGCTGATTTTTCTCCAATTGGTTAAAGCATGTTTGTGGGCATTTTAAAAAAAAGCACACTCTTTCATATGCATTTTTCAAATATATGCATTTTTAATGCATTTTTGTTGTTGTTGTTGTTGTTCCATGAATCACATTGCATGCTTGGAAATGTATGGACTTTGACCACAGATTGCTTTCAGGTCCATATTCAGTTCCAGGAAGTGTGAACTGGGTAAATTCTGTTCAAAAACAAAATTAATGAAGTTCTCATACATCTCTAGTCTTGAGATCCATTGTAACCCAACTTGAGAATAATTCTATTGAGAGGCAAGATAAAAATTAATAATTTCCATTAGCCTGTACTTTTCAGTAAGCAACTCTTTCTCTATTGTTTGTCCAGTTTTTTTTTAAAAGGTTTGTTATTGAGCTACAAGCCACAAATAGAAGCCATGGTTTGTTGTTGGTTTATACAAAATCTGGCTTATTTATAGATTTCATAGATCATAGAGTTGGAAGGAGGATACAAGGCTATCAAGTCCAACCCCCTGCTCAATGCAGGAAACTAGAGGAGGGGTCTCCCATCCAAGTAATAACCAGGCTTGACCCTGCTTAGCTTTCCACACTCAGACAAGCTGAGAAACCATGGCTTGTTGTGCTGTCTGAACCCAGAACAGTGGCTTATCCCTGGCTTGTTAGCATTGTTCTCTGCCCTGAAACAGAGGCACCCAGCAAGAAGAGCCTGAAAACAGAACTGCTTTGAAGTGTAGCAAAATGGGTGGGGGAGAAACAAACCAGAAATAGAGAAAACAAGCCATGATTCATTTGCTCAGGTGCAAGACAATTCATGGGTAAAGCCACATTGCGTAACCATAAAATATGTCCTAGCATTACATGTGAATGCAGCCTGTGATAATAATTATTTCTATGGGAACTTAATCTGGAAATGTTCATGAGATAGATGTATGTGTGCAAGCCTGTGGATATTCTGCAATCATTTTGGCTCAAGGATCTGCGATTTCTTCTGCGGCAACAAAGACATTCTAAATCTATACCCACAACAGATGTGACACATTTAACAAACACTGACATCTTCGCTCATAAACATTGTCCTAGGGCAGGGCTGAGCAACATGTGGTGCAGCCTCTAGTGGGTTCCAAGGGTCAGAAATTGGTCCCCAGTCCCTCTGACATTGTCCAACCCTTATCCTAGGGTATGTGCACGCATAGACTTCCTTATTCCTGGTCTTGCATTTTGTCACTAAAGTACTAGTTTGAGAAGCGATGGCTGGGGACAAAGGGAGAACAGTGTGGAGGCTCTGTAGCCAAGTAGCCCTCCTTCCCAAATTTGATTTGGAATTTTAAGGAAGAGAGAGAAAGGTGGCGTGGCATCATGTTGTAGTCCTGGGAGTTCCAGGAAAACGGAACAGCAAAGGAGAATAGACAGGGGATTTTAAGAGAGCAGGGGGGTTTGGGGCAGCTGAGGATGGTAGAAGTGGAGAAGCAAAGGGCACACTGAGGGGTCAAACTACATGTTATGTCTTAACGTAGCATACAGCTACCTCTCTACATTTTAGTTACTTCCAGGTAAGTGATCTGGATTGGGACCACCATGTGCAGGAAAGGAAGATTTAATCCTTCCCTCCCTGGCTGTTCCCTTCCAAAATTGCCCCCCTCCATGTGGCAGTTAAGAAAAGGGAAGAACAGCCTCCATTGGTACCAATGGAGTAAATAAAAGTAGAGGGGGAGCTGCACGCCACGTAATTAACATTGTTGAGGATCTGGAAAGGAGTCGGTCCTATACCGGTTAGGACGAAGCAGAGTTTTCCCCCTTATGTGCAGCCTGGTTATTGAAACTGGTCATCACCACGTGGGGTTGCTAAACCCTGCTAAAAAGGCTCTTAAAGGAATGGATTGTCCATACAAGGTTTAAAACTAATAAAGACATGTATTAGTTTTACTTACAATCCATCTATTCATATATGCAGGATGCATATAGGCAGGTTAGAGTCTTTGCTGATAAGAGTCTGCTTCATTGAAGGTCACTCGTGTTGGAGAGGCAGAGGCAGAGAGAGAGAGAGAGAGAGAGAGAGAGAGAGAGAGATCGCTGGCCACAGAGGGGCCGGAAGTAGGGAGGAGGGTTTAGAAAACATGCACCCTGGGGAATTGTTCAATTAACCCTTTCCTCCCACTGTAACTAGTGGTTACATTGCCTCATTGATTTAAGTAGGCAACATTACATTTTCCATCAAACATAACGTGTAGTTGATGCTCAGGGTACTTTAAAGTACCCTGGGTAACCACAGGGCACTTTAAAGATAAAGGAAATTAGCTTGTACTGGATGCAGAAGAGAATGGAAAGCCAGTGGGATTTTCTCTCCACAAAGGAACATATCCAGTTGATTCAAACCCTGCACAGGGAGTAGGAAATTCTTACTTTGCCAGTTTTTGGTCAGGTTCAAAAACTTTACACAAGGAGCTCAGAGGCTCTGATAGCTAAAGGTCAGGCTCCAGGGATGCAGGTGTAATACAATCCAAACAATGCCCATGGCTTCCAAGACGCCGCTACAGTCATGCCTTCGATTGAGAGCATAATTCGTTCCAGAAACGTGCTTGTAATCCAAAACACTCTTATATCAAAATGAAATCCCCCCAAAAAAATTTGTACAGGGATTTTTAATTTAAGCCGTACTACAGTGCTTGTATTGCAAGACGTCGCTTGTATATCAAGTCAAAATTTTTTTTAATAAATATTTAAAAATTTGCTTGTCTTGCAAAACGCTCTCAAACCAAGTTACTTGCAATCCAAGGTATTACTGTAATTGTTTGAGAATGGCTAAAATTTCTGGGTTGCCTTCTTTTCTTTTTCTTTTTAAAAATCATTTTAATCTTGACAAGCTACCACTATTTATTAATATATTTCAAAATACTTACGCATTCAACTCCAGAAACGATCCTAAATAACGCGGAGACATTTTGATGTGCTAATTTTAAAGTTGAACTTTACAAAACACACACTGTAACCAATCGTAGCTGAGGTTAATCACTCGCTGATTCCACTGGCATTCATTGTAATGATGCTAATTGCAATAAACACATTTAAAATTAATGTGCATGTCATATGCATATATCAATTCAATTCTAATTTACTATTGATTAATGTCCACACACTGAACGTGTTTATCATGATAAAATAGCCTCTTGGGGAAGGGGAAGAATAAACAGAAAAGGGTGTGGAGGGAAGAGAGAGAAGTAAAAGATATGAAGTCATCACTCAGAAACTTAATCTGTAGTTCCTCTCAAAAGAAGGAACAGAGGCTCACCCACAGGGCAATGGGGCATTTATATATTTATTTATTGTATTTATACCCTGCCTTTTTTCCTGCAAGGAACCCAAGGTAGCTTACATAATCCTCCTCCATTTTGTCCTCACAACAACCCTGTGAGGTAGGTTAGGCTGAGAGTCAGTGACTGGCCCAAAGTCACCCAGTGAGTTTCGTGGCTAAGTGGGGACTTGAACCTGGATATCCTGAGTCCCAGTCCAACACTCTCACCACTACACCACACTGACTCTCACATTTGCCCCAAATATTGGACCAGTAGGCATGAAGAGCAAGTCTCTAGCCCTCATAGAACCCGAGATAGGAGGCAAAACATTCAGGCACATTTCAGTCATATTGTGAGAAATGGACCATCATTTTATCCAATTGTTTTGTGAGAAATGAACCTGCTACCACCTTTCACTGCATTTAGCCAATGAGTAAAGTGGCAGCTGTGATGATCAACATTTGGCCATAGAGAGAAATATAGAGAGAAGACTTGTCTGCAGAAGGAATTTTGAACCCCCCACTCTCTTTTCGGTCTACCATTGTGGAAGAATGATTACTGCCTCTAGAAAACAATTGGAAAATCAAGAATTTTATTGTTGTTGTGATTGGGCAGTAACTTATGCAATCCCAAATAATGGGGAGCAGGAATGACAAGAGTTCGTGTTCTTTCTAGCTCAGGTCTTATTTCATGCCAAAAAACAAACAAACAGCCCACTTTTTAAAAACTGCATTTGTAACCATTAAAAACAAACTTGCCGATGTAAATAGCATCTGCCGTTATGTCCTTATTGTATGTCAGTGTTCTCCAACCTTGGGTCCCCAGATGCCGGGGCATGCTGGGAGTTGTAGGCCAAAAACATCTGGGGACCCAAGGTTGGAGAACACTGTTGTATGTCTACGAGGGGTGGGATGGGTGACTGTGGCTGACTACGGGTTATGTCAGCACTGCAGATTAGTCTGTGGCTATTATATACCTATATTGCCAGGAGGGAGACTAGTGTATGACATCACTGTGGTGTAGTCCAGAGTTGTTATCTAGCCTGCTAGTGGGTTGGGGCTTTTGCTTCCCCCCCCCCTTTTTTTTTAGGGGAAATGCAGTCGGGTGGGTGGGCTGTGAATACTTAATGAAAAGAAATTGGCTTTTATCTTTATAACATTTTAGCGTATTGTTTTTTTTAAAAAAATGGTTCATATTTGTATTTTAATTCATTATGTATTTTATTTTATTTTATTTTTGGTTTGTTTGAATTGTGGTGGCCTATGGCTTTGAACAATAAAGTATTGCTTGCTTGCTAATGAAAAGGATACTTTCCTTCATTAAATACTTTTTGCATTTAATTTCCTTCTGACCTCACTGTTGACAATCCCTCCCCGCCTGAAAATCCCCATGATACCCCATCAGGACCGGTGCAAGGCAGTTTGGTGCCCTAGGCAAGATCAGATATTTAGCGCCACCCCCTTCCCACTTGAGAGCGCTGTATTTTTTTTCAAGGCATTTCTGGCACCCCCTTTAGCCCTGCGCCCTAGGCGGCTGCCTAGTTGGCCTAATGGTAGCACCGGCCCTGTACCCCATGCATCTGATGAAGTGGCCTATAGTCCACGAATGCTTACGCCAGAATAAATATATGTGTTAGTCTTCAAAGTGCCACGAAAAAAAATCTTTGTCATTTTTGCTGTTAATAAAGTTTCTTTGAGTAGATGTTCATGCAGAAGATGGAGGCATAAGCGTGGGGCATGGGAAGCAAGAGGACATTTTTTCAAATTTTGAACGCTTAATTTGAGTTATAAGAGTTGGTGTCAGTCTTCAGGGACCCTCCTTGGGGTCTCTATAAGCTAAATTTCCACGTGGGGTACTGGATGCATCTTGTCTCTACTGCGCATGCATGTAAATGAGAGCACACGGTAATGCAATGCACAGATGGCCATTTACATGCTAGGGACGTTTATTATGAACATCGTGTAAGACAATTATGTTTTCCTAGTATAGGATTATTTACTTTATTATATTTATATTTTGCCTTTCCTCCAGAAACGAAAGATCTCCCCATTTTTACCCTCACAACAATCCTGTGAGGTAGGTTAGGCTGAGAGGTAGTGACTGGCCCAGATCATCTGGTAAGAAATGGGAGTCATCTGCTGCTGCTCCTCAGGCAGCAAAATGTCCCGGACCAGCACTGGCTGTGTTTGGCTGTTGTATCTGAACGAGTCAGTGAGTCAGTCTATATCTCTCTCTTGAGTGTGCGTATGTGAGAGAGCACTTCAATGTGTGTTTATGTTTTCTGTCTCTGAGTACTGTATGCTGTAAAAGGGGAAGCTTCTGTTTGTATTTGGGTTCTCTACCATGGGAGAGATATTAGTCTTTTGATTCCAGGAAATCATGGAAGATGATTTTCACGAAAATATGTAGTGAAAAATGGTTTCTTCCCCCCCCCCCCATTATTATTGTATATTGTTGACTCTGTGTGTGTGTGTAAATGTGTGTGAGCTCAGTACTGGAGGCAGAGCAGGGGTGGGGCACTATAGGCGGCTAGCCCCGGGGCCCATCATGGCCCTGATGCAGCACTGCCAGTAGGCCTTAGTCTTGTAAATGTGCCAGTTTATAATTGACAGCCACAGTTATACAACAATACACACTCAGAGAGAGAGAGAAGGAAAGCAATTGCTGCATTTCAATTTCCGTTACGGATTGTGAATCCCCAGGGAGCAATATCTTGTCCTCCTAAAGACCCAGAAAATGCACATGCTCTTGCAGATATCTTGCAAGGTGTGCATGACTGCTACCAATCGATCTTGGATGATGCCCTGGGGCATTAGAACAGCAATTGGCTGCTCACCCCTCATGATGGCATCCATCATATGGGTGTAACTACTAATGGTGGTTTCCCTTCATTAAGATTTCTACTTCAGCAGAAAGAGACCAGCCCTTAGGATGTGTATAGCTCAGACACCTTCACAAAGAACTGCCAGCTCACAGAGGTTGGGCACTCATAACGAAATGCCAAGAGAAGGCAAGGGAGGGAGCACCAATAGAAGTATTTGCTTACGCGAACAAAATCCTCGGATTTGTCCCTACAGCTAAAATGGTCCGACTGTGTTGGGGAGAAAAATAAGAATTGGAAACTGGCCATGTAAATGACTCAGTTGCCCAGAATCACCCTTTCCAGGCAAGAAGTTGTTGTTGCTTTTAATTAAGCTGCCGGACAAATTGGGTCACCCACTGCAGGAAAAGGAAACTAGATGCAGCATGAGAGAGAATCTGGAAGCTTCACAAGAGAGTACAGTCACTAGCATTGGTCTCTGAAGCACTTACTATCCTCACGTAATTGCAACAGTAACAGCAGCATTTGCAGCCTCAGAGGAATTGGAAAATGCATTAATTTTTATTAATCTTCTATATAGTATTTTAGTGTGCAAAGTACATTCTGAATTCTGATGCTTTCCATTCCTCTTCAGACATAAGTGATATGAGGGGTGCAAGCAAGGTACAGTTACTCTCACGATCAAAACCATTTTGGGAATGTGAAATTTGCCTAAAATAGAGAAGTTTCTGGAGCAGAAAGCGTATACAGATAGACATATCATCATGAGAAGTGTAAATCATGTGTAGAATGAAGAAGGATCTGATTTAGAGAAATCCAAATGAAGGAGATATTTGTGCTAATAAAATCCCTGCTGCACTGCAAGCGGGAAACAATCCACTGGATCACCAAGCCCAGGCTAGCCTCTCTCATCTACGTCCCTTGGGGTCTCTTTGTGGACTGCATTTGCCAGTAGCACAAGGTGCCACTTTTGGAAACCACCAATACTCAATTTTTAAAAGGAGAAATCATGCCAATAATTGCCAATCATGCCAATAATAATAATAATAATAATAATAATAATAATAATAATAATAATATACCGCCCAGCAGCCGAAGTTCTCTGGGCAGTTTACAGCAAGCAATAAAAGACATAATACAACTGATGTGCTAGCACAGTCCCAAAGGTCTCTGGATCGGTGTGATTGTTGCATACAAGCACTTGGATAGACCAGAAGCCCTCTACCTGCATCAACATGCTTGTCTGATTTCTTGTAAATCATCTTGATTGGCTGGTCACAGAAAGGCAGTATATAAGTGCAAATGACAACGACAACAACAACAACCATGTGTATGCATGGGTGTGAGAGGAGCAGCAATGATGCTAACCATGTATGAGATTTTCCCGCTACTTTTCAGAGCTATATAAATGCAAGATGCTGGCAGTTGGGAGGGAGAAATTAGAACTCTGACTTATTCCAATGTTCCTTCTCCCTAGCCCCGTTAGAAACCATGAATGGGACTTCACACCTGCTAGCTCCCACAGTAGAAACATACCTCCTTCTCTAAAGGACTGGGTAGTAAACCCTGATGAATTTCCTCTGGATAGTAGTGTGAAAGAATCAATCCTTGCCCACTAGGAAAGTTGGTGTCAGGATCTGCTCTGCAGCTCCATCTGGTGGCCATCTTGGGAACAACAGCTCAGTCTGCAGTACTTCCTTGCAGGGTGCAATCCTTGACTGGTAGGCACTCCCAGGTGCATTAATGCATGCCAGCTGGGAGCATTGGGAGGCTCTATATAAGGACTTCCCCTGCTCTCAAGTCTTTACCACAGCAACACAAGCTTATGTGTTGTCTGCAGCTGGTTCCTGGTTCAACCAACCAACCAACCTTGATTCTCACCTTGCCTGGTGCTTAACCTGTGTGTGCTCTTGACCAATGCTTCTAGCCTCTGGCCCTTCTCTGCCTGGTATGTGCCTGAATCCTGTTTGCTTACTGGCTTGCCTCTGGCCCTTGCCTGAACTCTGTTTGCCTCTTGGATTTGCCTCTGGTCCCTGCCTAGACTCTGTTTGTTTCTTGGATTTGCTTCCTGCCTCTGGCCCCTTCGCTTGATATGTGATTTGACCTGGATTCTGCTCACCCCTGGCCTGCTGCCAACACCATCATCCCCTGGCCCTGGTGTTCCAGCTCAGGACCCCTGTCCCCCATGACCTGGAGCTGGCAGTTGGGCAAGGATCAAAAAAAGCTGAAAGGGAACATTAAGGGTGAATGTACTCGGATGGAGAGGAGAGCCATCTGGTCAGGCAGGGGGGAAATGCTGGGAAAGGGAACCTTATGATGGGGATGAGAGACCTGGGTTGCCAGGAAAGAATGGGAGTATAACTGCTGCTATGTAAGGGGATAGATGGTTGGGAATTCTGATACGTGGGCTGAAGCAATATGATCTCCTTCCCTTTCCACTGGTATAAACCAGAATTTATGCACACGTGTTTTTTTTTCCCCTGGGAGGTTAATCCTTCTGTATTTCAGATGCTTTCTATCCACTCTCTTGAAAATAGTTAGAGTCAAATGTGTATATTTCAGGATTAGCTGACATTGCCCTATGCACTCCATACTGCAGAAATAGAGAAATAAAGCTGTTCTTACACTCACTTGCACATATGCTGGCAATGACCTGTGTCTCCTCTACCATTAATCTCTGCCATATTCACTATACTTGCGCAGAACAATGTTCACCGCCAGACTTTGAATCCTAAATATAGTGTACAGTAGTGAGTCTTGTGGCATCTTCAAGGACAAGATTTATTATGGCGTCAGATATCATGGACTAGTAGGACATACTCATCAGATGCATGAAGTGTTACCCTCAGTCAGGTAGGGTGTCACACTCGCATGCATCCACGCAAGTACAAAAGGCAGGAAGGTAAACACTATGGGCAAAACTTTATGAAATTCAAGAGGCCTCTTAGACCATTTCATGGCCTTTGGGCCCCACAGATTACTTTCTCCCCTTCTGTCTCCAGGCATGGTGTGAGTGAGAGAGAGCTGTTCTGAGGATAATGCTTCATGTATAAGATGAGATGTACTCTAGTCCACGCAAGTTTATGACATAATTCAGAAGTTGGCAATATTGGGCACCTGCTGAGGTTCACTCCCCAGTAAGAGGCCCACTAATTCTTATTTCCTCCTGAGCTTGATGATCTGCTTGCTTAGCTGCCCTGATGAGCAAACAGTGAAGGGAACAAGGGGAAGGACCAGTAACTCTGCATACCCTGTCCCCCCCCCCCTCTGGGAGGTGGCATGTTGCTGACTGGACCCAAAGGAAGAGACAGGTAAATCAGCAGTGGCAACAATGGTAAGGAGATGGGCTTTCTCAGGAAGGGGGCACACTGGGCCCAAGGGCTCCCTGAAACCTGGAACTGCACCCTCACAATAATTGTTAGACTTTAAGGTGCCACCAGACTCTTTATTTTTGCTACAACAAACTAGCTATCCATCTGGGATAGGTCACTAAAAAAAAAACCCATGACTTACTTGTACATCCAAGTGGTGTACATAAACACCTAGACCACGATTCAAGGCAGAGTTGTGTGCTTAAGTCCATTCATTTCAGTGAATTTAAGAGTGTTTAACTCTGTGTTGAGTTGTGGCCCTAATGTACCATGGATCACTTTTCATTTTAATGTCATATTTGTGTATGACATTACTGTATATAAGGTAAGGTGGATGAAGCAACTGATTTGCATTATGGTGGGTTCAAGACAGAACTATTCTCATACCATGCTGCTTTTAAAATATCTGGCTGTAACATATGATATGTGATGAACTGCCGACTTTACCCAGCTTCCTGCTAAGACTGAGTCCCTCCTACTCCAGAAACCATATTCTTCAACACTTGGTCTAAAAAAAGTCACTCAGTAAAGAACAGGGAAGGGTGAGAATTTTGTTTCTGTTGGTTTTGATAAGACTTTACCAAAATTCACAAAGTTTTCCAAATTCAGGACAAATAGAACTTGAGATTTTAAAAAAAAATAAAACTTGTGGGAGAAACTGAAACTGACAGATTGGTCCACCAGACCGAGGGCTGAGTGCTGGATTTTTAAAAGTCTGAGTTCAAATTTCTGCGTATTCAACCATGTAGCACTGAGTCACGGTTTCCTCTCCATGCTGGGGAGAGGTGAACCAACTAAATTTGGCTGGCGCAAATGGGTGAGAGTTTCATTTCAGTTCAATTTTGATAAGAATTTACCAAAATCCACAAAGTTCTTCATATTTGGGGGAGAAAGAACTTGAGATTTAAAAACAAAAACCAAGACATATATCTCCCCCCCCCCCCGTGTTTTTGCTATCAGGACCAAAGCTGGTGCGGAGATCCAAACTGGTTAACAGAGCTTGAGTCTGATCCTGCCACCAGGGGGAGCCTGCTGACAGGAAACTCGGACACTCTCTCAAACGCTGGCTGACAATTTAGTTGCATGGCAGTCAGTCAATACAGGGACAGTTTGTGGCTGAATAGTCTTGTCATAATAAGGTCTCTTTCCGGCATTCACAGAGTGCTTAATATTAAGGAGTAAACACGTATCAAAAACAAAGATGGTCCGTGAGTAAAATATCCTAAACCCACAATTAGGCAAAACTAACTAGCCTGGAGGGGGACCGGTGAGGAAGTGTGTCCTAAGGAGAGGAGACATGGTATGGAAAATGTTCAGAGCTCTGGATGGAGAGGCCCGGGGGGGTTATATTTGGCCCAGAGGCTAGCCCAGTGTTCTCCAACCTTGGGCCCCCAGATGTTTTTGGCCGACAACTCCCAGCATGCCCCAGCCAGCTATGCTGGCTGAGGCATGCTGGGAGTTGTAGGCCAAAAACATCTGGGGACCCAAGGTTGGAGAACACTGGGCTAGAGGCTCCCCACCCCCTGATCTAAGCTGTGGCCACTACTATCCCATTGTGGCTACTAATCGGTTCAGAGGAGAAAGATGAGGAAGACATCTTAACATGGAGTTTAAGGGCACAATCCTATGCATGTAGGCCTTTTTTTCTGCCTAAACAACTCCCAGCATGCCCCATTGCCCCAGCCAGCCATGGCTGGCTGGGACATGCTGGGAGTTGTAGGCCAAAAACATCTGGGGACCCAAGGTTGGAGAACACTGACTTATTTATTTTATTTATTTATTTATTACATTTATAACCCGCCTTTTTTCCTGTAAGGAACTCAAGGCAGCTTACATAATCCTCCTCTCCATTTTATCCTCACAACAACCCTGTGAGGTAGGTTAGGCTGAGAGTCAGTGACTGGCCCAAAGTCACCCAGTGAGTTTCATGGCCGAGCGGGGACTAGAACCCGGATCTCCCGAGTCCCAGTCCAACACTCTTAACCACTACGCCACACTGGCTCTTCTTAGCCTCACACTGACTTAGATTTATGGATTGCCTTTCTCTAGGAACCCCCCCCCCTCCAATCAATCCTCAAGGCAATTCATGTAAACATTTAAGAGCAGGACATTTTAATTATTGATGTTAAAGTGTAACAGAAGGACAAAAAGAAGAACTCCCAATTTCGTAGCTTTCAAAATGTAATTACTTTTAAGCCAACCTCATGGGGATTTGGAGACTGAATGGTGGAATATTTTTGAATATTTCTTGCATTTGGCATTCATCTTAAAACCTATTTCCATTCCTTTCTCAATTCTTCCTCCCTGCTCTTCAATTCTGAATTAAACTACTGTATATATACCAACATGGATAATATAGTTCCTTTATCATTGTTAACCTTCCTAATTTCTTATTAACAGTACTGAGGGCTTCCGTGTTTTATTCTCAAATCTACTGAGGTGGAGAAACCCAGTCTGCACAGATCCATGTAGAGTAGCTTCCCGAGCCTAGAGACCTCTGAGTCGTTCTAGGGAGAGCTAATTGGGGTGGAGGTAGAAATAGGGTAATTGGCAATTGGGTTTTTGTTGAGGGAGTGAACCAGGCTTAGGTAATAGCTACTTCCTCAAAGAAACAGTACCTTCAAAAAGCAAGTAACCAGTATAACCATCTAACCTTCTGTGTAAATTGAACATCTTAATATGTAAATAACATTTAAATAAATGATAACACATTGGTTTTAACTTTTACCAAGTTTTAATTGTGTTGTCTTTTTATCCAAAGCCTACAGCCTAGAAGGTTGCTACTGGGTGTGTGCTGCTAAGGGGATGAGGTTTTACTAAGAGATTAATGCTAGCATCTGAAATATAGGAACTACGGTATACTTATCACATATGGATATTTGTGGGATCATAAGGACTCCCAGTCCTACATATTAGGTATTCCAGTGGTGGGATGGTATAAAGCAAGTGATCAGTCCATGACATTTTAGAGGTGAGATTAGTAGACCTGATCTGCCACAAAGGATATACATTTTTTTAATATAAAATAACTAAATATCGGGGTGGATTAACCAGAACAGGGCTTTTCCTACCTTTTCACCTCACAGGGAAGCAGAGACCATGTTCTCATTTGCTGGGATATCTAGGACACACTCTATGGGGATGCCCGTAACCCTGCAAACTCAGAGGATTATGGGCATCCTATGTAGGGTGGGAGGAGCACAGAGGTGAAGGTTGCCCTTGTGCTCCTCCCGCCCTGCAAAGCAGCCAGATTGCCAATTTCAGCTGTCTAACTATGGTGCTTCAGAGTGGGAGGGAAGGAGGCTGAAGTGCTGCCAGGATACCTTGTATCTTGGTGGCGCCAGTCTCCTCCCTGGCCCCTGGAATGCCCCCTAAACCCCTTCTCCAAGGTTGCTTTTGCCACCTTGGAAAAGCAGCTAGCATGGTTCTTTCAAGGTGGCTGCAACACAGGGCACCTTGAAAAGTGTTGGGGAAGGTGCTCCAAGACTGGAGTCCCAGCTCTGACAAATCCTATGGCCCTCTAGATGCTGTCTAGAGGGCCATAGGATTGTGCTGCTAAAGTAATTAAAGTCTGCCTGTGATGAAGACCAGAATCGCTCCCTCTAATACTGAACTCAGGTGCTGAGTGCTGATGACTATGTAACCAAAATGTCCACTGAGAAACAAGAGGGAGGTAACAGCAGGCTTGGGGGAACCTCAAGGTTTTGCAAAGGTACAAAACATTTTTAAGGTAGGGAAATACCCCCCCCCCATAACTGCCCAATGAGGACTGAGTATACTCAGTGGTCACAGAGTATTGAGTGTTGGGGGGGATGCAAAGGGTGGGAAAGAAGAACGGGCATGAGCAACTGGCTGGAACCATGAACAGAATCACTCCATGCTGCTATGTTTTGTTGTAGGACCCACTTGTGACTACACTATTTACAAGCTTATTCAAAAGTTTCTTTGGGCTGCTTCTTCCACCCATGGGAGTCTACTTAACATCCATTTTAATGTGAGCAATGTAATATGTATGATTCTTGGTTGTGGAGGCTTCTGTGATTTTCAAAGTTTCAACATTTACTAGCAAGTGAATGGAAGTTGTCACGACCAAGATAATAATGAGCTCTTGAATTGCCCATGATGGAACTTGCATGGTTAGAGAAAGTGGGTGGACATCCATTTATTTACTTATTCGTTTACTTCTCTGCTTATTACATCTATATCTTGCCTTTCTTGTAAGCAGTTCAAAGTGGTATACATAGTTTCCCGCTTTTATCCTCACAACAACCCTGTGGGGTAGGTTTATTTATTTATTATATTTATACCCCACCTTTTTTCCTTCAAGGAACCCAAGGCGGCTTACATAATCCTCCTCCTCCTCTCCATTTATCCTCACAACAACCCTGTGAGGTAGGTTAGGCTGAGAGTCAGTGACTGGCCCAAAGTCACCCAGTGAGTTTCATGGCCGAGCGGGGACTAGAACCCGGATCTCCCGAGTCCCAGTCCAACACTGTAACCACTAGGTTAAGTGTGTGGCTTACGCTGGCTCAGCTTGTCTGAGCGTGGAAAGCTAAGCAGGGTCAGGGCCTAGTTATTACTTGGATGGGAGACCCCTCCTCTAGTTTCCTGCATTGAGCAGGGGGTTGGACTCGATAGCCTTGTAGGCTCCTTCCAACTCTACGATCTATGAAATCTATTATTGGCTCAGCCCCATCTAATGAGCTTCACAGCTGCTTGGGGATTTGAACCTGGATGTCCCTAGTCCTAGTCCAACACTCTAACCACTACATCACAACACAACCCAAATTAACATCTGAAGTATCTCTCAGATGGGTGTGCAATTAGCAGGACAGGAGGGGAAGCTCTACCTCTGTAAGCCCTATTTGAATGCAGAAGAGCGCATGGAGCATGTCGGTGACCGAGATGAAGGACCCCGGTGCAGAATTTTGCATATGCTGGCCATGTAGTTTAACTCAGCACCGCACATAATAGCTTGCACATTTGTTCTTGCCAATGTGGCAACTCAACACTTAGCTGAATGAGGGCCAGACCTACAATAATACAGCATGATTCTGGTGCTTGTTTAAGGACAATTCAGAAGAGCTCCGTATTGTGTCTTAAGTTTCCAGTAATGACTTTCAAATGATTTGTGAACCAATTTTCACAAGTGGCAAATGACTTGGCTAAGCACCTGTTACAATACAACAGAGAGTGGGTTTTGCTAGCGAGACCCCAGGCCCCGCCACCAGCCATCCTTCAGGCCTGTACAAACAAAGCAGTGGGGAATGTTTGCTTTTTCTGATTGCTTTCGTTCCCAGAAGCGCAACCCATTTTGGATTTGCCTATTGCTGACTCAATAAACAGCTGAAAGATTGCTGCATTTCCTTTTGAATTGGCGTTTTTAAAAGGTTTCTGGGGCTCCTCTCTGTGGGAGCAGCCATGAGTCATAATGTGCCAGGAATGGCATCAAACCGCCCCTGTGGATTGGAAGGGGGGAAAGGAGGATTGCTGCCTCAGTCTCCAAATAGGCAGCAGATGAAATAATTAAATAAAAAAAGAGCCTGGCGTGTGGGCACAGGTAAGCTGGGTGAAACATGCGCTTCCACTAAATACTCCATTGCGCCACAATTGGGACATTTTTTTGTTTCTGTGTTTATTTGAAGCAGGGATGGGGAACCCTCCCCTATACCTCAAGGCCCCTTTTCCTTGTGGGTAACTGTCTGGAGGCTGCGTGCCAGTGGTGGGCAGGGCCAAAACAACACACATGTCATTCATATCCATTCATATACACACACACACACACACACACACACACACACACACACAGACCGAGCTTTGTAGTCTTTCAGCCAGCACCAGTTCTGGTTGCAGACACGCACAAGGAGATCTCCTGGGGTGCTTTGCACAGCACCTCAGCTCCCGCGCCTCCTGTCAAGTTCAATGGAGCTTACTCCTAGGTAAATATGTATAGAATTGCAGCCTAGGTTTACACATAGTATCCATGCAGTTAATCTATTTCTGTAGCCATCCAATGTGTTAGTGTGGTGGCTCACACAGAAACAAGCTAGGAGACTCTCTCCATATTTATTTTCAATGAATGCTTGTAAGTGTAACCCCTAAGAAAACTGGGGTAGTACTGAGTGTACTAGTCCTCTGAAACCAGAAGGAAAATAAAACCCACACTTTTGCTCCAGATGTTAGGATGTATACATCAGGGCTGATTCATACATGTGTGCGCATCACCGGATGACTCGGAGCTAAGGGCGTGACCTGCCTGCCCTCTAGTATTGTGTTGCAGGTAAAACGTCAAGTGATATGAACGCTTTTTCTGTCTGTGATGTTTGATCTGTGCTCTTATATGGCCCCTGGTCACTTCCAACCCTTGGGGCCAACCTATGTATTATGTGTAATGCATATCACACAGCTGTATATCTTGCTTTGCTTTAATTACAGGTGTGGGGAAATTGTTATTGGGAATGCAGCAGGCAGGGGAGGGGAGAACTATCCCTTCCCACCCCAGCCATGACCCTCACCCCCAAAATGGTGTCCCCCCTCTGCACATGGATACAGGATTTAGTAAAAATGTTCCCATTGGCACCTCCCCCTCCCTGCTATGCTATGATCCTGATAACAGTCAGTTGGGGGGGGGGGTGTTGCATGGCTGTAATTGAAGTCAAAAGAGAGAGAGATGAATACTGTGCATTAAACATGACATGTGGTTTGGCCCTAAAATTCTTCCATTTAGAGAGCATTACAATTTAGCAATATGAAGTTCTTGGTGGCTGTTGCGAAGAGAAGAATTGCTACATTTCCACATACTCGGCTTCCCCTTACTCTTTCATCACTACCCTGAGCACGTTGACTTGGATATAAATCCTTCTAGTTTCAATGGAACATAATCCAAGTGAGGGATATTGGGTTGGTGGCCTTTGTGTCTCACTGAATATTGCTCCACAAGTTATTCTGAGGAGCATTTTCTCATGTAGCCCTGCCTAGAACCAACCAGGTTCAAACCAAGTCGATGCAAAGGACAGTATGTCTCCATGACATATGCCACCAGCTGTGTCCCACTGAGTCACACTACTTTTTCCTAGCAGCTTTAAGTGCTGGATGAATTG
Organism: Shinisaurus crocodilurus; assembly: GCA_021292165.1. Taxonomy (NCBI): domain Eukaryota; kingdom Metazoa; phylum Chordata; class Lepidosauria; order Squamata; family Shinisauridae; genus Shinisaurus; species Shinisaurus crocodilurus. Next base: position 70,522,524 of record CM037878.1, on the reverse strand, counting down.
CTCACCACAGGCTGACACAATACTTCTCTCTTTTTAAAAAAAAATCAAAGTAGAACAGGAACATGAAAGAAGGTCTGCTCATTTTGTTATAATGGCTGTTCAGGACATCAGTTCACTTAGCAGGAGGCCAATGTTATGCAAAAGACGTAAGATACTACACATATTTAAGGAAAGGGATGTCCCTAGGTAGCCTGTGTGGTTCCCATTCCAGGTCAGTGAAAAACTCTGTGCATATGTAATTGGAATGTTAACATTTTCTGCAGGAGTTTTTCTTCTAATGGTTCCTCCAGATACCACGGAGTGCTCCTTGCATGATTACATTCTCAAATGCTGCTATTTGGGGCACACATTACATTTTACAGTCATCTTTACTCCATTTGTAATAAGAAAAGTTTGCACGAGCCCCTTTCTCTTGCTTGCTCTCTGAAAACAAACCGGGCTTGCTCAAATGACATACCTAACCAGAGCCCAGCCTGATATGTGTGCAACAGGTTCCAGGGAAAGTGGCCATGGATGAAGATAACTTTTATTAGCTGACAGTTTACTGTGAGTGGTAACCCGAGAATGACCAGCAATCAGGCCAAATATGGGAGCTGAAGGTTGCATCTTATTCATGGATTTAATTTTCCAATGAATTATGAGGTATGGAAAGAAACTAAAGTGAGTATAGCCACCATTTTTTAATGTGTAATGATTTAGCACACCTAACAGAGTTTATCTGGGCATTCTCAATGTCTCAGAATGGGATGATTTAGAGCCAACATTTTCCCAAGAATAAAACTCAACTGTGTAAATGAAGAGTTTGGGATAATGAAGAACAATCCATTCTAGTCACTCTTTTGGCAAGTGTCCAACAATGTTTCTGGATGAGCACAGTTTGTTACAGTCCAATAGTAGGGAATCAGCAACTGGAGGCCCCTGGCCTGGGGGATAATCGGGTATGGATGCAGAGATGTGCGGTGGCTTCAGGAAGAGGGCCTGCTGGTGATGACAGATGGAACTAATCCATGTCAGTTTCTGTTTCACATGTGTTCAGCCATAAGTCCATTCTCACCCATTTGCACATCTGTTTGCTGTGTTTTTTTAAATTGCAAGAAATTTGCATTTAAATGGAACACATTTCCCCCTAAAATATGCAGTTTGTGTGCATTTTCCCTAAAATGCTTGTCTTTGTACCCATTTTATTAAAATACACATTTTTGTATGTCTTTTCCTGAAATATGCATTTTTGTATACATTATTTCCTTTTTAAAAAATGCACTTTTGGATGTGTTTTTTTCCTAAACGGCGCATTTTTGTATTCTTTTTTTTTTTTTTAAGCCAAGAACGGCATTGCAAAATGCAGGGAAATTCATAATCTGAAGGATAATTGCATTCCAATCTGTTTGTCTGGGAATTGTGATTTAGATCTGTTCACTTTAAAATGTGGATTTAATGACATCTTTGAGCATCCCTACTTGCTAGCAGCCCACTTTGGAGGAAGCTTGGGGCTCTATGGAGAAACTATTTCCCTGAGTTAATGTTGGCTTGGATAGGGAATGGAACTAAAGCTAACACACAGCCAACTTCTTCAGGCAATAGTAACACCTTTGTTGTCTGAGTGGTCCATGAAAAGAAACAGTAATGTATTTTGCTATAGCTATATTTTTCCAAAATAAAATTTACTATCTTTGTTTTGCTTATATGACCCCCTGGACTGTTTTGTCCTTGCCTTTGCCCAGCTACTGTGGGTATAAAAGGGCAACATGTAAGTAAGAGTTCATAATATGTTAATGGTGACAGAGAAACTGGATAAGGGATCATTAACGGGTGGAGTGAGCTTCTCCATAGTTATACAGTGCCTTGCAGAAGTATTCACACACACCCTTTGACTTTTCCACATTTTGTTGTGTTGCAGCCTGGAATTGAAATGGATTTAATTGGCATAGTTACCACTTGATGTGCACAAGATATTCAACATGGTGAAGGTGCAAAATATTTTTTATTGTGGCACAAAAGTTAAGTAAACAAAAACAAACTGGCACTTGTTGACTGCATAAGTATTCACCACCCTGTGCTGTGATATGCCTAAATAAACTTGGATGCAACCCATTGCCTCGAGAAGTCACATACTATAGTTGAATGGAGTCCACATGTGTGCAATTCCAGTGCCACAATGATCTCAGATTAAATACACCTGTTTCTGGGAGGCCCCAGAGTTTGTCAGAGAGCATATCTAAACAAACAGAATCATGAAGACCAGGGAGCTATCAAAACAATTCCAGGATAAAGTTGTGCAGAAGCATCAATCAGGGTTGGGTTATAAAAAAAAATCCCAAACTATGAACATCCCCCAGAGCACAGTTATATCCATTATTACAAAATGGAAAGAATATGGCTCAATCACAACTGTGCTTAGAGAAGACCATCCACCAAACTCAGTGACCAGGTAAGGAGGGCATTAGTCAGAGAAGCAACCAAGAGGCCAACTCTGGAGGAGCTGGAGAGACCCACTGCTGAGATGGGAGAAACTGTCCATGGGACAACTATCACCTGGATGCTCCACAAAGCTGGGCTTTATGAAGGAGTGGTGAGAAGAAACCCATATCAAAGCCATTTGGAGTTTGAAAAAAGGCATGTGAGAGACACAGCAAACATGTGAGGAAAGGTTCTCTGTTCTGATGAGACCAAAATTGAACTTTTTGGCCTTGCCACAAGATGCTGTGTGTGGCACAAAGCCATTGCCCTGAGAACCCCATCTCCACGATGAAGCATGGTGGTGGCAGCATCATGTTGTGACGATGCTTTTCCCCAGCAGGGACATGGGAAACTGGTTAGGATTGAGGGCAAGATGGATTGAGCCAAATACAGGGCAATTCTAGAGGAAAACCTGTTTCAGTCTGCAAGGGATCTGACAGGGGTAGAGGTTCCAGCAGGACAATGACCCTAAACACACAGCCAAATTAACACTGGACTGGTTTAGAAACAAGAACCTGAAAGTTTTCGAATGGCCCTGTCAAAGCCCAGACCTCAATCTGATTGAGAATCTGTGGCAAGACTTGAAAGTGCTGTTCACCAACGGTCCCCATCCAACCTGACAGAGCTGGGGCAATTTTGCCAGGAAGACTGGGTGAACATTGCAGGATCCAGATGCGCAAAGCTGATAGAGACTTACCTGAGAAGACTCGCAGAGGTAATGGCTGCCAAGGTGCTTCTATTGACTGAGCGGCATAAATACTTATGCAACCAACAAGTGCTAATTTGTTTTTGTTTACTTAACTTTTGTGCCACAATAAAAATATTTTGCATTCACAGTGTTGAGTAGCTTGTGTACATCAAGTGGTTGTAACACAACAAAATGTGGAAAAGTCAAAGCGGGGTGAATACTTCAGCAAGGCACTGTAGCTACTAGTTCTCAGGTGGTATGTAGGGGTGTGATAAATTGAGGTGGTTTTTCCACAGGCTCCAACCCAACCAACATTCCTCAAAGCATCCCTCCTATAAAAATAATGATTCCACACATTGCCCGGCCATCTCTGCCCCACAGTAATTATGTCAAAGGAACAGAAAGGTGGTCTGAGGTGCCTTTCTTTCCCCTCCAACCCCACCCCATCAGCTTCCACGTTTGCAAAACAAACCTCTTTATGAATCAGAAGCTTCCTTCACCACAGTTACCTGTGTGAACAGAACAGGGCTTCTTGCTTGGAAGGGGGAACAGGACTGCACCACTGGCATCGCCTCAGTGTTGTACGGCTCTCTGGCCCAACCCCCTTATGTCCATGTGTTGAAAGGGGACACCTATGTACACGGAGTGCTATGCAATCTGGGCTCCGGATCACATGGAAGCTTAAGCATGTAGCGCGTCCTACTCTCACAGGCCTTCCCTCTGCAGGTGCCCACACTCAGTGCATGGATGTTGGGGAGGGCAGATGGGAAGCTGTGTACCATTCAGGGCAGGGCCAGCAGGATAGCCCAGTTACTCCTTCTGCACTTGGAGCCCCCTTCATGTAGAAAGTCAGTGTGTCGTAGTGGTTAGTGTTGGACTAGGAACTCAAGAGATCCGGGGGTTCTAGTCCCCACTTGGCCGTGACTCTCAGCCTAACCTACCTCACAGGGTTGTTGTGAGGATAAAATGGAGAGGACAACCATGTAAGCCGCCTTGGGTTCCTTGCAAGAGGTGGGGGGAAGCAGGAGATAAATGTAGTAATGATTTATTTTTTTTTAACGCTGCCCATGTGCCAGTGGGAGCTACCGCCATGCAATGGGTAGCTAGTAGTTCCTAAAGCAACCAGAAATGAGCCAAAACACTTGTTTCCAGAAAAGAATGGGCCAGCGGAGCTTGCAGAAGGGAGTTCTGGTGACCGGCTCCATTCCGGAAACCAGCATTTTGGCTCATTTCTGGGGTTGCTCCAGGAAGGACTATCTTCCCATTGCGCTGGCATTCAGTGCCACTAGTGCAGCATAATCAGCAGAGATGCGCAGTCAGCCTTGGATACTGCCCTTTGTGTTCTAGCCTAGCACAGAAAATCATAGAGCACCGCTGTATGACCCAGACTAAGTGGACAAAGAGATAAAATAACCACAATCATTGCAGAGATGGTCCAAAGCATCTTTGTGCGCAAGGTGGGAAATTCAAATGCTGCCCCCTCACACACCCATTTTGATAAACATTAATAAACTCAACAACTGACCATTTGGACAATTTACTACCCTTTAACGGTACCTTTAAAAAATCTGCCACCAGAGCTGGGCTGCCTCACCCTGTCCTATAGTAAATAAGATCAGTTTCATTAATAACAGACTATAGCCCCGAGAAAGACATTGAAAAATAAAACCATAGACTTAAAAGTCAAAAGAGTCATCCTTCTGGCTAATACTGTGGTATTTTCCTTTTTTGGTCAGGAAACAGTGCTGTTTCCAAAACCATACCCTAATTTTGCAGCTTTTATAGTCCTTAATTTCTACACTGAGAAAGGTGCCGACCAACATTATTTGAAGCCAACACATGGGCATGAAAGCCTCCCCCCTAATCCTGGATATGAGGGGAATAGCTTTGGTTATTCAGCAATCCAGGCAAAGAACTCTGTACATGCTCAAAAGGTCTTCTCTTTATTGCTATACATTTTCCCCAGAGGAAACAGCAGGTTCTGGGGTTCAGTCCCAGGGAGCCATCACTCAAATCAAACCCTACTAAATAGGCCACCTGCAATATTCTAAACTGGGACTGCTTTTGATCTTCACCATTTCTACTTTATATACCTGCTCATCACTCTTGGCTGGAGAACTGAGGCCCAGTGTCCTCTGTGGCTTTGAAAGATCAGGTTTACTTTGTGTGGGTTATAAATGGTGCAGCGGCAGCCGCACAGAGAAGGGTGCTTCTGCCCCAGTGGGTTTAGGGAGTTCCATTGCTCTCGTGGAGAAGGCAGGCAGAGGCTGGTTCTTCTGTAGCACCCTAGGCAATCTATATGGCTCACATAAAATCAAGCTTCTCATTATGTTGTAACAAATTGCTAATTCCATTGAATGATGAGGTTAACGAGGCTCCTGTCAATAACAGCAGTTCAGCAAGCAGGAGCTCAATATTCTGAGCAAATCTACTGTAATCAGCATTTTAAGGGGAGGGTGGGAATAAGCTGTGCTTAAACGGGAAAGTCCTTTTCCTACAATTTTATCTCTCTGGTCTCTGGGTAAAACTTAACGAGAAAGGCATTGCAACATTCAGAGATGATTATGCAGGCGCCTGCCTGGAAGTCCACTGAAGCCAGTGGGAAATGTTCCAGTTTTCAAAATGGCAAATGATTATGATGATAGATTACTATTCATTTGATAGGATTACCAGCTATGGACCTGAAGGAGGATCACAGGGGTTTGCTTTAATGATGAAATGCCCTGTGAAAAGCTGCATTTTCACTCATCACAGGTAGCTTACCTGCCTTGTCAACAAATGTTTACTCCAGATCTTTAGGTCAGAGCACCATCAGTCTGAGGGATGACTCCAAGCGGTAGTGAGAAGTGATGGGCGGGTAAACTAATTGCCCACTGCCTCATTTGCTTCCTCAGCTTTCAGTCAAAGTATATTTTTATCTAATTTGTATAGCTATATCCTCGCTCCCCTAAGAAAGGTTTTTGCCACCCTTTCCATCTCTCCCAAGCTAGTTTTTCTGGGGTTGCCCCTGATCAGTCTACAGGAGAAGACACCATTGACTGAAAAAGCTGGGAGGTGTTGTGGATAGATCCACTGGTACTGGGCTGAGGAAATGGAAGAGGGAAAGGAAGTGGTCACCTAACCTTGCGCTGGCCTGTACTTCCATAACAAGGAATCCTCAGTTTGGCACCTCAGCTGGCCAGAAGGCAAAATAAAAGACCCCAGTTGCAGCATGAGCATCTGCATATTACTCAGAAGAAAGTTCCCCTGAGTTCAGTTGGACTCATTTCCAGGTAAGTCTGCATAAGATTGCGGCCTCAGCAGTACTGTGATGTGGGACTTCATAATTGGAAGAGCAATTTTTGTGTGTTTTTGTTTTACGACCTTACTGCCTGTGTGTGCCAGATAAAGTCAAAGTAGTGAACTCCTTGGATCCCAGTCTGCAGCTCATCACAGTTTCTCAAACCTGGTGTGGGGGGCAGTGGCGTAGCGTGGGTTGTCAGCACCCGGGGCAAGGCAAGTAATTTGCGCCCCCTAACCCGTGGATTTTAGCACTCGAGTCTCTTCCACTAGATTAGTTAAAGAAACCCTTACCCCCTAAGCACATGTATTGTTTGTTATGAAAATACTGATGTAATTAAAGTAAAATGCATCTAAATACAAGTTTATTTTCAAACACTTTATTGAGTGCGAACATGCATTACACATTCTCCACATTTTCAGCAGGTCTATGAATACAAATCTACAAATGTAGTAACCTAGCATGGGCCATGCTATTATATGTCGTCTCACAACCATCGTAAACGACAAAAAATATCAAGAACAAAAACTAAACATCAAAATGGAACCATACCCTGGAGATGATCCAAGACTGGGCTAGATGGAGCCAACTTCCTCAATCCTGTACCTCTAATTGTAATTCTTTAATAGAAGTGCAAGATATCAATCTGTATATAATATACAGATTAATTTAAATTCGGGGAGGTCACACAGAGGTCTAGAAAGAGGGAGAAGCAATAAGGGAGACTCCCCAAGAGGAGGAGGAGGAGGAGGAGGAGGAGGAGGAGGAGAAGAATTTAAATTCGGGGAGGTCACACAGAGGTCTAGAAAGAGGGAGAAGCAATAAGGGAGACTCCCCAAGAGGAGGAGGAGGAGGAGGAGGAGGAGGAGAAGAAGAAGACACACCCCGCGCTGCTCTGCTCTGCTCGGGCCTCCTCCCGCTTTCCACCTGTCCCTTCAACAAGTTCAACTCAACTTCCTGCCTCCTCCATTTCTTCATTCATCCGTCCCCCGATCCCATTTCCCCACACGCCCCTTTCCCTTCTTTTTCTAGCCCATTTCCTTTCTCCCTCCTCCTTTCCTGGCTTTTTAAAAATGTACCTCTTCTTTCTTTGCCCTCCTCTTCCTTTCTCCCCCCCTTTTCTCCCCTCCTCCCTTCACCCTCCCACCCTCTCCCATTTCTCTCTCTCCTCCTCCTTTTCTCTCGCCATCCTTTTTCCCTTCCTCTTTTCTCCTTTCCTTCCCCCATTTTCCTTTCTCTCTCCTTTGGCTGTTCTCCGCTTTGTCCTTCCTTTTTCTCTTCCTTTCTTTCTCTTCTTCTTCCTTCCTTCTTTCTCTCCTTTCCCCGGTCACTCTTTTTCCTCTCCTTCCTCATCTTCCTTTCCTGCCTCCCTCCCTTTCTCTTTCTTTCTATCTGCCTTCCATCCTTCCTTTTCTCGCTCCCCAACTTTCTTTACCCCTTTCTCATTCCCCATCTTTCCTCTTTCCCTTCATTCTCTCTCTCTCTTTTCCTCCCTTCCTCCCTTCTCTTTCTTTTTTTTTCTCCTTCCTCCTCCCCCTTCTCCTTCCTTCCTTCCCTTCTTTCTCTCTCTTTTTCCTCCCTCTTCTCTCTCTCTCTCTCTCTCTCTCTCTCTTTCTTCCCTTCCTCTTTCTTTTCCTTTCTTTCTCTCTTCCTCCCTCCCCCTTCTCCTTCCTTCCTCTCCCTCTTTCTCTCTTCCTTCTTTTCTCTCCTCTCTTCCTTCCTCCCTCCCTCCCCTTCTCTCTCTCTCTCTCTCTCCTCTTCTCCTCCCTTTCTTCCTTCCTCTCTCTCCTCGCTCTCCCTCCATACCTCGATCTTGTCCACGCTCCGGGCGCAGCCCACCACCTTCATGCCGCGCTGCACCAGGGCGCGGGCCACGGCCGCCCGATGCCCGCCGAGGCGCCGGTCACCAGCGCCACGCGCCCCTTCCAGCGCTCCATGGCCCACGCGCCGCGCGCGGCTGCCCTCCGCCTGCCCGGCCCGCGACGCACCGGCCGGCGCCTCCTTCCTCGCCTCCCGCCCCGCCCGCGCGCTCTCCGAGGTGCACGACCCGGCAGGCGCGGCGGCGGCAGCAGCAGCGAGGGGGGGCAGCGGCTGATCCGCCCCTTTCTCCAAGGGCAGCCGCCTCTCGGGGGGGGAGCAGGAGGAGGAAGAGCTGGGGCAGAGAGCTGCGAGTGCGCCCCCCCAGATGTTGCGCCCGGTGCGGCCGGCCCCCCCTGCACCCCCCACGCTACGCCTCTGGTGTGGGGTGTGTGGGGGTGGGGGGTGCATGCACGTGCGCATGCGCACACACTTTTTACTGTTGCTTTTTTCAAAGAAAACCACCATGCTTCTGAAATTGATCTAATTAGTGGCCTTAGAGATACCCAGTTAGTTTTAGTCGAGTTAAACTGAGGATGACTTCAAAACAGATTTTAAAAGGATGAGAATCTTAAAGTACAAAGGGTTTTCCAGGGCTGGCTTTTGGTGAGAGTTGGGGGTCCCCACTACCTTGCAGATGAATTGTAAAAAGGACTCTGAAGAGGGGGGGAAATTCTGAGGCTACAGCAGAATTGCTCATAAAAATGGAAGTTTTCCCCGAGGCACCAGTAACACTGGTAGATAATATGATACGATTTTTATTTTAAGATTCCAAACCACTTGTCTCTCCAGGTAAAAGTAAATTTATTCTTTGGTAGTTTTAATTGTGAACTTATTTAGTATAATGGCCTCTGGGAGCTGAAGTTTCAGCAGGCTGATCGTTTATCTGTCACACTTCAGAGGGAAGGATATTATATTTTGTGGAAGGGTGCAGAGTGAGGAAGAATCTATTCACATCTACTGCTGAGGAGATAACACCTAAGGCTGGGAGAAAGACAGTAGACGTTTAGAAAATCTAAGGCAATCTGACAGAGGCATTGGTACCCATGCTGTATGCACCACTTCCATTATCATCTCTCTCCACCAGTTCTGCAGGTCTTTGAAGTGCTCCAAAAACCTGCCGGCCTGTTTGACCAATGATGGCCATGGGATTAGATAAGTGAATGTATAGACACCATAGGAAACGATGCGCCATCATCGCATTGATGGGTGTGCTTGCACCTTTTTTGATCCTCTTAGAGTCAGTTCATACAGCTGGAAGAAGTGTAGAATAAAAATGACAGTGACCTACTTACTGTACATCCTTGGCCCCTAGAAGTGTCTGTTGCTGCTGGCAGGCTGACAACTTAGTTGCCATTATATGGCAGCACCAGTTGCAGAGACATGTGCTTCCCTGTGATGAAGAAGAGACGCCCAGCCACTGCACTTTATGCAATCATGGCAATTTAAAAAAGGGGAGGAGCTGCAACTGCACAGTCAATGGCAGCCGCATGCTTATCCCCACAGGGAGGAGGCACTAGTTCTCATTGTTGATGCCTCCATGTTGTGAGCCCACTAGCATCCTTGCACACTCCTGGAGGTCATCTTGTAGGGCCCTACACCTGTACGAAACACCCCTCACACCTTTTGGCAGCCTTTGATATTGTTAATAATGACTGTGAAAAGGACCAAAGCCGGTCCTATGCGCGGGTTCGGGCACCAAGGGGTTAACCGGAGCTGAGTTAACCTTTACACGCGGCTTGCGACACTTAGGCAGAAACCGCAACCAATTTTAATGCTGGGACAGTGAAAAAAGCAGTTTTATGAATGGAGGCTACTACACTGTTTATAGGTAAACAGAGTTTAATTGAGCGTATCAGAACATACACAGGAACAGTATGCACGCACGCACCTTCAATTTACAGCAGCTTAGAGCGAGTAATAGCAGCAGTACATACAAGGGCTACCTGGAATGACCCAGATTCCTCAAAATCTGGGTGACCGGCCAGATGGGCGATTAATAAATATAAGAAATAAAATAAATAAAAAAGCTGCGTATACCAGCGACCAGGTGATTTCAGCTAGTTTCACCGGGAGCTCCCCAGGGCTGGATCCTGAGGTCGGACCGAAGCCCTGGACCTCCGCACAGCTTGCTGCCCACAACCAACAACTTTTCCCACCACAGGCACCCTTCCTTATACCCTCTTCTTGGCTACCTCCTCCCTCCTGCGCCCCCTCCCCTCATGATTGGCTGAAGCGAGTCAGGAATAACCTGTTTCTCTGGGTGCTTAGGGGTGCTCAAGAGTACTTGCCACTCTTCGAGACCACCAGGCACCTTGGCGCCCCTCTTGTTGTTTGGGGATGCTTCACAACTCATTTGGCTGCCAGGGGAGGGGAAGCTGCCCGGGGGTATGCAGATGTGTCCCATTGTGAGCCTCCTTGCAGGAAACAAGTGTGTGCGGTAAACAAGGTGAAAGGTGGATACCGGAGCTGCTGCTGAAAGTGGGGTGTGCGTGTACCTGACCTGGCTTTCTCTTCACAATGACCCTTTTTTTAAGATGCTGCAACACTCCGTTTGCCCTTCCCAGCACTTTGGCCAGAGGTTTGTGGGAGGCTAGGACTTAAGCCTAGTAGTTCCAAAACCATATGCCAGGGCACACTAATTTGCCACAATATATGAATTTAAAACTCAATGGTTTTTGTGAGCTCCAAGTACCAACCACAAAGGAGGCTGGCCACTGCAACCCTCTATGATTCAGTGATGGTTTTGTCCTCATCCAATCAGGAAGTGTGCTTTATCACTGACTTATTTATTAGTCAGTCATTTAAAATTATTTTTAGGCTGCCTTTAAGGGTAAAACCCTCTCAAGGAAGCATACTGTGGGGCAGGGGCAGAATCCATACAAAAGTATACAAATAGGCAACGAATAAATAAAAATGCAATACAATGCTATAAAACACTATAAAAAAGATTAAAACAATGATAGAAACACAGAATTACACCAGTGATAGAAACACAAAGAGCTTCTCTGAGTCCTTACACCAGGGGTGGCCCTTCAGATGTTGTTAGACTACAGTTCCTGTCATCTCTGACCATTGTCCATGCTGGCTGGGGGTGATGGGAGATGGAGTCCAATATCTGGAGAACCAGAGGTTGTCTACTCCTGCTTTATGCACTAATAATTATTTGCTTGTTTGTATCCTATTTTTCTAGTAAAAGTGCCCAGAGTGGCATACAGTTTTACTCTTACATACTCTAAGGCAGAGCTCCCCAACCTTGGGTCCCCAGATGTTGCTGGACTACAACTCCCAGAATCCCTTGCCATTAGCAATGCTGCATGGGTATGCTGGGAGCTGTAGGCCAGCAACATCTGGGGACCCAAGGTTGGAGAGCCCTGCTCTAAGGGCACAATCCTATGCCAGTTTAAGCAGAAAAAAAAGGCCTACAACTCCCAGCATGCCCCAGCCAGCTGGCTGGGGCATGCTGGGAGTTGTAGGCCTCTTTTCTGTCTAAACTGGCATAGGACTGCACCTTAAAGGTAACTTTTTGTAAGACTGAACCACTCCTCCAATTTTAATTCAGGGGGGAAAATGTCCCTTTGCAATCAGATGTTTGGGAAGCACTGCCTTAACTCAATCTTGTAAATGAACCCTCAAAAATTACTTGCCTCCAAAAAATATTTCTAGCCTGCTAGGAGCCAGCAGAGGAGGGATGGGGAACTGCATTTGAGCGCTAGGCATGGAGGACAGGGCTTCCCTCTTCTAGCAGCCTGCTTGTTTTCTATGCTGGGTGCATCCATTTCCCCTCCAACAGCCTCCTCGCTCACCTACATGCAATTTCTGGTCACCCATGGTTACCAATTAGTGCTTAAATACAAGGCCACTTTAACCAATCAGAAATCTAGGACCTGGGCCAAGGCAGAATTCACAAAACTGCTGCTAATAAGCAGGAAAGCAATGTTTAAAAATCCATTAAATTTATTTTCTCTGATAGTCTGTAAATATGTTGGTAATTGCTGTATCTCAGAATAGGGGGAGTTTATGAGTTCTTGTATGCCAGAGACTCTCCCTCACCTCCTACAAAGGGGTCCATTAGCCATAGCGCAGCTTATTTTTGTCCTAACATACATGACACTTTACCTTCACTTTATGACTCACGATGGATGATGAGCTGGATGGGACGTGAGCAGCTGCTGTTTCCCTTGGCTGGCCTTTTTATATGGATATATAAAAAATGCATACAACATGCTGTAGAATGGAAGGTCATCCAAAAGGCAGGCCAACGAGAAACTGCCTGCCCAGGACTGATCTCTGTGCCACATTAATTACTTGGCTTGGACCCCATTTTGCCTGGAGAACAGGTTCGGCAACATTTCATCTCTCTATAAAAATAAACATTAAAGAGTTGCAACAAAATTAATTTGCTTATCATAAGGGAAATTAAGATGCTTGTTGAACTAAAATCCTACCTGCGGCTGTGCTCTAGATGGGCGACACAACAGATGTTGTTAGGAAGAGGGTGGGCCGATGGGTAAATTTCATACACAATTTGGGATTTCACTGGAGATGGCAGTCTCTCTCTTGCTTTGTTTTTAGAGGGAAAGATATTTAGGACGCAATCGATCCTAAGCATGTTTAGACAGAAAAAAAGCCCTGTAACTCACAACATTCTCCAGCCATCATGGCTGGCTGGAGAATGCTGGGAATTGTAGGGCTTTTTTCTGTCTAAACATGTAGGGCAATGCATTCCAGTTTGGATCCAGAGTCCTGAAGCATTAACATATGTTTGTCATTAACAACATTAGGCAGCAAGACAACGGAAACATCAGCGGTAAGAAGGCACAAGGCATATGTGAACAGGGCTTGTGTTATGCATTATGCTCTGCGTCTAAACAACAGGAGACCTAAGGTTCTGGTTCATTGAATGGTTTTATGGCTTCTGCAATTCTAAGATTGCTAGAATTTCCCACAGAATTTGACCATTGTGACAGGCCCAGTAGCATTTCAGGGGTGGGGGAAACCCAGCAGAAGCAACAGTCAGGTCCCCCCTGTCAGTGGGCTGGTACTTGTAGCTTTGGGGAAAGTAGAAGCAATATAGTGCGATGCGATGTTCCAATAGAATGGAAGATCTCCAGTACAGAGACTGAGATGAATTCCCAAACCACCAAGACGTGGAAGGCTGTAGGTGCGCTTCATTTCAATTTGTCTGTTGACCTGTGAAAGGCTGTTCCCATCTCCTTACTGGGCAGGCTGTGCAACTATAAACCAGCCCTGAGAGGTATGTCAGAAGAATAAGGGATGCTTCACACCAGCAACGACTTCTGCACCAGCCTTCCCCAACCTGGTGCCCTCCAGGTTGGAGAAGTTTTGGGGAGAGTCATCTGGGGCTGTCTATTGAGTTCAATGGGAGTGTGTTAGCATATGCAGCCAGCAGAATGTCGACTGCGGCCTACCAGTCGATCACAGAGCCAATCTAGGTCAACTTCCCCTGGAAGCTTTCCTCCCTGCCTGGGTTGGGTCTCCTCCCATTGCATGCTGGAGTGGAAAGGGGGTGGGCCAAGCATTCTCCTGAGCGCCTATAGTTTTCCCTTTTTTCCTGCAAGCACTCACAGCCCCAGCTTGGATCAGGACTATAGTGCTTCAGGAGAGGAGGGGTTAAGCTCCCCCTCCCACCTGTTTTCATCCCAAAATTCCACACACACACCTATGGGGGGGGAGGTTAAAAAAAGAAAAAAATATCCATTGGAATCAAAGGAGGCCTTTTTAAACACACACACACACACACACACACACACAATAGTATTTTGGGGGTAAATGGGTGGGGAAGCTTAAATCCTTCTCTCCTGAAGCACCATGGTGCAGATCTGAATTGGTACCATGTAAGTTTGCAGGAGAGTAGGGGAAACAATCACACATAGGCCCACTATGTGTGATTTGGAGAAGGTTTTGTTTGGCTCAGAGTCAGTGAGCAGAGAGCATGCCACATGGCTGAGGCAATCACTGGCGGGTTCGCACAACCAGGCAACAGTCATGGTACAAACAAACCCTAGAGCAGACCATTGTGACTTATCATTGTTCAAAACAACGATAAGCCACAATGGGGAGTCACAACGACTGGTTTCGAACGACACGCCCGTCAAGCAATGGTGAGTCTGAACCCAGTCACTGTGATTTCTTGATTTATTTGAAGAGGGAGGAAATAGGTGTGTGTGCACGCATACTTTTTGTGACATTTTCTTTCCTGAGGACTGGAGCACCACAACCCTTCTGTTAACAACTTCTTTACTTGTGGGGGGGGGGGCTTGTGGTTCTCTTGCTATTTATTTAAAGATGGATTTTAAATTAAAAACATGAATTCTCTGATTGATTATTGCTTCTGTTTGACTTGCAGTGCAATCCTATATGCATGTCTACTCAGAAGTCCCACTGAGGGCAATGGGTCACACCCTCAGGTAAGTGGATATAGGATTGCAGCCTTACTTTTTAAACCCCTTAACTTGCCTGAAGGGGTGGGTGGGTGGGTTTTGTTGTGGTTCCTTTGTTATTTATTTAAAGATGGATTTAAACATGATTTTCCTCTGGCTGATGATTGCTGTTGCTTTACTGAAGGAGCAATCCTATGCATGTTCAGACCGGGGGGGGGGGGGGAGTCCTACAACTCCCAGCATTCCCCAGCAAGCATGGATTTTTTTTTCCTGGCTTGAATACAGAGGGACAGGGAAGAGAGGGTAATTTATAAGTGCAATTCATTCTCTATGGCTGCATTAATTTAAAGCCTTGGCCACTGCAAAATGGTGCATTTCTGGCTTGAATGCAGGAGGACTGGGCTAACTACCCCCCAGGGCTGCTTCAGATGCTTAGAACTTGCTTGCGATGCTTGCTCCCAAGTAATCCAATCCTTTGTACTCGTGAGAGACCCATAAATTGGATTTTAATTTTTTTACTGTGCTGCTTACACCTGGGGAATTTTGGGGAGGGGCGGCTTTGGGGATACCCATGTCAAGAGATGTATGTTTGGATGCTCAGAATTTGCTGGCCATGTTTACCAGCAGAGGATGCTTGTGTGTGTGGCTCTGGGGATAGTAGTAGCAGTAGCAGTAGTAATGTCTGTGTCCCTGTTTGCACTGGGTTGTCTCCTGGGTTCCAAATACTGCTTTTCTGTTTGGCTCTGAAGTTATCATCGTGGTCGTCATCGTCATCTTGTGTGACTGTGTGGATCCCCCACACACGCACGCACAGTTTTGTGCTCATGATCTTAAAAGCACTTGATTCTCTGTGCAATGGGAGTTGTTGCTAGAACAGGAGAATGCAGGTCCAAATACTAATGATCTTAAAGCGGTGGAGATGCTCATGTGAAGAGGTGGGTTTTGGATGCCGTGCAATGGCTTGCTGGTGGTGGTGCAGGGAAGGAATATTCTCTGGCGTGTGTTGGGTGGAAAGTCCCTTCACTGCCTCTGGGTCTTCCCTTTGATTCTCAGTGTTTGTGCAGTGGGGGTGAGGGGGCTCCATAGGGTTGAGCTTCCTGCACTTCTTGGTACAGTAATACCTTGGATTGCAAGTAACTTGGTTTGAGAGCGTTTTGCAAGACAAGCACATTTTTAAATATTTATTTATTTATTTTTGACTTGATATACAAGCGACATCTTGCAATACAAGTACTGTAATACAGCTTAAATTAAAAATCTCTGTACAAATTTTTTTGGGGGGATTTCGTTTTGATAGAAGAGTGTTTTGAATTACAAGCACGTTTCCGGAACGAATTACGCTCTCAATCCAAGGCACGACTGCACAGGCAAATGAGATAAATAAATGATGAGTGAGCTGACAGAGGTCCGGAAAGCCATGACCAAGGAGGCCATCCGGGAGCATCAGATGGCTAAAACAGGAGGGACCCAGGCCGACCTCTTCACTTGTGGGAAGTGCAAGAAAAAGAACTGCACTCTGGACTGCCACAGCACAACCTGAAAGACCAGCTGGTTTGCTCATCAAGGCCCTGCGCATGTTCTCCTTCCTTGAAATCCACTGAGAGGGGGGATTGGTCCAGAGGGATGCATCTGGTAACTGTGGGCCATGGTGGCCACAGGGAGCCTCCATGTTTGGAGGCAGCATCTCTCTGCCTCTCAGGTGCTGGGGCCGGACAGGGGGAAGGACTCTTGCCTTCACATCCTGCTTGTGGATTTCTGGAGCTGGCTGCAGTTTGGGCGGGAGGGGAGGCTAGACCGGACGGACCATTGTCATATTGCTGGAACCAACTACCTAGGGAGGTCGTGGGCTCTCCCACACTGGAGGCATTCAAGGTGCACTGGACAGCCATCTGTCAGGGATGCTTTGACCTGGATTCCTGCATTGAGCAGGGGGTTGGACTCGATGGCCTTATAGGCCCCTTCCAACTCTACTTTTCTATGATTCTATGAAATATTGTGTGTGTGTGTCCCCCCCTTACCTTTGAAGCTGGAGGGCAGAGGGGAAATAAGAAGACTGAGGGACTGAAGAGGGATTGATTTGGGGCAGGATCTGGATGAGTAATGTATTTGTTGGTGATCTGGATTACTGGCTAGGATATTTGGGGAATAAATTAATTTAAATTGAATTTAGTTTATTTAGAGGTGATTTATTGAGGAGTCTTCTATTTGGATGGGGAACTAATTGGCTTGCCACTTCTAGTAATTATTTTTATATTTGCATATACACAAATCAACATATGCAAATTTTGTGAGCGGTTCTTCCCTCAGCCACCATTCTGTATCTGGCTCTACCCTCAAGCCACCATTTGCAGCTGGCTCTGGTGCAACTGGTGGATCTCAAGGCTCTTGCAAAAAGGAAAAGTAGATCCTGCAAGCCAAAGGTCTGCCCACCCCTGGCTTATGCTACCTCTTTTACAGGTGAAACATTACAACATCTCCATGCTTTTGGTAGCTATATTGTTTTTACTGCATTATGACATATTTATTCTTATACTGGTTACCGGTACTTTAGAACTATGGGTAGTATCCCTATTTGGCACTAGTTCTAATGTAATTTACGTTGTGTTAGCATAAGCTACCTCTAGCACAATGCCAATGGCATTTGCTGGTGTGACAGGTTTTCCAGGGATTTTAATTTATGTTAATGTTAGTGCCATATAGGATACTGCCCTATGTATTTAACTGTTTTTAATTTTTAGCCAGCTTGGGAAATTATACATGGAAAGGGGGATATAAATTTTATTTATTTATTTATTGCAGATGGTGGGAATGAGCCCTGGGCAAGCAAAAGATTCCTCCTAGGTTCCCCCCTCTCCTCCACTTGCTTCTTGCCCCTGGTGTTGCTCTGCCAGCATAATGGTTCTGCCAGTGGTGCACTCCCACTTCCACAAGGTTATCGCTATGTTGGCACAGTGTTCTGTTTTGCTGGCACAAGAGGGTTTTCTGGGTGATCCTTTCCTGCCCAGGGGGTATAATTTCAGGAAAGGATTGCTCTGTTAATCATTTTGCAAAAGAATAATTAGAAAGTGCTCTGTACTCATGTAGCTGTGTCTTTCTGTATAAATCTGATAGGTTGCTTTTCATCCATTTTTGCAATTAAGCTGGAAACAACAACATTACAGAGACGTTTAAAATTTGATTCAAGGTTTGAAATCTGGCTGCTTCATCAAGATATGACAAAGGATATAAATCTCAGGTATTGGAAGTTCAGTTCAGCATCCTCCCTAAAAGATTAGGCTCCCTCTATTATTTCCAGCTTATTGACTGCACTCCCGGGATAAACAAGGCACACCACAGCTGAGGTATCTGTAGGATGTTAATTATGTAGCCTGCTGCTCCCCCTCAACTTTGTGTTTAGTCCATTGGTAACAATGGAGGCTTAAAAAAACACAACTGCTTTGTCGGGCAGCGGGGAGGATATCAGGAGGAAAGTGGTAGGGAAGGTTCACATCTCCCATCCCTGCATGCCGGGATTCCGATCCGAATCAGGGCCCCATAGACTTACTTCTAAGTAAAAAGTAGAGGGTAGTTGTATGCTATGGATTTGAAGTACTGGCCAGTCCCTGGGTTATGAGCGAGATCCATTCATAAGTCTGTCTTTAAATCGAATGTGTACATAAGTTGGAACAGAAGCCGTGCAATGTTTTCAAAGTGTCGCAAAGTATAGTGCATGCATTTGTAAGTACAAACCATTGCACTTAACTCAGATTTTGACATATATGGCAGTCCGTTCTTAAGTATGAGCTGTCCGTAAGTCGGGATGTTCATAACGCAGGGGACTGCCTGTACTGTGTCATTTGGCCCTCACTGATAGATGAATGGGAGCAAAGGCACAAATTCACTCTTTGAAAAGGAAAATTGGAGCAGGGTGTATCTATGGAGCACTGACTCAAACACTGTGCAGCACCCCACAATGTCTGGATGTGAGAAGGAGCAGGAGGGATTGTGTAGACCACCTTTCTCCAACCTGGTGCCTTCCAGATGTGTTGGACAACAACTCCCATTGTCCCCCTGCTTCCTCCACCCCCTGCACTGAGCAGGAAGGTCTGAAGGGAGATCATAATCATGTTTGGCTGATTGCGGGTGCAGTCCTCCCCCAGTGACTGAAACCCTACACAGTCAGGGTTCTCGATCTGTATCTCCTGACCTTTGACCTGCTGGACAGCTCCTAGTAAGGCAGAATATATATCGAACAGGACAGGGATGACATGAATGGGGGACACTGTTAGAATGTGATTCCTTCTGTTGTCTCCAAGTACAACCACTTTTATCCAAAAATTCCTGAATTCTTCAGACAGACAATAAAAAAAAACACAGTTAAATAAGACTCCCATTTACTAAGGGAGAGCATCCATTTCAAATATTGAAGCCAAACGGCCTACTTTGGAGGTATTCAAACCTTCCTTAAAGCAAAGCAGGTCTTGTCTGAGACAGTCCAAGGTGAAGCAGACTGCTCCCAAAGCTCCCGACCTGCTCCGAGGATAGTTTTTGCAGTACGCACAATGGATACATTTTTTTAAAGCCTCCCACAAGCAAGCTCTCCATCAAAGGAAAATGCCAGGAGGGAGAGGAGGAGGAGGAGGATACAGTTTTGCGAGTGACAGCTTTAGATCCAACTAGGAAATTACTTTACCAGGGCTCTCCTTTTTATTTCCAATCACAGTGCTTTGGGGAGGGATGTAGAAGGAATTTTTCAGAAGCTGTTCCAGTATTTTTCACCAGGGGGGGGGTTGTTTTTGGTGACTACACACTCAGGGCGGCAGCAGCACTCAGGGCTAAGAATGGCTTGGGAACTACCATTAACTGGGAGATACCTGGTGTCTCATTACTGCCTGTTCAGTGGGTGGCTGATACCAACTCCCCAGTCAGGTATGTGGAGCCCCACAACCTGATTCAAACTCCCCTAACACTTCCACCCCAGCTGCCAGTACGTGAAGAGCAGGGCACCACCTTCCTAACAAAGGTGGTCCCTGGCCTGCCTGCAGCTTAGAACAGGGGGCTAAAAGCTCCAAGTAAGTAGCACAGGCTGGTGGGGAGAGATTGAATCTTGCTCCCTCTGCTGCCCCCTCTCCCACTACTTAATGTAAAGCTACAGAGGTGAGCTGGGATTCCTGGCTCCGAAACAGCTCTGAAGATCTGGAAGGTCACTCCCTCTCTGCCTCAAGATTTTATACTTTGCACCAAGCATTAATCTATCCAAAACTTTTTTTAAAAGCAGGGGTGAGGGACCTCAGGCCCAGGGGTCAAATCCAGCCCTCCTGGGCTCCCAATTTGTTCTGCAAATTGTATCAGACAAGCTTGGAAATGTGACCACAGACTTTGCTTGGCTCGGTATTCAGTTTCAGGAAGTGTGAACTGGGTAAATTCTGGTCAAAACTAAACTGAAACTAATTTCTCTTACACCCCTATCAGGTTCCAAAGCATTTTTCCTCTTGTTGTGCATATCACTACTATTTACACAGGGTTTCAGGCACATGGTGAGACACAACAAGGGCTGTGCTGCTAAGGGCATGTTCTCATAAATCCTGGATTGATGTGGGTAGGCTCCGGGCAACTATATGCTCTGGTGCGGCGTAGTGGGTAAAGGTATGAATTATATGCCAAGAATCTCTGGTTGAAATCTTAGCACAGTCTGCTGGCCTTGGGCAAGTTGTTACCATCATTCTGCCTTAGCCCCACATCTAAAATATGGGGACAATAATACTAGATGAAATGATGTCTTTGAGCATTTAGGGGGGAAGTGCTTTATTTAATTATTTATTTATTTATTATATTTATACCCCACCTTTTTTCCTGCAAGGAACCCAAGGTGGCTTACACAATCCTCCTCCTCTTATCCTCACAACAATGTGAGGTAGGTTAGGCTGAGAGTCAGTGACTGGCCCAAAGTCACCCAAAGTCTCTATGGATACTAAGCGTTATCATAAGCCTTAGCCGACAGAGCAGATACAGAGATGCAGGCAAGGGCACACAATGTTGTCCCTGGAGTATGTAGTTCAAGGTGCTACATGAAAACATGAAAGCAAAATCCAGGGGGGAGCCAAGGGAAATCAGAGAACCAACCCGCCCAAAAAAGGAGCCAGGAACAAAGGTTAGCAAACTGCAAAGTTAAATATGCAAAGTACAGCTTGAAAGGCCTAGTAACATCCCAGAAAATATTTCAGCAAGCTATATCCATTGATTTCTTAAAAATCTAGACTGATATTCTGAAGATAAGACTTTCCTGGTTCTTTTTGACTGCTTTTTTTTTTTCTTACCCAGGCCACACATAGGAAATGTGTTTTTTTTTAAATCCAGAATTTTTAGCGTAACTGTGATTGAGCAGCAATATTGTAGCCTATGGCAGAACCCTCCTGAATTTCCACATTTGACAGTGGCTGGGCAGTTAACATAATCAAGGACGAGATTTTTAAATGAAATTAAAATTGCTAAGAAGTCAGTTATCTATGTGCTGCACATACACTCCAATATTTTGTTGCTGAAATCCCATCTTGCCTGCCAAGTCTGGATGTTTCCAACCTTTTCTAATTGTAGCAGATACTTTACAGGAAAAATGAGATAGCAAAAAATTGGGAAAGCCTGTCACATTGTCAAAAACAAACAACCCCCCCCCCAAAAAAAAACCCCAGCAAACACTTGCACAGCTTTGTTTTTACACTGGCACCATACTTGATATTTTCAAGAATTAATAAAACAGGTAATCTGATCCAGGTTCTTTTCCACATTCTGATATCCAGTATCAATATCAATATCCTAGATGACTGTCCAGGATATTGATATCAATATCAATATCCTAGATGCCTTCCACCCAGTGCCAGTACCACTGCATGTATAACTTTGTCTGTCACAGATCTGATTTCTTGGGTCATCCTGTTCAGTAGAGGCGATTTGGGATTTGTGGGGGTGAAGCTCAGTGACCAAGTGGCCCATGTTGTGGATTGAAGAGGCATGCTGTCTGACAGCATCCACAGAAGATGAGGTTCAGCAGTTTCCAGAGAGGCAAGTGACAGATATAAAAATGGAACGGAAGTCCTGAGTGTAAACGCACAGTAGAGGCTGGAAAATGCAGCAACCAGGTGCACTAAACGTTAAAGCTCTGACAAGGCTTGTGGGGGCAATGCTTCATGGCAGAACAGAAGCTGTGAGTATTCTTGGCACCAGAATGCACAATTCTTTAGCAAACACATAACAGTGAGCATGATGAAGTAGGCTTGCTAATTTAAGCCTGGAGTCTGGAGACAGCACCAGCCAATATTGAAATCTAAGGAATCACATTAAGCCAGTGGAAATAGTTGTGTGCTTCTTGCAGATTTTATCTCTGAAAGTGGATCACATATTTCAGGAAAGTTGGTCTGTTCCAGCTTTTTATTATGGGGTGTGATAGCATAGGAAGCTTTCCAGGCATCCTCAATTGGTGCTTTTAGAGTGGGAGCATAGTGCAAAAGTATTTCGCTCTTGGCTATGAGCTGCATATTGCAGGTGGGGGAATTCTATGCACTAGAAAACTAGCTGGGAAACAGTTTCTCATGCAGTCCAGGTAAGCCTCACTAAGGTCAATGGGACTACTTGTGAGTAAATTGGCAGAGTTGCATTTTTATAGCAAAACAACCCATCAGACTGGGGATATTCCTCAAACGTACTTTGCTGCACAGGCTAGGTAAATCCCATCACTGATTACGTACATTATCTTCACATGCCTCTTGCCAGGCATTGTGGACATCCACTTCAAATGGAAGCACAACTGGCATGATAGCTACATTTGAACTGCAATCCTATACAGATGTACCTAGGAGTAAGTCCAATTGAAGTCAGTGAGGCTTACTTTTGAGTAGACATGCATAGGATTGCACTACTCGCAGTTGTGTTCCAAAAACTGAGGCCACATTTTAAGACTATAGTTACTATACTATTGAATAGTTGCCATTAGATTATTATTTGAAATAGACCGTAGTCATGTGGATATCTCTGGGTCATGTTCACACAGAATTCCAGTGATTCAAGCACCAGGGTGGGGGAAGAGTAAAGGAAGGGTAATGTAATCTACACAAAGTCTGCCACATTACACTGGTAGGCAAACAAAAAACTAGCACACCCTCCCAAAGACACCTGCCCTACTACGGAAGACCCCTAACTCTATAGGACCCCTAAAGTGAAGGAAGGTGAATAGTGATGCTGTTATTCATTAAATTATTGCCAACCTCCTTCCAAAGATAGAAACTGCTACAAAGTTGCTTCCCATTTCCCCAGGAATTTCCCCATGTTGTCTACATGAGTGCCATGCACCTGTGCGCACAGTCAGTAAGGATGCTATTTTTCTTCTGCTTTCCTCATACGGAGAAGTTTCCAGCACGCTTCCCTCCTACACTGCTATTTTTACCCACTTCTGATCAATGCATTTTTAAACATCCACAAGCCTTGAGAGAAGTCAGCAGATAACTGATTTATTTCAGATAATGCTTGCCTTGCTAGGGTAGAACCAGCTCCTTGGAATAATAGGCTTTAAAGGAGCTTTTAAGGCTCCAATCCTATGCACACTGATTCAGGAGTAAGTACAATGAACTCGGTTGAACTTCTCAGAACCCAGGTTTAAAATCTAGCTTCATGGATTGTCAACACAATTCCAAGCTAACAGCCCATTAAATCAACAGCAGCTGCATTCTGACCTCTATAATGGCTCTAGAGCAACCTGTGGCTCAACACCTTCTCTCATATGGATTGAACTCAAATACCTGTTTACCTTTGTATCACAATTTAAACATGAAGACAGCATGCAGAGCTTTCTGAAAAGCATTTAATTGCTCCATGTGGTCACTGTAACATTTAAAAGTCCCTTAACCCAATTCTAGTGGTGTGCCAGCTAAATGGCAGCCACACTCGCATGCGAACTCTGCAAGAGACTATGGGATGGTACATGGCCTACGGGCCTTCTAAATGTTATACCCATTAATGGAGTCACTGCATAGGTACTTTTGGGCAGCCTCTATGCAGCCACCCTCACAGTCAAACTGGTCCTGGGTTCCACGGAAATCATACAACTAGCACATGCCTAACAGCAAGTGTATGCTTTATTTCAGAGCTCTGGATCTAGTGCATCCAGTCCTTAGTTAGGATTATATCCAATGTTAGTTCTACTTAGAGTAGACCCATTGAAATGAATGGGGCCTAAGTTTGTCATGGCTAATTTGTCCCATTCATTTCAAAGGGTCTACTCAAAGTAGGACTAACATTGGATAGAACCCAGAGTACTCACACACAACCCATGCTGATTTCCCATTAGTTCACATAAGAGCAGGGCATTCTTGACGGATCAAAACAGTAGCCCAGATCACAAAAGGAAAGGACATGTGTGGCATAGTGGTGAGAGTGTTAGACTGGGACTCGGGAGATACGGGTTCTAGTCCCCGCTCAGCCATGAAACCCACTGGGTGACTTTGGGCCAGTCACTGACTCTCAGCCTAATCTACCTTTCAGGGTTGTTGTGAGGATAAAACGGAGAGGAGGAGGAGGAGGAGGATTATGTAAGCCACCTTGGATTCCTTGCAGGAAAAAAGGCGGGGTATAAATATAATGAATGAATGAATGAATGAATGAATGTAACGTGACTACCTTTGGCAGGGGGCAGGGGCAATGCGGGTAGTGATCTTACATTTCTGAATGTCTGTGACTGAAAATGTGGGAAGCTCCTGCATGGATATCACCCTTAGGCCATAATCCCATGCAGTTAGGCACAGATAAACCCATTGATTTAATAGGCTGTAATGCACCTTGCAAGAGAAGCAAAAAAAAAATTCTACACTGATTTTAGAAAGGAGAAAATAGCCATTGATCAATGCTGAAGTAGTCTACTCCTAGACTTGAATGAGTTGGCTATAAAGATATAAAACTTCTTCCTATACTGGATTTTTTTTTAAACTATAAGTAACTATCTTTACTACTGATAGCTATGATGAAACTAGCATATCTGTAAAAACAGAACTGTACTATACAAGCTGCACTATACAGCAGTGATAGGCTAGACTAGAGGACAGGCTTTACTGGGGCTTAGTGGTTTACACCATGGCCTAGCGGTAGAACACTTGCTTTGCATGCAGAAGGCCCCAAGTTCAATCCCTGGCATCTCTAGGTACAGCTGGAAAAACTCCTGCCTGAAGCCCTGGAGAGCCACTGCCAATCAGTGTTGACGATACTGGGTTAGATGGACCATTGGTCTGACTCAATATAACACAGCTTTCTCTGTTCCTGCCATGCCCAAGAGCCAAACTGGCCCACTATAGTTAGAATCAAGAAATAATATTGTCACAGAACTGATGTTCCTATTCTTGGGATTGTGGAAAAGATGTGTTTTACTTTTACTTTATCCTATAGCATGTGGCATTTTCCCACACACACAAACTAGATGTATTTATTTATTATATTTATTAATCGCCCATCTGGCCGGTCACCTGGCCACCCAGTCACCCTTATGTACATTTATTAATGATATTATAACATGTATTGTGGCATAGGATTTCATGGAACAGGGCCCAGTTCAGAATAAATCTGTTAGTCCTTATGGTGCCACAAGACCCTTTTTTGTGCTTTCTGTAACAAATTCACAGCTATTTCTCTGGGATTTAACCCGATTCTGTGTCTTCTGGGTTCCTCCAACATGGTACACTTTGCTTATTCTTGCTATCTGCTTTGTCACACTTTGCTCAGCATTATAAAAATAAGTTAAGTCTGGGTATGGAGGATCGTGTCTCAAAGTAAGGAACTGGAATAGATTGCCTTAAGTACATTCTATTTCTATGCATCTGTGATTCTATGAATGGCGGATGCTTGATTTACATGCTGGAATGGTGCAAAAAGATGGAGGGAACTTTACCCAGTAAACTCAGTTCTATTTACTAATTTTACTGTTTATGCCTTTGGAGCCTAGTCATTAATTAATGGATTCCATTAACTGTTCCCCAAGTTATATATGCATATAACAAATGAGGCTTCTTTTGGAAATGTGGGTAAGCCAGATGAGAGTTGCTTGCTTTTCAAATGTACAGATAAACTCCCTCTGGCATGTACTGAAGCTATGATGGAAATTCAGAAGAGATACCAGTCATCCTTATTTATATTTTCAATAAACAGGGCTTGCAACTAGCCCTCAGATGGTTTCAGTTACTGCAGATCCTCTTGCACTGATAACAGCAAGCCATATTCCAGCAAATGGAAAAAGCCAGCTTGTATCTGATGCCTAGAAACAAACAAACAAATAGCCAGCAGGCACCAGATAAGAGCCACAAAATGCATCATGGAAATTATGGAAGAGAGGCTTGTATCAAAAGCAAGTGATCATAGAAGATATGTTTGATCTAGACATCTCCAGCAGAAATCTTATCTTAATGGAAAGGGGATCTTCCAATTTGATTTAAATTCATATTTTAAAATTCCATTTTTACTTGAAGCACCATTTTTCTCCTTAAGACGCTTCCAGGAACAACTGTATTCTGTCTGTTGTTTCAGTGGAATATCTTTATTAGTAATATTGGGAAAGACCCATATCAGCAATGTTCCTTTGTCACAGGAGTGGGCGTTCCAGGGGACAGGGGGCTGCATTGCCCCCTAAGACCCCAGTGGGGGGCACACCCCTGCCCCTACTTGCTGGGCTGCTGAAATTTGGCAGTGGCAGCGGGGGAAGCCTCTTTTAATAGGAAAATTGGTGGCCTGCTGCCAAATATTTGTTGCTGCAAAAAGGGGCTACTTTTTTGCTGTGGGATGGCTGTGGGGCAACTGGAGAGCTCTAAAAAGAGCCAGGGGTTCATGTTGCCCATACCAGTTTTATCAGGCTGTCCCTTAGATCAACATTTTTGTCCTAAAAAGCCTGCTTCTTCCTGAAGATCAACTTTAACATAATATGCTGGGAAACATCACTATAAAAAATAATATACATAGAATGTAATGTATTAATAATTGGAGACTGACATTTGGAGGTATATTTTTAGACAGGACATGCTGATTTGAAACAAAACACTTTGCTCTGCCTTGGTATTTTGATTTATTAAATGTCATTTTGTGTCAACTTCACCACCCACAAGAAACAGAAATGTACTCTTTCATTTGTAGTTAGAGATTGTTGTCAATATTAACCACGGATCCCCAGATTCCATGCTAGACTGTACTGAGAGAAGCATATTCATCACCACGAACACCTGCAGCCCCTGAGCAATTCCTGTGCTGTCAAACTCAATCCCAGCAAGGATCCACCTGGCCACGTCCCTATTTAGTTTCATTCACAGGTGAAGAGTTTCCATTCCTGGAAGGCCTTCCTTGTACATGACAGGTAGGCAATGTGGTGCCCGTGCTCACCAAAGCGCCCCTGGACACCTTCCTTGGCCTGCCAAGGTGCCCTATCCCTCCCACTTAAAACACACACACACTTTTTCTTACCAGCAGCTGGAATCACTGAAATAGATTTCTGTTGGTTCTGAAAACTGTGGATTCAAAGGAGTTGTTTAGTGTGTTGGGGCTTAGATCCCACCTCTACCTTGTCATCAATCTTTTGGACAGATTTTTTGGCCTTTGCCACACCTCCCATGGCAGCCATTTTGGGGTAGTACCCATGACAGTTGTTCAAATTGCCAAATGGGCCCCCACCTCGAAAAGGTTGCCTGCCTCTGCTGTACACTGTTGATGGGCTACTGCAGGGTTTTTATATCTAGAATTTTGCTGCTGTCTTTTAGAGAGTAGATTGGTTTTTTGTTTGTTTTTTAATGGTTCTGAGAGTTTTCACTGGCTTTTACTGTGATTTGTTTCTATGACTTGTTGCAGACTGGTGCCCACAGGGGGGTCTCGGTCAAGCACAGCAAGAATTCATGGTAGGCTGACATTGTTCAGGACCATGGACAGCTCACTGTGGCAGCGCTTGCCAGGACATGTTGCCAGGTAAAGGCAAAGCACTTGGGAGTGTTGCTCCAAAAACAGCCTGAAGCAAAATTAAGGCTGCAGGCCTAACACACACAAGGGAGCAAGCCCCACTGAACACAGTGACTGGGTTCACACAACATGCTCAACCTCAGTAGGTTCTGAGGCAGAGTGGCTTAGCGTGTTGTCTGAACGCTGCATGGTGTGGTTTATAAGCCAACCTGGTGTGGAGTGGAAAGCACCCTTTGCAGCAGAATCTTCAAGGGTTAGGAGGGCTCATGTCCCCTCGGGCTGCCCTCATTTTCCCAAATGTGGACAAGTCCCTCTAAAAAAACCCAAGATCCTGCAAAAAAAGTGTTTTGGGGGACACCCCCTCAATTCCCCCCTTCCATGCAGGATCCCTGGAGGGTTGGGGGTGCTGGGAAGCCCCACCTGCCTGCTCAGTTTTTGCCATTTGCCCCATGTCAATAGCACCTCAGGAAGTGGCAAAACCAGAGGGAACCCCCAGTGGCGGGGGGTGGATTAGTGCAAATGATAGCTTTGGGAGGGGGGAACTCAGTGCTCCTGAGGTGAACCCTGGGATATCTTCAGGAGGATCAATGAGTTAAGAGGGCAGGGAGATGGCCAGGGAACCCTGCTGTGCCCAATCATTACTCGGGGCCCCAGGCAACTTAAAACCCACAGAAGTTTCAGAGCCTCTGTGGGTTTAAAGTGTTGTATGAACCCAGCCAGTGGGACTTGCTTCTGAGTAAAATGCATAGGATTACAGTGTAAATAGTTCTGCAGCCAGGTGGCTTCAGAGGTACGGTGCTGGGGCTTAAAGGGACTGTACCTTATTCCAAATGCACCTGCTCCAGGTGGCCTGAAAACCTCCTCCTGCCCCTGGATGTGGTGTGCTGTGGTGGCAGAGGCATGGAGATGAGTCCTCTGAATCAGAGGAGAGGAGAAGGATACTTCCACAGGTATAGAGGATACCTCTAATGCTTCCTATTCGTGGGATTATCTGGAGGGGAGGTTGCTTGGGAGGCTCTATTCCCCAAGTCACCCCCATCCTCTGACAGTAGGGGATCTGAATTCTTGGCATAATCTCTCTGCCCCCCGTTACATACACACACACTTTTTTTTGTTTGCCACTTTGCGTTCCTGGGTAGAAACATGGCTAACATCAGAAATAAAGAAAATGTTGGATTTAGGAAATATTAATTTCACCTTGTCAAATACTGCTTTCAGAAGTCAAAACATCTGTCTCAAAAATCAGTATTAGACTGGTGTGTGTTTTTTGTTTTTGTCTTCAAATGGAGAACTCCAGCTCCAAGTATTTGAATAGCTGACCTGCAAATTCCCTTCAGGGGACCCTGAAGTCAAATCAGAATCAATAATTCATCTCAGTCGAAGCAAACCTGTATTTATGGAGAAGAAAGGGACCTGAGCAATCCATGCAAAACAAGATATAGTCTTCTTTCTCATATAGTTTTACTTACATTTGCCTTGTCCATATCTCCTCTGGTTCTTCTCTGCTTCCAAAGCCTTACCATCCCAGTCATTGATGGTCAATAGCCACAAAGAAAAATAGAGAGGGGGGATGTCCTCTCTTGAATCATTGCTGCAGTCACATGCCTTCAGCTTCCTGTTGCATTCAGTGGGCAGGTTCACCTGGGCTCATTTAGGGTTGTGGGTGGTTTGTTAACCATGCCAACAACACACCCTTGCTTGGTTCAGATGACACAGTAACCTACAAGTGGGGGTTGGCTTACGGAATGGGTGCCCATGGGTACCCGGCACATGCCACAAACCACTGGGGCTGAAAACGGTTTTATGAACCAGGCTAGTGTGTGCATTTCCGCCATGAGAGTATTAATAAAAGAACCTGCATTTTTCAACATGCCCATGCGAAAGCAATCTGCCCCACAAATGTTCCTCAGTTTCCATATAGTTCCAAGTCACCTGTTTCTGAGCAACATACTGCAAGGGGCAAAGACATTTTGGGTGACCTGCACATTGAGCAAGCCTGGAGAAGGGGACGGGTGGGAAGTCAAATGAGACCAAAAATGCTGGTAATAAAAGCCAATGGTTTCTCCACTGCCATGATTCTTCTCCAGTCACAGCAATACAAAAAGGATGCTTGGACACAGAAGAAGGGGAGAACCAATTAAGGCACATGCAGCATGTGAGGGAGCAAAATAGTACAGTGCACATTCAGGACTGAAGACCTATTACTCAGCACCACTCTGTAAGTCAGCAAGCAGATAAAGTTCACACGGAGTGCGTTGGACTCAATGGAGCCTTTTCTCTCTCTTTTTTTACCCCCCACCCCCATGCTGCAGGGGGCAATTTGGGGATGAAAATGGGAGGGAGAAAGCATAAATCCCCCCCTCCTTGAGCACCATGGTCCTGATCCAAATCAGCCCTATGCATGCTTATACTGAAGTAAATAATCCATTCATGCATACCTCTGCTATGTGCGATTTGAAGAACCTTTAGTTTGGCCCTTATCCATCCAATCCAGGGCATTACTGATCTTATCAGACTGGTGTGGCAGGATCTGCTAGATATTTCTGTGAGTCATCTCAATGGAGGCAGCTTACCAAGAGACCACTGAGCTGCTGGTGTACATTGCTTAGTCTAGAGAGTTCCAGGGCTGATCAGCTGTTTCTCTCTACATGTAATTTCTCTGTGATATGGAGTAGGTAAGAACAGAACTAGGAGGAAAGGTAGAAAGTCTCTGTCCTTGCTTTGCCTCATTCCTTTCCATGCACTTTCATCGCTTCCCACATGTAATCGTTCATAAGGCAGCCTCAAACAGCCTAACCTTTGGGAGGTTGCAAGCCGCTGTATTATTACTTCTGTTGCGTGATGCCCTGGCCTTCTTTAACTAGTATTGGAAGAATGGTCTCTGTTCAATTTGGAATGAGCTCAGTGTTTACAAACTTACTCTGAAAGCATTTGGAGGGAGAGCTCATCTGTTTCCAAGAGTAGCATTTTAGAGCTATGGGTTGGTGCAAAAAGGTCCCCCGTGTGTGGGGCCCTATCCCCAGTTTTCCTAGGGACAGCTCTCCCGAAAATGCACTGGAGAAACATTTCCATTGCTTTCCGATGGGCGGGGGAGGGGCCGTCAAAGGAAGGGTCAGTTTGGAAATCTTCTCCTGCTCCAATTTCAATCTGAGCAGGAGAAGAATTTGGAGACTTCTAATACTTGCCTCTCCTTTTGAGGTGAGCATTGTTCTGGATGTGAGCCCAATAATTTCACCAGCATTTCCACATAAGAGATTTGCAAAAAATAATTAAATTAACCCAGCTAGAGAAAGGGATTAACATTCAAGAACTTCTGTATATGCAAGTACAAAACAGCTGGTTTTGTAGTTCATATAGTTTTACAGTGGTCAGCAAGAGCTTCATCAAGAGAAAGGGGCAAATACTAAATAACCTTTGCACATGCAACTGTAAGACAGGCTGGTAAGCCTGAATGGTGACCGTACATACGCAGAATTTTGTTTTTGCATTCAGAGCCTGAGAGAAATGGCATGGATTCATAATACAGCTGAGCATTACAGACTGAACATCTTCTCTATCTGTAGCTGAAGATATCAAAGACTCTGCTAATTCATCTTGTCACATGAGGATGACAAGGTCTCTACCAGAAATGTGAACAAGGTAAGGGCTTTTGCAAAGGTCACTTTACCCCTGGCGCAAGCAATCCATACAAGGAAGAGCCTCCCTACATTAAACCAAGACAGACATGTATTAGTTGCTAAACTTTTGATGTCAGTCAATGGCCAATTTAAACTGTGTAGATTTATAAATATATAAACATATCTAATGAAGGATTGGCAACACAAAAAAAATGGCTGATCATTTCTTTACTTATGTCAAGCACATACCTGAATTAGGACCAGCAGCTTAAATGCAGAATATATCACAATTAGGGCCCCCACACTTTCTTCTTGTCATTTGCCCTTTCCCTGCCCACATGGAAAACAGTCACAGGAAGAGTGGTGGGTAGGACTAGAAGACTGGCAACAGGGCAGGGGGAAGTTAAATCCTGCAGATCCAAGGCTGCCCATGACATGCACCTGGAATGCCCTGGGAGAAATGCTAAAATCCTGAGGACTTGAAACCTGCTGAGATTCTCAAGAAGCCAGATAAATGTCACATTCCATATTACCTATTGCATAGTACTGCATGTGAACCTGCAAATCATGCAGACCCCTTGGCATAGGCTAGTGTTGGGGCACATGTGGCCCTCCAGCTCTTGTTGGACTGCAAGACCCATAAGACTAGCTAGCATAGCCAATGGTCAGGAATCATGGGAGTTTCAGTCCAACAGTATCCCCTGGAAAAGGCAAAAAAAAAGGCAAATTTACATTGTCGTTTCAAATTTGTAGGCAGCCATATTGAGAAAGGTGTTTTCCTTCAAGCTTTGCCAGCACTCATCTCTCAGTTTTTCCATCTTTCCACATTACATTTGTGTAGAGCAGTCTCATGCCTCTTTGCAGCAGTCTGATATATGTAAGGAGAGAGAGGGGGGGGGAGAAAGAAAGGGAGGGGGTATAATGACAAAAAAAAACCCCACCACCCTCAGTTTCTGAAACATCTCAGATCCCTTCTCAAGACCATCCAGTTCAGGACGTAAAATCATTTCCACTTTTGTGCTTTCTCTACAATAGGAACACTCTCAAAACTGAGACTGTAAGGTTAAACATAAGATTGGATCTCTGAAAGAAAACTTTTCGCAGAGTCATAGCTGAACAGGTCTCATTCTCTTCTTCTCCATTCGGCTTGTCTTTTCTTCTTTCCTACTTTGTGCCAGCCGTTGCTCATCATCACTAGGAACTTGGAAGTAGAATAGATGGCAATAAAGGTCCCTCAAAGGGTAAGAAGAATTCTCTGCCGGCTGCCTTAATTTGGCTATATTTCTCTGTGCTCATGACTTCACTATTGGACAT
The DNA here is from genome assembly GCA_021292165.1 of Shinisaurus crocodilurus. NCBI lineage: Eukaryota > Metazoa > Chordata > Lepidosauria > Squamata > Shinisauridae > Shinisaurus > Shinisaurus crocodilurus. The sequence goes on along the minus strand of CM037878.1, from coordinate 70,489,962 downwards.
AACCACCACCAATTGAAAATCCAAAGTAACTCTGTTGCTGTCCCATTACTCCAAAATTGGTAACAGCATAGTTGCCATGACTGTCAGACTTGGCGCCTCAGTGCAGATTAAAGACCACAGGAGGAATTCCTTATCTATGGGATGAAAAACCATGGATACCCACCAGACAATAAAAGCTTTATTGAAATCTCCCCATGCAACAACAAGTTTGCTTGCTTTGTAAAGAGATGCCATGCTAGTTCCCAATTCTTGTCTCAGCGGTAAACACTGGAGATCATATTTGAGTAGAAGGAGAAATAGATGTTCTCTAACTAAACATGTGATGTCCCATCAAGCTTGGAGTTCATTTGCTGTAGAATATGAGCCCTCCCCTCCCCCCCCCAAAAAAAACAACTTCATCCCCAGGACTGGAAAGCAGCCAGGAGGACAGCACTTGTACTTCCAAGGTCTTTCCCCTCTGAATTGCACACCTGCAATGGGAGTGGCGACAGCAACCCATTGCACACAGGGAGACACAGCACAGAGATATTCAGATTTTTAAAAGCATCCCTGTTTCCCCCTCTTTATGAATCATAACACTAAAATAGAGGCAAGTTCAAACAGCCCATTACTTTTATGATCCACGTCTCAGCCACAAATGGGCCGCCTCCTGAAACCGTTGACATTATGAATAAAATTATGAAATTCTTCTTAAGGAAGAAATTATTGGAGGAATGGTTTTCAGCTGTGTCCCAGGGAACCCTAGCGTACTACAGAAACTTTCCAGGGGTTCCTCAATGAGGACACCAATAATGGTAGGCAAGCTTCACTGAAAGAAGTCTCAGTGTTTTCTTCCATTCTGACAGACTGCAGAGTGTCAGTAATGCTGCAGGGCACACACACTTTTCAGTTCACCTGATGCTAAAACAAGGCCTAGCAGGCTTGTCCAGCACCCTGCATAAACTGAGGGTGCACCATAGAACACTACCCAGAATCCTTTGCAACATGACCAATGTACAGGGCCAGCATCATCACCAGATATCCTTGGACAGTTCCCAGAGTCCTCGTAGCCTGGCAGGGCAAACTGCTGATGCCTGCTCTTGCCTACCAGATGTCTGGGCCTAGCTACCACTTAAATATCCCACAATGCCCCCCAAATAGTGTTGTTCCAGGGCACTGTGGGAAATGTGAATGGCTAGACCCACCACCCAGTGCTGCTCAGCATGTTTCTGCTGCCTGCCTTCACTGCCATGTACACCCAACAGGACTCACCCTTAGAGCAAGGTCTAATGGAGAAAGGTCCACTCAAACCTGAAGGCAGCATTGCTGGTGTACAAGGGCTCCTTTGCAAACAACCCAATGTGGAAAGTGTTCCTCAAAGGCAGAAAATCGAGAAACTACCAGATTAAAGTATTAGGAGACATACAGTAGATGACACCATTTATTTTACCAACTAGTCCTTGTAAACGTTCAAAATATACCATATCCAGAGTGGTAGCCATGTTAGTCTGTTGTGGCAAAAACAACAAAGAGTCTTGTGGCACCTTAAAGACTAACACATTAATTATGGCATAAGCTTCCATGGACTGGAGTCCTGTTCACCAGATGCATGGAGTGTTATGCTGAGTTACAAGTATATACAGTATACACACACGGGGGGGGGGGGGTTGAAGTGTACTCCAGTACACAAAAGGTTAAGCCACAATAAATTTGTTAGTCACTTTCAATTCTTTATTGTACTGTCATAGACCCAAATCAAACAAGGTAAAATCATACAGATCACAGCACAATATAGATATTATAATACAAGAACATTAAAAACATAAGACATTATAAAAGTTAGAACGTCATAATAAAATATAATAATATAAAATATCTAAAATAGATATAATATAATCTAAAAGATCAGTTATTAGATGTATACACTAAATGTAATTAACATAAAATAGCATAAGTAAGTTAATTGGTGATGGAATAAAAATTATAATATTAATAACCCTGAAGGGAGAATTATTTTAGTTAGAGGAAGTTCCCTTCCGTGTTTTTATGACCAGAAAGAGAAATCTAGCCACCAACTCTGTGACTGATTTGTTCTTGTCTGCTAAAAGATAGGTCAAATACCATTCAGATGACCGGCCTGGAAATTTAGAAAGTTCAGATGTTATATTAACCTAACCCGGTCATCTTTATAAAATTTACAGGCAAAAACCATATGGGCTAGAGATTCTATAGCCCCATCACCACAAGGACATAATCGTTCACCATAGGGAACACCCCTAAACCGTCCATCCAATACCGCAGATGGAAAACAATTGAACCTAGCTCTCGTAAAAATCAAACGGTATTTAGGGATAGATAAATTCTCCAGATATCTAGCATAACTTTCTGGGGGGGGAAGGATAATGCTTCTGGGCGTTAGCAGTGGACTGCTGAATATCAATATCTTTGACACGGGAATCTATAATGGTTTTTGCCTGATGGTATCCTATGGAGAGAAGAAAATTTATAGACAGACCTAAGAGTTGTAATTTTTTGGTCAGGGTTTTGTGCCACACACTAACATAAGTGTCCCGGTAAAGAAGGTATATAAGTCCCGAGGATTCCTCAGCAAAAATCAGTCTTAGCTAGAACCTGAGAGCCCGTAGCCATGCGGTACCTTCAACAGAAAGGCAACCCGCTTCCAGTCGTAAAACTGCCGCCGATACACATTTGGGAACGCCGAAAAGTGTATATAAAAAAGAGGAAAGGACTCGTTCAACACTGGGATCGAATCCTCTTATCCAGATTGGAATACCGTACAGTAGCTGTGCCAAAGATTTAGCTCTGAACACCTGGAGAGCAGCTGGTAAAGATTGTCCTCCCTTGGTGAAAAAGAAACGAGTTATTGCTTTAGTGGTGTTAGATGCTGTATGGATGGCATTGGATTTCTGAGATGACCACAATAGAGAAGAGTGGAAGGTAACTCCTAAATATTTAAACTGTCTTACTTGCTCTATATACTGACCTCTAATAACCCATTTACACAAGGATTTGCGATTAGAGAAGTACATGATCTTTGTTTTGTTAAAATTAATTGACAGTAAATTCTCAACACAATAATCCAAAAAAGCCCATAATAAACGTTTCAATCCTACTTTAGAAAGGGACAGAAGAACTGCATCGTCTGCATAAAGCAGTAAAGGCACTCTGTTCTCTGCCAGTTTAGGGGGGTGAAAATCTGGCGAGAGACAAACTAAAGACAGATCGTTTAAGAATAAATTGAACAGGGTGGGGGCCAATATACAGCCCTGTCGAACTCCCTTAGTAACCGGGATAGGCTCAGTTAAGTTGCCCTTAATACCACACCTCACCCTAAGAGAAGTGTTCTGGTGAAGACGCATGATTAGATAGAGCAACCTTTTATCGATAGTTGAAGAATATAATTTGGCCCATAGTCTGTCCCTTGGAATCAGATCGAAAGCAGACTTTAGATCAACAAAAGCAACATATAGGCCGTTGCCATGAAAACCCTTATATTTCTCTGCGAGATGGTTTAAAATCAAGCAGTGATCGAGTATTGAGCTACCTTTTCTGAAACCAGCCTGCTCAGGTCCTAAAATCCGTTCGTCCTCAATCCAAGAAGTTAGCTTCATATTTAAATAAGAAGCATATAGTTTACCTACCACCGATAGCAAACTAATTGGCCTATAATTAGCAGGGATGGATCTATCCCCTTTCTTAAAGATAGGTACTACTATAGCTTCTGACCAAGCTGGGGGCATTTGACCTGAATTATTAATTTGGGTGAACAATGATGCCAATAAAGGTGCCCACCATTCCACATTGCACTTCAAAAGTTCTGGGACAATTGAGTCAGAACCCGGGGCTTTCCCTGACTTAAGTTTAAGAATTAGGGACTTAACTTCCAGTTCAGCCACTGGTTCCCAAGCTGGCAATGCATTTGGGATTAATAATAATGGAGTTGTATTACTCTGTTGAACCCGGGAATCTTCGAAAAGATTTGAGAAATGAGATACCCAGGTATTCGCTGAGATGTTACAAGCAATTACACTGGGGTGATCCCTCCGAACTCCGGTAACTAAGGACCAAAAAAGTTTGACATCGCGATTTAGGCATGAATCTATCAGACGACTCCATTGGTCCTGCAAGGCTTTCTTCTTCTTCTGGGTTATCAGGAGTTTGTATTGAGCTTTAAATACATAATATTCTTGTGGCAATACCCCACATTCCTCCTTTCTGTACTGCCGGTACACGGCTCTTAATTGGTGTTTCTTAAACATACACTCCTTATCAAACCAGCTAGAATTTTTTATGGTAAGAATGTTCTTTGATTCCACTTGCTGTGGGTTCAATATCACCTGCAAAGCCTGAATAAGTTGGCAGTAGATCCTCAAAGAGTTCGCAATATCAGAGGCTACTATGATTGCTGATTTCAGGTGGGAAACTTCTGGAGAAGCCAATAGGGCGGAAGATTTGGCATTTAAGCCATTGGACCAGCGACGTTTTTTATTACAGAGTGATAAGGATTCTTCTCTATATAGCTGATTAGTATACAATTGAATGCTTGATGGAATTAGAATGGTAAAACAAAGTGGAAGGTGATCGCTCTCAATGCCACCAAAATAGTGTTGTTCCAGGGCACTGTGGGAAATGTGAATGGCTAGACCCACCACCCAGTGCTGCTCAGCATGTTTCTGCTGCCTGCCTTCACTGCCATGTACACCCAATAAAGCACAATAAATTTGTTAGTCTTTTTTTTTTTTTTTTTTTTTAAATATTTTTTATTCTTTTTTTTTTTTAAAACAATACAAAAAAAATAACATACACACATAACTAATATTGTGCTCCCATCACCATGGGACCAAACAATCCAATAACTCTATAATTGTTCATTATTCCAAAAATACAATATATCTTGACAGGGTAAACTCCCTTTCCCCCTTTTAAACACATATTCCAAAAATAAACCCCAAATATCCTTAAAATTATTTTTCTTTAATTGACCCCTTTTGCATTTGATATTACAAGTCAACATATCATTCAAAGCCATATCCCATACTTCCTTATACCATTCAGTAATAGTGAAAACTTGCTGGATTTTCCATTTCCTTGCTATCATTAGTCTACCTGCCGTTAACAAATTCATGATTAATTCTTTAACATTTTGTGAACCGATCACCTTTTCCGTTATTGTTAGCAAAGCTAGTTTAGGGCATACCTCTAAATCAACTCCAACAATTTCTGATATTTCCTCAAAAATCATTTTCCAAAAATCCATTACATTTTTACAACTCCACCACATATGAGCATATGTACCCAATTCCTGACATCCTCGCCAACACATTGGAGAACATTTATTATCTATTCTATTTAATCTCACTGGGGTCAAATACCATCTCCAAATCAGCTTATAAAAATTCTCTTTAATTCTTACAGACATATTTTTCAATATTCACCTATCCCAAATCTTATTCCACTCATCCTTTGATATTTCCTCTTCAAACTCTGTATCCCAAACTATTTTAAGATTTTCTGCTTGCTCTTCTGATTTCTGCAACATTTTATATAACATCTTTGTAAGACCCCTAGCTGATGCATTTCCTTCTACAAGTTCTCTAGACATAACCACCTGCTCAAATGCAGTGAAATCCCTTTCATGCTCATGTCTTCTCTTCCATTTCTTACCCCATTGTACTAATTGAATTAAATTTAACCAAGAAATTCTTCCTGCCCCAACCCTATCAATTATTTGCTGTCTTGTCTCCATTTTTTCCAGCCAATCCATTAAAGTTATCACCTTTTTCTCTCTAAAAATTCGTTCTAAATGTCTAACATTCTCGGGAAAATCTTCCATAACCACCACTGGAGTAAGCGGGGATATACCTGGTAAAAATATTTCCTTATTTCTACCCCAAATTTCTAACATATTTTTTAAAAAGGGATTTTCTAATCTTTTTGTCATAATATGTCCTTGTTTTGTAAATAAGAATTTATCCACCCTATTACCCAATTCAAATGCTTCTATTTCCCACCACATAAAATCTTTTCTAACAATAATATCCATGATATATCTAAGTTGATTAGCTATATAATACCATTTTAAATTAGGGAGACCAAGTCCCCCTATTTTTTGAGCTTTATACCATCTATTCTTAGTAATCCTCGATTTTTTCCCCCCATTACAATAGCTATTTAACATTACTTGCCACTCTTTAATTTCTTTCTCTGATATCTTATATGGTATCATTCTAAATAAAAAATTAAACTTCGGTAAAATCTTCATTTTAATCAAAGCTATCCTACCAAACCACGATAATCCCAATTTTTTATAATCCTCTATTTGATTTTTAACTTCATCTTTTAGTTTTTTAAAATTACATTCCCCTATTTTATCCAAATCTTTTACTATATCAATACCTAAATATTTAATTATATTTTTTATCTTTATATCCACTCCCCTTTGTTTAAATCCCCTTTCCTCCAGTTTGCTATAATTAAATGTCATTATCTCCGATTTATCCCAATTAACTTTTAACCCTGTTACTTCTCTAAATTCATCTAAATGTTTCTCTATCCAATCCCAATTTTCTATAGGCCGTTCTAATGTTAACAAGATATCATCTGCAAAAAGGTTTATCTTACATTTGGTCTCTATTCCTATCCCCAATAATTTCTTCTCCTGTCTTATCGAATTCGCTAACAATTCCATAACTAACACAAATAATACTGGGGAAAGGGGACAACCCTGTCTAGTTCCCCGGCCTAGGCTAATAGTTTCTGTTATTCCATCGTTTACAATTACCGACGTGACATTATGAGTATATAATTGGTTAGTAATACCTATAAATTTTTCTCCAAACCCCATAGTTTTTATTAACATCTTTAATGCAGGCCATTCCACACAATCAAAGGCTTTAAAAATATCCAATGCAAGAACCCCCGCTTTCAAATTATTTTTCTTTATTAAATAAATTATATTCAGAACCCTTCTTGTTAAATCTGCCATTTGTCTTCCTTGAATAAACCCACATTGATCTATCCCTATATACTTATTTAGAAAACTATTCATTCTTCTAGCTAAAATTGCTGTCAATAGTTTAGCATCTTGATTAATTAATGATATTGGTCTATAAGAACCTGGTTCTGCTAAATCCTTCCTTGGTTTCGGAATTAAAATGGTCAAGGACTGTTTCCATGACGGGGGGATCTCTCCCCCCTGTAAAATATCATTAAACAACCGTTTTAACTTCGGAATTAACATTTTTTTAAAGACTTTATAATATTCCACCCCCAGACCATCCAGTCCTGGTGTTTTCCCCTGTTTTAATTTATTTATAGCACTTTCTATTTCAATTTCTGTGAATGGTTGCTCCATTTTCTCTCTATCTTCATCCTGGATTTTTATTTTTAAATTTTTCTCGATATATCTTCTACTCTCAGCTTCCGACCATTTTCCTGCCTTATATAACTCTGTGTAATATTCATGAAAAATTTTCAATTTATCCTTTACTAGATTATATTCTTTACCCCTCTTATCCTTAATCATCCCCACTAAGCTTTTTTCTTTTTTTTTTTGTGCTAATCTAGCCAACATTTTAGAGTTTTTATTACTATTCTCAAAATACTCCCTTTTTGTGTAAATCAAATTCCTTTGTACCCTGTCCAGTTCTTTATTCTCCAATTCTTTCCTTTTACCCTGTAATTCTGCAAAAATCTTTTTATCCCTCTTCTCTAAATACTTCTTTTCCAAATCCCTAATCTCCCCCTCTAGCTTTTGATAAAAACTTCTTGTTGTTTCCTCAAATTTATTGCCTCTCTCAATCCTATTCCTCTCATTACACTCTTCATTGTATCCCATATTATCGCTTCAGTACATTCTTCTGTTTGATTAAATTCCCAAATTTCCCTCAATTCCTTCTCTATTTTCTCTGTTAAATGTTTATAACGAAAAATATTACAATTCAATCTCCATCTTTTCGCTTCTCTATAATCCTTATGTATCTTCAAATCCATGTTAACCAAAGCATGATCTGTAACTTTTATCACTCCTATCTCTGTGCCCAGGACCCTTGAAAACAGTGTCCTGGACACAAAAATAAAATCTATCCTAGAATAATTCTGAAAATTACCCATTTCTTTAAACACATGTTGATAAAATTCTCCTTGATTTTGATTGGGAGCATAAACATTAACAATAACATATTCTTCCCCTCCCAAGGTCCCATACATTATAATATATCTACCTGTATCATCCTTTTTCACCTTTAGAACATTAAAACCACAATTCTTTGAAATTATAATTGCTACTCCTCGCGATTTAGATGATCCACATGCTATCTCATATATTCTAGACCACCTCAATTTCAATTCATTGACTCCTTTCCTTGTCTGGTGCGTTTCTTGCAAGAATATAATATCTGCCTTATCCTTTTTAAGAAGTGCTTCTATTCGCCTTCTCTTAGTAACTGACCCTAGCCCCTTAACATTTAAAGTTGAAATTCTTAACTTATAATCCATCTATTAACAACATTTTTTCTTTTTGGTCCCCAAAAGTGAAAATAATACACAATAACATACCCCTTAACCCACCCCCACATTCATCTAAACTATCCCCCCTGCTTAGCCAGGGCAACTTGCCCCACCCTAAACCTACCCACCTATCCCAGGGGGGGGGAAAGGACCCATCACCAGCCCGAACAGCAGCCCCTCATTCCCTCCCGGATAACTTCTTTATAAAACATTTTCTATTTCTTTTTTCTTCTCGTGTTGAAACGACCTCTTATACAATTCCTCCACTGGCTCCTTCTTCTTCCAGTTGACCCATCGATTCTGGACCCTCCGCATCATCATGAAGCCCCAACTCTCCCAGCAGGCCCATGCCTTGATCACATGATGAAATCTTGTATCTCTTACTGTTCCACACAAAAGTAAGAAAAACTGGGTAACCCCAATTGTATTGTAATCCCTTTCTGATCAAGACTGCTGTACACGGTTTAACACTTCGCCTCCACTTTATTGTTTGCTGACAAAGATCATTGTAGATTTGCAAAGTAGCCCCCTTGAAAGCTACTTGACCTTTCTTTCTAATCTCTTTCATGAAGACATCCTTCTTGTATAAATTTGCAAATTTCAGTACAACATCTCTGGATGTCATACCACGCCTTAATGCTCCCACTCTATGCACAATCTCAATGTCCATATCATCCCAAAAAATTGTTTCTCCAGAAACAGCTTCATTCATCCATTCCAAAATACTGCCTCTTAACTTATATCTAGTCTCCCCCATCTCCATGGGGAAGCCTCTGATCCGAATGTTGGAACGACGTTGCCTGTCTTGCATGTTAATCATCTGTATTTCCATCTCATTAAATTTCATTTCATACTTTTCAAAACTTTTTTCATCCTTCACCTGGAGTTTTTCCACCTTATCCACTCTAGCTTGCAGCTCTTTAACTTGAACCCCTAATTGATCTATGGAATTTCGCATTTGCTTCATATCCTCTTGATGCAGATTTTGAAATTTCTCAATTGCTTCTATTTGTTTCTGCTGGCCTGCTTCCATAGAGCTTTGAAACTGTGATAGAATTTTCTCCCAATCTGGTGCTGCCCCTTTAAGCTTGGCTGGAGATATTGACTTTGGCTTGGCACCAGCAGGGAATTTGCCAGCTGAATCCGCCATTTTTCCGCCCTTCCCCCTCGCTGTCTCGAAACTTTCACTACCTCGTGGCTTCTTATCAGGACCCTGTTGCACAGTTTGATAAGAACATTCAATATCTTTAGAGTCAAGGATCCTAATTAGCCTTTTCAAACTGTTATCCGAGGGATGCGCCCGATCGCGTTTCCAAAGAGGGGGTAGGGACTTTTTCACCCGTCTGGAGCTCATAAACAATCCAGAGCGAAGCACATCAAAAGAAAGCTATTCTTGTTATTTCTTTATTAGCTCTATATCTGCATACTTTCCAGAGAGCAAACAGCAAAGGAATTTAAACTCACGCTTTGTCTCTCCTGTGTATTTGCAGATGTTTTCAAATCATTCCGGGAGCTCGGCAGAAAAGCTACTGCTCCATAGCCAGCGCAGGCTCCTCCCCCCCTGTTAGTCTTTAAAGTGCTACAGGACTCTTTGTTGTTGCTCTTTTCTAAATACAGTAATACCTTGGATTGCAAGTAACTTGGTTTGAGAGCGCTTTGCAAGACAAGCACATTTTTAAATATTTATTGAATTTTTTTTTACTTGATAATACAAGCGACGTCTTGCAATACAAGTACTGTAGTACAGCTTAAATTAAAAATCTTTGTACAAATTTTTTTGGGGGAATTTCGTTTTGATATAAGAGTGTTTTGGATTACAAGCACGTTTCCGGAACGAATTATGCTCTCAATCCAAGGCATGACTGTATATACTTTTAGGCAAAGGAGAGCCTAAAAATAGATCTGTTGGCCTAGAGATCTAGGCTAACAGTTAATATACTCATATAGGCAGCTGGACTGCAAATAACACTAGCCAAGTTTGAATTTTGACCATCAGAACACATATGGAGTCAAAACTGGTGTTTGAAATTTTGCCATGTGTAGAATTCAGATGTAATTTCATCCTCTACTAAGATTCTGTTTGAAGGTGTGTGTGTGTGTGTGTTTCAGCTTCTGTCCACAACACTCATTTGAATCCTCCTCCTTCCTTCTGAAACCAACTCTGAGGGTTTTTAAATAAATCATCACTCAAAAGGGTTGGTGGGAATATGGGAATGAAGGTAAGTTACATTTCCTAGTTCTCATTGTACGTTAGGATGGACAAAGAAGCCTTGGAAGTACCCCCAGAGGGGGCGGGGAGGAGAGATATTTAAAGGAACACAGTCAGAAGAGGGTTTCCCTTAGACTCTGTTTTTCAGTATCAATTGTAAATAAAGCTGGAAAGTCACAGGGCAGACAAGAGAAAATACAATCTCTGCTATTAGCAAATATACACACCTACCAGTTCCATCCCAGTTGCCTGGCAACACACCGAAGGCATTCCAGAGAGCAAGGGGTAGGTAATTTGACAAGTGAATTAATTGGATGCTTCCTCAGTGGGAACTTTAGGTGGCTAATGTGGAAACTGCAGGCCAGGTGAACTCCCCCAGTGTCCATATCCTGTGATTAAATGCTGTGAATGGGCGGTGGGGAATTTTATTGAAACATCCTATTTTTATAAGAGGGAAAGGTAGATTCAAAAGACCTTACTTGGATTTTGCAGGTTTCAATCACCAAAAAGGCCTGTGGGGGCAAGTGTCAGGCAGATGGTCCAAGGCAGTCCCTTGAGCGAGAGGTCTATTATTGCTGTAACATTGTGAATTTACAATCCAATGGGTATTAGCAGAGTGCAATTCCACCGTTTTCTTGCAAATGTTTATTCTGGAGCTGAGCAGACATTTTCCTGAGAAAATGTCTGAGAGCTTTCTTTTTCTCCCTCTCCCTGCCCCGCCAGTAGAAAAAGGGCACTTTTTAGAATTTTCTCGAAATATTCTCCACCCGGGTGGGGAGCGGGGTTGTGATGCCCACTGTTCCCTCCGCCCCACAGGGCATTGAGAAGGATGCAAAATGGTAGCCAGGCTGCGAACACAGTCGCTGCTGCCGCCGCCACTTGCAGTAGCCAGCAGCAGAAGCAGCAGCAACAACACAACTTAGGAAGAAAGTGTTGTGATAGTGGAAGGAAGATAGTGTGCTACTGCCACAGCTGAGCCCCATCCCCGAGAAACTATTGGAAAATTGGTGAAATTTCCCTGTGCACGGGTAAGGAGAAGATTTTTGAGAGGCTGTTTGCACACAGCTCTAGTTTATTCCCTGATTTGTGCTCACCCTGCCTCTCTCGCCCTGCACTTGATTCACTGAGCTGCCATAGGGCATTGCTCTCTGCTAAGCCTGTCTCCCAGCTGGTCTACAGGAAATCACCTCTTTTCCCAAGCAACCTTCCAGTTCCAGAAGCTTCAGAAGCCACATGACCCTCTCAAAGAAAACATTACCATTCCTCACCTGTCCCTCTGCCCTCCTCTCAGCTAGGTGTGTAAGAGGGTATCATCACTGCCCTTAGAAAGTCCCAGAAAGCCTCATCACTGCCAGATAGGCTCCAGAATGTTTCCACGTATATAAAAACTCTTTTCTGGGTCTGAACATGAGAGTGTCCAGAAAACAAAACCACCACATTGGCATGTCACTGTTTCACTGTTTGGTGAAACAGTGGGAAAATATGTGGTTAAAAGGGTTAAAATTAATATGAAGTTTAGTCATGCAACTTTATTAATATATAAGAGTAGAAAGACCTAATATTGCTTACAATAGAAGAAAGGTTAGTGAAGACAGTGGATTAAGCTGAGAGGGTTAGACTTTCTTTGTTATTCTGTTGATATAGAAAAGAGCTAATATTATTGTATAGGGTTGAGTGGAAACCTCTGATAGACTTTTTATAGAATTTAGGAAAATAAAGATTGGTATATGTGTGAGTTGAATGAACTAGAAGAAAAATGTTGGACAATAGAAAAAAGTGAGGTATTGTTGTATCTATAGAGTAAGAGTAACTATTGTTACTTATATTTGCTGTGAAGAAGATCGGAAGTCCATTTTAGTTTAGTTTGTTGTTTGTTCTGTGTTTTGTAATGTTGGTGTTTTAATTTTCTCAAATAAAATCTAAAAATTATTTTAAAAAACAAAAAACAAAGCCAAACATTCCTATGAGTGTGTCCTATCAACAGGATACACTATACCTAGAAGTGCCTATAGGTAAAGGGGGAAAGAATTAATATGCCAAGTCAATGTGGTGGTATGTCATCAACGAAACTAACTGTGGAAGCAGATTTTCCTTCATCTAAAACACCGTACATTGGATCCAGACTTAGTCCTACTTAAAAGTGGACTGACTTAAGCCCCATTGATTTCAGTGGGTATACTCTAACAGATAATGAAACTGGCAAATTCTGATACTTTGAAAGAAAACAAGTGCGTCCTAGGCAAAACCTCTCTGGATCTGAAAGCTGTGTGAATCATCAGACTAAAACTTACACAACATGCCTCAACAATATCTGTCTCAATTTAGTTATTCATGGAGTTCTTTACTCCCACGTCTCTCCAAAGACACAATTCTGGAAGTTTTACATTGTTGATGATTTGGAACTTCTATCTCGGCCTGTATCAGTACCAGTGGAAATCGACGCATTGGTTTTGAATCATCTGTATACCAACCAGAGTGAACAATGATATGATTGTCATGCTGGTAAATGTATAAGATCAGGAGAATCACTCTGCCTAATGGTAGGGCAGGCCCTGGGTTTAGGAAAGAACAGTTGTCTGATTAATGTACGGTAAACACAACTTCTTCATTACTTGATTCATACATGGCCTGGAGCTTTAAAGACCAAAGGCCAGAAGACATCCATCAGGAGTTGGCTGCCAATGCTTACTGAGAGTATTTTATTGCCTGTTGACACTTCATTTATAATTTACATGGCTTGAATCTTTTGTTGCAGTACTAAAATAGGGCTCTCCAAGGTCTGGCCAGCTATTTCAAAACAATGATGATCACATGATCACCATGGGTTAAACAAGCTACAATGGCTTATTTAACCCATAGTGCATGCTGGGTGCCTTTTGCCTAACCACCCACCCAGGTGCAGCTTGTCATGACATCCACACCTGGCGGCATGGCTTGTTGGAGTGGGAAACAACCCTCAAATAACCCAACAGCAGCCCATGGGTTATTTGAGGGTTGTTTAACCCCCAAACAACCCTTGATGCCTTGGTTCAGATGACACAACAAACTATGGCAACCCGCCGCTGGGGGCTGAAAATTCAAAATGGCCACTGACATGCGCCGCAACCCACCATGGCTTAAATAAGCCACTGAGAGCTGTGGTGATTGTCTAGACCTGCTCAATGTGTGAAATTCAGGCACCCATTACTACTAGGCTACCATAGTTTGTATCCAGATATAGATACACACACACACACACACACACACACACACACACACATATATATATATATCACAGTTTGCCAAGAAAGAACATTATGGCAATTTCTGACAGCACTTTCTGACTCATATCTCTAAGGATACGTAACCTGAGATAAAAATTCATAGCTCCATGGTGTGGTTTCAAGCTCAGCCTCCTTGAGAAACCACAAAGCAAAGTCAGGGAAGAAGCAAGGAGGGGAAAGCTGTGAGAACATGCCCAAAGTAATCAATAATGAGATTTAATTTCACTATCTGTTTATTTTATTTTTTGACATTTCTAGTCTATCCTCACACGAAGGGCTGAGGGCAGGTGGCTCAGTCTAAAATATGCATATTGAAATAACACATGTATTCTTGTATAAGAGTGGGGAGGGACAACAACAGCGGGAAAACATACGAACAGCGGCAGTACCCTTCCCCAAAACAAGAGCAGTTTTCAAAATCAGTGTTGCCTAGGTACTCTCCTAGGCCCAGTGTTTATTAATAATTCATCAAAATATTAGAGTAATTACCATATTTTGCAATATCACAACAGCGCACTTCAGCAGAAACCTTCTACAAATCTCCCTGCAAGCGCCATTAATAAATAAAATGCAATTCACCATATTAAATTTGTTGTTTAAAGGCTAAATATTTCATCACAGCTAATTCATTTTAAATAATCAGCCAGGTTTCCCCCCCAGATCCCCAGACTGGCACTTTCCTCCCTTGGAAATGAAATTACATTTCAAACATTACAGCAGAAGTGGACTTGAACTGCAGCATTAACACGTAGACTATTATACCATAATACTCTGTGGATTGACCAGAAAGCCACTTGGTTGGCTAGCTAGAGCCTTTTTAGCGTGTAGTTATTTTCCTGCGTGTAATTTTTCAAATACACAGGGCATAATATCTCTGCCTGCTTTTAATAGAAACCTAGGTGATGCAGCTTGGAAAACCTTGCATATTTGGGGGCAAGCTGTTGCGACTGACCCAAGACTTTAAGGCTGCGTCTGTGTTCCCCTTCCAATGGAAGTGTTGATGCATAACCTTATTTGCCTCATATAGGAGAAGTACAAAACAAATAGTGGGCCACTGCCACCCAAGATAGATGCATAGCATGCGGCGCACTGTATATATCGATTTTTTTAAAGGTCAGAATTCCACATTAGCATTGGCTTTCTCTTTTTCAACATGTTTTGACACTTAGGTTCTGAATTTCCCATGATGACATGAGATGATATGCTAGAAAGTGCAAATGTTCAGTGTTAAATGTGTGTGTGATGGGAGGGGGGGAGAGAGAGACTTCTTTCTGGCTGAGACAGGGACAAAGATTAGTATCAGAGATGACTAGCTCAAACAGATATTGCAGAGGCAGTACCACAGGGTCTGCCCATGTGAGTATCATGCTGTTGTGAGCTCTGTCATGGTGAATGAGTGGCCGGGGACCTTACAATATTTGTTAAAAATTTCTTAATGACAGGGGATGGTTTACCTGAAGAGTTGGGGTCCTCAGATGAGTGATCTCTGTAGGTGTATGTGTGAGAGAGTAACAGCTAGCTAGGCCTTTTGTACATGAAGAAAGAGAGCACTCGGATTTGCTGAAGCATCCTTGGGCTGTAGCAGTTCTCTCTGGGATCTGCTACTAGTTTTGTGTTGTTGTTGTTGTTTTTAGGATCTACTTCTTTCCAATAGGCTCTGCTTGTATAACTGCCGCTACTCAATAAAGAAACTTCCAGTTCTGGACTGACTCCACCTGTCCAGGCTGGCCATTGGCTCTTCCTGCACAGGGAAGAGTATAAGACCGCTTCCTCTCTCAGTGGTCCTTGCTTGAGCCACAAGGTCTACCTGACCTGTGGTGTGACTCCACTCTTTGGTCCTGCCTTCTGGTTAGCCCTCTGATCCTGATCGCTCTTTGGTCTGATCTCCAGTTCCCAGCTTGCTCCCTTGACAAATTTGCATGTCCCTGCTGACTGGTGTTTCAAGAAAGGATTTGGCTTATTTAATTATTAAATTTCCCCTCCTACTTTTCCTTCAGGGAGCTCAAGGTGGCATATATGGTTCTTCCCCTCCACTTCATTGTATCCCCCCCATAACCCTGTATAGTAGGTTCAGCTGAGAGAGTGGGCTGCCCCAAAGTCACCCAGTGAGAGCTTCATGGTTGAGTGAGGATTTGAACCCAAGTCTCTCCAGTCCTGTTCTAACACTCTAGCTGCTACACCACACTGGCTCCCAGTTTATGACCTCTAGAAATTGACCTAGAGAAGATATATGACCTAGAGAAGTTCAGCATTTCAACCCTGTCCTGTCACCATAGTCAGGACTACTGCAAAAGGCAGAGAATGGCTGTTCTGCAACTGCACCATTGCTCTTGAGCAGCATTCCTAAGATCCATCAGGCCAAACCAGGGGCAATGCTTCATGAGATACTTGAGACTGTGCTACCTTTCATCTGACCCACCTCCAGAAATTTATCATTATCAATAACTGATGCTTCCCAGAGTGGGGATCTGAAGTTTCTTAAACATAGTCATTTATATTGTTACCAATTGGGTAGGCTGTTAATCATAGTGTGAGCCCTGTTTGTTATGTTGCCCAAGAAAAAGAGCTCTTAACATTGCCTGTTGATACCCTTTTCTACAGCTAGTATAAAGACATTTCACTGAACACATATTTTGCACATGAAACTCAAGCTTCGCAAATGTCATAATACAAGAAGGGAACAAAATATTTCTTTAAAAAATCAATATCATTGGCCCTGAGAGGAGAAAGATAATCTCATCCTGTTGATGCTCAGTATGAATCAAAGGCAGACAAATATGTAGGAAGAACCACAAAATGGCTTTCCTACATGTGTCTGATATACCTACAACAGTTAATTCTGGCTGACATATACTTTCTCCACCCACTTTTAAAGCCGCTGTATGCATTTAACTTAGATGAGAGTTCAACAGCAAAGAGAACTGTTTTCTTTTGCCTATTATCTTAGCAAGTATAAACAGCATGTTAAGACTGGATACCAGCAATGTACCCAAAGGGGAGGAAAGGTTGCTATATATTAAAACCTCATTAAAATAATTGGTGTTAAGCAAACCTAATAGTTTTGATACATGCACTCTGTCCCCAAATCTAATTGAGCAGCTTCTGCTGATTCAGGTTGATCCAGATTTAGCTTGGATCAACGGCATTGACCAACATGGACTTTCCCACCCCTTCCTTCCCATGGCAGCCCCTCCAGCCCCCCTGAAAATGCTACACAGAGAGTAAGGAAACCCTGCTGAATAGGGTGAGTGGTGGGAGGGGAGGGGAGGAATCCCCAAAATCAGGAAGAGGGGCCTTCCACAAGTGGAGCCATTCCTCTCATGGAAGATCCCCTCCTCTCATAGAAGGCAAATCCTGGATTCAGCCCACCGTGGCCAGTCACCATTTTGAAGCTTGTGCCATGTATATGTAGCACATGCAGAAGTCATCATGGGTGCTGAGGATAAAAACCCATGCTTATACGAATCCCTATCCGTGGCTATAAAAGGGGAGCTGGAAAAAGCGGCCGTGGTAAGGTGTAGGTCTCCGTTTGTGTTTGGTTTTAGGCAGAGGCAGTGCTAGGGGGCAGCCCACTAGGGCTGGAGCCCTGAATCTTTCATTTGGAGCCCTGAATCTCTGGGGGGCCACCTGGACCTGCCCCACCACCCTGCTGTCCATGGGCACTTGCTGAAATAGAGAGACAGGGGCCCTGATGATCTCTGTTGCATCTGCCCCCCCCTGGATTAACTGGCTTTTGGCCCACATGTGCTTCATCTACTGCTACCCCCCCAAAAAAATCTTTCTGCCTGAGGTTTTTTTTCAGAATCAAATGTCCTCCTCTCCCCTGTCCATACATCTCTTTTTACAAACAGGGGTGTCCTTAGGAGACAGAGTCCTTTAAAAACATACACAGAGAGAGGCTTTGGAGCATATGTAAATTAGCATATGCAAATTTGTGCTATTGTTTTTTTTTTGTCCTGTGTGGGCCTGAGCCCCGGGTCTTTTCAGTATCTAGCACCACCCCTGGTTTTAGGTTCTGAATAATCAGATACCTACATGAAAATAAGAATAGCAGAGACCTTAATGCAAATATTAGGTTATCTGTGCAGACTGCCTGGATTTTTGGACTCTCCTTGGGGGCATGGCTATGGGGACTGCCATGATGACTGCCTGCACTTCAAAATTTACCACTGCTGGTAACTCAGGAATAATGGGCCAGGAAGCATCAGGATTCCTATCAACTGAGCAAACTGGGATGCTGGTATCCTTCAGAAAGAATGGTGCCATTACCTCACAGAGTTGAAAAAACAATAAGATCTTGATTCAGATTTACTATCCTTTGCAGAACTGCCACAGCTTGTGCATCCCCCTGCCATATAACTAAGAGGCTGGAGAGAGAACTGTTGCAGCCAGTAGCAATTTATCTGAACATTTCTGGCCTACTCTAGAAGCAAAACTAATCCAGGATGGTACAGAACTGTTTATACAGGGTGGTCACTTATGAATCGCCAAAAAAGAGGACAAAAGAGGATACCAATTTGCATTAAAATTTGCATATGCTGATTGATATGTATAGATGCAAATTAGGAAATAATTATCATTTAAATAGAAATACAATACATCTCACCATAGTATGGAAGATTGTGACCAGGTGACCCATGTGCCTTGCTTAGTCTGCTGTCCTGGTGCTAACTGCTGATGGGCAACTTCAGGGTCTCCCTCCCTGTGGTTCTTTATCTTGAAATCAGATTTGGACTGGGCAGACCTTCAAATAGAAGATGCCTTCAAAATAGCGGACAGTCCTATGGCAGCCCTTCAAAGAGAGGACCTTCCTCTGTAAAAGTGGGCACATGGCCACCCTAGAAGTAAACTAATCTTCCATAGTC
The DNA here is from genome assembly GCA_021292165.1 of Shinisaurus crocodilurus. NCBI lineage: Eukaryota > Metazoa > Chordata > Lepidosauria > Squamata > Shinisauridae > Shinisaurus > Shinisaurus crocodilurus. The sequence continues at coordinate 70,471,117 of CM037878.1, read as the reverse complement.
TAACTCCGGGCTCTCCAACCTTGGGTCCCCAGATGTTGCTGGCCTACAGCTTCCAGCATACCCAGCCAGCATGGCTGATGGCAAGGGATTCTGGGAGCTGTAGTCCAGCAACATGTGGGGACCCAAGTTGGAGAGCCCTGGCTAACTGAACTGTTTTAATGACACTCATTCACATTGTGTGTGTATGTATGTGTTTCTATCACATTCTGTCAGTATTTCCATTTTTATTCTCACAGGTTATTCATTATTTGTAATATCCAATATTTCAATGGTGGATCGCAAGTGATATCTGGTGCATATTAGTTAACAACTCCAGCTCAAGGCCAAAGCAATAAATGTTCTTGAAAGGAATGATTTACTGTGGTAAATGTCCTCCTTTTTCTTCTTTTTTTACAGCACCTCAAATATAATGCTCTGATTTCCCATTAGGAGCCCTGTGAGCGGAGAAGGAGCCACATTGAAAATCTATTATTGCCTAGCAGACCTTGAACCACTCTTTGTGCGAAGGAAGAAATTCTGTCAGTTTCCACACAAAGGCACGACCTATGCAGTGACATTTAGGTAGCTGGAGGCGGAACATATAGGTTTTGCTTTAGAAAACAGTTTTATACAACCTAGTAGAAACACACATTTGCCAAGCAAAAAGCTAGCATAACTCAACAACCTAGAAGTTCACAAACTGCCGAGCATGAACCATTTCCTCAATGTGAGGTGACCTTATGGCTGTAGTGAAAAACATCATGCTTGCTGGCTATTCCCTTTATTTCATGTTGAAGGAATTAAAGCAGAAAAGATGGGCAAAGGAGACAAATTGGACCTCAGCACCAGGACAACTGGGATTCATATTTATCAACAGCACTAAAACAAAGGGGGGATCCATTTTTTGAATTAAAAGCAAACAAAATTATATTCGATCCAGAAAAACAAATGGTGCTTCTGTGGTCAACAGGCAATGGGACTGCAAGTGGAGGCAAATCATACATGCACGTGCATTTCAAATAGTAGATACTTCACATTTTGCATGATGCAGATACAGATTTGAATTAAATGCAGAATGTGAGGTTTTAAAAGGTTGTCGCTGCTTTGGCAGTGGTAAAGCTATCATACAATATTAACAAATGTATAATCAACTATTTGGCATTCATGAATTCAGAATTCACTATTCGTTAATTCAAAATTTGAGATCAGCCTATCTCTCCATTTTAATCCCTGTAGAAAATGTAATTCTTCATTACTTCTTTTACAAAGTCTATAGAAGAAGAAAAACTCTACTTGTGCTGCCCTAAACATACCATGATAACCAAGAAGATGGACGGAAATAGTCTCTTTTCTTGCTAGTAGCAAAAAAGTAAAAAAAAAAAAAAAAAAAAAAGAGGTACAGTGAAATGTTATTTGAGACTGTCTACTCAGAAGTAAGACCCATTGAGTCTTATTTCTTATTGACTCTTGCTTCTCCAAATGAAGCTTACTTCCATGTGAGTGTGTATAGGATCGCACCTAAGTTTGTTAATTAAGAGTCTAAATTAGTGATGTACAGATTTTGTTAAATCTGAGCTGTGTTTCACGGATTGTCAGGCATCTTTTGTTCCATCATCTTCTCACTGACGGAACTGGCTTTTTATTTTTAGGGATGTATGAGAATTTCGTTCCACTTGCAAAAATGCAAATTTGTTCTGATGCAAATTAGTGCAAGTGTGGATTTGCACAAATCTCTCCCACTCCCAAAAGTAAAATTTTACAATGGTCTGCAAGTCTGTGGAATACGCACAGTTTGGAGGTGGGGGCAGTTGTAGAATCCACAGGTCAGATTCATAGAAATCTAAACTCATCTGAATTCATTGCGGATTACTCCAACATTCCTAGTCTAAGCAGGATCAATACCTATGACATTCGATGTAATTTTAGAACAGTATTTTAATTATTAGTTATATATTAAAGCTGTTTTAACCATTCCAATTATGTTACAGTCATGCCTTGGATTGAGAGCATAATTCGTTCCGGAAACGTGCTTGTAATCCAAAACACTCTTATATCAAAACTAAATCCCCCCAAAAAAATTGTACAGAGATTTTTAATTTAAGCCTGTACTACAGTACTTGTATTGCAAGACGTCACTTGTATATCAAGTAATAAATAAATAAATATTTAAAAATTTGCTTGTCTTGCAAAACACTCTCAAACCAAGTTACTTGCAATCCAAGGTATTACTGTATTTACTCTGACTTTCAAAGAGTATACTTTTAGAGCACAAACGTATGACCCCTAGATGGTGTCCGAGGGGCCATAGGATGCTGGGGGTTTCTCCCATAGACAATGCTACAACCTCACAGGGGGAAATCTGAGTCGGGATTCCACCCACCCTAGCCACCCACCCACCCTAGCCACTCTCTCTCCTGAGGTTGGTGTTACAATCTTAGGAAGAGAGAAAGTGGGCAAGGGGAGGGGAAAGCTTGTGGATCTGCCAGATCCACAAGCTTCTGGATCCCCGATAATGTGTGGAACAGTCTATATTTTTGTGAACCAACTTACTTTATTTTCATTTATTTATTGAATGCATTTCTTAGCCACCTTTCAGGACTGCAGTCTTTGGAAAAGTTCTATTCCATATTAGCTACTGGCTCAGACAAAGCACTGACTGTTCTAACTCAGCATTGTGATCCATATTCATCATCACAACAACTTGATGAGGGAAGGAAGTTACTTCAGCAAAGTTAATGGGACATTAGCCATTTAAAAAATAAATCGATCCGATAAGCAGAAACACCTAGGTCAGGTCACACATGCATGTTTTTCATTAAATGAGCACAGCATCAGGTGGTGAGTAGCTTCTGTGAATGGAGCATCACAGCTTAAAAAAATACATGTGAAGGAACAGAACTGTCCTCCATATATTTTTTTTAATTTAGTTTGGTTTTAGGATATTGTGGGGTTAAATCTTGTGTGTGTGTGTGTGTGTGTGTGTGTGTGTGTACACTAGTCAGTTTTCAGCCAAAAGGTTAATTGCTTAGAAGTCAAATATTTAGTTAGAATGTAGAGGTCAGGAAGTTTGCTCAGGAAGCTGGACCAATGACAGTAAAATATTGCTTAACAGAAATCTGGATAAAATAGGGATACAGAGGTTGGCTGGATGTATTTATCCCTGAATGTTTTCTTACCCTAGTGTTCATATGGTGTACTTTATGTTGTGTGTATATGCATTCATATTTTAAATCTTTTTCCTATTGACATTTTTCTTCAGTAAAATTTAAACCTTGTTATTTGAAATGTTGTGGTCTCTTTTTTGGGTTACCCACTCCAAACAGCCAAACCCCCCACCCACCCTACCTAAGATAGATACCTGAGACCTAGAGAGTTTTGAGGCTGGTCTGGTGGAGGCAGAGAGAGAATTTCCATCTGGTGGCAGCAAATAAAGCCACAGGGAGAGAAGAACAAAAAGGAGTGTGGCCATATTATTTTGCTTGTTTTCCCTTCCATTCATGGAACAGGTCATTGATGGTCTGTTATACCACTCCAAAGAGAGCATCCATATCACATTAGACTCATGCTCTTCAGTGGAGTCAACTCATACATTCAGTTGTGAGTCACCAAGAGATGTGTGATCAAGTGATGTACATGGGAGGGAGGTGTGATCCAGTCTTATATCTGTGCTGTCACACAGAGATTCAGAATTTCAGTGGCAATACTCCTAAATTACAATCTAGCATTGAATTTTTTTGTGTGTCCTAAGGTGTTCAATTTCCATATGGTCATTAAGAATCCAATTTGTATTGATGATGACTTGCGATGTTTAAGCCAGTTTCATGATCCATGGGAAATGCATTAGCTAATGATCACCAGACCAGTGTTCCCCAACCTGGTGCACTCCAGATGTTTTGGACTTTAACTCCCATCAGACCCAGTCAGTATGGACATTGGAAAGAAATGCTGGGAGTTGTAATCCAAAACATCTGGAGGGCACCAGGTTGGGGAAGGCTTCTCTAGAACAGGGGAAGACAATCTTTTGTGCACGTTTAGAAATTTGAGAAACTGTCCTGGGCACAACCATAAAATTGCTGCCATGGGTGGGCATGGCTAGTTACAAAGGGCAAGTAACCTGCCCAGAGGTATTCATGGGAAATTAACATGGCAGCAGCTAGAGGCTTCCACTTGGCTTTGAAGCAATCCCAGTTGCCAGTAAGAAAATACTGACATATTTTTAATATCAAATTGGGGAGGAGTAGGGTATCTCAGTGGGCACCAAGGAAAGTGCTCTGGAACATGTGCACTGGGCAAGACTGAAATCTGGATACAAAGAAATATATGTCAAATATATATACACACACACACACACACACACACACACCAAATTCAGGCCCCTAAGCCTCCATCAGTGACACAATGTCCCTTTAAACTATAATGTAACTGTTCTGCCAGACCATTTCTCTACTGCCTTCAGTTTGCGACAGGATAGATGACTTAAGCAATACTTGAAAGTACTGGTTCTTCTGACAAGAATTTATGAGCTCTGGCAGGTGGGGATGACCTGTTCAACTCTATTGACCTAAATAAGCAGAGTGGAATCCTCCCAACAAACTCGCTGTCTGAGGTGTCTTCCCGCAATTCTCTCAAGCATGTCTCCAACTTGACTGGATTCCAGCAGGCAGCACTGCTGACAACACACAGCCGGATAGTTCCCTCTCTTCATCTTTCTTCCACCTCCTTGCTTGTCTTTTGGCAGTAGGTGCTGAAGGCGGAAAAGCACTGGTGCAAGATGTTATCAAAGAACACAACATGTCAGAGCCACTCTGCTAGGCCTGACGTCTGGGGCCTCACTAATTTTTCTGATGAGGTAAATACAGTATTTTTCCATCTATAAGACTATACTTTTTCCTAAAATTGTTAGACTAAAAATTGAGGGTCGTCTTATACACGGAAGTAAGCCGAGGAGAAAACCGCCCGGTTGCGAAACTGCCCAGTGGGGGGCGTCTTATACATGGGGGCGTCTTATAGACGGAAAAATACGGTATATATATGTGTGCATCGTTTTTCTCATCCCATCCCCCTGAGAGCTGGCACAGCTGAGATGTTCAAGGAAATGAGTCAGTGGCACCAGTCAAATAAGGGTCTCACGCCGAAGGAACTATTTGAATAAGTAACGAATCTTGAAATAGCTTCTGGCTTCCCTGTGGCTGCCACTTGTCAGGGCAAATTCCCCCAAACACAAAAGGTGTCATGTCCTGTGACCATTGGGGGAAGATGACATGACTGGCCTAGCTCCCACAAGAGACGTATACACTAGCAGATATTTGAGAGGAAGAATGCAGGAGGAGTTGAGAAATGCATGAACAAGAGGCGGCGGTGATGCCTGTCTGATCTAATGCTATGGGTATGTTTTAAAACCACCAAAACCAGATATCCTGCAGTACTCCTATGCTTTGAAAACCCACTGAAACGCAGTACGTTGTGAGGGCATCACTTAGCAAAATATTTCATATTCTGTACCAAGGCAACCCCAACTCTGGACTCCGAATTATGTAAACCATCTTACTTTGCAGAATCTATTTTTATTGTAATATTTGGGTTCTTGCCCCTACCACCAAAATAGGAATACATTGACTTCAGGTGCAATCCTATGCATGTTTAAAAAAAGACCTACAGCTCACAGCATGCTCTAAGTCTGGCTCAACAGACAGAAAAGAAGCTAGGGACATGCTGTTCTATTATACCCACCAGTAGAGTTGTGCATGCCCCTCTGCCCCAGCATGCTTTGGATTGGGTCAGAAATACATCCAGCTATCTCCAAATTAGCTAGAAAATAGATTTACATTTCAAAGCCAATCAGAACACAGCCTAGCCCCAGCCCTGTGGGCCCCTGGCCACCCACCCACTCCAAATCTGCCCGCCCCCATCAGCAATCCTTCCCTTTAATTACTTCTCAGGACCTGGGTCTGAACTGAAAAGGTACTGGAGCTGATGCAGCACTCGCCACACCCAGGGCCGGATTAAGATAGGGGTTATTGGAGCTGCAGCTCCAGGCCCCTTACCACAAAATAGGCCCACAATTGCCGGAGGCGACTGCCCGGAGAGGAAGGGCCAGATCACGGCCCATTTACAGCACAGCGGGGGGGGGCTCAGCACGTGGCCCCCCCAGCAGCGGCGCGCGCTTTGCCCGGTGGAGCCGCTGCCTGCCTCCTCGCGCCGCCCAGGCACTCCAGCTTGGCCGGGCCAAGGGGATCCCGACGGGAGGCCGCTGCCCCGACCGGGCTGCAGTGACAGTGGGCGGCGCCGGGCCAGTGCTGCCCTCCTGGTCCGCCTGCGGGCTCGGGGGGGGGGTTCCTGGGCAGCTCGCCTCCCCTCGCCCGCTGCGCCGGCCGTCCAGCCCGGCTCCCTCTGCGGGGTCATGCGCCGGCAAGGGAGGGCCCCTGCCCGCCGCCCCTTCCCTCCAGGCTGAGGCAGCGAGCCCCGCGGGGCCGGTGGGCGCGTCGCACATGCGCTGTGTGCGGTGGGGGGGCTGCTCCCGTGCATGCCGCAGGCGGGGGCTCATCTCTGCTCCTCCGTGCGGGGGCGGCCGGGCTTAAACGCCGCGCTGACGAGGCCTGAAAGGAAGGAGCTGAGGGCGCCCCTGTGGAGGGGGCGGCGGCGGCGCAAGGGGGCAGCGGGCAGCCAGCCGGGCAGCTGCTGGGTCGCACCGGAACGTGGGGAGCTGCCTTGTGCTGCCAGCCCCCCATGTTGTTCCCCGGTTTCCTTTTTAGCCCTTCCTCTGCTCTGATGAGCTGAATATTTATTTCACGTTCTATTTTCCTCCCTCCTCCTTTTTCTCCTCCTTTCCCACATTGAGCTGTTTTCTCTCCTCTCGCATCTGTCACTCGCATCCGTTCTGCTCTCGCACGCATCTCCAGAAACCCCAGTTCTGCACCCCCTCCCTACCCACAACCAGTTGCCCCCCCCTCACCTGCTTCCCAGTTGGCCCCCGTAGCTATCAGGACTGCGAAGAATCCCAACCATCGTATCGCTTTGCTCAACATCTCTCCTTTCAAAGAATGGATGAATGGATCGGTGTGTGTGGGGGGGGAGGTAAGTAGTGTCCCCCCCCACTAGCTATAGCAGGGGGTTGTCCCCCTTTGCAGCCGTTGCTGGCATCTAGCCGAATGCGTGAGAAGACCTGGCGCTGGCGGGGGAGGGACTGCGGATCTTTATGAATGAACTAAAGATGGGAGGGGGGGTGGACAGGGATGGAGAATTAGACGAAAGAAAAATGTTCCTCATTTTATTTATTTATTCATTTTATTTATTTCCATAAAAAGGCTCACCAAAATCCTCAGCACCAGGCCCATAATGCTCTTAATCCGGCCCTGGCCACACCATCTCCAGGGTTCATTCTTTTTTTTTTTTTTTAAATATATTTTTTATTTAAATTTTTTCCGATCAATATATAAAATACAAATACATAACATACATAAAAAGAAAAGGAAAAATAATAATTAATAACATATAAACTACAAAATACATAAACATCCAAATTATACTACAAATAACCAAAAATTTAAACAAACAACTACCTATACAAATAATAATTAAAAAAAAAAAAAAAAAAAAGGAAAAAACACATATACTAAACCCCCACCCACACACATATAATGTTTCCCCCCCTATAGCCGGGACCCATTTATCCCGCTCATGGCCTGCCACACCGTCAAGGGGGGGGCGAAAGGATCCACCACCTGCTCATGGCAGCAGCTGTTCTTCTCCTCCCGATTAAACATTGATCATATTATTAAACCTATTAATCCTGCACCTATTATATCCTGGTTACCTAATATTATATCCCAATAAGGAAAGAGAGAAAAATAGAGTTGAGAAAATTTTATAAGTATTAGTATAAAAAAATATTAATATTATATCCCAATAAGGAAAGAGAGAAAAATAGAGTTGAGAAAAATTTGTAATTATTAATACCAAAAATATTAATATTAACAAATAAAACTTAAATCATAATTCTTTTTTTTCTTTTTTTTTTTAATATTACACTTCTACCACACCAATCGTCTTTCTTTCTATCTTTGCTTCCATCCGAAGACATAATCCTTAGCGCAGCTCACCACCAACCGCTCCTTGCTCTGCCTGTGGTCCATCTCCATCTCCATCTTCTTCCAAAAGTCCCTTTTCACGCAGTAGCTCCATTCCTTGACTCCAAGATGTAATCCTATGCTTTTTCCCATCAAACATAAAAGTTAAATATACTGGGTACCCCCAGCTATATGAAATTCCCTTCTTCATCAGAATAGTAGTGCAAGGTCTCACGCTACGCCTCCAATTAATTGTTTGTGAACATAAATCATTGTAAATTTGCACGGGAGCTCCTTGATACATCAGCTGATCAGATTTCTGCCTAATTGCTTTCATAAATAATTCCTTTTTATAATAGTTGGCAAAACTCATAACTACATCTCTGGGAGTTATTCCTCCCCTTTTGAAAGCCACTCTGTAAACACGCACAATATCTTCTTGTTTCCATTGAAATTCAGGGGCCAATAATTTTAGCCAGTCCAAAATCATATCTCTCAAATTCCTGCCACCTTCCCTGCCACCTTCTGGAAATCCTCGAAGTCGGGCGTTGGACCTCCGCTCTCTGTCCTGAAGGTCAATAATTCTCCGCTCCAATTGATCAAATCTTAAATCCTGCTCCTGAATTTTTTCAATATTATCTTTCACTCCTTTTTCCACCACTATAACTCTGTCTTTCATAACTTTCATATCAGCAGTGATTCCCAAGACTGATTTTTGTATTTTTTGAAGCTCAGTTTGAACCTCTGACACAATCTGCTCTTTGTTTTGCTTCAACTCAGCTTTTATCATCACTTGAAAACGTGCCATCAATTCATCAAGATTCATTTCTTTTTGTTTTAATTTCACCACGGGAGAAGTACTGCCTTCCTCAGATTGCCTTGCATTTGATTGGTCATTATTGCTGTCCATTCCAGCCGACATCTTCCTATTTCCGGGTGATGACTCAGCACTTAAAGTTTCACTTTGAGAAAGTTTATCAAATCCCTTAATCTCACCCTCCGGATAATTATTAACCAATCCGTTTGTCCATTCTTTTTCTATCTCTGTTCTCTGCAGCCGGGTAACACTAACATCTGAAGCGTGAGTTCTCTTAGAACGAACCCACACAGGCTCAGCTTTCTTTTTATCCCGGCCTCTCGGCATTTAGCACTTGATGGCCGTTATAAAGCAATAAAAAAGTTATAAATCCTGTTCTTTCTTAGAAAGCAGACGCTTAACTCTTCCCATCCAGGTAATCAATCGTTCCTACTCACATTTCTTCATTTGCAAGGAATAATACTGCTTTTAAGTTTTTCTTCATCGGGAGCAACCCGAAACAGCTACCAGCCCGTCCAGCCGGAAGCTCCTCCCCCCTCCAGGGTTCATTCTTAGCCTCTTGTTTCTCAGTGCATGTCAGGTTCCAGCCTATGGTGAGGCCATTGCATGCACGCTGTCCTCATATGCTGGTGGATTCGGCCTCGATCGGCTTTTTGCAGGCCACAGCAAATGTAGCTATCGAAGTGTTTGTGGCGGTGTGCCAAAAGCCAGTCTGGGATGAGTGCGGCACATCATGACAGCAGCATGGTGCTTGCCTCACCATGGTCTTATGCAGCTGGAACTTGGCACTGGAACATCCCGCAGCTAAAATGCGCCTCAGTAGAAGCCCTGATTTAGAAGCACGTCAATATTATTTACATTCTGATGTGTATTGGGATGCCAATATTAGCTAGTAGCCATCAATGTTTGCATTTGTTCTCGGGCATATTTTTGGCAGCGATTATACTGAACACAGGAGAAGCATATTTATGACATGCTGCCAGACTGAGTCAGATTAATGGTCCTAATCCGGTGCCATCTACTTCCAACTGGCAGTGCTCTCTAGGACACGGGTGGGAATCCTGAGGCCCTCTAGAAGCCCTCCCATCAGCCCCAGACAGCATGGTCAATAATCAGGGATAATGGGAACTGTGGTCCAATATCATCTGGAGGGCCACAGGCTCCCCACGCCCTCTCCAGGGTCTCAGGCAGGAGTCTTTCTAAGCTCTGCTACCTATAATCTTTTGAACTGCCAGGGGCTGGAGACCTCTGCAAGTGAAGCATGTGCCTACCACTGAACTAAAATGTCTCCAAAATTTCTAAGACCCCTCTTCCTCTTTGGCCAGGATAATTGAAGGATATGAACCCCTAATCATGAGCACAAGTGTAAGAGTGCCTGGCCCAAGCCACAGTGTTTGGGGTAAAGGTACAGACCCCAGAACTCCCCTGCTCCTTGCAAAACATGACATACTTTTCCAGTGGAAACCACCAAAAAATTGGTGGCCAGGGGAAAGGGAGTTATGGCCAGGGAAAGGGGGCACTGGAGGGCCAGAGTGGGGAGCCCCGGAAGACCAGACTGGGGCCCTAAGTGGGCCAGATTTGACCCCCATGCCCGAGGTTCTGCAAACCTGGCTCAACGTCAAGCAGATGCTTTATGGCAACCTTCTCTAAGCTGGTGCACCCCAGGATTGGCCATGCTAGCCGGGAAGTCCAACACATTTGGAGGGCATTAGGTTGGGGAAGGCTGTTGTATAGTATTACCTCTGGCTTCTCCCCTCCTTGACCCTTCACCTGGCCCTGATCAGTACGGAAACTATCAGGAGGCATGAGAGACACAGAGCGCTTCCAGACAGACGGCTCCTAACACTACCAATCCGAAGGTGTGCCGCTGTTGCATCCTTCCTTCTTTTTTAAGGGGTTTTCTTTAATGGATTGGCCATTCTGGCTGGGGAAGGTTGCTTTATGGAAACACCCAGTCACACAGAGGCCTGGTTCTATCTATCTATATGTGTAAAATTATTTCTAGGCTGCCTTGAAGGATGGTTCTTCAGAAGAATCGCATGAAAGATTCTTCAGAAGAATCACATGAAGGTCCTCTGGAAAACAGACTTTCACTTGGAGCACCTAGTTTACATTAAGCATTATCATCATGAAAGGGAGGGGAGAGAGGTATGGGGAGAAAATTAATTCCCCCACCACTACCACCACCTCCAAACATATAAACCTCCTCAGTGCCATGTTTTCTGACAAAAGATTTTACAGATCAGTTCTATTCTGGACTTCCTTGTGGAGGCTGAGATCCAATCAGAGGGATTTGCTGGCACCTTTTTTCAAACGCTTAATTTACATGTTGATCTCCTCCTTTGTTTCTCCCTCCCCACACCCAAGGCCATGTAAAATTTAATTAAGAAGTTCATTGTTTGGGCCTCCCAGCCTTTGGAGGGGGGGGGGGAGAAAAAAAGAAAGAAATGAAGTCAATTGCTTATAGAAGAAAACCCGAGAAATGTCACCTGGAAATGTGGTTCTGGCTGTTTGTAATCATACCAGAGAAGAACAAGTGATGAGGGCAATCTTAAATTAATTAAAATGCCTTGCTGTAAAACTGGAGCCTGGAACAAAAGGACCCCAGTGACACTTGGATGAAAAGTGTGACAAGGCTGGCAATGGTGTCCTCTGAGTTAAAAAAAACAAAAACATGGAGCTACAGTTTTCAAGTGGCACAGACAGACAATGGGAGAATTGTGCTGTGGAAGAAGCCCTCCAAACCAGTCCTTATACATTTAGTATTACCTCTGGCTTCTCCCCTCCTTGACCCTTCACCTGGCCCTGATCAGTACGGAAACTATCAGGAAACTATCAGTACGGAAACCATTCTCAGGAGGGTTCAAATCCAATTTAATGACTTGAATTGCCTGTGTTCTCATTCTATAAATGCTAGCGTTTGCAGTATGTCTGCTGGCATGCATTTGTGGGGGGGGGGGATCTTATCAGAATAATTAACATTTCACCTCTCATTTCACACACAAAAAGCTCATATTTGCAGAGATAAGTCTGGAGATGTGATGACGCTGGTAAAGGCTCAAGGAAGCAAGTGAAAGCAAAACTCTTACTCTGTACTCTTTTTTGTGTGTATATCAAGGGTGAGAGCCCTTTTTTTCCTGCTAAGGGGTAATCTGTCAGGAGCCACCTGGTGTCAACAAGGGGAGACCCAAAAGTGGAACTGTTGACCCTACTCCAGTGCTCTCTCATTGCCACCCCCTTCTGTGTCTCTCTCTGGCTTGGTTCAGACAACACGATAACCCATGGGTTGTCATTGAACTGTGGGCTGTTGTTGAAATGTGGGTTATCGTGTTGTCTGACCCAACTGTGCTAATAAACCACGGCTTGTTAACTGTGAACTGTGGGTTGTTCACCATGGTTTGTTACCTTGTCTGGGTTAGTCAACACAATAGCCCACATTTCAACAACAACCCACACTCAACCTTTGAGTGTGGGTTATCATGTTGACTGAATCATGTTGACAGCGCACGCCACACGTCCCTCTCTTTCTGACATATTCTTCTCTCTCCCTTCCTACCCTGCAGGCTGAGATGGGAGGGGCAGATCGCTCTTCCTGGAGGTTTGAATTCATCACTTACAGAGAGCTTTTGAAATTAGGCTGAGGGCTCCATGAAATTAGGTAGAGGGCCACAGTTTGCCCACCCCAGGTGTATATGCACATTTTTAAATAATGTTCTCTCTTAGGGTGTGACCCAGTCCATGCTGAGTGTGAGTCGAGGGACAAGGGGGTAGGGCTTCATCTCCATTCATGCATCCTAGGAGATTGTCAGGTTAGAACAGATGTGTACTGCAGGATCAATCCAGTTGCCAGCTGCTGATCCTCTGCTGCTGTGCCATGCAGTTCCCAGCTAGCCAAGACAACACAAGACCCACCCATGGGTAATTCTCATCTCAGGCCCTCGCATGCAAGCTGCTTCTGCCCAGAATGTACAAGATAATGAACTACAAAGCCCTGCAATCTGAACTGTCAGTTCATTGTCTTTTACCGGAAGGGGCAGAGCCAGCCCAAGGAATTTGGCTACCTAAGGCAAAGGACAAGATAGCACCTTTCCCATTCCATGTACAAAAGCCGACTGGACCGGCAGATGAATCTGTCTTCAACATTGATGATGGGCCAGTATCCTTCACCACACCTGAAGACAGCGCACGCCACACATCACCACATAGCACACAGGTCTCTCCATCTTACTGCTGCCTCCCAGAATCTGCTACCTGAGGCGACTGCTTCACTGCCTAATGGTAAGGCCAGCCCTGGGAAGGGGCACTGCCAGGGCCCTCTCACCAAGTGGAAACTGAGGGACAGGGAGGACTCATTTAGTTGCCAGAGGGCTGCAGGTTGGCAAAGCAAGTAGATAGGCCAACCTTCAGAGTCCTTGAGCAACCAATGTAACCATTATTATGAGATTGGGGGGCTATGCTGGTTCATGGGGACATTGCAGGTCTAGATGAAAGACTGAATTAACCTGAATCTTTTGGGTTTAAAGCTATTTAGTCCAGTACAGTTCTGGTCCTGAGAATATATTTTTCCACCTGGCTGATAGGACAAGATGTTTGATCTATCAAATGATTCTATGATTCTATGATCAAAGGAAAGAAACTTCACAATGGCTGCATTCAGACATTACATTGCTGATTCTCCAAACCATGGTTTGGAGGATGAACAAGCCTTGTGCTCACATATCTATCTAAAATTATTTCTATGCCACTTTTAAGGTGGAACCCTCTCAAGCGCAAAGAAAGTTATTTGGATTTTGGAATTTGTATTCAGGCAGTCTGCTCCAGAGAAGCCAAATCTAAGGGAATTATGAACCATCAAAGCTAAAACAGAGGAACACAGGTTGTACGCATATAGATTAATTACATTATATTTATCCATCTCCGCCTACAATACATTTTCAGGGTTTTCTCCAAACAATGAGGGACAGAAACTTGCTTTTATTTTAAACAAAAGCCAAATGTCTCTGGAGTCTCTGGAAGTGACAAGATTTTAATTTGAGATTGCTAGTGTACTCTAGAGAAGTATGTCAAAATAGCATAGAAGCTCTTCCCTCTCTGTAAATGGGACTCCATCCAACTTGTAGCATAGCATTAAAAAGAATTGGCTTTGGGTTAAATCTTAGCTTCTAGGTTCCATTGATTGGATAAGAATATTTCAGAGGGCAGTTGTGTAACATAAAACTGGGAAGTGCTTCATAAAGTTCAGACAGAGCCCTGTAAATGACAATATTTTTTTCTCCCTTAAAGTAATCCCACAAATATCCTGGCTCTTTCCCGAAGTAAATTAATTAACTTCAGAATGATGACAATATCCTATGCAGAAGAGATGGTGGACCTCTTTCAGTCCAAGAGCCAAATTCCATTCTGATTTTAAGTCTATGCTGTTATGCACCAACTGCTCTCCCTGAGAAGAAAGCCTTTTTATAGCAGGAGTTTCAGTGGGCCGCTTGCAAGAGAATTTCCAATATTAATATTTCAGCAATATCTATCTTTCATAATATACTTTAAAGCTCTCAATTTCATCTCCTGCTGTCATTTTTATATTTTATTAAATGTCTACACTCCCTCTAGTGTCAGCCTTCACGCTTCCTGAATGCTTTCCAGGCAGTATTGGGGAGGGGTTTCATTTTCCAGCGCTTTTTGCCCCAAGGTTGCACAGATCAAGGGGAGGATTGCAGGAGGTCAGCAGAGCTAATTAAGAGCAATGCTATTTTGAGTTACAAGACTACGTGATGTTTCTCTTATCTGTCCAGCAGAAGGACTGCTGGTGCTTCTTATCAAGTTGTAAAGGGGGCAGTGCACCTATCATTCATTTGTAGGATAATAAAATCATCTTGATTTGGAGCAAGCAAATTCTTCATCTTGAGATTTAAACAGATTATTCTTAAAAGACCGTAATTATAGATTGGTTCCCTTTCTATGCAACCTGGGAATGTAGCTACAAATGCCATATATATTTATCAGAAGGCACCCCTAACATTTGGTCATTTAATGGTGCATTACACATGTTTAACTAGTCTATTATCCAAACATAGGAAAGCAAACATAATTATTTGCTATAATGTTCCCAAAACAATTATGTTTGAAAAATAACATTCCAGGCTAAAAATTTAACATGGGGCTAAAGGATTTGCCTCCAGCAGTAGACTGCTATATGGTAATAATGACATTCTGTAATGCGACAGTATGCACTGTAAACATAAATGTATCTGTGTCAGTGAAATATGGTTTTACCAAGCTAAAAAAATGAACCAGAGAAACTTACCAAGTACACTGACAGTGCTATCCTATACATGTCTACTCAGGAGTAAGCTCCACTGAGTTCAATGGGGCTTACTCCCATGTAAGTGTTTACAGAATTGCACCCTTAGGCTGCACTCCTCTACTCACTTACCTGGGAGTAAGTGCCCATCCAATAGAGGACACTTTCAAATAGAGGTCTCTACTTTGTAAAGTAGGACACCTAGCCACCCTACAGTCCTATAGGGGTGCCTGGCAATTCAGCCATTACTCACTGGTCACGATTATGCTCACTGCTGACACACTCATGTTTCCTATGCAGGGAAGGCACCAATCAACCTTCAGAAGATCCCAGATTCAACTCCCCATATTTGGTCATGAGGCATCTAAGGATACCTATCTAGATCAGCTAACATGAAGTAGTTAGCCCATGAAATAGTTTGCAGGGAAGTAATTCATCTCAGACAGGAAAATACACACACACACACACACACACACACACAACCTGAGCTGGCACTGCCTGCTGGCCACAACTCAATACATAATTAAGAGCACTGAAATGCACAGATTTCAATGGGCTTCAGTGTGCTTACATATCTGTGTTGAATTGTGATCCAAGCACAAATAAGGCATGAACTACCCATCCAGATCCAAACAGCCTAACCTGTCTGCTATGTAACTCCAAAGAAAGCAATACATGGGAAATGAACATATTATGAAATTGTAACACACAGGAGGGTTCTTTGAAATAGTGACTACACTAAAGACATAGGGCGTGTTCGCACGACACGGGAACTGCGGGGGAGCAGAAGTCCCCCGCGGTTCCCGTGTTGTGCAAACGCCGACCGGGGGTGCCCCCGCGGGATGGCCGCGCACGGGACACATGCAAAGTGACCATGGTCGGTAGAGGGGTAAGCCCCTACCGCGCGTGGCCACCCTGCTGTGCTAACAGCGGGTGGCCGTCCCGCAGGGGCCGCACAGAGGCGGCAGTCCAGAGTGGCCGGAGCTGCAGCCGCTCCACCCTGTAGGGGCAAATGGCCCCTCTGGGCATCCTGGGCCCCGCCCCCTAGCGCTGGGAGGCCCGCACTGTGGTGCGGGGACTGCCAGCTCCACCGGGGTCCGCCCACACACGAGGGGTGCAGGTCGTCTGCGGCGCCCCACTGGACCCCGCAGATCGCCCCCCCCCGCCCGCAGCCTGGGTCGTTCGCTTTGCCCATAGTCAAAGCGAACTGGGGAAGAGGGAACTCTCTATCCTGGCTACAGAGCTATTAATCCCAATGAATACCTTTCTATTTAGTATCACAAGTAGAGATGAAAAGGCCTGGGGGAAAAATAGAAAAATGTTGGTGGGGTGGGGTGGGGTGGGGTGGGAGGTTTTTTTCTTTTTTAAAAAAAACAAACTTATTTTTGTGGGTGGTTTTCAGGGATTTTTGGGAAGTCTGGGGGAGAAAAAAAATTCTGATTTTTTTTCAAGGTTTCATATCTCTAATCACAAGAATACTGTGAAGGACTACAGCAGGTCCTTTATCTCAAGACAGAGATCAAAGGTGCAAAACTGCCAGCCTTGGCTCTGCCGTCTTGACACTGATTCTCTCAGGGCTTTGCCCTTGGTCTAAATACTGGATTTAGCACTGAATCACAGAGGAACCACATACGCCATGTGGGGTAGAACCAGGAAAGTTTATTTAAGGTAAACCGATTACAATAAAAGGTGAGAAATGAGGGAAGGGGGGAAAGGTGGGGAGACACCTTGGTATACACAAGTAGAGCTACAAAACTGGTTCCTTTACTATATAAACACCTAGGCACTTACTCTTTGCCTGGGGGGGGGGGGTTGGTCTTCTTAGGGCCTGCCTCAGTAAAAGTCCTACTCCGGGCTCCTTTGCGTCCAGACAACAACAACCAAAACCAGAAGCCACGCTGGCAGTATCCCTTTCTGTAGTCCGGTTGTCCTTGGCCAATCAGGATGAACTTCATCTAAGCTAGGCAGGGGAGGGGTAGCTCCTAGGTGTCAGAGGGGTGAACTCCTGATCATGAGTGCTTGGGGAACATTTGCATGTGAATACATGGGAGATTCTGAGGCACAGAGACATCAGAGGAACTATGTACATTTGAGGTTCCCAAGCTCTGACTGGAATTAAACTTGTTTACAGGTGTGTGTGGTAGAGAAGGACACCCAGACTTTGTCTGCTTTTCTTCACAAATACATTATTCAGTAAGAAACCTAAAGCTGCAGTCCTTTACCCACTTACCAGGGAGTAAGCCCCAATAGGACTTACTTCTGAGTAGATGTGTATAAGATTGCACAGTAAATGGAACAATCTTCTGCACCACTGACTGATGAAGCCTGAATTTCCCCTACCCTGACTTAAAAAGTCTCTCTCAGGAGACCTATTCGTAAAACACACACCAATATTTCTCCCTGCCACATTCTACATTGTTAGGGGCCTTAATTAAAAACCACCCGCCACATATTATATAGCCCATCAGGCACCCAACTTACAACTCATAAGGTGAGAGGTAAGTAACAGCTTCTGATTGACAATTTGTACATTAGCAAGCCTAGCAATCTCATCAGAACCCTGCCAACAGCATTCCTAACAATTATTTCTAAGAAGGAGCAGGAAGAGAGGTATGTGTTTCCAGCTTCCACACCTTTCTATTCAATAAAGACATTTCTAGTACTTTGAGCTAAAGGTATCAGATGAACAAGGCAGAGGAACAATTAATTACTGTTTAGACTTCTCACAAAAGGCCTCAGGGTGCATGTATATAACTAATTACTTATTGTCATAGATAATTGTATGTATATAAATACTTATAATATATAATTACAGTAAGAATTGAAAAACAAGCTTAACCACAGAGGGTTGAAGCCACAACCCTTTCATATTTGCATAAACCAGGCTTTTGTTTTTTTAAAGGTGACCTTCTAGCATTTTCTGAAGCCTGGCAAATCAGGTCTCTTGACTAATTAAGTTTTTTTCAGGAGAGTCCCATTGATTTTCAATGGGACTTTCTTCCAAGTAAGTATGTTTAGGATTCAGCCAAAGTCATACAAGGAGTAGCGGTAAATTTTGACAACCCCCATAGTCATGTAAACCAGGAGAATCCATTGTTTATATTTATCCATATTTATATCTTTCTTTTCTATTATTTATGTTCAAAGGAAGTAACACTCAGTTGAAAACTCCATCATAAAACACAAACATCCAAAACAAACCACTCATAAAATCTTACAATTAAGTTTACAAGGCATGACTGCAATCCTATGCATTGTTACCTGGGAGTAAGCTCCATTGAACTTCTGACTGCATAGGTTCAGCTTGAAAAACATGCACTGGGACTTAACAAATGATCTTCAGCCATCTGAAATAGAACCTTTAGCTTTTAATTAAGAATGTAAACTATCTTGCAAAAAAGTGTTACCATTTAAACTCCTAGGGAGTTTGGTAGGAACCCCACCAAAGAAAAGGAAAAAGAGTATCCAGCCCCTGCTTGATTATTTCCCTCATTCGCCAAGGTCCTCTTTGTTCATCTGTTACAAACAACAGTAAAACTTCAAAGTCTGATTATCACCTTGTAGCCACTACTATACCATACTGGCTCCCTTCACATTCTCTATGTGAGGGTCATGAGCAACCATACAACCACAGATGACTCAGGGTACATTGTGCAAAGCCATTTTGTGTATAGCCAACCTACAGTTTCACACTAATGGTGCATCCTTGGAGGACAACTTAATCTGAGCCTCCCCATCTTGCAGAACTTGGAGCTGGAACCTGTTTTCAGTAACCCTGTAAGAAGCCTTTAGTAATGTGCAGAGTATTTTTACACCACTGAGTAACAAAATCCAAATCCCATATACCTGAGATTAGGGACAGTGGCTCCCAGGGCAAAATATATGAATTCCAGCCCCAGCACTTCCTAATTTTATTTGAATAATAATAATGATATTTTTTAAAAAAATATTGGGCTTCTTTTAAATATTTATGTTTATTTTATTTAAAAAGTGTAAGTCCTACTATTTCTGAAGAATAGATTCCAGGTGGCTCACATCATACAAAACATCATGCAATATTTAAAAACATACATTACAAACAGCACACTGAAAAACAGCATACCAGGTTAGAGAACAAATAAAAACCATTCCTGAATATCAACAGAATAAAGACATAGCTTTAAACAAGGTGGTGGGCTCTCCCACTCTGGAGGCATTCAAGGTGCAGCTGGACAGCCATCTGTCAGGGATGCTTTGACTTGGGTTCCTGCATTGAGCAGGGGGTTGGACTCAATGGCCTTATAGGCCCCTTCCAACTCTACGTTTTCTATGATTCTATGAAATCTAAAGGGAGGAACTCTTAACTGCCTATAAGAATGAAGTGCCTGGATCTGACAGATCTCATTTGGTGCAATGTTCCAGAAGGTGGGTGCCACTACAGAAAGATCCTAAGCACATTCTGTACCAGCCTTCCCCAACTTGGTGCTCTCCAGATGTGTTGGACTACAGCTCCCATCATTCCCAGCCACTGTGCTGTCTAGTGATGATGGGAGTTGTAGTCCAACCCATCTGGAAGGTGCCGAGTTGGGCAAGGCATCCTCACCTTCTGCTCTAACCCAGCCCTATCAGCCTCTGCCATGTACACAGCATGTACACAGTTAGATGTGTGCAGCCTTCTGTGCAATCCACAAGGACCAATGGATTGGGACATAGAAGAAGAATAGAACTGACCCCCTTTCTACAGCTACTTACAAGGAAATGCCATCAGAACAAAGCAGCAGCTCTTCCTGAAAAAGGAAGATATAGAAGACTCTTCCCCCAATCATGTGTCCTGGGCCCACTTCACATCCAAGGGGTGAAGTTTGTGAACCACATTGAATCTAGGAATCAAGCACTCTTTCAAGAAAAGTGTGCCAAATTTATGTTTTTCTCAGTACCACAAAGACAGCTACAACAGTGTTCAGATCTGGCAATGGGCACTGTCGCGATCCTGCCTGCAGCCTTGGGAATGTTCCCTGTGGAAGATGCGGTGACGCATGAAGGTCTGAATCTCAGTCCCACTGACTGATGCTGCTTCCTACCTGTGCTTCTTTTTCTCTTTTCAATCCAAGTTTACCTTTCTAGTCAGAGATATGAACCTACAGAAATAACGTAAAGTCAGTATTTAAAAGAGGAGAGAACTTTCTCATTCATGTTAACAGAACAATCTCACCAGCACCTGATGAAGGCAATTTTCATGATTATTTCATTAATGGCCATTGCAGGGGATGAGAGCCAGTGTGGCGTAGTGGGGAGAGTGTTGGACGGGGACTCGGGAGATCCAGGTTCTAGTCCCCGCTCAGCCATGAAACTCACTGGGTGACTTTGGGCCAGTCACTGACTCTCAGCCTAACCTACCTCACAGGGTTGTTATGAGGATAAAATGGAGAGGAGGAGGATTATATAAGCCGCCTTGGGTTCCTTGCAGGAAAAAAGGTGGGGTATAAATATATAATAATAATAATAATAATAATAATAATAATAAGAAGAAGAAGAAGAAGAAGAAGAAGAAGAAGAAGAAGAAGAAGAAGAAGAAGAAGAAGAATTAAATAAACTATACATCGATCCTGCTTGTCTGGGCACAGGTGAAATATTTGTTCTATTAAAAATATAGGAATATAGTATTCAAACCCTAACTCATAATACCCTGCCAACTATTTTACCTGTCCATTTATGGCAAAGAGCAGAAGGTGACCCCCCCCACACACACACACAGCCACTAAACAGGTGGCTACTGGAATCCCCCATCCCCACCCCCACCCCCACCCCAGTGGGACTTGATCCCTTATCTGTGGGCATTTGGACCAAAGACTGGTTGTCAAAAGCGTAGGCTAGCTAGCAAGTGAAATACAGCCTGGGCTTCTTACAAATGGAAGTAGAAATGGCAAATGCATTATGTTGTCAGAAAACAGATGCAGATGTTTTCCAGTCAAAGGTTCAGTTTTGGCTCAGTCTTCCACCTATCGCTAGTTTTGTTCCACCACCACCCTTTCTCCCAAGGTTCTCCTTCCCCATCCCTGCCTCCATCTTTATTATTTTGCACTCAATTTTACTTAGGGATCCAAGGGAATGCACAGCTTCCTGTGTGTCTGTGTGTGCACGTGCATGCCCCAGCACCCCGCCTCTACCAAGAATGCTTTGTACTGTGTAAGGGTTCTATCGGGCTCTCCTTGCCTCCAGTTCCACATCACAAACAACCCAAACAAATCATGGAGGTTTCACACCAAAGATGAACTCCTGGTCCGTCCACAAGCGCATTTCTAAAGATCTCTTTCCCATACTTTTATCTAGGATAGTTAATATTGGTGCTCGGAATCCCTTTTCTTACCCCATTTCCTTTTCATCTCCCCAACTTTCAAAGCAAGTTAGCCACCCTGCTTCCAGCAAAGCCTTGCCTACATCCTGACTCCTTCCTCTATCCCAGTTATTAGGATCTATGTGTGTCTGTCTGGTGTCTATCACCCACCCCTCCGATCCCCCCTATAGAACTAACCCAGCGCTCCCAGTCCCGTTTGAATGCTAGCCATGCATGGGCATCTGCAGGAAGGGGCAAGTGTATGAAGCCCCCCCCCCCCGACCTCGGATGAGCCATAATCTCCAGATTCCTAGCTTTAATTTTTTAAAAAAGTCTCTAGCCCCTGTAGAACCAGAACTAGGAGGCAAAATGTGCAGCCACAGCCTGCTCCCACCTTTCAGTGTTTTTAGCCAATGAATCAAGTCATAGTAATGGTTAACATGCCCACTATCTGGGTATATTAACCATTCTGCATGTGTTAAGTCTTTTGGGGGGTCTTCCCTGTCAGGAAGTAATTGCAGCCTCATTAAAAAAAAAAAAAAAACAGTTTAGAAATCCGGGAGTTCAGTGTAGCCGCAGTGTGCATCTACCAAAAACAAAAGGTAGCAGGAAAGGCAGGGGTTCATGACCTTTCTAACTCAGGTCTTGTTAATTTTTTCCTGAGTTTATATTTACAAACATTTTTTTAAAAAAAATACCTTGACAATGTGTGCTGATAAAAGTTCATCATTATAATGCCCATATTGCAGGAGGCAGGGCTTTGGCTGAGAAAGTGTGGGTTACACCAGTCCTGCAAAGTAGCCCAGTGTTGTTATTCCCATTTTGGAGGATGGGGGTTGGAGTAATATAATACAACTTTGCATTGTAGTCCAGTGTGTTATCCAGTCTCCTGGTGTGTTGGTGTTCTAGGGAAATGCAGATGGGGCTGTGAAGTTGATTGTAGCAGCAGCAGCAGCGTAATTTATTAAGGGCTGGAGGGGATTGTTTGTGTGTGGCTGCTATTATTATTATTATTATTATTATTATTATTATTATTATTAAATATATTTATACCTTCTCATAGCTTTAAGAGAACCTGTCATTTTTAGCTCTTGCAGGAAACCCAAGTGGAGCTTCTCCCCATCTCTCCCTTAGTGCAGGCCTTGGAGCTGGGACAGTGTGCCACACTGCTCCTCAGAAGTCTATGTTTTCTCATGTATTGCAGTAACAAATAACACTTTAAAAATGTGCAACCATACACAAAATGTGCAGTTCCAAGAAAAATATGCAACTTACAAAAAAAAATTGCTGCAGTTCAACATTCAAGCTTTGCAAAAGTTTTATTGTTAGCTGGTGTAATAAATGGCTGATGACAATGTGAAGTATTTTTCCATGTATAAGACTATACTTTTTCCCAAAATCGCTAGTCTAAAAATTGAGGGTCGTCTTATACACGGAAGTAAGCAGAGGAGAGAACCGCACGGTTGCAAAACTGCCCAGTGGGGGGCGTCTTATACATGGGGGCGTCTTATAGATGGAAAAATACGGTAGTCCTAAACCCCAATCAAGCATACCCATTTCTCCTCGCACTCCCCACAGACTCGACTGCTACTCTTGGTGCCCACCAGATGTTTTGGACTTCAACTCCCATTAGCCCCAGCCAGCATGGCCAATGGTCAGGAATGCTGGGAGTTGTAATCTAAAATATCTGGAGGACACTATGATAAGGGCAGTGATAACATAACATTTCTGGTATGATATTCTTAAGATAGCTGTACTGTGTGTGTGCAATTCTAGATATTTTCCTCTTGTTCCTAGGTGTGTGTTTTTATCTCTCAGTCCAAATAAAGTTTTCTTGGGGTTCATGATGCTTCATGAATTTAACACTCTTCTGCATTAGTGCTGTTCAGTTTGCAGGATCTTCTACTACTCTGTGTAGGCTTCTAAATGTCATGGAATGTAATGGAGGAAAGTGCACAGGTGTGTTGTAGCAGCATGTGCTGTGTGCATGAATTATAATCACAAACTACTGTGCACTGCACCTTTGCCCCTCCCCCACAGAAAAGTACCTGTGAACACCCATGTACCCATATACCCTTTCTATTTTTGTAAAAACAAAACAAAAAAAATCCTGCATGCTTCATTATTCTAAGCTCTGGTCTGTGTGTGTCTTTTTGTGCTAATTCACTCACAGGCGCCCAAATTCCTGCGACAGCGCACCATAACTTTTGGCTAAAGGCCCTTAACACATGTTGTTTGGATATATTTACATGATTAGACATGTGTAGACACATGGTACCAAGTAAAAGGTGTTACTTTTCTGTGGCAGGTACACAGGTCAAGTAGCCAATGTGGATTCTGGTCACATAAAATGTGCAATATAGCAATGATGGGGAGAGGATCAGGAATGAGGAAGAGCAGTCACCTGGCAGCAGAAGAACAGGTAAGGTGAGAGGTTCAGCTGGTGAGAAAAGGTCATAGTAGCAGATGTTCAGGAGGGACTTGAAAGAGAAGGAAGTTAAATGTCAATGAGTGAAGGGAGGCTATTCCAAAGGGAGGAGAGTGTCCTGCTTCGGAAAGGATACCAAGAAAGCGCATGAAAATCCCGGGACATTTTTTGTACCCACTTATGTAGTTCAAAAAACACACACATAATCACTCAATGGTATTAATATTCCAGAAGAAACCACATGTATTATTTATTTATTTAAAATTATTTTTAAACCACCTTTAAGGGTTAAGCCCTCTCAAGGTAGCCAAGCTAACCTTTTACACTGACCAACAGAAACATTCTACTGAGGTCCCAGTATAACCTGCTTCCCTCTTTACGGGTCTTCTCTCCAAAGCCACACTCAAGGGATATACCTATATGAAAGACTGAGCACAAGAAACTCCAGTGGATTGCATAATCGTGTTGCCAATATCTAATGGCGGGGATGCCTTAGATGTCTAAGCAGGGAAGGATTCTGCTCTTTACCCCCCCCCCTTGTGGCATGTAAATAGTACCCTCTTTTTATACACAGGAAGGTAAAATGAAATTAATGTATTTACTTACATCCATATTATTGATGCATATAATTGCATACATATGCACATGCACACCCCACATCAGTTGCCCTGACCACACTCTGCCAAGCCCGCTACTGCATTTGTAAGTGTCTTCCGATGTGCCTTAAAATAAATTCTTTAGCAAGAAAAACTTAAAGTAAAAATTCTCATTTTGGGTTTTTTTCATTTCCTTTTTTATTATCCTGCACTAAATATACTTGTTTGTTTCTCCTTCTTTCTAAACTACATGCAGCTTGTATTCTCCTATTTTCTTTTTCTCTTCTTACTAGGCAGGTTTTTTGAAAACCCTAGGAGGGATCTGTATTAACCGTGCAAATTAAATGTGCACAGAACCACCATTTATTGCCAGTTTCCGATGACTGCCAAAACCAAGAGGGAGACTTTGACAAGTCAAATCTCTACAAAGAGAGAGAAAGTGTGGATGCAACTCATATGTGCTCTTCTCATCACATCAGTCAACTCAGAATTGAAACAATGGGCTGCTCCAGAATGCGCAACGCAACCAACACAGTGAGGGGGACATGCCTCTGTATTCCTTGTTTCTTCCCTCTCAGTTGCTTTGCATCTTCGATGCATTCTGGAAATATGCTCCCATGCAGCAGACAGTAATAAAGTGTTGCGGTCAGATATCTAATGGCTTTGAGCTCTAATCTGAGCCAAATCACTATTTCACTCCGCCCCTTTAGGCCAATTGCTTGACCTCCTTATGCCACAATCAAGTCCATTGTCAAATTGGGTAGATGCAAAGCTGCAGCATGGAGGATGAAAGAGCCACCCACTATCTCAGAGGGTTTATTTTTCCCCCTCCCCATAATACATGAAAGCAGTGTCTTTCAGTGTCAAGTTGAGCATTTGACTTTCCCTGTAGGTTCACAATAGTGCTAGCTTTTAAAAATCAAGCTAATTAATCACGAGCTAGAGTGCATGCATTCTCCCAGGAGAGAGTAAGAGAAAAGTCTCTAGATACCAGACCTCTTATTATAGAAATCATGGAGGGCTATAACTCATTTATTAACACTACTGGCTTGGTTTCCCTTCACACAAACACCACAATTATACATTCCATCAGTGAAACACAGTTTCTTTGCAACCAAATATTTCCACCCAAAATATCAGGAAAAGCAGAATGCTACTGCAATGTATTAAATTATCTGACAACCATTAATGAGTCCTTAGTCTTATTATCAGTGATCTTGCATTTAATACATAGCACAGCTTCTTTAGATATGAAATAAGGACAATCATCTTCTGAAATAAAGGAAACCTTTATTCGTCTAAAGTGACAGAAGCATTTTAAATTCTTGCGGCAGGCAATCAAATTCAGTATAGAAAATCCATCCCAGTGATTAGCTCTTTTTGGTGGAACAGTAAACACCGAACTCTTAAGACAAGAAAACAAGGATAACAGATTTCACTCAATTGACCAAAGTTGTTGAAAATCAGGAGCCTACAGCATACCTTTAAGCCACTCAGGTCTGCTTTTATTCTAAGTACCGGTAACTGTGGCATCCATGGCATGGTTAGGTTGAGAGTAGCATGCATCCAAGTCTACATTGCTAACTAAATGGCGATGATCTAAAGATAAAACTTCCATATCAAAAAGTAAAAACCAAAATGTGTATAGGATGGTGGTGTGGTTGTTGTTGTTGTTGTTGTTTCTGGCAATGTAGAATAATGGACAACAAAGGTTTGGGCCCCAAATGACCAATAAAAACTGAGGAATAAAAGATAATAAAAACTATAGGTGGGATTTGGAATTTCCAGATCTGGATATTCCACTTTGGGTTTCTAATTGTTCTGTGCCTGATTACAGTACATGCAAAAACAATAAAGGAGGAGATAATGAGAACATTGTTATCAACAGGCTGTCCCCAACCCTCTAAATGGAAATTTGCCTGCTCCTAAACTTTTATGGCAGAACTGACTACACATTTCTTACATTAGGTTAAAATAAAACTGAAAAATCCTTCTTCTGGCTGTCCTGGGAGCATTAGGAAGGAAGATGCTAGCTAGCTAAGTGTTCCTAACCTAACAATGTCCCTTTCATTGCTCTATCCAGCAGACACATTGCCTGTAATGCAGCTACATCCTCCACCAGCACACAGCTACTCAGATTAAGACTTCAAGGGCGCCACCTTTTGATAAGATTGAGTCCAGGGGAAAAAATATATAAACACATATACAAACTTTCAGGGATTCCACTTCTCTCTCTCTCTCTCTCTCTCTCTTTTAATGGTCATTTATTGACTGAAAAGAAAAACTTGAATTGTCACTGAATTTTTTGAATATATGCACTTCCTCTTCTCTCATTCCATATAAACAGAGAGGGAGGTGTGTGTGTGTGTGTGTGTGTTTCACTTCTTCATAAATCACATACCAGGTTCTAAATTACAGACAAGACTCGTGTCCCTCCCTCGCTCTCACCCAGCATTATTCATTGTCCAATACAGACGTTTCCAGGTATGTATTATATATTGGGGCGGAGGGGGGAAGGGGGAGAGATAAGAGCATCAACGATGTCACTGCACTGTAAGCCATGCGAAGAGCGGAACTCTCCCTACACAAGGAAGTTTTTTTGTGCGTTTTTTTAAAAAAAGGGCAACCCGCTGAAACAATCCGTCTGATCCAACTTTCCTCCAGCAGCTCATATTCCATGTTTTCTACCGCCTCTTACAAGAGGAACAGCGGAGCTCACTTTCTCCCTCTGTGGCGTCCTGATACGCAGCCTCCAGCCACTCAAACGGCTTTTATGCGCTCTTTTTTTGTTGCTGTTTTTGGAACTGCCGCGCGTTTCCCTTGATCATCCCCTCCACCCACCCATCAAACAGACAAAAACTTTGGGAGGAGGATTGGAGGGGGAACAAAGCAAGAAATCAGGAGTAGTGGACTTTGTCTATCAAACGCCTTGAACAGTGGTAGTTTGGGGGGAGGGGGTCGCACGCCCTACAACCCTTCCCCCCTCCCGATCCCCTCGCGGGCCCTTTGACTTACGCTGCTGTTGTAGCCAGACCAGTGCACCATGGCTTGGTTGTGGGCCGAGTCTCCGTTGAGGGCAAAGGTCGTGCTGGTCAATTTCAACTCTTCGCCGCCGCCTCCCCGCAGCTTGCCCATCCGCCCTTCCTCTTTGGAGCCTCTGCCTTGAGCTCGCGGCGCTTTCTGGCCATCTGTAAAGGAGCCGCCCCAGCCGCCCCCTTCTGCCCTGAGATTGTCCGGGGCAAAAGGCTGGCGAGCCTCGCCGCTTCTCCTCACCCTGGGCGCACGAGGGCTGCCGCCCGGCGTTTTAACAACGGAGACGCCTTCCTCCCTGGCATCTCCGGGCATCCGCAGCTGCGTCTCCGCCCTGCCCCGTGCCAAGAAGCCTCCGCTGCCCCTCGCCCTGACCAAGAGTTGGCCGGATCGGCCGGACTTGGGGCTCCTACGCGCCCGTCCGGTTCCCCTTTGAGCGCCGCCAGCAGCTCCCCGGCGCGCCGCGGTTCCAAATCCTGCCATGCCCCTGGCCGCCGTCTGACCCCTTCCCAGAGCCCGATCCTTTCGGAGCGCGACCGTCGCTTCGCCTTCCTCCCCTTCTCCTCCTTCTTCTTCCTCGTCCCCAGCCCCCCATCCTCCACCGGGCTTCTCCTGCAGGATTTCCCCTTCGCCGCCGCCGCCGCCGCCTGGCCCAAGCGACACTCCCCGAGGAACCTCCAGCGGCGACGGCTGCTGCAGCAGCTTCACCCGAAAAGATGCAGGAGATGAGGATGTAGAAGGCGAAAAGCAAGACCTGCAAGTTATCTCAGCGTCGGCGAAACACCAAGTGCCCAGCAAAAGCCATGTCGAGGCGATCCAAGCGATGTAGCAGCCGGAGGACCAGCCAGCCCCTCTCTCCATGCCTTGCAGAGAGAGTTGAGTGTTGGGGGGGGATCCTTTATAAAAAGGAGGGAGGGGGCGGCGGCTGGATTCGTATTATTATTTTGCAGCCAAAGATCTCTTCTTCCACCTTTTTCTCAGCCTCTGAGATGGTGAGCAGTTTTGGTTTTATAAAACACACACACCCCAAAACCAACCCCCCCACTCCCCCCCAAAAAACACCAAAAAAAAAAAAACACCTCCTGTAGTTGGATTCTGTTCTTTCACTGTTGGTGGATTTTCTCTCTCTTTCTTTTCTTTTTTTTTTCTCCCCCCCCCTTTTTAATATATAAAAAAGTGCTTTTCAGTGAAACTGTTCACGTTCGAGGATTTGATCAAGTAAGAGGATAGCACCCACCAAGGGGAGGAGCCGCTGCGCCCGAGCCAAACGCGGCGGTTGAAATATACCAGCCATTCACCAACCACGCTGCACTTTCAGTGGAATCCGGCGGTGTGTGCGCGCCCGTGTGTGTGCGTGTCTGTATATGTGTTAACAGAACGAGTGCGAGAAACTACACAGGCGTGCGTGGGCATGAAAACAACAGCGGCAAAAGAGAAGCCGATAGGAGGACCACCGCCGGGGATTTTCTCCTCCTAGCATGGTGGCTGGATTTGGGAAGCACAGCCGCTTTGGCCGTGGCTGAGGGGCTGCTGGGTAGATGAACCGAGGCAGCCGGAGCGAAAGGTCTCTCGGGGTTTCCCAACTTCCAGAAAAGGATCGCCCGTATTTCCCCGGCGTTGATAGTCTCTCAACAGAGGCCATTGAAGAAACAGTCCAGGATTTGTCTGTGTGTGAGTGAGAGAGAAACGGAGGGGCGGGGGCGCGGAGAGGGCGGGGGGGAGAGAGAGGCTTGTAACCTGATCTATTCCTGGCGGCTCGGAAGTCCCCCCGATTTCAGTAGTCTTTTAGCTCGTGTATCGCGGCGGTCCTGGATTGCTCGTGGTTTGTGACTGCGGAGACGGAAAGAAGAGTGGGCATTTCTACGGGAGCATCCAATCCTAGGCACATTCGCAGCCCGACCCGATTGCCGTTTACTCGGAAGCAAGTCTGGATGGGGCGAATGAGCTTTACTCCCAAGTAACAGCATAGGACCGCAGCCTTACTTGGAAGTACCACTGGTTGGAACTGACTTGTAAAACTGCTAATACTGTAGATTGGGGTAGATGCTCTACAACAACGACGACATATTCAAATCTCTTTCCATTTTTCACACCCACAGACCAGTAGAAATCCAGAACATCTGATCCCATGCATTCTTACCTGGGCGGAAATCCTACTGAAATGAAATCACTGGCTTTGTTACCTCCGAATAGAGGCGGTTAGGAACCCAGCCATCACGCGCAACAAAAAGCTGTCCTCTGTCTCGGTCTTTCGCGTGGAGTTCCAAGTGACAACTGAGATAAGCATTCTAAAGAACTTTTTTTGGCACGCAGAGAAGTACTGTCTAGAAAAGGAAAATAAACTAATACGATTGCCTTAAATGTGAAAATAATAAACAGCAACACCTGAAATATCCAAGGCAGAAATGGAGCATATCTATTACAACTGTATTTTCCTAACTATACTCCCTGAAATCGGAAAGTTGCAATCCTATACAGTACTCACTTACCTGGGAATAAGTGCCATTGAACTCAATGGGGTTTACTTCTGAGTAGACGCGTATAGGATTGCAATGTACAGTGTGTGTGTGTGTGTGTGTGTGTGTGTGTAGAAAGTTAGGGGGGTTGCGCTTATTTTTCTAACACGTCTTTCCTGGACATTTCCCACGATCCCACTCCCACAGATGTCTCGCTACTGAGAATTAATCCTCCCACTCGAAAATCGGGGCAGAAAAGTGCAGGCAAGTGGTGGAGCGAGGCATCTCCGCCACCTGCAGATTCAAAGAAAGGCATCCAAAGAGTTAACCTAAGCCCAGCTAGGCGGCGATGAGAAAAGAGAACATCAAATTTCTCAAATTTTCTGCATCTTTCCTCCTTAGGCATCCTCTGGAGTGCCACGTTCACTCTCTGGGAAGCCAGATCAGTTCGGGCGCTATTAACAGACAAATTAATGGCACTTTCCGTGCGGGTAATGCTGCCATTCTCCGCTCCCATCCCGCTAGTTTTGCTTTCCAATAAGTCCCCAAAATGTCTTTTATAGTGATTCTTTTTATCCCCTCCCACTGACTGCAGGTCTAAGCGTTCATCTGCCGCCGCGCCACCACCATCCCTTCACTTCTCCCTTCATTGACTGGTCTACATTTCAAGCAGCCCTACTCAGGGACTTTGGCTAGGAGTCCTCCTGAATCACAATACAGATATCACATAACAAATGAAAGCAGAGGACAGGAAGTCTTCCGGAATGCAGTGGGGGGGGAACTTGCCACCTACAGGAGAGAATGGTGCCAAGGCATTTCCAACACACTCCCCCCCCCCGTATTTATTTATTTATTTATTTATTACATTTAGATCCCACCTTTTTCCTCTTGCAAAGGAACGAAAGGCAGCTCACATAGTCCACCTCCTCTCCATTTTGTCCTCACAACATCCCTGTGAGGTAGGTTAGGGCTGAGAGTCAGCGCCTGGCCCAAAGTTACCCAGTGAGCTTCATGACCAAGTGGGGAATAGAACCCAGCTCTCCCAAGTCCCAGTCCAACACTCCCAAGTCCCAGTCCAACACCACACACTACCATCTGCCCGAAGTTTCTCCTGCCTACTACAACCCAGTTCCGATCATAGGAGCCTTTCCTATCAGCCACGACTTAAGTGGAACCTTCACGTTCAAAGGCAAAGAACCTCTTCATACCAGGTGCTGAAGGCAAACAACAAGGGAACCCTGTTGACACCATGCCCTGCTTGTAAGCTTCCCAGAGGCATTTGGTTGGCTACTGTTAGAAGCAGAGTAGGTGTAGACAACAAGTGACTTTTCCAAGGCAGCAAGCTGATAAGACAGTGGCAGAGGCTAAGCCCCAAACACACACACACACACACACACACACACACACCCCACCACCACCACCACTTCCATCACCAGCCCTTTGACCCACCATCTGCTGCAATGCCATTGGATGATATGTCATTCATAAGTGCTTCCTGCCACACCCCAGTAGTTAGCTAGTCCCACCCTGCCCCCCATATGTTATTCAAGATCTTCATGGTAGGAAAATATGCTCAGTTCAGCTCTAATTGAAATCATATATAATTTGGAGCTAGGACCTTGCATGGGAGCAAAATGCCAAAGTTCACTCTTATCAGGGTGCAACTGTTTTTTGTTTGTTTGGTTTTTTTGCAATCCTTGCAGTGGTGCACATTCCAATAAGATCCCATTTTTTTTCTGGTCTCTGGTTATCCAGAAATGCACTTGAACAAGTCCAAAAGAGAATGTCTTATTAGCTGCATGTTAATGTAGCTCCTTATGCAAAACAGTACTTTTGTTTATCTGAATGCCCAATTATCCACATGTGTTTGCTGGCCTGCTTGGCATTTACATACACAAGATTGCAAAACAGATCAATTCCCAAGAGAAAAACTTAATTTGTGAAAATCCTTGTGTCAATATTTATTTCTAGCAGGAAATTCTTTTCTTTTACCATGAAAGATATACTCTGATTATGGTAGTAGTTAGCACATATTCAGATAGTTTCTGTTCTGCCATGAACTTCATTGCATTCTAGAGCACACAACTTGGAGCACAGCAAGCATCTCAAGAATAGGCGGGTACCATTTTTCATGGGAGATGCTCATGATGACTCACTGCAGGAAGCAGAACACTGTACAGCAGTGTTCGGCAACCTTGGGTCCCCAGATGTTTTTGGCCTACAACTCCCAGCATGCCCCAGCCAGCGTAGTTGGGGCATGCTGGGAGTTGTAGGCCAAAAACATCTGGGGACCCAAGGTTGGAGAACACTGCTGTACAGGATGCACAGGTCCTAAACTGTTGTCTTTTGGTCATGTAAGTGGGAAGCACATTCGGGGTAGGGGAGGCTAGAAGCACTAAAGCTATACATTCCTCTCCCCAAATTGAAGGCATCTAGAGGAGAATGCATCCATCATTCAGTAGTTCCAACATCACGTGATGACTTACATGTGTGGGAACAGCCACCAGAGACCAAGGACCACAGACAGAGCATCCATATAACCTGCCTGATATTACTTCAATTTTCAGAGGAGGCAACTCATATAAATAATTAGTCCATCTATTACTGTTCTCCCCTGTTTGATTATGGGTGTGTTTGTTTGTTGTCAATCTTGTATTATTTTACTGTGTTTTATTACCTGTACCCCACTTTGGGATTACTTTATAATCAAAAGTGGGTAAGAAATTTCAGAAATAAATAATAAATAAATATGTTCAGCTCTCATTCATCGAATCCCACTTCATCTGTTACCTGCAGGAGTGTGGTTGATGCTTCCCCTTGATTCCCACATGTTTAAGGTAGGACTTGTGGTTCCATATACCACAGTGATAATGCCCCATTAAGGGAGGTGTATCTAGAAGGTGGTACATAAGTACACATTTTGCCCTAACCAAAGAATGGTTGAAAGAGCTGGATATGTTTATTCTCCGGGTCAGCCCAAGACATTTTGCTGCCTGAGGCAAATAAAAGATGCCCAACTGGCAGCTGAATCTTACTTCAACACTGGTGATGGGACAGAACCCTCCGCTGCACTTGAGGGCAGCAAGTTTAGGAGAGAATTGGACAGGCCATGTTGCACACACAGCTCAGTCCTCCAACACCTCATTGATGCTCTTCAGCATCTGCTGCCTGAGGCAGCTGCCTCACAATACCTAATGTCAAGGCCAGCCCTGTTTACCCAATAGAATGAAATATTAAGGGAAGACATAATTGTTGTCTTCAAATATCTGAAGGACTAGAACCAATAGGTGGAAATCGCAAGGAAATGGATTTCAGCAAAGCATCAGGAGAAACTTCCTTACAGCAAAAGCTGTTTGATAGTGAACAGACTGCTTTGGGAGGTCGTGGGAGCTCCTTCACCGGAGGTATCTACGTAGAGGATGAATGGCCATCTGTCAGGGATGCTGTGGTTGACCCTGCATTGTAAATCCTGCATTGAGCAAGAGGTTGGGCTTGATGACCTCAAAGGTTCCTTCCAGCTCTAAAATCCTATGGTTCTACAGCTCTGGAAAAAAAGAAACCCATTAACATTGGTTTGTTCTCTTCCTATAGGTCTTACAATGCACTGCAGGCAGGCAAAAGTCTGATAGGGATGAGTCTAGG
The DNA here is from genome assembly GCA_021292165.1 of Shinisaurus crocodilurus. Taxonomy (NCBI): domain Eukaryota; kingdom Metazoa; phylum Chordata; class Lepidosauria; order Squamata; family Shinisauridae; genus Shinisaurus; species Shinisaurus crocodilurus. The sequence goes on along the minus strand of CM037878.1, from coordinate 70,437,492 downwards.
GCAGCTTTCCCCAACCTGGTGCCCTCTAGATGTTTTGGACTACAGCCTGCATCATCCCTGACCATTGACTATTCTGGCTGGGGCTAATGGGAGTTGTAGTCCAAAACATCTGGAAGGCACCAGGTTGGGGAAGGTTGGTCTAGGGATGGATGTAGAAGTACTGGGAATGGGAGAGAAGAGAGAAGGATAGCAGTGGCAGACCTGGTGGAGTAAGGCTAATGTGGTTCAGCAAAGATTTGTTTCTTTTTATAAATTTATAGACCTTATAATACATTTATAAACTGCACCCTCATCCAAAAAAGGATGTATATGTTTTGATGGAACAGTAAAACACACACACCTACATCAGTACATGTAGTGCTGTGTGTGGCATATCCACACAAAAAAGGATAGCATCCTATTGCAATACGTGTGCGCACATGTGCGTGCACGTGTGCATGTATTGACCATGCTTACATGCCTGTATTTTAGCTGAGTGTAGATGTTTAGCATATGAATCATGTTCCTCTAATAGTACCTTTAAAAAAAAAAAAAAAAAAAGCTTAAACTTAAAAGGAAGCATTGAAATCTAAACTTGCTGCCAATGTGGCTTGTTTGAACAGATGCAGCATGTACCAGAGTGACAACCGTGAAATGCTTAGATGGTCATGGATTTGTTACAATATATTTCCAAGAACAGAAATTGATTAATCCTACACAATATCCATTACAACCAACCCTAAATTCCTTGCTATGAACCTTGGCATAATCTAATTTAATCCCTGATGGGCTGCAAATATCCACTCCTGGTGCTACGTGTCTTGGGTCATGCTGATTTTTAATTGATCTTTCTATTGAGGTAAGGTGTACACGTGTAGAGGCATCAGATGCACTACGGATCTTCCCAGCATCTCAGAGCACATGATTCAAAGCATGAAAAGGAGGCAGATAGCCAAGAATTCAAGACAGTGAGAAAGATAAGCAGCACTAAGGAAATCTGGAACGAAAGGGGAATAGAAAAGGAGCAGAATGTAATTAGCAAAGGACTTACAACACTTAACATTTTAAAACACTGCTGCTGCTTCATAAGAGCTATGGTAAGACATTTAAAGACAAGTCTCATGTGTCTTTAAGAGGGCAGGAAAGCGCTGTTCCAAACAGGGCACCCTGAGAGATATTTTGGGCCCTCAGAAAGAAAAATCTTTTCAGTTTCCCTATGTTTCCTCCTCATTTCACCTTCTTCTTTCCCTACCCAGAGACCAGCGGTTAATGAGATCTACCAGGGATAGACCCCAGGAGCTATTTTCAGTCCAAGGGCTGCACCCTAAGGCAGCCTTCCCCAACCTGGTGGCCGCCAGTTGTTTTGGATGACAATGCCCAACATTCTTGACCGTTGGCCATGCTGGCTAGGGCTGATGGGAATTGGAGGGCACCAGATTGGGGAAGGCTGCCCTAGGGTGTGGGAAGTAAATAAAGAGCTTTCCTCAGAGTGTGAAATGCCTTTTCCTCCCTCACAGCTTGACTAGGGGGCAAGTTGTACCAGCAGGTAGCAGTCTAGGCAGCTACTGCACAAGCAGGACCGCTGCAGAGCTCATATAGAGGGAGTGTACCTGGCAGCAAGGTCACCTAAATATGGGAACCAATGACTGGAGACTACTGTAGATCATCTGACTCTGACTCAGCAGTTTTGCTAGCAATTTTACTGATGCTAAGTAGGTCTGGGTGTGGTCACTGCCTGCATGGGAGACCACCTGGGACTCTTATGTATTTTGTCACTACCTTCACCATGGAAAAAGGACAGAGTATAATATACCGTAAATGTAATAAATCAATAAAGGAATGTTCTTTAAAATAATGGAGAATATCACTCACGGGATATTATAGGGTGAGGATGAGATGTATAGAGCCTCTGGTTTCTGTGCTTTTAATGCTCACATATTTTCTCCCCCCCCCCCCCCGGAAACACTTGGATTAGAAACCTGTCCTTAAAAAAGAAGGACAAGGAAACCAGTTCATAAATCCTGAAAGTTAAACTAGAAATTATCTCTGCAAATCCATGGTCCCATCTTCTGCTCACTGAAATAATGGGAACGCCAGAGTGGGAATGCACTTATCCTCCCCCATACCCTGTAATACAAATGCACACGTGTGCACACACACACGCACACGCACATGCAAACACATGGCTATATCCCCATCAGCTATGTTCAATCCTGATTTCAGAGAGCAGCCTTGTGTGGGAGGGGAGAGAAAAATGTTTTCATTCACCAGGGGACAATTTGGTATTCTGGGGAGGGTTAAGCACCCCCAGCTGGTTTACTGCCTGCTGATTTTCTCTTTCAAATGCCCCCCCCCAGCCCCAACTAGGGATGGGTGAGAAATTTGTTCAAGCACGTTTTTTAACAGATTTACACAATCCGCACATCCCAGAACTAAACATGGAAATGGATGCAATTTGCGATCGGAAATCTGTACATTTCCAGGGTCATGATGTAGTCCATGGAAGAAAGAAAAACTGTATTCAACAACATGCACTCATTGGAAAAATGCACAAAAAACACTGCATATGTTTCTAGAATGTGCACAAACACACTTAGACAGTGGATGCATTAATGCATCCATGAATGCAACCATTTAAAAAATGCACACAAAATATACATACAGATTTCTTTCCTTAAAAAAAAAAAAAAAGTCCAATGAAACTGGGACAGGATGGACATGGAGGTGGGAAAAGGAGGATGCCCACAGAAATGGACTTGACAGATCTGCCCATCCCGAGACCCGACATTATTGTTATGAAGGAAAGATGCATTTTGGTACCCCATATTCCCCAGATAACATCTAGTTCTGCCCAACAGTTGCCAGATTCTTCAACTGAAACTCACTCAGCCTGAGATCTATTGTGCCATGGCACTTATGAAGATCTCTAAGCACCCTGCACCTCTCTCACCTCTTGCTCTAAAAGCAGGGACAGGCAACCTGCTCCCCTCCAGATGCTCTCGACTGTGACTCTCATAATCTCTGGCCATTGGCCATGCTGGCTGGGGCTGATGGGAGGGGTAGTCCTGCTCCCCCCTAGATGCTCTCGACTATGACCCTCATAATCTCTGACAATTGACCATGCTGGCTGGGGCTGATGGGAGAGGTAGTCCTGCCCCCCCCCCCCGATGCTCTCGACTATGACCCTCATAATCTCTGACCATTGGCCATGCTGGCTGGGGCTGATGGGAGTAGATTTCATAGATCATAGAGTTGGAAGGAGCCTACAAGGCTATTGAGTCCAACCCCCTGCTCAATGCAGGAAACTAGAGGATGGGTCTCCCATCCAAGTAATAACCAGGCCTGACCCTGCTTAGCTTTCCACGCTCAGACAAGCTGAGCCAGCGTAAGCCACAGGCCTTCCAAAAACATCTGGAGGGCAACAGGTTCAGTTCCTGCTCTAAAGTTCTCAGACCAACCCTATACTTGACCTATAAATTGTGGCAAAATCCAGACTTGACCCAGGAACCTACCTCATCTGTCCCATTTGTTTAAGTCCTCAAGGCTGGGAGGTCAGCCAGTGTGCCAGATATAATAATGAAGAGAGGTATAAGTATGGCTTAAAATGCATAATACTCAGGAACACAGGATGAGTAATAAATTTCTCTGAGAAGGCGGCGGTGGGGGACCCTTGATTACATCACTGAAAAAGTCTGTTTAAATTAACTGGGTCAATCGTTCACAGAAGCAGCTAATTCAGAGACAACACACACACACACACACCCCACACACACATGCAGAGATGCATTTTTCAGGTTCTAATGAGAGAGAGTGAATGTTGCACTCTTTGCAGAACAGAAAACCACACAAGAGCAGTAGGGATTTAATATGGATTTTCATTTAGAGCTGGAAGCTCTGTATTTCCTGTAGTGTTTATGCTGTGTGTGTCATTTTGTGGATGATTTCATGTGAGGAGGAGCAGAACACAGATGGGATGGGATCTAAGCATCATGAGCAAAAGCCCACTCATGGGTTTAGAAAATGAGGTTTAGGGAAACAAGTCACGATCTCTTTGTTACTCAATAACCTTTCCCCCCCTTAATTTTCATGGTTGAGGGCCAAATTATAAAATGAATCTGACTCTGTTTTTCCTTCACATACAGTGCAAGTTTACATCCACTTATCTGAGGCATAAGCACCATTAAACTCAGTGAAACTTACTTCTGGGTAGGCACGTACAGAATTGTGCTGTTATGTCCCAGTTAGTACTCCACTAACCTGTTCTGAGGTTGATACTGGGAGGGTTCATGCAACACTGGGATAAGCCACACTGCATAGAAAGCTACTCAGTGTGGCTTATAAGCCACCCTAACCCTGATGCGCCTGACAGACGATCGGGCACATTGTGGGTAGGGTGCTGCCTCCTCCCCCCTCGGTCCTCCCGTGGGTATCCCAGGGGGGCCTGTTGGAGCAGCGAGGTTCCACACACCCCGTGGTGGCCAGACCGGGGGGGGGGGAGCCGAGCTCTGCTCCGCTCAGCCTGCTCTGGAGCAGACTGAGCAGAGCATGGCTCGCATCGCACCGCTGTAGCTCTATTTGCTATTTATTCAATTTGTTGTAGCATACGGCTTCAGCATCACTGCTCTGAGGGTGATCCCACTGCACTCCTGCTGATATCATTGGGAGGACGATGAGGTTATGAAGTGATGGAGTCTGAACACATTCAGCAGCATTCTTAGCATAAGAAGCAATGGGACATGTAGTGTAGTTCACAGGGAACCTGATAGCCAGAGCAGGGATGTACAGATTTTGTTACATCCATTCCATCTGTGTTTGGTGGAATGTCAGATGTCTTTCATTCTGTCAACTGCTTTATAGGGATGCATGAGCATTTCGTTCTACTTGTGCAATTAATGTGCATTAGCACAAAAGTTGAATTTCTGCAAATCTCCCCCAAAAGTTAAAAACCAGTCCAGAAGTCCACAGAATCCGCATGACTTGGAAAAAAAATAGTCTGCTGTAGAATCTGCAGGTCGGATTCATAGAAATCCGAACTCATTTCAATCTGTTGTCGATTTCTCCGGCATCCCTAGTAGACACAGGCACCTGTCCCTGAAGCACTTTGTTCCCCTGGCTTATTGGTGCCTAGACTGCTGTTTTTGCAGAACTCAAGCTACAGGGGAGAGAGGGAGGGGGCCACACAAGTACAAATTACAACAATCTGAGCCAGAGAAGAACTTGTCGAGGGAGTTGTCCTTGGTTTGTATTAATACAGCTGTGCATTTCCAAGGTAGATAGATTCATATTCTGAACCAGATTAGCATGCATTTCAGTGGCATCACTACTCCTCTAGTAGTTGAATAGTGTGAGTTAGTCAGTTGGGTGCCAAGTTCAATTGCAATGAACTCATTAAGTAGCCTTTCACAAACCACTTTCTTAGCCTTAACAGTAACACCCCTTCTACAATATGTTGTTTAGAGGCAGGGAAGCTGCCAAAGCTTCCCTTGGATTATCTTGGAAGTTATCTGAGTTTTCCGGGGGGGGGGGGGGGATTGAAAAACACTAACTCCCCTCTCGCACAGCTAATCCCTAAGGGATGTGTGCCCATACAAAATCTCCAGCTTGAGAGACTCCTGCTCTCAGAAACTATCCCCATTGTCTGGTGTGAAACCACGGATATTATAGATATTGGAATTATAGACAGAATATAGATTTTCCAGTATTTATGTCAAATCAAGGGCACAAGATACCCTTGATAGGCTCAGCATAAATATAAAATACTGTAGGAGATGAAAAATGAGAGAGGAAAATTTGCTGCAAAGAAAGAAAACTCCCAGAGGTTTGCACTTTACAGCCTACTTTATACTTTACAGCCTACTTTCTGAAGAGACAGCTGGTTCTAAGTGGGTAGAGGTGTTGCGAAGTATCAGATGGCCTGACATAGGTGGGTGAAGGCTATTTTAAAATTGACCCTAGTCTGCATTCATCATCCCACATTGTTTTTCATAATAAAATATGTATTTCCCTCTTGTAAAGTAAAGATACACCTGAGATACACTTAGGAGTGACTGTGAGGGAGGGAGGACTTCTCTTGTTCCATATTCTCTGGTGAAGCTAAATTCAAAGGAACATTTCCCTGTGAAGATAGAATTTCTTCGCAAGTGAGGAGGCATTATGTCCAAGCTCAGCTGCCCCGGCTTTGATGGTGAAGTTTGCCAGGAGACATTTCAGCCTTCCACCACTGTGTGTTGTTTTGTCTCATACAATAAACACAGCCTTTTAAAGATTTCTACCTCAGGCTATTCCTTTTCTCACTGTTAAGAAGGGCCTCCTAGAAGAGACAAGCACCGGAGGTGGTTGGTGAGAGTGGGGGGAGTTTTATGTCTCAGGTCAGGGCCAATATATTTAACGAGAGGGGGAGAAACAAAAGGCATTAAACAATTAAAGGAATCTGATAGTATCTGATTGTGGACAAGTATACCAGACCAAAATCATAATCTAAAACAGGTGTGGGCACCTTGTGACCCTCCAGATGTTTTGGCCTACAGCTCCCATGATCTCTCACCATTGACTATGCTGGCTAGAGCTGATGGGAATCGTAGGCCAAAAGCAGGCCTACGAAACGTTTCCGGAATGAATTATGCTCTCAATCCAAGGCATGACTGTATAGGATGCTTCGATATCAGTGTTCTCCCCATAAGGTGGCAGAGTGGGAGGAGTGTTCTCCCCATAAGAGTGTTCTCCCCATAAGGTGGCAGAGTGGGAGGAGTGGTGAATTGTGCAGCTCTCACCTCTGCCAGGAGTGCCTACCACCACTTCCAGCAGGTGCTCTGGAGAGCACTGCCAGCCACTTTCCCACCATGGCATTTACCACAGCAAGAGAGTGGCCGGTGAGGCTCTCCAGAGCAGCCACCCTCTGGAGAGCCATGTTGGCTGAGGAAGCTGCCAGAGCGACTCTTCAGAAAACTGGCCAGACCAAAATGCCTGGTTCTGAGAGGTCCTTCCTCAGAGCTAGGCATGGGAAGGGTGTCCCAGGAGATTGCCTGGCCAAAACATTTGAAGGGCCACAAGTTGCCCACCCCTGATCTAAAACCTTTTCAACTCTAGGATTGTTACATTCATCACCTGAGGCCTACAGCCAAGGTTTTGGTCAATAAATAGCTATATACACAACACAACAATCACACCCATCTCCTCACCCATGCTGTTTCTCTCACCCATCTTTCTTTCTCTCTCCTGCACAATCCTAACCTCAACTTCACTCTTTTTCCTTCTTTCTGTTATAACCACCACCACCACTCACGTTCTCCCATAAATAACTGTCTCCTGCTCACCATCCATCTTACATCTTTCTGGTTGCTGCTGCCACATTAGCCCTTTTTGTCTGGAATTGGGATTTCTCCTAAATTTCAGAAGTCAGTGTTGTCAAGTTAGTCAATGGCTATTATAGTTTTCATAATAAAGTTAGCTGAAATTGACAATCCTGGAGAGAGACTGAAAAAGCCCCTCTACCGGCGGACAGGATTATGATGACTTCATCGCCGTTTACCTTCCCCAGATGCTGCTAATCAATCCGCATCATATTCCACTGGGTTTTTCAGTCTAAGTTCTGCCTTTTATTTGATAGCTCTGCTGTCACCTCTCAGGCTATTAAGGCGAGCAAGTTGAAGCCTTTTAGATGGGAGGAAGATGGGTCTCTCTTCCTCCAGCTACTGTTATGGAGCTGCTGAACTTCCACTGTGTCGTTCCTGCCATTCTTGATTAATCTGCCGTCACTTTTTCAGGCCCCCAAAAAACAAATCCTGTCTTGACAGAGCAAACCTAGTGAAGATGAAAAGCTTGCAGCCCTTTTTTTGGGTGGGAGATGGAGTGGGGGCAGTGAGCACCTCTCTTTCCCCACCCTCATCTCTTGAGACCTTGGAAAGGGAGGTGGAAAGCAGAAGGCAGAGAACAATGTTCAAGGAAAGGGATTACTAGATTTGAGTGAAAGGAGAGGCCATCAAAGAGGTGTCTGAGGACTTGATTGTCTCACGTATCATGGAGGAACCCCTTAGGTTGGGCACAAAGGAGATGGGAACTGAGTGCTGTATATAAACTGTGGGGAGAGGGAGGTTCTGGATGGATTTAAACACCTTTTGGGGGGTAGTTACCCACCCCATGTCTAATAGGTAACCCTCAAACAACCTAAAGTAGATACCTCAGACTCAAAAAGTGTTAAGGCTGCTTTGGTGGAGACAGTCAGAGAAAGAAAGGTTTCCAGCTGGTGCTGGTGGCAGTGGAAAAGGTCACAGGAAGAGAAGGGGGGGAAAGGAGCTTGGGCATACTGTTTCGCCTGTTCCCCCCTACATTCTTGGAACAAGGTGTTGCTGGCCCATGACACTGCCTCTCCAATTTTAGTTACAGTAATACCTTGCATTGCAAGTAACTTGGTTTGAGAGCGTTTTGCAAGACAAGCAAATTTTTAAATATTTATTTATTTATTTATTTGATATACAAGCGACGTCTTGCAATACAAGTACTGTAGTACGGCTTAAATTAAAAATCTCTACAAATTTTTTTGGGGGGGATTTTGTTTTGATAAGAGTGTTTTGGATTACAAGCACGTTTCCGGAATGAATTATGCTCTCAATCCAAGGCATGACTGTATAGGATGCTTCGATATCAGTGTTCTCCAACCTTGGGTCCCCAGATGTTTTTGGCCTACAACTCCCAGCATGCCCCAGTCAGCTACGCTGACTGGGGCATGCTGGGAGTTGTAGGCCAAAAACATCTGGGGACCCAAGGTTGGAGAACACTGATCTAGATGGTGGGCTCCTAGCACTGACAATCAGAAGGCATTGTGCAACTATTCCACCTTTTCTTTTCTTTATTAATGGGTTTTCCTCAGAAAGAAAAGAGGTGGAAGAGGCGGTGAAAAAACATGGGAGGATTACAAAACATTCTGGGGCCCGGCCCCATAAAATTCCATGAATGAAATTCTGTGTTAATGGCACATTGACAGCATCGTCTGGAAGCTCCCATACTCTCATAGGTATGCTAATTATTCTGCTAATATCCACAGGAACCATTATCTCTGCTGCACCTTGTACAGTTATGATGAAAATATGGTAGGAAGCTGGTTCAAACTGTGAATTGCAGGTGTTTGTGAACCTGAAATGTCAAAGAAAGGATATATGAATGAAGCCTCATTCAGCATATCTCCATGTGTGGATGTATTCATGGTTGCCTCCCCTTTGGATGGCAATGAACATTTCATCACTGCTGAAGTGAAGGATAGGAAAACCATGAGGTAATTCGGTGTCAAGTCTTTCACTTACCCTCCTGCAGCCACCGTCTCTCCTCAAGAAAACATGACTGTTTCATTACCATGTTTAGAAAGGACAGTCAGGAATACGTGCAAGACGTGTGTGTGCACGTGCTTTTCCTTCCCTTTCAATGCAGCAGACTTATGGTAGACGTGTGTGTGTGTGTTATTTTAGTAGAAGTGAGTGTAGAGGCTGTGGGTGTAGTGAAGTGGGTGTAGTGGGTGTACGCTGCCTGCCCCTCGCACATGTCACTCTCTGTGACTGCATGGCACTGGGAGCTGAGAAGACAAGGCTGGGAGGGGGGAGGGGGGCAGCAATTTAGGCCTGGGGGGGCCAAATCCAGCCTTCCTGCGGTCCCAATCCAGCCCTTGGGCTTCCCCAGAAGGCCTCCAACCACCAATTATTTGGCGGCTTCCCAAGCAATTTGTGCAGTTTTTTCCCCATTCTAAAAGGTTGAAATGCCTCTCCTAAGGCTTAGTTACCAGCAATAAGAGTTTTCAGCTAAAATATGCTGGTATTTTTGCCCCGCCCCTTTTTCCCTTTGCCCTCAGCCCCACCCACCACTGGAATGTGGCCCCCAAGAGCTTCTCCAAAATGGAATTTGGCACTCAGGGGTGTTGAACCTGAAAGAGGTTCAACACCCCTGATTTACAGTTCACTGTTATGATGGAAATTGTAATGTTGCCTGCTTAAATCAACGAGGTAATGTAACCACTAGTTACAGTGGGAGGAAAGGGTTAATTGAACAATCCCTAGGGTGTATGCTTTCTAACCCCTCCTCCCTACTTCCAGCCTTTCTGTGGCCAGAGGTCTCTCTCTCTCTCTCTCTCTCTCTCTGCCTGCCTGCCTCTGCAGCATGATGGACACAAGGTCTCAGCTGGCTTCCAGCCAGTGATCTCCAGTGAAGCAGACTCTTAACACCAAAGATTCTAATCTGCCTATATGCATCCTGCATATATGAATAAACGGACTGTAAGTAAAACTAATAAACGTCTTTATTAGTTTTAAACCTTGTATGGACAATCTGTTCCTTTTAAGAGCCTTTTAGCAGGGTTTAACAACCCATGTGGCGATAATCAGTTTCAATAACCAGGCTGCGCATAAGGGGGGAAACTCTGCTTCGTCCTAACCAGTATAGGACCGACTCCTTTCCATATCCTCCAACATGTTACTGGCTATATCAGTAAACAGCTCCTGAACTAGATTAGCTCAAATCAGTCAGTGTGTCATCATCTCTCAGCTTCTCAGCCCAGCATTGTAGAGAGTGACATGTGCTGGGATGAGTTTCATGGAATTTTCTTGGGACAAGGATTTACCTGGGGCTTGTAACAGAAAATCATGGACTTGTTGAGGAGACCTTTTGACCACTGGAGGGTAAGTGAAAAGCTCTGTGCTGTAAAAACCCAACAGAATAACTGACAATGGATCAGAGGTAGCTGGGGAAGCTAAACCATGACGTCATAGCCTTGTTCACCAATGGAGGGTCTTTTCATTCTCTGCTCTTTAAAGTACATTAATGATAATGGTCACAATTATTCTTGTTTCTCTACCTCTTGTGTATGTAATGGTAAGCAATTTATGGGAAGGATACAGATATCTGAGCATTAAGAGCGTTTCCCATTGCCGTTGTTTGATCACTCACTTTTTACAGAGAATCCAGACAATGTCTGGTACTAAGATTTAGCATGCTGTCTGTCCGTCCCCTGTTTTTTCAGACCCAGTTTGCATTTCTTAGGCTGCCGTAGTTTCTGACATTGTTTGGAGGCATGTCAGGGGAATAAGGGAGACTCAGATCCTGTGGTTTCTTTGCCACCCTTGACACACACCTAAACCACCTCATTTCCAGCCCCACTGCTGGCAGAGTAACACTAGCGGGGCAGCCACCGCACCAGAAAACTCTGCTGCCTGCCACCCAGGGATGACCTCTGCAGCCACCCTCCCAGGCACCATAAGATTGCACTTTTATCTCATTTCTCTATTTGTTTTGTTTATATTTATAAAACCATTTTTAGACCTCCTTTCAGCCCTAAAAAGTTGTATTTTTGTTTGTCTATCCCCTGACCATCCCGGGGAGTCCCACCCTCCCCCATGGACCATCTCAGAGGGGACACTTTAGCTCCATCTGCCTCCCCAGTTCTACCTCAAATGCAAAAGGGGTTTCAGCCACTGCATGCCACAGTCTTAATAGGGATGGCCAAATCGGTCAGATTCCATTTTACTCAGTTTCTCATTTTTCCAAACCTTAAGTCTGTTTTGTTCCATTTCCACTTCACTTTGCAATTTTTAAAAAAATGTCTGCACAAAAATTGGTATGTATTCTCATGTGCATTTCTCCTAATGTGTGCATTTGTAAGCAATTTTACCTAATATACACAGTTTTGTGAGCAATTTGCCCCCCGATATAATGTGGGTTTTCTACATTATTTTAACAAATATTTGCATTTTTGTGCATGCTTTCCCCTAATGTATGCATGCTTCTATGCATATTTTGACTGGAGTACATTATTGCAAAATTCAGACAAGTGTGAATACTGAAAATATTGAAATATTGATGTGGGAAGTGTGAATTAGAAAAATTTGCATTAAAATGTGAACTGTAGAAATTTCTCTCCCATCCCTAGAAAACTGGTTACGTGTTTTTTTTTAATGTAATTGTTTTTAAAAGGACAATTCTTCTCCATCTCTCTGCCTAAATGCTTACTGTGGACTTACATGACTACTTTATTCCTTACTACAAGGTGACTGTTTACATGACTACTTTATTCCTTACTACAAGGTGACTGTTTACATGACTACTTTATTCCTTACTACAAGGTGACTGTTTTACAGTCCCTTTACAGGGTTCCCCCAGCCTTATGGCTTGATATGTTAATCCAGGTTCCATAGTCCTCAATAAACAATACAAAAACAATAGCTCCTGAATCACGGTTCAGTATATTTGACTATAGAACAAGCACGACTCTGCTTGTTCCACCCAAGAACAAGCTCAGGCAGCTTATTAGCAAACCAACTGGGCCATAGTCTTTTTGCAGAATTCAGCCTTCATTAGTCACATAAAGCAGGGTCAACAAAATGTAATAAGAAACAAAAAGATATTTATAGAAAATTAAAGTTTTCAACAATGCCTGGCCAGTTTACCTAAGCACACTGTGCACAGTTGCTGTGATATTATAGCCTAATACAGTTTGCATTGATTTATTGCAAGGGGTGCCTACAACGTTGGCAAGCTAATGGAATCTTTGAGAGGATCATTCCTGGATAGGCTGCAATTGCTTAATTATCCCCAGGAATGGATGCAGAGATTTAATAGCATGTTGTTGAGGGGAAACAACATGGGGTAGAGCTGACCTCCATTTCCTTAGCTTAGGTGAAACAGGTTGTTATACAGTGCCGCATATTTGGGCAGTGTTGTTAATTATCTTTGGCTGAGTGCCCCAAGGTCCAGAGGTGTTGCTGTTCTACCACACCCCCAGCTGAGCCCTCTATTAATAAGGGATTATCCAGATGATCTATCAACGTGGGTCCAATACACATCTTACCATTAGCACAGTATTCCTGCAAGTCTTCCATAATGGGATATTCAGCCCACACATTATGGAATGGGAATAGCCTTACTGCACAACAAAAGACCATTTTACTGTGGGAAGACAGCCACACTGCTCCTCACACTCTCATGGTCCGGAAGACAGGGCAGTATCCAGTGCTACTACCCAAGTGCCAGAGGGAGCCACATACTTTATAGATACTTATAACCATACTCAATACAAGAACACATTATTATACTTACCACATATACTGTGCACTTTATATTTACCCCCACATACATAACATCACAACTTGCTACTTAGAAGTGGAGATGCCAGGGAATTTGCAGCTGAGATCTTCTGCATACAAATTCTGTGCTCTGCTTCTGAGCTATGAGCCTTTCCTTAAATGTCAGTAATAGCACATGGGCACTGATGAGTGGGTTAAACTTACAAATGCATTCCAGATCAAAGCAAAGATAGCCGTGTTGCTCCTTGATGGGGGGGGGGGAGAATCCAAAATCTACCACTGGGCAAGGTATTGCCCATCTGTGAATTCTGTATTCTAGAACATATTTGCAAAATCCCAAGGATAATTGTGTGGCATTTAAGAATGGTTAGGTACAAAAATTATTAGTAAGCACTTTGTATACTGGGGGCATGTCTGTTTTTCCTGCTCCTCATTCTGAACTTCAACACCAGATGAAAAACCCAAGGGAAGCCTCTCCTCCTCCAAGATGGTATGATGTGGTGTGGAATAGCTCCACATTGACTGGGTTCGCACAACACGGTAAACCTCAGTAAGTTGATTGCCCAAGTAAACCTACTGAGGTTTACCGTGTCGTGCGAACCCGGGAAGGGTTAGCTAGGGTGGTTAAAGACAGTCTCCTTAACCACCCTACTAAGTTATGGCTTGCGGTAGGGTTTACTTACCCTGCTGAAGTTTAGCGTGTTGTCCAAACCAGGATGACACACTAACCAGGACCGGTGCACAGGCTGTTTGGCGCTCTAGGCCAAATTATATTTAGCGCCCCCCCTCGTGCCGTGGGGGGGGCTCCGGAGCAAAGCAGCCCTGCTCTGCAATGCCCCCCCCGCGCGACGGCGGCGCCACCGCCACCTACCTTCCCCCCCCCCGCTGCTGGCTGCTGCTGCTGCCACCTCCTCCTCCGACGCGACCGGACCCCCGCGCTTTTTTTTTTTGCCGGGGAAACCAGGGCGACAGGGCTGTAAGCCCTGTTGCCCTGGTTCCTCCCGCCAAAACAACGCCGGCGGGGCTCCGGAAACGACGCGAAGGTAGGTAGGTAGGTGGCTGGCAGGCGGGCGCGCGGGGGGGGGGGAGGTGCAGCGGCGGCGGCGGTGGTGGTGGCGGCGGCAGCAGCGGGCGGGCGGGCGGGGAGGCACGGCGGAGGCGGCAGGCGGGGCAGGAGCGCGCCGGCGGCGAGGAAGGAGCGCAGCGTTTCTGCGCCCTCTTCCGCCACGCGCCCTAGGCAGCCGCCTGGGTCTGCCTAGCGGTAGCGCCGGCCCTGACACTAACCCTTCTGCAAGCCAAGAAGGCACAGAGCCCCTTGGCCACAGTGGTCAGAAACAGCTGCTGCTCTGGAGAAGGGGCTCTGGCCAATGACAGTGGCTGTCATCTACTGCCCCCACCCCACACTCTGGCCAATGCCAGAAGAGAGGGATTGTTCACAAGCAATCCCGCTCTCCTGGCATCAGGCAGAGCATGGGGGGAAGCCCCAAAGGACTGTGGCAGTGGTGGGGGATCCAGGAGCCCAGCATCACTCGCTCTTGAGCAAGCGTGGCTGGGAGCCTGGCTCTCTGCCACCGCCAGTTCTTTCCCCCTTAAACAGCAGCTGTGGGCGCGGCAAAGGGGGAGAGGAGCCGACTTCTAGCCAGCTCCTCTTCCCCATTGCCAAGTCCCCACCTGCCATTTTGGCCAGCACTGTAGAGGAAGCAGCTGCAGAAGCTCCTTCCTCTTCAGCACCGGGCAGCAGGAGAGGATGCGGGGGAAGGGGAAGAGGAGCCCGCCGGAAGCCGGCTCCTCTCCCCCTTTCAGAAACCCCTGTGTGTTAAAAGTTGCTCCAGGCCCTGGCGGTGCCCAACTAATGGCCGGGCACAGCAGGGATCTGAAGGCACCGCCTCTCCCTCCCCTCAGTCCTCCCGTCAGTTTCCCAGGGGACACGGCGGGACCACTGCGGGGAGCAAAGCAGGGATGGCAACTGGTGAAAAGTGCCCAAACGGCACTTTTCGCCAGCTGCCGGTTGCCCTTGCTTGGCTCCTCTCCGCCTTTGCCGCATCCCTGCCTGCTGAAGGGCCCGCTCTGCTTGCCTTCCCCTCGAGGAAGGCAATCACAGTGGGTGCTTCCCGCCCGGCAGAGGGAAGAGGAGCGGCTTTCCCCCATGGTCTCCCTGGGAGGAGGCCGTTTGGGAAAGCAACAAACCACCCCCAGGCAGTGTGATTGGCTCGTAATTGCATTGCCCGGCGGGAGGGAAAGGAGGCCTGTTGTGCCTCCTTTCCCTCCTGCCTGCCGTGCAAATCAGCGCGGGAGGGAGAGGAAGTGCCCCCACCCCTCCTCTCGCTGAATGTAGCACCCGTGGGCACCACACCCAGCAAGGGTGTGGCGGGGCAGCGGGGGATTCAGTCCCCCCACCCTCCAAGACTAGCTAGTCCATCAGGTGGGGGAACTGATGATGATGACAGCGGGGGGGGGGCATGGCTGCATACTGTCACAGCACGCAGCCATGTCCTCTCACCACCAGGGCACTCCCTAGCAATGGAAGACTAACCCCACCATTGCTAGGGAGTGCCCCATCGGCTGCGGCAAGGAAGGAGGATCAGCCGTGAGCTGCCCGGATAGCGCGTGGCCAGTCCTCCTTGCCACTGCCGCTGACCCGGCACTCCCTAGCAACCCCGGCATTGCTAGGGAGCGCCGAGTCTGTGGCAGCGGGACCTGCTGCCCGGCCCATTCCCATACGGGAAGCAGGAGGACGGCAGACCCACCCCCCTCGCCCCCCCTGCTCTTGCTTGTTGTGGCACCCATGGGCGCTGCAATGAACAGAAGCAGGGGGTGAGGGGGTGAGGTTGCCTTTGCTTGGGAGGGCTGCTAAGGCCCCGCCAAGCAAGGGCAACTGACAGCTGGCGAAAAGTGCCGTTTGGGCACTTTTCACCAGTTGTCATCCCTGCTTTGCTCCCCTCAGTGGTCCCGCCGTGTACCCTGGGAAACTGACGGGAGGACTGAGGGGAGAGGCGGTGCCTTCAGATCCCTGCTGTGCCCGACCATTAGTTGGGCACCGCCAGGGCCTGGAGCAACTTTTAACATACAGGGGTTTCTGAACCTCTGTGGGTTATTGACGTGCAAACCTGGCCATTGAGAGGCAGCCTGGACATTACAAAGTGCTGCACATAAAATGACCACGATCTACCTTTTAAAACCAGAAATCATTTCTAGGATGACAATCAGGATTGGGGAGACAAGTAACCTCTCCCCACCTGCTGTTTCCATGCTCCAAAATGCCCAAACCCCTGTAGCTTTGCTCCCTCCAAAGTTCCAAATGTGGGCAAAAGCTCTTGCGGTATGCTGCAGAGGGAAAAGCCACTTAGGCTGCAATCCCATACCTGGGAGTAAGCCCCATTGAACTCAATGGGGCTTACTTCTGAATAGACATGCCTAAGATAGCACTGTTAGGGGAGCAATTTGGAGCAGGAAAATTGTTCAGCATCCCCACCCACTTATCCAGTGACAATCACCCTCTGGTCATCTGGTTTTAAAAGGGCCACGAGAGAGAGTCACATTACATGCATCTGTGGATAACATCTAGTTTGGCTTTGGCACTGCACCTTGGATTGTACAGGTGGAGGAGCTTAAAATGGCCTTGTCCCCATCTGCCCCCTGGACTGATACTGTACATGCATTGGAAGCATATGGATCCACGGAGCTACGTGATGAACAGATGTACTGCTATCCTTTTCCTGCTGCTTTGCTGTAATGTGCCAAATGGATGAGAGCAGTTTCAAACCAGTGCCTGCGGCAGCCAGTCTCTGTTTCCTTACCTCCCGTGCCACCAAGCACTCGGGAGGCCAGGCAGACTAGGCCTTAGAGGAAAGGGTGTCCCTCTAAACTGCAGTTCCAGCCTGAAGAGATTCACTAATCTCCAAACTTGAATACTGCCAGCTGCCTCTCCACGCTCATAGGGACACACCAGATCTGACAAAACCCTTGCAGCTAAGCTAGCACAACAACCCAGGCAACTTGTCAGGAGTATGTGTTGTGGACTCTGTCAAGTCCTTTTCCTTAGAATGTGACACCTGCCTTTGACGTCACATCTGCCTCTGGCCCCTTCAACCCTCTCCTGCTGCAGTGAACATGACCTTTCTGCCTGGCTCTGACTCTGCACTTGCCTCGGGCCCTTTGATCCTCCTCTGCCTGATCCAGTGCCTGAGGCTTATGCTGGCTCAGCTTGTCTGAGCGTGGAAAGCTAAGCAGGGTCAGGCCTGGTTATTACTTGGATGGGAGACCCCTCCTCTAGTTTCCTGCATTGAGCAGGGGGTTGGACTCGATAGCCTTGCAGGCTCCTTCCAACCCTATAATGATCTATGAAATCTATGAAACTCTTCCCCATCTGTGACCACATCTGTTGCCCTTCTGAACCTTGGCTACAAGCATCTGAATTGGACACCACATGCGGTCCATCTCGGAGCTAGGCTAAGGCCTGAAATTTGGGTTTTACATAAGAACAGCCCTGCTGAATCGAACCAAAGGCATATGTAGTTCAGCATTCTACAGTGGCCAACCAGATGCCCACAGGACAGGATGCCCACAGCAGGAGATGAGCACATCAGCACTCCCCAGCTCCTGTTTTTTGACAACCAGTATTAAGGGGTACACTGCATCTGATACCAAAGATTATATGTAGCCATCATGACTAGCAGCCATTGATCCATTCAGAGCCCGATCCTCCATGAATTTGTCCAATTCTCTTTTAAAGCTATTCAGTTTGGTGGACATCACTACTACATGTCGTGGTAGCAAATTCCACCATTTTCCTATGTGCTATGTGGTCAACAGGAATACCCTATGTAGCAATTCTGTCTGAATGTATGGTGATTATGGAAATTTTAAATATTAGGGCTAAATTTCAGGTTAGGGTTAAGAAAACCAGGGGCCATGTGCATGTCCCGGGGCCTGGAACTTGGTTGGCTTGGATGGTGATAATAACCATTTTTCAGTATTAGGGTTAAGGTTCAGGCTAGGGTTAGGGTTAAGAAAACAAGGGTCGATTAGACGGACAAAGCTAGTGGTCAACAAGAACACCCTCGGTGATGACTTTGGGCTTGCTCTCTGAATGTATGGTGATTATAACAATTTTTAAATATTAGGGTTAAATTTCAACCTAGGGTTAGGGTTAAGAAAACAAGGGTTCGTGTGCATGTCCCAGGGCCTGGATCTTGCCTTGATTGGATAGACAAAGCTAGTGGTCAAGAAGAACACCCTCGGTGAGGACTTTGGGTTTGCTGTCTGAATGTATGGTGATTATAACCATGGGTTAAGAAAACCAGGGTCCGTGTGCATGTCCCGGGGCCTGGAACATGCTTCGATTGGACAGAAAGCTAGTGGTCCACAAGAACATCCTCGGTGATGACTTTGGGCTTGCTTTCTGAATGTATGGTGATTATAACCATTTTTAAATATTAGGGTTAAATTTCAACCTAGGGTTAGGGTTAAGAAAACTAGGGTTCGTGTGCATGTCCCGGGGCCTGGCTGGAACTTGCTTAGATTGGACAGACAAAGCTAGTGGTCAACAAGAACATCCACGGTGATTACTTTAGGCTTGCTGCCTGAATGTATGGTGAGTATAGCCATTTTTAAATATTAGGGTTAAATTTCAACCTAGGGTTAGGGTTAAGAAAACAAGGGTTCGTGTGCCAGTCCTGGGGCCTTGCTGGAACTTGCTTAGATTGGACAGACAAAGCTAGTGGTCAACAAGAACATCCGCGGTGATGACTTTAGGAATCCTTTCTGATTGTATGGTAATTATAGCCATTTTAAAATATTAGGCTTAAATTTCAAGTTCGGGTTTGGGTTAAGAAAATGGTGTGTGATCCCTAAAGAAAGTTTCATGTAGATGTTCTCTGGGGTTTAAAATCAGCTGTTCTATGCAAAATGCCATTACAATTGAATGTTACAGCCTACCACATCGTTTAACTACAATGTTATATCTGTAGGCAATTTGTGCCATCTTACTAGTGGTGTTCACGTACCTTTGGGGGGGGCGTATCGCCGCCACATGTCTTGCCGCAGCTGTGGCCCCCCCGTCTCGATTTTCTGAGCGGCGCAGAGCAGTTCTCCACGCCACCCAAGCCTGCCAAGCCAGCACGCTGGGTCCCCTCACTGCGTATTTTGCAGAGAAAGCCCTTTTGCCCTGGTTTCTCCGCAAAATACGCAGCGCAGGGGTCCAGCGCGCTGGCGCAGGTTCCTGTCGCTTCAGTTCCGGCCAGCCGGAAATGACACGACAGGCCCAGTGCAGCCGGCGCAGTGGGGTTCCTGGCGTCGAGCCAAAGGAGCACCGGACCCAGTAAGGCCCCACAAGCCTCTGAGGCAGGCATGAGCGGGCCTGATTTCGACCCGCTACACCCGCCTCGAGGCGAGCGGGCACACCCCTATATGTTACTATATTACTACCTTGTAGATTATATTTCCTCTGTCTCTCTCTCCCCCACCCCCAGTTTTTGACAGCTTGAAACTTTTCTGGAAAAAATCAGGACAAAGCCAAATGTCAATGAAGGTTTGTGCCAAAATGTGATTTCTTTAATTAACTTTGCATTAATCCTATCTTCAGTTTGATCAATAAATTTGAATGAGAGCCAGGATAAAATTACCTTAAAAAAAAAAATATCTTGGTGATAGATATGGATGGAGTATGAGTTTCTGACACAAACTTATGCCCAGCAGAAGGACTTAATTAATTGTAATGAGGGTTTCAGTCTGCATATGTCTTCAGCCTACATTAATTCCACTAGATACAACTTGGGTGACATGTGGCTATTAGAAGCTACAGGGCAGAGCTCACTGGAGAAATAAGAGATTTGTTTGCTGTCTTCAGAAAAGTCTCCGAGTTCCATATTAATTTGCAGGCCTCACCCACTGTTATGCATTCTCCACTTCTTTGTGCAGTGAGAAGTTCCATGAGCAGCACTTACCCAAGTTTGATTTCCTTTGGAAGGAGAGATCACTGGAGGCTTATGGTGTTTTTGTAATATTTGGTTTCATTTACAAATAATTTACAAGTTGAGCAAACAGCTTAAGCCACATTTCCCCCAACCTGGTCCCTTCCAGATGCTTGGACTACAACTCCCAGCATTCCTGACCATTGGCCATGCTTTCTGGGGCTGATGGGAGTTGAATTCCAAAACATCTGGAGGGCGCCAGGTTGGGGAAGGCTGGCTTAATCACTTCTACAAGAAGCAAATCCACTGTTCCATGTGAGATCTCCAGAGAGATGCACCCCCAAAATGATTTCAGACTCAGCCCTCTCTCTGTGTGTCTCTGCCTGTCTCTCCGTCCAAAGACAATTCTATTGCTTATTTAGCAGATACAGATCTCAAGACCCATCCTTAGCTGGTGTGTGTGTGTGTGTGTGTGTGTAAAAGAAAGAAAGAACAAGTTGCAGTCTCCAAAATGGTTCTCAATTCTTGCCATTCTCTATACACCTCAGCCACTGGGTCCCATGGCAGTAGTGGTCGTGGGGATCCAGGCACATTAAGGAACATCAACCAGTCATTCAGGCCATCACACCCTTGAGTTCCAAACCCAAACTGAGATCCAGTATTGCACAAAAGTCCTATTCACAGTAATGAGATGGCAACCCCATAACAATACTTTGCATGAAGCCCTACTCCTTTTTAAGGCTGCAGTCCTATACTGACTTTCCTGGGAGAAAGCCCCAGTGAACTCAATGAGACCTACTTCTTAGTAGACACGTATAGGATTGTGCTGCAGTCCTACTCCTCTATTTTTCCTCTGATTGATTGAAACTGCCAGGTGAAGTTGGTGCTAGTGAAATGCTGATACAGGAGTTAAGTCCCAGAGAGTGAAGGATCTTTGGTTACTGGCAAAAATGCTATTAGTACTTACCTTGGAACACAAGTTCCAATTCATGTTGTTGGGTTAACCAGATTCATTCATGAATCACATGGGTGAAAGTGTAGTTGAGCGCCTTTGTTTACTTCAGTCTTTATGTCTTTGCTACATCAGCTATTTATCTAATGCATTTCAATGGGTTTCTAAAATATCCTGTGGGCAAACCCCAACAAAAAGGGGTATGCAGCACTTCTAATTCTGAATGTATCTCACTAATATGACTATAGATAATAGCCAAGTAACACATCATGGACATTCTGTTTCCATCAGATCCCTCCCACATAAACCTGCTGCTTCGGTTTTCTTCTGATATGTCTACCTGTTGACAATAGTAATGATTACCACCCAAACAATCTCTTTTTGCTGTATCTATTTTTACATTCAAACACTGGTTTTCTTAACTTGGAGGAGGGCTCACGAACGATGACACAGACTGGACATTCTTTGGGGTAAAGTGCTGGACTAGGACTTGGTGGACCTTCATCCGCTCATCCATGGATCTCATGGAGGGCACTGGGCAAATCATTACACCTTAGCTGCAGTTCCCTACCTGTAAACAGGAGAACATTGATCTATTTCATGGAGCTGTTGAAAGCATGAATGAGACAAGAATTGCACAGTTAAAGTGCTATCTGCATGATTTATGTTGCTGGGTTAACCAGGTTCATTTGTGACTCATACGGGTGAGAAGGTAGTTGAGCTTCTATGTTTACTTCAGCCTTTATGTCTTTGCTGCATCCGCTATTTATCTAACATTATAGATAAATACTGGAGATCCAGTGTGGTGTAGTGGTTAGAGTGTTGGACTGGGACTCTAGTCACCACTCAGCCATGAAACTCACTGGGTGACTTTGGGCCAGTCACTGACTCTCAGCCTAACCTACCTCACAGGGTTGTTGTGAGGATAAAATGGAGGGGGGGGAGGATCATGTAAGCTGCCTTGGAGGAAAAAAGGTGGGATATAAATGTAATAATAAATACATGATTTAAAAGGTCTTCATTCAAATGGTCAGATTTATTATTTTAATGTCTTTCTTGTCTTAGGCTCAGAACTGACCCAATCATTAGTTTCTGAGGAGTAAGTAAAACTTATCTTCCTAAATACTGCAGTCTGTCATTATCCCAGGATCATTGTTTTTGTGCCTGCACATTATGATTGATTGATTCTCAATATTCCATCACTTATGATATTTTCCAAGTAAACAAGTTCCCCCTCTCCATAGGGAAATAATATCCTAAGTTTAATCAAATTGGTGGGTGGCCAAGTCAGAACCAAGAAAGCCAGCCTCTTCTCCAAATGAATCTTAAACCATTTATAATAGATTGAGATGCTGTACCTCTAAACGTGCAATGCACAAAGAGTTTAAAATGGAGGCATAGGGTTTAAGTCTTTTTAATTTTGCTAAAATCTGTTTAAGACTAAGTCAGTTTAAATTCATCAAGAAAAGGATGATGCGTAGTTTAAAAAATGCTATGGGAGGAAGAGGAATTCCAAACACACACACACACACACACACACAATATTCTACAGACATATTTGTACAAATACAACACAATCATGATTATAAAAACTTTGCTGCAGCGGAATATATTTCCAGAAGTGGTTTGTGTTAAAGGGGTTTATTTTAAGCTATTAATACTGCAATCCTATATGTCTCTACTCAGAAGTAAGCCCCACTGAGTTCAGTGATACATCCTATCAGGTAAGCGTGTATAGGATTGCATCCTAACAGGTATACTTTCTGTGTATGAGGGACAATATTTTGGAGTGATTTTTAGGTAATGGGCTGATGGTTATATATTCTTAAGCAGAATAGAGAGTAGCTTCCCCCACCTCACCCCACCCCACCCCACCCCCATAAAACTTTTTCATACAGTCATGCCTTGGATTGAGAGCATAATTCGTTCCGGAAACGTGCTTGTAATCCAAAACACTCTTATATCAAAACTAAATCCACCAAAAAAAAAATTGTACAGAGATTTTTAATTTAAGTCGTACCGTACTACAGTACTTGTATTGCAAGACGTCACTTGTATATCAAGTAAAAAATAAATAAATAAATATTTAAAAATTTGCTTGTCTTGCAAAACTCTCTCAAACCAAGTTACTTGCAATCCAAGGTATTACTGTATTTATGTTTCATTCAGGTCTTGTGAAATCAACATACAATCACATGATCAGCAAACCTGTGTTCAGAAGACTTTAAAAAGGAAGGCTTGATGCAGTCTTCAGTGGGGGATAAGGTATGGTTGTGTAAACAGAAATAGGTATGGTAATCTTGATTTAGGGCGCAATCCTATGCATGTTTAGACAGAAAAAAGGCCTACAACTCCTAGCATCCCCCAGCCAGCCATGCTGACAGAGGGATGCTGCAAGTTGTAGCCTTTTTTTCCTGTGTAAACATGCATAGGGTTGCTCCCTTAAGGATCTCGAGTTTCTAAAAAGATGAAAATGAGCAAGGAGGGATCATAAGCTTTCTTCTAGCTCTTATGAAGGTGGAGGTAACATCTAAAGCAGGAGTGTTGAACCTCTCGCAACCGAAAGGCCAAATTCTGTTCCAGAGAAGCTCACAGGGGCTGCATTTTAGTGGTTCGCAGGACAGAACACAAAAGGGGTGGGGCCAAAATATCAGATATACCAGCATATTTCAGCTTAAAGCTCTTACTGCCAGTAACTAAGCCCTAGGGGAGACATTTCAACCATTCAGAATGGGGTGGGGGGAACCATGCAAAAGCCAGTAAACCACTAAAGAATTGGTTGAGGGAAGGGAGTGGAGCCAGGAAAAAGGTCGTGGCCATTTGGGAAACCCTGGAGGGCCAGATTGGGACCCAAGGTAGAACGGATTTGGCCCATGTGCCTGAGGTTCAGCACCCCCGATCTAAAGCATGAATGCAACATAAACCACTGCAACTTGTAGCCAAAATCCTCAAACAATAACCTGAGATGTCTTGTTCATTTCAGCATTCATGGTCTGCACATGTAAAATATTCTAAAAACAATTCTGTGATCTCTTTGTTAAATGAGACAGTGGCAAGTAGCTTGATCGAGTCGTTGTTGGTTTTTAGCCATGCCCACAGATATCAAAAGCCTTTGCCCATCTCCATAGATGCCAGTGGTAAAAGGAGAAACGGACTCATAGTTCATAGGGAGCACAGGCATGAAAGCAGGGAGCAGGAACAAACAAGGAGTAGGAACGGCTAAGGCAGGATCAGGCATGTGATACCAAACTGTACCTCTGTCTTGTGGTCAAGCTGCTTGGCAAGTTATTCTACAGCCCTGACTTGCTAACAAGGAAAGGAGCTAGGAAAAGCTGCCTCATTGTTTAACGGGGGTGAAGCCTATAAATAGCTTTGCAGAAAAGTCTGTACCATTTATTCGCAACGTGTTTTGAATTAACTCTCCCCCCCACCAAGGAAAATGTCTAAAGGCAGTAGGCGAGCTCAAATCCAATTCGAAAGTGATGGCTGTTAGCCTGTTTCACTCAGCCACTACTTTTGATTTGGGCTTGAGCAGACCTACTTGTTTGTGAAGACAATTTCCCTTGGAAAAAGCATTGTGTCAAGATGCACCAGAAATAAAGGTTACTATCTTATGTACACAGCTTGTTTCTTCCCCTACATATTTGCTGCAGCTGCTTGATGGCTCTTGTCAATTCTGATTCTCAGTATTGAATACTCTACCATTTGAGCCCTGTTCAGAAAAAAATATCCGTATGTAAAGCTAATGCATAGACAGGGAGCGGGACTACACCTCCTGGCCCCACCCTTGACATCTGCACCCCACTGGCCTACGCGCACCATCCTCGGCATATTCATCATTTTGGCCTGCATCTCCATTTGTTTGTATTCTGTAAGCTCTTCAGTATTACACACAAATGTATAAACACTGGGCATGATCCAACTGAAGCTAAACTCTTTTAGGTTCCTTGCTTCACTTTGGCTGGATCATTTTGACTGGACCACAATTTGAGCAAATGCAGTGGGTGATTGGGAAGAGCAGGTGCATATCCTTATGCCAGTCCCATAAAGATCAAATTTCAGATTACACTTTATCTGAACCTCTATTGATTTCACTAACATCTGGAGTTAAAACCATAAAGTGCAACTACTCCAAAAAAGATGCTCAATTCTGGCAATCCAGAAAGTGGCATGGATACATTTTTACATAGTCTTCACTGTACCATCAGTGATGGAAACTGTACCATGTTCAACTGAAAATTCCAGTCTTTCACAGCAAAGGCAGATGAATTACTCAGCAGACATTTATTCTCTTTTGGAGCACTACTAAGTACTAACCTATCAGCACGTGTCATTTCAAGCCATGTCACTTTAAATCAATTCCTACTGCTCTTAACTCCAGCGTCAAATTAAGAGCATATGTACCTACAGGTGCTTGTGCACATTTTTAAAGGAGTCATTCGGAGACACGTATAACTGGCCTATGTCACAGTGTTTGGGGACTGAAAAATGAAAAGTCTTTCATATAACATTTGCTGACCTGAAAATATATATTTTTAAAAAGAGCCATTGCATTTCCAGCAGTGTGAAAGCAATATAGTCTATTAATTCATATTTATTTAATTCCCTTAAACCTTAACACAACCCTTTGTGACTTCATAATCAAATGACATTTGACCTCACAACAGCCCCAAGAAACAAAGAAACACTCTTACAATTAGTTAAGCATTAGCAGACTTTTTCCCAGTTATTTGAAACAGTTAAAAAAAACAAAAAAACTCCCCGGGGAAGCACATTAATCACACTGATCTTGAGTTTTATGGAACAATGACATCTTTAAATGCCTCAGACTTATTAAGAAATGAGTGTATGAAGCAACAATTCTCCACAGTTCCTGAACATCATGAATCCATGAAAGAATGGCTTTTGCACATTGAAATTATATGTGTTCTTTTTCCCACTTCTTAAAAACTTGAAAAACTAGGGCATAAATGTAAAATTGAATTGCTAAATTCAGCATAGACTATAGTCTTAGCAGCTTCGTAAACAAAGTCCATTTCAGAGGGAAAAGACATGACTTGTTCACATGAGAAAGCGGATAGATACACACACACACACACACACACACACATACATGCTTCATAAAAATGTATTGCACAAGCTTTAGAAGATATATGGGGGACAAACGCATTAATCGTTTACAGAAATAAGGCCCACTTTCCTGATCTTTCACAGTTACAGTGTCACGATACATTCCAATTACCAGCTTGAGCTGCATGAATCCGCTGGCAGACTGGAATGGCAAATCGTTCACTTTGAACATCTGATAGGCACGGCATGATGGATAGCATCAAATTACACATTATAACAATACATCTCTAAAATGTACTTAAGCAATGAATACTGAGGCTCAGGGTGTTTCATGCAAACTAACGATTTGCTTAACATTAGCATTCCTTGTCTGGGGATACAATATACCTACTTGTGCACTTCACATTTCCTTGGACACCTCTACGCCTCAGTTGACAAAATGTATGGATAGGATTAACAAATTCTTGGTTATCACTGTTACTGTAATTTATACGTTGCCATCCAAAATCAAACTCAGCACAGTTCAGTTATATTGCACACAGATAATATAAGATAATGCTTATACCAGACCAAAAGCAATAGTTATTTGTTAAGACAGCAGTGACTAAAACTGTTTTTTCTGCCATTCATCATTCATATCAACCAAATGAGGTTGCTGCTCAAATGTTCTGTTTAGAGATTTTCACTGGAAACAGCCACAATACTTTCAGATTTAACCAAGCTCATTTCCAGACTCTGCAATCTAAAGTGCAGTGTTGAGCAGAGGTAGAAGAACAATAATCTCACCCAGATACCTCTTCTTCACTTTTTCTGAAAAAGGAGGCAGTGGTGCAGCTAGCGCTGGACCCACAGCCCAGGCAGGGTCCACCCAAATGACCACCCAGAGAGCGGAAGGTGATGAGGTCCTCAGGGCAGCAAAAACAAACTCCATTTTATTCCTATGGTCATCATGGTGCTACAAATTAAGTGAGTTCAAACTGCAAAGCTGCACTGCACATGCTCATATAGATAGCTAGATCAGGGTTGGAAAACAGTTTTGTTGGTTTTGTTCTAACATATCAGGAATGTAGAAGCCGTTGTCAAGCAAGGAATGTGAGCGGTGGGGAGATGTTAGTTGTGTGCTTTGCAGCTGAAGTAAATGCACATGGCCATCAAAAGGAGTCCTCATAAGACCATTAAGTCCAGGGTCTAAAAACGACCAGCTGCACCACTGAAAGGATGTCATGAAAGCTCTGGAAGAAGAAGAAGGAAGACCACACAATTGCTCTCACCAGCACTGATAAGAGTGGGAGAGTTTGTGCCTCTTGAGCATTCTGTAGCCATGGCCCTGGTGTTCTTTCCTAGCATCTGATTTTTGTCAGCCTTTGCCTTAAAGCAGAGGTGGGCAACCTCTTTCAGGTCCAGGACCACTTTTGATGCTCCAGAACTGATCAGGGGCCACATAGTTGTGCCCAGGTTTCTCTTTTTTGAATTGAACCTGCTTTTCAAAAAGTCTGCTAGAGCTACAGAAAGAAATGGCTAGGCTTCCGTAGAAGCCATTGCTTCTCTAGTATGCAAACTGCAACTGTATGGGACACAGGATCCTTGTGGCTCCCATGTTCTCAGCATCTTGGGTTCTGTCTTAGAAGTAGCCAACATACTCAATTAAACTTCTACGGTTAAAATTTTGGACATACAACTTTGGGTCTATTTTCCTGACTTACAATTGAATATGGGAAGCTGCCCCGAACATATTTTGAATTGCTTGGAGAAACCCAGCATCTAAGGTGTTGGCACGCCTGGTGTGCATGAAAAATAGTTCAATAGGTAGCTTAACAGTAGCTTCCTGATTCAATCACATGAGCTATGCCCAGACTAATTCAAACGATGCAGACTCTACTGCAAATATCAGTATCCCATTCCATACATCAATTAAATGAATTCGTACAATGTATTTCATCCAGAAATTAACTTAAGGAATCCACTCCAAAAAGCAAGACATGGGGGGCGGAATCTGCACTAGAGCCCCTTCCATGTATCAGGGAGCGGTGTCATGGTATTTATGCAAAACGCATTTAGCACTGCTGGGGCACATACTAATGAATACAGCACCGTTTCCATTGTATTGAAAACATGATCTTGTGTCACGCACATATGCAATTGCGGGATAAAGCAGAAGAAGCTGGAAAGGTGATGTGTGCAGAGAAATGGCCCTTTCAGTTTAGTTTGTTTTGAGTTTTTTTTTACATCCATTAAGCTTATGCACAGGTTCATTGTTGTGAAGGAGCAAAGGAGATTTCTTAAAAAAAAATTCACAGCTCCTTCCCAAAAGCCAAAGCAATCCCCACTCCCATGCTGACTTTTGCAGGTGTAAGTGCCATTGAAGACAATGTGATTTACTTCTGAGTAGACATGTATATCGGTGTGTTTTAAGCTAGTTGTTCCTCGCCCAGCACTTGCAGCAATGTGAAAAGGTTTGTGTTATTCACAGATCCACACCTCTGCACGTGCACATTTGCAAATATTGTTGTTGTTGTCATTGTTTTTTAAAAGTCTGATAGGGCACTTCCTCATTGCAGCGCCACTCCCCCCAGCCCACTGAAGCCACTCCTCCCCCAGAACAGTACCGCAAGTTTAACACACACTGAAATATATACCGCAGAAAAAATGCAACACATAAAGTCATGATACAACTGGTCTGAAGAAATCCGGGATATAATAACAGAAATAGCGTGAGGAGGTCGGTTTGGGGTGTGCATCATGTGACACGCCAGTGAGTCAGGCATTACAATGCCAGTAAAAATCCCTAGTGTAGATCCCCCCATGGACACTTCCAGAGTGGAATGAGGGAATATTTCCAATGTCAGGACTGCTCTGGGATAGAAGATATCACAGTGTGTGCGCCTTCATTAAACCTGAATTCAGAAACAGCCTAAGGCAGAGCTATAAGCCAGCAACAACTGTCAGCAAGAAGGCAAAACAGGCATTGTAGCAGGGATGGATAGCTGTTAGAGTGGTGAAGAGGACACATGGGGACAGCATATTGGAGAAGGTAACAGAGTTTGGTTCTTGAACATGTGAAAGATTATCCTTCTGAACAAGGTGTTTGACAGAGACCGGAAGTACTGTAGGATGCTACTGGGATCTATGTGTCATTCTTCATAGGTCGCATGGACTTTGCAATGAGAGATCAAATAATCAGCCTGCCAAGTTACAGTGGTAGTAATGGCCAATGCTGGATAGTTGAGTAGAAAAATGGAAAACTCCTCTAATGAGCTGCATCATTTGTACAATGCTGTATTTTAGTGTTGACTAGTGGGACAGGGAGGAGACTAGGTGAAAAAGTGCCTTAGGCTAAATCCTCAGTGTGTACTACTGCCTCCACATTACCTTAACT
The DNA here is from genome assembly GCA_021292165.1 of Shinisaurus crocodilurus. Lineage (NCBI taxonomy): Eukaryota > Metazoa > Chordata > Lepidosauria > Squamata > Shinisauridae > Shinisaurus > Shinisaurus crocodilurus. Next base: position 70,408,146 of record CM037878.1, on the reverse strand, counting down.
TTGTGCTTATAAATAAATTGCATTGCTAATGAGCAGTACCTGACTTGTTAAGGTCCACTTGTATCTGGCAAGGAGGTTTGGAACATTACTACACTTGATTTTGGAACTCATTACAAGCACACGCATGTGTATAGGAACACACAAACTCACACAAGAAAGCAAATCCACACATTGGGAAATACTGATGTCAGTAAAACAGCCAAGAATTTATTTCCCATGCAGATTCAAATACTCTGTCTCAATTACACACTGCAGAAAGCGAAGAGTAATTACACTAAACTGGAGTATAAATAACTGTGCCGGCAATGCCTCTTCTGCCACTCACTGGTCTTGCATTGTATGCCACAGTGACATATACCGTACGTAACTCCCACTGAAATGTATTGTTCTGAAGTGAAGTTTGCATTTGTCCGGTTTCCCAAAGCAGCATGGATTTTAAATTCTCAAACCCTTTGCATATGGAAAGTTCATCAAGATATACAGTATTTTTCCATGTATAAGACTATACTTTTTCCTTAAATTGTTAGACTAAAAACTGGGGGTCGTCTTATACACGGAAGGAAGCCGAGGAGAGAACCGCACGGTTGCAAAACTGCCCAGTGGGGGGCGTCTTATACATGGGGGCATCTTATAGACTGAAAAATACGGTATGTTTGGGGGTGGGGAGGATGTTAGCCATGAGTTTAGGAAGTTTAGGAACACAGCATGCAAAAAGGCATGTCCTGATGTCCTAAGTCAATAGTCATTAATATTACCTCCTTCTACAAATTCATTTTTAAAATTTATGTATTTTTGGCTCTCTCACCAGGTTGACATGACCTACAGACTACTGCTAATGTCTTTCTAAGTTCATTCTTGGTTCCTACTAGATTTTTTTAAAAATGATAAAATGTCCCTCCAAGGAAGCAGCTATCAGCAGACCCTGCATTAGAGGGAAGCCCAATCATGGGCATTCTCTTGCGGCCAAAATACTGTATCTCATGAATTTGAGGATAGGATCTTCAGGCAACTTTTAAGCTGTGTGAGCCACCAGTGAAGTGAAGTGAAGTGAGGTGAGTGCCCCCCCCCCCCAAGGCTGCTTTATCCAGGCAGAATTTTCCATCTGGCTGGCATTCATTGAGCTGTATGGTATGACAAATGGAGCCAGATGGGAAACCCTCCACAGGCAAGTCACTCTTGGTAGTGACACACACACACACACGGATAAATAAGAGGATGAACCATTTGCAGTTTGATGGAGCCAAATCACCAATCTTGGCAACATCTGCTTTTTCATTCCAGGTGTTTGCATCCGATTCCATTGAGTTAAGCTGCTTGGGCACTTAGGAAATTACAGCTACTTAATTTTTGAATTCGCTGGGGGAGGGAGTTGGGAGGGAAAAGAAAATAAACCAATTCTATTTGTCATCCTCGCAAACCTTGCCATGCAGAAAACAGCTACCTAAGCAGATAGCTCTGCAGTCAGTTGGCTCCAAGTTATCCTCTCTTTAAAACCATGCTTAGTGATGTAATGATGTGTTATGGCTGACTGTTCCTTAATAATAGCTCGGGAGGGTTGTTGATGTTACATCAATGAAAGCAAATAGTTAGGAAGCAGAAGTCTCACAAGCAACCAACTAAACAGTAGTGAGTTGGTAAAATCTGGGAAACAAGGATAATGATTATTTACAAACGTACTCGGCAAATGCAACAAGCAAGGAAGCCCCAACAGTGCCAGCTCCAGGTTTTTGAGGGCCCTTGGGCAAGGCACACTCAATGGGCCTCCTCCCTGAGTAAATCTACCTTCTCACTGCCATTGTCACCAGCTGCTATTGCTCCTCATCCATCCTCTGTCTCATCATAGCTGCCACTTGTTTGCTTGACAGGCAGAAAGCCAGTGAACGAGTAGACAGTGGCATCTGCTGTTTCTCCTTCTCACCACCACTGTTATCTGGGCCAGAGCGAGAGGCAGGTGAACAGGCAGGGTGCAATGGTGAAGAGGAGGAGCAAGTCCAGGGGGCTCTTGTCAGTGGGCCTCTGCTGGTGTGCGGGCCCTCGGCAGATGCCTGGCCATGCCGACCCGTGACACCAGCCCTGATCCCAGGGTTGTATTCAATTATGTCCCTACACCAACAGACTGGATTGAATTCCTCTTTCCCCCTGCAGCCCCCACATGCCCCCCCCGCAAATCTGTTCCAGAGGTCCCACAACCCTCTGGAATGGGAAACTCTCATTGTGTGAGTAGAAGTCTGATTGTGTAATGTTGTTATAGTGTTATAAGATATTATAGTGCCATGGTTTTTGTTTATCTCCTATGTGGAAGCCCTTTAAGCTTCTGATCAAGTTCAAGTCAAGTATAGATGTGTGTGTGTTATATATATGACTATGATTAAGCTACATAATGTACATGTGTGTGTGTTACACATCCAAATTCTCTCAGTAGAGTTAGTGAGCTTCTCCATAGGTGGTTTCACTCACCTAATTGTCCCACAAACTTACCCATAATATACTAAGGATTGTAAACAGTTAGTTTCCTTTCCCCCTTAATTAGTGAACTAGCTATATTATGTGTAGTCTTCCTTTTTGCTGTCTGTAATTTTAACTTTATTTCAAAATAAATTATCTTATGTAGACCAGCCTTTTTAGAGCCATCTCCAGGTTTAAAGAGGTCCCCAGGAAAGTCCCATCGGTGCCACCCACCATGATATCACTGCCATCTCCCCACTAGGGGCTTACTGGAAGCAGTAGGTGGCAGGCGGCAGCAGCAATGCTATGATCTGTGGTGAACAGCTGCAAGCCACTTCCCATTTTTGTTACCCACAATACCTCTGGGGCCTTGTAGGAAATTTAAAATGGCAGGTGGGTTTCTAGACCCAGCTGCTGTCACCAGATAAGTCCACAGCAAGGGGGGGGGGGATTCCTTGCATCAGATCCCTGGAAGCTGTCTGAGAGTGCCAGGTGTTCACATCAACCCTGGGTAAAGAGTGACCCATCTCCAAGAGTCTGAGAAATGACCAGTGCCGAACATTTTGCTCTGTAAGGACACAATCTGCCAGGAAGTTGTCACTGAAGGGAGCTGGGCTGTTAAAGAGAGAACTGTGCTCTTGTGTTGCTCACATTCATTTAACTGGATCATTCACAGGAGAGCTTCCTGTGAAGTGTGCCCTAAAACTGTACTAGTGTACAAATGATTGATGGTCCTGTACCAGAATGTTGTGGTATGATAAAATGAAATGGCCTTATAAACTATTGTTTCCCTTGTTTGTTATTATCATTCCATGGAGGCAGAATGTATCGTCTAGCGGCTAGATTGTAGCCTTTCCTCTCCTATGGTATCATAAAGGACTTGTCCTGCATTGCGAATAGTTGCCTTTAAGTGTCTGTTGCATGCTGCCCACTATTGGGAAGTGCCAGGGCCTTTGGGTAAGCTGCTCAGCAGCAGAGCAGGCACAGTCAGACCCCTAAGTATTTGGCAACCTTAGAGTGTTACTTTAAGAGATTCAGCTCAGAGTGAAGCAAGGTGGCATAGGCCAAGCGATCTTGGCACAGGCAAGGCAGTAGTGAGTCATGTATGCAATGATAAATGTATCAAAGCATTCAAATCAAACAGCACTTAATTAGGGCCCCTGCCTGGACTGGGTGGACAACAATAGGACTAGCAATATGCAGGCATATTGCAGCCCTTCAGTGATTTTCCTCCAGCTTCGACAATCACTGACCTGGAATTTCCCCCAACCTTTGGAAGTGCCACCATCTTGATTAACTTGAGGCACAGCACTGCCTTGATTGGTTTTGCCCATCCTAGCTCACCCTTTTGAGACTCTTGATGGCTTCCTCAATAAGTTGTCTCCATCTTTTGTTAGTGGTCTGAAACCTCTGTTGACTCTACCTGAGAGTCTTCCTCTCACCCTTTGTTTTATTGTTATGTTTGGACTCCGAATCCTTTGTCCCTTTGTAGTCTTGAACCTTATAAGAACCATGGGCTTCAAGCCCTCAGTGTTCTGGTATCTGCTGCAGCCCATCCCACATTTCTGCAGTCACTCGGTTTCCTGGCTGCCCCCACAAAGGCAGGACTTCATACTCACTCCTAGTGCATGGCAAATTCTGTCGTTCCATAGCCTCCCAGGGCTTGGTACCCACCCTACTCTCTGGCTGTGTGACAAACCCAGTTAGTCCAATTGCCTCCATTGGATCTTGCTCACTCCACTGAAATCACACTGAGCCATAGATCGCTGGTGGCGACCCCACTTTGCTGCCCTTTCCCCCAGACCACCTGAGTCTAGTTGCCTAGATCACTGCTTAGCCAAAACAGTGACCCACTGCAACCTCTTTGAGAAGAAACCATTTTTCATTGCTGAACCCTGGAGAGTTTCAGTGCACTGAAGCTTCAGCTCAGGATGGATCTGTCGCAATCTAAGGAAAGGTATCTTTCAAAGTCCTATTCTATCTTCAGGAGACTTTCCACCTACAAATTGTAGGCTCCTACCTTGTACCTTCTTTCCTACTGTGCGCTCAGGGCCGGATTAAGAACATTATGGGCCTGGTGCTGAGGAGGGCGCGCGGCTGAAGAGGGCGCAGAAATGCTGCGCTCCTCTTCGCTGCCGCTGCGCCGCCCCTGCCAGGCCTCTGCCTCCGCTGCGCCGCCTCCACTGCGCCGCCCCCGCCAGGCCTCCGCCTCCCCACCCTCCCTCCCTCCCTCCCTCCCACCGCCGCCGCCGCACCCGCCCTCCCGCTTGCTGCCGCTGCGCCTCCCCCCGCCGCCGCCATCACCACCACCCCCGACCCCCCCCGCCACTTACCTTCTCCGCGTTGTGTCGCTTCCGGAGCCCCGCCCGCGTTGTTTTGGCGGGAGGAACCAGGGCAACAGGGCTTAAACAGCCCTGTTGCCATGGTTTCCCTGGCAAAAAACAGCGCGGGGGTCCCGTCGCGTCACTTCCTCCTCCTCGGCGGCGGCGGCGGCGGCAGCAGCAGCAGCAGCCGCCAGGGCGGGGGGAGGGTAGGTTGGTGGTGGCGGCGCAGGGGTGTTTTTTTTTGCAGAGCAGGGCTGCTTTGGAGAGGGGGGCCCGCTAAATATTATTTCGCCTGGGGCGCCAAACTGCCCTGCACCGGTCCTGATTGTGGGCCTGTTTTGGGATAGGGGCCTGGAGCTGCAGCTCCAATAGCCACTATCTTAATCTGGCCCTGTGTGCGCTTGAGTGTGTTATGATCTCGTCTATCTTTGAAGTCGTATTATTTGGTCAGAAGCCCAGATGCGTTAGCACAGCTTTCCCTGGTCAGGTAGTGAGAAGAACTGTGGCTGGGTCTCCTAATTTGGGTACTTCTCTTGTCCCTTTGTCACCCTATTGCAACCTAGCCAAACTTTCTATATTATACAGGCTCCAAGACACGCAATGTGTCTTGGAGCCTGTATAATATAGCTCTTGAGGAAGAGATACGAAGGGATTGTGTACAAACTAGTGCTGGTAACTGGAGTGAGTTTGTGTGAAATACCCCAGTCCTGCTCTGCCCTTTTGTCACAGTGACTGCATGCCAGGACTAGCCTTGGTGCACAGCCCACTCACCCAGCAAAGCCTATGTAGGATCTTTTTCTCCTCCCTGCTCTTGCAAGCTCATCCCCGAACCCTGCTTCTCTCTTTCTCTCTATTCCAATAGTGTTAGAACCCCAATTTGCCTGGCCCCAAATCATAGTTCAGCCTAGTTCTATCCAGATGATCTGTTCATGTCTGTGGCCTTGTTGTCCTTGAGCCAGAGCCCTGAGTCTATTTATTTATTTTTATTTATTTATTATATATATACCCCACCTTTTTTCCTGTAAGGAACCCAAGGCGGCTTACATAATCCTCCTCCTCTCCATTTTATCCTCACAACAACCCTGTGAGGTAGGTTAGGCTGAGAGTCAGTGACTGGCCCAAAGTCACCCAGTGAGTTTCATGGCTGAGTGGGGACTAGAACCCGGATCTCCCGAGTCCCAGTCCAACACTCTCACCACTACGCCACACTGTCTAGCCCCCAAGCAGATTTTAAAGCTATTTTCCTTCACCAGTCACACCTAGTGCATGGATCTTTACAGTCTCCATTTTGCAATTGTGTGTATTTGTTTGCTCTGCATATTTTTATTTGTAATCTATTGAAATCCATCGTAGAATCTTTACATGTGCCTTTTGCCAACCAGGTAATTTTCCTGAAGTAATCATTGCATATGTTTTGATTCTGTGTGCTAAATAAAATTCCTCCTGTTTTCAAAGAAACATGTGTGCACATATATCACTGGGTCACTTCTTCCAAGATGTGTGATTGCCACAGTTTAAAAGGTCTGTATCCCTGAACACATGTACACTGGTACGCATGTCCAGAGAGGGCAGTCGGTAACAGGCCACCGAGGGAAGAGGTTCCCCAAACACTAAAGTAATTCTCCCCAGTCAGTCATTTTCCAGAAGACCTTATTCCCTGGAAACAGAAAAGTAGGTTTCAGAATACAGGCCTGTGGCTCACGCTGGCTCAGCTTGTCTGAGCGTGGAAAGCTAAGCAGGGTCGGGCCTGGTTATTACTTGGATGGGAGACCCCTCCTCTAGTTTCCTGCATTGAGCAGGGGGCTGGACTCGATGGCCTTGTAGGCCCTTCCAACTCTATGATCTATGAAATCTATGAGATGTGTGTGGAGACATGCCCCAAGCAAGCGTGGAAATACTATATAGCAGCCCTCCCAGCCTGATGCTCTCCAGATGCTCTGGACTTTCACTCCCATTTTCTCTTACCATTGACCATGGTGGCTGCGGCTGGTGGAAGTTTATTTATTTAATAATGTTTTGGACTACAACTCTGGTGCATTTGGTGCCAACACAAGAGAGGGACTTTTGGGGACTTTTTTTTCCCAGGCTGTGGAACTCCCTCCCAAGGGAGGCGAGGTTTCACTCCCTCCCTACTGTCCTTCTGCTGGCAGGCAAAGACCACTTTATTCAAGAAGCCCTTTGGCTTCTACCTTTCTACCAAAAAAAATGTCACTCAAGGCGGCTTACGAAAACAATTTCAAATATATTAAAACAATAAAACACATTAAGGTGTGCAATCCTATGGCTGCTGGACAGTATAGATGGCCATAGGAAAGGTCGGAGTACCAGCTCTGACTTCAGAAACTTGCTCCAAGATCAGAGCTGGGACTCCGACCGCAGAGTGCCCTGCCTCCGCCCTCGCAGCCGGTTTGGAAAGGACTGTTCCAGCTGCAGCTCCAAGATCAGAAGACCGACTTCAGAGCCGGAGGTCTGTGGGTGGTGCGGGGAGGAGAGGAGTAAGGCTCTGCCATGATACGTTGTATCCTGGTGGCACCTCAGCCTCTTCTCCTCGCACTCCAGGGCAAAAGACTTAGATGGCCGAAATCAGCCTCTCTGCTCCTTCCGCCCTCCACTGGATGCCTGTAATCCTCTGAGTTCAGAGGGTTACAGGCAGCCACATTGGATTGTACTGTAAAATGCAATAAAAACATAACAGTTGGAGAATAAAAACAGCACCCGACCCACAGACCCATGTACAGACCAAAGGCCTTCTTGAATAAAGCGGTCTTTGCCTGCTAGCAGAAGGACAGCAGGGAGGGAGCAAACCTAGCCTCCCTTGGGAGGGAGATCCACAGTCTGCGAGCGGCCACCAAAAAGGCCCTCTCTTGCGTTGGCACCAAATGCACCAGAGTTGTACTCCAAAACATCTGGAGGGAACCAGTTTGGAGAATAGATAGATAGATTCATAGATTCATAGATCATAGAGTTGGAAGGAGCCTACAAGGCTATCGAGTCCAACCCCCTGCTCAATGCAGGAAACTAGAGGAGGGGTCTCCCATCCAAGTAACAACCAGGCCTGACCCTGCTTAGCTTTCCACGCTGGAATTTTATAGTGTAGTTTATTATTCTCCATGCTGGGAACTGAGTAGCTTTGGCTATAAATCTAAATTCATCACCATTCGTTTATAAAAAAAGAAAAGAATGCTTTTGCAAAATATCTCCCCCTTCCCCCCACCCACCCACACCCTTTTCTACCTCTCTCGCCTTCCCCCAGTTCTTCTCCTCTTCCACCTGCTATTCCTCATTTCTGCTGCTTTACTCTAAAGAGATGTCATCATTTGTGGATGACACATCCAAGCCCAGAGTTAAAGTGACTGAGTCATATCACAGCCGTGAGTGAGACGGGTGACTTAGAACAGCCCTGATCTTTATTTGGAGCCTGTGGCATGTGTAACGCTGTTCTATAGAAAGGAACAGGTGGGAGGGAAGGGTCATGAGAAAGAGGAGTGCACACAATAAAAGTGACACAAGGATTGAAATGCCCCTGGAAATTTAACTGCATCTGAAAAATGCTGTCAGGAGCTCAAAAAACACACCTGGAGAGTGGCGGCTCCGTGGGCGGAAATTTGGGGGAGGGAAAAACAATCTGAGGCCAAGCACATATCAATCATAGTTTCATGGAGATTTAAGTCCAAATTTAATAGTGAAGCAGGTACAGATGCTCAGGGAAGAAATAAAGAAGAAAAAGGGATCAGTAATCCAGAACATTCAGGGTAACTGTTGTTGATGGACCATCATACAGATTGCATTTCAAGGATGGGGAGCGCTGCACATTTTCGATCAGACGTGCTTCGTAATTCCATTAATGTTAGTTGACAACACAATGGATAGGGACCAGCACAGGTCTTGCTGTCCACGAGGCTGATTCGCCTCTCCAGTTCCCGTAACATGTACATTTTAACAAACACAAAGACACAAAAACACTGCAGCTGCTGCGAAAAAGAAAATTATTTTGAAAGCAAGCAAGTTCAGTACCATATTACAGAGATTGATTGATTTATTAAGTTTTAAACAAGCAAGGTTAGGGTTTGTTAAATTCCATCTTGTGATTCATTCTTGTACATTCTTTCATTTTGTAAATTACCCCCAATCCATTTGTTACTACTCTAACAAAAGTATCAACTCCACTTCCTTCTTCCCTCCCTCCCTTTCTTTCCTTCCATTATCACAACAGCCTCCCTCCCTTTTTCTCTCTTCTCTTTCTCTCTTCTTTCCTTCCCGCCCCCCCCTCTCTCTTTCTTTCTATCTATCTAACTATCCCAACCCGACACACTTTCATCCTTTCTCTCCCATGCTTTCCCTCTTTCTGTCTCTCTGCTTCTGTAGGAGGGCAGACGATTGAATGGGCAAGTGATCACGCTGCTGCTGCTGCTGCTGCTGCTGCTGCTATGGCCCAAAGGCAGGCAGAAGGCCAGGCAAGTGAATGTGCCATGGCTCATCTCCCTCCTTTGCTGTCAGTAGGCAGTACCCCATCTCTTCTTCCCCTGCCAGGCTGATTGGAAGAAGAGGGGGAGAGCAGAGAAGTACAGCATCCTGCAGAGGCAAATGGGGAAGGGAAGAGGAAGGGCACAAGCACATTGTCCTATCTGCCTTCCTGCCTCTTTCCAGCTGGAGATTGGGGTGGGCAGCTGAGCTGTGGCTCAAAAGGGAGTGGGGTGGGGGAAAGGGGAGGTGTGCCACCACCCTGATCACCTGCTGCCTGAGGCAAGCACCTCACTCTGCCTCATTGTAAGGCCAGCTCTCTTTTAGTCTCTCTAGATGGCTATCATGAGATCGAGCCCTGCCAGGCTAGACTTTCAGTTGGTGTAAAAGAACAGATATTTAGAAATGTCTCTGTCATGTAAAACAGACATTCATATTCTTTGAGGATCATGTCTTTCAGCACTTGGAAACATAAAGGTCCGGTACTTAGAAGCTACCATGACAAAGATCAAGTCAATTTCATTGTGTCTCTGAGAGGATAATAAGTACAGGGGATTTACCAAATTTGCCAACTTGGATTAGTTATTCCATAGAAGGCCTATTTTGCCACTAAGCAAGGCCTAGTGTACTACTTGGAAGGGAGGTCTAGGATTTGCTCAGGCATTCTAGTGGAAGGGGCCTTTCCTTTCCAACTCTGCTAAGATTCCACAACTGCTGCAGAAACAGCAAGGAACAAATAGCAAGGACTGCCGTATTGGAAGGGGAGCCAAAGAGAGTTAGGTTAGGTACCTTTTGGCAAGAGCATTACACCTTGGCATATCCTGGAGGAGGCCACGATCCCATTAAAATGCACACAATCCAGAATCATGATTCATCTCAAGTCTTCACAAATGTCATGATTAGCTAAGGCAATACACAGGGACTCGGACTCGAGGACTCGACTCGTGAGTCGGACTGAGTCCCCCCTCTGACTCGACTCGGACTCGAGTCCCAATATTTTTAATGGGATTCGAGACTCGACCCAGGACTCAAGACCAAGGACTTGTCAACATCCCTGGGCTGTGCCAGAAGGAGTGGAGAGAAGCGTGATTGCCGGCGAAGAGCACATGGAAGCAAGGTGTGCTGCTGCTCGGCCACTATGGACGGCTACCAGGAGTGCAGCCCCAACAGTGTGTCAAGATTTATTTTGATTGATGTGTTGCGTACTTGGGAGAGGCAGAAGAAGGACCTGAGATTACTCTGTGTGGCTGCTCTGAGTGTGTTTCTGGTTCCAGCAAGTTCATCACCAGTGGAGCGGGTGTTCAGTGAGGGTGGAATTGTGATGAGATCTCACCATTCCAGAATGGGGGCCAAACATTTAGAAAAAATCATGTTCCTCAAATGCAACATGGATAAGTTTTAGGAAGTACAGCAAGTTTATTTTTTAAACTCATTTTTCTAAAATGCAGCCTTTCAGACATTTTGGGTTTGGCTGCCTCTGCCTGCCTGCCTGTCTGGGGTTCCCAGCCTCCTCTGCCTGCGTGGTCTCTTCTTGACCAGTTCAACAGTTGAACTGTCCAAGACAAAGGCCTCTGCCTGCCTGCTTTGGGGTTCCCTGCCTCCTCTGCCTGCCTGGTTATTTTGGGTTTTTCTGCCTGGTCTGTTCTTGCCAAAATCAGTTGCAGAGTTTTGAAATAAAAAGGCACACTTGTGCCTAGAATTTATTTAAACCACACATCTGAAGTAGCCTTATTTTGTTGGGAAAAAACCCATTGATTTTAATAGGGACTCGTGGAGTCAGCTTTGGGAGTGACTCGTGACTCGTGAGTCACCATTTTGGACCAAGGACTCGGACTCAAGACTTGGGTCCAAAGACTCGTGACTCGACTCATGACTCGAGACCAAGGACTCTTCAACATCCCTGGCAATACAAAAGCTGGGCCACCGTGGATCAAGTCAGGAATTAAGGCAACAGGACTCCAAAGCAAGAGAGCTAAAAGGAAGCATCTAGACCTGAAACAAGACTAGGTGGTTGATCAGGATGGTGAACGTGACTATAGGAAGAAATATTTATAAAGGCTGAAGGGAGGGAAGAACTAACCAGATGGGAGATGGTCTACTCCTTGTCTGTGTAGAGAGACAAATAATTTTTTTGATGGATGCACTTTTGTACACTCTGAAGCAGCAGGTTCTTGTCTGTGAAAGCTCATGCTAAATAAATTATTTGTCTTTAAGGAGCAAACAACATGTTACACTGTAGCTGCATGTGACAAAACCCCAACAGCTCCTTCTTCCTTGCAAAATGTCCTCAGGAGAGGGCAATTTGCAGCAGACAGGAGAGAAGAGAGTGCTTAAGAATTCCCTTCCATTTCCATTCCCCTTGGACACAAACACACCCAGCACACACCCACCCGCTAAACACTCCTGGAATTGTTTAGCTTAGAAAAAAGGTGAGTAAGGAGAGACATGATAGAGGTGTAAAAAATTATGCATGGTGTGGAGAAAGTGGACAGGGAGACATTGTTCTCCCTCTCTCAGAATACTAGAACTTCATGGGATGATACATGGGGTCATCCCATGAAGCTGGATGGTGGGAGATTCATGACAGATAAAAGGAAGTACTTCTTCACACCATGCATAGTTAAACTAAGGAATTTACTTCCACAAGATGTAGTGATGGCCACCAATTTTGACAGCTTTAAAAGGGGATTGGACAAATTCCTGGAGGATAAGGCTATCAATGGCTACTAGTCCTGATGGCTCTATGCTACCTCCAATATCAGAGGCAGTATCCCTGTGTACACCAGTTGCTGCAGAACATGGGCGGGAGGGTGCTGTTGCACTCATGCCCTGCTTGTGGGTTTCCCATGGGCAGCTGGCTGGCCACTGTGTGAACAGAATGCTGGACTAGATGGACCCTTGGCCTGATCCAGCAGGGCTCTTCTTATGTTCTTACAGACAAGCTACTTTTGCCCCAGCAGAGTGTCAGACACATGTTTGTGAGATAAACACACATCTGGAACACTGGTGGAGGTAAAAGCAGCTGGAAACATTTGGGGAGAAATAGAACCAAATTGTGCTGCCCCACCCCAGATGCTTTGCACTGGTGAGGGAGATTTATTTATTTATTTATTTATTTATTTATTTCAGACCATTTTTATACTGCTTTTCATTTCATTTTATTATTATTATTTAAATCCCAAGGTTTTCTAAACATGGCTGCAATGTCACATGCAGTTTGCGCCTTAAGACCCACAGGTCTCTTAATCTGTCACAGCAAAATGGACAAAGATAGCTCCTGTACCAGAATGCCAATTCCTGTGCCGATTCCTGTGCCAGGCGAAGACATTTCTGTTTACCCAGATGTTTTCCAATGTCTTTAATGCTGTTGGTATTTCTTCTCTCATTTTGCTGCTTTTAATCATATTGGTATTGTTTTTGCATTTTTGTTGTTTTAATAGTTGATTGTAAGCCACTCTGGGAGTCGTTAGACCATTAAAAGCACAATGTTATGCATGTTTAGACAGAAAAAAAGTCCTATAACTCCCAGCATGCTGTGAGCTGCTTCACACATGATGGCAAAGGGGACGTCCCTGAGTTCTGCAATAGTTTCTGTAACATTTGAATGGCATTTGCCTTACTAACACATAGTAAATATGCATCTGGGTGTCCTGGCTAATCTTAGTTCCTGGGAGCACATGTCCTTATGTTATCAAATATGCAAATGCCCACCAAATGGTTACAGAAAAACATGTTAACTTCCAATGGAAACATGGCACCCATATTTGCTGTAATGTGTGAAGTGGCCCTGACAGTTTCCACAGACAGGAAACTCTCTATAAGGTTGTGGAAGAACATAGGAAGCTGCTGCAATTCAAGGCAGGCCAGCAAGGGTGGCCACTTCCTTATCGCCCAAAGAGAGGAAATGCATCCCTCCCAAAGAGAGGCAGCCAATTTGCATAACATTTGCATATGCCAATTTATATGTATAGTTGCCAATTTAGTCATAATTAATATAATTTAAGTAGAAATGCAATGCCCCTCATCATAGTGGGAAAGATTGACTAGGCGACCTGTCTGTCCACTCAGTCTGCCACCTAGGTGTTAAGTGTTGATGGGCAACTTCAAGGCTTGCTGGCTGCTCTCCCTCTTTATGGTTCTTTGACTTTAAACCAGGCTTGGACTAGACAGCCCGTGAAATAGAGGACACCTTCTTCAAACAGAGAGCTGTCCTCTGAGAGCTCTTCAAATACAGGAGTATCCTCTCTATAGTAGGACATCTGGGCACCCTGCAGACCATTGCTCATCTAGCTTAGCATTGCCTACACTGGGAGTGGCAGTGGTTCTGCAGCATTTCAGGACTGGGAACAACACCTATCTGGAGATGTAATGAATTGAACCTGGGGCCTTTTGCACCCAAAACTTGTGCTCTACCATTGAGCTAGGGCCCTTCACTCGAAGATGCCTCAGTGATTGTTCCCAATGACTTGGTTCCAGATGTGACAAGATGGCGTGCAGGTAAAACTAAGGCCATTTAGCTCTTCAGACACCCAGAAATTCAGTGAAACTGCAGAAGCTGAGCAGAAAAACACTTGGTGATTAACCATCGCCAACTATTCACTGATTCTTCTCTGACATATGTTGTGAGTCAGCAATGTTAGTCAGCACCCTTTTCCTAAACTGTGAATTTAGGCAAGGATTGGGCAACTCTCTCTTGATGACGACAGAGGCTTTTTCCAGAAGGGCTTTCAAAGCACATCCATGTCATTTTCATGCAAATTCCATAAAAGTGAGGGCTGTTTATTTCATAGTGTTGACAAGGCATTTGCACCATGAATGCTGTTATTTCATGATATATATTTTCTCATTCAATGGTTATTTGGATACTTATCATATGATGCAGGAACTCAAGAACCTGTGGCATCCCAGAAATGTCTACAGCAGGGATGTCAAAACGCTTTCAACCTTAGAGCTGAATTCTATATCAGAGAAGCTCGGGGACAAATTCCAGTGGTGGGTGGGGCTGAGCCAAAGGAAAAGGGGATGGAGCCAAAAAAAAAAGCTGTATATGTTAACTTAAATCTCTTACTGCTGGTAACTAAGCCTTAGGAGAGGCATTTCAACCTTTTAGAAGGGGGGGGACTCAGCAAAAGCCAGGAAACCACCAAACAATCGGCAGTCAGGGGAAAGGGGTGTGGCCACCTGGGGAACCATAGAGGGCCATACATGGGTCTCAGGTGGGCTAGATGTGTCCCGTGGGCCTCAGGTCCAACACGACTGGTCTACAGCAAAGGAGATGTTCTGATTCTGCATTTAACTTAGTGGCCTTGGGCACATCACTGTCTCTAGAGCCAAACTAGATGTAACATTAAGGGTGCAATCCAATCGAGATGAGCGGGAGCCTCCAACCTTGGAGGCTTACACTTATCCAATGCAGAGGGCGAGGAGTGGCAGAGGCGATCTTCGCCTCCCCACTCCTCCCACTCTGTATTTTTGCTAAATAGCCGTTCTTGGCCATCTAGCCACAGCGTTTCGGAGAGGGAGGCAAGGAGGCTGGAGCAGCCACAGGATACCTCATATCCTGGCTGCCCCAGTCTCCTCCCTGCCCCCCCCCAATGCCCCATTCACCCCCTATCTGAGGTCGCTTTCCCCACCTTGGAGCACAGCCAACGTGGTTCTTTCCGCACCGGCTGCAAGAGAGTGAGGGCAGGGTATTGGCGCGCCAGTTCGCAGCTCTGAGGTCAGAGCGGTGTCTCCGACCTCGGAGCTGGGAATCCGAACTATCCTATGGCCCCCAGATGCTGTCTAGGGGCCATGGGATTGCTCACCAAATGTTCCCTAAATGCATGCATGCTTTCAAAACTGCAGATAGCATTTATGGGGCGGGGGAGGGAATCATTATTGCAGTGTTCTCCAACCTTGGGTCCCCAGATCTTTTTGGCCTACAACTCCCAGGGGCATGCTGGCAGTTGTAGGCCAAAAACATCTGGGGACACAAGGTTGGAGAACACTGCATTATTGGTATTGCTGCGGGGACAAGAGGGAGAATTTAACCCTTTCTGCTCTGCTGTGTGATCCTAAAAGCCTGTCTTCTGACCTGCTGTTTACATTACAAGGAAATTTCCCCCATTGGCACAAATAGGGGATTTCCTCTCAATTCAAATAGCTGCTGCGGAGGAGGGGTTTCCCTTAATATCCCAGCAGAGGAGGAAAGGGTTAAATTCCCTCTCCATGTCTGCAGTGATCCTGATAATTATCAGCCACCTGCAGATACTACTTGCATTTTAAAAAGCAGGTATGCAAAGATGCATTTCTTGTCACTCTTTAATCTGGAACATAACCAACTGCAAAGGTCTGTTTATGAGGCTCAAAAAATATAATGGATCAACTCCTTGAAAGTTAGGAGGGATACAAATCAATATGCTTTAACCACAGGAATCCTGTCCAGAGTCAGGGCAAAACCAAGCGCCCATGATGGAAATCAATGCAAACCTTCCGGGATTTATCAGTGTGTTCTGTATGTCTTCAGAGCAAGTGCAAACTGAAGTCAGGATTGGGCCACTGCCCCAGACGGGAAGGAACACACTAGATTCTGCTCTTGTCACTCACCTCTTCAAATATCCTGCGTGACTTGCTTAATAAGTAAGGGCTTCACCCCCACCCCCACCCCCACCCCCTGCTGATTATGAACAGCATATATCGTGATTTTCTCTGAGTGAGAAATTCTTTGAAGCAATCGGAAACTCTCTGGTGCTCCCTTGTGTTCATGTCTAGTTAGCAAGGAGAGCAATGGAAGACAGAATAAGGCACTTGCATCAAATGAGTCTCTGGCAATTGACTCAGCAGGGAGGGCTCTCTGCATTTTTATTTTAAAAAAAATCTCTGGAAGTGCTCTAACACTCGGAGATGTTCACACTATTTCTTTTTTAAAATGCCTTCAAACACAGCTGTTTTCTAGAGTAAAGCACATCATGTAAAGTGCCATAAGCACAGCGTAGCTGTTCACAATGCTTTGCAGCTTTCCTCAGCCCGGCGCCTTCCAGGCGTGCTGGACTACATCTCCCATCATCCCCAACCTGGCTGGAGATGATGGGAGGTGCAGTCCAACCCATCCGGAAAATGCCAGGAAGGCTGCTTTGGAACAGGAGTGCAAAACCTCAGTCCTGGGGGGGGCAAATCTGGCCCGCTGGGCATCCCCAGAAGTCCACGCCCTTCTCCCCTGTCTCCACCTCCTTCCCCCCAATCACCAATTGTTTGGTGGTTTCCTGGCCATTGTGCAGGTTTCTCCCCACTCTAAAAGGTTGAAATGCCTCTCCTAAGGCTCTGTTACCGGCAGTAAGAGCTTCAAACTAAAATATGCTGGGATTTTTTGGTATTTTGGCTCCACCTGCCTTTGGAATGTGGTCCCCAAAAGCTTCTCCAAAATGGAATTTGGCCTTCGGACATCCTGGAGGACCCATCCGTCCATGCATGCCCTGGTACCAGAGAGAGAGGAGCTTCCCAGGACACTGAATGGGAGAGGATAGTGTTCCTGGACTGCTACTGAAACAAATCTCTCCCGCACCACCACCGCTGCCACTGCTTATGAATTGCTGTAAGTCTGAGAGCTACTGTAGCGTCCTGGTTCAAAGCTGAGCTGTGAATCCGTAAGTCTGCGATTCAAATCACCACTCAATAGGTGGCCTTAGCCTCAGACCAGCATCTGCAACAATGAGATAGTATTAGCACTGACCTATTTTATACGTTTTGAAATACTAATGCATGCATGTGATGTGCTTTCAACACTCTAAAGTGCCATATAAACTGTAAGTCGTAGTATTGTGCCATGAATGTGAATAGTCCTTTCTACTGATTTCTTTAAAGCATTGTAAAAGTTATTACGTGCATTTATAAACATGAACGCAACGTTTTAAAGCCTAAATATAAGGTATAGTTGTGTGGGCAACAATAGTTATTTATTACCCTTGGCCGAAGAACAGTACACTGCTTCTATCTGGGATGGTCGTCCTCTTCCACCGAGCGTGCAGCTTTGGGAGGGATGCACATGGAGCGGTAAGGATCATAGAGCTAGAAGGGGCCTACAAGGCCATCAAGTCCAACCCCGCTGCTCAATGCAGGAAACTAGAGGAGAGGTATCCCATCCAAGTAATAACCAGGCCTGACCCTGCTTAGCTTTCCACACTCAGAGACAAGCTGAGCCAGCATGAGCCACAGGAGGAAGGGGACACCCACCTAGCTAGCCAGATCAGCCGAATCAACCCTGGCGATCAATGGGGTGACAGATGTCGCAGCCAGACTGCCCTCTCATCCCAGTTATTTATTATATTTATACCCCACTTTTCAGCCAAGATTAACTTCCAAAGCAGCTTGCAATTGAAATCCACCCCACCCCCCTGAAAAATGGTCTCATGTGCAAAAATAGTGATAGCTTTGAGAAGGGACCCACTGGATCATCCCGTCTAGTTCCCTGACATATGCCTGCCCACCCACTTTCATGGTGTTTGGAGATCTGGGGGGGGGGAGCAGAGAGAGAATGGGGAGGGGGAAATTCACACATACATTGTGTGCATGTCACTGGAAAATTTGTACATGCTTTTTTGTGTGCCATGTCTCATAACGCATGAATTTTTGTGCCATTTTGCCTAATATACACAATTCTTTTGCAAGTAATTTCCCAAATATAGTAAATTTTTAATGTTATTTTTGTTCATTTTTGTGTGCATTTTCCCCCAGTGTACAGATTTATATAATGCATTTTTTGACTGGAGAACTCTATTGTAAAGGTAGGCGAAGTGCAAATGTTGAAGGATAACTGAGTTTCTGTTCGAGTGTTGGTTTGAAAGTCCAAAACTAGGTTCCTATCATAGGATCATATAGTTGGAAGGGGCCTACAAAGCCATCGAGTCCAACCCCCTGCTCAATGTAGGAAACTAGAGGAGGGGTCTCCCATCCAAGTAATAACCAGGCCTGACCCTGCTTAGCTTTCCACGCTCAGACAAGCTGAGCCAGCGTGAGCCACAGGCCTCTTACCTGTCTGTAGCCTGGACTATTTCTAATGACAGATTAATTGGGAGGCATTCAAAATAATTCTGGCTCAGTTGCTTGCTGCTACAGGGCAATCATTTTTTTACACAATGGTCTTATGTTCAGAAGCAAAAGTGCTTTCCTAGATATTTCTGACCCCCTCCTTCTGTTCTTTGAGGGCAGCAGAAGTCCTTTGGAGGGTGCCTCATCTCAGTCAGTAAAATTATTACAGGAGGTTCTTTATCGCAGTCTCTTCTGGTCCTTGGCGGTTTATGCCATAGTCACGGGGTGGGTGTTTTCCAAATGGATGACTCCTAGGGCTACTAGTATACAAAAAAACAACAACCAAAAAACCTGTGCAGATATGCTACCTTTTCTTTCTTGCTAGATTTTCGGTGGCAAGGAAAAAAATGGAAGAACCAGTGGGAAAATGCAGGCGGCTTACAACTGGAAGACAACCACACTTGAACCCTTGTAATATTTCATGAATGAGGCAGGGTGATTACACAATAAACGCCTCCTCTGCAAGAACCCCTCTGTTAAGTTCCCGGCTCGTCCCTCTAGCGCAGGGCTCTCCAACCTTGGGTCCCCAGATGTTGCTGGCCTACAGCTCCCAGCATACCCAGCCAGCATGGCTAATGGCAAGGGATTCTGGGAGCTGTAGTCCAGCAACATCTGGGGACCCAAGGTTGGAGAGCCCTGCTCTAGAGCAACGATGGGGAACAGGTGGCCTTCCAGATGAATACACTTGTATAGGATTGCACTGCCAGTCATTTTCAAGCCCTTCCATAAAAGAGCTTAACAAACATAGTGTCACTATACTTAGTAGAGGAGCCAGTTGAGAAGGCAGTAGAGATTTGTGGTATACACAAACTTCTGCTTGTGCACTACACCCTGTGTGCTGCCTAAATCTCTTGGGGGGGTGTCCCCCAACCCTCTGGAGAAGATTTTGACAGTGGGGGGGGGGCTGCAGGGGTGAAGAGGAATCATTCCCTTTTCCCTTCCACTGATGCAATCTGTTCCATTAATTGGATACTGCTGCCCCATGTCTTTTTCCACCCTGTTTTAAAGAACTAATATAACATTAAAAAGGGCTGAACTGCAGACATTTTCAGAGACTTCCAAGGCTTGATGAGGCACCCCCAACATAAAAGGGTATTCAGAGCAGATTTGGAACATGTGGGGGGCATAGAGGGGAGGAAGGGATGGGGAAGTCCCGCCTCATGAGTGGAAGTTTGTTTGGTGCATAATTTGCAAATACCAAGCATGAATACTTTACCATGTCATGTTTAATTTGGAGCCTCCTGTTCCATTCAATTTTTCATGGACAAGTGCAATAGTTTCTATCTCTAATACTCCAGGCATGAATTTAAATATTTAAAACCCAAACAACAAAAATCCTGCTTCCATACAGCTGGATTCTGATATTTCATTTTCATTTTGCAGCTTGAGAACTTCCACAGCTAAACTGGGAAAAACTTTGCTCTAATTTGATGAAGTAGCAAAGGGATAAGGTACCTATCCTCTCCTTCCTGGCTGGGTTATAGAGGGAAATCTCCTCTTTTCCCTGCCTCCTCAACTCTGAGTGAACCAGGGGTCTTCTGCAGCTTACCACTCATGCCACAATTATATAATTTGATATAAATAACAGGGCGGGGGACTGTTCCAATGTAACATCAGTTTCCTTTACCCCATCAGATTTCATTCATGGTAATGTATTCAGATGGTCCATGAACATCATTTTTCTGCTCCCTGTCATATCTCAATAACCTTTTCTGAGGTCCAGGCCATCTAGCACGTGTGTGTGTGTGTGTGTGTGTGTGTGAGAGAGAGAGAGAGAGAGAGAGAGAGAGAGAGAGAGAATGAATGAATGAATGAATGAATTTACTAGGCTGGGCACCCCTATTCAATTCTGATGGGGTAATGTGCTCTGGTAGCCCAGCTATCAAATTCCTATACCTATCAGAATTACTTCCACACCCTCACCCATTGCCGTGTGTCCTTCATTTAGGCAGGGTATAAATATAATAAATATAATAAATAAATAACTTGTGTGTATACACATGTGATGACAAACACGGAACTAAGGGAACCTTTGCCAGAACTGTGGTGCGCGGACAACAGAGTTATGTACTATATTCTAGCAACATGGAGAATAGCTACTTCTAAAATGGGGAAATTACCTCAAGCATTCAGGAGTCCAAAAGTGCAGACTTTATTTTTTACAAATGTTGTTCTTAACACACGTACGCATGCACACACACACACACGCACACTACAAATGAGAAAAACGGCTTGGTTAGTATACCAACCCCAACACAGGGGTGGGCAACTTCAGAGGGCCTGGGGGCCAATCTCCGCCTGCCCCCGCCCCCCTGGAACCCACCAGAGGACTCCAAATCCCCCAGCTGCCCAATCCCCTGCTGCCAAAGTGCCATCAAATTTTGGAGGGAATTTGTGGTGAGGAAAAAACCCACTTTTTGTGTGGGGGTTTGTTTGTTTTGGTGCAAAATTGTGCTAAGCCATGGGGGAGTGCAGTTTTGCATTAGAATAAAGTGCTCACTCCCTGCATGCTTTGTATTAAAGAAAAATTGTGTCTTTTTTTTTCTTTTCTTTTTTTTTGTTGCCACTGGCAGCCATGCAGCAATGCAGTAGCAACTTGGGGGTGGCAGGGACCACAAAAAGGGATGGGGGTGGATGCAGCCTAGCACATGGACAGTGGAGGCACCTACCCTATGGAATTTCCTCCTGAGATATGGCTGGCCTCATCTGTGGCTGCTGCTTTCAAGAGGACTTTAAAACTCTTCTGTTCTCCCTGGCTTTGAATTGAACATTTCTATGTTATCCGCTACTGACAGATATTTTTATATTGTATTTTATTGAGACTGGTTTTATTTGCTTTTTTATATATTAAATATGATTCGATTCATAAACTTCTATTGTTTTAAAGCTGTAAGCCGCCTTGGGAAAACTATGGTTTTGAAAGGTGGCTGAGAAATGCATTAAATAAATAAATATGCAATCATACTTTAAAGCTCAGAATCAATGGCTCTCTGAGGGACAATCTAATAAGGCTAAATCCAATAGCCCAGGGACACTTTGTAAGCTAGCTGGGCTTTGCAAAGCCAATGACAAAATTGCAGAATTGTTGGGCTGAAGAGAAAGAAGATCTAACATAATCCAATTTCTTTGAGCCGAGGCCTAATTCTCCTTAAATGTTTTTTCTTCTTCTTACAGAATCCACACTATTTACGGTTGTAAGGAAAGAGGAGGCAAAAGCAGATGTTGGACATATTGAGCAAAGGAGAATTTGGTTTTATTTATCCCATTTTCTATCCCGTAGTGAAAGTGTTAGAGATTCATCGTAGCTGGAGGTGTACAGAATTGGCAAAGAGCAGTTGGCAGGCCCTCACAACACTCAGCCGTTTGGAACGGCAGAAACTAACGAGGGTGTTTGTTTCAGAAATGCCTTGAGATGTTTAGTTTCTACTAATAGCAACCATCCCAAGAGGCACCAAGAAATGTTTCTTGGTTCAAAATTTGCTAAGATGTTTACACAGAGATGTTGGTATTCCATATTCATTAATCTGAGCTACCATTTGCCATGACACTGAAGAAGGGCTGATCTACATGCTACAGCTCCCACATCACCACTCCATAGAAGTAATCACTATGTGGCTGCACGAGGCAGTAATGTAAAGGGTGGTTTAACACAGAGATTGGCACTATTGCCAAACGATCACCACTGAGTGCTAAACTAGATGTGATGTTAGTTGTATGCATGCAATTGATGCACACATTTTTTTATTATGTAAATAGCAGCCCCGAGGAAGAGTGAAGGTAAGCTCCTATCAGTGAGCATATTTAAAAAGTTTGCACATGTGTGGAAAATGAAAGCACATGGCAGTGCACATCCTGCCATTCCACACACTGCAGCTATTGAGATATATTTTGAACTGTTGATACGATAGGCCAATTATTCATTTTTCTGCCTTGGCATATTGGCCTCAGTCAATTGACAAAAGGCTGCTGCAGAATAGACTAATACAGGAGCCTTCCCCCAACCTGGTGTCCTCCGAATATTTTGGAGAACAACTCCCGTTAGCCCTGACAATTGGCCAATGCTGGCTGGGGCTGATGGGAGTTGTAGTCCGACTCCAAGCCATTTGGAGGGCACTGGGTTGGGAAGGCTGGAATGCAGCATACTGAAGGCAGTGAAGTCAACCACGTGTAATAGTGGAGGGAATGGGACTCACAAGGTATGCAAATAGGAACATAACTTGCTAACGGGTCCTTTTATTTTTTTATTTTTTTTTTAATTGAATTTTCCAAAACAACATTTGGCTTCTGCCTCATTGTCCGACAAACATTACCAATCCTTATCCAATCTACGGTAAGTTTCTTCTATTTTCACAGAAAGAATTTCTATCACCGTACCAATATTCAGACATCAAAACCAAGAGTTAAGTCACTTTCCCTCCTCCCCAAGAAGTCCACCAGAGGTTTCCAGTCTTTCTTGAATGAAGTTAAAAAAATTTCTCTAATTAAACAAGTCAATTTTGCCATCTCTGCTAAGTCCAACATTTTCAACAGCCAGTCTTCTATAGTTGGTATAGTTGCTTCTTTCCATTTTTGAGCATAGATTATTCTTGCTGCCGTCATCATATATTGTAATAATGTTCCATGGTCTTTCTCAAGTTGTAAGTCCATTATACCCAATAAAAACATTTCTGATTTCAGTTTAATATTCACTTTTAAAATCTTTTGTATCCATGTGTGTATTTGTACCCAATATGTTTTCACTTTTTTACATGTCCACCAAACATGATAAAATGTTCCTTCAGGACTTTGACATTTCCAACATACATTTGACACATTATTATACATCTTAGCCAATTTCACAGGAGTTAGGTACCAACGATACATCATATTGTAAAAATTCTCTCTAAGATCAGAACACAATGTGAATTTTATACCTTTAGTCCACATGCGTTCCCATTGTTCCATCATTATATTATATCCAAAGTTCCTTGCCCATTTAACCATACAGTCTTTAACTTGTTCTTCTTCTGTCCCAAACTTCAACAAAAATTTATACATTTTTGCAATTACATGATCATCACCTGTACACAATTGTATTTCAAATTCAGACTTATCCTCTTCTATATCATACATTCTTTTATCCACTTTAAATCTCTCTAATAATTGCATGTATGAGAACCAGTGTAAGTTATAACCTTCTGTTACTAAACAATCCCGTGTTTTAATCCAGTGTGTTCCCTGATGCAAATATTTCTCGGTATTTTAACCAGTTCTCATTGCTTGTCATTTCTTTCCTGTATAATGCCTCTTGGGGTGAAATCCATAAGGGTAATTTTGGGCATAACCTAGGCTTGTATTTATTCCAAACTCTTAATAACACCCTTCTGATATAGTGGTTCTTAAAATCTACATTAACCTTAGCTTTGTCATACCACAAATATCCATGCCATCCAAACCTTAGATCATGCCCTTCTAATTCTAGAAGTCTGTTATTTCTCAATGTCACCCATTCCTTCAACCAAACAAAACAGCAAGCATTAAAATACAATTTCAAATCAGGTACACCCAATCCACCCCTTTCTTTCGCATCCTGTAGCACTATATATTTAACACGTGGTTTCTTTCTTTGCCATATAAATTTAGATAAGTCCTTTTGCCATTCTTTAAAGGGCACATCATTAGTTAAAATTGGCAGTGTTTGAAGTAAAAACATCATTCTTGGTAAAACATTCATTTTTATCACAGAAATCCTACCCAACAAAGACAATTTTAGTTTCTCCCATTTCAACATATCATTTTTAATTCCTAACCATATCTTAACATAATTGTTTTGAAACAATGTGGAATTCGAATTTGTCATTATGATACCAAGATATTTTACCCTTTTTTCAATTTTAAAACCTGATGTTTGCATCAATATCTGTTGGTCTTCCGCTCTCATATTCTTCACCAACATTTTTGTTTTTTCATGATTTACCTTGAATCCTGCCAACCCTCCAAACATTTAATTTATCCAACAGAGTTTGCACTCCTTGTAGTGGATTTTCCAAGACTATCATCAAATCATCTGCAAAAGCTCTCAACTTGTATGATTCTTTTTAAATTTTTATTCCCGGGATTCTTCCATCTTTCCTAATATCTCTAAGCAAAACTTCTACAACTAAAATAAACAGTAGTGGAGATAATGGACAGCCTTGTCTTGTTCCCTTTTGTATCATACAGGGCTTTGTCAATTCACCGTTAACAATTATTTGTGCTTTTTGTGTCTAATATATTGATTTTACTCCTTTAATAAAATTCTCTCCAAAATCCATTTCATTCATTACTCCAAATAAAAAACTCCAGTTCACGTTGTCAAAGGCTTTTTCAGCATCCAAAAAAATCAGTGCTGCTTGTTTTTCATTATGACAATTTAAATATTCCAACACATCCAATGCAGTTCTAATGTTATCTCTTAATTGTCTTTTAGGCAGAAAACCACATTGATCCTGATGAATAAACTCTTGTAAAATTTTCTTTAATCTTTCCGATAGAATCATTGTAAATAATTTGTAATCATTATTCAATAGTGAAATTGGCCTGTAATTTTTAACAGAAGTCAAGTCTTGTCCTTCTTTAGGTATCAATGGGTCCTTGATTACATCGGTAAAATGTTGGGGAGTCTGCAATGCTAGAAAGCTATGTGTGTAGTGGAAGACTGCACACACAGTGTGATGTATGTATGTGTGTGGTGTATGTATACAAATCTACAGTACAACCGCAAATGGAATACTGTATGTAGTTCAGGTATACTGCACCTCAAAAAGGATACTGTAGAGCTGGGAAAGATGCAGGAAAGGGCAACCAAAATGATCAAGGGGCTGAAGCAATTTCTCTGTGAGGGAAGATTACAACATGTGGAGATTGTTAGTTTAGAGAAACAGTGAGTACAGGTGAGACATGATAGAGGTGTATAAAATGCACGATATGGAGAAATTGGATATTGAACCTCGGCTCAAAGCACAAGAACCTGGGGTCATCCAAGGAAGCTGAATGGTGGGAGATTCGGGTCAGAGTAAGGAAGTACTTCACACAGCACCTAAACTATGGAATTTGCTATGGAACGATGTAGTGATGGCCACCACGCAGGGCAACTTTAAAATGGGATTAGACTATTTCATGGGGGATAAGACTGCCAATGGCTACTAGTCACGATGGCTATAGGTTACCTCCAGTATCAGAGACAGTATCAGAGACAGTATACCTCTCAGTAACAGTTGCTGAGGAACATGACAAGGAGGGTGCTATTTCACTCATGTCTTGCTTGTAGGTTTCCCATAGGCATCTGGTTGGTGTGGGAACAGAATGCTGGACTAGATAGGCCTTTGGTCTGATCCAGGAGGGCTCGTCTTATGTTCACTGCCTTCAGGATATAGGCCTGCAGGAGGAAAGGGAAACTAAAACCTGTCGGCTTTTTTAACCATACCCAAGGCCCAGTATTACACACAGGAGAAGGCATATTTGACATTTCTGTTGTAGCTGTGTATATGGTTGAACAGGCAGGACACTTTTTCAGTTTAAACAGATTGGTTCAATTAGATTTGTCCTAGGTCACTGACTGGGAAGTTCATTGATCTAATGCTTATTTAAAATATATCAAGCAAATCTGATTCCATGGTGGGTGTCTAAGTAAGCAGAGCCCTCTATTTCTTGACTTCTAGGCCTTTAACAAAAGGCATCACAATAGGAGTAAGAAGATGCACCCATAACAGATTTAGCTCTTGGATGCATCCATAACAGATTTAACCATAAAAGGTCTAATATGAGCTTTATAGAGCAAATGGATCCTTTACCACCATTTCTGTCTGAAGTTATAGTTTTAGCTTTGTAAATGCCCCCAATCCCAAATGCCAGTCTGCATTTATAAGGCTGATTCACACATGGATGGTCATCATTTAATGACTTCACACCATCTTTCAATGAACAAAAAACATTTGAAATGTAATAATTAATATTAAAATTAAAACAATAACCTACTTTTAAAAATCAGAAAACAACAAGAAAAAGCAGTAAAAGCAGCAATAGAACAAAGAAACAGCCAAGATAAAACCAATAAGCCTTTAAGAGCTTTTCACCTAGCAAAGAAAAGCTAATAAAGTAGATTCCAGCTGAGTGTCTCTGGGAAGAGCATCCTGCAACTTGGGCCAATTACCAGAAAGGCCCTCTGCTTCTACCTGAAGGCAGCAGCAGCACCCAGAGCAGGGCCTCTGACACAGATCTCAAAGAGTGAGCAGCTCCTATAGCAGGGCTCTCCAACCTTGGGTCCCCAGATGTTGTTGGCCTACAGTTCCCAGCATACCCAGCCAGCATGGCTAATGGCAAGGGATTCTGGGAGCTGTAGGCCAGCAACATCTGGGGACCCAAGGTTGGAGAGCCCTGCCCTATAGGGTAGTCCTTTGTGAAAAATCTGTTAGGTCAGCTTTCCCCAACCTGGTGCCCTCTAGATGTTTTTAACTTCAACTCCCATTAGCCCTAGCCAGCATGGCCATTGTTCAGGAATGTTGGGAGTTGTGGTCCAAAACACCTGGACCACAACTCCCAACATTCCTGAACAAGGGCACCAGGGTGGGGAAGGTTGTGTTAGGCTGCCATCGTATGCCCACTTATATGAGAGTACCATAGAATTTAATGGGACTTACTTCAGAGTAGACACACATAAAATTGCTCTGTTAAGAAGGGAAAGATGGAATAGCTGCACTAGAAGCTGTACATTTGGAAGCTCCTTCAGTTCACATGTGCCGCATCAAAGGCATCAAGTGCTGAGTAATCAAGTGATGTGGACACGTGATATGCATGCACCTGGATTTTTAAGGATCTCCCTGCCCTATTTAACATTCAAGTGTGGTTGTTTTTAATAATCAGCCTTAATTACTACTTTTCCATTCTCAGTGCTTGTTCCAACATGACTTTCATTTGAGATGAAGGTACAGTCCAAACGTAGTGCATAGTTTCACAACTTCCCCGAAGTTGCTCAGGTAGCTCATCATTGGAATTCAATCCATTTTTTTTTTTACTCCTCTGAGTTTGATTAAAGGCATTTTTCTGCTGAGCTCTCCATTGCATGCGGCTTGTAAAATGCACTAAAGAAAAATAATGGCATGGCAGACATTTTTACGCAGGATAATAAGAAGAGGGCATGATGCATAAATAGATCTTGTTATTTCTATGCAACAAGCAGTCAAGCAGCACTGCCAGCAAAGAGCACACATAGCCAAGGTGTGGGAATAAGGGGCATCTCGCACAGGAAAGTTATACCCTGGTTGAAGTGTGGTATTAAATATTCCATCATATCATTTCAACCTGGGCTCCTGAACTAAGTGATCTGAGTGCTACAGTGTTGTTTTTAGGCAGAAAACTGGCTGGTGGCAGTGAGAAAATGCATGTGTGCCAAGAAAGCCAGCCTAGATAACAACTGCTTCTGCAACAGAAGGGAAATCATGTAACTGTTCTTCCACTTGGCTGGGTGAGTACATTCCTTTCTTTACAATAATAAAAAAAAGACAGCCCAACTAACAAGCAAAGCAACCTCAGTTCTCAGATGGGTCAATTTTACACCATCATCTTTTTTAAGAAACACAGAACAACCACATCTGCAGTTAAAAAACAGAACGAAGCGGATGGTTTGAAGCCTGCTGGCTGACATTATATGACATCCCATCATGCAGCACATGGATCCTGGGTTGGTTGGTTTCCATACAGATCTCGATCCAGTGTATAATCACAGTGTGGTTTATTTTATTGCTAATATAGGATTGTATATTATTTGATTGACTAGAACTTTATCAGTTGGTTGGATAGAACGTTATCCATAAAAATAAAGTATTTATTTTTAAAACCTCAAAAAGTAGAAAGTATTATAAAGATCCAAGCCCTACACACACATCTACGAAGATTAGTCTTGCACCATTTGGTCAGGGTCAACAAATCAGCTCTCTCATCTATTAAGCAATTGTGGAGCCTCGTAGCTGTACCACCCAGCTCGAAACACAGATTTTCCCTAAGATTTTTCCAAGTTAAGCCTCTTACTTTTGTGAGATAACAGCTCCCACTTAATGACAGCTTGTTTTTATAATAGGAAAAAAATCCAGTTCTCCTTGTCTGCTAGTGCTCCACACTCCTCCACCTGCTCTGCCCAGCTCTGCCCATCCAAGACTCCCCCCCCCCCGCCAAGACACCATCATCCTCACCAACTTTAAGTGATTCTGGGGGAACTACCCTTTAGCTTTGGCAACTTGAACATGACAGCATGCTTGAAGTGTGGAAGGGGTAACTTTAAACAGGGATTCTGCCTGGGTACCAGATCCTCCCTGCCCAACCTGCTCAAGGACTGGACTTCCCCATCCATACAACCACCATTCCATGTTGGAGCGTGTGCATAGTGTGTGCGGGTTGGGAGATTTAATATTCTGTCTGTGTGCTAGCAGACGCTTAAAATTCCACACACAGATCTTCCAGATCTCACCTCCCCCCTCACGCAGCGTGCAGCGTGTTGTGCCAGTTTAACCAGCCCAGTCTGCCCTGTTGTCAGACTGCTTCCAGCTTCTCCGTTGCAGATTAATCCATGGAGTCAGGAAACACTCTGTAACACCACAGGTCTAATTCTACCTGTTTATTCACTTAGCAAGTAAAGTTCTACAGAGTATACATTTCCTAGTTACAGTCCATGTGCAGAGTATAAATGCATAGCAAGCATTACATCCAGTGGAGTAAGTTGAGCTTCACTCCACCTCAGCAAAGACGTTACATTGTTGCAGTAACAAAGTCTAGCAAGAAGAACAACAAGAAGAGAGAAAGCAGTCCAGCTTCTCTCTAAGATGGCTTCAGACAGAAAAACAAGTTAGCACGTCATCAGAACATACAAACCATGTGACTAGCTCATATTGTTTCCACAGTCAAGTTTCCCATGCGAAAACACGAGATTCCAGAAAGACACAACAAACCTGTTTACAGCCATTCTGTCCCTTCCATGTGTAAACAATGTTCTGCAGCTGGTTAAAGTGATACATATCACAACATTCCACCCCCTCACACACATTGATTAGCAATGGTCCAGTAGCCCAAGCTGAAGGATCACCCAGTGCTAAATGAGATGCTGGGGTGTCCTCTTATTTAGTGATGAGATGGGTGCCAACCAGTTAGGAGGAAGGCTGAGAGTGGCACCGCCTTTTGTCTGGCTAGTGACTCTGTCAGGCACACCTCCAAGTGTCCCGACCCAGCCCTACAGCATGGCGAGACAATGTCCAGGCAGCCTTTTGGGCCAGATGCCTGCTGGGTGGAAGTGACACCTCATGTGCTGCAGCTGCAGAATACAGCACAAGGAGTCACTTCATACCCCACAAGCATTCTGCGCAAACGCTCCTGTCACTTCATGAAGGTTGTTCAACAGGTCATTGAACATTCACCTGGTGTTTTGCAAGATGCTGCTCCGCACCCAGCAGGCAGCTTTTCACGCGAGGTGCTTGTTTGTAATGAATGAGTTCATTATAAGCAGATAAAAGCTTCTGAACTTAAATATAACTTCTTATCTATATACTGTATATAAAAGAAGAAGTCCTGACTGACTGACTGACTGACTCATCAACGCCCAGCTCAAACCGTTTAATCTAGGAACGTGAAATTTTGAAGGAACATTGTTGTTATGACGTAGACACCCACTAAAGAAGGATTTTTGGAAATTCCATCCCTAAGGGGGTGAAAAGGGGGGGAAATTGCCCCACTCTCATATCTCCTATGGGCAAAACAACAGGGGAGCAGTTCTGCAAATCAGCCTCACCTCATAATTGCTGCAGGAGCCAATAGGAGCAGTTATGCAAATAGCCCATACGACACTTAGAATGTTCGTATGAATTCCTGCAGGGGTCAATAGGAGTGGGTATGCTAATCTCCCCTAGGCCATTTAGAATTTTCTCTAAGGGCGTGAAAAGGGAGGGAAACTTTTTAAATGACTGAATGACTGAATGACTGTTGTGTGTGGGGCGTCGTTGCATAGGTTCCATCATGTTTTGACGGATCTACCCCAAACTTGGCATGGTCACTCTTCATCACCTGTAGACTCTCAGGATTAACCTGATTTTTCTTTAAGATCAGATATTTCTGTCAGAAAAGATTCCTGCTGCCAGCACCCAGCCCACGCAAGCGAAGCTGCGGGCAACAGCTAGTTTCCCATATACGTTTCTTTCGCTAACACTTCATAGCTACTAAATCATATTGTTACCCTCTTCCCACTTCTCCAAGCAGGGGCACAGCTCTTGGCCAGATTAAGTTTCCTTTGGAAGGAGGTGACTGGAGGATGATGGCATTTTGAAATATTGGAGTTTATTTACCAGGGCCAGCCCACGACATTTTGCTGCCTGAGACAAAGGACAAGTAAGCTGACAGGAATAGTAATTAAATCATACTTGAACGCTGGCAACAGCAGGATAGTGTCGGCCACCACACCCAATGGCATCAGGATAGTTTCAGGAGTGCAGGACAGGCCATGTGGCACACACAACTCTGTCCTCTAAGAGAATGGAATGCCCTGGGGTCTCAGGCATGGCTGTGGGGCTGCTCCCCCCACCCCTGTCATCTGCTGTCTCACTCTGCCTAATGGTAGGGGTGGCCCAGTTATTTACAAATACGGTATACAGGTTGAGCAGAGGTGGAGGCACAGACAGTCAAAGTCTACTTCTACCTCAGTGATGCCATCAGGGCAGGGCTTCGGGGCAGACTGACAGGGCCCCCACTCAGCAGAACGAGCAAGCGGGCCCAGAAACACAGCAGCAGAGCTGGCTTACCATGTTTTGAAGTAGGTGAAGTACTTCACATTACCATTTAAAGAGGGTGGGTCCCCATACGGCTGGAGTGTTGAACCTCTTTCAGCCAGAGGACCAAATTCCATCTTGGAGAAAGTCTGGTGGGTGTGTCCAAAAGCAAAAGGGGTGTGGCCCAAAATATCACCATGTTTTAGCTTAAAGCTCTTACTGCCAGTAACTGAGCCTTAGGAGAGGGATTTAAACCTTTTAGAATTGGGAGGGGAGACATCACAAAAGCTGAGAAACCACAAAATGATCAGTGATCGGAAGAAAGGGTGTGTGGTCATCTGGAGAACTCCAGACGGTCAGGTTGGGACCCAGGAAGGGCCAAATTTGGGCCCTGAGCCTGAGGCTCTGCACCCCTGCCATGGGGCCATTAAGTCCAGAGTCTAAAATTACAGAACTGCACCACTGTGCACCCACCAGAGAGAAGCAGCCAGTGCCCCAAAATGCTGTTACGTTTACAGAGGCCAAAACTCAGCTCTCTGCCCGTTTCTCTGTATGCCTCTTAAGAACGGCAGCCTCTAGTCTAGTTCAAACATCTTCCATTTCTTCAAAGCCTCACCTGCATCAAATGTGGCCACCCCACCTAACATGGAAGGCCGGCTGTGGCCCTGACTCTGGCAAGCGGCAGCAAGCACGCACATGTAGGGCCCTTCCATAGAAAGAGATGTGCTACCGTATCCCTAGAAAGAAAACCTCAGGTCAAGCGCTCTCGAGCTAAGTCAGCAGGACTACCTCTCGAGCTACCTCTTAGCGCTCTCGAGCTAAGTCAGCAGGGGCACAGGAGCTGTGCCCCTGCTTGGAGAAGTGGGAAGAGGGTAACAATATGATTTAGTAGCTATGAAGTGTTAGCGAAAGAAACGTATATGGGAAACTAGCTGTTGCCCGCAGCTTCGCTTGCGTGGGCTGGGTGCTGGCAGCAGGAATCTTTTCTGACAGAAATATCTGATCTTAAAGAAAAATCAGGTTAATCCTGAGAGTCTACAGGTGATGAAGAGTGACCATGCCAAGTTTGGGGTAGATCCGTCCAGTCCACAGGACCGGTGCAAGGCAGTTTGGCGCCCTAGGCCAATTCGGGTATTTAGCGCCCCCCCCTCGGGTGGGGGGGGCGGGCTCCGGAGCAAAGCAGCCTAAAACGCCTGCTCGCCCAGCGCCCCCCCCCCCCCGCGCGGCCAGCAGCCCTCTGTGGGCCTGGAGCAGCGGCAGCAGCAGCATCTCGGCCAGCAGCAGCGCGCTCAGAGGGGCCCGTCCAGGATGCCCAGCCGGGCGCTGGGCCATGTGATGCCGCCTCCTCCTCCATGCCGCAGCCTGCGGGGTCCACCCCCTCGGGCTGGGCTGTGAGCGCTCTGGTGCCGGGGCCCGGATCGGGCATCCCTCAGCATGAGCATTGGATGGCCGCGAGAGACGAGACCCCCGAGGCAGAGCGCGAACGCTACTCATGGAGCCATGGGCCGGGCAGCTGCGGCGTGTGCTCTGGAGGCGAGGCGGCAGCGGCACCGCCCCCTGCAGGCAGGGTCCCAAGGCAGCGGTGGCTGCCCCCTCCCCTCCTCCTCTAGCCGGGCTCGGGCCCGGCCTCGCCGCCTGCCCCGCACCCGCCGAGGACCCGCTTGGGCATCCCCGCAGGAGGCGCCGGGGAGGGAGGGACGGAGCCTCTGCCTTCCTCCCCGCCCCGCTGTCGGCTGCGCAGCCTGCGCCTGCCCGGGGACAGAGGCTTAGATGGCGAGAGCCGGGAGAGCAGGCGGGGCGGCGAGCCGGAGGAGAAGCGGGCGGAGGCGCCCTGGCTCATGATGGCGGGTGGAGGCACGCCCCCCCGCCGGGGAAAGCTTAGCGCGACACCGAGCCTGCCCGCAATCCCCCCGCGCTGACCTGGTGTGACTGGTGGCCTCTCCGCAGCTGTCCCGCCCGGCCGCCTCGCCGACAGATCCGGGCTCCGCGAGCGGCAGGCGGGCAGCGCGTCGCCCAGCAGTCCCGGTGGTGGTGAGGAAGAGTCGGCCGGCAGGAGCAGAGTGCGCCCCCTTCAGCCACGCGCCCTAGGCAGCTGCCTAGTTGGCCTAGTGGTAGCGCCGGCCCTGCCAGTCCAATGTAGCTGGGAGTGAACTTTGGCAAAGCTGTAACCAACATATGAACTTGGAATTGAATATTGTGCTTGGGAAGGAACCTTCCATTCCTCCAGTAAATGTTTTCCTAAAACACAGAGAGATCATAATAAAACATCTACTCCTTCTGTCAACACTCGGGCTTCTCCAAGCTAGCACTTGGAGAAGTGCTAGCACTTTATTTATTTTTTACATTTAAATCTTGCCTTTCATCCAAAAAGCTCAAGGTGGCCATACTTTGCTCTCTTCCCCATCACTGGTATCGTCACAGTGACCTGGTTTGCACAACATGGGTAACCCGTTGTGGGTAACTAGCCACGGTGAGTTGTTGTGTCATCCAAACCCAGACCGCTTTTCACAGGGTGGCTTATTTTTTGGGAATAAGCCACCCCGACAATCCATGGCTTGCTCTGGGACTTGCTCATTCCGTGATGGGTTGTCCTGTTGTCCAAACCCAGGAGAGCAATTTTATTGTGGGTTGCAGGAATTGGCCAGCGAGCTGCTCGGCAAGAGCAACAAAAAACCCAAAAAGGGGGTGGTGAGATTTACACCTCCTTCATGGCAAGATCCTCATCTTTTTCTTTCTTTTTTGCCCTGACTGTCCTCAGGGTACTGAGCATTTTGCACTTTCCCCTGAGACTCTAGCTGTTCAGGAAAGTACAAAAGTGTATCCCACCCCCTTTTCTGGGTCCCCTTTAAAAGGGGTTTTTTGACAGGGACATATGGCTGTATATATCCCTGTCAAGAATCACCCATTGCCCTGTCAAAAAACCCTTTTAAAGGGGACCCAGAAAATGGGGTGGGATGCACTTTTGCACTTTCCCGAGCAGATAGCATCTCGGAAAAGCACAAAAGGCTCAGCACCCTGAGGATAATCAGGGCAAGAAAAGAAAAAAGATGAGGATCTCGCCATGAAGGAGGTGTAAATCTCACCACCCCCTTTTCATGGGGAACAATCCCTTGCACCTTTGCTTTCCCTTGACACTTTGCCTTTCGACACCCGTCAAGAGAAAAAAAGAAAAAGCCTATTTGGAGCCTCTCTGGGTCAATGTCCAGGGTTGGCACCTGCTGCACTTTGACATCCTCCAGGACATCGTCCAGCCGAGGATCCCGATGTCTGCACTCATGGAACTGCGCAGTTGCACAAGCGGGGCTTTACAAAAAGAAAAGAAAATGAAAACATTTGTGTACATTGCACCACTTGGGCACTTTGAAGGGGCTGTCAGTGGATGTCAAAACAGAAATTGTGAAAAACGGCTGTCAAGCCAGACTTCACAATTTCCAGGGGGGGGGGGGAATGGTTAAAGGGGCAAAAAAGCCACGGCGAATGAAAAAGGGCTCATGATCACAGCAGGGGGGGAGCAGGCAAGTTGGTCCTGCCACGGAGTCCCCTGGGATACCCACAGGAGGACCAAGGGGGAAGGAGGAGTGGAAGAGGGGGAACAACTCATGGTGATCCTCTCTCAGGCGCACCACAACCTACCCACCGTGGCTTATTGCCAGGGTGGGCTAGCATGATGTGCAAATGCATCCATTGTCTGTTGGGCATACTGTGGGTTGTTCCGCAAACAAACAACCCACCACGGCTTATTCACAGGGTAGCTTAGCGTGATGTGTGAACACACCCAGTAACTCTGTGAGGTAGGTTGAGCCCCCTGATTGTGGAACGCTGTCCCCAACAAGGTCTGCCTGGCGTCAACATTGTCATCTATTCAGCACCATGGTAAGACTTTCCTCTGTCCCCAGACATTTGATGGCATATGATAGGCTGTTTAATGCATCTGTCGAATTTGCTTACTGATGTTTTAGTTGTTTGATGGGGTGGTTGTACTTTAGTGGACAATTGTTTTAGCTGTTCTAAATTGTGTATGTTTTAATTCTGTTGTAAATCACCTTGAGCCTTTTCTTGAGAAAGAAGAAGAAGGGGAAGAGGAGGAGGGGATAGTGACTGGCCCAGGTTCACCGGGTATGAGCAAGGGTTTGAACCCGGGTCTCTCCAGTCATTATGCTGGCTCAGCTTGTCTGAGTGTGGAAAGCTAAGCAGGGTCAGGCCTGGTTATTACTTGGATGGGAGACCCCTCCTCTAGTTTCCTGCATTGAGCAGGGGGTTGGACTTGATAGCCTTGTAGGCTCCTTCCAACTCTATGATCTATGAAATCTATGAAATCCCCTAGTCCATCCATCTTGCAAATTGCCAAACCACACTAGGTCTTTAGCAACTTGCCATGTTTTGATTGCATTTTTCCTATCAGAAACAAACTGGAAGACCCTTTTTGCTACTGCACTTTTGCTTCTACATGGTGTGTGTGTGTGTGTGTGTGTGTGGGCGTGGGCGTGGGTGTGGGTGTGAGAGAGAGGGGGGTTTATAGAGCTCTCTCTTTATATATAAAAAGGCATAATTAGATCTACTGTCCCACTACTCTGATTTTTTGTTTAAACTTTGCTGAGCAGATTGTAAACCCCAGGGAAGAGTTTTTCCCTTTCTCTTTGTAGCCTTCATTCTTTTTGTTCTTTGCTGTGTTGACTAATCAGCCAACAACCCAAAACTGGAAGAAAGGCAGGTGTAGTGCAAGAGCACTGGCATGGCAATTAATCTCTAACATATGCTCCAATTTGTCTCTGCTTACCACAGGCACTCACTATTTTTGCTGGTACCGGTCTCTGGTAAGACACTATCCCTATTTTGCCTTTGGCAAAAGTTTTGAGGATATGTTTAAAACTGGGGTCGGGAACTTGCAGCCCAAGGGCCACATGCAGACCTTGTCCTACTTTGCAAACCTCACCCACTTTGGCTATGGCCTGGGCCACTGCTGGGAAGTGGACCCCTACAGGCTTCATCCAAGGTAATGCAAACCTCAACAGCAAAATGCTATGAGTATTGGATTACAGCATAAATATCTAAATGGGGAAGTGTAGTAATTGTTGCTGAATCTATGTGAGTTGTAGGTATTCTATAATAATTTTAATATATTAGCATATTTACGTATTTTATTTCTTACACTTTTAGACTGCCCAATAATTGAAGTTTTCTGGGTGGTGTACAGGTAAATTTTAAAAAAACATAATAAAGGTAAAATAATAATGATAAAACAGCACATAATAAAACTAGCAGCAAGGGGTAAGAACAACAGAAGAGCACATAAAAAAATCAAAGTAAAACCAGCCACAAAAATAAAACAAAGCAGATAGATCTAAAAGCACTAAAAACCATTCTTAAAATGACAGGAAGAATAAAAAGATCTTTACCTGGCACTGAAGAGACCATAACGTAGATGCCAGGTGAGTCTCTCTGGGAAGGGCATTCCACAGATGGAGGGCCACCAAGGAAAAGGCCCTCTCCTTTGTAGCCACTCGCCTTGCCTCATTTGACGGGGGCATCTCAAAGAGGGTATTGGATGATGACCTTAGGATCTGGGTAGATGAATCTGAGAGGAAACACTCCTTCAGTAACCTGCCCCCAAGCTACTGATTAATTGATTTGATTTGTACCAAGAAAAATGACACTCAAGGTGGCTTTAAAGGTTTAGGGCTTTAAAGGTTAAAGTAGAATTTTGGAAATGGACTGAGAGCTAGTGCAGATGGCCAAGCACTGGCATGACCAGCTCCACTGAGAGGCTTTTTTTTTTTTTAAAGAAGAATACTGCTTGATCAGATAACTATCACAGCATGTGCCACCAGAGAAGTATAATAGGGAGGTGCTCAAATAGTTATTGTTGGTTTGCGAGCAAAGCTTTCCTATTTTCATTTGTGAAATGTTGGGAGAATATGGACTCTGACTGCACCAGCCACACTGGCACTTATGTGTTATAGAGTTTGTAAAGAAATAATATTCATGGGTTGAGAATGCAGGGAAAAGGTATCATGGCTGCGTAAGCAACTTTAATTCCAGCAATAATCAATGCATATTGGAGAGAATGGGATCATGCCCCCATTCTGCTATTGTGAAGAAGACCCAATCAATGCCCGGAGATTGGACAGAGAGCCAGTGAACATGATCCAATTCCCCCCTTCAGATGTTAATTATCCCCTGAATCAAGATCTTCCTAGAACACTCATGGAGTTCAGGGTATGCTTCATTCACTCAGCTATAAATGGCAAATTGCTTTGATATACAGCTCTGCAGAGCAGATTTGGAGTGGATGGAACAGCCCTCATATTCACAAAAGGACAGCCTGAAGAGTTTTGTCTCAATCTCACAAAGAAGTAAAGGGAGCGATTTGGCACATTGGCTCTTATTGAATAATCAGAAAATGTCTACCTAGAGGTATGTGATGGTAAATAGTCAATGTTATTACCAGATCAAGGTGTAAGAAAATCCAGTGCCTAGAAACCAAAGTCAGTCAAATTCACCTATACAATAATCATGGGGGGTGGGGGGTGAATAGCCTATCTAAGAATGCCATGAGAACGGCTAAGAGTATTCAGTATGGGTGTTTGGGTGGGGAGGGCTAATTACTAAATGTTCATGGGAGTTTTAATGGGCCACTACAATCTAAATGTGGTTCAACAGTGTGAGGCCATTGCTGAAATAAAAGGTTAGTTGCCATTTTTGGATGTATTAAATGAAGCAATGAAACTGAGCCTCAAGACAAAACTTTTCCACTCTATTTAGCACTGGGTAGGCCTCAGACAGAGTACTGCATATAGTTTAAGTCACCACTGAGAATAGGAATTTCAAAACTAGAAGAACTATTCACAG
Organism: Shinisaurus crocodilurus; assembly: GCA_021292165.1. NCBI lineage: Eukaryota > Metazoa > Chordata > Lepidosauria > Squamata > Shinisauridae > Shinisaurus > Shinisaurus crocodilurus. The sequence continues at coordinate 70,370,240 of CM037878.1, read as the reverse complement.
TTGTAGGAGCTGAAACAAAGGACATCCACTATGATCCATAGAGCTGTGATTATCTGCCATAAAGAATAGCCCATCATTTTTATTTTTTTATTTATGAGTTACCTTTTGACCCAAACAGAGCCTCAAGGCAATTGTTAAATTAATGCAATGACAGAATTATGTTCTGAGAAGGATGTTGACAACTGCAAAAGGTCCTACAGGTGTAACAAGTGTTCTAAAATACAAGTCCAGCAAAGGGCCAGTCTTAACATGAAACAACACAACGCAGTCACTTTGGGGAGCAGCTTCCATAACAGGCACTAAAGAAGAAATTGTGTCCCTTTCTTAAAAGAAAAAAAGAAAGAAAGGAGAAAAAGAAGAACACAACTTTAGTCATTAAGGCTTACCATGTCAGGAAGTTAATATGGTGAGATATGCACATGTCCACAGCATCCCTGAAGTAATCAATGCCATCACAACATATTTTGCTGCCTGCAGTGGAGCCCAAATGGATCAACACTTTTAGAAGTCTTACTGTATGATTCAGACATCAATTCCTGCCTTCATCTATTTCTCCCATCACCACCAAATTTGGTACTGCTTGAAGCAGGTCACTTCACTCTGCTTCATGGCAGGGCCAGCCCTGGCAGTAATGTGTTTTTCTCTTAGAGCAGTTTCTTTTAGAAATGACCAGGGGGAGCAGCAAACTTTTTTCCTATAACACTTCTGGGAATAATGCTACATCATGTAGTAGTGTTGTTCCCATTGGGCCATTTTTTGTAGGAATGAAGAACCCCAATGGGCTGCTCATTGCAGCTCTGCTGCTGCGTGAAGTGGTAGCAAGTCTCTAGATAAAAGGGGGGGGGAGAACATTATTCTTACTTGACTTGTCTTAATGGTAAGACCACCCTCCAAAAATTGCTAGAATTTTGCCTGCCCCTCCCTAAAATCATCCCATACTTTCTCAGCAGACAAATGGTCCCTTGAAAGGGGCTTTAGTTTCTTTTGTTCTAACATGTATATTCATTGCTTGTTGCAGTTAGTTGCCTGCTTCAGATTATCCCCCCTAAATGAGCAGTCTGGAATCATCACTGAAATGTGAGAGCCCCCTGGGCTGATCTCCAAGATGGAGTTCACTAGCAAGAGAGCACAATAAAAAAGCACAAAAGGGAAATGGGCCACGCAACCTTTGTATCATGCATACATTCTGAACAAAGGTAAAACTCCATGGTTGGGTCTTCTAAATAAGAAAGTTTGAAACTGCTACTCTACTTTAACCACTGTCAAGAAGCTATACAAATGCCACACACATTTGGCTTGACAGCTGCCATATTTTAAGAGCACCACTTTTTCCCCCCCCCCTTTTCTTTTTTTAAACAAGGCTGGAAGGTCTTGCTTGCAATTCTGCAAATACAATTGAAGGCAAAAACCCAGTGACACCTGTCACCAAGAAGGCATCTGGGCTGTAAAATGTTGTTGTGCTCATGTATTATTCTTCTGGCACAAATGCAAGTTGAATCTCCTACCCCAATTAGGGGCTTAGAGACCAGGTCAAGTCCCTTCCTGGATGTATTCCCTAGATACATCTGACCTCAAAAATGCAGGGAGTTTGATTGTTACTTGAGAAGATCTTGGTTAGCTGAACTGTATGTGAAAACACTCCGAAGTCTGCCCCTTGGCTCCCTGAGGCTCCTCTTACACAGCTGATGTTATGAGACTGAACACAATTATTTTACCCACCGTCCTGTTCCTGTTGTTACAATAAAGTCCTGAGCTACCAATGGTTGCAGTTTTGTTTCTGGACCAGGGTCTCAGCTCCTCAGTCCTCATCCTACTTTGAAGTGAAAACATGTAGCACTCCAGCTTCAGGTCCTCAGGATAGAACTTCCTGACATGGCATCACTTATGGTGGTGTGACTGGAGAAGCTATACCCAGTGGAAATTCTTATATTGAATCTACCAACATCAACGTAGTCACATCTGAACTGAAACCTTTTGACTTTTAAGACTATAAAATCCACATGGAAAAGCCAACAAGATGGCTTATAGTAGTAAACTAACTGGCATCTCATGGAATCCTAAAAAATATGCCAGAGCTTTAGCCTGGGAATCTTCTCACCTTCTGCTGGACTATTTATGGTCTGATTCCTTCTCTTTACTGATTGTCTACCTACTTAGGGGAAAGCCAAATGGGAAGTCTCTACACAATAAGAAAGGAAATAGAAGATGGGAAGTTGCTCCAGAAATGAAAGAAGAGCTACACTCTACAGAACTGTGTTAGATTTCCTTAACTTGGCCACTAAAGAACTGGCTCACGTTGAACAATGCAAAGGTCTATCCTAACAGTTCTTTAAGGTAAGATCTTTAGCAACAAAACAGCTCTCTAGGCAGCTTAACTCAGGGGCGGGGGGAGGGGGGCAATGCCTTGACAGGACCATCTTTTACATTGCTGCAGTCCAGCAGCCCACGTCCCGAGGGTACCTCATTACAGAACTGTGACAATGATGCTTTTTATCCTGGCAGCAGTATGATGGTTACTGACTCTATTTTGAAAGCAAAATTGCTTGGAAGGAATGAAGCAGGCAGGCAGAATGATGCATTTCACACATGCGCACCTGTGAAGGCAAAGGCTCTGGAAATGTTCTATTTAGGATGAAAGATACTGGAATTTCATGTACAGACCCTGTTCCAGGATTTGTTGTTTAATCCTGCTTATTGGTTCACTTGTGTGTTTGGATTTTCAAGAGAATCAACTGATTTTCTTCAGCTCAAGATTCCCTTTCTTTTCAGAATGGTAGCTGCATGACAATAATCCATAACATGGGGATAGAGGGCTGAATTCTATCAGGCCTTTCTGCAATCCTGGGCACACGTTCCTGGGAGTAAGCCAAATCAAAAACAATGGGACTTACCTCTGAGTGAACATACATGGCACTGGGCTGTAAGTTTATTACTTTCTTGAGCAAACTGCCAGAAATCAGGAAGATGGTTCCCTATGGTTTTGGCCCTAAATGTATAATTTAATCTCAGCATTCTTGGCAGCTTTTATGACAACAAAACTCTGCCCTATATTCTACTGGGAACTATGTATTATTCAGTGCATCCCTACAAGAAATAAATAGAAGCACTGTGAAAACAGAGAAGACAAGCTATCGTCTTAGTTAAAGGAGAAGGAGGGAAGAGAAAAGCTGTATTTTTTTATTTACTTGCCAAATAAAAATTTCAGAGTTATATTTTCTGAATGCTGGAGTAATGAAAAGAACTGGCCAATGCAAAATGTGCAGAAATATCTAAACAAGACAATATAAAAGAACACAACATATACAGAAAATCAATCCAGACAGCTCCTGTATTTCTTGGGTATCACACTCAGAAAAGAGATAAGAGCCATTTTCCATGAGAAGAAAACATTGAACCCCTCTGGCAAGATGTTAATTCTGCCTTTCCCAACCTGGGGCCCTCCAGATGTGTTGGACTACAACTCCCAGCACCCCCAGGCAGTGCTGGCTGTGGATGCTGGGAGTTGCAGTCTGACACATCTGGAGGGCCCCAGGTTGAGGAAGGTTGTGTTATTTGCTGAAAACATCATGCAAATCCCTGCATGAGCTCTCTCTCCTTAGAACCCACATCCCACCACTCCTCTCTGGGCAGCCAGGAGATCAGTGGCAACAGTGGAGAAAATGGTCTGGGTAGCTACAAACCCAAGATGTACTCAGAAACCCTAACTGTACAGAGGACTTGACCTTTTAGCACAGTTGAGAAGAACATCAACTGTCACCGCAGAAGCTCAAGGCAAAACACCATGTATTTCCTTATAGCCACATTTTACTGGAATTAGAAGCTTACAGTATTCCATAGCTTCAGACCACTGGGCAGTATGTTGCACACAGTCAGTCATGTATGAAAAGTCCTATACATGGTCCAACATATTGACACATGGCTCCACAATAGCTGATATCTCCTTGCCTTTTGCCATCCCTCTCTTGCTATAAGGCATCAAGGGGTAGGCAATGTGGTAGCCTCCAGATGTTTTTGACCCTGTAATCCTTCACCATTGGCCATGCTGGTTGGGGCTGATGAGAGATGGAGTCCAAAACATCTCGAGGGCACCACGTTGCTTACTCCTGCACTGAACGATACTGCTTTGTGACACTCACGTTCATTCACAGGTGTATGTTAGCTTATTTCAGAGAAGAAACTAGGCCAAAATGGATGCCTAACAGAACAAAGAACTCTATTTCCAAAAACAGTCTAGAACAGCAGCATAGCTGACTACCTCCATTCGACACAGTGCCCCCTATAGTAGGAATATTAATATAACAGTTCAACTCCCCATCATACAGTGTCCACCAAGGGCGGAACTAAGTACGTGTAACAAAACCCTGACAGCTGCTTTGGTTAGAGGAAAAAGCAACTTTGGGATGAGGTACTTTGGAGCAGAGAAGCAGCAGGGAGGAGAGCTACTTAACCCTTTCCCCACCTTCCGTTTTCCAAAGGTACTCCTCCACACCACACCCCAACTTCCTTTTCTGAGACCATGTAAAGCAACCTGGAGGTTGATTTTCTGCAGAAAAAAGCTACAGGAGGGAAAATGTTTAAGCACCACTCCCCTGCTACTTCTCTACTCTAAATCACTCCCATCTTAAAACAGCCATCTGTATTTTGTTGAACATATTTGCATACCATGTTTCATTTCATGTGAGGAAAATTGCATTGAGCTAGAATGGGTTGAGGGACCACCAAGTTAGTGATGCTGCTGTGGGATGTATGATGTCCCTGCTGCAGATCTCACCCCTCCCATGGATGGCCGGCCGGGTAATCCTGCAAAGAAGCAATACAACCTCGATATGGCCTCAGCGAGGAAAGCTTCAGTGTGTTTCTTACAGCAAGCAATTAGAAAGAATGAAAAGGGAAAACAGAACAGACTTCAAAGACTAGCCTGGTTTCTTGTTCCATGTGTATCTCGCAGCCCTTAAAATGTCAACAGAAACACACTGTGTTGTTACAGGAAAGACAAGCCCCCACACTGTTATTAATTGATTAAATCAATACCCAGTACAGTATGTGAGGAAATTCGAGGTGTGTAAACAGCTGGCATGAATCCAAGCCAAAAGAGGACTTGATTGCCCTCTGGGCTTCTCCTGCACCAGAATTAAGCACCTGGAAAGGAAGGCTTTAGCATCATTTTTCTTAAGCTCTGTATACCCCTGCACCCTGCAAAGTTAGAAAAGATAGCAGCCATAACTGAGTCGGCAAAGGAACAAATTGATTGTGGAGAAGACTGGGACAAAGATCGGTCTGGAATAATACCTAGGCTGTGATACTGTGCCCATTTTCCTCGGGAGTAAGGCCCACTGAACACAATGGGACTGAAGACTGAGTAAACATTCATAGGATTGCTCTGTCTGTGCTTATACAGGCAGTGCCCAGGTGACGAACGAATTCCATTCTTAAGAATGTCTTTAAGTCGAATCTGTATGTACGTCGGAACAGCATAGCGTTCTATACGTTAAAATCAGCATTTACGCAGATTGCGTAAATTACACAAATTGCATAGTAAACTACGCTATGTACTCTACGTAAACGACGTAGTGCCAGGGAACCCAGAAGTCCATTCTTAAGTATGGGTCGTCTGTAGGTCGGACGTTCTTAACTCGGGGACTGCATAGTGCTGTGCTATGCCTTCAGCAGTAAGGCAGGGAAGGGCAGGGGGATTTCCGGACGAGGAAGAGAAAGGGGGAAAGTGTTGCTCAACCACTTTGCCTGCCAGACATCGCCCAGGTTCTCTCCCCCCCACCCCGGACAGGTTCATGTCCAATCTCAGAACCCAGCAGGAAGAAAAGCATTTGGGGGAGAGTTTACTTGGTGGGGAGTTGCAGGTAGTGGGCCAAAACTGAGTACTCTAAATCCATATCTAGCAGCTACATCTCCCCCCCCCCATTTTTACTCTAGGGCAGACCCCTAGCATGGGGGGTAAAGGGATTGGGCCCCTGCACTTACACTAGAGTAAAAATGAAAACAACACAGTTGTTCTATACGGATTTGCACTAATGTCTGTGTTTGGCCCAGAGAAAGAATTCAGTATCCTGCTTGCTGCTCCTACACTTAACAGCTGCGTCAAGTAATGTTTGAATAGTTCGACGCCTGCCCTTTTCACATCTGCTTCACTCCCCAGGCACCCATCAGAGCCGCCTGTCACAGGATTAAAACAGACATGAAACCAAGATGAAACTAACCCTTCAGAAGGATCGTTGACATGAGTCTTAAGAGCTGTGCAGAGTCAGGATGTGCGCCTTCCGACCAGGGGTGCCTCTGCGTATTGAAGCTAGAAATGACCAACAAATACTGGACTGCTCTGTTCACGCTTTACACAACTGGGCCTTAGCGTTCATCCCCAACTGCTGCCATGTCAGTGGAACATGAAGCTGAAACGGAGACCACAGGGTGCATTGAAAAGCAGACGAAACCTCAGGTATGTCTCAGGTGAATCCTACACCAGTTCACCTATTGGCACAGAAAGTATCAGAGTAAGCACTGCCGCTATCATGCCCTCACTATGCTAGAAGCAGCAAAAATATATGGAAGTGCGCCTTATACCAAGTTAGACTTCGGGGTTCATCTAGCTCATTATTGCCTGCTTCAGGGATGGGGATGTGAGAGTTGGACTGACTCGGGTTCAAAAGCTCCCCTAGCCAATGACCCTCAGTCCCAGTCACGCAAGCGGAAGGAGGAGATAACAGCAGTTAATAAAGATTAAAGAGTTTATTTGTAAGACCCAATTACATGGGATTAAGGCAATCAATGCATCTCTACTCACTACATCATAGCAGACTCAAGTCCTATACCCCAGTGGTAAGGCTAGATGAAGTGAAGTCCAAGACAATACATGTCGTGTCGAGACGAACAAGCAGCAGAGAGAATGAGGAAGAGGAATGACGGATGGAAGTGTAAGCTATCAGCAAGTGTGCCAGCTTATATACCCCAGACCCTGCACCTATAAATAGGATATTACTCACTCCAGTGTATAACCCATTCATCAACATGTTTACTGCTTCAAACCTGTTCAAGGCTGCTGAGTCACATCACCTCGAGACCATGTCTCCTGACCAAAGACCTTCTGTACTTGAACTCAAGTAACACCCACCAGGTCAGGTGATAATCCCGATGTCAGGTGGTAATCTCGTTCTGCCTATGCAAAACCTAACATCCCCCTGCTTTTGCATTTGCGTAGAACGTGGTTATTTACCTCATACAACGCAACAGCTTTGTTGACATCTGATGCTGTTCCTTCATCTATGGACTTTGATAAAAAAAACTTCTGCAGGAATGACTTTACCTGTCAGAAATTTGAACCACCATCAAATCACTTCTGATGTATCCCTCCTTATGACACAGTTTTATTTGCAGACCCAAAACGTTGTGTATTGCTATCTGCCTGCAGCATAGCAATCCTGCCTTGGTTTCCTGAAAAAACTGTAATAGGTTTTTCACATCAATCCCAGCATCATTTAAACATTTTTTACAATTTAAACTATTTAAACAAATGCATTCACTATTCAAGCTTTACAATAGCATAATAGCACAATACATAATACAATGCATTCAGTTCAGTTTCAGTTGAACTCCAACTTTTAGATGATTGTTTCTACAAAATCAATCAAACAAAGTATGGTTATAAAAATAACAAACTTCAGGTGTGTTCTTGTTGTTCTTACTATCACAACCACAACTGGCATTTCTGTGAATCTGTAAGCCACCTGTGCTCTGACTTGTAAATTTTAGTCTGAAGTGTGATGTTCCCTCCAGATAACACTCAACTCCTTTTCAGAGCTCTCCAAGCATGTCCTGTTGGTCTAACAGTCTGCCCACTACACTGACAGCAATACCTGGCCTTGTTGCTTGTACAGTAAAGCTCAACAGCCCAATGCTTCTGTGTAGCATTCAAACTGCTTTTCCATCAGCATGTGCTTGAAAATCCTCAATTATTTGGAGTCTCTCACTGAGTTAACTATCTCCAAAATTCTCAATCACATCCATGATATTTCTCTGGTTTGTTGCAGTAATATACTGCTCTCTTGGTTCTCCTTCAACTTCTATTTACAAATAAACAGTTGATCCACCACCAAGCAGTTTCAATTCAATGAAATTCCAAACCCTGGATCAATTATATCATATTGCTTTTATCTGTCCAGAAAAAACAATAGATCACCCATCTAAACAAAGTACATACAGTCTATGTCCCTGTTCCTCCTGTTTAACAAACAAACATTGATCTGCCTCTCTGTGCAAACCTCAATTCTGCAATGTTTGAGTTCAAAACAGAATTCCAGCCTCCAGCTGATTTTAGCTTTTCCTACAGAAAATCTCAGACAGTTTTCCAAAGACTTCCTCTCATTTAAAATGCTTATGTTCCAATATTTCCAATTTGTGAAATATCCATACATCTTCACATTCTTAAACATCAGTCTAACTGTTTCCAAAGCAAATTGTTGTTGCACTCATCTCATGATTATCCTGCTCCTTTTAACCTGAGCAAAAATCACAAGCAACCAATCTTGCTATTTGTCATGTAACCTTTTCCAATCTGGTTAGTTTTCACTTAAAAAATCTATCTGGTAACAATGAGTTCCATGAACTGCTGTTTATTTCACCAGCTTCCATGTTTTGTTCTTTATCCAAAGAATTCAACTCAGCTTGCATAGCCTGAAGCTATGGTTCAGCTTCCTTAACAGACAATTTTTCACCTCTTTGAAATTTTGAAGTTTCAAATGGCTTTTCCCTGCAAATTCATCCTGATATCTCACAGGTTGTTTGACTCACCTGTTCCTTACCTCATCAGTTATCAGGTTCCTGTTCCAATAAATTTGCACCAATGATGAACAATCATTTGTTTAGCCTCCCATTTCTAAACCAAATGTGTATCAGAGTTTGTCAAATTTACCTGACTGTCTTTCAGCAAATGCTTTTCTATTCTGACTCTGACCTTGATGCATCCCCTGCATTAACAGAATTAATTTTGAAAAATGATCTCACATTTTCATTCAGCATTATACTTAACACTTCTAGATAATCTCACTATCCAAGTGTTGTTCATGTAAAACACAATATTCTCATTTCTAGAAAAATCTCATGTAAGCTCCCTTACAGATTTCTTCTAACTTTGAGGTGTATGTACCTACATATCAGATCCAAGATCCTGAAATGTTTCTCCAGAAGATTCTACCTTCTACACTACTTTCTATAAGGTGTACAGTTCATCACACAGAACTAAAACTTCTATCATGTACATAATCAAAACATTTAAGAGCTTCTACCCAAACCTCATTATCCAAATTAGTATCACCTCTTCTGAGTGTTTGTTTACTCTTCCACACAATCCATGTGTTCAATATCACATCCTGTTAGAAATGCATCTAAAACATGCACTGAATTGAACTTCCGCATATCTGAAAAGAAATAGGTAACATGGGTAATATGCTTGTTTCCCATCCAAGCACAAAACACCTTGACTTTGTTCAATACTCCAGCTTTCAATCTAACATGTACACAACCTGTACCTCGTGTATTGATCAATTGACATCATGAAATAACGTGCCTTTCCTCTACAAACCATCAGAGTATCCATAAGATTACCAAGAACAAATTTAAATGAAATGAACTGTTTTTTTCAGCTTGCCTGCCAGTTTACCTGTTGAAGCTAGCATCCCTTGTTTATGTGCACAAAATTACTTTTCATGTGATAATTACATTTTCCCAATGCTTTCCCCACCACACAGTTTGCATTTTCTTTCACAAGCCTGTGAATCTAAATGATCAAACATCATGTATATGCATGCATGTACATGTCATACATATAAGCATTTAACCTTTTTATAGTTGCATCAGTACAACTTTTCATTACTTTATTACACCATTACAGTATAAAAGAAATAATCCATCTCTTAGCTTTGCCATATAAACATACCTACTAATTATTCAGCATTTTACATTTTGCTACAGAAAAATCCACAATATACTCAAGTCATATATACATTCAGTACATTTCCTGACATTTCAAAGCATATATTTTACACTTTCTTGAGTCCAAGTTATCCAAACTTTCAAGAAATACAGTTTCAAAAAAAAAAACATGACTGTTAAACCTCTGACCATTTGCATAGTCCTCTTCCTGTTTATTTATGTCCAACACAGAAAGCTTCGTTTAAACAATCCACTGTTTCTGTTTACAACAAAATAATGTCCATTTTGTTATGTCCTGGGTTAAAACACAAAGGTTTTCCCTTCAGCAGCACCCCTGCTGATTTCAAGCTCCTTTCTTCTGTGATCCCACATGAAGAAAATGAAGAACAGCTTCCCATTTTAAGCACAGCTTTCTCTGTTCAAAACTGACGCGCTGTTTTTCTCTGTTGTGTTAAAACCACGCCTCCGCTGGTTTGATACAGCCTCCGCTGTAGTATCAGGTTTCCCGAGATACGTTTGTCACACGTGACCTTGCTTTGCTGCGACATGACGCTCCAGACGCTTTACCCACGTCAGACGTAATCCACGCATTTGTAATCCAAGCCACTTGTTGATACAATGCAAAAGATAGCTGATCCGCTGCTGTGTGAAGAAGTAAACTGTAGATGAAATATGATCCTCCTGCCTGTAGCCTTGACTCAATCAAATGAGTTGACACAAAGCCTCCTGGAGATTATTTCTTTGCCCGATACAGCTCCTTGATGATCACTCCAGCAAGCTGTGAAAAACAAATCCTTGTGTCCAGCGTTGTTCACTTTTCAGCCTAGTAGCTGCCCGAACCGGCACCCACGTTCACAGTCTGTAGCCTTGGATTTTGCCAAGCCTGGCATCTCCGTTTCAGCTGCTTTCAAAACGAAAAATCCTCCGTCTCTCTGTCTTGCATTCCAAGCCGCTGTTATCAGCTCTCAGCTTTAGCAACAAACCTTCGCCTTTCCGGTTATTTACAAACCGTTCTTACAAATAGTAAACAAATTCCTTTAACTCTATAACTGCTGAATTTTTCCAAACTGCGTCTCTGTGGCTTATCTACCCATCTGAGATAACCATCAGATCGTTATCTGATCCTTATCTGGGCCCATAACCGATGTGAGAGTTGGACTGACTCGGGTTCAAAAGCTCCCCTAGCCAATGACCCTCAGTCCCAGTCACGCAAGCGGAAGGAGGAGATAACAGCAGTTAATAAAGATTAAAGAGTTTATTTGTAAGACCCAATTACATGGGATTAAGGCAATCAATGCATCTCTACTCACTACATCATAGCAGACTCAAGTCCTATACCCCAGTGGTAAGGCTAGATGAAGTGAAGTCCAAGACAATACATGTCGTGTTGAGACGAACAAGCAGCAGAGAGAATGAGGAAGAGGAATGACGGATGGGAGTGTAAGCTATCAGCAAGTGTGCCAGCTTATATACCCCAGACCCTGCACCTATAAATAGGATATTACTCCAGTGTATAACCCATTCATCAACATGTTTACTGCTTCAAACCTGTTCAAGGCTGCTGAGTCACATCACCTCGAGACCATGTCTCCTGACCAAAGACCTTCTGTACTTGAACTCAAGTAACACCCACCAGGTCAGGTGATAATCCCGATGTCAGGTGGTAATCTCGTTCTGCCTATGCAAAACCTAACAGGGGAACCCTCTGGGCCACAGGCTGAATTTGGCCCACCAGGCCTCCTCATCTGGCCTCCGAGGGCCTCCTGCAAGGACCCTCCCCCTCCCTGAAGCCCCACCCCCCTCTGGAAGAGAGGGGTGGGAGAGCAGCTCCCAACCAAGACACTGGCTCAAGGAGCCCTCCTGTTGGGAAAAGCAAAGGAGGAGCGAGGCTGGCTCCGGACCAAGGCATGGACTCGGGGGATGCTCTACTTCAGCTGGAGAAGTGGCTCTCCAAAGGACCAGGCAGAGAGGGGTCTTTTCCAGCCTTGGTGCCAGAGATCCTTTAACTGCAGGACTGAGGGCTGAGCCTGGGACCTGCATACTGTCTGCTCCAGCACTGAGCTATGACCCCTGCGGGCTGCAGTGCTGTCTGGCTTCTGAGAGATTGCAGCGTGCCAGGAGGTCATGGCCCATGAGAATGCCTGTATTTATATCCTCTGAAACAAACAGTGCAAGCCCGACCCCCTTCCAGAGACAAGATAACAAGGTACAGATGAGCATTTCGTCTGACAGCGAGTCTGCTTGCACTCTGAAAGACCTAACTGTGGAGAACCAGCCTGGAAAACTGCTGTGACAGCAAGAGAGGCACTTCCTGTCATGATGCACAATACACAATCTGTAAGCCAGCTCTTTGGGGGGGCCAGGAGGATTTTGTGCCAAGGTTCATACTCACTGGCTGAGGGCTTCAGATTAAAATTAATCTAATACCTTGGAGCAAACAGCCCTTTCCTACTCATGGGGCCTAGTTTTTAAAGTTGCCCCAGCTTGGGCTGACAGGAAATCATTCTGGACTTTAAGCCTCTCAGGTGATCTTTTACATCCTGACTGCACATACGTCCCAGAGCTGGGGCCAAGAGAGCATCAGAAAACAAAGGAATGTCAGGGAGGAACGAGCCTATATGAGGAATTAATTATAGCACAGTGGCAACTAAACTCTGCCTAAATGGCCTTACAGGCTGACAGATAAAATACGTACACCACTTCTTCTTTTCCACTGAGAAAAACATAGGAAGTCCTCGTAGGTAGGTAGCTATGCATACACATACACACCGCAAATCTAGGCCAAAATTGGATTCCATAAAAAACAACAGCAAAAGATTCCACTGAAGTTAGGTCCAGCCCTGATGGGTATCACAATGTAGCTCTTTTCACCTTAATTTATTACAGACCTCTAGTGCTCCCCAATGTTCAGGCATTCCTGTCTAGAGAACAGGCATTTCTGTTTGTTTCGGCTACCATTGTGCAGTATTTGCTCTCTCTCTCTCTGAGACACACACACACACACACACACAGCTCTCTTTCAGCAATTGCATCCTTTAGCACAGGGATGGGCAACCTGTGGACCTCCAGCTGTTTTGGCCTACAGCCTCCATGATCCCTCACCATTGGCTATGCAGGCTAGGGCTGATGGGAGTTGTAGGTCAATTGGTTTCAAGTAATGCGAATGCTAGTTTTGAGTATGTGGTGGCTAAAGCTTTTTTACACGATAATTAAGGATTAACATTTTAGAATGGATACGCTTTTAATGTCACGTAATGTTTGTGAATAGTATATTTGTTCTTTGGATAACTGGATAGTACTTTTTAATGTATATATTTTCTGTATTGCAGCCCTTGAAAAAGGCTTAGGCCGAAACGCGTCAGGCACAAATAAAAATACACAAAGATCTCTATTTGCACTTGGAGTTTTTCTCTCTCTCTTGTCTTAGGTCAATAGTGCCTTCCCCCTGGGTTTTTTTTTCTTTCAAAACATCTGGAGGGCCACAAGTTGCCCACCCCTGCTTTAGCAGGTTTTCTGATGCTTTTTTTGTCCATGCAATCAAACTCCAAAGGAGTATTTTTCTAGCATGTGCCCTTGATAACATAGACTTTATGATGATGTCCGCATCCCTGCTAATAAATAAATTTTTAAAAGGCCAGTGCTGCATCTCCATGAGCCCTGTGCTGCATCACTACACCACTGACCCTCTTGGTCTGAAGCAGCAGGTCTAATTTTAAAGGCAGTAAAGCCAAGGGTGGAAGAGTAGGTCTGAGGCAACAGTCAGTGGAGGCTGCTGGACCCTGCATTGGTGGGCTGGTGTGTCCACTCTGGGTTTTAGTCTGAACTTTAAACTGTTTTAGTTACTTAAATTGTTTTAAATGCTGTTTTTAATTTTTGTATTGGATTTTATGCTGTTTTTTATTGTATTTGTATTTTGTATTGTACTGCATAAATTGTTGTTAAGCGCCCAGAGAGCTTCGGCAATTGGGTGGTATAGAGATGATGATGATGATGATGATGATGATGATGATGATGATGATGATGGCTTAGCACTTGAAGCAGGCAAATAATAGCTCCTCATTCTCTCTCTTCACCATGCTGAATGACTACCGTAATTTTACCAGATATCCAGTATTATGAGACTTTCCTTTATTCAGACTACTGCAATTTTATAGAACACACTACTAGCCATTCCCTTTAAAAACAAAAACAATGAACTATATATAACATATTGAACTTTTAAGCTAGCAACCCCAAGGCCCACTCATGGAGTTATGTTGACAGTAGGATGGGTGAGAATGTTGTTATATATAAGAAATTATCAAAATTCTCACATTTCTTCATAAACAGAACAGAAAGAACGTAAGCCTTTAAAACCTACATGTGGAAGAAAGTGAAACTGACAGATTCATCCATCTATGCAGACAACTTTTAAGTGCTTGGCTGTTCAAAGTTTGGGTTTTGAATCCCTGTGTGTTCACCCATGTTTGTGGTGCTGAATCAGGGTTGCCACCTCTTTTGTTCCGACAGGCTCCTCATCTTTAACAGCTACATGGCAGGCAAGTACAATCTGTTCCTCTCCATGCTGGGCATAGCTGTAACCTATTGAATTTGTCCAGTGCAGATAGGTGAGAATTTATTTTGGTTTTTTATAAGAACAAAATTCACAGATTCCTTCACAAATGGGCTGAAAAGAATTTGAGATTAAAACTTCAAATGTGGGAGAAAGCAAAATGGGTTAGGATTTTAACATTTTATATGGTTTTAAGTGTATTTTAATCTGTTTTCTTTGTTGTATGTTGTACATCGCCCAGAGTGGCTGGGTACCGGCTAGATGGGCGATTTAAAAATACCATAAATAAATAAAATTCATTCATTCCCAGCTCACACCAATGTGAACCAATGCCCAAATGCAACAGAGACACCAATGGAAACCAATGTCCAAATGCAATAGAGCACAGAAGGGGCCATTCATAAATCTTATATGCTCTATGCCCTCCTGACATAAAACCAGTCCAGAACACCGGTTCCCTCAGAACACCACTCCATAGGAGCAAGTTTATGCCAGTCAAGAATCCAACTGATATCTCTGTAATGGTCTCTATCCTCATTTTTCACACTATGAAGTCTTGCTAGAGGGGCTTTTTATTCTACACAGATTATTAGCAGTGCGATTAGAAGTGAATAAAAATGGGTCTCCTCTGCAGCTTAATTGGACACACTTCAAAAGTTGTGGGAGGTTTTGTAATAAAACTTCACAGAGTTAACTCTCCTCCTGTATCAATGACTTTGCCTCCAATTTTCTACTTTTTTATATGGTAATGATGTATGTGAAGCAAGACAGAGCCTTGATAGAAACTTTAGCAGGGTGGGCTCTCGTTTTCCTCCTGCTCGCCATTATTCAAGAAAGTAAAACCTCAGACAAGGAGGCAGCACCCTGAGGATAAAAGCTGGCTGTGAACAATGCATTGCTTTACATACAAAAAGTATTCCAGGCAGTATGGGGAGAGAAGATTAAATTTTATTTTACTTTCTCTTGTAGACTTTTAAGGTTGCCTACCAGGGAGCACATAATGCTCACAGCCATGCCTGATCAGGCTCTGATCTGATCACTTTGTGTAGCAGCTAAGCATGATCAGAAAGCTTTGCAATGTTGCTGATAATTCAGTAAGAGGCAGATTTCTGCCTCTGAACTAATGCTCAATCATTTGCAGGGGGTGCTGTAATGTCACTGGAGGGGTCAGCCTTTGAAAGGCCTGTGTCACCCTCTTAATTGTCTTTTATCTGGCATCTTGAAAGTGATTTACTTAACTGGTCTTATTTATCATAAAACAAGACTCTTATGAGAGTTCATCCTCTGTTATTCCCAGGGAAGTCCCTCTGAGAGAGGTGGTATTTCCCTAGGTCACATAGAATTTGACCGAAGAGATATTTCAATACCTTCCGAACCTATGCCAGCAAAATCAAAGGGAAAATGGCATCTGAGGACTGGTTCAAACAGACAATGGAAAGGCTCCAAACAACTGTAGAAGCCAGAAACAAGACCACTGCAAAAGTGATTAAATGAGCTGGAAGAGAAGCTGTCTGAAACAGTTCAAAACTGAAAGAAAATTCCCTTGGTAAAGAGAAAATCTCGAAATGGGTTGGGAATCCAATCACTTGTACCACTGTCCTTTTTACTGCTGATTCAAACAGCCACATTTGCCACACATTGATTGTAGCATCAAGTGGTTAATGACATGTGTGATTCAGCCAGCACAGATGAACTAGCACAGAGAAAACCTCCATCTCATCAGCACAATACTTTTCAGAGGAGGCAGTTCACACAAATTAGCTGAGACACTGGAGGCATTCAAGGTACAGCTGGACAGCCATCTGTCAGGGATGATTTGACTTGGGTTCCTGCATTGAGCAGGGGGTTGGACTCGATGGCCTTATAGGCCCCTTCCAACTCTACTATTCTATGATGAACACTCCTATGTACATCTATGTTGGAATGGTACACCTGACAACCAATGGAAGCAGCACACACATGGACAGGTGACAGCCCCCTGGGCAGCAAGTCTCAGGGTCTGTCCTGCTCCAAAATTTCATTTAGTAACAAAGTATAATCAAGGAATAAAAATGTCATATATTTTCAGCTGGGGAAAATGGTATCAAAGAGGTAGAACCAGAGATCCACATTTTCTTGTCAAAGTGTTTAGAGGTGGTGTTCCATCAGATGGGACTTGGTGTGTTTGCTTTAAAGAAGCGCCCACATTTTGCAGCAGTTTATCTTGGTTTTCACACTACATGACTTTTCCTTAAGCCTCATAACCGAGTCTCAACAAAGGTAGATGTTGGAATGTGTACTTCCATCTCATTTCAATAATTGTTAATTAAATGGAAACTCTGATAACAGAAGTAGCACTTCCTTGCATTTGCTAATAATAGGTGTTACTGTGTCACGGTCCGCAAGCCACAAGACACTGTGTTACACACAATAATGTGTGAAAAGAACCTACACAAGATCTACAATGTTTTCACGGCTCCACAGTGACAAACATTCTCCTTGAATTCTGAGCTGGGGAATGCCAGGGAAGACTTAGATCTGGACATATGTCCTGCCCATAGACAGCTCCAATGGAGCTTAGTAGGTCAGCGGTGGGCAACTGCAAGAGGTCTGGGGCCATTTTCACCTCCCAGCCTCCCTTTCATGGACCACATTCCACAGTGCCCTGTGCAGTCTGGGGGGGTACGTGCCCCCCTCCAAGTTTTTTTTAAAGCGGAGGGAAAGTGCTCTGTAGTGCTTAGAGCATTCGAAGGTTTAAATTTAACTCATTTGCAAGCTAAATTTAACACTTTGGGTGTGGCTACAGAGTGTCAAAAGGGCCGCATTTTACATGGAAACAAGCTAAATTTGACCTTGTAGCACTCCGTAGCACTATAGACACCTTTTTGTTGTCTATAACAAACAAATGGGGGGGATGCAGCGGGGAGCAATAGAAGTAATTCCAAGGGATGGAGAGGGCCATGGTCAGCAGGCCATGTATTACCCACTCCTGCAGTAGGACTGACCAATCTGGGGGATCACACAACTTCCCACCGCTCTTCCTCCTGGCCCAAACAAAGTGGGCCGACAGCTGTAAGCTTCTGAGCCTTGTGTTTGCTTTTTTTAGTTCCAAGTATGGGATCAGAACACACATACACACAGCAATATTGAATGAAAGGAAGAGAAATGCAGAAAAGAGAGTCTCTCCCACTGGCCTGTCCCCTCCCTCTCAATCACTCCTTCAGCTGTTAGAGAATTATTCATTTGTATTTTATCAGCTAATTATAGAAGTGCTTTGGCATTTGAAGAAACAGTCCTGCTCTTTATTTAGTGGCTGGTAATTACAGCTGTCTCTCTTGAACCCTCTGTTTTATTACAAGACCTTCCCTTTCTTTTTCAGCAAACAAGGCGTCAACCCAAGAGGTTAAGGATCCTGAATTACAAGTTATTATCTTGTTGAACACAAAAGGCAAACGTCAGATGTTTCACTACAAGTAGGGATGGAGATATACAGGCTTTGTAGTGATTTAACTAGAAGAGGGTAAAAACAACAAAGAAAATGGTCACCCATACAGAATTGCTATGGGTATGTTTGGAGGACCTATCTGTTCTTGTAAAAATCCCTTTCTAATAATCATGTAGACTAATAGACAGCTAAAACGCAGCCAAGAGCATCATATTTATGTATCACTGGGCCTAAGTTTCACCTAGAGTGGAAACAAAGTACTGATGTTTCAGACAGTTCCCTGACACACCAGACTATTCAACTATTTCTTCTATTTAGTCTGATTGGTCTCATTATCACTTTCAATAATCTAGACTTGCACCAAAAATTGCTGCCACCCCTCCCACATGGATGTAAGGTCAAATATTGTGGCTCCATCAGTTCCTGATCTGAAAATTCTGGTGTCTATTTGACCTGAGCAATGGCTGAAATGTTAATCCAGAGGCTCTGGGAGGAGACTGAAGAGGTTAAAAACATGCTGTCAGCTACTGCTCTTCCTGTTCTTGGTTCAGCAATTGCAGCTGGGGCTGCTTCCTTGTTGTCTGCAGCTGGGACTTCCCCTCCTCCCAAGTAGACCCTTCCTCCAGAGTAGACCCTGGGTGAAAGGGTCTTCTGGTGGCCAGGCAGGCAGGGTTGGCCCAAGGCATTTTGTTGCCTGAAGTAAAGGACAAGGTGGTGCCCACTCCCCCATTCCATGTACAGAAGTCAACCAGACTGACAGCTGAACCCAGCTTCAACACTGGCATCCTCCACTGCACTTCAGGGCTTAAGGGGTACATAGCAGGCTGCATGGCACACACAACTCTGTCCTCCAACACCTTCCCATCACTCTCTACCCCACCCACAGCACCTGCTGCCTGAGGCAACTGCAAGTAGGGCAAGTCCTGCAGGCAGCTGCTCAGAGCCTGCTCCAACATCAGTCTCCCACCTGGTCTGCCATCTATGCTCCAGAGAGCAGCAGGGTAAGGGAGGAGAGCTGGGAGTCAAGGTAGGGCTTGCGATGGGGTCGAAGAATTATTCAGGACCCATGTGAGGCATCCCTGTACACAGGGATGCACAACCTTTTCAGTCCCAAGGGCCACATCAGATGTCTGCTGTGGTAGCAGGAGCCACACATATGCACACTCACATACAATTCACACACACCAGCTAGCAACAGCATCAAGGTAGGTACTGAAGCCCACCCCAATGCAATCACTAAAACAAGAGGGAGAGAATTGGATCTAAGAGTGGGTTGTACGGTTCATGTCATAGAGCTGGAACCTCATTCCTAGGTTCCAGAAAGCAGGCAGGAACCTTCAACCACTGCTTCATGGAATTAGGTTTCTGCTCTATGTCAAGAACCATAGAGCCTGTTCCTAGAGCATTTTCCTCCCTCCACCCACCTTTGTGGGGGGGGGAGCAGTAGATGCTGGGGGTCTGGAGGTCACCAGACAAGGCTCAAAGAAAGGGCCATACCTTTTGCACTCCTGCTGTAATGGGAATCCTCAGGTTCCACATCTTCTGTGGAAGTGGGATTTGCAGTGGAGTTGCAACCCTCCTCCACAGAGGTCTCCACTGAGGTCAGGTTGGCCATGAGCCTGACACTATTCCAAAAACCGCTATGCTTTCTAGGGATTTGCTTACAAGCCACACTTATCATAATGCATTCTCACATTCTTGCATTCTTGCAATATTTCTGACTTTATGTGCCAAATCTTCTGCATTCTTATATTAACATGTTCATGCAAAATTATCTTCGTTCCTGTGAGTGAAACAGGCACATGCAAAAGCCAAACCCTTCACATTTTCATGATATTTCAAGCCATCCAAGACAAACACATAAATCATTATTGTAAACAAAACATGCATGTGTGAGAATGACTGTTTAGGCAGCAGTGTGATCTTGGAAGTTCTCTCTAGAAGCTTTTATGTTTCTTGCCACTCATGGTGAATAGTATACAGACAACCATTTCCCAAAACTGTCAGTTGCAATGGTGTGCTTGCATAACAACCAAACCATGTGGAAAGCTGGTCATCCCTACAGTCCACCCACATATTGACTCTGTTCACATGTAACAACAACCCATGGCTTGTTGAATCATGGGTTGTCATTACATCTGAATCCGGGACTATGAGTTAACTGTGTTAACCTCACACAACCCATGAAGCAAACCCATGGGTTGTTATTGGGTTGTGGACTGGGGGTTGTTCCATCTGAACCCAGAATAATGGGTTATGCACAGGTTGTTTCGTCAGGCTACAGAGGTAGCTCTTTGGTGTCACAAAGGCTCCCAGGATATGGGCTGGGAGCTAGTAAAGAGGATTGGAAAAACAATCCCCGATGTGCTTGATCATCTGGCGGCCAATTTGTGGGTTAACTCAACAAGCCATGGGTTCATTAATGTGCGAACAGGATCAGTCAGTAATTAACCATTTGCTAAGGAGGGCAATGCTTTTGTTTCTGCACAAGAGGGAATTTCAGCAGGTACAGCTTTTGTCATCCTCGCATGGCAAGCTGCACCTTCCAAAATTCCCTCTTGTATATAACTAGTAAAAAATATATATTGAGAGTGAAACTCATGTGTTTAAATAGCATGAGGACTAGCCACATCTTTTTCTTCACAAATAGCAGCTACAAGATCAGGAACATGGCATGGGTGGGAGCCTTAACCCTTCCCCCTCCGTGTTGTTTTCCCTTTGAAAATCTCCCTGATAATGGCCCCTAAAGGTGCTACTTATTACAAATACCTCCTTGGAGGCCCCACCTTTCGACATGGTTGTATACTAGAAATGTTGGAGAAAACCGCAATTGATTAAAATGAGATTGGATTTCTGTGAATCCAATTCATGGATTCCGCAGTGGACCAACTTTTTCTGAGTTGTGCAGATTCCCACGGACCTGCAGACTGGTGTTTTTACTTTCTGGAATTGTACACAAATTTAGTTGTACAAAAATATGAAAACATTTTTAAAAGACCAACAAATGCATTTGGGGGAGATTTGCTCATTTTCAGAAGTGCACATTTACAGGAAGTGTGCTCTTTCCAATGCAAACACGAGTTTGGAAAATTGAGAAAAATCTGACTCTGTCAATGAGCAGACAATGAAACAAAAAACACCTGACAATCCGTGAAACAGAGACGGAATGGATTTTTAATAAAATCCACACATCCCTCTTGTATCCCCGCCAAGGCAAATGATCCGTTGGTCGGTGGCCCTCTGTATTCACCTATTAGCAGCTTCTGCCTTTCCACCACTGCAGACACACACTTTGGTGTTTTAAACTCCTCTGTATCACCTGCTGAGCCAGGAATTCTAGACCTGCTGCTAATCACTTGCTGGGAGGAAGGAAGACTCGTAGTTCTTTTCTTTTTTGAATGCTTTCTGTGGCACAAGGAAGGAGAAGGGGAAGCAGGCAAATGAGAATTGATGAACTCTTGGATTCAGAGACATTTCAGGGCAAACGGCTGTCTTTCAGGGCCCTGAGACAGAACAGAAGCACCAAGCTGCATACTAAATCAATTTCCCTGGGCAACACATATGATTGCATGGTGAGTGGGGTGGGGGACTAAGAAGGAGTGCTGCTGCTCAAGCCACAGCAGCAATAGGCCTGTGATAAAAAGTTTACCAGCTTTTACATTAGATCCCAATAATTAGAAGGAGACGTTTTAGCTGCTCGAAGCTCTTTGTGATGAGAAAAGCAGTTCCTCGAAACAGGTTTTAAGAGGTTCTTCTGCTCCATCATTGCTTACGTGGCATGCAATGCCCGATTCTATTTCTTAAAAAACAATACTGTCAAGACAGAGCTTGTATATTATCCTACATATGTGACCACTTACACTGCCACCCACACAGCCACCCTTTCCCATTATTAAAAATGATAGTGTGTACCAAAAAAACAAAACAAAAACCCTTCATTCAGTCCATACCATTAAGGAGGTTTATCAACAGAGAGTAAATGTGAAACAAAGTACAACTAACATAGATTTCATAGATCATAGAGTTGGAAGAGGCCTACAAGGCCATCGAGTCCAACCCCCTGCTCAATGCAGGAAACTAGAGGAGGGGTCTCCCAGTCCCATCCAAGTAATAACCAGGCCTGACCCTGCTTAGCTTTCCACACTCAGACAAGCTGAGCCAGCGTAAGCCACAGGCCTGTTCATGAATGGTGTGGATGTAATCCTGGTGTCTGTGTACATCCAATGAAAACCTAAGTTCAATCTCTCTGTGATTCTTCCACATTTGTTGAAGTGACCGCAAATGTAGAAATCGGTACTTCACTTATTTGTTAGTTCTCGCATATCATGTGAGGACTTAACCAATTGAAGATGTACAGAAATGCATAACTATGGCTGGCTGACTCATGAAGCCTAATCATTCAGAAATTGGTATCTGACCGGCCAACAACTTGGAATTCACATTAAGCGAAAGCCATAGATTAGTGGTAGAGCACATGTTTTGCATGTGATGGGCTTCAGGTTAAAGGAGGGGAACTTCAGGCCCAGGGGCCAAATCTGGCCCTCTTGGTGTCCCAGTCTGACCTTCGGGGGTTCTCTAGACAGTCACGTTCCCTAGCCCCACCCCCTTTCCCCACCCATCAATTATTTGGTGGTTTCCTGGCTTTTGTGCAGTTTGATCCCCATTCTAAAAAGTTTAAATGCCTCTTCTAAAGATTAGCTACTGGCAGAAAGAACTTTGAAGTTAAAATATACTGGTATTTTTTTGTATTTTGGGCTTCGGCCACACCCAGCACTGGAATGTAGCCTCCAAGATCTTCTCCAAAATGGAATTCAGACCTCAGGCTGAAAGAAGTCCCCTACCCCTGCCTTAAAGGGACAAATCTCTGGCTCGGAGGTGCCTTCTTTCTCTCTCCATCATTTCTTGCCAGGCACACTGTCTGCAGGACTTTGAGAGCCTTGGTGGAGGGAGGGTGCGGTTACCTTAGTGAGGTCCATTTCAGAGGCTGCAGCCCCTGGGGATCTTGGGTTCAGAGGCCGCAGGCTCAGATGGTGTTTGGTTGCTGGACTTGGGCTGTTGAGGCCTAGATTTGGTGGTTCTGTGGGTGGTGCTGCTGCCTCATTTGGCCCCTCTCCCTCCAAGTCAGTGCCCAAGCCACTGCTGGTAGCCATGGCTTCTGGTGAGGCCCTTGGGTTTCTGAACCTCCACACTCAGTAATGCCTGAACATAATGTGACAATGAAAAACTAGGAAAACACAAAGTCAAAGACCACTTCAAGAAGACTTAACCTTGACACAGGGTTTTTTCCCATATCTCTCTCTCTCTCTCTCTCTCTCTGCTGTACAAAGTGACCCTCACAGCAGAACTCTCTGGTGAAAGGAAATTATAGCTCAACATCTTCTTTTTTTTTCACTGCTAGAATTAGATTGCTCATCTTATTATACCTTATAAAATTGCTCAGTGCCTGCAAGGAGAGAATTGATTTTCAATACCATCTTCTTCTTTTTTTTAATAGCCACTTTTGAGCTCATGAGATGTGCACTGCCAGCACCAAACAACACTATAATTCCCATGCCACACACACAGTTATTAGATGGGCATCGGACTGGGAGACATAGGCTGCAATCCTGTAACCACTTACCTAGGAGTAGGCCCCACTGAACTTAATGGGACTTACTTCTTGAGTAGACACGTATAGGACTATACTGTTAAAGTTCTGCCCAATGTTTCGAAGCGGTAATGCCCCTGTTACAGGGCTACATTTATACTGGGAAAGGAGGATGGCAGGCGCTTCCAAACCCCTAGAATGGGATTGGGTTAGGGTTTCCCATCTGGCCTGCAGAGGGCCCCCATCCCCTGGGGGGGAGGAATCCCTTCCAACCAGCAATTGGAGAAAGCAGTGGGGGTTCCCCTGTGCACTGCCCTAAGGGAAGGGGAATTGTGGCTGTTATCTCCAATCACTGACAAGACATAACAGTGGGGATTCTGCTTCACGTGCTGCTGCTCCCTGTGCCAACTGGGGTGATAAGCAGCATTCAAATCCAGCAACTCAGCCGGCTCGTCAAGGAGCCGCTCCGCCATGCGCTGACTGAGCCACTTTGCATGTTGCATGCCAACCCCATCGGGACAATGAGTGGCACACAAACCAGGGACTCAGCTGGTGCTTGGAGGAGCTGCTCCTCCATATGATGGCTGAGTCCTTTTCTCTTCTCTCTGCATGGAGAAAAGCAAAATCAGTGGGACCAGATGACATCAGGGAAGGGGTGGGGGCTTTGGGGTCAGGGCTCCACCCCCTGACATCAGCCAGCCCACCAGATTGGTCCAGGGTGGAATATGGTCCCTGGGCCAAACCAAGTTTAACACCCCTGCCCTAGAACATAAGAAGAGGCATGATGGATCAGACGAAAAAACCTCTTTGTCCAGCATCCTGTTCCACACAGTGGCCAAGCAGGTGCCAATGGGAACTCCACAGGCAAGGCAGGAGGACAACAGACCTCTCCCACTGTTGTTTCCCATTAACAGGTATTCAGAGGCACGCTGCCTCTGGTCCTGGAGCTTGCAAATAGCCATCATGATTAGTGGTTTTGAGTAATGTTCCATTGGATGTCCCAGAGTTATAGTTGTTGTAGCACCTGCTGTTATCATAACTTATACTGTAATGCACTTTGAACATACAAATGTTTTGCAATTGTTATCCTGTTTGCTGTAAAAGAACAAACAAAAACAAACAAACAAACAAAAACACCTATGGATATTTGGCTTTTAGAGATACAAAAATGGAAGCTGGGAGAAAGTGACTTTTCTAAAATAATCCAGCAGATAGATGGCTGAGTGGGGCTTTGAAACTAGGTTCTGTGGGTGACCACTTGTAATCAAAGGATTAAAAGTGGTTCATACCAAAGCCACAGATGCTAAGCCCAGCATCAATGCTGGTCCAAAGCAAAGGGCAAGGGCCTGCCAAAATATGTTCTCTTCAGGGCAGACTCTCAGATAGTCCAGCACTCACCAGCTCTTTGGTGACAATAGCAGGATAGCAGAACAGACATACAACCAAAGAGATCATCAGATGCCACTTGTATGTAGGGATTGGGGAGAAATTAGTTTGGTCCACATTTTAATATGGATCCATCTAATTCACACTTCCAGTACTAATATGTGAACGAGAACACAATTAGCCTTCAGTTTTTGTTTTTCTCCAATTTTTGTGTGCAATCAAAAATGCATACAAAAATGTTTACATTGGGGAAAATAGCATACAAAAGGACATATATTAGGGAAAGGGCTTGCAAAAAATGGATATATTAGGGGACATTGCATGCAGGAATCCATACAAATTGTCATGCACACACAAATGTTCATGCTGGCATTTTTTTTAAGGTTCTGACATATCACAGCCACATGGTAAGATGCAGCTCACCAGCCCTCTTGAAGTACCTGAAGTAGGAGGTATAGTAAGATGCAATCTTGCTGTGTGTCTGGGACATGCCAGCACATTCAAATGAATGGTCTCCATGCCCCTTGGGGCTTTAGCCAAACTAGGAGATCAAGAGGTACATTTCCTGGCCATAAAGATGATACCCAGCTATCTTTCACTTGCATGTCACCCCACTCCTTACCATTTCCACTGAATTGCGTCTTATAAGTAGGGGCAGGTGAGCTTTTCCTGCATATCATTCTTACTTTCCATAATCTGCTATTTGCTGGTGACAGAGCAGCAATGGAGGGTGAGCAAGTGATAAACTTTATTAGATGAAGGGAAAGTATGGCAAGATCACATTTCTAATGCAGGCATGGGCACTAGTATAGGGTGTCTTGAACATGGAGAGATCACATCCATCTTCTTTCTACTTCTACTGTTTTGGTGGATGAGGGGAGGCAAAGCTTGAGTGGAAAGATCATTTTGACAGCATGGAAATATACCAAAAATGGCTTCCTCCACCCCTACTCCCCAGCAATGAGGTGCAACATTTTAGGGGTACCATATCTAGAGTTTCATGGGACAAAAAAGAGTCTCATAAATTCCTGAGGGCATTTATATTCTCCTTCTGTTCCACAAGTCAGGTCATCTGCATGCCAAGTGTTATAGGAATGTGCCAGCTGTTCATCATGTTGTTCCTATTTTACAGAAACACATCAGTACTTACTGGATTTCCAAACAGGAGGGTCCTTTTCACATGATCTTCTGGGACATGTTTTTTGCTCACCCCCCTTTATAGATGCACACACATAAGCACCCCACCCTTGGCAAAATCTTGGCCACTCTGATGTTACTTAGCTCCTCTTTCATCCTTGCCTTCTAGCTTTGTGGCTCCATCCCCTTCATTATTTCTTCAGCTTGCCTGTGAACTCCCTCCAATTTGTCGATGTGTTCTGTCACTCTGCTTTACATGAAAGGGAAACACTGGTTTGGGGCACTGATCTACCCAAAGCAAAGAAATAAAAGTGACATGACCGACTAGTGAATGATACAAATTACTCTGGCATTTCCCCACTGGGATGAATTCAGGCTTGCCCTTTCTAAAGCAGCTTTCACAAAATTTCTTTTTACAACAGATGAGCCCTTCTGCAAATACAGTTTTACTGAATAACCAGTGGGGGGGGGGGCGCGGCTGGAAGGAACAAGCTCAGATAAAGAGAAAGGGGGAAATGACTATACAATGCTGATTGCTGTTCCATGGAGCAAAGAAGAAAAAACTCAATACAGATTTCCAACAAGGAAGGGATTTCTCTTCTTGGAGAGGATCATGTTCTTGATAAAGTCAAAGATGTTCCAATCAGCCAGACAGATTTGAGACTGTCAAGTCCACAGTAACTATCAGTAAATGTATTTTATACTATGCAGAGCTGCAAACGTTTTGCATACATTGTGAAATGCCATGGCTTGTTCACAAGATTGGAGGAAGCCTTAGGGGTATTCCCTGTGTTCTTAACTGCCCCAAGGCTCAAGTGAGATAGTGAGATAGTGATTTGTGCAGGAGAAAGTTCCTTCTCTTAATATTGCCACTATTATGTAACTTTGAGGTTGTTATAATTTATTTATTTATTGCCGTTTCCAATTCATGTTGAATTAAATTACCCCAGCAATTTAAATAAAGGGAATTCACAATATAAAATGAACTTTATATTCAGATTTCCAGGATTGAGTAATCTGAACTGATACATGATCTATTATTATTATTATTATTATTATTATTATTATTATTATTATTATTATTAGCTTGTTGAATAGTGGATCTTACTCAAATGTAACAGAGACCTATTTCTCAGGCTATGTTGATTATAATTGTTTTTGGCTTATTTTTAGCCATCAGATGTGATCAAGAAGCTTCCTGAGTCAGGAAACATTCCTGGAGCATTATAGCCCTTTGCATTTGAGCAAAAAAGTTAAGTAGTGCTGTCTAATTTTCTTAAGAAAATGGATTAAGATGACTCAGACAAGCAAGCCATGCTAAACCAAGCAGAAGGCAACACATCTCCAGGGCCATTAGCCAATAAAACCTGGGGAAACAAAGAGAGCAAAAGATGTTCTCAGCTAGAATTGTACTACATTGGGTCATTCCTGCTTTCAGTGTTTTTATTCACCTCACAAGCCTTCCTTCCATTTTCCTGCCATATCAGGAGAGGCAAGAGGTGCAGTTATTGCCTAATAGACTTCGTTCATTGATCTGACCTTCAGGTTAAATTCAGTCAACTTCAGTTGAATCTTTGGAAGCCTTTTCACAGTTTCAACACACAAGTTAAAAAAACAACCCCCCCCAAAAAAAACAAGCAAAAGATAGAGGGGAGTAACAGGGTCGCCAAATAAACAGTGGATTTTTCCCAAGCAGATCAGAGAGGCTTGGTATCATATTTCCTCCAAGGCCTGCATCCCAGAGCAGAGTTTGTGCTTCACTAGGGTGCCCACTTATGCATTGTCAAAAAAGAGGACAAAGGGGGGTCCAAATATGCATTAAATGCCCATATCCTAATGTAGACATCAAATGAAAATTGAGAAATTATTGCTAGCATTTAAGTAGAAATACAATACATCTTACCATAGTAGGTAGGACTGTGACTGTGATGTCCAGGTGCTAACTGTTGCTCTTCCTGCCCCTTCTTACAGTTTAAAAAATATATATCTGTAAAGCAGACTTGGGCCGGACAGTCATTCAAATAGAGGACACCTTCAAATAGAGGACTGTCCTCTGTAAAGTAAGACACATGGCCACCCTATGAGTCACAGGAGAGCTCTCTTATCAAGGAAATCACATGGAGTTTACGTTTGTGACTACAGCCCTGTCATGTATTATATGCATGAAAGGAGTCCACGTGATTAAGGGGCAGTGAGGCCATACCACTGGCCTCCCCCCATACAATGCACAACTTCCCCTGGACATGCCCCCGATGCCCATGAGTTAGGCAAGGATGTCTGCAGGGGGGAAGCCTATGCACACAGACCTCTATGAATGTAGGCTTCCCAGGGCTGGAGCTCCAACCACACAAGAATCCAACTCCCAGGAAAGTCTGCATGCATAAGCTTTCCCCCTGCAGATGTTATGCCTGATGTGTGGGCATTGAGCTGGAGTTAAGGGAAGTTGTGCATCATCCAGGGTGGGGCCAGGAGTGTGTCCCCGCTGCATCTTTAATCAGGTGGACCCCCTCCATGCAACATGATTTTAACTGTTGTAAACCGCCCAGAGAGCTTCAGCTATTGGGCGGTATTAAAATGTATTAAATAAATAAATAAATAAATAAATAAATATAACAAGTCTAAATATACTCGGGGTAGCAATCTCCATCATTTTTATTTATTTTATTTATTTATTTATTATATTTATATCCCGCCTTTTTTCCTGCAAGGAACCCAAGGTGGCTTACATAATCCTCCTCTACTGCTCCATTTTATCCTCACAATAACCCTGTGAGGTAGGTTAGGCTGAGAGTCAGTGACTGGCCCAAAGTCACCCAGTGAGTTTCATGGCTGAGCGGGGATTAGAACCCGGATCTCCTGAGTCCCAGTCCAAGACTCTCACCACTACGCCACACTGGCTCTCATAAAATACATAAAATATATGTATTTTAGCATACATAATATATCTTCTTTTTCATCATCTCTGCTCATTGCTCTCGGGCTTCCAAGCACCTTTGGAGGGAATCAAGAGACCTTGCTGATTTTGCTCAAAGTGAGCACATTCCATGCTCTCTTTCTTCACCTTAGCTACATCTCTGGTCAAGAAACATTATGATGCCACCCTATTCTGCCACTATGCATGGCATTTCCCCCTGAAGATGTATGGTGGGCCACCACTCTCCCGCCTTTCAAATCCTTCCTCAAAACCCACCTATTTAGCATAGCCCATGGTTTAATTATAAGAATTGATAAGCTGCTCATCAATAACAAATATTTTCAGGGTGGCTTACAGATAGAATAATAAAATACAGAGCAAAATAGATATGAACAAAGCAATGAAAGGAGGGGGGGGACACAGAAGATAAAAGCAGTATCATGGAAGATAAAAGTCCTGGCAAAATAAAAAGATCTTTGCCTGGCACTGAAAAGTCATCAAGGTAGATAGCAGGTGAGCCTCCCTCAGGAGAACATTCCAGAAGTGGGATGCCACACCAGGAAGATCCTTTCCTTCCTCACCTTAGATGGCAGGCAGGGGGCCCTGGAGAAGGGCCTCCCAAAATGATCTCAGTGTATGAGTAGGCTCATGTGGGAAAAGGCACCATTTATTCCTTCTTCATTCCCAACAACTTTAACCACATGTAATCACATTGGCATGCTTGCTTGCTTGCTTGCTTGCTTGCTTCCCTAGCTGTGTCCATGCTCCACATCCTTTCTTCCATTGTTTTAACCACAGTCTTATCTTAGATTGTGAGTTCCAGGGGGGGAAGCTGTTTGTGCTGTTTCTGTAACTCTGTCAGGTGCCATGGACAGTGATGGTGCTGTGATCATTTTTACATTCTGTTTTAGAAAATTTCTACTCTGCCTTTTGCCAAAAGGGCTCCAACGGCAGCTTCTAGATTAAAAAATGCCTTTACCACCTCCGGAAACTCAGGAGAGAGAGGGCCAGCTGGACCTCTGTCAGGAGGGAGTTCCATAAACTTGGATGTCGCTACTGAGAAGGCTCATTCTTGAATCCCCAAGAAGTGCATCTCTGAAGATGGCAGAACATGGAGCAAAGCCTACGATGCTGAACTTGGTGCATGAGCAGGTTCATGTGGAAGGAGGTGATCCTTCAGATAACCAGGTACCAAACCATTTAGGGCTTTATTGGTATAAACCAGCTCTTTGAATTGTTCCCAGGAACTAATCAGAAACCAGTTAAATGAAAAAGAACTAAAGCTTTTCTACACTTTCGGTGAGTTTATTTTTAGAGCAGAGAAAATATGGCATATGGCATTTAATTGTGAAAGTGAAAGAAAACACAATTTCTTCTTGTGTATGTGTGTTGTTCCACTATACCACATTGTCACCTAGAGGTTATATAGCAAAAAAGCAGGAAAGAAAATGCTCCTTGTATAGTGCTCGGATCTCAATTCTTCATTGATACAGCAGATTACCAGCCTCCTGTAGAAAAGCTCCTAGTGTTTTGAGAACTGAACACCAGAAGTCCCTCTGTCCACTGCAGTTTGCACCAGCAGGAGTTTCTGAACACTTTTCAAGGGCAGCAGCCCTACATGTGCTGAAGTAGTTGAACTTTGATGTGACCAACCAGGATGTGGGTGACAGTAGCCATAGCTGCATGATCTAGGGAAGAGTCACGGAAGAACACAAGTCAATGCTAAACAAACACACTCCTGGGCCCTAAGGAGCAAGGCTGGTTCCAGGGGCATTTCCAAAGTGTGGACCTCACCCTTCCATGGTAGTGCAACTGCATCCAGCATAAGCTGTAACTCCAAACCCAGATCAGCTGTCCTACTGACCTAAAGTGCCTCTGTCTTGTCTGGTCCGGATTAAGCCTCAAGTTTATTAACCCACATCAGATCCATCACTGTGCTCAGACAATGGCTTAGGAGCTTCACAGATTCCTTGGCATCAGAAGAAAAGGAAAGAAAAAGCTGGGTATCATCTGCATATTGATGACACCCAATTTCAAATCCCCCGGGCAGGATAAAAACTCTGCAGAACCTCAAGCACCAAAAGCCGCAACATTGAGCAACAGTCCCCTAGCACCACCTTCTGGGATGTACCTGCCAGGTAAACCCAGCAGAGCCACTGTAAAACAGCATCCCCAAGTTAGTAACAACACCACTCCAGAGAGACATCCCATATGCCGATACATTGTGCAGTGTATTCCTTTGCATAGATGTTACTCATTCTCATTTCCAAGCCCATAAAACCTGTCAGTTAGCAACGAAGGCAGAACATTGACTCCAAGCCACATATGTCTTCTTTAGGGCCCATTGGGCCGGAATGTATCCAAGCACC
Organism: Shinisaurus crocodilurus; assembly: GCA_021292165.1. Classification (NCBI taxonomy): domain Eukaryota; kingdom Metazoa; phylum Chordata; class Lepidosauria; order Squamata; family Shinisauridae; genus Shinisaurus; species Shinisaurus crocodilurus. Next base: position 70,338,932 of record CM037878.1, on the reverse strand, counting down.
AAGTGAACAAAGGGGAATTCACAGACTGTGCCTGGTTGCAAGCCATTTTTATTTATTTTTTACTTCTTTCCAGAAATCACAAGTTACGGTACCTTGCAGCTCTAACACATGTTAGAGTATAAGAGTAGCCTCTAACCTTTCACATCTCCAGCAAGCAGAGCTATCAGAATAGTCTGGCTCTTGACTAATAAAGAAGGGGACCACCAACAAACTTGTTGTAATACTTTGTACCGCACTACACGAAGTCTGAGATCAAGTGTGGAGAAAAGGACTGAATTAAGAACCTGTTTGCCTAGCATTGCTGTACCTTCCAGGGAAAGCCTCATTAATGCCTTTTTCACATACTGCAACACTGTAGTCTCCCCCCTTTGGGCTACAGCCAACACCTTGAGGAGTCAAGCTCTTGTTAACATGCATGATAAATACAGCCTTAAAATGATTATTCATATGGACACTGTTAATCTAATGAAGGATAGCTGAAGCCACATTCTCTTCACAGTTTCATCTTCACTTGCATTGTCAGAATACATTTGTTCTTCTCCACTGCATTGGCAGATCCCTGTTGCGCACTCTCCCTGGCATTCACACATGCCATACACAAAGGCATCTCCAAATATTTCAGTCTGTAGAATTCTGACTTTCTTTAGACAACTTACCAAAGAAACAAAAGTAATGAATTCGTGTTTTCCTCCTTCATCTCAAACCTCTGAGAAATCTAGAGTAGTTGGCATAGAGCAGTCTAGTCCAACCTGGTGCCCTCCAGATGTTTTGGACTACAATTCCCAGCATTCCTGACAATTAGCCATGCTGGCTGCAGAGCTGATAGGAGTTGGTCCAAATTATCTGGAGGGCACCAGGTTGGGGGAATCTGGTATGGGGTATGTTTTGTGCAGGACACTGGAGACCTAATGGGACCAGGTTGGGTTCCTTCTTAAGGATGTGGAAAACCCTCAGGAAGAAACATATAAACCCTTTTCACACATTCAGGAAGTGTGTGTGGATTCATCACATGGATGGGAAGTGGGACCAGTCCAGCTGTCCCTTTGCGAGCAGAGCTGACATGCCTATAAGCTGTATGCACGTAGGCTCTGTCCGCCCGATCTGGTACCCGACAAAATGTTGGTTCTCCAGTTGCACAGGGCAAGCCTACCTGCATACAACTTGTATGTGTGTAGGCTCTGCTTACAGAGGAACAATGAACACATGGGGGTTGGGGATGGGGACAGCAGGAGAAAATCCTGCTCCTCTCTCCATGTGTTCAGTAAGATGCTTCCTTGATGTACGAAAAGGCCGATACCTCTGGTGACCAACTATCTCCATCTATTTATTATTTTACTTAATAGATTTCTGAATTGCACCTTCTACCTACCACACACCCAGGGCAATATACAATAAAATAACAATAACAACTAATTAAAAAATATATACATCATTTAAAAAAATAAAGTCAGGAATATAAACATGCAATGCAATGACATTAGACACTAGAAGTGCCTACCAATAGAACTGTAGTTCATTTGTGCATTCACAAAATGGTACCTAATGTGTAATGCACAATGTTCTTTGTTGCTCCAGCGGGATGGACTATGGGTGGAAATTGCAGGGAAGCAAATTTTGGCTAAACATTAGGAGAAACTTCCTAATGGTATGAGCTGTTGACAGTGGAACAGACTGCCTTGGAAGATGGTGGGCTCTCCTTTGATGAAGGTATTAAAGCAGAGACTGGATGGCCATCTGTCAGGGATGCTGTAGCTGCATCCTGCACTGCAGAGCCTGCATTGAACAAGGGGTTGGACTAGACGACCTCCAAAGTCCTTCCAACTCTATAATATTCTACAACAGGCTACAGTGGCTCCACATCCCCCCTACAAACAAACCCTGCAATCTTGGGATTTGCAAGATTCCAAGCAAGGGCAGGGAATCTTTTCAATAAAGCAACCTGGGCTATTTCATTTCTATTTGCCTATCAGAATGGAAGATAGACAGAGACCGAAAAAGAACAAGGGGGCATTGAAAGCAAAGACTGTAAACAGAGCTGCTAAACAGGGCATAATCAGTTAGGGAGAGCTACAATTCAGTTCAATTTCTTAGCAGTGGGGGGGGGGGGGCGGATATATTGGAAAAAGTGGCATATAGCTCAGCAGTGGAAGGCACTTGCAGAAGCCTCCAAATCCAGTCCCTGCCATCTCCAGTTAACGTGATCCCAGGTATCAGGTAATGGGAAAGACCTCTGCCAGAGAGTTGCTCCTAGTTGGAAGTTGTCCATAGTGGTGGGTTGCATGGACCAATAGTCTAACTCAGTATAAGGCACTGTCATCATGTGTTCACACACCTCTAGGTTCTTTTCCTTCACTTCTCCTCTCAAGAAGAAGCGGGGGGGGGAGTTAATTGTGATGGGGTTCAGATTGATAGGAATCTGTTCCTAGGTAGGTCCCTAAGGCAGCCATGAATTGAAATAATGATACAATTAATGATATCAATCCAGACAGTGCCAGCTGCAGATTTTTGAGGGACCTTGGGCAAGACACACTCAATGGGCCTGCTCCTTCAATGAGTCTGTCTTCTCACCACCATTGTCACCAGCTGCAATTGCTCCTCATCCTCTTTCTCATCATTGCTACCAATGGCTTGCATGACAGGCAGGGAGCCAGGGAGCCAATAGGCGGTGGCATCTACTGCTCCTCCTTCTCACCACCACTGTTGTCTGGGACAGAGTGAGAAGCAGATGAACAAGCAGGTTGCAGTGGTGAAGAGGAGAAAGAACTCCAGGGGGGATCTTGTCAGTGGGCCCTTGCTGGGGTGTGGACCCTTGCTGGGGTGTGGGCCCTTGGCAGTTGCCCAACCATGCCTACCCTTGAAGCTGACCCTGAATCCAGATCTTATAAATCCAATCTAGAAATCAGTCCAATGAACCATGCTTCCTTTCTTCAAAAATACATGGGTGCGTGTCCAAGGATATCCATTGCATGTTGAAAGTTATCTGTTCTGTTAAAATAAGAAATATCTGCCAGCCCTCAACATAAAGACAAGATGACAGTCTGCATGTCCAAGGAATACCCACATTATATCAAGGCTTTAATGAAAGAGAGCCAGTTTTTGTACTGCGTTATACCCAGTGAACTAGATAAAAGAACCAGCTAAAAATTGAAGGTAAGCTCACGGCTGAAATCACAGAAGCTGAAAATCAAGTGCAAGATCAAATTTGTGATACCACTTCTCCACTGATGAACAGATATTATGTATTCCTTCTGAATTCCCGAAATGCACACTGGTAATAGCCTGGTAATGTTACACCTTAAGCTAGATATGAATCTGGGCAGACCTCCATAACTGTTTGCTGCTCCTTTGTGCCTGACCATCCACCACACTGGTGATTCTTTATCACTGGAATTCTTTCTTTTCTCCTTTCAGGCCACTAATATCTACTGGTTGGTTATTTACCCATCTTTTCCCCGGCATCAATAGGTTCCTAATTTACTGCTGAATAAGTGTTTCAGCTATTAGATCAGACTTAGAAGACAGTGAAAATCATCGCCTTCAGAGAAGTGATTTGCAAAGCTTGTTCCTGTCGATCAGCAAAATGTTTTAATCAAAGATATTTTATCTACCCAAGCAGCTTTGAAAGAAACACACACACAAACAGGCATTAAGAAACACACCAAGATGGTGAAGTAAAATGAAAAGGTCTCAGAGAGGGGAAGAGAGAGAGAAATGGACATACGTGGATGCCCCATTTGGGTGGTTACTGTAGGTTTTTGGCGCGTCACATAGATTCGTGCAATACTCAAAATATTTTTTGCTCTCATTCCCTTTGCCCTGAATTTGAAACATCCTGCACCTGCTCTCCTTGGCAGAGACATGGGGCTGGAGCAGGTTGCAGTCCTTTGAACACCTGTGCCTCTTCCTTTTGCTTCTCTTCTTTGTCACAAGAATCATTTGGTTTTACAACCTGTAGGAAGTGGCAGGCAGCCAGGAGCTCCCCAGTCTTTTACAATGGGAATGTAGTGCTACTGAAAGCTGCTAAAGCTGCTGGGGGCTGCTAAGCCCACATGTCCACACAAGCCACACAGGATGCTGGGATTCAGATCCATTTAATTCCTATCTTTGTGCTATCTGGGTCTGCTTGACTTGGCTGAATCCTATCCTTCTCATGCTTCCTTGCATAAAACTACCGGCATTCACCTTTCGTGGTAAGGCTATCACAAATGGGTATTTTTTTTTGAAATTTCTCTTTATTTCAGATCAGATGTAAAATGTAATGTACTGGTGGTGGAGGGGGGAGTCCTGTGCTCTCCCAGAGGATCTAGACCTCTCAAGGTGTCAGGTTCCCAGCTGACCCAAGCCTAGGGGAAACCTCTTCAGAGAAGGGGGAGTCTGATTCCACAGGGCCACCCTCACCAAAAGTAGACCTGGGACAACCTGAGGAGTCCTATGACAGGGATGTCTTTATTTTTTTATTTTTTTTATGTCTTGCCTGAGGTCCCCAAGAACCCCTTTAATCCTGTGGCCCCATAATCTCTTATGGATCATCAGAGCACAGGCGACGATGGACAAGGTGGGAGCTGTCACTGGAGTGCCTGTCTGGCTGCTGGAAGACCCGTTTGCCCAGGGTATACTTGTGAGGTCCTCAGGAGCAAGGGTCTATCTGTGAGAAGGAAGACCCAGCTGTGGCTACTGATGAGGCAGACCCGGCTGCAACTGGTGAATCCAGGACAGCCAGCATATAAATTCCCAGTCTTCCTCAGACCTTTGCTGGGTTAACAGTTCTCATAGAGCTATCTTGGTTGCTGCTACAGGCTCCTGATGTAAGGGGGACCTGGAGCTTCACTGGCTATGTCTTCCAGAAAGGTAGTCTAGCTAAAGAATCTGACCAAGAGGCAAGGCGAGGTTAATTCCAGGAAGGTAATCCAGGCAGATGAGGCAGGTAGGAGGTTTCAAAGGTCAAGGATGAGAAACCAGGGGAAGGCTTGCAGAGCCAGAACACAAAGCAGAAATCGGCAGAAGCAAAGAGCAGACCCTGCCAGCTGCAGACCCTAGACACTTTGTTACACAGTGCTTGCTAATAGAAGGAGACATTTATATAAGGACAGGAAAGGGCAATAACCAATTAATGGGGGGATATAACAAGGAAAGAGCTAGCTAGATCCCTCCTATGGCTTAAGCAAGAAGGTTCCACCCTGTGTCCTGGAAGTGCCACAGTTTAAACCTGCTTGTGGCTGATGACGCTTCTAGGCAATACTTGTATTTACATTTGCATAGTTTTAAAGAATGAATGCACAGAAGCAACATCTAACTTGGTTTCTCTAGAACAGCCTTTTCCAACCTTGGGTCCCCTGATGTTGGACTGCAACTCCAAGTTAACTGTAAATAGCTGAGAAATGCCATTTTGAAGATGGCTAACCAGTGAGAATGTCCACAAAAACCCTAAAACACAGCATCATTTTCTCCTGAGGCAGGAATCTCTAACTGATCTAGGGGTGGTCGTTATTATCAGGGCTTTTTTTCTGGTGGAACTCACCGGAACTGAGTTCCAGCACCTTTTCTTCTATTAATTGCATTACAATTTAATCGCCATCTACTCCCGAGGAAATGTAATCCAAGAGTTCCGGTACCTTTTTCTCCAGAAAAAAAGCACTGGTTATTATGCCTTGCAAATAGCATCAAAATAACTTGCTTTGGTCTCATATGAAATTGTGCTTGCAAGCAGCAGACAAAGGGATTCAGCCAGCCAACTGGAGGAGTGGCTTTGCTCCTCCCACAACTGTCCCAATCCGGAAAGGTGAGGGAGGAACATTGTAGACTGAGCCATGGCTTCATAGAGTGCTCCTCAAGGCCACAGCTCAGTTGCTCTCACACACCTCTCCTTTCTATTAGGGGGAGGAGTTTCAGAAGGGGACTTGCTCAAGGCTCTGTGGGCTGGATGGGCTGGGCTGGCAGGCCAAATTTGGCCTGCAGGCTGGAGGTTCTCCATCCCTCACCTGCACCATTTCAAAATAATGTCTTGTCATCTTTTCCCCAATGGTATCTCAGTAGGAGAGATCCATAAGACAAGTACTCTCAATCCATCCCTAAAGATTCTAAATGAACACTTGACTTCTCCCTCGCTTTGCCCGTTTTCCTCATTTTGAAAAGAAACCATGATATGTGTTCTTTGGAGCCAGCCGATGCTGGCTCTATGTGGGATAGTACTTAAAACAATTGCTTCACAAGAGGGCAATAAAGTATCCAGATACAAAACGGAGTAGATAAATACCTACATTTTTTTACTTTCAGTCAATACCGTTTCTGCACAACTGACTGCTGCAATCCAGCAGTGCAGCAGTACAAAACCGGAGGGCAAAATCTATACCATGGAGAGTTTATGTACCATTTACCACATGGCTAAGCACAGGGCATTGAGTGCATCTGGCCAAGCATTGTCAATATACCCCTCACCCCAGCCTTTGAGATGCTAGACTAAGATGAAGATTGAATCTGCAATTGCAGAGAGAGAGAGAGAGACACCCTCCTTATTGCTCAAGTTTGTAAGCTGAAATTCCCTGCATGCTATACAGGTCATATCCTGCCCACTTGGCATTGAGGGGAAACCCTGAATGGCTGCTGTGCCTTTGCCTGAGCATCTACTCAGGAATCAGGATCACCAAGCAGTGCTCATTACAATGATCTTCATATGATGATGTAACAATATTGGATTGTCATGTTAAACACTGGGGACATGCAAATGAGCCCCAGGAGATCAACTTTGAATCAAATGCTCCAAGACACACAGAAAAATCAGATTTCCCCCCTCCCACTAACTGCTTTGACTTGAACGAAGTTGCATCAATTTGGCCGGAAATCAATCAAGCACATTGATTGTTTCAAAATCAATGTGCTTGACTCCAGGGTGTGTGAAAACCTCTGCTCTTAGAGCTACCTCCTGGTTAATTACATTTAGAAATTTAAAGTAAATGGAATAGATCCTTAGCCGGCATAAATAGTCATTGATCCCAAAGGAGTCTAAAGAGTTACATTGATTTGCACCATCTGACCTAGTAACTTGAACCTATTTTTATAGCCTTCTCAGCTCAAGACTTATACACAGTAAACTCAACCATAATTTCTTGAAAATATAGGAACTGTACTTCTATAAAACACCCTTGTGCTCAGGCCTAGAGAACCATTACCAAAATGTTCAAAGGAGAAAACCAGGATGAGGACGAGTAGGAACAAGACTACCCAGGAAGCCAATATCCAGTTTGGCAGTTTACTATTAGCCCTATTCAGTTGTTCTCCTCATGTGTAAACTCTATATGTGAGGAAGAGGAGCAGGGACAAGTGTGCTAGTTCACCCCTTCCCTCACTGTTCTCGTCACCCTCACCCCTAGAACATCAGGATTTCAAAATGCCAGGAAGAGCCTCCATGGTTAGAGGAGGCTTTCCTCTACAGACAGTCACCCTCCACATTTAAAGGGAGAGAAGAACAGTGAGAGAGGGGGTGGTGCTAGCGCACTTGTTCCCACTCTCCTCCTCATGTGTAGAGCTTACCTATGAGGAGAATGACTAAACAGAGCAGTCAGCTCAGTATTTGTCAGGGGCTGCTGACCACTGCATCGTGTGGTGAGCTGAATCTCTACAGCTTCTCAGGGAAGAACCTTCTGGATTGGCTCCACCTAGGCTGGTCATTGGCTCCTCCTGGGCAGGAAGGAGTATAAAAGGGCTTCCTGTCTCACTGGAACGTGCTTGAGCAATAAGGTCTACCTGTGCTCTACCATGTCTTCTGTTTCTTATCTTGCTCTTTAGTCCTGACTCCTACCTTGTTCTCCGGTCTTGTCATTTGCCCTCTGATCCTGATTGCTTTTCAGTCCCGACTCCTAGTTCCTGGCTCCTGGCTCACTTCAAACTGCTGCCCACACCCTGAGAGTGCTCCAGCCAAGGAGCTTCAATCATCACATAGCTAGCCTAGAGCCCTTCTCCCTGTCATGCTAGATGATTATTATTATTATTATTATTATTATTATTATTATTATTATTATTTTATAAATATTTTATTAATTATTGGACACAACAATAAAAAAATACAACATAAACATTGTGCACACACACCCCACCTCTTGGGACCAAGTTATATTTCTCCCCCCAAAAAAATTTATATATATATATACAAGATATCATTCTATATTACAAAAATATAACAAGTCTTGACAAGGTTTGTTCCCCTTCCCCTTCACCAACACATAATCCAAAAATTTACCCCAAATGTTCACAAAGGTGTCTTTCTCCAATTGTCCTTTTTGACACTTAATATTACAAGTTAATTTATCATTTAGCGCGATATCCCATACCTCTTTATACCATTCAGTAATTGAAAACACATGTTGAACCTTCCAATTCCTAGCTATCATTAATTTTGCTGCTGTTAACAAATTCACAATCAATTCTTTTGTATTTTTTAAACAAACTAACTTTTCTGTAATTGTTATCAATGCTAATTTTGGGCAGACTTCTAATTCCATTCCAATTATTTCTGATATTTCTGCAAATACTTTCTGCCAAAATTCCAGAACATTTTTACAGCTCCACCACATGTGGGCATACGTATCTTTTACATTACATCCTCTCCAACACAATGCGGAGCAATTTTTATCTATCCGATTTAATCTTACTGGAGTTAAATACCATCTCCATACCACTTTATAAAAGTTCTCTTTTATCCTAGTTGACATAACTCTTACAATACGTCTATCCCAAATATTTTTCCAACTTTGTTTCGATATTTCCTCATCAAATTCATTATCCCATAACACTTTAAGAGAATCTTTATGCTCTTCTTCTTTTTGTAACATTGTATATAAAACCTTTGTTGTACCTCTTGTTGAAACATTACCTTCTACAGCTTCTCTAGTCAAAACTATCTTTTCAAAATTGGTTAGTTCTCTTTCGCTGTCCATTCTTGTCCTCCACTTCTTTAACCACAGTTCCAATTGCATTGAATTTAACCATGAAATTCTCTCTCTTCCTACTAATTCTATTATATGTTCTCTAATCTTCAATTTTTCCACCCAATCCATTAATTTAATCACCTTTTTTCTCCTTAGTATAGCTTCTATATGTCTTACATTTTCTGGAAAGTCCTCCATGACCACTATCGGAGTTAACGGGGATATCTCTGGTGTAAAAAGTTTCCTCGTACTATTCCAACTCTCTAACATATTCCTCAAAAAGGGATTTTCTAGTCCTTTTATAATATTATTTATATTTTTCTTAAATAATATATTCACCATCATGTTTCCTAATTCTTGTGATTCTAATTCCAACTACATGTTGTCTTTCCCTGCTATAATGTCCAAAATATGTCTTACTTGGTTGGCTAAATAATACCACTTTATATTAGGAAGACCTAAACCACCTATTTTTTGCGCTTTATACCAACTATATTTATTAATTTATTAATCCTTGATCTTTTCCTTCCATTACAATATTCATTAATAATTGATTGCCAATCTTTAATTTCTTTTTCTGTAATCTTTACAGGTAACATCCTAAACAAAAAGTTTATTTTAGGCAATATCTTCATTTTTACCAACGCAATTCTACCAAACCAAGAATGTCCAATTTTTTTATACTCCTCTATTTTATTTTTAACCTCTGTCTTTAACTTTCTAAAATTTTGTTCTCCTACTTTATCAATATCTTGTGTAATTTCTATTCCTAAATATTTAATTACATTTGTAATTTTAATGTTATATTTTTTCTTTAACATTTCACTCTCCTCTTTTTTTACTATAATTAAACAATAAAATTTGGATTTACCCCAATTCATCTGAAGCCCAGTTATTTCTCCAAATTCTTTCAAGTGGTTCTCCAACCTATCCATTGTTTCAATAGGATTTTTAATTGTTAATAAAGTATCATCTGCAAATAGATTTATTTTAATTTGATCTCCAACCCCCATCCCTATAATATTTCTATGTTCTCTTACTACATTTGCTAGTATTTCCACCACGAATGCAAACAAAATAGGGGAAAGGGGACATCCTTGTCTAGTTCCTCGGTCTAAGGAAATTTGTTCTGCAATACCATAATTTACCACTACATTTGTAATATTATGGGCATATAATTGATTAATTACTCCTTTAAATCTTATTCCAAACCCCATATTTTTTTATTATCATTTTTAACGTAGGCCATTCCATGCAATCAAAAGCCTTGAAAATATCTAATGCTAATACACCCGCTTTAACATTATTTTTCTTTATACTATATATTATATTTAATACTCTTCTAGTTAAGTCGGCCATTTGTTGACCTGCAATAAATCCGCATTGGTCCACCCCTACATATTTACTCATAAACCTATTCATTCATCTCGCTAGTATTGCAGTAAATAATTTTGCATCTTGATTTATTAACGAAATGGGTCTATATGAATCTGGTTCTGTTAAATCCTTTCCTGGTTTTGGAATTACTATAATCATAGATTGCTTCCATGAGGGGGGAATTTCTCCCCCTTCCATTATATTATTATATAATAACTTCAACCTTGGAATTAACATATGTTTAAAAACCTTGTAATATTCCACCCCTAATCCATCTACTCCTGGGGTCTTGCCCTCTTTTAATTTATTTATAGCAAAATCTATCTCCAAATCTGAGAATGGTTGCTCCATCGTCTCTCTATCTTCTTCTTGTATTCTCATTTTCATATGCTTTTCAATATATTCTTTAATCCTATCTTCCTTACCTGCTTTATATAATTCTGAATAAAATTCGTGAAAAATTTTTAATTTTTCCCTCATCAAATTATGTCCTTTCCCTTTTTTATCCTTTATTATTCCAACTATATTTTTTCCCCGTTTTTTTTGTGTGGATCTAGCTAACATTTTAGAATTCTTGTTACTATTTTCAAAGTAAGCTCTTTTCATATAAATCAAATTTCTCTGTGTCCTTTCAATATCTTTGTTTTCTAACTCTTTCTTCTTAGCTTGTAGTTCTGCATAAATCTGCTTTCCCCTTTCCTTTAAAAATTTAGCTTCTAACTCCCTTATCTCCTCTTCAAGCTTTGTATTAAATGCCTCCTGTTGTTTCCTTAATATACATGCTTCTCTTATACTAATGCCCCTCATAACAGCTTTCATTGGGTCCCAAACTACTGCGTCGCTACAAACTCCTGTATCATTAATCTCCCATATCTCTCTTAATTCCTTCTCTATCTTGTCTCTTATATGTTTATACTGGGAAATATTACCGCTCAGCCTCCATCTTTTAGCTTCTTTATAATCCTTATTTATCTTAACATCCATATTATGTATTGCATGATCCGACACTTTTATAATACCAATTTCCGTGTTCATTACTCTTGAAATCAAATTTTTAGAAACAAATATATAATCAATCCTAGAAAAATTCTTTGTGACAGGTGAATAATATGTATAACTTCTTTCATTTCCTTTTACACCCCTCCATACATCTACCATTCCCTCTTTGTTAATTACTGTATTTAATGCCGTTATATTATTTTTCTTCTCTTCTACCGTGGGATTAGATCTATCTATCTTTTTGTCCATCACCATGTTGAAATCACCAGCTATAATAACTAACTTGTTTTGTTTTGAACCCATTTCCTTTAATACTTCTTGGTAAAATTCTGCTTGATTTACATTTGGGGCATATACATTAACTCATATATATTCTTCCCCTCCTAATGCCCCATATACCATTATATATCTCCCCCTAGTATCCTTTTTAACTTTACTCACAATAAAACCACAATTTTTAGAAATAATAATTGCCACACCTCTTGACTTGGTGGAACCATATGCTTTCTTGTATATCATAGACCATCTTAGTTTAAGATCGTTTACCATCTCGTAGACCATCTCATTTACTCCCTCTTTTGATTGATGTGTTTCTTGTAGAAATATTATGTCCGCCTTATCTTTATTTAGAAGTGCTTCAATCCGTCTTCTTTTCAGAATAGATCCCAGACCTTTGACATTCAATGTTGAAACTCTTAACTTAGGGTCCATCTTATTTTATTGTTGCTCAAAAAACTTTGGTCCCTGTGCTTAAACATAAATATCACCACAACCCCCCACCCACACATTTAATTCCATTCCCCCCTCTCTTATCCCAGGGATAATCACCCCGCACACAGCTTCTGGAGCCTTTGAAGGGGGGGGGAGGTTGAGACTTCCGCCTATGAACTCCAATCATTTACTTCCTTCCGGTCTCTGTTTACCAAAACAAAACAACAACAACAACAACAAACAAACCACTGTCTCCCCTTTTCTTCAGCCGAGCAGGAAAAAAACAAACAAACAAACAAAACATAAAATAAAATAAAATAGACTTTAAAAGGGGGGGAAAGTAATAATTAAAGAGAGAGAAAGAAAGAGAGAAAGATTTAATAAAAGAATAAGAGACAAAAGAAAAGAGTTATTTGTGCTTTCCTCCAACTGCACTAAGGGTTTCTTGTATGTCTGTGTTTCTGACCGGCTCGGGCATTCCTTGTCCATCTGCTCCATCTTCTCCCTGTAAGCCCAATTCTTGCAGCAACTGCATGCCTTGCTCCAAAGAAGTTATCTTGTAGAATTTTTTTCCAATAAAAAATCTTTAAAAAACTGGGTAACCCCAAGTGTAAAAAATCCCATTTTTCTTCAAAGTCGCTGTGCAGGGTTTCACACTCCGCTGCCAATTTATCGTTTGAGCACACAAATTGTTGAAAACTTGGACTGGTGTTGAAAAAAACATCAATTGTCCCGGAATTTGCCTGATTAAAACCCATAAAAAACTCCTTCTTATTGTAGTATGTAAATTTTATAACAATGTCTCTGGGGCTCATTCCTCCTCTTTTGAAAGTGACTCTATGGATCCTTTCAATATCCTCTTGCTCCCATGTAATATCGGGAGCAAGGCTCTTTAGCCATTCAAGCACTCTATCTTTCAAACTTTTAGAAGTTTCACCACCCTGTTCTGGAAACCCGCAAAGGCATATGTTAGATCTGCGTTCCCGATCTTGCAAGTTAATCAATTTCAGTTCAATCTGATCAAACCTAATATTGTGATCTTGTATTTCAGACTTATTTGCCATTATCCCTTTTTCCATCTCAGACGTTTTCAAATTCACAGTTTTTAATTCTGTTTTTATTTCAGCAATTGATTTTTGTAACTCCACCACCACATCCGCTACAATTTGTTTATTGTTTGCTTTCATCTCGGTCTTCATCTGGTTTGTTATCTCTTCGTTATTTTCTTTTAGAAGCTTCTGGATCAGCGCCATCATTTCACTCGACATGATTTCTTTCGGGGTTTTTGGTATCACTACAGCAACAGCAGATCCCACCTTCTGCTGAGATGGAATTTCCGGGATTGTACGAGCACTTCCTGCTCTAAGTGATTCAGCACTACGGCTGATCTTATCTTTTTTGATCTCCGTGTTGTTTTTAGAATTAATTTCCTCTTCTAGCTGTACCCTATCCAGCCGTGACACTCTGATATCACTAGGATGGGTTTTCTTTCTCTCCCAGACAGATGGAATTTTATATTTACGGTCTCTGGACATCTGGCAACCAGCCCAGAAATACGAAAGGAAGTTTACAAAACAGTTTCTCCTTAAAAAAAATTTAAAAACACAGCCCTTTGCCTTATTCAAGTTTGAATGAAGAATGTTACTCACAGGATCCTTATTATTTCAGGGGAGATTTATTCTTTCATATCGTTTCAGACCGGTCCGGAGCTCTCTCAGTATCCGTCCTACTCCATTCGGCTAGAAGCCCCACCCCCCATCATGAGTTTAGTGTATGCGGAGAGATTTTGTCTATGGAGAAGCTGTCGGGCATTTGGTCTCCAATATCCATGTACTATAAAGTGGTACAATCTAATCAAGCAACAGATACCATACATATGTCTGATTATGACCTAGCTCAGCTTCCCATTAATACAGAATACTTGCCAATTACCACATGGTTTCATAAATCACTAACACAGATTACAATCTCTCTATCTATAAATATGCCTTATTTATTTGTTATTTATTTATTTTACATTTATATCTTGCCTTTCCTCCAAGGAGCGAAACAACATACAGGATCCTCCTCCACTCCCTTTTATCTTCATAACAACCCTGTGAGGTAGGTTAGGCTGAGAGTCAGTGACTGGCCCAAAGTCAACCAGTGAGTGAGCATTATGGCAGAGTGAGGACTAGAACCCGGGTCTCCCCAGTTCCAATTCAACACTCTCGCCACTACACCACACTGGCTCTCAACTGCATTGAAAGGGGGCTCTGATCTGCTGCTGTAGTAAGAGTTGCACAGGATTAAACTAAGTTTGTTTATGGCACACTCCTGCCTCCTGTGACATCATGATATGGTTAGCATAGAAGACACTTCCCATACTGTTCTGGTAAGCATAAAAAGCTGCATGTGGGGGGGGGGGCAGTTGCACCATCCTTTCCCACCAAATAATCTGTTGGTCACCAAGTAGGGCCTACTTGAGTTCCATTTACTTCATCTTAGGAATGGATAAGTGGGGTTGCTTTCCTTCTTCCCCAGTCATTGCTATCTTTTCAAACAGTTCAGACAGGACTTAGATCCTAGGATCAACCAACTTGCGGGTGCTTTATGAACACACTGTGGATTCATATTTGAATGTGATTACCGTGCATTAAACTAAAATCCAAGAGTGGAGATAGTTCTATTCTCCATTTTGATGGGGCACAGCACACTTCTTCTAGTACCTGCAACCCAACTTGCCAAACATGGAATCTCTTAATAGGAGATTCCAGGTTTGGCAAATACCCACAGCATGAAATTGGGCCCTACTGTACCAGTCTGGGGCTGATTAAAGACTTGTGAAAGTGCATTTTGGCTCTGCCATGGATATGGTTTACATAATTAATCAACTCCCCTTCCATAATGAATAAGATGGGGAAAATATTTGCTCAAAGATGCCTTTCTGAGGTTCCTGCAGATGTTCCATTTCCCATATGGCCATCCATATGGCTTGGCTGTCCTAGTTTCTTTTAGGATCTCTTCCCCTTAGATGGCAAATCTAGTCTCTCCTGAATAGCAAGTGATTGATTGATTGATTAGGAAACAGGTAATTCTGCTAGACACTTTGTCATTTCTGATAGAAGTGCTGAGCAGCTAGAGCTAAATTACAGTTATCAATCTCTGAGGCTATGTATAGATACATTAATTATTTCTTTCTTTCTCTATAGAAATGAAGATTTAACCGTTTTCTCAGCACTGGCTGTGTGTTTGGATTGCTAAGCAAGGGCAGGTTCTTAGACTATTTTAATGTCTTTATTGCACAGATGACATATTTCAACATCTGATATAACATCCACAGGGAAGCAATAATAAACATTTAATGCTTAGAGATGATGGGCTTTCCTACACAGCACAGAAAAAAAATATGCTTAGCACTACAGCAGTGCCAGTGCTAATACCAGTCCAACATCAGTAGTACAATGTATCATTTATATGCAACATAGAGAGCGTTAGTTTTTCTGCCTTTTCAAAAACATATAATCTATGCTCAGTCACAAATGGCACTTTTTGTTGTTGTTTTGGAATGAACCTTTAAGGAGCAGGTCTATGGAGGTGCTGTGGGTAAGGAAATCGGCCTGTCTGGATAGAGGGTTGCTGATAGGGTTGCCACTTCTGCATCGCCAAAGAAGAGGACAAAAGAGGCAGTGCTGGCTGCAGGATTTTGAGGGTCTCTGGGCAAGACACCATCAGTGGACCAGCTCCTCCCTCAGTGAATTTACCTTCTCACTGCCACTGTCAGCTGCTGCTCTTGCTCCTCAAGTCCTCATCCTCTTTCTCATCATTGCTACCACTTGCTTGCTTGACAGGAAGAGAGTCAGTGAGCGTGTAGGCAGCAGTGGCATCTACTGCTGCTCCCTCTCACCACCACTGCTGTCTGGGCCAGAGCGAGAGGCAGGTGAACAAGGAGCTTGGAATGGTGAAAAGGAGGGGCAACTCCAAGCAGCTCTTGTCAGTGGGCCCATGCTGGGGTGTGGGCCCTCAGCAGGTGCCCAGTTATGCCTACCCTTGACGCCAGCCCTGAACAAGGGACATCAGTTTGTATAAGGTGTGCATATGTTAATTTGTATGAAATTATTACTGTATCTATAATCCCAGCATACTGGGGGCAACTGTGACCAGGCGGCCTGTGTCCCTGCTCAGTCTGCTGTCCAGATGTTAACTGTTGATGGGCAATTTCAAGGCCCAGCTCTTCCTTCTTCTTATGGCTCTTTATCTGTAAACTGTCCTTGGACTGGACATCCCTTTGAATAGAGAGCTGTCCTCTGTAAAGCAGGACACATGGCCACCCTAGCAACCGAGATTGGATGGGTTTGCATTCCCCCTGAAGGATCAGATGTGCAGTTTGGGGCTCTCCTCCTGAACCCAATGCTATTGATGCAGGGACAGGTAGCATCCGTGGCCAGGAATGCCTTTGATCAGTTTTGGCTGATAAGCTTGATTTATGCCCTAAAGCAATCTGGTTGTGTGAGTGCACCCCCCACCAGCAAGTTTTGGTTGTCCATTTCAGGGATGGGGACTCGGACTCCAGGACTCGACTCATGAGTCGGACTGAGTCCCCCCTCTGACTCGAGTCCCACTCGAGTCCCAATATTTTTAATGGGACTCGAGACTCGACTCGGGACTCGAGACCAAGGACTCTTCAACATCCCTGGGCTGTGCCAGAAGGAGTGGAGAGGAGCGTGATTGCCGGCGAAGAGCACATGGAAGCGAGGTGTGCCGCTGCTCAGCCACTATGGACCGCTACCAGGAGCGCAGCCCCAACGGTGTATCGAGATTTATTTTGATTGATGTGTTGTTGTGGGGGGTTGCCCCACGCTGGAAAGTCCCTCCATCCCCCTGCGGCTGGAAATCAGTTGCAGAGTTTTGAAATAAAAAGGCACACTTGTGCCTAGAATTTATTTTAGCCACATATCTGAAGTAGTCTTATTTTGTTGGGAAAAAACCCCATTGATTTTAATAGGGACTCGTGGAGTCAGCTTTCATAGATCACAGAGTTGGAAGGAGCCTACAAGGCTATCAAGTCCAACCCCCTGCTCAATGCAGGAAACTAGAGGAGGGGTCTCCCATCCAAGTAATAACCAGGCCTGACCCTGCTTAGCTTTCCACACTCAGACATGCTGAGTCAGCATAAGCCACATTTTGGACCAAGGACTCGGACTTGGACTAGAGACTCGGGTCCAAACCCAAAGACTCGTGACTCGACTCGTGACTCAAGACCAAGGACTCTTCAACATCCCTGGTTCATTTAGGAGAGAATGACTTTGGTGATGTGAAAGGAAAGGCCTTGATGTTGCAAATCCAATTGGATTTGGAGAAGATTTGGCAGTTGTAACCTGGAGTTCATATTATGTGGTCCATAATAAGTGGTCCAAACCCTTGCAAGGTTTGGAAAGGAGCTAGAGACCTTAGATGTTTAAACAACATTAGGAACAAAGCTAATAGAGAGATATAGTTATAGCTCTCAATGGCCCGGAAGGGGAGACTTTGACCCATCCAGACATTGTCTATTCCAAATTGGAACTGTTTAGGATAAAATCATTTATCCGATTTAGGTAATGATATTTTTCTTGCTGATCTGCAGAAGGGGCTGCAGGAATTCCTCCTGGGCAGGTGGGGGTAGAGGGTTCATACTCCATTTGCCCCACTCGTATGGCAGGGATGTGTGGGAAGTGAGAGGTAGGATTAGGGATTGGTGAGCACCCTGAGGCATCTTTACAGTGATTAGCTATTCCTGAGACTTAGGGCTGTGCGACCTAGTGGCAGGGTAAGGTTGGCTTCTGTGGCTCACCTGGATCATCCACTCAGAGCTGTGTGGCACTGGGGGGGGGGTGATCCAGGAAGGCTGCCTTTCACATCTGAAGGTGTGGCTTAAGGCGGGAGTGGAAATACCTGACCCACTCCTGTCGCAAGGCAAGGTGTATCACCCTGATCACTCACAGGCTGATGCCTGACCTCAGTGAAGTGAATTAGCCTCCTGCACAATCAGTTTCCCCACTTCTGCAGATTTTGGTTAATGATTAAATAAATGTGGCCCATTTTCCATCCAGTTGTCTATCTCTTTATTTCCGCTACCACTGCAGTAAAAATCACAGGTTACACTGAAGCAGAAGTTATGATGTTGTTGTTTTTAATTGTGTAGAAGTGTTTTAAAACATTCTTATTACTCTGCAGGAGATGCGAGCCAGTTTTGGGCTCTTGACAAAACAAGCAGATGATGCTAATGACTGGTGAGTCATTGGCAATTCAAAATGAGGAGAGTTTGTCCATCACTACCTGCCACTTAGGTAGCTAGGTGCAACATAGTACAGGAGAGGACTCCTTTAATAGGTATCTAAAAGGGGGAAACATTTTCACTTTTTTGCACTTACCAAAATTCCTCTTCTTAAACAATTTTATTGATATATATTTTTTACACAACTGTTAAAGACATACAAGAATCCTACCCTTCATTTCATTTGATTGCCATATTTCCAGTAGCTCCTACAATTCACCCACATGATTTCCCTAATATACATGTGAAATTACAGATATATATTGAAATCTTATTGTTATTTTACTATTTATTGTATTTATATCCTGCCTTTTTTCCTGTGAGGAACCCAAGGCGGCTTACATAATCCTCTTCCTCCTCTCCATTTTATCCTCGCAACAACCCTGTGAGGTAGGTTAGGCTGAGAGTCAGTGAATGGTCCAAAGTCACCCAGTGAGCTTTATGGCAGAGTGAGGACTAGAACCCAGATCTCCAGAGTCCCAGTCCAACCCTCTAACCACTATGCCATACTGGTGCTCTCTCTCTCTCTCTCTCTCTCTCTCTCTCTCACACACACACACACACACACACACACACTGATCCTGTGTTTTCAGCATCCCTTTTTTCCAGGGTAGAGAGCTAGCAGGCACTTTACTATAACATTTTTCTTTATGTTTCAGTTCCACTTCATTAGACCAATAAGATACTCTATCTCCAGAGTGCACTTCTTGGGCTATTAAAACCACAAGTCTTCGACCTTGTGCCTTATCAACGCCACCCAAGACACACTATAACCACCAAGAAATGCATCACCTGTCATCCCTTATTACTTAATAAACTTGCCAGCAGGCCTACTGCAACAAAATTATGAAGCCAGATGATTGCATTGGGCTCAGTAAATCTAGAGGCAAAGCCTGCTTTAGGGTGGGGGAATCTAATTGAAGAAGCTGAGGCTGTGATGAAGGGATCCTGTCAGTTCAGCAAAAGTTTGTAAACTCTGGGAACTTGTTGCTTACGAATTAGCAGAGAAATAAGACTCTAGTGCAAAGAAGTCCAAGGGGCTGGGGGTTGATGGCCAAGCAGTGTGCAAATTAGTTACATACTACACTGAGTGTAAATGCTGCTTCTAGTTGAAAGTACTACAACCACATATGCACACATGGACAGGTTAGCATGATCAAATATTCGTACAAGTTTAGCTTTCTAGATATGAGATAACAGGACATGCTATAGTTCTGGACTGAAGAGTGTTCAAGATCTGATGGATTGTCCAGTGATTCATAGAGCAACCCTATACATGGCTACTCAAAAGCAAGTCCCATTTGAGTTTCAGGTAAGTAGGAATACGATTGCAGCCTGAGTGGGTTATGCAGTTGCCCGCAGGGATGGAAAAACTGGTCCCAAGAATGAAGTCTTTTTCTCTTGTGGATCAAGACCCACTCTGTTCACGCTGCCATGCAGCTGCCTTACTTTACCTGGCCATCTACGTAGGTGGGAGCATGACATTTTAAGATTACTTTTTCCCAGGCCTTCACAAAAGTCCAGGAAACATCACATGGTGGGGAGAAAGGAGCTGTATCCCCAGCAATGGGGATGGGGTCAATAAAGAGGCCATAATGAGCAAGTGCAGAGGACATTAGACAAACAAATTGGCCATAAGCTCCCCACAAGTACAATGAGTCGATGCACATATTAAAGCAATGTTAACATAAGAAGAGCCATGCTGAATCTGACCAAAGGCCCATCCAGTCCAGCATTTTGTTCACCCAGTGGCCAACCTGCTACTTTGGAAAGCCTCCAAGTAGAACATGAGTGTTTCTCAAACTTGGCTCTTCTTCTAATCTTACTCTATGTGCCAGGCCCATGTGTGAGTGAGTACAGATGATTATGTATAATCTGTTGGTATGCACAAGACATGCTTTTGTTGGTGTGGCCTCCCCCCCCCCCCCAATGAAAGCACAAGTAGGTCTTAGAGACATCTCAGATCATGCCAAACCTTTTATGGACTTAGAATTTTCAGGGGCAACAGCAGCAGAGAGTGAAAAGTAGTGTTTAAATTTTAAACACTACTTTTCACTCTCTGCTGTTGCCCCTGAAAATTCTAAGTCCATAAAAGGTTTGGCATGATGTCTTTTTCTTTTGCAGATTCCATGATAGCAAAGAAGTTAAAAAGGGGGATTCAGCATACTTTAGTGAGAATGCAAATGAGGAAAGTAGTTGGGATTAGGACTGCAATACTACAAAAACTATGATTAGTGAGCACTTCATTCCAGGGGAGGCTGGTGACTCCTGTGTCAGCGGGGCTCCTTATTCATTGCATCTTTTTGTTTGAGATTTATAGGAGCTATCCATGGTGCTCCATGGTGTGCGAACATATTTTTTTTGGGGGGGTGGAGATCAGCACCATGGATAGCTCCCAGAGCTCGAACAAAAAGATGCCATGGATAAGGAGCCCCGCTGACACAGGAATCACCAGCCTCCCTTGCTTCATTCATTTATCTGCACATAATAAGAACAAAAGATGGGAAGCGAAGAGTAAGGTATTTAAAGAAATGAAATGTTCTATAAGAGAGCAAAAGAGAAGATCTTAAAGGCAGAGGAATCATTATAGGAACAACAATTTGTAAGACATTTGCTGAATATTTTTAGAAGCTCATCAAGTAGAAACATAAACAAAGTGAATAAACTTCTTGAAATCCTAGGGCAGCATCCCATACTGCCTCCATGGTAGTGATCCGTTCCACTAGTACAACAGAACTAGCGGGGGCACAGCAGTATTATAGAACACTGCCCGTAAAGTTTTTGATAAGATTCAAGGTCCCCAAATTATGGGATGATGACAAACCTTTTCAAAGAACACAAGTTATAAAAGTAATCAAGCATCTAAATCAAAATAAACCCACTGGCTCGGATGGACTTCTGTCTTAAATAGATACGTTCTAATAAATACATAACTATGTTTTACATCTGGTTTTGTACTTGCCAAGTTCTAATAAAATGTATATAACATTATGACTTCATCTACATTTGTAGATCCAATAGTAAAATAGTTGCCTTACCTGTGGAGGAATCCCTAAACAACGTAATGAGGCAATTTATCTCTAAACCCAGAAAAAGAGAAATATCAATTATCTCCAGACTCACACTACCCAATAGCTCTCCTCCCACCAGGTTTTTAAAATATTGACAACTGTCTAAGAGATTAAAGAGGATAACTCAGAAAATATCTATACAATGATTAAACAGGGCTTAATCCCAGAAGAATATAACACTAAAAGATATCTAAATAGTATTGAGAATTGGAAGCAAATAGCGGGAAATGCTATACCTTTGTTTTTAGAAAATGAGAAAGCCTTTGATAGCATAGAAAAATAGTATTTGCTTGCTGTTTTTAAGGAATTTAATATGGGGTCAAATTCTGTGGTATAATTATTCCACTGAGCTAAGGCTCCTGAAGATAGAGGTATTCCTAAGAGTTTTCGGTTACAGAAGGGAAAGTGGCAAGGGTGCTGTTAGGAGCTCCTGCTGTTTTGGGCCATCACTCTAGAAGCAAATGCGACCCAAAAAATACATGCAATAATGGGAGGCATATGTTAAACCAGCCTTGCTCAACCAGGTGCCCTCCAGATGTTTTAGACATCAACTCCCATCAGCCCCAGCCAGCATGTCCAATGGTCAGGAATGCTGTGAGTTGTAGTCCAAAACATAGATGGCACCAGATTGCAGAAGGCTGAATTAAACTATATGCTGGTGGTGGTGGTGGTGTGTGTGTGTGTGTGTGTGGTAAATCTAGATAAATCTTCATCAGCATTCTGGGAAATTATTATATTTGGAGAGATCTCAGGCTATAAAGTTAGCAGGTCTAAATCAGAATGGTTAGTAACAGGATTATCAGTGGAACTGAAAAGTTGGACTGAAAAAGCCTGGAAGGTGGGCTTTAGAGTTCAAGCAGTATGATATTTGTAGGTAAGAATTCAAACTAACAAGAGAGATGTGTTCCTAATCGATTCTTTGCCTCTGGAGAAAGAGATTAATGATAAACATCCTTAAAGGTTTCTTAAAGCCTTTGATGGTCATTCTTAAAGATTTCCTGACTAGGTAAAATACCTTTGATCAAAAAGAATGGCCTGCCAAGAACTGTGTTGTTTTAAATCCCTGCCCCTTCAAATTCTGCAGACTAAATTGAAAGAGTGAGATGACTGAATAATAGCTGTTATTTGAGTGAATAAACATCCAAGATTGCCAGATGCGTTATTCAAAGGCCTATCAAAGACCTATCATTCTTGTCAGTTATAGTTGTTGTCATAGTGGGTTTCCAGAGGAGATGATCAATGGAAGCTGTTTGAGCAGAGATACTTTAAAATCCCATTAAAGTATGTACAATATGCAGACTGGATAATGCTAAATTATATAAACCCTGTCTCTTGCATGTGTTAAATACATCCATACCTGTAATAACCCTCTTTCTTTCTCCTCTTGCAACACTCTTCTGTTCAGAACTGTTTAATCCAAACAGTTACGGGGGTCTTTGCCAGATGGCTTGGATGGTCATAGATGCTAATATTTATTTTGAAATAATGTTTGCTAATTATAACTAAATACGAACATAAGCTAATGGGAATAGATCAGTGATGGTGAACCTTTTTGAGCCCGAGTGCCCAAACTGCAACACAAAACCAACTTATTTATTTCAAAGTGCCAACACTGCAATTAAATCTGAATACCGAGGTTTTAGTTTTAGAAAAACAGCTCATACAGTTGTCCGAACTAATTAACATCTTTTGTCTTAAAAGAAAAACACAATAACAGAGCTTTCAATGATACTAACAGTTTTTTGTTGGGGGGAAAAAATCAACTCAAAAAATTATTATAGTACTACATTGTACACATAGCCTGAAGGGAATTTATACACAAACTTTTTAAATAATTAGGCACATGTATTTTTGGATAAGGGATTCTCAACTTGTAATATGATTACCGTATATGCCAGACTGAAATTGTATGGGGCAAGCTTTACCCCGGGTCCTTTCCCCGCTTCTACAGGTGTCGGATTAGTAAAAGTAAAAGTCAACCTGTACTAGGATGAGCAAGATAAACAAGAAAACTAAACGTGCTTAACACATTTTAAACACTTTATGTCTTGGACTGCAAACACTGCATTAGGTAAAAGTTTGCATTGGGCATGCTTTTGCACAATTAAAGTGATTTTTGCTATTGCATGCATGCTGATAATTTGTCAAACCTTGGCTCATACTCTTGTTAGTTTAAGAGCAACACATGCAGCACTCAGGTCAACTGTTAGGGCTTTACATCCAAGCCATGCTCTGTGCATCATTCTTCAAAATCTTTTAAATGTGATAACAATGTAGAAAAGAATTCTGTAACAGGAATTCTAGAATAAAATCATTCTGTTCCACACTGTGAGAAATAACAAAATCATTCGTGTTTTGCAGAAGGGGACAGTCTTTTCGTGATCTGGTGACCAATGGCTCGAGTGCCCACAGAGAGGTCCCTGCTGCGTGCCAGCTGTGGCACCCGTGCCATAGGTTCACCATCACTGGAATAGATCAACCCTCTTTCAGTTTCTTCAGCTGGGTTGCTATATAATAATGAAACTTTATAACAATAAAAAAATAATTCATTATATGAATAAAAATGGGAAAGATGGGACTAAAAGGGAGAATCTCAACAAACTACAAAATCATAATGGGAATTAAACATTTGGAACTGATCATGTACAGCAATGGGGAAAGAGATGGGACATCCAGTTGAACAGGAAAGTTGGAATGGTTGGGATATGCAATCCAGTTGTTATTTTCCCTGCAATCCTATACATTTCTACTCAGAAGTAGTTCTCATTGAGTTCAGTGGAGCTTACTCCTAGGTAAGTGGGTATAGGGATTGCTCTGTAAGGGAAATCTTACTATAATAGCCTCCCCTCCAGATAAGTTAGACTACAACTCCCATCGTGGTCCAGCATATTTGGAGGGCACCAGGTTGGGAAAGGTTGTACTATAACACCATGTCTAGATAGCATAATGGAGGTTGGCCTTTCACAAAGGTTCCATGGACTTTGAAGAAGCCCGAGTGCAAGGTGAAAGGGAGAAACGTGCTAAGCGAAAAGCACGTCAAACGAATCCTTTACAGGACCATCTTCCATCTGGTAACCTGTGTCCTCACTGTGGGAAGCTGTGTGGATCTAGAATTGGCCTCCACAGTCACTTACGGACCCATTGCTAGAGTCTACACAATCTTCTTTAGAATTTCCTCCTTTTATCCCGGAAGACAATCTTACTCGGTCACGAGTGATCGCCTGATGATGATGATGATGATGATGATGATGATGATGATGATACACTGTAGAGCAAGGGGAGGCGACCAGGTATCCTCCAGATGTTTTGGAATACAACTCCCAGAATCCCTGACCACTGACCATGCTGACTGGGGCTGATGGGAGTTTTAGTCCAAAGCCGCCAGGTTGCGTATACTATGGAAAATCACACAACCGGGCTTAGGTAACTGCTGGAAAACTGGAGCCCCAAACAGCAGCAATGATAAAACGTATGGTGGAGCTGCCCTGACTGTTCTGGAAACCAGTACTTGTCGTAAATCCGCCCAGTGTCAAGATAAGCCGTTCTCGTTATAACAGTCCGAGTGTCAAAGCCAAGATATATTAGTCCAAAACCGAGCAAACGTAAACCAGTTAGGGATCAGGCACAAGCGTAGTCAGGGTCGTTCCGAAGATCAAAGGTACAGGGGTCCGAGGTCAGGAATATCAAGAGCGTCTGGTGGTAGCTGTAACAAACAATTGCTTCCAGCATCTGAGTGTGTTTGGGACCTGCCTTTTGAGCAGGTGCTGATTGGTGAGGCTGCCCAGCTGGGTCAGGCTGCAGTTAGCCTGACCCCACCCCAAACACACTCCGGCATGGCTGGTCTCTGTCTGACCTACTGGAGGCACAACAGTACTAGAATTTATCCATGTTATGAGATAAACCCACAGACCATTTTGCTGTGTTATATTCATGCAGTTATCAGAAAAGATGACATAGCCTCAGAAATATGTAGTTAAATTGATTTATTTGTATTGTTTTCATATTACTATGTGATTGTATCAAGGCCTTCCTCTTTCTAATTTCCCTTCAGTCATATCTTGAACTAGTCCACTGTTTCTTATCATACTCGACTGACTCTCCTTCCCCACACTCCTTGACACAACTGCATAAATAAAATGGCAGAGCAATCCTATGGCCCCTAGACAGCATCTAGAGGGCCATAGGATGCTTCAGATTCCCAGCTCCAAGGTCAGAAAAGAGCTCCGACTTCCAGGGATGGGGACTCGGACTCGGGGACTCGACTCGTGAGTCCGACTGAGTCCCCCCTCTGACTCGAGTCCCACTCGAGTCCCAATAATTTATGTGGGACTTGAGACTCGACTCGGGACTCGAGCCCAAGGACTCCTCTTCCTCCGCCTCCGCCTCCACTCTCGCCTCTGCCGCCGCCGCCGCCGCCCTCACCTCCTCCTCCTCCTCCTCCTCCTCCGCCGCCGCCGCCGCCGCCCTCGTCGCCGCCCTCGTCGCCATCGCCGTAGCACACAGCACGCCGCGTCACGCCGCCAGCGCCGCCAGCGCCGTCGCTCTGTTTTTGGCGGGGTTGCTGTAGTTCAAAAACAGAGCGCCGTCGCTAGCGGCGTGACGCGACATGCCGCGTCATGCCACCAGCGCCGTCGCTCTGTTTTTGGCGGGGTTGCTGTGGTTCAAAAACAGAGCGCCGTCGCTAGCGGCGTGATGCAGCATGCCAGCGTCACGCCGCTAGCGACGGCGCTCTGTTTTTGAACTACAGCAACCCTGCCAAAAACAGAGCGACGGCGCTGGCGGCGTGACGCGGCGTGCTGTGTGCTACGGCGATGGCAACGAGGTCGGCGGCGGCGGAGGCGGCGGAGGCGGCGGAGGAGGAGGAGGTGAGGGCGGCGGCGGAGGCGGCGGCAGAGGCGAGAGCGGCGGCGGAGGCGGTGAGGTGAGGGCGGCGGAGGTGGAGGTGAGGGCGGCGGCAGCGAGGGCAGCGTTGGCGGCGGCGTTGGCGAGGTGAGGGCGGCGGCGTTGGTGAGGTGAGGGCGGCGGCAGCGGTGAGGTGAGGGCGGCGGAGGTGGAGGTGAGGGCGGCAGCGGCAGCGACCCATGGAGGGAGCAGGAGGGTCTCCGCGGGAGGAAGGGCAGCTCTTCTTCCTCTCGCGGAGACCCTCCTGCTCCCTCCATGGGCCGCCACTTTGGGCGGGACTCGACTCGAGTCACCATTTTGGACCTCGGACTCTAGACTCGACTCTAGACTCGGGTCCAAAGACTCGGGACTCGACTCGGGACTCGGGACCAAGGACTCTTCAACATCCCTGCCGACTTCAGAGCTGGAGATCCACGCTTGGATCACCCTCCCTGCCCCCACAGTCAATGTGAAAAGAACTGCACCGGCTGCTTCTCCGAGGTCGTGACAGCAGCCTCAGAGGAGAGGTAAAGAGGGTGTTCCAGGGTGGGGGGAGGGGACTGGGTCTGTCAAGATATGATGTATCCTAGCAGTGCTCCAGCCTCCTTCCCTCCCTATCTAAAGCACCCTATGAAATCAGCCATCTAGCTGATTTGCAGGGTAGGAGGAGCGGGGAGGTAGAGCTCACCTTCGCAGTACTCCTGCCCTGCATAGGATGCCCATAATCCTCTGAGTTCAGGGGGTTACGGGGGGCATCCCCACTGAATTGTGCTCTAAAGAAAGAAAAGAGGCTAGTGACAAGCTAGCCCAGTGATGGTGAACCTATGGCACGGGTGCCACAGCTGGCACGCAGCAGGGACCTCTCTGTGGGCACTCGAGCCATTGGTCACCAGATCACGAAAAGACTGTCCCCTTCTGCAAAACGCGAATGATTTTGTTATTTCTCACAGTGTGGAACAGAATGATTTTATTCTAGAATTCCTGTTACAGAATTCTTTTCTACATTGTTATCACATTTAAAAGATTTTGAAGAATGATGCACAGAGCATGGCTTGGATGTAAAGCCCTAACAGTTGACCTGAGTGCTGCATGTGTTGCTCTCAAACTAACAAGAGTATGAGCCAAGGTTTGACAAATTATCAGCATGCATGCAATAGCAAAAATCACATTAATTGTGCAAAAGCATGCCCAATGCAAACTTTTACCTAATGCAGTGTTTGCAGTCCAAGACATAAAGTGTTTAAAATGTGTTAAGCACGTTTAGTTTTCTTGTTTATCTTGCTCATCCTAGTACAGGTTGACTTTTACTTTTACTAATCCGACACCTGTAGAAGCAGGGAAAGGACCCGGGGTAAAGCTTGCCCCATACAATTTCAGTCTGGCATATAATCATATTACAAGTTGAGAATCCCTTATCCAAAAATACATGTGCCTAATTATTTAAAAAGTTTGTGTATAAATTCCCTTCAGGCTATGTGTACAATGTAGTACTATAATAATTTTTTGAGTTGATTTTTTCCCCCCAACAAAAAACTGTTAGTATCATTGAAAGCTCTGTTATTGTGTTTTTCTTTTAAGACAAAAGATGTTAATTAGTTCGGACAACTGTATGAGCTGTTTTTCTAAAACTAAAACCTCGGTATTCAGGTTTAATTGCAGTGTTGGCACGTTGAAATAAATAAGTTGGTTTTATGTTGCAGTTTGGGCACTCGGGCTCAAAAAGGTTCACCATCACTGAGCTAGCCTGAAAAGGTCCATGCAAGAGAGAAATCAGTGGAGTGGTCACAGGCCAATATGGATGTTTATAGAAGCATTCTTGGGACAAATCAACACCAAAGTAAACTTCTGTCTTGGCATGGTGCTTGTGAATAATAATCTTATCATTATAAGTTGGTGCTGGCTTGCATTAGGGTTGCCTGCCTTAGCCACACACGTACCTTGAAATTTCTCAATGTGGCATGAGCAAAGGCATCTTAGCCCTCCTGCTCATTCCTTCCATGGTCTTGTCATCCACCTCCCTCCCATAGCTGTATTCCAGGTGTGCTGCATAGCACATAGGAAGCTGCTTCACACTGAGTCAGACCATGGGTCCATCGAGCCCAGTATTGTCAACACTGACTGGCAGCTGCTCTCCAGGGTTTCAGGCAGGAATCTTTCCCAGCCCTACCTGGAGATGCCATGGATTGAACCAGGGACCTTCTGCATACAAAGCACATGCTCTACCACTGAGCTACAGCTCCTCTAAGCGGCTGAGGGAGGTGACAGACAACAGGACCAGGGAAGGAATGGGCCAAAGGAACCCATTTCTCCCACTGCATGGAGAGATTCAAGGTGTGCAATCCAATTTCAGGGGCAGCCACTTTTTTCAGGGGCAACCACTAATTGCATTGCACCAATTGCATTGCTTTTCAGCATATTTGTATCTCATCAACTGTTTCTTTCAAAGCTTCCTTCTTAAAGCCAAAATAGTACTAGGACAGATAAGGCCTCATGTTCCTATGTTGAACTGGTGCCTTTTAGATACTCTCCCAGCTGTGTGGAAACTGTTTTTCCAAGTTCAACATCCAGGAAGCCAGGATAACATTTCAATAGCACAGCCACGGGGGTAGGGCCAACCACGTGGGTCTTCCAACAGAATCAGCAACCCTGCACCCTATAGGGATGTAGTCTGGATTGCATTCCATAGGACAATTACAATAACCACAGGTTTGTTTAGATTCCTATTTGAACAGAAAGAGTCACATAACACTAAGTCAAAAGTTCACAAATTAATTGATTCAAGGAGATATTATTCAAGCATAACACATTTAGCAGTCAGCAGCTAATAAAAAAACACATACATACAAAGCAAGTTATATCTCTTCCACAAAGCAAATTATAGTTCTCCAACATAGATCATGTTGCCCTTCTGGAATAGGCAGGTGGCCAATTCTTTTACCCCAGAACAAAGATGGGTCAGGTCTCCTCAATGCAGAGAGGTGGAGTCAGACACCCAAGGCAGCAATGGAGAGAAGCGCAGAGGAGCAGGCCTATGGCTGTATCTACGCTTTGGGGGTTATGAGGCTGGCCACTTCCTGCACTCTCCCTTCCTGTCCCCCCTGCTCTCTCGCTCGCTCGCTCTGACTGTTCTGGCTTTAGTTCCAGTGGAGTCTTATAAGGAAAAGATCCCCACACAGTTCAATCTAATTGTGTGCAAAGGTCAGTAGGAGCCTATCTCTTGCGACAGCTTTCACAAGTGGCTTGAGCAAAATATCTTCTGAGCAGGACTGGCCATTAGGGTTGCTTTAGCCATGGCTCTTGGAACACTTCTTTGCATGCTCTGTGTTTTGTACCAAACATAGCTGTTATTTTGTGCATTCGCTAAATAATCCAAGTTGTGCTTAGGTCCCTATTTCTTAAGGTATTTCATGCAAATGTCATGTATTTCATTGTACAATCATCTCTCCAGTGGTTTGCAGCCTTCCTGCCTTTCCACACTGCAATTAAAGCCCAGGGGAAGACATGGTAACTCCTCCCCCATGGGACTTTTTCAGATCAGGAAGTGTGGGCAGCCAGGGAGACAGCAGAGTGATGGAGAGATGTGTAACAGAAAGAGTACACACACACACACAGCACCCTCGGCCACCTTGCAATGGCAATGCAAGCTCCAAACACCACCAAAAGACATTAAAAAATGCCCCAAGAATGAGGCAGAAAAATGGAAGTCTCTTTCATGGGTGATGAAAACTTTCAGGAAATTTGAAGACAGATTTTGGCACAAAATCTTTAAACTACAAAGCAACTAATCTACTATTGTTCTGTTGCCTTACCTTCAGTCCAGTAGGTAGCCCATGCTTTCTATATAGCCTGTTGGAAATTTTCCATCCACATCATCCCTTAATAAGGACTTTTTGCTTAGCTCTTTAGCAATGTTCTCAGACCCTGGTCCCTGGGCACTCGTTCAAGCCCTAGGACTTGGGGATTCAGTTATAGGAAAGATCCACATGATTAGCCCTGCCCATGTGACTTGACCATTTAAACCAGGGGTCCCCAACCTTTTTAGACCCATGGGCATATTTGGGGATTTAAGAAACTGCTGTGGGCACCACCACAGAATGCCTAATCAGTGGATTCCTACTTTGGTGTCTTCCTGTCACATCTATGGATCTTAGACTGCGTCTTATTCAGCAAAAACGTTTGTTTTGTGTTTATTGGACACCGCAATGTCTCTTTAATAAGGGATTGTCTAATTCAACTAATTGCTGGTGGTGCAATGCAGCTAATGCTTCTTTTAAACATATGTTTTGGCACTGTCCACTAGTTGCTTCTTTGGGGGAGGAGGTTATTTACATAGATATTTTTTTTACTGGAACAGTCTTTCATATTCACTGATGACACTCTTTAAAATTATTTACCAGTTTCATGGAAATTAACAAATGGAAGAGGAAATGGATTCTTTGCACCTTTTTCACAGCTAAAAGACTGATATTACAAAACTGGAAGGATAAACACTCACCTCCTATAATGAAATGGATTGAGGACCTTACAATGCTTTCGATATATGAACAGGTGCCATATAGATGCCAACTTCAAATGGATACTTACTTCCATACAAAACCATGTACATAACATATATTTTAAAAAGGAAAACATTTTTTAAAAATTAAAATATCTTTTTTTCCGGGCCCCCATGGGCGTCACATTGAAGACCCCTGATTTAAACATTCTCATGCCTCTGGTAGCATCTAAAGGGCTCCAGTCTAACATTGGAATATGAGGCATTGTGTATCCTAGTATTATTACAGCTTGAAAGGTCATCACTTTGTCTTTATTTTAGACTTTCCACTGAGCCTCACCTGTCCAATCCTTTATGTACTTTTTGAAAGAGTAAAATGAAATGGTCCATTCTACCATTCTTTAAGCACCCTGCAGGAATAACAGAACCATGTTAAGGCAGCCCTTCAATCAACAAAATATTTGTTTCCTGTTTAAGAAAGCATCCTCTTCAGTTATCCACATATTTTTAGTGTGTTATAAGAGGGTATGTTTGGTGTGTTATAAGAGAACTGTGGATATCAGCCTTTGCTCCTTCAAGGACATTGTGTGTGCTGGGGGAGAGAAGGCAGAGTGAAGTGTGCAAAATTCAGAAGTTTCTCATCTTCCTCAGCAGCCGTAATCAGGTAAGTGGTTCTGTGAGGGGGGAAATTGCCTCTCAAGCAGCAGGGGAAATGCAAGGATTGATCAGCGAGAGTCACGACAGTTTGTGTTATTTTGTTTGGGTTTTTATTTTTGTTAATCTGGCATGTTAAATCAGGATTTTTCACAAGAAAATGTTTTCCCCATGAAGGCCTTCTATCTTCTGCGAAGCTGAATGGTACACTGTTATCTATACAATCCTCATCTGCTTTTGGCCAGGTCTGTGCCTCTAGATATTTTGGACTACAGCTCCCATAAACCCTGGCCACTGGCCTTGATGACTGGGGATGATGGGATTGATAGGCCAACACATCTGGAGGGCAAGCGGTTGGGGAAGGTTGTCCTACTGCATAATTTCCTCAATGTTAGATTTCGGGCTGATTCACATCATACATTTCTTGTCTACACAAACAGTACAGAGCTGCTTCTGAATCTGTAAAACAATAAGCATGGGTGAGAGTATTCCAAAAGGTTACAAAATATCTTCATTTAGATCTAAATGTTTCCGTTCTGATTTGAACACCTCTTAAATTAACCAAAAACTTAAATTACAGTTTACACCCAAGATCCCAATAAGCTCAAAGAGGCCATTAAAAGTATAATCTCATTCGGGAGACAAGGTATGTCATACACACAAAGCAAACTGAATTTGCAAATGTGAAGGGCTCCTACTGTAGCTTTGTCTATTACAAATAATTGCCTAGCGAGCTGTGAAAGTACAATTGATTCTTTACTTCAAGATACTTCGCTTAGAGGAAACATGTGAAAACAGTGTTAAGCTGGCATTTCACAACCCAAATTGCAGCATGCACGGTCCAGATTTGTATCTCCAGTGGGGCGGGGGATGCAAAAATCAAAAATCAGGAAAGTTAATACTTTCAAGCACTCTCCAGTTGTCTGAGTGGTGAGAATTCCAATCCAAGTGGATTTTGTTTCCTTTGGAGACTTATGATAACTTTGTAATATCTGTTTTATTTACAAATATTACTAATATTACTGGTAATATTACAAATAATCTATAATATCTGGGACTGGCTGTTTTGAACATATTACTCCAGTGCTGTGTCAACTGCACTGATTGCCTGTCAGTATTCAAGCCCAATTCAAAGTGTTGATGCTTACCTTTAAAGGTTTAAATGGCTTAGGACCAGGCTACCTGAAGAGTGCCTTCTCCCACATGCTTCTGCCCAATTGCTAAGATTGTCTTTGGAAGCTTCTCTCTGGGTGCCACTGCCCACAATGGTGTGAAAGGTGGCTACGAGGGAAAGAGCCTTCTCTGTAGTGCCCCCACGCTCCCTGTCTATGGAATGTCCTTCCCAGGGAGATCTGCCTGGCATCTTCACTGTACGTATTGAGATGCCAGGTTAAGACCCTCTTCTTTAAGCAGGCATATAACCTTTAATCTGTTGCTTTATTAATTTTACTGCTGGCTCCTCAATGTTTTCAGTGTTTTTAATATTTTCAATGTTTTTAATGTTTCATTATTATTGTGATACTTATATTGTTGTATTATTTTCTTTATTTATTTTTGATTCTTGGTTATTTTGTTGTTTGGTTTTACGATTGTAAACTGCCCCAAGGGCATTTGCCAGTTGGGTGGGATACAAATGTTCTTCTTCATCATCATCATCATCATCATCATCATCATCATCATCTGTTTTATTTACAAACAGAGCATAATGCCCCCTCTTTGATGAGCTTCTGCCATGCATTAAAAACTTGGTTTTTCAGACGGGAATATGGGGTGGGTTAGGATTTTATATATATATATATATATATATATATATATTGTTTTAACTGTATTTTATTTCTGTTTTATTATTGTATTTTATTGACTGTACATCGCCCAGGGTGGCCTGGTGACCGGCCAGATGGGTGATTCAAAAATGTAATAAATAAATAAATAAAAGGAAGCAAATAGACTCCTGCAGTAGGCAGAAAAACTGCTGGCCCTTCATCAGATCCTGGATGGCTTTCAGACCAGCTAACTCCAGCAAAAAAAAAAAAAAGCACCCTCTCCTTTCTCTATGCCTCTGCCTGTCCCAAATTAAAAGCTGTTACAAACTTGTTTCTCTGCTGCTCCCACTAACTGAAGTATATCAAACACTAACTTTGGATGTATGATTCCGAAGGCTAGAGAGAGATGCCAGGACATTAAGGAAAGCATCAAAGAGCATTAAGTTTCTTGTGTTAGATTCCTAAACACCAATTCATTTTCAGACATCATCATCATCATCATTCCAAGAATTTCTATCCCACTCTTCAGTCAAAAGACTCTCAAAGGAGCTTACAAGAATCAGGCGGAAAAAAGGATGGTGGTGATGTTTGATTCATTTGCCCAGATGGATGGATAATAATAGGCCCATTCATAATAAGTGAGACTGCTAAATTCATAACAATACATTGACCCAGTTCACATGATCAAAATAAGCCATGGTGGCTTGTTGTGAGCCGTAGCACATGCCAGGCATGAGTTGCATAATCACCAGGGATGTTGAAGAGTCCTTGGTCTCGAGTCACGAGTCGAGTCATGAGTCTTTGGACCCGAGTCCGAGTCTGAGTCCTTGGTCCAAAATGGTGACTCCCAAGTCCCGAGTCACTCCCAAAACTGACTCCACGAGTCCCTATTAAAATCAATGGGGTTTTCCCCCAACAAAATAAGGCTACTTCAGATGTGTGGCTTAAATAAATTCTAGGCACAAGTGTGCCTTTTTATTTCAAAACTCTGCAACTGATTTTGGCAAGAACAGACCAGGCAGACAAACCCAAAATAACCAGGCAGGCAGAGGAGGCAGGGAACCCCAAACAGGCAGGCAGGCAGAGGCCTTTGTCTTGGACAGTTCAAACTGCGGAACTGGTTAAGAAGAGACCAGGCAGGCAGAGGAGGTAGGGAACTCCAAACAGGCAGATAGGCAGTGCCCTTTGTCTTGGACAATTCAACTGTTGAACTGGTCAAGAAGAGACCAGGCAGGCAGAGGAGGCTGGGAACCCCAAACAGGCAGGCAGAGGCAGCCAAACCCAAAATGTCTGACCCTAACCCTAACCCCCCACAACAACACATCAATCAAAATAAATCTCAACACATTGTTGGGGCTGCGCTCCTGGTAGCTGTCCATAGTGGCCGAGCAGCGGCGCACCTCGCTTCCATGCACTCTTCACTGGTGATCGCGCTCCTCTCCACTCCTGGCACAGCCCAGGGATGTTGACGAGTCCTTGGTCTCGAGTCCCAAGTCAAGTCTCGAGTCTCATGAAAAATATTGGGACTCGAGTCAGACTCGAGTCAGAGGGGGGACTCAGTCCGACTCACGAGTCGAGTCCTCGAGTCCGAGTCCCCATCCCTGATAATCACCGCCCAGCTGTAACTTATCATTACCTGAACCTGGCGGCATGGCTTGTTGGAGGGTTAAACAACTCTCAAATAACCCATGGGCATCCTGTGGAATTCAGGGTTGCTAGGTCCAGGCTGAAAAGGGGACTCTTGCAACTTTCAGGCTACTTATTATGAAGTAAGACCCATTAAACCCAGTGGGACTTACTTCCACATAAATGTGTGTAGTGATTAAGCTGTAACAATTCCATAGAAGACGCATTACACTGGTTGTTATTTCTCCAATCATGGGGTTGAAGAGATGGGTAAGATGCACCTTGTAGAATTTCCCCCTCTATGCAATTGAGGATCTGGACCTGGTAAGCCAAGTTGGGGGCTGACAAGATGAGAATGCACAGTATACAATGTCCTGCTTTTGACCCTTGGAAGTCCATGACAGACTGCTTTTAGTTTCTGATTCTATAGCAAAACTTCCCAAACATTATCAACCTTTTATCTCGTATCATAAGGATTAGTAACTTTGTCTTTATTCGTTTTTTTTATGAGAGCTATGACTTTCAGGATTCAACACTCACCACAAGACTGTCAGGGGCTGTTATATGGCATCTCCTCAACCATGCAGTTTTCTAGACCTTTTATTTAACAGAAATGAAAACTGAGGATGGATCCATTCGATGAACTTGAGATCATCCAATGAAACTGAATGGTGGCAGATTCAGGACAGACAAATGATGTACTTCTTCACAGAGCGCATTGTTAAACTATGGAATTTTCTACCACTGTATGTAGTGATGGCTGCTAACTTCAATGGTTTTTAAAGGGGATTAGAAAAATTCATGGAGGATAAGCCTAGCCTATCAATGGTTACTAGTCATGATTGCTGCTGTATTACTTCTAGTATCAGAGTC
This sequence comes from Shinisaurus crocodilurus, assembly GCA_021292165.1. Taxonomy (NCBI): domain Eukaryota; kingdom Metazoa; phylum Chordata; class Lepidosauria; order Squamata; family Shinisauridae; genus Shinisaurus; species Shinisaurus crocodilurus. The sequence goes on along the minus strand of CM037878.1, from coordinate 70,303,266 downwards.
AGTATGCCTATTAATACCAGTTTATGGGGAACATGACCTGGAGGGTGCTATTGTGCTCATGTCCTTGTTGTGGGTTTCCCTTAGGCATCTGGTTGGCCACTGTGGGAATAGAATTATGGACTAGAGAGGCCTTTGGTCTACCAACAGGGCTCCTCTTGATTTATTTTTTTTAACATTGCTCTGCCCCAAGTTCTTAGTATGACCTTGCAAGAACATACAGAACCTGTGTGCACACAACTTGTAGTAGGCTTTATGCACACAGAGCCAATAATTGCATAGAGGTTGGAAGTGGGGACAGTGAGTGATTGTGCTCCCACTTCCTCACCAGACCCCCACCCCCGTGCATGATATACACAGATTCCACACAACTGAAAAGAACTATGGTATATAACCTTTGAGGTTTCATTACAGCGTGAAGTAAAACGCTCTAATTCATTTCTCTAGGATAAAAGTAACATTGTGGCTTCAATCCTCAGCTCATTTCAATGGGACTTGTTCCCACTGGGGCTGGTAGGGTAGAGGACAGTGCATATGCTCAATATTCTACTGGGACTGCCAGAGGACTACAGAAGACCATGTGTGACACTTGGAAACAGTGGAGCAAATGTACCTGGTTGTGGGGGGATCTCTCTGCCACAAGTGGATGGGGGACAGGCAGGGGGTAATGGCCCCATTTGCCCCTACTATAGAGCCACCTCTGCTTCCTTCATAGAAGGGTTTTTAACTTTTCTGCCAGGCTCTGTTGGCAACCCTACCTCACATACACAGCACAATGGGAGTGACTTCTCATGGTGCCCCTGGGCAGTGTGTGTGAACATAGCAACCACATGGGCAGGGCCTAATGCACTGGTCTTTCACACCACTTTTGTTCTGAGATACCAGTCAGGTGGGAAAGATGGCAGTGTAAAACTACCGTACTCATGAAATATTCAGAGCTATGTGGTCCTATTACAGTTCTGTGTTCCTGGTCCTGAAGAATCAGTGGATTTGATTAGTATTTTTGCAAAGTATTGCAACATTTAATCTTTCTTCTCTCTTGTACTAAAAGGTTCATTGTGGCTCCAAGCTTGCAAGTAGTTAGTGCTTCTCTTGGGTATAGTTAAAATATTTGAAGCAATTTCCCCTTTTATAAAGAAATCTTTAAAATTTTTATTACAAGATGTGGGCCAAGGGAAGCATGAGAATTTAAAAGGCAAGTTCAAAGCCACTATAGGAAAGCTAAAGGAAAGCAATCGTTAGATATATTTGAATCAAAGGCAAGTATCTCAGCCATTGCTGGAGTTCTATCTGGAATCTCTTGCATTCCAGCTGATCTGTTTGCAGAATATTTTGAATTTATATAACCCCTGAGTCAGTGCTCAAAGTGGGGTTGGATGAGGTAGAATGTTATCCCACATTTTTTCAGGAAGACTTACAACCATCCCATTTTTTTCCAATGGACACAACTGAAGCTAGGTTAATTTGAAATAAAACCATCCCACTTCCTTTTTTCTCCCAAACAAAATCATCTCACTTCCTTCTTTACCCCACATCTAGCTCTGCTCTGAGTGTAAGTCACCAAAAAGTCCTCCTTTGCAAGCTCCTCACAAATTCTTATGCAGCTCCCATTCATTTAAATCAGACTCGCAAATAGTCTCACAAAAGGTATTAGCCTGATACACACACACACACACACACACACGTGTGTGTGTGTGTGTGTGTGTGTGTATGTGTATAAAATGTGTTTCCATGCTGGCCATGGGGAGGGGAAGCTGACACCCAATTAATTGGAGCTGACACCCCGATTTGTTCTTGGCTTGCTTTTGGATGAGCACTTTTTTTGAAACTCCATTTTAGTGCAATAGTTGCCATAGGGGTGTGTGTGTGTGTGTGTGTGTGTGTGTGTGTGTGTGTGTGTGAGAGAGAGAGAGAGAGAGAGAGAGAGAGAGAGAGAGATCATGCAAAACTCTTCCAGCCACTTTATTTTTGCATTTTTCCACACCATTGCAAATTAATTTCAACTGAAGAGGAACTACTGATTTGGGATGATCTGGGACAGGGTACAAATTAATGGAATATTTTATTTTATTTCAGGTGATTTGGATGAGAAATTAATTGGTGGCTTAGCTGTCTTTGAAATTTAAATACATCCTAGTGATTTGCATATATAGATTTAAATTAGCATATGCAAATTATATGCAGATTTGCATCCTAAGGGCCTTGACCCCACATCTTTTATGTGCCTAACAATACCCCTGCATAGGATTGTGTTGCAAAGCACCTAAAAAAGCATGTGTGATTTTGACATTAATGAGCACTCAGCAACGTTCTCCAGCTCCAATTAACCACTGTTCACAAATTACCTTTACTTGTTTCACTTACATTAAATATTGACACTCCACCTTCAGCTAGTGTGGGTGAAGACACTTGGTTTTCTAGACACTGGGCCTTATTGCCCTGCAACTAGATTCAGGTGCAGTCCCATCATGGTGTTCTTGGTGACCATCTGTTAGCCCATTTCCTGCATTTCCTGTCCTCTCAACATTTCCTTCTCTGCCCACTCCAGTGAAACTGGCAAGTCAGCAGAAGATCTGTCAGTTTCACCAGCCTTAGAAGAGAAAGTTCTCCTTCTGCTCTATAATTTGTGTTTGTTTGTTTGTTTTAATTATGAAGTATCTGTGAAATTCACAAGCCTTTGCCTTGACCATATCAGTTTTACCAGAGATGGGGGTAGGGGGCGGCAGTGGGGGGTGGAGGCTGTGAGGCATAAAGGAGGAGAAAAATCAAGAAAGGTATTTGATATTTGTTTTTGTTTTGGAAAATGCAATTTAAAAAGTAAAAAAAAAGAAAGAAAGGTATTTGTGCCACACCTGTTAATAATAGCCAAGAGACATTTCTGTACAAAGGGGAGAGAAAAAGCTATTCTGAAATGTATATGTTTATAGGGGGGAAATGGTGGATGGAGAACTATCAATTGACTACAGATGGAAATCTGTTCATGGGTGACACAAAAAATGAGGGAAGCTTTGAATGGGATTTCAGAAACTTGATATATCTGTGTTGTGGAATGACAATACCCTGCCCCAAGAGTTGAAGAGAAAACAGGCAAAACAATGTTCCACCCCCCTTTTTTGCTCTTCCCTTCCTATGTCCTTATCTACTGCTACGGTGGAAATCATTATTTATCTGGCTGCTTTCACCAAACCAGGCTCAAACTCTCTCTCTAGGTCTCAGGCATCAACTTTACAGTAGGGGTTGGCTGTTTAATGGGGGGGGAGCCCCCCAAAAAAGAGACCACAATATTTCAAATAACCAAGTTTAAATTTTATTCAAGATAAATGTCAGTAGGGAAAAGTTTTAAAATCTGAATGGATACACACACCACACACCCCTCAAAAAAAGAAGAAAACCATATAAGCAATAGGGTAATAAAACAGCACATTCAGCTGCTCGCTCAATCAGTTCTCCAGTTCCAGCAGCGCTGACTCTTTCTTTTCTCTGGGATGCTGTAATGGGAGTCGCGGAAGATGGCGAGGAGTACAGGAGTGTTGTACAGAGTTCTGCCTCTATGCTCTGGGTTTGCTTTAAGAAAGTAGGTTTGCTTTAAGAATCAGCAACCGGCCTTGGCTGCTTGCCAAGCTGATGCAATCAAGAGCAACTTACCAGCGCCTGATCTGGCTGCTAGCCAGAAGGACAGCACAAGTGCTAACAGTTAAGCACGAGATCTGCAATCCAAGAAGCTTGGTGATATATAAGAGGAGCAAGTGCAGACAGAGAGTATGGTGGTCGTTAGTCAATTGTGTGTGAGAAGTACTGAAGAACTGGAAGGAGCGAGGGGAGCAGAGGACGTTGTGCAGAGAGCCTTGCAGAAGCCCAACGTGGAGAGCCCATACCCAGGCGGAGAGCTGCTGGACCTAGCATTCGGGTTGGTTGAACAGTGACTGTGCTGCTAAGGGGTGGGATTTCCACCAGGGAGCTGGGAGGAGAGCATTGTTGTACTTCTGGCTCGACTTTACAATAAACATGTTTGGCTTTGACTTCCTGGAGGAGTATTTATTATGGTCAGAAAATCCCTCAAAGAACCTTTGCCAATCCCTTTTGGGGATCCTGTGGCAAAACAGATCCTGATCTTTCCTTCTCTGCATCTCTCTCTCTCCTCTTCCACTCCACCTTTGGCTTTTATCTTCTAAGATGATTGTTTCCTCTCCCAACTCCAACCAATTGGGATGGTTGTTTCTTGTTCATTTCTGCAAACTAAGTTTCTGTTTCCTGAATTAAACTTTTTCTCTCTCTTCCTTTGGCTTTCTGTTAACCTTTACCTCCTGCTTCCTGAGCAAAACTTCCTCACCTCTATGTTCTAGCTAAACATGTGACCTCTAAACTATTAACTTTTTGACTGAAACTTGACTAGAACACATACAGAAAGCCCACAATATCCCACAACCAAAAGCCAAAAAAATGGGGAACTGTTCCGCTCCTTCACTGTCTGCATTTCATTCTTTCACAAATGCAGCGAGAGAGAGGTTCAAAAGTGCCCTACATGTTGTGCATGAAATTGTTCTAAGAGAAGGCTGTTCTAACACACAGGAAGTGGGAGCTAGAAGAAAAAGAACATTGTTGCAAACTAGGATAGATGGCTGTGTAGTTTGTTTGCCCAGAGTATCCTAAGAAAATGAAACAAATATGTTTTTTCCCACACCCCAGTCATCTTACATAATCTGCATGGACCATAATATGTCTGAACCGCCAATTTCATGTTACCACCCACTATACTCAAAATCAGAGGCAAAGAGAAAAGCCAGTGAGGAGAACTATAATTAGGGAAGATGCACAAAATGTAATGGTGATTGTATTCTTTGCAAATGCATTTGTTTACATTTCAAGCTTAGTTATGTTCCAGGAGAGCATTTACTGTATAGTAATATAGCTGCCTGAGGCGCCTTCTGCAATTAAGCTGAGCTGCCAAACTCACTTGTCATCCATAGTACCAAGCCTGATTGTTTTCATTTGGTTCCACAGAGTTACTGACATTTCTCACTGCTAAGCCAAGAAGGAGGCAAAATTGCTGCCCCTTTCTATTTCAAATGTCCTCCATTCAAGCACACTCCCAAGTAGTATAGCTTACCCTATACTATTATGTAAGTGTAAAAAATCCAGAGCAAGAGAGACATCATCATTGTAAGAGAGGTGAAAATGGCATGAGAGGCAGAATTTCCTCTGGTGTATGCATTATCATCTTTGGTCAAGCAGGTCTGCAGGTTTTTGAAGCACTACAAAAACATGCAAGGCCTATTATAATACTGGGGCAAGTGTGCACAAAACAGGTGATGATGGCTCTGTGATGCCACATTCAACTTCCTAAATTAAAAAAAAAATAATCTATTACGGTACCTGTCTTGGACCTAGCTGGCCAACCAGGAAATAGTGCTGAAACAGAGGAAGGCTGGGAGCTTATAGTAGCTGTCACATTGGACTTCTCTCTGTCTTCTTGACCATCCTTAGGAGGTTCAGCAGGAGTTGGAAACTCTCATTTTGTCAGTCTGAGAATGATTAAAAAAAAAAAAAAATCAGCCAGAAAGATCTCTAAACACATGTATGCTTGCTTCCCAGTCCTGAAAGGGGGGTGGGGAGAGAGGAGATATATATATATACACACATCCTATTAGCTTGCCAAACTCCATTGAATTATACACATTGATTTCCACATCATTTTTATAGTGTCATTACCTTTATATCTGTCTCCTTAACCATTTTCAGCAGGGCTCGCTCTCTCTTTCTCTCTCTCTTTTGCAAGCAAGGCAGTAATGGGTTTGCTTTTATGCTGGGAGCTCAATGATTGCTTGTGCACAAGAAGAATTCATATACCAAACCCTAGGACATTTGGTCAATTGATGGCATTTATCCCATGCTGTGTCCTCCTTTACCTTGTTAAAAAGTTGAGTACAGAAGAAGTGTTGGAGACTCAGCTGAAGTAGGCAATGGCTGTAAAAAGTAACAAGCTAAAGATAGGGACTTTTTAATTCCCACATAGAGACTAAGGAATCTAGAACTCTTTTGTTTTTAAGGAAGGCAGCTTAGAAGATACATTTGGGAGTTGATACTACTACATTGACTTAAAGACGGCATAATTGAAGTCAATAGGGTGTACATTCAAACAAGCCAAGGTGTTGTGCAGGCAAGGATATGTGCCAATTTTCATAATCTTTTAATCAATCATTTTTTAAGCAGGCAAACACAAGCCAATAGAGATGTCCAAGCTGATCACAAATTAGCCAGCAGCAGATCTGTGTCCTAGGTCTAAAGTGAAAATTTAACAACTTCAAAATCCAATACTTCCTAAAAGCTTCATATTTCAATGATCAAATGGGGGCCTGAGTAAGCTGTAGCAGAGTGTGGAGAAAAGCTAATACTCAGCTACGTGCAGTGCACAGTTACCACCTAAAGAAGATATCTGTAGTCCATTTTGATTGCCAGTAGCAGCATATAACAAAAGATTCAGCATATCAAAGACTTGTTTACAATGCATTAGTCATGACAAAATTGTAGTCTGTTGTAATGTCCATGTAACTTGAAAGCTTGTATTCCTTTTCACAAAGGCAGTCTAAGAAAATATCATGTAACCAAGTGCCCAATTCTCATTAATATCTAAGCATGTTTTTAGATATGCTTAGACTTAAGCATTCAACTTATCAATGGGACTTGCACATGCTTTGATCAACCTAGATGGCCATTCACAGGGAGATGGTCTGAACAGACTCTTTCAGGCTTAGAAGATTGTTATGACAGTGAAAGGCACTGAACCCCAGAGACTTTGGGAATTGATGGATGTGGCAGCAAGTGGCTGCAGCAGAACTCCTAATTCAGCACCCCAGGAGGGGCAAGGGTCCAGCATCCCATGAAACCCAGCTGACAAACAATGCAGCTGAGCCTCAGAATTCTGAAAAACTTGCTGTGCATTCCCCCCCTGTTAACTCATTGACAGTAGATCCCTATGAACAAAATATTTCTGTTTATCTCAGGCTTGCTGCATGGCTTCGTTGTCACCTGTCAAACTCTACAAATAGATGTACAGGTATATTTGATGGCAACCAGGGAAAAGGCCTTTTCTGTTGTGGTGCCCTACCTTTGGCATTCTCTCTCTTTTGCAGTGCAGTAGGTGCCAACTTGTTAAGATGTACCTGTTTCACCAGGCATTTCCTGTTTCTAATCCTTCACTGAGTAGATTTTCTGTTTTCTTGTGGCTCTGTTTTTCTTGTGGCGTGTGCTTATTTTAATTGTTGTTTTGATGAATTCTGTACACTGCCCTGTGATTTCATAATGAAGGGCAGTATGTAAATATTATATATCTCAGAAGAGTGGAAAAGAAGGAGATGCTTCTTCTAAGATGGTGCCTCCTGGAGGTGTGTGATGAGACATTACATCACCACGAGGGCTGGCTCAAGCGCCTTCCCAGGCCCCACATAAAAAGATCTGAGGTACCTTCACACACACGAACTCGATTCAACTGCACTGTGCTCCCTTGCTGATGCCACACCAGGTGGACTTCCCCTCATTTGACACTCATAACAACATTAGAAGAGCCATGCTAAGTCAGACCAAAGGCCTATCTAGTCCAGCATTCTGTTCACACAGTGACCAACCAGCTGCCCACAGGAAACCCACAAGCAGGACATGAGTGGAATAGCACCTCCTTGTTTCTGTTCCCCAGCAACAGGTATACAGAGCATACTGCCTCTGATATTGGAGGTAATAAAGCAGCCAGTATGACTAGTAGCCATTGATAGGCTTATCCTCCATGGATTTTTCAAATCCCCTTTAAAAACCATTGAAGTTAGCAGCCATTACTACATACAGTGGTAGCAAATCACATAGTTTAACAATGCGCTCTGTGAAGAAGTACTACATCATTTGTCTGTCCTGAATCTGCCACCATTCAGCTTCATTGGATGACCCCACATTCATCTAATGGATCCATCTTCAGTTTTCATTTCTATTAAAGGTCAAGAAATTTGTATGGTTGAGAAGATGCCACACCACAGCACCAATAGTAAGGAAGCAGGGTGTGTTAGGAATACTGCCAGCCAGAAGGGCACCAGTGGTGGGAGTGTAGGGCAGATGGATGCACCACCCAGAAAAAAAAGAATCTTGCATTCTGCAAATATGAACTTGTCTGCTTGAAAATCTGCTTGCAGAACACTAATTAAATATTGCAGCGCTGCACTGCATTTATTTATATGACAATAAAGGCTTATTTGTCCTTTAAAAACAAAGAATACTTTGCCCCCTTCAAAGCTATTGTGTCTATTAATATGCAAATTTAATCAATTAAAAGTCGATGATTAACTGTGCTTTAATCTGGTAGCAGCACTAGTTATCAAGCACCAGGCAGACCTGGTTTATCTGAATTTTTGAGATCCTCCAAGACAATGACAGAAATGAGGTTGTGCTGGATAATTTAGTCAAATCAGAATACTTTTCACTTTGCAAGTGAAGACAAAAGCTCCAAGTGTGGTGTAGTGGTTAGAGTGTTGGACTGGGACTCGGTAGATCCGAGTTCTAGTCCCCGCTCAACCATGAAACTCACTGGGTGACTTTGGGCCAGTCACTGACTCTCAGCCTACTAACCTACCTCACAGGGTTGTTGTGAGGACAAAATGGAGAGGAGGAGGAGGTTTATGTAAGCCGCCTTGGGTTCCTTGCATGAAAAAAGGCGGGGTATAAATATAATTAATAAATAAAGTGAAAATTTTAGCATTACTCCTCCCTCCATTGACTTTTATGCCTCCTGTTTTTGATCAGCCAGAAGGGTAACCATCAGGTCATCAGAAGTATCTGATGAAGTCGACTCTTGTCCATGGAAACATGAGACTCCATCAGGGGCAGTGCTAGGTACTGAAAAGGTCCAGGGCCCATGCCCACAGGACAACAACAACAAAGCACAAATCTGCATATGCTAATTTACATATTCTCTAAGTCTTTCTGTGTGTGTGTCTTTAAAGGACCCTGTCTCCGAAGGACACCCCTATTTATAAAAAAAAAAGGATGCCTAGACAGGGGAGAGGAGGGCATCTGATTTCAGGGGGGGGGGGGGAAACTCAGGCAGAAAGATTCAGGGGAGGGGAGGGAGCAGGAGGTGAAGCACATGTGGGCAAAAATACAGCTAATCCAGGGAGATCAGATGCAATAGAGATCACCAGGGCCCTTGTAACTGTATTTCAGCAAGAGCCCATGGACAGCAGGGTGGTGGGCTGAATCAGGGCACCAGCCCTAATGGACCACCCCCCTAACACCACCTCTGGACTCAATAAATCTTTGTCTTTAAGGTGCCAAAACAAGACCCTATTGCGGTAGTGGTGGTGGTGGTTTTGACCTTCTACCTCTGCAATATACAGGACCAGATCTTGCTTCATCAGAAGACACAGCAGGTGTTACACAACACAGCAGACAGGACTCCAGGTCATGCCACTTAGGCTCCCATTGTCATTTCTGTCACAAATGTGTCACTCACAATCACTTGCCTTCTCTTTCCCTCAATTAACATCTCAAATTAGGAAAATACCACACCAGGTAGCAGCAGGGCCTAATTAATTAATTGTTCCTTGCCTGAGAGGAGATGATCCAATACCTCACTTGCTCTTCAATTCAAAACCAGTGCTGCAACAGAAGACAGGTGGTTTGGCAGTAATAAAGTATCTGGGCCTGCAATGGACAGGTGGCCATGCTCCCCTTTCCTAGGTACCCACCCTCTATTTGGGAAGCGGTCTGCCCACTGCTAATCAGGAACCGACTGGCCTACAACAAAAAGCTTATTTTGTCAATGCAAAGAGATAATCCTCCCACATAATATAAATTAAGCAATTATACTGTTGCTACAACCTATTCCCTTTTATGTGCATATCTAAATGATTATTGCTTCCCTCTGCATAATGGTTTTTGCTACACGGGATGCCTCATTTGTTTATTTTCTTGGCTAGCACATTTGTCCATGGAGAAAAAGGGGGGGGAAGCTTTAGGCAGTTATTATTGTCACCAATGCAATTTTCATGGAGAAAAGCATCTGTAGCTGAAAAAGACAGACGTATTTGAATGACAAAAAAGAAAAAAGTAGCGGGTTTCTCCCACCCCTTATAGGTTATTTATTCCCCTGGGGATGGAGAGGGGCGGAAAATAAGAAAAGAATTTTTCAGTGAAACGTAATTTTAAACAGCTGATAATATCGATGAAGGAAAAAAATCACATTCGTGTGGAACAACAAGTAGCACATCATATGGTTTCTGGCAAGGAAATTAAATGAGACAATTTAATGAAGCATAAAATATGGTTTGGGGAAAATGGATATTTCTGTTTTGTAACTAAAAGTTACATTTTTCCATATTAAAAAAGAGATTAGATTAGACTTTGTGAAGCTGAAATTATCATCTAAATTTTACCCAACCCAGCAGGATTCTGAACTGAACTGTGGGTAAGTTTATTTACCCATGTAAGCAATGCATATTTCTAAGTCAACGCCTTAACAGTGATGGGTGGGAAATAGGCAGCATTTAGGCAAAGAGGGCTTAGGTTTGGCCATGGAGGAGCCTTTTCAAATGTCTTCATGATCTCACTATTGCAAGCAGGAATATTCAAATAGGAGTTGCAGCAAAATGTTGCAGTGTATTCTCTATTTAAAAGGAATGTTCCTGTTTGGGTTCCAGCCAGCTATTCCCCTCAAGCAGACCATTGCACTCTTTCCCCAGCTCCATGCTCCATTTGTTGTTTCCAAGTGTCACTCTACATTCTGTAGCTACTCAACCTGTTCAGTTTTTGGGATTTTTCACTCCATTTGATTTTTTAAAAAAGTTTTTTCTTTGGTACTTCTGCAAACCTCGGGGTTCCCACAAGCATGCTGATACTTTTCTTGTTTATCAGAGGCCCCATTTCTGCTATAATCCTGTTGGCACTCACCGCCTGAGTTTGCTATTAAAAGGAATGATGTGTTGAGCCTCAAACATTTGATCAGGGTCGTCGTTGTCCCCCAGAAACTACTAAATATTCTTGACCCTGGAAGGTAGGAAATTAATATGATCAGGTAGGATAGATGTGTAGGAAATCCATCTTAATGGCTTAAAGTGTCTCTAATATCTTAAATATCCAAAGACTGGAAGGAACCAGCAATAGGTTGTTCCACTAGTGCCCTATAATTTTTAACATTTTCAGAAATATCCAGATCTGGGCAGTGTTGAAGGCATGAATCCTAACTAGGTCCACTTGATTACCTGACCCAGTTGGATTCCTCTTTACTATTATAAATTCTTGACTCAAATGGACTGTTCCAGTAGACTTTAGTGGAGCCAAGTGTTCATCCAGTGACTCCTTGTCCAAATTAGACTGTACTCCAGTCAACACTGTGGTACTGTAACATCTGATCATCAGAACTGATACACATATTATAATAACATTACAATTACAAATCAGCCTCATGATTTCCTGTTTGCATGAAGCCCATTATCATAGCTCCGTCCTAGACGCTTTGCTGCCAAGGTACCACACACATTGACTATAGGAAATTACACACTATTAGGTGATGTCTGGTTGCCATGTGCTGAATTTCACATTGAATGGAGGATTACGTGGCTAGTTTGTGTCCCTAGAAGCTGACTCAGTGTAAGGCAGCTTCCTATGTTCCACTAAATGAGGCACAAAGCTAGATAAAACTATATCTGAAACTGCTTGAGTATTATCAACTCCATACTTACAAATTAGATCAAAAATAGGTAGTCATGTTGACCCATTAAAAAAAAAAACCCTTGGGGGTTAGGAGAATAGGTCTATCAATGAGCATTAGGCATGATAGCTAAATGGAACAGCCATACTCAGAATCTGTAGGCTTCACTAGCTGCTAGAGCAAGGGTGTGCAACTTGTGGCCTTCCAGATGTTTTGGCCTACAACTCACATCATACTTCACCATTGGCTATGCTAGCTAGGGATGATGGGAGTTGTGCCCCTCCAGATGTTTTGGCCTACAAGTTGCCCATCCCTGTGCTAGGCGAAGGCAAACCACAGTGAAGGGCTGTTGCCTTCATGCCCTGCTTATGGGCTCCCTACAGGATGATGGACTATACAGTCCTTTGGTCTGAACCAGCAGGGCTGTTCTTCTGATCCTTAAAAACCAAAGCAGGAACAACCACCACAACAAAATCCTTTATTAGGACCAACCATAATTGAAAGGCCTCAGGGGCCTTCTCTGTGGTGGGAATGGCATCATAGTCCCAGCAGAGGCCCCAGCAGGACATGATCATCTGTGAGCAGGGCTGTGTTCATCCCCATCCTGTTCACAAGCATTTGATAAGAAGTGCTTTCCTTTGTGAGGACGCAGCAAGGACACGCACTCAGAGAAGTGAGGTCCTCCAGGTGCTAACATTGTCATAGTTTCAGTGCCAGGTTAAAACTTTCCACTATTCCCAGGCATTTGATTGCATATGATGGGCAATCATATGAATTTGCAGTTGGATTTGCTTATTGTTGTCACTGTTGAGTTGTTTTATGGGGTGCTTGTATTTTAGTGGATAACTGTGGTTGCTGTTTAACATTTTGTATGTTTCAATTCTATTGTAAATCACCTTGATCTTTTTTTTTTTTGAGGAAGGCATAAGATGATGATGATGATGATGGCGACGACGACGACGCATGTGTTTCTCTCACACATGTTATGGTAGTCTTCTCACACCTGGCAACCTCCAGATGTTTTGGACTGCAACTCCCATCAGCCCCAGCCAGCATGGCCAATGGTAAGGAATGCTGGGAGTACTAGTCCAACACATCTGAACAGCACCAGGTTGGGGAAGGCTGAATTATGGGGTATACCTGCTAATTTCATAATGTATGAAGCCTCACAGCTGTGCCTCAAGTCCATTTTCCGACAGTTCTCCAATGGCCATTTCTTCCATTCTGCTTTAGCGAAAGCAAGAATTTGAAAGTTAAGAGATTCCAAATTGTATGACTTCTACATTTGGCATTAAGAGGCGAAGATATTGCAGTGTCACGAAAGGCTGTCAGAGATAAGAAATGAGCAAATAAGAAATGAGCAAACAAGGTGTCAATCAAAGTTTTCACCCACTTAATCAAAAAGCAATAGAATTTCAGCTAATCCCTCTTTGCTGTTTTGTAGGAAGTTTCTGGAGCTATAATTAAGACTTGGATGAAAAGATAAGAATGGTGAGGTTGTATCCAGTCAGGGCAGCATACCTAGATTCCTTCTTCTTTACTATTTCCTATAGCAAGCACTGGCTTGGACCCTGTAGAGCCTATGCCTTGATTTCTCAGGCAAGCCGGTTTATTCAAAGCCATTAAGGAAGGGTTTCCCTGAATTCTCCAACATAATAACCTTACTTATTAGGATTGTCAGCGCGCCAACAGCCTTGCTCTCTGTTGGCAGCTGCATGCACACACAGATCTGAACTGAGAATGGTGAAAGCTGCAAATTTGCATGAATTTACTTAATTGGCATAAATCATTCTGCTTGTACTCATGAGACTATCAAGATTCAGGTTGTCAACTTTTTTGCTAGCAGGGTTCCTGTGGCTGTAAGAGCTATATGACAAATGGAAATCCATCCAGCGAAGCTATCCCCAGCACTGAATCTGCATCCTGGGGAAAACTTCAACAGCACAGTGGTTAAAAGCACAGGACCTCCAAGAGAAAAACACTGACAACCCCACACATGCGTAATACATGGAACACTGGGGCAAGGAATCAGGGGGTGGAAGACTAAAAGCCCTAGATGCTTTAGCTGCACTCCTGCTGGGGAGGAGGAGGCAACCCTAGGAGCTAGTGGGACAGGGATACAGGACATCAGTGAGCCGTGGAGTTGTGAAAATGCCTGGGCCCTAGACAGTAGGGATCTATGGATTTTGTTGATCCGTCCTGTCTGTGTTTTGCAGATTGGCAGGCATCTTTTGTTCCATCATTCGTTCATTGACATAATTTCTTTTCTTCTTTTCCCTTTTGGGAGGGGGGAGGGGATGTATGAGAATTTTGTTCCACTTGTGCAAGTGTGCATTACTGCTAATTTGTAAAAATGCCCCTCAAAGTTAAAAAAAAAAAGAAGAAGAAGAAGAAAAAAAGGGGTCCACAAGTCAATGGAATCCACATAACTCAGAAAAAAAACTGGTCACCTGCAGAATCCACAGGTCAGTTTCTTTGAAATCTGAACTCCCTTGAATATGTTGTGGATTTCTCCAACATCCCTACGGTGACTGAGTGAGATCGTGTGAGTGAGGAGGTCCTGTTTGCTTCCTGAGTCTGGGGATGCAGAGTCAGGAACAGATGCAGTGCTGGGGATAGCTTCACATGCTGTACTTCCACTTATGCATTTGTTAAAGGCACAGGAATTCTGCTTTTGGTAACCCTAACTTAATTATTTGTGCAAGTTTACATATCTATTCTAATTCCAGAATTTGGAGAGAGAGAGAGAGAGAGAGAGAGAGAGAGAGAGAGAGGATAGAATCTAAAAGGGATCTAGAATATTGGCCCTCAAGACTAAGAACATTTGGTAGGCTCTTTCTTTAACAGCTTTCTAAAGCTAAAATCATTGCATAAATCAACTTGGCTTTTAAAAAGGCACCCATCCTGTGTGGCCAGTTTTGATGCCTCATTGCACACAGAACTATATACTGCTCCAGACATTCTGATCTAATGAAAACTGAGAGCTGGTACATACAGTGAAAACTGGCTCCATGCAGAATGTGCTCACAAGCAGGTGGAAAATATAACAAGAGAATTAGTGTATCCACTGGCATGGCAACGACAACCACCAGCAGCAGGTTCCCCAACTGGAGCAGAGTTTTGTTTTTTTGAGGAATCATAATTGTGGGAATCAGTGCTGAGTCTCTACAGCTGAACCCAACTGATGGATAAGGCAGCTCGCTTATTATATTTTCCCATATAAATGACATTCCTGGATGGCTGTTGTTGCTATTGTTATTTTTTGCATTAAACCTATTTTCACCCTGGCCCGGGCAGCCCCATCCAATGTGGGTGTCCATATAACCCTCCAAACCCAGAGGATTACGGGCATCCAATGGAAGGCAGGAGGAGCGCAGCAGCTAGGATTGCCTCCACACTCCCCTTGCCCTCCAAAACATTTAGACAGACGATTTCAGCTGTCTAAATGTTTCTCCCCTCCTTGCGATGAGAGGTTGAGGCATTGCCTGGATTCCTTGCAGGACGGCAGTGCCTCATTCCTCCCCTTCCCTCAGGAACACACACCCCCCCCGGTACCAAAGATGATCTTCCATCTTCGGATCCCAGCTGGCACGGAAAGAACCGGGCTGACTGCGGGGGGTGGGAGGCATTCCACAGGCAGAGTCCCCGCTGCAACCGCAGAAGGGATTTCCTTCCAAGGTTGTGGCGGTGACTCCAACCTATCCTATGCCCCCCCTTGACAAGGTCGGGGGGCTCATAGGATTGCACCCTAAGTGAGTTTGAAACCTTGCACAAACGAACAAACCCACAACCTTCAGGTATGAAAGCAAGGATCCCAACTTCTTAGCCATCCTACCTGCATAATAAACCCTGATAGATAATCAGTAATTTTATAAATGAGGCTTTCTAATATAGTTCATTCCTTAAGAGCGGGAAGGGGAAATAAACGATGAAAAAAATCTTAATGCCATTCAAGGTTATTTTTAACCTGACATTTCTCTGATGCTGTCGTTCGCTAATTGACGACACCACATGGTAATATTATGTCGGCCTTCAGTATTTATAGCTTACCAATTATCTGGGCACTACTAATGAGCTGCTAGCTGACAAGGAGGGACTTCCAAGATCCAGATCTTTCTCTAGCATGAATCAGCACAGTGCTGGTATTGTTAGGCCATTTACTAGGCTCTTGCTTTTTACAAAGAATAAATCCTTCAATCCAAATTCATTTGCTCTTGGAGGAAGCACAGAAAGAATTAAGCATAATAATGATTTGCTCTGTGATGCAATTGCAACCAAGTCTCTGTCTGTTTTGACACATTTCCATATTTTCCTATCAACGCTTTTGTAATGAGGATTCAAATACCATGCAATGGGCATCTTTGGAGACCACCAGTAAAGGTAGGAACAACTGTTGATGGGATGGAGTGTAGTGCAGGAAGCAATGCCACTGGAGTGATACAACCAGCTATAAACTGGGCAAAAAGGCAATGATTCTATATATTATTATTATTATTATTATTATTATTATTATTATTACATTTATATCGCACCTTTTTTCCTCCTGCAGGGAACACAAGACGGCTTACAAAATCATCATCCTCTCCATTTTATCCTCACAACAACCCTGTACTGAGAGTCAGTCACTGGCTCAAAGTTACCCAGTGAGCTTCATGGCTGAGTGGGTGCTGGAACCCAGATCTCCCGAGTCCAAGTCCAGCAATCTAACCACTATGCCACACTGGCTCATATAGATAGATAATTGATAGATAATACACATTTTTGTAGAATTAAAAGTTTCACAGAAGATGGCTTTTGAAAATTGTACCTGTTTCATCTCTAACTGGACTGGTGATTGGCCAAAGCAATGCTTATGTACTCCTAAAATTGAGGTTTGGGGGGGGATAAGCAGCCCTGCCAAATAAGATGAGGTGGGTTGCTACAAGAGAGAGGGCCTTTTCAGTGGTGGTGTCACATCTGTGAAAAGCCCTCCTCAGATAGGCTTTACCTGGCACCAAAAAGACTATAATGTAGGTGCCAGGTGAGCCTTTTTCTCCCAGGCATGTTGAACTGTGTTTAGATCTTGGCACTTTTATTCTATTGCTTTTTAATTATTATTGTAGGGGTTGCCTCGCAGTGTTCTTATCCTTTGCTTCTGGTTTTATCTTAGATTTATGATGTGCTGTTTTTATAATTGTCTATTGTTTCGTAATTTATATTTTTAATTTACCTGTACACCACCCAGAAAACTCTGGGTGGATGGTCCATAAGTATAAGAAATAAACAAAATAAAGACATAAATCCTGGTCCTAGCACTTGGGAGGCCCCAAACTGCTGCTATAGCCCCTGATGCTGCTCCCCCACCACCCAAAACATGCTCAATATGAGACCATTGTACATTTTCAAGATATTGATTTCACTTCAATTAAGCCCAGTGAGAAACATTGGACCAGCTAGGTTTGTCTCATCTTCTAGAGCAGTCACATAAGGCCAACTGCTTTGTGTTCAAACAAGTTAAAATGAAATAGGTATGACCTTACACCTGAAAAGTCTCAGAGCAGAGGTAGAGTAGACCCAGGGGGAGGGGTGTGCTTATGCATCATTCCAAGAAATTGAAATTTCCGAGAATGGTGCATAAACATCCCCCTCCCCTGGGTCTACTGTACTTCTCTGCTATGAGCCTTTTCAGGTGTAAGGCCATATCTGTTTCATATAAAATCCTTGTTACCTGTCTAGAGTATATGGCATGCTCTATCAGTCATGAGAACCCCTATGTCAGGTGGCAATATGTTCCCCTTTAAAAGTACATCATCCCCACAGTCATCCGAAGAGTTATGGCTTCCTACACGCAACAGGCCCAGGTGCTTCATTCCTGCCTTTAGCTGTGTAAATATGAGGAATAAATGCAAGCCTTGGCAAACACTTGAACTTTTACCGTACAGGTTAAATGCTTGATAACTTTAACAAATCCCCAAAAAATCCCGTTACTCGCTGAATAGCAAAATGCCAGGCCATTTAGATTAGCCATGCTCAGATTCCTGTTGCGATTGGAGTGTAATTGTCCACAAGCAAAGAACAATCACTCAAAATTACTGCTTGTCACTGCACTCCACATTGCCTCCAGCGGCACTTGCAAATGTTCCTCGCTTCAATGTGTGCTGAAACCCGCTACTGACCCGAATCAAAGGAAAGCCTCTTGCCGGATTCCCCCTCTTGAAATGAACTAGCTTTGGCCTTCTGTGGCAACATTCTGTGACAGCAAGTGGAGGGCGATACTGAAAATCCAACCCCAGTCCTCGCATGCATGCATGCACGCACACAGCACCCTGCAAACTCTCATGAGATGCAACATTTTTAGCATTATACTCGGACAGGGCTGGCATAATGTATCGGAGAGAACATAAACAGACTGGACTTAAAGGTATTAATCTTGAATGGAAAGCAGCACTCTGAGAAGCCAAATAAAAGATGCTTTCACTGTTCAGCCACCCCCTATGAAATAGGCTGTTGAGACTTCAGAGCTGAAGTGAGCAATCGAAAGATGCTCCATGCTTGCAAAAGGGCTGTTTGCTTATCGGACCATTCAAGGAGAGTAATTGCATGATGGTGCCTACTTTTAACTGAAGCAAAGCTGTATAAAACATGTAAGAGAAATGATAATACTGTAGTGTTGAGCTAAACAGGACAGGCTGAGTTTTCTGAACATTTCCACAGCCCTCACAAAGGGCCCCCAATTGTCAGTGACAGACACAACAGCCCACCATGGATTAATTTAGCCACAGGGGCTGTTGTGTTGTGGGTGGCTTGTTGGAAGTGGGCAGCAACCCAACAACAGCCCATGGTTTATTTGAGAGTTGCTGCCCACTCCAACAAGCCATGCTGCCTGGGTTCGCACAACACAACCCGCACTGGTGAGGGTAATTACGGAAATCCAGCTAGCATGCGCAGTGAGGGAAATAAGCCACCATGACTTATTTCCCACACCATCATCGTGCAGCATTGTCAGATGGTGTCAGGGGTGGTGGAAGAGAGATATCTGGATTAAAAAAAAAAATCTATGCATTTATGTGAATGAGGATTTAAAGCCTTTTAATATGCATTAACGCATACTGATAGGCTTTAAAGAGGGCCTTTTAAATGTACATTGCTATACAGCAGTGAGCTTAAAAAAAAAAAAAAAAAGGGTCTTCCAAAAACAAAATTAAGGATTTTTTTTCACTGTATAGGATCTTTAATTATAAAAATCTCATAACATATAATAATAAACTGTGGAGGAAGGGGGGGCTGGCTGGCCTGCCACACCCCCACCCTTTCCTACTCCAAAGGAACCAAGACCCCCAGAGATCTCAAGGTACCAGATTGCCAGCCTCAGCTGTCTGCAATCCTACTTGGATCTCTGTTGAGGGACTTGCCTTTAATTCTGTAACCTGGATTTAGTTACTGAAGCCACAGAGCAATCCACAAACACCATGTGGGGTAAAACCAGGACAAGGTTTATTCTGGTAGCATTTAAACAACAGGATTAGGGAAATGAGAGAAGCACACAAAATAAAGAGAGAGACACTTTAGTACACAGTAAAGCTGCAAAACAATAAAACCTGATTCCTTAATATCTCTCAGGCACACACCTGTTACCTGAGGGTGTTCTCTTCAAGGGTTAAATCCAGCACAGCCTCGCTGCCCGAGGGAGATTACCACACCTACCTGAAGGTCCGAGATGGGTAAAACTCCCACAAGGCTTGCCTTTACTAGAGCCCTCAATCCAGCTAATTTCACCAGGAGCTGCCTGGGGTCCTTGGCTTACCGCCATTACCACAGCCGGGTAGAACAAAGACCAAAACCCACGCTTTGGGAAATATACCTTTTTCCCCCCCTCCCCTCCTCTGCTGCCTCTTAGCCAATCACCATGCACCTCACCTGGCCAGGCAGGGGGAAGGGAACTCATGACTCATGGCTTGAACTATTTACATAAGAAAGCCCTAGGCCAGCTTCTCCAGGCATCTAGGCGCCATTCATTCAAGAGGAACTATGCACACACACACCCCAGCCTTCACATATGAGGGGGTGTTGTGTGTGTGCATGCATGCATGCAGGAACCCCCAAAGGCCCCTTTCTCCACACGCTAACTATGCACACCCCACCCACCCCAGCCGGTTCACACATGAGTGTGTGTGTGTGTGTGAGAACCCCCAAAGGCTCTTTTCTTCACATAAACAAATCATAAAACCATAATAACCCTGGTTTTCTTAAACTTGTAACAAACTAAGCCAAATGCATTCTGGCATGAAATCTTCATCAGTGAGCTATTATGGTTTTATTACATGTTATTGTGAGATTTTGTATTTAAAAATCGGGTACAGTGCAAAAAAAATAAAAACCTTAACTTTGTTTTTGGAAGTATGACTTTTGTTAAGGAACATTTTGTGCCTTTGGGGCGTTTTGCAGAAAAGGAAGAAGAAATGTCTTACACTACAATCCTATTTATTTATTTATTTTATTTACATTTATTAATCGCCCATCTGGCCGGCAACCGGCCACCCTGAAGCCTATACACCTACTCAGAAGTAAGCTCCATTAAGTTCAATTGAATTTACCGGTATTCCCAAGTAAGTGTACATAGAATTTGCAGCCTTAATTCCACATTTTCTTTTCAGTTAGAAGTTTTATGTGCATCAGCACACAGCAAGGGAGTTTTAAAAATTGTCTTGCAATGTGCATTAGTACGCACATCAGCCCACAGCAACAGGTCAGAAAAAACCAGTGAAGTCAAAATCCTTTCAAATAAAGACACTGGCACCAAAGCAGCAGCAGAGCAGGTGAATAATGTTTCATATCCATTGTTAATCTTACTTAGAGTAGACCCTGTGAAGGATTGAGGTCTACACAGGCTTGAGTTAGTTTGAAGCCTGTAGGCCCAAACATCTCCTGAGTTTGTGAGTTTCATTTTCCCCTCATGGAGTTAAGTTTCCTTTTCATATTGGGAGAAGTTTCATTTCCACAGTTTGAGGTCACAGGATTGTAACCTTCTAGGACTGGGGGGGGGAGTGTATTTAAAGAGTGGATCTGGAGCTGCAGGGTGTGGCAGAGGGAGAGAGCGACATTGGAGAGGTAGTGGAGCAGACAGAGAGGAGAGTCTGTCTATCACTAAAGAACTGCAGAACAGCTAGAAGAAAGGCTGGAGAAAGGAATCTCTACTAAGCTTACCGGTGACAGTGTAGCTAGGTTAGAGAACCTTGTGTTATTTTTCCATTTATTTCTTTTATACTCGCTTTTTGTATTCTTACAGCTCTGTTTGTGTAATTACCCTAAGTTAATATGAATCTACTTTACCAATAATTACTAAAGTAAACAGTTATTGTTAACAGCAAGTTGTTGGAGTGTCTTTTACACCACGCCTAAGGCCTAATCCCACATTACTGGGAAGAGGAGGTAAAAAGGCAGAGAATTGGCATCCTGAGACAGGAGGGGCTCTTAAAGAAGCAGATATCTTTAAGGAGCTGATCAAGGTGTTCTGGTACAGGTGGAACCTTGACAGACCCAATGAATGGGACTTTAGTCATGACTAACTTATGTCCCATTCACTTCAGTGGGCCTACACATAACTGGGCTTTCTGGAGTAACAGGCCCTAGGGTAAGCAACTGCTTTTTCTGTATTCAATATTCCTCCTAAATTTATCTGTCCTCATACTGCTGTTGTTTTAATCATTATCGTCATCTCTGGTTTTCTCTCCTCATGCTGTTTTTTTGTAATCTCTGGCAAGAACTGGGCTGTTCTGGACCACCTTCAAATAAGCCATTCCCATGTGTAGAGATGATTAGTCCCACATGGACCTGTTATTACACTCCTCTCCTATACACTGGAGACGGTTTTTAAAACACCTTACAGTAAACAACTTGCCATTACATCTCTTCATTGTAAAGACCATTTCCCTATGGAAGTTGATAGAACAGATCCCCAGTTGAGTTTGAACCTGATCTGCCACTTTGATATGAGATCAAACAAGGCATTTAGGTCTGTCTGTGACTCTGAACCTTTGTATTTTCTTTTCATTGTGATTCTCTAATATATATATATATATATATATATATATGATTCTTTGTCAGAAAACAATCTTTCCTTTACAGAACGTACTAAAGCTAAGTGATAAGGCTTTTTTTTAAAGCTTTCAGCTCTATTGTAACTAATGTGATTTCCAGGATGTGAAGATGTAATTGTGTCACCTCATCAGAAATAAGGAAGGTATAAACTTTTATAAGAAGGTGTGATGTGTTCCTGTTCCAAAACTGGTTGTAAGGAGCATAATGTATCATAAAGAGAGCTAGCCAAGGATTTGTCCTTTTATTTCTATAATTCTTCTTGTGATAATGTCAGTAAAACTCTGACATGTTGAGAAAGTACCGGTACATCTTTTACAAGGATGAGGGGAAGCTTATTATTAGATCTGAAGCAAACTGTGCTTTTCAAATTGGCTGAACTATTTTAATCTTTATTTATTTCCCCAGCTTATTTTATTCAAATGTGCATCTTTTTAAGGACTGAATACAATTCAAAGCAGTAAACCATATTTAAATGTACTTTGGTTTTGCTAATTTAGCTTTTAGCCGATATCCAGGGATCATTAATCTCAGATGGGCAGGATAATCCAATGATCTATCTAAAATGACCGTTGCTTGCTATGCCAGAGTTTACACCATTATAACTAGTTGGGATCCTATGCAGTTCTGGTACCCAAGTCTAAAGCATAATAAGAGCAGTAGAACAAAGAGCCTATGTGGCTACAGCAGCCACTCCAGTATTTCTAGTGCCATGCACCAATCACAGAGTCTTTCTCAATGCTGCCACATTAGCCAGGTATGGAAGGCACCAAATGTCCCACTCTGGCTGTGTTAGGCAAATAAAGTAGTCAATCCTACAGTCAAGTCAGTTTCATAGAGTTGGAAGGGGCCTACAAGGCCATTGAGTCCAACCCCCTGCTCAGTGCAGGAAACTAGAGGAGGGACCTCCCATCCAAGTAATAACCAGGCCTGACCCTGCTTAGCTTTTCATGCTCAGACAAGCTGAGCCAGCATGAGCCACAGGTCATGTAGGCAGGCAAATATTCAAGCACAGAGGTATCAGTCCAGTATGGAATCAGTTTAAGGTGGGAGTAGTCAGGATACAGGCAATGGTCAAAGCACAGTATTACCAAGCAACTAGGTAGTTTCCAGAAGAGAGGTCTGAGACACAGCCAAGGTCCAAACACAAGAGAGCAGTCAAACAGAAGCACAGTCCAAGAAACAGAGTCCAGCAAGGAGATTCAGTCACAAAGCAAGGTCAGGGAACAGGCCACTGGAAACAAAAGTAAGACATTATTTCCAGCAGCTAGGTAGCTCTGACAGTTTATATAGCCAGAGCTCCACCCAGGGCTCAGTTGCAGTGCATTACAGGCCCTCTGGAAAAAGTCCTACTTGTGAGGAGGGCCTTACTCCTGAGAGGAGTCTTTTCCTCTTGAGGAGTCCTCCTATGTAACCAAGCACTCCTTCTTAAAGGAGTCTTACTGGCTTGCCTCCTGAGATGACGATGGCCGGGGGCGGGGGGTAGGTGGTCATCCAGCTTCCACCTCCTGCAAGGACAGTCCTGCAGTCATCTCCCTCAATGGCACAGGCTCCCCTTGGTCTGGCATGGGTGGTTTCTTGACACCATCCATCTCTGTCAGCTCTAGCCCCTTGGAGGAGGAGGATTCCTCCAGCAGGATCATGACACCAAACATGTGGTGTTGGCACTACTGCTATGATGTTCTCACTTAACCCATTCCACACCGCCTCCTCATACACAAGCACCCTGACGGGAAAAGCCCACAGTGCCACCACAGCTCAGGCTGTGCCTCAGTTATTAGAAGGAGCCATAAATTCCAAGGCTCCTCTGAAGTAGGTCTTTGAATTCTGAGGAGAACAGCTCAGTCCACAGAGAGAAGGAAAAGATGCTATCCCCTTCACAACAGTTCTCTATCCCAGTTGTTTGGAGAAAGGCTCCAGGTAAACCCAGGCAATACCCCGCCCCCCAAGACAATGTTTAAAGTCTCACAGTGGGACCAAGGGTAGTCATGGCCCAGAGTCCAGATTCTCCACTATCAGAGGGAATTTAGTGACAAAGAGAATGAGGAAAATTGGCTTCAGAAACCATCCCAGGAGAGAGTCTCCAATACAAATGCCACTCCAGAGATTCCCACAGAAAGGAAGTGTGCTATTCCTACCAGCCCTGCCACATGGCTCAACATTCTACCTTGCCAGATAGGCCAGGGAGCTGTCCAGAAGGTCAGGGATCAAGAAGTTCAGGATAACAGGGGAGCTGACCAGCAGGGTGCACAGTAGGCTTGTATGGCTTCAGCACCAGCTAGGTCTCAACTAAGTAGCTTTATAGCTGGCTCTTGTTCTCCCACCCCCTCCTCGCCTGTCATCAGAGCTTTGATGTAGAGCAGGGGTGGTCAATTTGTGGCCCTCCAGATGTTTTGGCCTACAACTCCCATGATCCCTCACCACTGGCTATGCTGGCTAGGGCTGATGGGAGCGGTAGACCAAAACATCTGGAGGGCTATAAGTTGCCCACCTGATCTAGAGGCTGGCTTCCTTCTCACATGGACTCAGCAGGGATGGTTGACTTTGTGCTGCCAGATGGGCACTGCACCTCTGGTTCTTGGTTTCTGCTTGGACACGCCACTGCCTCTGTTCCTGGGGGTGATCTTGGCAGGAGCAGGGTGAAACCAGCCAGTGTGTATTGGTTCCTCTGAATCTAGGCCTCCTTGAGTGGGATATCTTCCAGGATGGTGGTCTTGAGAGGGTTATCAGTATCCACTAACTCCTTTTGAGCCCTGTAAGTACTAGAGCCAGCAATAGGGTCCTCCCCTTGCTCTGAGGACTCGTATAGCTGTGGGTTACTCCTAAGAGAAAGGTGGTGGGAGCTCTATGGGTATACTCAATCCTGTCTGCCTGAGGAGATAGCCTATCTCCTTTCCTCTGGACTGATACCATACCACATCCAGGGGCAGAAAGCTTTCCAGTCCTGCCAGAGCAGGTTCCTTCAAAATGGCACAGCTATCTTAAACACCAAGTTTTCCTCTGAGGAGGCAGACATTTAGACTCATCTGGCTCCTTGTTTCTGGAAGTTTGAAGTTGGTTCCAAACTATTACTGGAGCAGCACTCTTAAGCACACACTGACCGGGTTCACACAGTCACGGAGGGGGAAATAAGTCATGGTGGCTTATTTCCCCCATTGCGCCTAACAGGGGGATTTGCATAATTATCCTTGCCGGCATGGCTTGCCATGTCATGCAGACCTGGTGAGGGTGGCTTATTGCCATGGTTAACAAACCACCCAGAACCCATGGGCTGTTGTAGGGTTATGCAAATCACTGCCAGTACACAAGATGGGGGAAGTAAGCCACCATGGCTTATTTCCCCCTGTGATTGTGCAAATAGGCCCTACAATTTGTGGACTCTCCTTATCTTGACCTAAGAACCAGCCGCCACAATGAGCTGTTCATGATCCCCGCCATTTCCAGGTTATCCTGGATTCTAGCAGTGCTTAGCCAGTACACCCCTGCCAGCTCCAGCCTGGACAGGGTTCCAGACAGGCAAGGCAATACTAATATTGCACAGAACTCCTCTGTGCGAGGGGATCAATCTCCTTGAGAGGGAAGGAAGCCACTGAGACAAGGAAGTATGAAATACACTATGGAAAGCTCACAGGAGGCAACCTCATAAGATGCACAGTGGGAAAGAACACACTAGAGCAATGGGAAACAGGAAGGGGCAGTTTCAGTCCCACTCCTGTAAGTTCAGGAAAAGCATTGGGTGGGGGGGGGGGGCAGCTTTGGCTAGCAACAATAATTTATGTGGAAAAGTGAGGAGGTGGCAGGAATAGTATGCATGCTTCCTGGTCTATAGGTTAACACACTATCCACACCCAGAAGAGCAGACAAAAGAGATACTCGTGATTAGACCTTTGTAGTCTCCCAGGGCATAACCTATGACATGACTCCTTTCTTCTCCACCATGCATGGGATGATCCCGCCATCAGCTGCTCTTCTTCCTGGCAAGTGACCTGACCACTGCTATATGCACCCTGGGAACCTCTTACTCTATTGTAATGCATTTGTATCCTGGACTATCCTTAAACACAGATCAGAAACTGTAGCTAACACAGAATGTGGCAACCAGATTACCTGCTGGCAGCATATAATATAACACCAATTCTGAAGGAGCTCCACAAATGTTGCCAATATGTTTCTATGATAAATTCAGCGCTCTGGTTCTTATCTGTAAAGTCTTATATAACCTGGTCTTCTATATACAGGCCTGTGGCTTACGCTGGCTCAGCTTGTCTGAGTGTGGAAAGCTAAGCAGGGTCAGACCTGGTTGTTACTTGGATGGGAGACCCCTCCTCTAGTTTCCTGCATTGAGCAGGGCCGGGGTTGGACTCGATAGCCTTGCAGGCTCCTTCCAACTCTATGATCTATTTATTTATTTATTTATTTATTATATTTATACCCCGCCTTTCTTCCTGCAAGGAACCCAAGGCGGCTTACATAATCCTCCTCCTCCTCTCCATTTTATCCTCACAACAACCCTGTGAGGTAGGTTAGGCTGAGAGTCAGTGACTGGCCCAAAGTCACCCAGTGAGTTTCATGGCCGAGCGGGGACTAGAACCCGGATCTCCCGAGCTCCAGTCCAACACTCTCACCACTACGCTACACTGGCTCTATGAATAAGCTGAGTCCAGAATACCTGAGGAAGTATCTTCTCCCTACTAATTATAGTCCAATGGTCAAACCTTGTTGCAGAGTCACCACAACCCTCAAAGGTATGATTATGTTCAACTATTAATAGATCTTTCTTGGTAATGTCCCCTGCTATCAGAGATCCAGTAGATCATGCACAAAATGGCATTTACATATGATTATGATTATTGCTGCTCCTATAAACTAATACTAGCTGTATTTGAAGCATGAAATCAGAGTAGACCCTACCCTGTAGGCCTGCCACCTAAATAAAACTGACATGGAAGTGATAGGGTAAGAAAAGAGTTAATGTTTAAGTGTGATACATGTATGCAGGCCTAACAACTTGACCAGCTATGTACTGTTGGACCTCACCATCATGACTTTCAAGACAACCCAATATCCTAGTATCACCTTAACTATGTGTAGCATTTTAGCACGGTAACCATATCTCATCTTTCACGGACTGATCCTTAAGCAAAACAGATGTACAAGCAGACTATATCTTTCCTTGTATGCACAATACTTACATTGGTGACATAATTATTTTCACTATGCCACATTTCTTATCTAAGAGAGTTTTTAATCGCCTTTTTATTTAATTCAGAAATGAGATATTAGACAATGGAAAACTGGTTGGAGACAGAAGGATTATAAAAAGAAGTACACTGGTCAGCAAATCTGCCACAAGCCACAAAGGGGGCGGAGGCGGATCATTAAACAATAGACAGAGAGAAACTCGTGGATGACTTAAAGATGAAGCAGTCTAGCCCAGCAGAGAAAAATAAGTGCCTTTTAATGTTTTAAGGAAATTGAAATGGTGCAGCAGTTGGTCTCCAGATTTGCTGGGCAGCCAGAGCTTCAGTTTGGTGCTTTTGCTTTGAAAAAACAGTGCATTGAAAATAAATATAGGACCATAGGAAGCTGCCTTATTCTGAGTTGGACCATTGGTCCATCTAGCCCAGTATTGTTGACACTGACTGGCAGAGGCTCTCCAGGGTTTCAAGGAGTTTTTCCAGCCTTAGATTGTAAGCCTGCGGGCAGGGGCTGTCTTGTTAATTGTTGTAAACCGCCCAGAGAGCTTCGGCTATTGGGCGGTATAAAAATGAAATAAATAAAATAAATAAATACCTGGAGATGCCAGGGATTGAACTTGGGACCTTCTGCATGCAAGGCATGTACTCTCTACCACTGAGCCATGGCCTTTCCAATATACTCCATGAAACATGTAGTAAGACTTTGGTGAGTAATTTAATTAGCCTTGCTTCAATGAAAACATCACGTCCTTATACACATGGCAGAGGGGAATCTTCTCCAAAGATTTAGGGATCAACAGCATCCATAATTGTGGTAAGATCTTTAAAAAGGGGGGGAAAGAAAATTAGCTCCCCAAATAATGAGCAGTTAATTAAACAGTGTCCATTATGACCAGGAGGATGATAGGATCACTTGGAATTTTTGATAAATAGAAACCATTTATTTTGTAAACGTTTTAAAAGTTTTACTTCAATTGCTCTACATTTATTTTGAGAGCATTATAAGATCTTCTCAGTTGCCCTTATCTAGCAATGCTTTCTTGTATTATTTTTTTTAAATGACCAAGTAGTAAAGCTAAGCCATGCCTTAGCAATACCCGTGCCTTAGCAAGTGTTTGTGCACTTTTTGTTGAGTTTTTGTTAATATTTTTTTTTAAACTATTTGAAGGCTACATACTTTCCCTTTCTTGCACATAAGTTAGGTTTTTGTTTTGCAATTAACAGCACAACTGTCCCTCTACACTGCAGCTAGGCTATTCAGGAGTCATTACATGTGGATATGGTATTGCACTATTATCACTAAAATGGATTTGCAAGACCACTGCCTGAAGGTTAAAACCATTTGTATGGAAAGGCCTTCTCCTCCCTGCCTCTATATGCAGTCCCCTTTTAACCTCAAGGCGAAAGCTAACCTGATGTGATCAGATTAAAACAACATCATCAACAACATATATTTATCACAAATGTATCAAGAGAAGAAATAAGGCTCAATGTTGTGGTAATTAAAAAGGGGAAAGTGGTAAAAGTACACAAGCATGCTGACAATGACACATTCCCATTTGAGTTATGTACACCAGTATTATGAAAGTTCCATTATTGTCTAAAAGCTGCTCAGTTTTTACTATCGGGAAAAAAATGATTACTATCATGGGCCAGCTTCATCTCCACACAAATCAGATGTTAATAACATCAGTGCTGCAAGTCGATGCACTGATGATGCATCCACTCCAGGCATCTGTTAGGCAATCAGCACTGGGGGGGAAAGGAGAAAGGCTTCTGGGACCAAACTACTTATTACGCACTAGTTAGTGTCCCAAAATTACCCTACCAGAAATAGCTTCCAAATTAGAAGGGACTGTGACCTAGTATGGAGTGTGGTCTGCTAATACTCTAGTTGGAAGAAGGGGAGGGAGCAGAACGCAGGAGGGCCGCAAAAAAACAAGCCAGCTGGTATAATTCAATTAAGGCTTTGCTGGTGGTCATAAAAAATAAAGAGAAAGGGAACAAATATCCAATCGCTAGAAGGTTATGTCCCAGAACCTTCCCCCACAATCCTACACTCACCTGAAATACCTCATTTTAGGGGTCACGGGGTAATTTGCATGTACAAGAAAGGAGGGCAATATAGCCAGGCCTGGATGTCCCTGGCACCAAGAATATTTGAAACTTATATTAAGGAAGCCCTTGAAATGAAAAAAAAACTATATAAATTTGCAGTTAATATACTCACTTTGTTTTATTTCAGCCTTCCCCAACCTGGTGCCCTCCAGATGTGTTGAACCACAACTCCCATCATCCATACCCAGCATGGCCACCAGCCTTTCTTAGCCATGCTGGGTGAGTATGGTGGGAATTGTAGTCCAACACATCTGAAGGGTGCCGGGGTTGGGACGGCTGCTTTATTTATTCAGTGAGCTTTATTTCTGTTATCACAAGATTTGGAATATTTTACAAGAACTCCAGCAGTGGATGGAAAGGAAGGGAGAGAGAAAAGCTGCAGGTCTGGAGAGAAGAAGGGGACGCAGAACCAAAGACTGGCAACATTATCTGCCATGGCCTTCTTCTCCAGACACATTAACACAGAGTAGGTGACTCAACATAACCAAATGGGTAAGCAAGAGATCACAAAACCTTATTATTTACACACATACCAGGCTAACCGCAGATTCAGATGGCAATAAGAATTAATTTGAAAAATGGCTACCATCTGCTCCCTGGTACAAGTTTGCTGTACGAGGGAGTTCTCAGAAGATAAAGCTGTCTCTCTGAGCTTATAAATTTTAGAACCATCTATCATTAATTCCAGAAGGACTTCCATTGTGTTAGGTACCGGTTGGATGTTATACTTTTAATCTCTTTTAATATATGCAGCACAATTAATGACCATGTTTTTGTATGCATCTTGGATATTTTCCCTATTCTCTGTTTTTGTGACTTTGGGGGCAATATCTGTTCTCCTTTTGTTTTGGGGTTGAGAGATATGACTTTGAAAAGGCAACAAGAAACAAGTGCAAGGAAGATAAGGGACTCTTGAGGGCTATGTCCACCACCAAAGATAGTTAGATTGAAAGGAATATAAAAACAGTGCATGGGGGCTCCAAGTAGAGTGCAATCCTATGCATGTTTACACAGAAGTAGATCCCATAGAGTTCAGTGGGACCTACTCCCAAGTAAGTGTACAGAGGATTATGGCCTTAATGATCCTTGATATATTTGCCAGTTGCATGAGTCTATTCATTCATTCAGAATACCAAATCACAGTCACAAATACAAAGGCCTCATTATAATTACTACTGTTAGTCTACCACATAGGTGCATCGTGCATGATGCTTTACGCGCCTTGCTTATTAATCATGGTTGTTACAAGACATATCCTGCCTCATTTTGTAAACTCTGCATTCCTATTGGTAATTTAAACTTCTGCAATAGCCAGTTCTGAGGATAGGACAGGTCAGGACAGGACTAGGGCAGGACAGGAAAATTCCTCCAATCCTCAGGTTTTATCCAGATTTCATCATACTTAGTCACATTGAAATCATAAATCTGTCTAAATCTGGATCCAACTCCTTTCCTTTTATTTAGGATGTGCTCATTTGCTACTTAAGAAGCCAAGGATACAAAATAAGGTGCTGACTGAATAATACTTGAAAAGAGTTCAAGCTTTGAAAACAAGAAATTACAGCTGCCTTGAAAAATATCTTTCTAAAAAATAATTTAAAATAATAATTTAACACAAACAGAAGAGGAGGGCATACACTGGGTTCCCTGGACAGCTTATGGTTTCAAGTATCATTCTGTGCTATCAGAAAGTGCTGCTGGCTGGAGATGTTCACCTCTTCAACAACAGGAGCAGGAGAGGATGAACAAAGGCATGAGAGCTGGAATTTCCAAGTGAGCCCATTCCAAGTCCTTCAGTCCAGTATCCTTTTGCCTTTCTCCATCAGTCTTCAACATGGAGAGATGGTCATTCTACTTAGTAGGGGTGTGTAAGGGAAAACAATTGTTTTGTTTTCCATTATTTTTTCATTTTTAAAGCCTAATTTGTTTGAATTACATTCATTTCATTTTCCATTTGTTTGAACTTAAATCATTTCATTTTCTCATTTTTTAGGTTTGTCCACTGATTTCGATGGGAGACCCAGCCAGTCTACTGCTGCCTGTAACTTCCGTATTTTTTACCCAAACAACATGACATCATCACACATCCTACTACACCTCCTTCTGCACAGACCCAGTACCAGGGACTAGACCACCAAATTTCAGACAGACTGGGCAACGGGCCCCAGTTTATACACTCCATTTGATATCTGTCAATATCTCTGCTCTCTTCCCCCCTCTCCCTCTGACCTTTCTGTAAGCTGTTCCAGGCTGTTTCAATTTTTCATCCAAATAGAAACAAATGAAGAACCAACTTTTCATTCAGCTCATTCATTTGAATTCCCATTCATTCTCATATCTAAATGAATGAAACAAATGCTCATTTGTTTGGTTTTCCATTGATTTTAAAAACTAAGGCATGCCCTTACTTAGCCCTGCTAGCTGAAAATTTGGCTACGCTTCCATGGGAGTGGGAGAAGCCAGTGAGAAATGGTCAGGAGCACCATGCTGCTGGCTCATTTGAGACTGACTCAAAACACTAACAGGCCTGCCCAATTTTCCACCCCACTCAGAGGTGACAAATTGATTTTGGGGGTTGGGGCAAAACAGTTGGCCCCATTTCAGGAAGAAAGGGGTGCTTACTTTAGGGCAGCCTTCCCCAACCTGGAGCCCACCAGATGTGTTGGACTACAACTCTCAGCATCCCCCCACCAGCCATGCTGGCGGAGGGATGCTGGGAGTTGTAAGCCAACTTATCTGAAGGGTACCAGGTTAGGGAAAGCTGCTCTAGTGGAGGGAGCAGCAGCTTGTTTCTTTTCTATGGCTACCCTGAAATTCACTTTCCCCACAACTCCCCAAAATCCCTATCTCAATTCAGTCAGAACAGTAATTCGGGGGGGGGGGGGGAGAAGTCATCCCAACCCTAGACCTATGCTTGCTTTTATACACTCTGGCCTAGGACAAGAGGACAAGGACAAGAGCTAGGACAAAAGCAGAGGACAATTCTACAGAAAATAAAGACTAGAGCCCTATTCAGGCGTTTGAGCAAACACACGAGGGCTTAGACTAGAGACGGGGACAGGGCCACACACACTAAACCCGTGCCCAACATTCCTGCATGCAATGGTTTTCTTTCAGAATGTTGCACAAATTTGTGAAGTGCATTCTAAATAATTAGAAGCTTCCCTGCTATTAGGAACCGGGCTGGTCCCTGCTTCTAGGGATTCCCAGTTGCGGGGAAGCATAGAAGTGCTTTCAGACAAACATGCTTAGAAGCTCTCTTCAGGCCTTCATGCTGAATGTGCAAAGGTTCTGAAGTGGATCCAGGTCATGTGGGGTCATTGCATGCATACCCTGGTCCCCTCCTCATTTTGAGCTCATACACATTTGCTCAAATGCCTGAGTTAAATACTTGGGAATTAAATAAATCGCTTGGATAGAGTTACCAACTTTTCAACCAGCTGTGCCTTCAATGGTAGTTTGATATACTGCATATCAAGAAGTGATAACATTCATCTCTATACCATGAAAAGCTTAACCTACTGATTGCTGAGTGTCAAGCTGCTGTTAAAGGCTTCGTTACATAAGCCAGCTGAAAGGTTGGCAGCTCTACCTTCATATACTGGATTATTCCCGTGATAAAGTTTGTTACTCTGCCTCTGTTCTCATCTCTATACCATGAAAAGCTTAACCTACTGATTGCTGAGTGTCAAGCTGCTGTTAAAGGCTTCGTTACATAAGCCAGCTGAAAGGTTGGCAGCTCTACCTTCATATACTGGATTATTCCCGTGATAAAGTTTGTTACTCTGCCTCTGTTCTCATCTCTATACCATGAAAAGCTTAACCTACTGATTGCTGAGTGTCAAGCTGCTGTTAAAGGCTTCGTTACAGAAGCCAGCTGAAAGGTTGGCAGCTCTACCTTCATATACTGGATTATTCCCGTGATAAAGTTTGTTACTCTGCCTCTGTTCTCATCTCTATACCATGAAAAGCTTAACCTACTGATTGCTGAGTGTCAAGCTGCTGTTAAAGGCTTCGTTACAGAAGCCAGCTGAAAGGTTGGCAGCTCTACCTTCATATACTGGATTATTCCCGTGATAAAGTTTGTTACTCTGCCTCTGTTCTCATCTTAGTATCACAAGCCATTCAGTCATAATAATTATGAACAATTCAATACCTTTTAGAACAAAAGATGAGTAAGCAGCTGTATATAGAGTTATTATTCCAACATAGGAAAAATAACCTGAAAATGGAACAGGGGGAGAAGTTACCAAAACAGGGCAAATTTCATCACCAGATCTAAACTGTTTGCTGAACAAGCCTAGTCAATACACATTATGAAATCTGTTTGTTGATATGTTTACCTTTGTACAGAACATAAGACAAACCATTTGCTATTTTTAGGTTCCTCTTTATTATGTATAATGCATCCCTTCCTTGTGCATCCATCGTCAGCATGATTATCTTGTATTGTAAGCATTTATGCTGTTTGCTGCAGCCTTTGGAAAATAAATCAAATTGTAGCAGTCACATCATAAGGGAAGATCATTTGTGTGATGGAGAGACTTTTTGAAACTGTTTATGCTTCCTGTATTATATATAAAACACATGCATACAGAAACACACACATAAAAGATTGCATGGCATTCTAAAATAATAGTAAATTTATTTATTTTTTTAAAATGCTTGACTTAACAAAAATTAGATATGCCCCCCCCAAAAAAAAATATGGGTTCCAACTCTGGCTTGTTGTGGGAGAGACAAGCCAGGGTTCCGGGATCAGACGTAATGCTAACTAACCCCGGGCCCAGAATGGCATTTCCCTGGATTGTTTAGCTGCTCCCATAGGCAGGAGGAGCCATGTGGGAGCAATCGAGCTAGCCAAACTAGCACGCTAGCTTGTTCACAGTACCAGGTCAATATCTTCATTCGTGCTCTCATACAGCTGAAGGCCTCTGGAAGGGAAGAAAATATTTTACTGATTTCCTCCACTATAAACCCATCCTCTCCTCCACCGTGCCTGCCATCTACTTGGCCAAACAAAACTACTAATCCTCTCTGATCCACACAAACTCTAGAAATCCTCAACACCCGTTTCGCCCACCTGCTCAAGATTTCTGCCTAAGATTTTGTCTCCTTCAGTCACTGAGTCAAAAGCATCTGCTCTGATCTCTTTTCTTCCAGTTGTTCTACCTCCTAGGGAAGCAGGGCAACCATCACAGAACCCAGCTCCATCAGGCTCCTCTCTTCATCACCTGTCAGGAGCCATTCCTTCAGGCTGAAAGGGAACAAGGGAAGTAGGGTCACTCTATCAGCTCTGCTGAAAGACACAAAACTATGAGTTCCTCCTCTCCTTGAACTGCTTCTATTCCAACTGGTCATTATAAGAACTCTGTAACTGAGAACTAGTGCTGAGTTTGGGTTGTCCCTCCCCCCCCTCGCAATCTCATTTCCTTTTGTGTCATGTCTTTTAGACTGTAAGCAAAATGGCAGGGACAGTCTTATTAATTGTGTTTGTAAATCACCCAGGAGCTTTTCTCAGTTGAAGAGCAGGGTAAAAATGGTTATTATTATTCCCTCAAATCTTCCCTCTTTCTCTCCTATCTAACTTGATGAGTTGGCTACAATGTTTATTATCTATCTATCTATTTATTGATTGATTTAAATATATTTAAAATATTTATACCCCACCTTATCTCACCTACAAAAACTAATAAAATGCAATACAAATAGCAATGTACAGAAAAGAACAAACAATAAAAGCCAGCAACAAAACAGTTCAAAAACAAGAGTAGTGAAAACATCATAAAACATTTAAAAAATCATCTAACCCCTTCATGAACCACCTTGATCCCCTCCTGATCCTGGTTGCCATCCCCCATGCCATTATGCCTCTTCTCCGCCACATAATCAACCTCCCCCCCAGCTCCTTCCCTACAGCGTTAAACCATGTCACTGTCTCCCCTATCCCCCCCCCCCAAAGCATGACCTTGATTCATCTTCCCACTCCAAATACCACTCCATTGCTGTTCTACCCTTCCCCTCCAAAATTCTGGAATATGTTTCTTACTCCTGCTGTAGCCTTCAACACTGCTGTTGACCCCCTCCAATCTGGGTTCTTCCCCCTCCAATCCACTGAAAATGGGGGTGTGCCTTTTTTCAGCTCAGTGCAGGGAAACCCCACTCTCCACTGCTTACTCTCTCAGTTGGTTTCCTCAGGCCTCTTCTTTCTCTATGCACTTGTCCCTGGGTGTATGTAATAGTTATCTATTTTAGGAATTTATAAACTGACTTCCAAAATACATTATTTTCCCAAAGTGGCTTTCCATAACTCACAGCACCATCTATATGTTGAAGACACCCAGTTCTACCTCTCTACCCCAGAATTTCCCCTTTCCCTCCAATCCTGCACATCCAATAACTTCTCTTGATATTTACACTTCAGTGCTTAAGAATGGTCTCATGTTCAGTATGTGTGAACGCCTCATCTTTCCTTCCAAGCCCTCCTCTCCTCATATATTCTCCTTGTCCATTGACAATGTCCACCCTATTTGAACAGGCAGCCTTAGACTTTATCTTTGACTTCTGCCTCTCCTTTGTTCCCTATATTCAGTCCACCACCAAATCATGTTACTTCTCCCTTGCAAAACTACAGCTTTGCTCTCTGTCACCTCAGCAGAGACTCAGGTCCATGCCCTGAGCATCCCTAATCTAGACTACAGCAGTTCTGTCAGTTCTGCTCTTTGTTCTGTCAGTGTCTGACCTTTGTCCCCTCATCTCAATCCAGCATTCTCCCTGCCAAAATCATTCACTTCTTTTGTCACTCTGATCACATGATGCCCCACCTTAGATACCTATACTGGGTTCCTATCAGCTCCTGGATCAAGCCCTGGATCTCCTCCTGGATCAGCTCATGGATCTGATTTCATAGAGCCAGTGTGGCGTAGTGGTGAGAGTGTTAGACTGGGACTCGGGAGATCCGGGTTTGAGTCCCCGCTCAGCCATGAAACTCACTGGGTGACTTTGGGCCAGTCACTGACTCTCAGCCTAACCTACCTCACAGGGTTGTTGTGAGGATAAAATGGAGAGGAGGAAGATTATGTAAGCTGCCTTGGGTTCCTTGCAGGAAAAAAGGCGGGGTATAAATATATAATAAATAAATAAATAGATCATAGAGTTGGAAGGAGCCTACAAGGCTGAGAGTCCAACCCCCTGCTCAATGCAGGAAACTAGAGGAGGGGTCTCCCATCCAAGTAATAACAGGCCTGACCCTGCTTAGCTTTCCACACCCAGACAAGCTGAGCCAGCATAAGCCACAGGCTTGTACTCCTCACTTTCAAAGCAATCCATGGCCTTGCCTCTCATGTGGCTTATGCTGGCTCAGCTTGTCTGAGCGTGGAAAGCTAAGCAGGGTCAGGCCTGGTTATTACTTGGATGGGAGACC
Organism: Shinisaurus crocodilurus; assembly: GCA_021292165.1. NCBI lineage: Eukaryota > Metazoa > Chordata > Lepidosauria > Squamata > Shinisauridae > Shinisaurus > Shinisaurus crocodilurus. The sequence continues at coordinate 70,266,770 of CM037878.1, read as the reverse complement.
CCTCCTCTAGTTTCCTGCATTGAGCAGGGGGTTGGACTCGATAGCCTTGTAGGCTCCTTCCAGCTCTATGATCTATGAAATCTATGAAAATCTCTCCACTCTTATATTATGATATATCCTTGCCTGTTACTGTTGCTCCACCACCCTCAATCATATGAAGGTCCCCTGCTTCTCAAAAGCCTCAGAGCATTCTTGCCTGCTGCCTTGCATTGCTTGGAACTGCCTGCCAGAACATCTGTGTGATGCCGCCTCTCTTTCTTCCCTCAAATCCTTCCTCGAAATCCACCTTTTCCCTGAAGCCTTTAGCATACACCCCTAGTTCCCATGTCCTATTGAAACTAAGCCTGAAATAATCACACACATTCTGTCCCTGTTGATTCCTGCCTCCATGTCCTCTATAGTCATCCCTGTGTCAAATTTTAGACTGCAAGCTCCTTGGGGCAGGGACTTGTCCTGCTATACTTTTTATTGTGCCATGCATATTAATAGTGCTATATAAATAATCATCATCATTGCATTATTATATCATCATTATTATTATTTATTATTATTATTGTTATTATTACTACTACTACCCATTGTGCATCACACTCTGCTCTTATATAATATAAATAAGATATGCATGCTAATCATGCAGCAAAGTAGTGAAATAAGCACAAATGCAATTTAAAGAATTAGGTAGTCAAATTTTGAACAAATGGAAGAGACACCAAAGGTGTCTGGGACAACATTTGATCTATGGCCAGCATTCTACTCAAACTAAAGTATTATATCTGCTGTATAGACTCAATAACCTAGGAGACACTGCAGCTACAGTTTTCTAAAGAAAGTCTCCACAGTTCCCATTTTCAAAAGAAAATGAACAAACAAACAAAAAACCCCACCATCCACCAACTTTAATACTGGTCTTAAAAATAATCATTGCCTCAATGTTTAATACTTCAGGGTTTTTTCTGAGAAGTGAAAAAAAAACCCCAATGTACAATAGTGAAATAAACCTTTCAGCATCAAACCAATTTACAGTAAACACAGTAAAATGTTGCCTGATTGAATATACATTCCAGCTTTAAAATACTTTCAGTTCATACATATAAATCTAATACCAGGCCTGAACTCTGACAGACATGAATCTTCTTTGCGAAACAGAAAAAAACATTAATAATTCACTCTATCGTTTTTAAAAAGACATAGAAAACATTGTCCACGCATGACGTCTCCACTGAGAAATCAGTGGAATAATATTTGCAAGCTATACCATATGTTCTTTTAACTCTGTATTCTTGTATACTTTCTGTGACTATAGCAGTGATGAAAGAGCCCTTTTGGCTATAATTTTGATACACTAGCTATCTGTAAATTATAAGTGACTTCACAATGTCTTGAAAGTCAGCTGACCTAATCAAAATCCAGTAAACAGCAATCAATCTCTCAGGGAGTTGTCACATCTCTCCTGTCTCCAGAAACCCCTAATAAACTCCTCCCCAAGTAACAGGCAGGCTTAAGTGCCTAATCATTGGCAGTTATTAAATTCATCACCTCTGGATAGGTATCAGTTCCTTTCCTGACCTCCTCTACCTTTGGTATTAACACCGGACCTGGCAGAGTCCAGCTTCAAAATTAAATCTCCCACTGGCTAATTCAAATCTACAAGTGACAACCAGTCCAACCCCTACTGTTTGAGGGGACAAAAGTCCTTTGCCTCCCCAAAGTATCTTTTTGGGGGGGGAGCTTTTGTCTATGGAGGGGGTGGGGTGGAATCGGGCATCAGCACCCATCCATGGGAAGAAGTGTTGCCATTCATATTTGATTATGTGATATCTAGCTCATAGCTTAGTAACTTATCAAGTCTTTGGCCCAACTCAGCCCAGTTTTAGCAGAGTTAAGTTTGAGAAGATGGGCATTCATCCAATGAGAAATAGCAAAGAAGGCAGCAGAGATTGGGACATGAGAAGGAAATGGTTCAGGCAAAGAACAAAAGGGTGGTATGTCATTCTCCTACCTCCCAAAAAGCATGTTTGCATAAACAGTTAAGATATAATATGTGTATTGGTGCTGTCACACTGATGATCATACACTAATAAGTAACATAATGTAATAAAATTCAGAATCAAATAGATACTTTATGAAATCTGGTTCTCAAGCAAAATGGAAAATACTGTACCAGGAAAAAAGTACACCTGGCAGGAAAGCTCCAATATTAAGTACAACTTCAGTGCACTCTTACCTTCCCCAATCCAACATGTGAAACAACCCAGCCCATTGCATCTGCATGCATGGGTATATAGTATCTTAGATCTCAAGGGAAGTATAGATGAATGGGTATCTGTGAGAGTGAAAGCACAAGCCTATTAACATGTCTACTCAGAAGTAAGTTCAATTGAATTGAATGGGGCTTCTCCCAAGCACTACTTTATCATCAGGTGACTGCAGTCAACAGCCTACAGCACCGAACCACACTATCTGAAAAACGTGTAGGCTGCCCTGCTCTGCCATTTCACTTTCATTTGACAATACCAATCTATCCGTTTTCAACCTATGGGTCACCCTCTGCATACAAAGTTTCAGAGTCTGACCACACCTTCTCTCCCAACACGGTTCTAGCATGCCACTGTACAGTCATTTGTCAGCACTGAAATGGACCCTTCTTTGACTTGAAAGATACAGAGATGTGGAGGTAGGGTGGTGGCATCAGGTGTATGCGCATTTTAACACCTAGGATACCAGACAAGTTCGGATTGAAACTATGATATCTGAAATGCTTCTTTTCCTACATCCTGGTTTTCAAACTGCTTGCCAGTTTCACTGACTGAGTAGCAACTGGAACCAGCAATTTTTTTCTTGTCCAGACTGAGCTTTCTTCCCCATAACTCTATGGAACTGTCTGCTCATCACCTTGTGCAAAGGGTGCTTTTCACAAAGGAGGGGACAAACATTGAAAATCTGACATAGACTTTCAAATGCATTTCACACAACAATTTTCCTTCAAAATGATTATGTGCACAATTATTTTCCTTCAAATTTATACCTACATTTGATCTCAGTTCATTGCACAGTACTAAATCAAGCCTAGCACTTCAGCTGCGGAGAGCTAGCTTCCTACTGCACTTCAGTGCTTTGTTTTCCCAGGCTTCCTGAGAACCAGGACTGAGGTAGGTAGCAACCGTGGCATGCACCAGCACCACTGAATCAGTGGCAAAGACTGCTCACTGCAGGAGGCTACACCTACAGGCACATCACAGCCCCACTAGACCTAAACCAGCTTATCCTTTTTTTATGCTAGGCTGGCCCTGATGTTAATGAACTATGGAAATTCTAATAAAATTACATGGTATGTAAGAACTAGGAACAATGAAGCTATTGTTATGCTAGGGATCAAAGAACCTGTTAAGTTTTAAAGAGAGAAACCTGGTAATTTCATGCAGAACAGAGATATTAAGCAATTAAGCAGATACAGACTTTTCTAGAGGGACTTTTTTCAAGGGTAAATGCCCTTGCTTCTTCATCCAGAACTCTTCCGCTTTTTGATAAGTTAGGTAGTTTGACCTTGTTGATTCTCCATGACCCACAGGGATGGGGACTCGGACTCCAGGACTCGACTCGTGAGTCGGACTGAGTCCCCCCTCTGACTCGAGTCCCAATATTTTTAATGGGACTCGAGACTCGACTCGGGACTCGAGACCAAGGACTCGTGTCCCAAAATCATGTTCCTCAAATGCAACATGGATAGGTTTTAGGAAGTACAGCAAGTTTATTTTTTAAAATCATTTCCCTAAAATGCAACCTTTCAGACATTTTGGGTTTGGCTGCCTCTGCCTGCCTGTTTGGGGTTCCCAGCCTCCTCTGCCTGCCTGGTCTCTTCTTAAACAGTTCCACAGTTTGAATTGTCCAAGACAAAGGCCTCTGCCTCCCTGTTTTGGGGTTCCCTGCCTCCTCTGCCTGCCTGGTTATCTTGGGTTTGTCTGCCTGGTCTGTTCTTGCCAAAATCAGTTGGAGAGTTTTGAAATAAGGCACACTTGTGCCTAGAATTTATTTAAGACACACATCTGAAATAGCCTTATTTTGTTGGGAAAACCCCCCATTGATTTTAATAGGGACTCGTGGAGTCTGCTTTGGGAGTGACTCGTGAGTCACCATTTTGGACCAAGGACTCGGACTTGGGACTCGGGTCCAAAGACTCATGACTCAACTCGTGACTCGAAACCAAGGACTCTTCAACATCCCTGATGACCCGTTAGACAATTTCCAGTGCCATCACTGGAAATTATGGTATCTTTCTGGATCAATTATATGGGCCGGGAATGGAAAGTACTACTTTACAGTGGGTCCACACTTACCTCAATGGAACATACCAGAAGGTAGTACAAGATTATTGTTCTTCTCAAAGGAGCTCTCTTGCAGGATTCTGCAGAGATCTATCTTGTCTACTATACTTCTTAACATCTACACAAAGCTGCCAGGGAGAGGCTGTACAGAAGTTTGAAGTGGATAGTCATCAGCATGTTGATGACACATACCTATATTTCTCTTTTCCACCTGAACCAGAAGTACTGGTCGCATCTTTGAATGATTGTATGAAGTTGGAAATGTTAGGTGATCCTGGTACTGGGGAAGTGGTGGAAATGCCTGTTCTGGATGAGGTCACACTCCCTCTAAAGGAGGGTTGCAGATTCAGAGTGCTCTTGGATCTGAATCTCCTCCTGGATTTCCAGTTGGAAGTCATTGCCAGAAGTGTGTTTACTCAGAATTAAATTCAGTGAACAACTAGCACAGCATGCTTGAGAATACAGCTTTATTGGGAAAATTAGCATGCTTAGGATTATAGGATGTATCCAATTGGTAATTTGTTCCTCTTAAATCTGCACCCTTCTTCCATGGAGAACAAAAGTAGTTTAAGGAAGAAGCAAGGTCAACAACAAGTAGCAAAGCAGTCTCCTATTTGCACAACTAGGGTATAGTAAAAAAAAAAGTAAGCTTTATAGAGGCCCCAATAACAGTATTATAATAAAATACCCAACCAGACATAGATTTCCATTACCCAGAAGGTCCTGTAATGGTGCATATCATCACTGTCATACCCATATATGAGTAAATTTGAAGGGGTGGTCACGATGAGCTTAATCACACAATGAGAATTGGAGGCAACAGGCAACCATCTTCCCATGTGGTTGCAGTTGACATGTGGTAAGCTTTTAAGCAGCTGTTCCATGAATAGCAAATCCATTTAGAAGGATCCTGGGGAGAGCAATCCTGTAGCCCCTGGGTGAGCATTCCAGGGACCATAGGATGGTTCAGATTCCCCCCTCCAAGATCAGACACAGCACTCTGACCCCTCACAGCCAGTGCAGAGAGAACCACGCCAGCTGCCTCTCTGAAGTCAGAAAATCGATCTTGGAGAGGGGGGAAAGGGGGTGGGCTGGTGGTTGGGGAGGTGAGGAGACCGGAGAGGCCAGGATACGATTTAACCTGAGCCTCCTCCAGCCTCCTTTCCTCCCCCTTGCTGGACAGACTGAAAAGCCTGTCTAGCAAAAAAAAGAAAAGAAAAGTTTGGAGGACAGGGAGGCAAAGATCACCTCTGCCACTCCTCCCGCCCTGCCAGTTTCAGCCCAGCCGGGCATAGGAATCTCAGAAACTTGAGTTCAGGGGCTCCTGAGCAGCAAGGGCGCACGCACGCCATAGGATTTTGCTCTAAGTGTACTTGGACAGCTCTGTAAGCAAGAAAACATGTCACAACACTAAAGTATGCATGGTTCATCTGCATATACAAAATAATTAAATCATCATCCTCAAATAGTCAGGAGTATTTCGACCATATCTACCTACGTTGTGCTCAGAGTGTAGTGTGTAACCTCTTGCATTCCACAGGTCACTAATGATACTTTTGTACTAAAATCATTCTTTCTGGATGCATGTACATGATTTTGTGGGATTTTTCTCCTTAGAAGGCTGAAAACTTCATGAAGAGCAAATTGTTCTTTTTTTTTTTTTAAAGTATCCAGCACATTATTTCTTCTGCACCATTCCCATTCTGAATTGACTTTCCTACCATACCATTTTAAAGATGATTTGAGGGAAATTACAGGAGTTACACTCCATCTGTCTCTGGAAATAGTCTCTATGTTTGTATCATTTGCCAGTGACACTCCATTCCCTCCTCTACTATTTTATCTCTGTCTGCCTGGATGACTGGACTGGAGGAGGAACAGCAATGTGTTTACCTAAGGAACTTGTTAAATGCATATAAATCCCTCAAGCCCTACCACCTGGAATCTGCCGGACATTGAATCTCCTTATTAACAAGCTAGGAGTACAAGGAAATACTATAGCAGTTAGATTTTAATGTGACTATATTACAATACAATACAGTCATGCCTTGGATTGAGAGCATAATTCGTTCCGGAAACATGCTTGTAATCCAAAACACTCTTATATCAAAACGAAATCCCCCCAAAAAAATTTGTACAGAGATTTTTAATTTAAGCCGTACTACAGTACTTGTATTGCAAGACAACGCTTGTATATCAAGTCAAAAAAAATTAAATAAATATTTAAAATTTTGCTTGTCTTGCAAAACGCTCTCAAACCAAGTTACTTGTAATCCAAGGTATTACTGTATGCAGTTTCTGAGTTTGTTTTTGAAGAAACCTTGATAGCAGCTAGGCTATTACCCATTTTGGTTCTAGTGTGTGACCTACTATATGGTATTTAACCTATTTTAGTGCTACATGCTGCTGTTTCTCACTGGCAGATCCTATTGACCATTTGTTGTTACAGAAAGTCAAATCAGGACATAGAAAGTATTACTGCAATGTTAATGGCTACTTGCTTTGTTATTGAGACCCAGACACTGCTTCCTTTTCTTTGGCTTGCTTTTCTTCACCTGGTTCTCACCCTCTGATTCTGCCTTAGCACTTGTGTCTTGGCTTTGCTCTGGCTTCCATGTTCTTGACAGTTAATGCCACAAGATTGCAATGGCACTGAGGTATGCAACGTAACAGCCTTTTATCAAGGAATACTCAATAGAAAGGTGGAGCAGAGTTGACTTCATGCTTCTCAGACACTGCAGAGTGAGACAAGGGAGACCCCATGTTGACAAGTCCTCCTCTCACCTGACTTCAGATTGCACAAGAAAAAATATTGTAGTGGAAGATGTTTTGACCTCTCCTACATATGTTTGACCTCTCCTTTGCTGGGCTTATAATGGGCCAGCACTGATCTCCATCTCTGAAACTGAATAGGATTGTCTCTAGCTAGGAATGGATCAGTCTGTTTCTGGTTCATGTCAGTTTGTCATGTATTCATTCAAAAGTCTGTTCCATCCCATTTTCTGCATCAATGAGCCAGTGTGGTGTAATGGTGAGAGTGTTGGACTGGGACTCAGGAGATCCGGGTTCTAGTCCCCGCTCAGCCATGAAACTCACTGGGTGACTTTGGGCCAGTCACTGACTCTCAGCCTAACCTACCTCATAGGGTTGTTGTGAGGATAAAATGGAGGAGGAGGAGGAGGATGTAAGCTGCCTTGGGTTCCTTGAAGGAAAAAAGGTGGGGTATAAATATAATAAATATAATAAATAAATACATAAATAAATATAAAAAATTAAATTAAAACTGCATGCACATTTACATTATTTTTGGACATTTGTTCCCCATAAAATACACATCTTTATGCATTTCCCTCTAAAATACACATTTTATGCACATCAGTATGTTTTTTGAGCCAAGAACTGTATAGCAAAATTTAGAGAAATGCAAAAAAATTAAGGATAATTGCACTCTAATCCACATGTTAGTCTGGGAAGTGCGAATCAAGTTGGTTTGCTTAAAAATGTGGACCAAGCCAAATTCTCAGGCATCTTTAGCCCTAGCTAAAGCAGCCCTTTTCCAGATCATCATCATCATCATCATCATCTATTTATTTGTTTATTTATTTACATAGCACCATACATGTACATGGCACTATGGCTTTTGGATTGTGTCGATTAGCTTCCTCTCTTGTTTCTGCTGCTATTATTAACATTGCTGTTAATTAATATTTTACAAGGTCTTTTAAATAATTTTGGCTTGTTTGTATGACATCAGATTTTGGATTGTTTTTAGTCTTCTTAACTGCCTTGGAAACATTTAATGAAAAAGTAGGTTACAAATATTTTAAACAAATAGCCAGGGCTTGGCTTCAACATGACACAAACGCAACAAATATATAAATACATAAATAAATTCCTTTATAACAGGTGGCTCGGCTTAAAAAATCTAAAGCTATTTGTTTTGAAAGCACCCTCTGTAATGCTCTGGGCATCTGGTAGTCAGAAGTTCAGAACCCTTGAACTTACTTTGTTTGAAAGCAAAAATCTGGCATCCTATGTAAAATAACAGAAATATTTTGCTCCCAGGTCATCCTAGTGGATCTACAGCATGAGAAGTTTTTCTTGTAAGTCTATTGCTATACATACTGAGCTTTAGGTGCCAATATAGTCAAGGGGAATTATTGTACAACAATTCCCTACTCCTTGGCTGTTATTCCAACTAAAGAAGTCAAATAAACCCTACTGAGCTTGTCTTGGGATTCCAACCCCTCTTAAGGCTAGCCTTTCTAAAAACCATATTAAAGTAAATAGCCTCAATAAAAGGCCCATTGTAAGAGGTAATTGGTTTGCGGGACATTCCTATAAAAATAATAAAGGGACTGCCAAAGGCAGTTTCCTGAGGTCAATTATCTTTGTATTCCCAAAAGGTGGCTAGAAGTCAGGTCTAACATTCCATTTTATAGGTATGTTAATAAATATCCAGGTGGTGTCCTACAAACCTGACCTCATCAGCTGCCTTAGGAAAAACACATTATCAATATAAATTCCTCAAGTGATGAAGAATGCATACATGCAGCACAACTACCTTAATTTCACCTCACTTAAAACAGTACATGTACCAATCTGAAAGCAAACATGGTAGAAACAAAACGTTGTGAGACAAAATGTTGTGAGAATTCCAGGCTGATACCTCACTCCTCTGTGCCCCCCCCCCCTCGGTATCTATAGAAACTGCTGTAACAACCTTGCTGGCTGTTACCTTCCTAATTGCTTGCTTTAGAAGCTACTTACAGGAAGGAGATCGATTCGATCCTATGGCCCCAAGACAGCATCTAGAGGGCCATAGGATACTTTGGATTCCCAGATCCAAGGTCAGAAACAGAGCTCCAATCTCAGAACTCTGGATCCATGCTCTGATCCCCCTCAGCCCTGCAGCCAGCATGGAAAGAACCGTGCCAGCTGCTTCTCCAAGGTCAGAAAACTGACCTCAGAGAAGGGGTAAAGGGGGCAGGGAGGGGAAGGGAGGAGACTTGGGCCAGAGGCGTAGCGTGGGGGGTGCAGGGGGGGCCGGCCGCACCGGGCGCAACATCTGGGGGGGCGCGCTCGCACTCGCAGCTCTCTGCCCCAGCTCTTCCTCCTCCTGCTCCCCCCCCCGAGAGGCAGCTGCCCTTGGAGAAAGGGGTTGATCAGCCGCCGCCCCCCCTCGCTGCTGCTGCTGCTGCTGCCGCCGCCGCACCTGCCGGGTCGTGCGCCTCGGAGAGCACGCAGGCGGGGCGGGAGGCGAGGAAGGAGGCGCCGGCTGGTGCGTCGCGGGCCGGGCAGGCGGAGAGGCAGCCGCGCGCGGCGCGTGGGCAATGGAGCGCTGGAAGGAGGCGCGTGGTGCTGGTGACCGGCGCCTCGGTGGGCATCAGGGGCGGCCCGTGGCCCTCGCCCTGGTGCAGCGCAGCATGAAGGTGGTGGGCTGCGCCCGGAGCGTGGACAAGATCGAGGTATGGAGGGAGAGCGAGGAGAGAGAGTAAGGACGGAAGAAAGAAAGGAGGAGACGAGGAGAGATAGAGAGAAAGAGAGGAGAAAAGGGAGTGTAGGGAGAAGAGGAGGGGGAAGAGAGAAAGAAAGGAAAAGAAAGAGGAAGGGAGGAAAAGAGAGAGAGAGAGAGAGAGAGAGAGAGGAAAAGAGAGAGAGAAAGAAGGGAAGGAAGGAAGGAAGGAGAAGGGGGAGGGAGGAAGAGAGAAAGAAAGGAAAAGAAAGAGGAAGGGAGGAAAAGAGAGAGAGAGAATGAAGGGAAAGAGGAAAGATGGGGAATGAGAAAGGGGTAAAGAAAGTTGGGGAGACGAGAAAAAGAAGGATGGAAGGCAGATAGAAAGCAAGAGAAAGGGAGGGAGGCAGGAAAGGAAGAGGAGAGGAAAAAGAGTGACCGGGGAAAGGGAGAAGAAGGAAGGAAGGAAGGAAGGAAGGAGAAAGAGAAAGAGAGAGAAAAAGGAGGACACAAGCGGTGAACAGCAAAGGAGAGAGAAAGGAAAATGGGGGAGAAAAGAGGAAAGGGAAAAAATACTTTAATTACATCAGTATTTTCATAACAAACAATACATGTGCTTAGGGGGTAAGGGTTTCTTTAACTAATCTAGTGGAAGAGACTCGAGTGCTAAAATCCACGGGTTAGGGGGCGCAAATTACCTGCCTTGCCCCGGGTGCTGACAACCCATGCTACGCCACTGACTTGGGCCACCAAGATATGCCAGTAAATTTTGTTCAGGCTTCAGTTTAACAGAAAGGCCTGAAAGGCAAACCAGAACCTTGTCTTGACTTTCCAGGACATGCCCCGATTAACCACAAGGAGTTTTCTTTGTCTCTTATCTGTTATGCTAATGACTACTGTGCATCATATCTGCCTTGCTCATGACTGCTAGAAAGGAAGTACATAATCACCTTGCCTAAGGTGAGGAGAGCAGAGATGAGCACTGTCTGACCATTGTATGCCTTATATGGAGTTGCCTTTTGTTTAGTTGTTCTGACTCATTTGTCACCTTGCCTACGTGATGCTATTCAGTATAAATGGGAATGTTTCTATTTAATTGGGGTAGCATTTCCTGACTGTGCTCAGATGCTACCAGCAACTTGCTAATAAACTTACTTCTCTAAGAACCTCTCCAAACACAATACAGTCGATCATTTATTCCACAACATGCTACAGCCTCCTTCTCCCCCCCCCCCCCGGAAGCACCACAGCTAGATAGCCAAAAATGGCCATCTGGCTGAATTGCAGAGCGGGAGGTGCGGGGAGGTGAAGATTGCTTCCTCCAGCTGTGCATTGGATGCTCATAAGCCTCCGAGTTCAGAACCTTACAAGCACTGAGGACACAATTGATAGACTGCGCCCTTAAAAACTGCTTTAAAAACTGGTCAGGTGACAACTAGGCCTACTATCAATGAAATTGCAATACCCAGTTGTTGGACATGGTGTAGCCAGAACGTTTAGAAACAAAACCTTTAAAAAGTGGTTTCTAGCTGCCATTAATACAAAAAGAAAACATGGAAGCTTTGGATACTCTCTCCATGATCCCAACTCTGTATTTTATTTTATTTATTTATTTATTTATTTTTATTATTGTGAAGAAGAGAGCCTTTGCGGGTTCATACACACACACACCCTCATGTGTGAACCAGCTAAAGGCTGGGGGGTGGGGGGTGCATAGTTCCTCTAGAAGGGATGGTGCCTGGAAGTCTGGAGGAGCAAGGCCGAGGGCTTTCATATGCAGATGTAGTTCAGGCCCAGTAAGCCATGAGGCATGACTCATGAGCCTCCCTCATCCTGACTGGCCAGGTGAAGTTCAATGATTGGCTAAGAGGCAGCAGAGCTACAGGGAGGAGGGGAGGGGGGGGGAAAGGTATATTTCCCAAAGCGTGGGTTTTGGTCTTTGTTCTACCCGGCTGTGGTAATGGTGGTAAGCCAAGGACCCCAGGCAGCTCCTGGTGAAATTAGCTGGATTGAGGGCTCTAGTAAAGGCAAGCCTTGTGGGAGTTTTACCCATCTCGGACTTTCGGGTAGGTGTGGTAATCTCCCTCAGGCAGCGAGGCTGTGCTGGATTTAACCCTTGAAGAGAACACCCTCAGGTAACAGGTGTGTGCCTGAGAGATATTAAGGAATCAGGTTTTATTGTTTTGCAGCTTTACTGTGTACTAAAGTGTCTCTCTCTTTATTTTGTGTGCTTCTCTCATTTTCCTAATCTTGTTGTAAAATGCTACCATCATCATCATCAGGCGATCACTCGTGACCGAGTAAGATTGTCTTCCGGGATAAAAGGAGGAAATTCTAAAGAAGATTGTGTAGACTCTAGCGATGGGTCCGTAAGTGACTGTGGAGGCCAATTCTAGATCCACACAGCTTCCCACAGTGAGGACACAGGTTACCAGATAGAAGATGGTCCTGTAAAGGATTCATTTGACGTGCTTTTCGCTTAGCACGTCTCTCCCTTTCACCTTGCACTCGGGCTTCTTCAAAGTCCATGGCAGAATAAACCTTGTCCTGGTTTTACCCCACATGGTGTTTGTGGATTGCTCTGCTTGGTTCAGTATCTAAATCCAGTTACCAGAATTAAAGGCAAGTCCCTGAACAGAGATTCAAGTAGGGTTGCAGACAGCTGAGGCTGGCAATCTGGTACCTTGAGATCTCAGGGGGTCTTGGTTCCTTTGGAGTAGGAAAGGGCCAGCCAGCCCCCCCTTCCTCCACAATTATATTTATACCCCGCCTTTTTTCCTACAAGGAACCCAAGGCGACTTACATAATCCTCCTCCTCTCCATTTTATCCTCACAACAACCCTGTGAGGTAGGTTAGGCTGAGAGTCACTGACTGGCCCAAAGTTACCCAGTGAGTTTCATGGCTGAGCGGGGACTAGAACCCGGATCTCCCGAGTCCCAGGCCAACACTCTCACCACTACGCCACGCTGGCAACCTACTTGCCAAGTACCACTCATTCCTTCCCTTTGACTATCCCACTCCCTCTCCAAAATATCTAGTCAGCACAGAAAAAAAATCAAACACAATATCAAAACCAACACTGAGAGCCAGTGTTGTGTATTGGTTAGAGTGTTGGACTGAAACTTGGCAGATCCAGGGTCTAGTCCTCACTTGGCCATGAAACTCACTGGGTGACTTTGGGCCAGTCAGTGACTCTCAGCCTAACTTACCTCACAGGGTTGTTGTGAGGATAAAATGGAGCGGAGGATTATATGTGAGCCACTTGGGTTCCTTGGAGGAAAAAAGATGGGACATAAATATAATAAATAAATAAATAAATTGTACAAAAGTTACATAATTTATGTTGAGGGACAAATTCCATAATATTAGTTATGTCCCTATGTTGTAGCAAAACAAGAGTCCTATGACCTCATAAGGATTAATACTGAAGCTGAACCCCGACAAGACCGAGGTACTTCTGGTGGGAGACAAGGGGAGGTTAGGGGATGTTGACCTGGTGCTGAATGGGGTACATCTACCCCTGAAGGACCAGGTCCACAGCTTGGGGGTCATTCTAGACTCCCAGCTGTCCATGGAGGCTCAGGTGTCAGCTGTGAGCTGGGCAGCGCTGTATCAACTCCATCTGATACGGCAGCTGCGCCTCTACCTTCCTAATCATCTGCTCCCATCAGTGGTTCATGCCTTGGTCTCCTCTCGCCTAGACTACTGTAATGCGCTCTATGTGGGGTTACCCTTGAAGACGGTTCGGAAGCTACAGCTGGTACAGAATGCGGTGGCTCGCCTGATTAAAGGCAGCCAGCGGCGGGATCAAATCATGCCAGTGCTCAAGGAGCTACACTGGCTACCAGTTGCTTGCCGAGCCAAATACAAGGTGTTGGTTTTGACCTTTAAAACCCTATACGACTCCGGTCCAGTCTATCTCAAGGAGCATCTCCAGCAACACCAAGTAGGCCGCTCAACAAGATCTGCCACGGATGGCCTTCTCCTTGTCCCTTCAGCCAGAGCAGCTAGACTGGTGGGGACGAGGAAGAGGGCCTTTTCTGTGGCAGCCCCCGGACTGTGGAACTCTCTCCCGAGTGACATCCGCCATGCCCCTTCTCTGCTGAGCTTCTGCCGCTCATTAAAAACCTGGCTGTTCAGGCGGGAATATGGGGTTGGTTAAGATTTTTTAAAAATTTGTGATGTTTTAAATGTATTTTATCTTGTTTTTAGCCTATGTACATCGCCCAGGGTGGCCGGTTGCCGGCCAGATGGGCGATTAATAAATGTAAATAAATAAATAAATAAATAAAATAATACATTTATTATTGCATGAGTTTTCATCTTGCCTACAAAAGCTCATGCCAAGATAAATTTGTTAGTCATCAAGAGGCCGGCCATTGGATATTTTGTCATCATCTATTTTGAAGTTGAGGGAATCTAATCACAGAATTGGATTATTTACCGCAGACCTCAGCATATCCATCCAATAATCTAGACCATACTTTGCCACGTATTGATAAAAATACCACAAAAGTAAATAAAATAAAACAGAGAAAGAAAATAGGATTGGATTCTGGACGCCTGGGGCTGAGTTCAAGGGATGCTGATTTGAGAAGGCAAAAGTGCTAGAAGCATACACTGCTCACATTAGGGTTGGCCGTTGGCAGATGATAAAGGCAGATGGAAAATCACTTACGGTACCCTGCAGCACTGAAGTAAATTACAAGACAGATCCCTTGAGAAGACAAGAGGTGAAGCTCTTGATCAGACAAGCAACACAGGCATGTATTTTCCCTTGAAATTCCTTAATTTGAATTTTCAGTCTGGTAAAGGGCACTGGATTGACAGCCCTAGAAATGTGCATCTGTTACTTTATAGAAGGAGTGTTGAGATGGTGGAAATTACCAGCTTTACACAAGTCTTTAAAACAGCAGCACACCATGACAGCTACATCCCCCTTTAAGCCTTTACCCCAACAACTTTGGATTTTACCTGGCTTTTGACCTTTATGATACTCTAAAACAGCCTTCTCCAACCTGGTGCCTTGCAGATGTTTTGGACCATAACTCCCATCATCCCCAGACACCATGGGCAATGGTCAGATTATGGGAGTTGTAGTCCAAAACATCTGCAGGGCACCAGATTGGGGAAGACTGTTCTGAAACAATTAACTGAATGGATGAGGTGCTCAGGTTTTCCGAGCAGAAAGTGCTTTGTAGGAATTTCTGTAAGAGATAAGATCAACACATTTGTTTCTTATTTAAAAACAAACAAATTTCCTTTTCCATTTGATAGTCTTTACATCTAGTGCACGTTAATTGCAGATAAGTGAACCATTTCACCCAGGCAGACCATTCTTAATGACAGAACCCAGTTCTCCCCAATTCAGCACTCAGTGCAGAGGGCTACAGCCACACATCACAAGCCACTTTCCTTTTTGTAGATCAGAAAATTGTGACATTGACAAAAAATATAACATACATAACCACCCAATCTTAAAGTTTACTGGGAATGATCCAGCTGATGTTAAGCACTTTGCAGCTTGATCATATGCATGTTTTCTCTAAATTATGTTCTCTTGGTTCAATAGAATTTACTTCCTAATAAGTGTGCTTGGGATTGTAGGCTTGAGAGTTCCAGTGATTTAAGAACATGATCAGCCTCTCAGTTGAAATCAACAGACATTTAAAGAGCTTAACTTTAGTTGCATCACGCTGACATTATATGGGACAATAGCTGAAATATCACTGGAAAATATGAGCTCACCAGAAATCCGAGATTATGTTTCAGTTTTGCTTTTGCTGTTTCCACTAGCAAAGGGGTCAAGATGTGGAAAAAAGCAGAGGAAATTATTCTGCTAAAGTCAGCATATGTCTTCTTATCCTAAGAGGAGCCACCTGTCTATACATGAGCAAGCCAGATTACCTGCTGGTATAAATAAACTGAGCTTTGTTGACATTGATGGCACTGTGCCAGGGTAAAACAGCTACACCTTCAACCCTATCCGTGTTTTTATAATCTGTACTAAATAGAGATTGAACCAATTTCATTTTAAACAAAATAAAAAATGCACTCATGTAACAGCATTTCAAGAAAGTTGTGAACGCATTTTTGAAAATGATGTTAAAAACTCTCATAAGCCAGCTAGGAAATACCCACATGGCTGGGTCAAATGCACTTTTTCTTAGTGCATTTAATCACCAGTACGGTAGAGAAAGGCTTCTGTGTAGATTGGTCTCTGCTAGTCCATGCAGCTGATGACTCTTGTTGCATGAACAGCCTGGGCAAGTGGATGGATAGCTTCCCACTTTGGCACTATCCATAAAGTATGTCGCACTTTTAAAACATTTTAAAATCTTCCTTTTCCCTTATTACAATTTTTCATTTTAGGACTTAGATACACGCAGACACACATACCTACAAATGCCACATAGTATGACACAAACACATATTTTTATTGTTTATAATGTGTTGACCCATTTATTACAGAAGTTGAAAGGACGGCAAGTCAAAGGAAAGCAAGTTAAGGGCACTTCTTGGCACTGAATAAATTACATCCTAAATTATTCTATTGGAGAAATGAACACAAGTATGACATCACTAAACCCTTTCCCTCTGTCATGACCCCCGTCCAGGAATCCTCTGAGGACGAGTGTGACTCACCCAGGGCCCTGGTCCTGGGCACTCCTCAGGAGCAGAGTTCAGACACTGCTGCTCCAGACGGGGCCGACTGGGCAGCTGAAGAGCTGGCAGGCCCCTCTCCCATGGGAGTTCCCCAGCCCAGGAGGAAGCAGAATCAGAGGTAGGGGTGGTGCAGGTCCCAAGTCCCAGAGGAGGAGAATGAGAAGGCAGGAACTGATGCAGGCCCCTCGACGTAGTGTCCGGCTGCAAACCGGGGCATCAGCCTTGAGAGGCTTTTATAATCAGCCTGCTGCTAAGGAGCTCCAGCTGTGGGACGGGTGTGTCCCGGCAGCAGGCAGTAGAAAAGCACGCACTCACTGAAGCCTGGGTATTGGGAAACGTCTTCCTTGACTCTTGTTCCGGATCCCTGACCCTGCTCCTGAACCTTGCCTTGAACTCTACTTCGGACTCACCCTGACTACGCCTCTGCTTGACCCTTGGACTTTTGTTTGACACTCTGGGCTTGATTCCTAGGACTGTAAGACCACGCTCTTTCTACTCTTCACTCTGCCGCAAACACAGACAGCTCCCTTATCTCGTCCTCGCTGGACTTTTGGCAGCGCTCCCAGAAGCACGGCCAGCTGCTGGCTGCTGGCCAGCCTTAAGCAGGATACCCTCTTTTGACACAAATGGCAGCAACTTTGCTATGCCTTCCTGTCCCCATCATGTGTGACATATTTTATGAATTGAGTGTAGGGTTAATTTTATTTTATTTCTTCTATTTTTAGCCTAAAGGCTAAAGTGGGTACACCCACTTTAGATTTTAACATAATAAGATTATGTTAAAATCTTATTATTGTAGAGTACAGGAGGAGGGAAGGTACATGTATTTCACTGAACACTTTCTAATTGTTTGCTACTGCCATCTGGACATCTCCTACAAGTGACATGAACAGGGATGGACAAATACATGTCTTTTTGCTAGCAATTTCCCCTAATTTTTGTATGGCATTTCCCCTAATGTATACATTTTTGTCCACAATTTTCTCTAATGTATGCATTTTTGTGCTCATTCTTTGATCAGAGAACTGTATTGCAAAATTTGGAGAAGTGTGAAGCCTGAAAGACAATTGCATTCTGGTTTGCATATTAGTTTGGGAAGTACATATTAGGTCAGTTTTTATTAAAATGAGAACCAAACTAATTTCTACTCCCATCCCTACGCGGCAATGATCAATAGTTGTATTAAATTCAGGCCTGCCACCTGAATGTACTCTGACTCAAGTCTCAGTCATTTTAATAGCACTTTCACAACTGAAATTTCTGGTGGAGTATGTGCATTGTTATTAGAGTAATATGATTGGAGCTTTAAAAGAATGCAATGTTAACCAAGAGATGTACCATTTAAAGGCACTTCCAAGACTTTCACTTTTTTCTAAACAATCTCCAAAGCAGCAAAAGGAACTGATGACAGCTAGCAGCTTCCTGTATTCTCATTTTTAATTTTAAAAAACAAAACCCTCCACTGACAGAGGCTACAATCCTATTCCCATTTACCTGTGAATAAACCCTACTGAACTTAAATGGTTCTTACTTCTGAGCAGATATATAAAGGATTATCCTGAGAATTACTCAGCTTGCCAACAGAGAACACTTCTGAAAAGTAACACTGAAATCTCAGAAGTAAGGAGGGGTGTATGTACCCAGCTAGATGAGGCAGCTGTATTGCTGTTTGGACATGTGCAAGAAACAAAGAAAATAGTTGGTGTACTTTTCTGAGCACTAACTTGAGTAGCACTCATAGAAACTTCTGCAGCCTGTGCTGTATACACATGCTTCTTATTATTATACGCAGCACCACGGGGGGGGGGGGGGGTTTAAAAGCTCCAGTCAATATTTCTGCCTCTATGTATTAGAAATGTTTTACATAACAAGAGCCATCTGTGAAAATATCTAAATAGAATAGGTATGTGGGTGTGTGATGGTGGTGGTGGTGGTGGTGAATATCTACACAGTTCAATTCTTTGTTTTGGAACAGCTTCCTTGTATATCCTTAGGCAGGTCACCTATGGGCCAACTAGATGTGATGAGGGCAGACCCATATGTTAGAACTTAGATCTCTGTACAGCTGTAAAGTGGGAAAGTGTTTTCAATGCATTACTGCAATATGTTATACATAGGACTGCCTTTGAAAATGGTCCGGAAACTTCAGCTCATCCAAAATAGTACAGCAAGATTGTTAAACTGGTTGATATGAAAATATTACACCAGTGTTCTGTGATCTGCACTGGCTTCCAGTCCATTTCCAGGCCCAATTCAAGTGCTGGTTTTAACTTTAAACCGTAAATGGCTTCAGTCCATCTCCCCCCAAATATACCTACCCAGACCCTAAGATCATCTTCAGAGGCCCTCCTCTGGGGAACCCCACCAAATTAGTTGTGGTGGGTGGCTACTAAGGAGAGGGCCTTTTCAGTGGTGGCACCCTGGTTGTAGAATGCCCTCCTCAGAGTGGCTTACCTGGAACCTACATTGTGGTGGGTAACTTCAGAAGGTTGGGGGGTGCATTGGCTACACCGGAACCTTGCAGGGGCTGTACCCCTTCCCACCAGCAGTGGAAGTGGCCACATCACTGGAATCCCAGCAATTCTGCAGGGAATCAAAGTGTGTGGGGAGCACATGCCTTGTTTCCCAGCAGAATTGTCGGGATTTCTAGAGTTGTGATGGTTGATCGGGGCGCACAAATAGCCATGGCAGGCTGCATGCTGTCTACCCCTAAACAAAACCGATTGGACAACAGCACAATCCATGTCTTAAAATGGGAGAAGAATGCTGGACCCTCCCCCCACCTGCCCCTTTGCCATCATAATCACTGCCCAGCCACATTTCTCCTTGATGGGTGGGTGGGGGGGTAATAAGCACGGCAGCTGGAAAGAGGTATTTGGGAGTGCGGGAAGGGTTCAGCATCTCTTTCCCATTATACAACGCAGGTCATGCTATTGTCAGATGTGTTTAACCCTTGGTAACATAGGGATACTAGTTCAATTTGACCCCATAGGGAAGCTATTTAGAAACTACAGAAGGGAAATCTGAAGCCTTTGTGATGTGATATGATTAGATATGGAAGCTTAAGCTAAGTCTAAAAATTAGGAGTGTGTGCCAGGTAGAAGATTAAGCATTCTGTAATTTCTCTATAGATTCACTTACGTACATTTTCTTCTGAAGACTCTGCTGCTAACTCCTTCCAGAGATGGGGCACCAGTAGTTTCTGGTCCATCTTTTGCTTATACTGAATAGATTGCAACAATCGTAAGAAAAAGTTATGGAAAAGAATTTTAGGTACCACTGGTACTTTCAGAAAACAGGAAACATGATACAGGGAATCTACTGTAAAAAGAATGATAGTTGCTTCAGAAACTGAAGCATTAATAACTCACTATCATGGTCCTTGACATAAGAGCAAAATGATGCCCATCGTATTTTACTTGACTTCTGTGAATTAAACACTTACATTGATAGTTTTCCACAACAGCTTTAATATTTAATTCTGTATTCCACCACAGCAATGATCAATATATTTGCAAAAGGTTTTTTTATATGAAATATTTATCAGAATTTCTCTTTAGACTAGTTTTTCATCCTTAAGGAGTGAGTAAGCATTCCACACCAAAGCCACTTTCAAAACATTTTATTTTAATTTCCCACCACCACATCCTTCACTACCTCACACAGTGACTTTGTCATATGGCTTGCTAATGAATGATAATTAAATCTCTTACGGGTTGAAAAAGTTGTGATGTGGAGAGGCATGTGTGGTTTCATATGTAAACAATGTTTAAATGTTGCAAAACTAACTCAGTGTCTTCCTTTTAACAGGATTTAAAGTAAGGTTGGCTATATTTAGTCTCTGGATTTGGTACATAAGAACCTAATTAATAAGTCAGAAATGTTCCCAACTGACAGTCTAAATACAGTCAAAGATATTACCATCATACTTGGTATCCAGTATAAAAAAGAAATTCATTCACCAGTGTAGGCTTAATCTTCTCCCATACCTGCCAAATCTTCCTAACTATTGTTTTGCAATATCATAACACACCTTCATAAATTAATGCTGTTCCATTAAGGTAACAAATTCTCAGCTTTGTGTTTTCTCAAGGTAGTGTATTAGCATTCTAGATATTTTTTATTGAGGTTTAGGGTATCTATTTAAGAAGAGGTAGATTGAGACAAGACAGCTATGCATATTTAAAATTGATTACAAGTTTAACATCCAATCCTCAATGTATTTAATTGGAAGTAAGCCTCACTGATTTCAATAGAACTTACTTCTTATCAAGGGTACTTAGAAATGCAATCTAAGATTTTAAAAAGAAAAAGGGAAAGAGGAATATCTGCTCCAGTGATATCTATACAGTGGGAAGTGACATCGTTAACTTATGGGCAGCATTCACTCAACTGGGCATAACAAATAGCATTCTCTACTTCAGAGTTTTACCTCTTATCAAAAGAACAGTGATCTCAAGTAAGCATTTTGCTACAAGTTACTTTAAAAACAATAATCTAATACATATCCCAAAACAATATTTTAGTTCAGCAGGAGATGCCAAAGCAGGTGATGACGCTTGATGATGTAATGGTTTAGGCCACAATTTTGGGAGGTGGGTTGCTAAGCGGGAAACCGCCTCCAGCGAAGTGTGGAACTCTGGTTCTCTGTCCTGTGTAGTCATATTCCATGTTACTCAAGGCTCTCTCCTTTTCCCTTGGAGGTGGGGAAAAACAAGAAAGAAGAAAGGAAAGAAATGTTATGTATTTTTTACACTTTCTCTCTTGATATAATTTCCAAAAGTTTCTAAAGTTTTCATAGCTGCAACTGCTCTATCAGGAGATCATTAAAAAATATGTTGATGAAAGCCTGTTAAGTTAAACAGCTACAATTAGATGTCTGTTTGGATCTAATTAAGTGACTGCTGATGGTTCGCAGAATTATTAAAAATTAGAACTAAATGAGCGCTCCTAATGTTACCCCCTCAAAATGGTCAGAGTTTCTCATTAGAAGCAGAATAAGTGTAAGGTTTGTCACTTGGAATTTCTAATCTTAGTACTGCTCCTCCAAATGATAATTTGTTTTCAAATGAAAGGCTGAAATCATCAAAGGCAAAAAGGGGATATATTTTTCCTTTGTTGAATTTTAATGAATAAATCGTGTTAGCCATTTTCACATTTACCAGACTTATAGTGATAATTATCCAGTTTGTTCTTTTTACACAAAACCAACACTGCCTATATAACTTTGAACCGCTATCGTCTCTAGAATTGATGCTGTAGGATGAACAATCACAGCTTGCCTTTAGCACTTAAGAGAAAAGAACACAATTTAACTATTCACTCAGCTATTTAATGAGAAAAGGGAGAAGACCCCAGCAGAACAGTGTGATGGGCATATTTTTCTGAACTGAGATTCATAGCTGCATAGATATCATAGAGTTGGAAGGAGCTTACAAGGCCATCGAGTCCAACCCCCTGCTCAATGCAGGAAACTAGAGGAGGGGTCTCCCATCCAAGTAATAACCTGGCCTGACCCTGCTTAGCTTTCCTCGTTCAGACAAGCTGAGCCAACATGAGCCACAGGCCTACAAAAATGCAGCAAAATATTCCAATAAATTCATCAGACCATTGTAAAGTGATAGTATTCTGTGGCTGCTTTTGGACATCACAATTGCTCACACAGGTTTGTTTTGTCATGATCAAACAGGTTCACACGGTATTTCTTTCCCTCTCCTCCTCTAGCCTTACTGTGTGGAGACATTCAGAAGCTTTTTGTTCTGTTTTTGATTAACCACAGATTGTTGTTTTGTTTGAACCCAAGAAAGTGTGGTAAATCATAACTATGGTTTCTTTAAAACAAGTCAGCTTTAAACGATGGATTAAGAAGCTTGCTTATTTCAACAAACCATAGTTAAGATTAACCACAGTTAAGGGTTTGGACACAATGGCCAAGTTCGCACGTCACTTTAAACCCACAGAGGTTCTGAAACCTCTGTGGGTTTAAAGTTGCCCCAGCTCCTGGCTGTGCCCAACTAATGGTTGGAAACAGCAGGGGTCTGGTGGCACCGCCTCTCCCCTCAGTCCTCCAGTCGGTATCCCAGGGGACACCACGAGAGCACTGAGAGCACAAGTGGGGATGACATGACAGCTGCCAAAAAGTGCCCAAGTGGATCCTCTCTGCCAGGTCTACGAATGTGCACATGCCTGGCAGAGAAAATAGGCCCCTCCCTCACTGCCAACGTTGTGGGACAAGGGGGTGAGCCAGGGAGGGGGAGCCGCCACCACGTCAGTTCAACCCGGCCTTGCGAGGGACTGCTGATGCGGCTCCAGCCCCGGTGAGGAGGATGAGGTGTGCGGTGGCAACAGCGGCTCTGATGGAGAACGGTGGCGGTAAGAGGGGCCCTGGGAGCAGAGGGAATGGGGGGGGAAGCCGGGGGGGAAGCCGATGACAGCCAGGGCACTTGGCCTGCTGTCTTCAGCCAGAGCCCCTTGCCAAGAGCGGCACCCCTTTTTGCTGCTCTGGGCAAGGGACTCTGTGCTTTTTTGGCTTGTGGGTCATGTCATCTGGGTTCAGATGACACACTAAATTTACAAGGGTTTTCTTAACCCTACAGCACACCATGGCATAGCAGGTGGTTTAGAAGCCACCGCCAAGTCTTTTTTAAAGCATCCTGCAGGGCTCAAACAACAGCACTTAACCTACTGAGGTTTAATGTGTCGTGTGAACTCAGTCAATGCTAACTGCGGTTAATCAAAAACAGAAGTGAAGACTTCACTTTCCATGTGGCCATGCTGGAGTGAGGGCCCCCCCAAGGCTTACACAGGCTTCCCCCGTTTGTTTGTTTTTATGCAGCCCGTTGTTGTTTCTTATTAACAAGATTTTTGTGTGGTCTCAAAAGTTCCTGAAGCCAACTATGGTTCAAATAACTATATTGTCATTTTATTGTTACATTTTACTGGCAGTGACAATGTATGTTCACCACTTTGATAACCTTGTAGAAAGCAGTATATACATTTGCATAATAAGGCTCACGCTGGCTCAGCTTGTCTGTGTGTGGAAAGCTAAGCAGGGTCAGGCCTAGTTATTACTTGGATGGGAGACCCCTCCTCCAGTTTCCTGCACTGAGCAGGGGGTTGGACTCGATGGCCTTGTAGGCCCCTTCCAACTCTATGATCTATGAAATAAAATAAACAACATGGTTTCTTGGAGTCAGTGGTACTGTTTTTATATGTTTTCCCTAGTAACTATATTCTTTCTTTCTTTTTAAATACTCCTGCTCCAGGCAGAAGTAACTTGGGGACTGGGATACTGGGGAAGAGAGAGGGATGGGGGGGGGGAGGGAATTGTAACAAGAATATGCATAATTGCATACCAACTTCTTCTTCTAAATAATGGCTAGTGCACTGTGACCAGCATATGCACCCAAGGAAGGCAAGAAGCACAAGAGGGCTTTATGGTGATTTCCTCTGTAGTAGTTTCCACAGAAGACTGGATCATGCCCAAAAGAATTAAAAGTTTGGTTCAAATATTATATTGCAAATGACTTCAAGCTGTAATAAAAACTGATCTACGTATAAGGTATGGCTATAATGTGCAGGTGTCCTTGATGACAGAACTATTTTGGAGGCAGAAGACTGGATGAATGTAATGCAATTCTAGGCTTATAAATATAATTCATGATGGATCTTGCATATAACTGACCAATACTGGAATCCTCATAGTACTGTATGTATACTATGTGTACATGCAACCCTATTCCTTATATATTGTCTTTAAAATATAATGGTAACAGAAATGAAATACTAGCAGTAACCCCCTTCCCCCGAAACATGCGCAGCTGTGGGCGGGGAGAACTTTGTGAGTGGGGGGAATTAGGAGAGACTCACCTAGCCACTTAGGTGCCAGGACAGGTATAACGGGCAGGGCGGCATGGGCCGATATTAGGCCCGGAAGCCCCATCCACAGCCTCTTTGTCCTTTTATCACAGCTCCCTCTCTCCCTCCCTGTATACAGTGTGGGCTCCTCTGGTCGCCTGTTAGGGGGCCAAGTAGGAATTTTGGCTCATCTTCCTGATTCATTTGGCCTTAGGGGAGGTGTGCATGTTTCGCCTACTCCACACTGTTGCGGGATCAGGGTGTTGTTTTTCATGCATGGTTCATGGTATATTCAATCCGGTCACATTTAGCAAGTAGGCGGGTAAGTGCGGGTTAGGGAATTGATAGGGTAAGGTGAGCATTCCTGGCACTGTTCAGGTGACAGGCAATTTCTGAGGCCTCACGTCGCTGGGTCCTTAGACTCGGTCTGTTGGGGATCAGGATCACCTGTGAGGCTTTTGCTCCTCACCAGCTTGTTGTCTTGAGACTCCGAGAGGAGGCAATGCAGCAAAGGGTTCCCAACACCGTGATGGTGTAAAATGGGCCGGTGGCGAAATGCAGCGCCACCCTTCCAATTTTGGATGCTACACCCATTGCACAGAACCAGCCAGAGAGGCCGGGTTTAGATAACCCACACTTCATCCCTTTGCAGGTCCTTGATTATCAATAAATGTGGCCCATTTAAACCCCAGCAACTTCTCTCGACTCTTTATTTCCACCTTTATGCTCGCAAAATACAGCAGAGTGGATTTCCTTCTTTCTAATGCTGAAATGGAAAAGCAAAACTCAAGGTTCAAATCCTAAAGGTTAAAGCTGTTTTCAAAAGTACGCTTAGCTGTGGGAAATGCTAGACATTATGGTAGCATTGTGTATTGATCATAAAGCTCCAGGAAGGCCATTAACCATGAACAATTGTTGCTAATTCCAAACATCAAGGCAGCATTACACCATTTGCAGTTGGACAGAGGTTGCCTTTGATCGCTGACTGTTTTGCTAATTCACTCCTCAGAACTATTTGCTGTCTTAAAACACAGTTAAGCAAGAGAAAGGAGATAACTGGTTTGAAATCAAATTCCATATTTATAAATGGTGTACTTGTGCAGGTTCTTAAGGTAGGAAGTGGGGAAATAGAAAGATATCATTTGATTTATTTTATTTGAACTGCACGATATACTTCTAATTCATAGATGGAGAGAAAGCATGGTTGCAAAACTCTAGACAGACAATTGCAGAACAAAATCAAGATAATATTAGGTCAGTTAAATAGTCAAACATGTACACACAGTAAAATGGACATGTGTGTGATAATCACACATGAAGCCCTGGTCTAAACACTATTACATTAGTTCCCCCCCACCCCCATGTAAGTGTTTTCTATACAGGGAAATTGCAGTGTTTGAAGTGGTTATGCAAGTGACTGGATAAAGAGCATGGCCCTGTTTAACCAAACCACTTGAGATGGTCTTGGAGTCAACCATAAAATGACAGAAAATCAGAAAATTAAGTAATGCAGCTGCGATTTTGGAAATCTCCAAAAATGGGGATGGTCCAGGATCTTGCACACTACAGCTGAAGTAGGGAAGATGGACTATATACACAGCTTGTATATTATGGGAGTGGATTCAGACTCTAAGGACTATCTGTAAGAGCTTTTCACAGATATGAAAAGGGAGCAAAAGTATATCCATAATATCCTAGTTATGAGGGAATAAAACCCTAATTGACAAGGGAGGAGCTGGGAGGGACTGGATCTAATTATCATAAGTCTGGAAATGGCAAATCCATTTTGCATAACAGCAAACTGAGGACAGGGACAAAGGGGAGGGAAGGGTGGCTGAAAAAACCAGGGTATTAGAGGATGGAAGAAGCTGGCAATGGCAGAGAAAAGAGATATAATGCAGTGGATCTGCAAATTCATCCTACTGTACTGTACAGGCTATTTGCTCTCAAGATACCTGACAGATTCTAGGTGCCTTGATCATCAAACATAAGCAGTAGCCTGCATGAAGTAGCCTGCGACAATGGGACGTAACTCATTTAGTGCATCCAATTATTGTAAGGCACACAGAGTCTATCCTATCGGACCAATCTAGTTCTCTGCCACTGAACACAGTAGCCATTGATTACAACAGTAAGGCCAGTGCAGGCTGCACTAGCCGCACCACCAAACTTCAGTAGTAACTTGGGTTTCTACCATACCAATACTTCTCCCACACTTATGGGTTTGCACTAAAGTGATGAATCGGAGCACAGAAATCTCCTCTCCAAGGAAATCCTTTGGGAGATAGCCAATTCCCTACCAGAACAAGGGCACACAATTGCTACCTTTCTATTAGGTGAAAACTCAAAGGCTAGTCAGACAAAAAAGACACTAAACAGTACCTATAAGCTACTCTTAGGCTTATAAGTTACTCTTGGGCTATTTGTGCCACATGTGAATTCTCTTGCTATAGGATGAACCTCAGAAGAAAAATGGCATGTACACTCCCATCAATGTAGGTTTTATATTCTCATTATAGACTGGTTCAAAAGAAAGACTATTTGAGGGCATTTCCACGCAGGAAGTGCATGGATTTCCACACATGAATTTCAATACATGATCTGTATGGAAACCGCATTTATATGGAAACCGCTTAGGGATTTTAAAAAATACTTAGCAGTATAGAAATAGTACAAATAAATAATAAAATAATAATAAATGATGCTTAGAGAAAGTTCCCAATAATAGCCAATTTCTCCTCTGTCACCCTGGGAACAAGCAAGCATATGCACACACACACACACACACACACACACAGAGGTGACCTTAAAGGTGCTGTCATTACCAGATCTCAGATGGACAATAATTTAGTATTAAATACTATTGCTATTATTATTTCCACCACTAGTATTATCTCTTACTTGTTTTCATGTTCCTTGCGTTTCTGAGTGAGGTATTTCTTCTTTACATTCAGAAGCTCATTGGCAAGCCTTTCAATTTCATATTTGTATTCTTGACCCTGTGATTCGTACATGTTCAGTTCTGAAGACAAAACCTTTAAAAGCCAACAGAAAACCAATTACAAAAAATCTACATCATGGTGATTTGCTCTCTTCCCCTGCATGTTTGGCTTTTAGAAAGAACTGTGGCTTAAGGCTGTCACTTGTAGTCCAAGAGCCAGTGTGTAAATACTTGCATCATAAGGTACAAAAGGTTTGACTATCTGGACAGCTTACAAAAGTTGTGGAATCTCTAAATCTGCCAGTCTTATGGGCAACTTTTGGGGCATTTAGGGGTGGCAGCCAACTAAACCCACTTTTGGGGGCCAATCATTACATCATAAGGTACATGGATGAAACAAGCAGTATACATTGGGGAATACTGTATATAATTCCAGACTGTCCAATCTGACTGACTTTGTTGGGGCATACCCCCTTTCTGACCACTCTAAAAAGGAGACTATCAATTATGTCATAAGGTACCTGACTGAAACTGGTACCATTTGATAGAGATCAGCTTTCTGTATCTTAGAATATCTGCACTGGGCAAATTCCAAGGGTCACAATTAAGCCTCTGTTTGCATAGTGCCCTGCACATAACCAGCTTTAATTTGCACTGCAGGTGGACATTATTTTATGGGAGTTATGTCTGCACCAGTTCTGGAATTCATCCCTCCAGTATAGCAGTAAACATGGGGCTCCAGAGCAACTCACCTTGAGTCCAGCTCTGAGCCATATTTTTACACTAGCATGATATGCATCTTCACTCTCTAATCAATCCTGGCCTACCAACTCTTCCCTTAAGGCTGAATTCGACTAATTGGTTCATTTCAGATCCAGTTTAACAAGAGACTGAAGGGGCTTCTTCCTCTCCAATCAAACCAAAAGCCCTGGCTCAAAACAGGAGAAGACACAGCCAGCACAAAGACACACAGCTGGGAGAGCTAAGAAATCTGGTAGGATGTTTTAATTCCTTGTTACTGCTCTGCATCAGAGCTGAGTGGAGTGCTGGCCTTACAGGAGAATCAGCTACCTGCTGGATAGCTTGTCCCCTACCAGATAGCCTGCCCCCTACCAGGGGCATCAACATCCAGTTTCAAGCAAATTTCAGGAGGAGGACATCTGACCAGCCTGCTGTGAGTGGCAGGTCACCCTTGCTGTGGGGTGACCCCAGTGAGGGCAAAACCAAAAGCGAGTCTCCCCTTTGGGAAGCTTCTATGGAGGTAGAACAAGGGCAAGGTCCACCCCATCTGACAGAGAGAGCAGAGAAAGGTAATGTTTTTGGTCCCTAGTTTAAAGATTGTGGATTTTAGTGGCCAGAGTGAGAGTCAGGAGGCTGGGGGTTTGCATATAATGAGTCCAGTCTTGTATATTTTGGAAATTGGCTGTGATGTGTGGGCGACAGCCGTATCCCCATGTTTGTATCATCTGGCAAGTCTAATTAATTGCCTCATTGTCACCTGTGAAGTTGTTGTGTGGGTTGGGGTGTTGATTAAACTAAATAAACAACATCTTATAGAGACCTATAGTTATATACCTGAGAGAAATGGTATGTGAACAACTAGGAAGAGTGGGGGCAATTAACGAGGTTACAGGTAGGGGAAGTATGGTGTTGGGGAACTGATATACTGGGTAAGAGAAAGACAGGTTAGACATACATACATACATAGACATCTATCCACTCTTCTTGTCTCTCCCCCAACCAGAGGGTCTGTGGTTACATTACCAGCCTGGCTGATGCTGCAAGATCTACCTCATTTATGAGTTGATTAGATCAGGAAGCTGAACAGATGGTCATAATTGAGACTTGAATTGGGAGCTGGGGGAGTTAGCCTCTCCCAGTTGTTCCACCAACAGTACTCAGTTCAGCACAAAAATAGGCTCTAGGGTTGTGGCGGGGTGGGGGGATCGCTGTAGTCTATAGGAATTCCATCTCTCTTTTCAGGCTTCCTGTCCTTTGAGTACAAATCTGGAGTGTTTGTATTTTATGTTGAATAAGCAGAACAGATTGGTGATTCTGCTGGTGTACTGCCCACCCTCTGCTCATCAGTCTCCCTGAGTAAGCTAAAGGAGGTGGTCTCAGGATTGGTGCTGAGGATTCCCAGCATAATTGTTGTGGGGATTCTCAACATTCTACGACATTTAAGGTTGCTTTATTATCTTGGTTGTTGGCCACCCTGTATTCCAGAACTGGAAGAAGGGTGGGCTACAAAACTATCACATACATAAATTCATGCTGAGGCTACAAGATCTGGGGCAGCTCAGGATTTTATAGCTGCCATGACAATCATGAAGCTAACCCAACATGTCATAAGCCTAACACATGTAGCAGGACACATGTTAGATTTGGCTTTCTCTACCAGACAGGAGATTAGTGATCTAAAAGTGGGGGATTTTTACAATCCCTTGTCATCATCAGATCACTTCCTGGTGAGATTAAAAGTTGTGGCAACAACTTCCCTCTCTAACAGAGGGGGCTCTATTTGGATGGTCCACCCCCAGAGGCCGATGCATTCCAGTGGATTCCAAAAGGCTTTGGGGTATTTTCCAGCTGGTGTGTCTGGCACTCCAGTTGAAACCCTAGTCAATCTGTGCAATGCAAAGATGAGCTGAACAGTTGACATGATCGCTCTCAAGTGTCCTCTCCTGCTTAGCTAAGCCTGTGTAGCAACTTGATATACATCTTCACTGGAGGAAATGAAGTAAGTTGGGAGTCACCTAAAATGCAATTAAGAGTAAAACTTGTGATGAATACACTCAAACATTACTATGAGCTCATTATCAAGCCCACTCTGTGGCAATGATGGCTGCAAACAAGCATTTTTTCTCCATCACCTCTCAATGTTGTCTGATGAAACTTTTCCAAGTGGTTGTATCCCTAGAAAAGCAGTGGTGGAACTCTCAGTGGCATTCCATGACATGTTTGTGAGATATTTTAGGAGTAAATCAGTTGCATCCACCATGACTTAAATTGCACAGTTGTTACAGGCTAATCCAGATGTCCAGAGTGGAGATATCCAGAATAATGTCTAGTCCTATATTGTTGAATGGCTTTTATTTTCTGGGTCCGAAGGATGCAGGCAAGTGCTTGGCTGGGTACAGGTGTCAATGTGTTTGCTTGTTCTTCATGGCTTATTTACAACAAGCAGGGAGGGAAAGGCTGGCTAGGTCCATGAGGTACTAAATCCCTTTTTAAGAGGAAGAGGTCCCAGCTCTCCTGTTTTGTCAACTAAGGCCACTGGCATCTGAACGGTACAAATCCAGCAAGCAGTCTAGAACACAAGGAAAGGAGAGACAGGAAACATGCAGGAAGGTTTTCATGAAAGTCTGAATACCTCAAGAAAAGGGTGGTCAATAGCAGGTCTTTCAGGACCCTGGACAGAGCTCAAGGAGCAGACAACTTATTTCAATGGGAGTTTCTTCTCAATTGAGCTCTTCAATGCTCCATGAACCTAACTATACATCTCAGGCTAAATACCCTTGCTGAGGAGTGCAGCAGAGGCTTAAAGTCGCAATCATTTGGCTTGGAGCCTAGCACTCCATCATTTCCCCATGAGTCCCTGCTGGGCATGCTGCCTGTGTTCGTGAACTAGCTCTGTGGAAAACAAAATGAAGAAAAGAAAAAGGAACACAAACCTGCACAAAAGAAATGCAAGCAGACAATAAGGGATGAAAAAATGGATTTTGATGAGCTGATCGCTAAATTTAAAAATTGTTAAATACATCAGAAGCAGAAAACCAGTTAGGGAGGCAGGCAGTTGGATGAAAATAGAGTTAAACGAGTACTAAAGGAAAAGAAGAAGTGAAGCTGAATTAGTTCATTGTGCCTGTCTTCAGTGCAGAAGATGCAGGGCAGATACCCATGCTTGAGCCGTCATTTTCAGGAAGTGACTCTAACAAACTGAAGCAATCAGTGCTGACAAGACATGAAGTTCTAGACCTTATTGACAAACTGAAAATAAACAAGATCACCAAATCCAAATGGTATCTATCCAAGAGTTCTTAAAGAACTCAAATGTGAAATTGCTGATCTTCTAACAAAAATATGTAATATCATGGAATCATAGAATCATAGAAAAGTAGAGTTGGAAGGGGCCTACAAGGCCATCGAGTCCAACCCCCTGCTCAATGCAGGAATCCAGCTCAAAGCATCCCTGACAGATGGCTATGTCCCTAAGATCAGCCTCTATAACAGAGGATTGGAAAGTGGCCTATGTAATGCCCTTTTTTAATGATCTGAGGGGATCTTGGAAATAACAGGCTGGTTAGCTTAACATTATTAAATACAAAATTATTAGGTATATAAAAGGATAAGTCCTGCTGAAAAAGAATCAACATGGTTTCCGCAAATGTAATTCTATCTAATTAACTTTAGAGAGTTCTTCGAGAAAGTCAATGAACTTGTGGATAGGAGTGATCCAGCAAAGTTTACTTGGACTTTCAAAAGGCTTTTGACAAAGTCCCTCACCAAAGACTCCTGAGCAAACTTAGCAATCATGAGACAAGAGCAGAGGTCATTTTTTGGATCAGTAACTGGTTAAAGAACTGAAAGGAGTAGAAATAACTGGCCAGTTCTCACAATGGAATTTTGTAAACAGTGGAGTACCTTCCCCAAGGATCTGTAATGGGAGCTGTACTTTTTAACTTGTTCATAAATCATCTGGAGTAAAGGGTGAGCAATGAGGTGGTCAGGTTTGCTGATGGCACCAAATTATTCCAAAAGGATATCTCCAAATTGGGTGAATGGGCATTAAAAGGGGAAATGCAATTCAGTGTAAGCAAGTGCAAAGTGCAAGTGCAGTACCCCAGCAACTGGTACTGAGATATTGAGAGTCATACTGCCTCCAATACTGGAGGTACTATATAGCCATCATGACTAGTAGCCATTGATAGCCTTATGTTCCACAACCCATCAAAGTTTACAGTTGTTATTACATCTTCTGGAAGCAAATTCCATACTTTAACTTCCTTTTGTTTGTCCTGAATCTCCCAACATTCAGCTTCATTGGATGGGTTCTAGTATTATGAAACAGAGTGAAAAAAATTCTCACTATTTATTCTTATTTATTTATTTATTTATTTAGTACATTTATATCCCACCTTTTTTCCTCCTGCAAGGAACCGGTGGTGGCTTACATAATCCTCCTCCTCCTCTCCATTTTATCTTCACAACAACCCTGTGAGGTAGGTTAGGCTGAGAGTCAGTGACTGGCCCAAAGTTACTCAGTGAGCTTCATGGATGAGTGGGGACTATGCATAATTTTATATACCTCCAGGGATCATGACACCAACCTCCTTATGGGAAGTGATAGTGTGACCACTTCTGAATAAACCTTCCTTGGGCCTGAAAGGTCTTAACAAGTGCAGGCCAGTGGCAAAGGTCCCATTCCTGAGCAAGCTGTTTGAGCATGTGGTGGCCCACTCTTGGATGAGACTGATTTTCTGAATTAAATTTGATCAGGGTTTAGATCTGGTTTTTGGCAATGAAACTGTCTTGGTTGCATTGTGGCAAGGATGGGTAACCTCTGGCCCATGGACCGGATATGGATCATGGGAGGTCCCCTTCCAGCCCCTAACCTTATCTTCGATCAGAGATAAGGGACTTCCCCTCCTCCACTGCAAGTGAGGTGCTACATCAGTCCTCTATGATTTACATTGGCTACCAATTGAAGTCCGGGCCCGATTCAAAGTGCTTACATAAACATTTAAAGCTCTAAATACTTTGGGGCCAGGTTATCTGAAGGAACGCCTCGTCCCATACGTGCCTGCCCAAACCCTGAGATCTTCTTCGGAGGCCCTTCTCAGAGAGCCCCCTCCAAAAGAAGCTAGGAGGGTGGCTACTAGGGGAAGAGCCTTCTCAGTTGTGGCACCCAATCTATGGAATCAGCTCCCCAAAGAGGTGTGCCTGGCGCCTACCCTCTATTCTTTCAGGCACCAGGTGAAGACCTTTTTATTTGCCCAACATTTTAATGGATGATTTTTCCCTTTTATTATCGCCACTCTACCTCTGGATTGAATTTATTTTGGCTGCTTGGTTTTATCTTGTTATAAATGCCACAAGGAGCTATTCTTTCCCCAATGCTATTTAATATCTACATGAAACCGCTGGGACAGATCATCCGGGGGCATGGGGCGGGGTGCTATCAGTATGCTGATGACACCCAAATATATTCCTCTATGCCTTCGGCAACAGCGTCAGCTAAGGACAGTGTGTCTCCTCTGAATGAATGCCTGGAGGCAGTAATGGGCTGGATGAGGAAACATAAACTGAAACTGAATTCAGACAAGACGGAGGTGCTTGCTGATGTCAAAGGCCACAATCTGGGTTTGGAGGTATGTCAACCAGTTCTGGATGGGGTTACACTCCCCCTGAAAGACTGTGTTCACAGCTTGGGGGTGCTTCTGGATCCGTCGCTCCAAATGACATCTCAGATAGATGCGATGGCTAGGAGTGCCTATTATCAGCTTCGGCTGATACGCCAGCTGCGCCCCTTCCTAGAGTCGGAGGACCTAAAGACAGTAGTGCACGTGCTGGTAACTTCGAGGCTCGACTTCTGCGATGCACTGTACATAGGGCTACCTTTGTACCTAGTCCGGAAACTTCAACTAGTGCAAAATATGGCAGCCAGACTGGTTACTGGTACACCTAGGGGTGCTCACATCACACCAGTTTTAAAAGCACTCCACTGGCTGCCAATCAGTTTCCGGGCGAAGTATAAAGTGTTGGTTATTACCTTTAAAGCCCTACATGGTTTGGGTCCAGGCTACCTACGGGATCGCCTTCTCCCATACAATCCACCCCGCACACTCAGGTCCTCTGGGAAGAATTTAGTTCAGTCAGCCAAAACTAGGCTGATGGGTACTACCCAGAGGACCTTTTCTTCTGCTGCTCCCAGATTATGGAATGGCCTGCCGGAGGAGATTCGTCAGCTCACCAGTCTTTTGGAATTTAAAAAAGCCATAAAGACTGATCTCTTCTGGCAGGCCTATCCAGCGGAATTTTAGGTTGCCTTTAAGATGTTTTTAAGATATTTTAATGATGTTTTAATGATGTTTTAATGATGTTTTTTATGATGTTTTAATAGTATGTATTGTGTTTTGTTTAGTTTATGTATTTTATATTTTTGCTGTTCCCCACCTCGATCTAGACGAAGAGGCGGGTAAGAAATAAAATTTATTATTATTATTATCATCATCATCATCATCATCATCATCATCATCATATCTTAATATGTCTGTATTTTTATGTTATTATTGTTGATGCTTTTGTTTTAGGATGATTGCTTTTATTTGTTGCTTTGTTTTGTAAACCGCCCAGGCAGCCTTTTGTCTGATGGGTGGTGAATAAATATATTAAATAAAATAAAAATAAATAAAATAGTGGGAGCTTTTAAAAAGCCTAATTACTGTGTGGGGAATTTTGGGGGAATCACCGCTGGGGAGGAAAGGCTAACCCTTCTCTCCCCAACCTTGTGACCAACCCCTGAAAAATCACCCCTCTCCCGCTGCATTTAGGCTTGGAAAAGCGTGACTAAAGTGGGGGAGTGGTGATATGTAAATGTGTATGTGAGTGAGTTTCTGTGTGAGTGTGTATGAGTGGTGTGTGAATGAGGCCTGAGCAATCACATTGGGGGCCCATGCCAGCAGTAGGGTGGCCCCACTCACTTTGGGGTGTGGCCCTCCGCATGTCAGAACCAATTCAGCCCTTGGGCTGAAAAAGGTTCTCCACCCTATGGAATGACTTATGTCAGGAGGGAGACAGAGGAAGTGCAATGCTGTTGATTCTCCTTAATCTCTTGGTGGCTTTTGATACCATCAACCAGTTTCCTGAATGTGCCGTATAGTAAGCCACAACTAGTAGACTAGATACAGTCATTTGGAGTCAGGCTGGGCCACTTTGGTCCAAAGTCTAAGATTTTTAACACATTTTAAAAGATGGGTGTGTGTTGGGATAAGGGCAGGGGTTAAGTAAGACTATGTATAAAGTCGTTAGGCCCACATCAGAGGGTGTTAACTTTCACCAGCTTTTTGTTACACTCCTGAATAGGGTATATTGTACTTTACCTTTCAAAAACCAAATGTGGAACAAGCTCCATAAAAAGGATATGACAGGCAGGGAATTGTAATATCATGTAACATTAATTCTTTTTCATATCATTTGAGCTGAACAATTATTTCTTGTGTAAATAATGTGAAGCAATGAAAGATTATTATTATTTCTACAGGACCTAACATTTACTAGACTTAATAAGATAATGCTAATATTGGCTGGGGCAAAATATGGTTTTTGGAAAGAAAAAGTTGAAATGCCAAAGGTGGTTCTGTCGAAATTTCGGTCACTCTCTGGAATGGGGAGATGGGGCAAGGCAATTGACGTGATTGTTCTTGAGCACACTCTCCCACCAAAGAGACCCAAGCCGGCTCCCTGGTTTATTAGGGGTGATGAAACAGGAGGGACAACAGCTATAGAGTTGTTTATGGAAGACTTGGAATAAATCTGACTAAACACAGGGTAGATGACGGCAGAGAAATAATACCTTTTCATCACCACCACAACTGCACAGTTGTCCAGTGGAGTTATTTTAAGTATTCAGTGGGCTATTACTGTACATCTTGACCCTCTTAGTGGAGATAGACTCTTGGTGATCTGCTGTAATGAAGTTGTGATACAATTTGTGGATAAAGTCACTTGGATTCACTCAGATTTGGATGCCATCGTTAGTGCTGGTCCACAGAATGTGCCTTTGGCAACTGCTTGTCAGTTGTTTTGGATACTTTTCAATTAGTAGAATGTGGACATGATTCTTGGAGGGACAAGGCCCAGATGTGTGCTTGATCCATGCCCATTCTGATTTATTAAGGCTGCCAGGGGGAGACTGGCTGAGTGGGTTTGAGGCCTGGTGAATGCCTTCTTACATGATGAAGGCCTTGCTCTATCGAGCCCTAAGGAGGCAGTACTAAGACCTTTATATAAAAGGAGGGGAACCTTGAACAGCACCATGCTGGATAACCACCAACCAGTCTCTAATATTCCATTTTGTCGGGCAAGGTGCTTGAGCATGCGGTGCTTCTAGTTTTTTGCAGATTATCTAGACCCATTTCAATTCAGCTTCAGCTATGGAATGAAGCCAGCTTTGGTCATCCTAATAGATAACCTACACCTGGAACTGGACTAGGGAAGTATTTTGCTGGACCTCTAAATGGTTCAGCTGGACATCTCAGTGACTTTTGAAACCATAAACAATGGTATTTTTCTGGAATACCTAGCCAAAATGATGTTTGGCAGCAGTGTCCTGTGGTGGTTCTGTTGTTTTTTCCTGGAGGGTTGGTTACACAATGTGTCACTGGGAGATTGCTGATCATCACCATTGCCATTAAACTGTGGACTGTGGAGTGCTGCAGGACTCCATCTTGTCCCTGCTTAACATTACCATGAAACTAATGGGGTGCTCGGAGATTTGGAATGTGGTACCATCAGTTTGCTAATGTCACCCAGCTCTCTAGCTCGTTCCCCCTCCTTTCCATTGATTCCAGGTAAGCTGTTGAGGTTCTGAACCAGTATCTGAAATCAGTAATTGGCTGGATAAGGGTGAACAGATTGAAGCTCAATCCAGACAAGGCATGGGTGTTGCTGGTCAGCAGAATGGCTGATCTGGAAGTAGGAATTTAGAATTTAGTCCATTTTAGATGGGGTTGCACTTCTATTGAAGTCTCGGGTTCACAGTCTGGAGGTACTTCTTGATCCAGTGTTGAACTTGAATGCTCAGCTGTCAGCTATGGCCTGGTGTGCCTTCCCGATGCAGGTTGCTGCACCAACTACACCCATTCCTAGAGATGTCAGATCCAGCATGGTGACCCATGCCTTAGTTACATCCAAATTGGACTACTGCAATGCAATCTATGTGGGGACACCCCTGAAAAGTCTTCACAAACTTCAGCTGCTGCAGAATGTGACAGCCAAACTGGGATTCTGTAACTTCCTTGTCAAAACAGCTACACTGACTTCCAGTTTGTTTCTGGACACAATCTGAAGTACTAGATATGACCTTTAAAGCCCTAAATGCCTTAGCACTAAGATACTTGAAAGACTTCTCGCTCTCAAATGAGGCTGCTCAATTGTTAAGATCCTCTGGATAGTAAAGTTTTTTATAGCAAAAACCCTATCACATTGTCAGCATTAAATCTTTGATAATATTTTTTTCCATATTTTAGCATCAAACCAGCATTTAGCCATGAGAATCCGTTTGCACATTAAACTGACAAATTCACTCTTTCAGAAATAATATATCTTTCACAAAAAATACTTATGAAAAACCTTCATTTGGAACATGCAGGTAAACTAACCAAAAGCCTGCATACGGAAAGATTGAAATTTACAGGACAAAAATGTAACCAACAGCTAGAACCTGAATGGAAAACATTAGACACATATGAGCCACTAGAGTCTGCGTGATCTGTTTCATTTCGTTTCATTAGTATTCATATTAATAGCAGCACAAGTTATCACATACAGGCTATATTCATTAACATAGTACATGCACAGGCATGCGATACTTATTCGATGACATTCTGATAATATGAAAAACCTTAAGATAGTCATGGCAAATCTTCAAACAGCTTAGAAGTCATAAGGCTTAGGGAAAAAATTGACCCTTTGTACTTGTCTCCTTGTTTCTCAGATTTTAGCATATACTGCTATTTTATGTTCCGACCAGTTTTATAGTTATGTGAGCGCCATAAACTTTAAACACACATACAATGGCTAGGTTTTATCAAATGTCTGCGTAATACATTGAACCAGTACAAAAACCTTGATGGCCATCTCCTATCCTAGGTATATGTTATATCCCTAGTTACTGCCATCTATGGCAAATGGTTATGATTTTTTTCTTGCAGGCATCTTTAGTATGCATGCATAGGGGGGGAAAAACCCAGAGTGTACGCTGTTGTAATTTCATACCAAAAAAAATAAAAATAAAAATGAAGGGAGAGCGCCACATTACATATAAGCCAAGTTGCTTCTTAACATGGTGCTTCAAGTGGTTCCAGAAGGCATAAACAAGCTTTTCTCACCAGGGAAATCTTGCCTTACAGTGACAAGGGGTTAAGAGAGATTACTCTTGTCAGCCCCCTAATAAGATGCGAGACTAACATACAAGTATGTACTGTTAGAAAAAGATGAAGGATTTAGAAATATTTTCTCAATCCATTTCTGCAAGCTTGTTAAGGACAGAAGGAAAACTGTTTAGACTGGCACATTAGAAAATCTCACTCATTTAAAAAGGAAATTAAGTCTCATACAAAATTCTGGCACTGTCTCCAAAGGCCCAAGTGGGATGCACATTTACAGTAATAGGCTGTAAATTAATGCTCTAATTAGATTTTCATTTCTTCATTTTTTAAACAAACATTACACCACAAAATGCTACTCTCAACACAGTTAAAAATGTATACACTAGCTTTCTTCAGCAAATCATGTGTAAAGAATGTATAGAAATTTCCCTAAAAGCATACTGTATATATGATCCACTGCTATAACCCAAAATATTATTTTTTCTGCACTTACAGGTTTGTATTCATCTTAAAGAGTTAGGAATGTAAGAGGAGCTCTGCTGAATCAGACCATCTAAACCAGCATTCTGTTCCCAATTTGGCCATCTAGAATACTTCCTATTGTGGCGTAGTGGTTAGAGTGTTGGACTGGGACTTGGGAGATCCGGGTTCTAATCCCCGCTCAGCCATGAAACTCACTGGGTGACTTTGGGCCGGTCACTGACTCTCAGCCTAACCTACCTCACAGGGTTGTTGTGAGGATAAAATGGAGAGGAGGAGGAGGATGATTATGTAAGCCACCTTGGGTTCCTTGCAGGAAAAAAGGTGGGGTATAAATATAATAAATAAATAAATAAAGGCAAGGCATAAAGGCAACAATGCCCCTCTCCGCCCCACCCCCACCCCGCTGTTGGTTGTCATCAGTATCAGGCATTTTTACACTGCAATCCTATACACACTTACATGGCAGTAAGTCCCACTGAACACAATGGAACATACTTCTGAGTAGACAGGATTGCATTGTCAGTCTGTAACCTAGAGGTATGCTGCCTCCAAACACGGAGGTTCCATTTAGCTAAGATGAGTAATAGCTGCTGATGTGTTGTGAAAAGTAATTAAAGTGAGGACTGTAAATTACATTGTCCTCATATATACAGCCAGCCCTCCCATTAGGCAGAGTGAGTTAGTCTCCTCAGGCAGCAAATTTCGGATGTCATGAAAGGGCAGCAAATAGTTATTGCCAGGGAGGGAGACAAGTGCTTGTGGGATTTTCTGCCTGAGATGCCAAAATAACTTGCCTCCATATCAAGCAACACAATGTCTTGGGCCAGCCCTACTCACATATTACTAGATGAATGATTATTTGCATCCAACTGTTGAAAGCCTTAGAGTGCAATCCTATGCATGTTCAGACAGAAAAAAGTCCTACAACTCCCAGCATTCCCCAGCAAGCATGACTTTTTTCTGTCTAAACATGCATAGGATTATGCCCTTAATTTATTTTCTGTGCATGCATTGTCTCCATTCTCATACTGGAGTATTGCTGGCTAAAGTGTACATAATAAGAGAGCCAGTGTGGTACAGCGGTTAGAGTACTGGACTGGGACTTGGGAGATCTGAGTTCTAGTCTCCGCTCAGCCATGAAACTCACTGGGTGACTCTGGGCCAGTCACTGACTCATATCCTAACCTACCTCACAGGGTTGTTATGAGGATAAAATGGAGAGGTGGAGGATCATGTAAGCCAACTTGGGTTCCTTGCAAAAGGAAAAAAGGTGGGATATAAATGTAATAAATAAATAAATGCTTCTTTGTGGTGAAAATCTTGGCATAGTGAAAAAAAGAGAAATATATCCCCACATTCAGAGGATTTGTTTTAGAGCACAAGTCTTCCTGTGCCTGACAATAATGATTTCTTAGTTCTTGAGGCTGGGGAAGTACAATTTAGACTAATTTCTATAATGAATTTTTGGAAAGAACTCCTACTTTAAGTTGTTTGGTCTTCTCCCGTAGGGTATGCCGATACAACTGCAACTGTTCTGCTGCTTCTGGTCCTGGCTGACGGGCTAAGATGTGCTTCAGTTCTACATACAGCTTCTCTTTCTCCTATAAGACAAAATAGGATGAAACCAACTTGTAAGTTACACCTGCCCTTTTCCCATTTTAGAACATAAGGGAGGAGTGCTAATATAAGGACATCAGAACAGAAAGAAAGAACCAGAGCATAAAGACATTTCTAAGCTAATTTCATTTGCTGAACTGTAGTGCTTTACTTCTTGCCAACCTGAAAATCATCTTTGTTATCTTAGCATAGTAGATATAAATGCAGAAGCTGGCCCTCACATTGGGCAATCTACTGTGCATCATATCCAAAGCACAACAGGACACACATGCAAAAAGAGTTCTCCAATCTTTTAATGAAAATACTGCACCATAAGTTTATAATGAAGTCAATCTTTCACATTTCCATAACTTCCTATTGTTTTTTTAAGAAATCGATTTACAATTCCTAATGTTCAGAATTGACCATACAAAGAACTTACTCTATTTAAAAACTTTTGCTATGTCATTCAGTCTCACAGGGCTCTGAATCTGGCTTATAACAATAAAAATCATATATAAAAATTATCCAAGAACTAACATTCCAAAAGCACAAGAAGCCTAACAAAGCAATCAGAACAGAGAAACAGATATTTAACTGCAGCAGTACAAGTGTATATGGATAACACATAGGCATAACACAGAACTTTTATCAAGAACACATGCAGAAATACAAACATGCTGGCTTATAATGTTGATACTAGGAAAATACCAACATCTTCATACTTTCGGCATTAATTTGAACTTTATTTTGCAAGATCCTTCACCATAGTTCTTACACATCATGCTAGATTTAAACTTCTAACTATGACATATGCATCTCAGACCATTCTTCTTATCTACTTCTGCAGGTGTAATCAATCATGTTCCATATGATGGCTGATGCAAGACTCTAGTAGTTGCTGTCCATTTGTACTACCTTCTGATTGTGGGATCAGGCTTAAAAACCTCTGAGAGATTTGCATAGAACACACTACAAATGTAAGCAGAGGAAGTGGTAATGACATGTGCAACATTAACTGTTGGAGGTAAATGCACAGTGTCAAACTCAATCAATTGCCATCAATAATTTCTTCATGCAATTTTCATATTGCATTTCCAAATACACTCCACGTAACTGCATCAATATTTTGTACCCAGTTATAATACGTTACAATCCGTTATTCACCAGTAACATTCTGCTGAAATAACGTAATATTTCAAATCTGCATACATATACAAACAACATTTATTTTCTCTTCCCAAACAGAAACCTGGTACTATTTTGTTTATCCTATTAATCCTGCTCTTCCTGCAGTATGTCAGATAAGGAGTTAAGGGCACAAGACTGAGATGTAAGGCCTTAACTGGGAAGCAAGACATCGGTCCCTTTCCCGGGCAATGTAATTTAATCTTTGCAAGATAGGTTAGGCTGAACCCAAGGTCATCCAGAGGGTTTCAGAACTGAGAGGAAATTTGATTTCCCAGATCCAAACCTGCTCTCTAGACAAAACAGGATACTGGCTTTCAACCTGTTGGGGTAATAGCATAAGCGAAGAAGAAGTAGCATTATCTCTTGTTTCATTTGTTGTTGTAATATCATGGTTTTATTTCACTAAATAGTGTAGCCTATATCTCTACAGGCTTGTTCTCAGGCTACCGAGCTTCTATTCCTTGTTCCTGGGAAAGGGACCGATGTCTTGCTTTCCACTTAAGGCCTTACATCTCGGTCTTGTGCCCTTAACTCCTTATCTGACATCTACTGTTCTTGCTTCACAGCTCTTGCAGGACTAGGGGAGAAGTCCCAGCCATATCCACATCCATAACTCCAATGACCATGGCTGCCTATTGTGCTGCTAGGGGCAGTCTGGTGGGAGCCAAACAGTGGGTGGGTTCCCACAACATGCTAAGCCCCTTGGAAATTTAAACTACATACTAAGGTTTAATTGCTTAACTGCCCGACAGACGATCAGGTTTCTGGCTGGTTTATTTTTCCCGCCTTTACCTGCTTTTCACCGCCTTCCACCTCATACCTCCAGTGACAGGTATCCCAGGCATCTTTGCAGAAGAAACTGTGTCCCATGGTCCGCTGTGTTGGTGCTGCATCACTGCCTTTTCCCCATTGGTCCATTGCTGCTATGTTGCAGCTTTTTCCTATTGGCTCTCTGCATGGGCAGGGTGTGTCTATGCTTCTCCCAGTCTCCCTCCCATCTGCCATTATCCCCCAACCGATTCCCACCACCGGCATGCCACCCCAGTAGCCTGCTTAAATAGCTGTAAAACTTTAAAACTGCTTAAATAGCTGTAAAACTAGGGGAACCCCCTAGAGGGCATGTGGGGGGGAATGGGTTCCCGCCCAAATCATCTCAGCTATAGAATCTTCCTGAAGTGGAAGATTCTTTCAATACCGAGCAATTCCCTCGAATTCGACTGTCTGTATTCATCTATAAAGGTTAGGAAAACCTGCGCAGGCCGCTTCGGGAAGATTCTATAGCTGAGGTGATTTGGGCGGGAACCCCTCCCCCCACACATGCCCTCTAGGGGGTTCCCGCCCTCTCCCTCAGTCCCGAGACCACCATCGTGATCCCAGTATCAAGGGAGAACTGTAGGAAGAAGTTTTCCTAACCTTTATTGATGAATACAGACAGTCGAATTCGAGGGAACTGCTCGGTATCGAAAGAATTTATACCCAAGAAATAGCCTCCTATTTCGGTACTCTATCGAACTCGACAGTGACATTGAAGTGAGGATGGACGGGTGGGTTGTGTGACTGCACAGATGAGCACTCAAAGAACTACAGTTACAGGTAAGCAACCTGTCCTTCTTCTTCGTGGTCTCTGTGCATCACACATATGGGCATAGTAACAAGCTGACTTACCGGAGGCCTGGGTTCTAGTCCCCACTTGGCCATGAAGCTCACTGGATGACTTTGGGCCAGTCATTGACTCTCAACCCAACCTACCTCACAGGGTTGTTGTAAAGATAAAATGGAGAGGAGGAGAACCACCTACACCACCCCGGGTTCCTTGCTAGAGGACAAAAGCAGGATATAAATGTGATGATGATGATGCATCTTGGACTGAATTGAAAAATTGGGTTGTTTTTTTTCCACATTTTCTCTCCCATCATGAAACGTATCTTCCCTTTTTAGAGATTTATCAGAGGCAGCGGTATTTGTTGTTGATTTTTTTGTAGTGGGGACTGCAAAGAGAAGGTGCCCCCTGACACAAATTCACACAGCCCACATCCCTCTGTTACACTCTGATAGTGGCAGGCTGGCAGCATCAATGAGTCACTTTGCAGCCCCAATTGGCTGTCGCTTTGGCACCATTTCCCCCTTCAAAGGGGCCTTTTTCTATGTTACTATGTTACTGAGAGCAAACAAAGTGAATTCAGAGCAATGCTTCCTAAATAGGCATTACCCCTTTCTTAATTAGCTTTTTTACCATACTAGGAAGAAAGTTGATTTTAAAATATAAGAATTGTGCTGAAGAATAAGCCGGAGGCATGTGTCTTTTGAGAAACAGTTTGGGCCATCTATAAACCTATGTTCATGTAGGAAACATTTGCCAGAGAACATGCAATTCAACCCAAATGAATCATTTAAAAAAACACATTACTTTTTAATCTATCTTTCCATTTCTACTAGCCCTTTTAGGAATTTAGAATATGTATTTGTCCAGGCTTAGCCCCTCCTCAAAGGATTTCTATTTTACT
Organism: Shinisaurus crocodilurus; assembly: GCA_021292165.1. NCBI lineage: Eukaryota > Metazoa > Chordata > Lepidosauria > Squamata > Shinisauridae > Shinisaurus > Shinisaurus crocodilurus. The sequence continues at coordinate 70,222,643 of CM037878.1, read as the reverse complement.
GGTACTGCCAGGGCTTTTTTTCTGGTGGAACTCACAGGAACTGAGTTCCAGCACCTTTTCTTCTATTAATTGCATTACAATTTAATCGCCATCTACTCCCGAGGAAATGTAATCCAAGAGTTCCGGTACCTTTTTCTCCAGAAAAAAAGCACTGGGTACTGCCCATTAGCAAAGAAGCCAAAAACTACCACTATCTGGACCGCCTTTAAAAAAAAGTATTACAGTGCAAACAAATGAAAAAAAACAGGAATCTCCCTGCCTAGTGAAACCAATATTTGTTATGACAAATGATGCAGAAATACAAGAAACAAAGAGAGCAAAGATAAAAGGGACATCATTGACCATGGTTTTTATGATTTTACTCAATGTATTTAACGGCCAATGAGTTTCAAACCTACACTTCTGTAAGATGTAGATGTCATGATAGTTCCCCATTTGAAAAGGAGGAAAGAAATATTTAAATAGAAAGAGATGCAGAAGGACGATGACTGAACCTATATAGTAAATATTTTGCCTCACATTTAAGCTGACTTTGCTGATCATCCCCTTTGCCTGCTCTTCTTGGAGCTATGTAATACCATAACTCTTCCTGTCAGTATTTTGGGTGTGGATAAAGAAATGTAAAAAAAAATTGTGTAGCTACTGTACACATTGTTATAATTAATCACTCAATTGCATGGAATGGGGACAACATTTTCAAAAGCAATTCATGATTTGGAAGCTGGAGCTAGAGAGACTGCACTTGTTATGATCAGAACTTACAAAAAAGGCTAAAATTAGGCATCCATGAGTTAAGACACCAAAATAAAATAAAAAATACTTGAAGTTACACACCATTTATAGGTTAAGTTTCCTTTCACAATGCAACCTCATAATAACCACAGAAATCACCATAATATAGTTTGCTCACAATATACAGTAACTTATTTACTGTATATTCTGCATAAACTGAATAAAAATATATCTAGAAATAAAATTTGTCTACAACAAAGTACCTATAGAAATTTTCTATAGATTTACTCTTAAGTGAAATTTCATTATGCCACTGCAAATGGTATCGAACCTTTTCACCCTGTTTGGATTTCCCATTAGTTGTAAGTGTAGAAAATTGCAGCGAACAATAAAGTTTTGTTTTCAGAATAAAGCTGGCCAGTGTTCATGTTCCAGCCTTGAATGTTGTGCGGATTTGAATTTTGTGAGTGGGCCTATTAATGTGGGTAAAGTTGATGGACAGCAGGTCTTATTCGCAATTGGTTTCCAATTTATTTCTCTCCTAACCATCAACAAGGACCATCCACGTCCTTTGAACATGGTGCAATGGGGTATATAATAACCCTATTTAGAGACAACACATGCATTTCTATTAGAAAGAGAAATCTATCTTATGCAGCAGAAACTGGTTAGCTGTCCAATATATATTACCTCCATAATCTAGCAGCAGCAGAACCAACTGTCTTTTATTACATCCACTGCCCTTCTCCTCTAAACACTGTCTACATCTTTTAAATCTTGTCAATTAATTTGTCATTGGGTTAAGAGTACCATGTGTCAGGGGGACATCAAAAGGAAATCCAAGATACTTAATCCTTTCCTCATCAGCAAAACATGTGTTGACAGTGTAGCACTTCCAAATACTGGCGTTGCAGCTCAGTATGCAAAAGTTGGGCAGGGCTTCTATATCCAATTTTATAGTGTTTACCTTTTAAATTAATTTAAAAACAAATACAACCAGAATTAGACACACAGACAAATTAGGAGGGTATCAAAATGCAAGTCCCAGTCTTGGACTGGCTTGAAGAAGGGTTTGCCCCAAAAACCTAACCCCAGCCCTCCCTGCTAGCTCCCCCATCCACAAGCAAAAGAACACAACCCTTAATAATGTTTACAAAAGTGGATGGAGTAACCAGTGGTGAGCATGCTCAAGGCTTTCAGTATTTGACACTCCCTGTTTGCATGGAAGAGAGCTTCTCTCCTGCAAGTGTACTTCTGTACTCTTCCTGCCCACAGCTTGGAGACTCATCCACAGGGTTCTCTTACATATTCTCAGTATTGCTTGGATGTTATGTGGCACTTTTCTACTCTAAATCCTGAGTTATTGCTGCTCAACATATATGAGAAAAAAGAGTATAGGTTGCTCCAAATTAAACATCAGCCTCAGCAAAATTCTTATTTAGATTTAAAAGCGAACAAAAAAGGACACCCTTTAGTTATAAACTGGTCAGCCCAGCATTAACATTAGTTGTTTATTACAGTAAAACAAAGCAAACTAATTAGCCACTGCAGAACAATGCACCCCATATAAACATTAAATTAACACAAACAGTGCTCTCACTTTGGAGCTTCACATAAAATACAATAAAATGCAATTGCATAGTGCTCAGAATGCTTTATATAATGGTACCTGCCCTTCACCTTTGAGATGGGATGGGCTATATGCACAATCGAATAAATAAATGATGAAGTTATAAGGAATAGATAAAGTGAATTCCTATAAAACACCTGGGGGAAAGATAGTTTTTGTCAATAAGGACACAGAGCAAAGATTAATGCTGGAGGGAGAGAAAAGGGACTGCCACAACAAAGGCCCTGATTCCTTGCCAGTCTCCAGCCCCCTTCTCACCATGAGTATTGCATACAAGTATTCCACATCACAAGGGGAATTCAGAGTGAAAGTTTGGGGGATTTCGGTGTTTCTGCCAGTGTCTGCCTTGTATATAATTTGTAGAAATAAAGTTCAGGATTATTTTTAGCGTGGGAAAATCCTGCCAGTCCTGAGATTTGTTTTTCCAGTAGAAATCTACAGATCTGCCTCTAGGCTAAACCCTGACAATGTATTTCTGAATCTGTCTCTCAATTTATTTTAATAATATGTGTTTCCTTCTTCTTCTGAATGTGAACTAGCTACTGTCTTAACCAAATTTTGTGCTGGCTAGTGCCCTAGCTAGATTCAGATAGAAAGCTGCAGCTACGAAGATAATGTAAGCCAAGTCAAGGAACCTGCCAGATCTATACTCTGCTATGCACAACATGTGACCAACCTGGGGTTGCCAACTCTTAAAATAAAATTTTAATAATCTGATCCTGGATAAGTAACAGGGGAGGACCTAGTAGTAAGGGAACAAAATCCTCAGAAAAAGCTCTGCTAATCTGATGTGTACAGCATGTGGTTACTTGTCCCCTGCCACCTAGCAATACAGCCACAGGCCAGCACATATAACCCAACAAAATCCAGACTACGGTTGTATCACAGGCACAAAGCAAGAGAGAAAAGAAGTCTTACATTAAAGTTGCCATTCATGTGCTGCATCAAAATCCTGCTTGCCCACTTTGCACTCTCTTCCCAAGTCAGTTTGGTTAACAAAAGCAGGTATCTCAAACTACTGAACTGCATGCACCTGTAGACCTCTTCCTAGAGGTAACAGGATGCTGCCCAGGGAAACACTAATACAGTAGCTAACAATGCTGAACACTCTAGGGTGCTCATTTTGATAGGGATTTTTTTTTATGAGTCTGTATGTTGAAATTGTCTAGAAAATGACAGAAGTGCTAACTCTGTCATTAGGAAGCCCAGTCTGTCATTTTAACTGGTGATGATCAATGGTCTCACCCCTAATGAAGATGTATTCACTGTCAAAGTGGATGTTACAGTTCTAGTACTCCAATGGTGTTGGCTTGGTTACATATTTCAGAAATTACTAGTATCCTTGTTATACACCAAGAACCTTCTCAATACATTTTGCAAATCACTGTTATACATTTCTTCAACATCTTTCCCTGTCTCTTACGCACAAACATACACAACATCATACATTTTACTGAGAAGAAAATCATTTTACTTGTTCCTAGACATCTGCAGGTCTCAGCAAATGAAAGTAATGTTTTATGTTTCCCCTTCTCTACATGGTGAGAGAGACATTCAGGAATGCTTTGTAGGGCTTATGGTGTCTTCGAGAAAATCAAATTATTAAGAAATCATAGAATCATAGAAAAGTAGAGTTGGAAGGGGCCTACAAGGCCATCGAGTCCAACCCCCTGCTCAATGCAGGAATCCAGGTCAAAGCATCCCTGACAGATGGCTGTCCAGCTGCACCTTGAATGCCTCCAGAGTGGGAGAGCCCACCACCTCCCTAGGTAGTTGGTTCCATTGTCTTATTGCTCTGACAGTCAGGAAAATTTTCCTGATGTTTAGGTGGAATCTAGGTTCCTGTAACTTGAGCCCATTATTCCGTGTCCTGCAAACTGGGATGATCGAGAAGAGATCCTGGCCCTCCTCTGTGTGACAACCCTTCAAGTACTGGAAGAGTGCTATCATATCTCCCCTCAGTCTCCTCTTCTGAAGGCTAAACATGCCCAGTTCTTTCAGTCTCTCCTCATAGGGCCTTATTTCCAGTCCCTTTATCATCCTTGTGGCCCTCCTCTGAACCCTCTCCAGTTTGTCTACGTCCTTCTTAAAGTGTGGTGCCCAGAACTGCACACAGTACTCAAGATGAGGCCTAACCAGTGCAGAGTAAAGGGGAATTATCACTTCACACGATTTGGAAGCTATACTTCTATTAATGCAGCCCAAAATAGCATTTGCCTTCTTTGCAGCCACATCGCATTGCTGGCTCATATTCAGTTTGTGATCTACCACAATTCCAAGATCCTTCTCACTTGTAGTATTGTTGAGCCAAGTGTCCCCCATTCTGTAACTCTGCATTTGATTTCCTTTCCCTAGGTGCAGCACTTGGCATTTATCCCTATTAAATTTCATTCTATTATTTTCGGTCCAGCGCTCCAGCCTATCGAGATCACTTTGAATTTTGTTTCTGTCTTCCAGAGTATTAGCTATTCCCCCCAACTTTGTGTCATCTGCAAATTTGATAAGCATTCCCTGCACCTCCTCATCTAAGTCATTAATAAAAATGTTGAAGAGCACTGGGCCCAGGACCGAGCCCTGTGGTACCCCGCTCGTTACCTCTCCCTGGTTTGAGAAGGAACCATTGATAAGCACTCTTTGAGTCCGATTCTGTAGCCAATTGTGGATCCACCTGATAGTTGTTCCATCTAGCCCACTTTTAGCTAGCTTGCTAACCAGGATATCATGAGGCACTTTGTCGAAAGCTTTGCTGAAGTCCAGATATATTATGTCCACAGCATTCCCACAGTCCACAAGGGAGGTTACCCGATCAAAAAATGAGATCAGATTAGTCTGGCAGGATTTGTTCTTGACAAATCCATGCTGGCTTCTAGTAATCACTGCATTGTTTTCAAGGTGCTTGCAGACTGACTTTTTATAATCTGCTCCAAAAATTTCCCAGGGATTGATGTCAGACGGACTGGCCTATAGTTCCCAGGTTCCTCCTTCTTGCCCTTTTTGAAGATGGGAACAACATTTGCCCTCCTCCAGTCATCTGGCACTTCACCTGTCCAACATGATTTCTCAAAGATAATAGACAGTGGTTATGAGTGTTCTTCTGCCAGTTCCTTTATTACTCTAGGATGCAGCCTGTCAGGCCCTGGAGATTTAAACTCGTTCAGAGTAATGAGGTGCTCCTTGACCATTTGCCTATCAATCTCAAGCTGCAATCCTGCCCCTTCAGTCTGCACTTCAGATTTGCCAGGGGGGTCATGGACCCTCTTTTGGGAGAAGACCGAGCCGAAGTAGGAATTGAACCTTTCTGTCTTTTCTTTGTCTTCTGTTATCAAATTGCCATCTTCATTGTGTAGTTGAACAACCATTTCTTTCCTCTGTCTTTTACTATGCATGTATCTGAAGAAAGCTTTCTTGTTGTTTTTAGCATCCTTCGCTAACCTTAGCTCATTCTCAGCTTTAGCCTTCCTGACACTATTCCTGCAGTTCTGTGCTACCTGCCTGTACTCTTCCTTGTAGCCTGTCCTTCCTTACACTTCCTATATGTCCTTTTTTGTTTTCAGGTCATCTTTGAGTTTATTGTGAAGCCACATTGGCTTCTTCTGTTGCCCTCTGCCTTTTTTCCTTGTGGAAATTGTTTGCAATTGTGCCTTTAAAATTTCCTTTTTAAAAAACTCCCACCCATCCTGGGCTCCTTTTCTCATTAGAGTCGCTTGCCATGGGACCTTACTTATCATTGTTCTGAGTTTGTTAAAATTGGCTTTCCTAAAATCCAGGGTACGTTTGGCTACACTCAGCTTTTGCTTCTTTTAGAATCAAGAACTCAAGTATAACATGGTCACTTTCCCCCAGAGTTCCCGAAACTGCCACTTTATCTACTAACTCGTCTCTGTTGGTTAGAATCAGGTCAAGGATAGCCGATCCTCTAGTTCCTTCCTCCACTTTCTGTAGGAGGAAGTTATCAGCAACACAGGTCAGGAATTTATTGGAGGGGCCATGTTTGGCAGAATTTGTCTCCCAACAGATATCGGGGAAATTGAAGTCACCCATTACTACCACATCATGCCTCCTTGAAACATTTGCAATTTGCTTTTCAAAAGTTTCATCCTCGTCTTCTCCTTGATTGGGTGGTCGGTAGTAGACTCCAACCACCATGTTTGTCTTATTCTTTGCCCCCTTTATTTTAACTCAGATGCTCTCAATGGGGCTGCTAGGGATGTACCCGAGTAGCCCGGCAGACAGGAGCAAGGCCCGAACTGGGCCTGCTCGTGTCCGCCGGGCTACTTGGCCACCCGCGTGGGCTTACCTGCAGGCTCTCTGGCTCTGCGGAGAGCATGCCTCCCTGTCTGCTGGTCCCATCACGTCACTTCCGGCGCGGAGGAAGTGACACAACGGGACCCTGCTCCATCGTGCTGGTCCCCCGCACTCTGTTTTTGGCACGGGAAACCAGGGCAACAGGGCTGATTAAGCCCTGTTGCCCTGGTTCCTCCCGCCAAAACAGAGCGCGGGCGGGGGGGTCCAGCGCGACGGAGCAGTGGCTCCGGCAGCGGCGTAGCGGACAAGGTAGGCTGTGGGGGGGGTGGCGGGGGGTCCAGCGGCGGCTCCGGTGGCGGGAGGGGGCTAGGCTGCGGGGTCCGGCGGCGGGTCCGGCGTTGTCGTCCTCTGGCGGCGGCGTCTCGAGCGGCGCGGAGAATGCTCCGCGCCGCTCTGAAGAGCGAGATCGGGCCACCGCCGCCGTGGAGGGCCAAGCCAGGAGCGAGCCACGAGCCGACTCAAGGCTTGGCCCCACCACTAGGGGCTGCCAAGCTCATCTTCCTGTATCTCTGTGCAGAGATACGTATCTTTAACATACAGCGCAACTCCACCTCCCTTTCTGTTGCTTCTGTTCCTTTTGAACAAGTTATACCCTTCAGTTGCTGTATTCCAGCCATGGGAGTCATCCCACCAGGTTTCAGTTATCCCTATCAAGTCGTATTTGCCTTCATATATCAAGAGTTCAAGTTTGTTCTCTTTGTTGCCCATACTCTGGGCATTAGTATAGAGACATCGAAGACTATGTTCTTTATAGTCCGACTTTTTTCCTACATTTTGTGGTAGACTGTCATTGGGCACCGCTGGAGCTGTTCTCTCCGTTGTGGCACAGAGGCCTTCTTCCATTGTTACCCCCGAGTTTATGTCTCCCTCCCGATGGATTCAGTTTAAAGCCCTCCTGATTAAGTTCTTCATGCTGTGGCCAAACACATTCTTCCCAGTCCTTGTGAGGTGCAACCCATCCTTTGCCAGCAGCCCATCTTCCAGGAAGTGTAGCCCGTGGTCCCAGAATCCAAATCTCTCACGTCGGCACCACTTTTGTAGCCAGTCATTCACTCGGAGTATGTACACGCTGAGCAGATAGCGGTGGTTCTAACACATGTCAGATGCTAGTTACCACATAAACAGTTCAACATCAGTCTCCCCAGAAATCTCAGCACCATTCAGAGCATGTTAGAACCTAAAATGGCATCTCATGATCTCTCTTACCAACTAGCTAGACAAAAACAGGCTAAAATTTCCACACACTCTGCTTAGTAGTAGATACAAATTTCCGTAATCGTTTTGGGTATTCCAGGAAAAGATGTTTTGAGATCATGGGAAATGGAAGTACATTGAACTGCAGCTATTCATCATAGTGAAACTACTGTCCTAATTAAAGCTCAAAAGTGTGGAGAAAGCCAGAGCACACACAGTTGAGCAAACCCTTGCCTAATTTCCCCTGTAGCTGACACCCCACACTCCCCCCCACCTTTCTGCATAATCCTCACCTGGGGGCAAGAGACACATGGCTGAACTGACCAGTTGTACGTTATCACCTCTGCATAGCCACATCTACATACTTTCAATGGGGGCAATCACAACTACCCTCGAGGTAGGGCTGGAATGCCAAAAGGTCTCAAAGAGCTGCCAAGTACCCCAGATCACCCAGGAGATGCCTGCCCTGCGGGATGTGCCCTGCATCATCCCGCAGGGCACAATTGGCCATTGATTGTCAGGGGTGGGGTAGGGGGGCCCGAGGGAGGGTAGAAAACCAAGTAACCAGGAACCCGGTGGTTGTTGGGAAGACGGTGCAGGCTTGCACAGATCCGGTCCTTGACTCTGGTCAAGACCCAGCCTAATCCAACCCCGGGCACGCCGCCTGGAGACCGGCTACTCAGGCCGCTACATTAGATCAGTGAGCCAGATTCTTTGATGTGAGGTAACTCTCTGCAACAAGCTAAGCCTACCTTGTAAGCAAATTGAATACTTCTGCTCTGCTATCTTTATTGACTTCTATGTTTATGCTGTGAAATTCTTGTAGTCCGCTCCATTAAACTCTTTGAAATTGACCAGGTTGTGGCTTCCCTGTATTTCTGAGGGATTCCGTGTCAATATCACTCGCGGCTGGAAATAAAGTCTTTGGGAGCCATGTACAGGGCACGACTTCGGTGCTGGTTAACCCTTAAGGTGCCGAACCTGCGCAACGGACCAGGTTTGGTCCGCCACAAAAAGAAATCTCAGTTATGAGCTGCATTTTAACTGTATGTTTAAAATATTTTAAAAACTTGTGATGCTTATTATTCTGCCAAAAACGTTTAATCTGACAAAGGTCTTAATAGTAATTAGTGGAGAAGAAGAGAAACTTTAGTGAGTCTAGTAGTCTATGCAGTTTGACACAGCATTGCTGAGGAAAACAAGAATCAGTTAATCTGCTTTGGGGGTTTCATTTTTATTGGCATTATAACTAAAATGTCAACAGCACTGAACTCCAGAACCATTTTGTTTATGATGTCATGAAGCACTGAGGTTTCCAAGAGGGCTAAGAACTCTTCTGCAAGCTGTTACATAGGAGGCTGGTATTTTTGTTAATATAACTATACATCGTCCTATTCATTTTACTTCCATAAGCACAATGAGGTTGTGTTTTTTTCTTTTTAAGATTTGGCATAATAAAATAATTTTCAGCTCAGGATGTCTATAATGAAAGGTTTTATGAGGCACATGAGAAATTAGCATACAGTAACCTTCACTTCCCAACAGTGGGGAAAAGTTGCCTCAAGCTCTCCAAGATATCTACAATATGAATGTTCTTAATCAACTATTCTCAAAAGGTCTCACTCTTGTGCTAAAATTTCATATATGTCAGGAAACACCTCTAAAAGCTGCAGCTTCCTAAAACAGTTCACTACATATAAATCAGTTAGTCTGCATTTCTCACTCATTTTGGTATGCATGCCATTTTTTACTTCATTTTAAAAAGCTGTTCCATCTTCCTTCATCAGCATTGCAAAATCTCCTACCTTCAGTACAAGGAGAACAAGGACAATGTGACAAATCCTATATTCTAATCAGAACAACATATCCCACCCCCCCAGCACCTGGAATTTAGCCCGCCTTGACTACAGACCTCAATAGACAGATATCCAAACCTTTGTTCTCCAGTAAACATTTGCATACCTTTAAGCTCTTTTTCACAATGCCCCATCTGATTGGAACCAGCCATTTCTTTTATAATGTACATTTAAGGCGCAATCCAATTGGGATGCCTGAAACCCTCTGAACTCAGCTGCTCAACATTCAATCACCACCTTTTTCTATGTGTTCAGATTTTACCAGTTCTGAAATCAGCCATCAGAGTCCCCATGTTGGGATGATTATGGCATGTGACAGTCCCTAATGCAGGAGTATACAGGAAAAAATTGCATACAGTTTGATGCATGAACTTCACAGTTGCTTGCCAATGAGGGGCGATATGAAGGCAAATGCTGATTCAGCAATATAGACAGTCCCTTGTTGCTTAGTATATACCAATAACTCCTTCACAGAAAACCTATCTATTCACCCAAGGTAATCTCAAGGTATAAGACAATCAGTGGTTCCATAAGACATATGTTCTTCTAAGATCATATTAAATTATGTAAAATCCCTCCCATATGAACTGGATCCATCTTAGTCCTTGTTTCAGGCCTCAATTCTTGCTTCAGGCCTGGGTTTCAGACAGAAGTTACTTTGGTTTCCCAGGTGGATGACCTATACAGGAGAATGTTCCTGACTCCCAGCTGAGCAGGAGCACAACAGGAGAGAGGCTCCAGCTGTTTTTGGGACTGTTTTTGGGACTGTGAAAAGGCAAGCAGGCTCCCAGAGAGCGAGCGAACAGAGCGAGCGAACAGGGAGAGCAAACAGGAGTTTGGCAGCGGAGTAGTAAAACAACAAGTGCTGCAAGGGAAAGGCGTGGCCTGAGAGCTCATTCTGTTGAGCAGAAGCTCCTGCTGACTGCAACTACCTGGGGCTGATTGCAGCTGATTGATTGCAGGAAGTGGGGCTGATTGCAGGGCGTGGCCTGGGAGCTCATTCTGTTCCTGACTCCCAGCTGAGCAGGAGCACAACAGGAGAGAGGCTCCAGCTGTTTTTGGGACTGTTTTTGGGACTGTGAAAAGGCAAGCAGGCTCCCAGAGAGCGAGCGAACAGAGCGAGCGAACAGGGAGAGCAAACAGGAGTTTGGCAGCGGAGTTCGGCAGGGGAGGTCCCTAAAAAAAAAAAAAAAAAAAAAAAAACCAAACACACACACATACACACATATATATATATATTCTAGGAAGACAGAAACAGAGCACTATGGAAGGAAAGGACTCAGCAGTGGTGGTGACCTGCAAGGGGTGTGCAATGTTTGTTTTCCTGCCGGAGATCAACATGGCCTACACATGCAACAAGTGCAAGCTGGTCACGCTGTTGGAAGAAAAGGTCAGAGGACTGGAGCAGCAAGTGTCAACCCTCAGGAGCATAAGAGAAAGCGAGGAGTTCTTAGACAGAACGATGGATCTACAGCACCAAAGCACAGTACAGGAGCCAGAAGGGCAACTGCAGGATGAGGCGGAGTCAGAGACTGCAGAGGCAAGGGAAAATAACACAGGGGGAACTCCCTGGAAAAGGGTGACTGTTAGGAGCAGAAGAACTACAAGACACTCTGCGCCTGTGGAAGCAGTGGAGCTATGGAACCGCTTCCATGTACTTGAGGACGAGAGCAGAGGACAGCCTGCAGAGGACGGATTACCGGGCACCCAACGTGACAGCGAGCAAGAGGCTGAGGGTCAGTCAAGTGGAGGCAATCAAACCAAGGCCTACAGCAAGAGGAAGAGAAGAGTACTCGTAGTGGGAGACTCCCTCCTGCGGGGGATCGAAGCCAAAGTATGTCGCGAAGACCCATGGACTCGCCAGGTGTGCTGTCTCCCCGGGGCACGGATTAAGGATGTGACAGAGCAGCTGCCGAGGCTCATGCAGCCCACCGACACATACCCCTTTCTTCTCTTCCACGTGGGTACAAATGATACTGCCAAACGGAGTTACAAAGAAATCACGGCAGACTTTGAAGAGCTGGGAAGGGAACTCAAGAACTTCGGGGCCCAGATAGTTTTCTCATCCATCCTTCCAGTACTTGGAAGAGGCATAGAAAGGGAAAGAAAAATACTCCGAGTGAATGACTGGCTACGAAGGTGGAGCCGACGTGAGGGATTTGGATTCTGGGACCACGGGCTACACTTTCTGGAAGATGGACTGCTGGCAAAGGATGGGTTGCACCTCACAAGGACTGGGAAGAATGTGTTTGGACACAGCATGAGGAACTTAATCAGGAGGGCTTTAAACTGAATCCAACAGGGGAGGGAGACATAAACTCGGGGGTACCAATGGAAGAAGGCCTCTATGCCACAATGGAGAGAACAGCTCCAGCGGTGCCCATTGATAGTCTACCACAAAATGTAGGGGGAAAGTCGGACTATAAAGCACATAGTCTTCAATGTCTCTATACTAATGCCCAGAGTATGGGCAATAAACAAGACGAACTTGAACTCTTGATACATGAGGGCAAGTACGACTTGATAGGGATAACTGAAACCTGGTGGGATGACTCCCATGACTGGAATACAGCAATTGAAGGGTATAACTTGTTCAAAAGGAACAGAAGCAACAGAAAGGGAGGTGGAGTTGCACTGTATGTTAAAAATACGTATCTCTGCACAGAGATACAGGAAGAGGAGCTTGGCAGCCCCATTGAGAGCATCTGGGTTAAAATAAAGGGGGCAAAGAATAAAACGAACATGGCGGTTGGAGTCTACTACCGACCACCCAATCAAGGAGAAGATGAGGATGGAACTTTTGAAAAGCAAATTGCCATTGTTTCAAGGAGGCACGATGTGGTAGTAATGGGAGACTTCAATTTCCCTGATATCTGTTGGGAGACTTATTCAGCCAAACATGGCCCCTCCAAGAAATTCCTGACCTGTGTTGCTGATAACTTCCTCCTACAGAAAGTGGAGGAAGGAACTAGAGGATCGGCTATCCTTGACCTGATTCTAACCAACAGAGACGAGTTAGTCGATAAAGTGGCAGTTTCGGGAACTCTGGGGGAAAGTGACCATGTTATACTTGAGTTCTTGATTCTAACAGAAGCAAAAGCTGAGTGTAGCCAAACACGTACCCTGGATTTTAGGAAAGCCAATTTTAACAAACTCAGAACAATGATTAGTAAAATCCCATGGCAAGTGACTCTCACGAGAAAGGGAGCCCAGGAGGGGTGGGAGTTTTTAAAGAAGGAAATTTTAAAGGCACAATTGCAAACAATTCCCACAAGGAAAAAAGGCAGAGGGCAACAGAAAAAGCCAATGTGGCTTCACAATAAACTCAAAGATGACCTGAAAACAAAAAAGGACACGTATAGGAAGTGGAAGGAAGGACAGGCTACAGGGGAAGAGTACAGGCAGGTAGCACAGAACTGCAGGAATAGTGTCAGGAAGGCTAAAGCTGAGAATGAGCTAAGGTTAGCGAGGAATGCTAAAAGCAACAAAAAAGCTTTCTTCAGATACATGCACAGTAAAAGACAGAAGAAAGAACTGGTGGTTCAACTACGCGATGAGGATGGCAAATTGATAACAGAAGACAAAGAAAAGGCAGAAGTGTTCAATTCCTACTTCGGCTCGGTCTTCTCCCAAAAGAGGGTCTATGACCCCCCTGGCAAACCTGAAGTGCAGACTGAAGGGGCAGAATTGCAGCTTGAGATTGATAGGCAAATGGTCAAGGAGCACCTGATTACTCTGAACGAGTTTAAATCTCCAGGGCCTGATGAGCTGCATCCTAGAGTAATAAAGGAACTGGCAGAAGAACTCTCAGAACCACTGTCTATTATCTTTGAGAAATCATGGAGGACAGGTGAAGTGCCAGACGACTGGAGGAGGGCAAATGTTGTTCCCATCTTCAAAAAGGGCAAGAAGGAGGAACCTGGGAACTATAGGCCAGTCAGTCTGACATCAATCCCTGGGAAGATTTTTGAGCAGATTATAAAGAAGTCAGTCTGCAAGCACCTTGAAAACAATGCAGTGATTACTAGAAGCCAGCATGGATTTGTCAAGAACAAATCCTGTCAGACTAATCTGATCTCATTTTTTGATCGGGTAACCTCCCTTGTGGACTGTGGGAATGCTGTGGACATTATATATCTGGACTTCAGCAAAGCTTTCGACAAAGTGCCTCATGATATCCTGATTAGTAAGCTAGCTAAGAGTGGGCTAGATGGAACAACTATCAGGTGGATCCACAATTGGCTACAGAATCGGACTCAAAGAGTGCTTATCAATGGTTCCTTCTCAAACTGGGGAGAGGTAACGAGCGGGGTACCACAGGGCTCGGTCTTGGGCCCGGTGCTCTTCAACATTTTTATTAATGACTTGGATGAGGAGGTACAGGGAATGCTTATCAAATTTGCAGATGACACAAAGTTGGGTGGAACAGCTAATACTCTGGAAGACAGAAACAAAATTCAAAGTGACCTCGATAGGCTGGAGCGCTGGGCCGAAAACAACAGAATGAAATTTAATAGGGATAAATGCCAAGTGCTGCACCTAGGGAGAGGAAACCAAATGCAGAGTTACAGAATGGGGGACACTTGGCTCAACAATACTACAAGTGAGAAGGATCTTGGAATTGTGGTAGATCACAAACTGAATATGAGCCAGCAATGCGATGTGGCTGCAAAGAAGGCAAATGCTATTTTGGGCTGTATTAATAGAAGTATAGCTTCCAAATCGCGGGAAGTGATAATTCCCCTTTACTCGGCACTGGTTAGGCCTCATCTTGAGTACTGCGTCCAGTTCTGGGCACCTCACTTTAAGAAGGACATAGACAAACTGGAGAGGGTTCAGAGGAGGGCAACAAGGATGATAAAGGGACTGGAAACAAGGCCCTATGAGGAGAGACTGAAAGAACTGGGCATGTTTAGCCTTCAGAAGAGGAGACTGAGGGGAGATATGATCGCACTCTTCCAGTATTTGAAGGGATGTCACACAGAGGAGGGCAAAGATCTCTTCTCGTTCATCCCAGTTTGCAGGACACGGAATAATGGGCTCAAATTACAGGAACCCAGATTCCACCTAAACATCAGGAAAAATTTCCTGACTGTCAGAGCAATAAGACAATGGAATCAACTACCTAGGGAGGTGGTGGGCTCTCCCAGTCTGGAGGCATTCAAGGTGCAGCTGGACAGACATCTGTCAGATATGCTTTGACCTGGATTCCTGCATTGAGCAGGGGGTTGGACTCGATGGCCTTGTAGGCCCCTTCCAACTCTACTTTTCTATGATTCTATGATTCTATGATTCTATGTGATCCTGTTGATTCTCCTGGACATCTCAGAAGCTTGTGATACCATAAACCATGATAAGCTGAGCTGGAAATAGGAGGGCACTGCAATGCAGTGACTCCATACTTGCTATTGAGAAAATTCCTGACGTTGGTGCTGGGAGACTTCAATCCCACCTGCACCCCCATGTCAATTGCTATATGGAATGTCACATAGTTTCATCTTGTCTCTTATGCTATTTAAATGTACATGACATGGCTGGGGGAAATTGCATGGGAATTCAGAATAAGCCCATCAATTGCTGATAGCATTCACCTCTTTTTCTCCTTTTCAGCTAATCTAGATGTAGTGGCTAGCATTCTAAACATGTGCTTGGAATCAGTAATGGACTGAATGAGGACTAATAAACTCAAGCTTAATTCAGGCAATATGGAAATGGTGGTGGTGATTGTTAAGTGATCCCTGGAGTTGGTATTCAAAATCAGTTTGAGGAGTGCTGCTGGACCTGGTTCCATTCCTGAATAACTCAGGTTACATCTATTGCCAGGAACACTTTTTATCAACTTTAGTTGGTTTTCCAGCTTACCCAGAATTCAATGGCCAGGTTGTCAACCAAGACTTATCACTCTGACCATATTAGGGCACAATTCAAAACAGGACCGGTGCAGGGCAGTTTGGCGCCCTAGGCTAAATTATATTTAGCGCCCCCCCTCGTGCCGTGGGGGGGCTCCGGAAAGCAGCCCTGCTCTGCAACCTCCCGCCGCCGCCGCCGCCACCGGACACCCCCCCCGCATGCTGCCGCTGCCGCCCCCCCCACCTACCTTCCCAGTCCGACGCCTCCTCCGAAAAGGGACCCCCGCGCTCTGTTTTTGGCTGGGGGAAACCAGAGCAACAGGGCTGTTTAAGCCCTGTTGCCCTGGTACTTCCCGCCAAAACAGAGCGCGGGCGGGGCTCCGGAAACAGCACGGAGAAGGTAGGTGTCGGCGGGGGAGAGGCGGCGCGGAGGAGAGTTGAAGCGAAGCGAGGTGGGGGGGAGGCGGCGCAGAGGCGAAGCGAGGTGAGGTGGGGGGAGGCGGCGCGGGGGGGGAGGCGGCGCAGAGGCGAAGCGAGGCGAGGTGGGGGGAGGCGGCGCGGGGGGGGAGGCGGCGCAGAGGCGAAGCGAGGCGAGGTGGGAGGCGGCGTGGAGGCGAGGCAAGGTAGGGGGGAGGCGCCCAGGCTCGGCCCCACCACTACTCCGGGCGCACTTACCTGGCTTTCTCGGAGAGGAGGGCGGGCGGGCAGGGCAGGAGCGCGCCGGCAGCGAAGAGGAGCGCAGCGTTCTGCGCCCTCTTCCGCTACGCGCCCTAGGCAACCGCCTAGTTGGCCTAGCGGTAGCGCCGGCCCTGATTCAAAATACTACTGCTTACTTTTAAAGCCTTTAATGGTCTGGGCCTAGCATACCTGAAGGATGTCACCTCCCTCATATGAACCTACCCTTGTGAGTGGCAGATTAAAACAACTGTATTTAGTTGAATCTTTGGATGGGGATAAAGATACTATTTGCTGCTAATTTTTACACTTTTGGTTAATGTCTTGATTTGCTGGTGTGTTACTGCTTTTATATGCTATCACCTATATATAATTTGTTAACTTCCTTTCTAGGAGACAGCATTATCTTCATAGACAGAGAGGTTCATGATTTTAAAGAATGAAAAACTATGGGTGAAAACGCCAAATAGTTGAAGGGATGCGCAATAAGTGATTTTAGGGAAGTCCTGGACTGGTCAAAAATCTGCTGCCACACTGAAGGGCAGGTTGGGGTGATCTCCCTGCTTCAGACTGAATTCATTGTAGCCTAGATGCAGCAGTATCATCCCTGAGGTGCCTCTCTGACTCTTAAAGTGCTTTTGAGGAGTATATTTGTTCCCTGCAGTATGAAGCAGATTGCACCAAAATGACTAACATTTTCAAAACAACATAATGAGAGAAGATACCTTACAGTCTCTTACAAGATGTTCACTCTCACCTTGCTTTACAATGACATGAGTTGAACATATTATCACTATACTCAGCATGTTTTCTAAGGACAAAGTATAAACATTTGCTGCAATAAGGCAATCGTTTTCTGCATTTTTGTTGGCTTGCCTTCTTCTTTGGTTAAGGGTAAGAAGGAGTTTTTCATTTACGAAGGTAACACATCAATAGTTCCAATGCCCTTTTGTGGGACAATAAAGCCGCCCTCCTATATACACTTACATGAAAGCAAATCCCATTGTATACAGTAGGGCTTTCTTCCAAGTAAATATACATAGGATTGCCCTGAAAATCACTAAAAGATACAAGATTAGCAGAAATTATGGGAGATTCTTTGTGCAAAAGATAGGCAACAAAACAATAGTACTGTAAGACGATATTAAGCAAGAACACAGAACCTCTTCATATCATTAGAAAGTATGGTGGGCACAACTCCCATTCCTTACTGTCATAAATTAGTCTGTTCCAGAGATAAGCCATAGTTGTTATCACAATCCACGGTTAGAAGCCAAAATAAGTATCCGAAGTCAAGAAAACACAAACCAGTTTAGGAGCAGGCCGAAGAGTCGTCAAGATCGTTCTGGAGTCAAAATGCCCATGTCTCCGTCTAGGAGCTGGCAAGAGTGTCTGGCTACAGCTGATTGCATAGGGGTGTGCAGATTCGCCCTGCGCGGGCGTAGCGGGCCGAAACTGGCCCCACTCACGTCCACGCGGGGGCTCGCACGGGCCTACCTCGATCCAGCGGCAGCTCGCCGCGGAGAGGCGAGCTGCCCGCACTGGTCCCGTCGCATCACTTCCAGCGCGCCGGAAGTGATGCGACGGGACAGTGCAGCCGGCGTCGGCAGCTTGAGCGGTGCAGAGTTCTCCGCGCCACTCGGAAGAACGAGGCAAGGCAGCGGAGAGGTGGCCCCCACTACAGGTTCGTGAGCACCACTAATTGCAACAACAATTGCTTCCAGCATCTGAAGTGTGTTTCGGCCTGTCTTTTAAGCAAGCACTGATTGGCAAGGCAGCACAGCTGGGCCAGGCTGCAGATGACACATGCCTGGCCCCTCCCCAAACACACTCTGGCTAGGTTGCCCTATGTCCTCCTCCTCTATCCCAAATGGAGGCACAATACTTACTGTTGGAATACTGAACCACTGGGGGAAAAACAAAGCTAAGCAACTTTGTCCAGTGGTTGCAGATTCGAGTTGTGGCGTTTGGGTAGTTTGAGAAAAAAAACCGTGTGCAAGGCCAGTAGGCGAAAAAGCAAAACACCAAGTCAGTTTCTTTCAAACTCTAAAGTTTACTAAACTAAACTTGTAAAACATGAACAGATCAAAGAGTGATATATTTACAAGAGTGAAAAACAGAATAGCATGTCAGACAAAACAAGTTACAGTCATGACATACATACAAACTCTTATCACACCAGAATGCTCTCTTACCATATATTTACCTATACTCCTTACTCCCAACAAGCTCCCAAAGACTTCACACACTTTATATACATTATGGTACAGTCACGTGCTAAATTAGGTAATGCCAGCTGCATCAAGGCATGATGTCATCCCAGCTGCATCCACTTTAGCTCGACCCTTGCTCCAATTACTCTGGACACAAAAAACTGTACCATACCCTCATTGGGACAAAGGTGAATCTTTCTCAGTCCTGACCTTGATCAGGCTTGTTGGTTTCTCTGTAGCCTTCTAGCCCGAAGGCAAACCCTGAATATGTGGAACCCATATTCCAACACCCCTCCTTGCCTGAGAGGCTTGAAGCTTTATTTCATTTGCTACTAAACACATTCATTTTACATCATTCCAAACTTTGTTATTGTTTCATGGAATTTGGGCATGGGCAGAGCCTTGGTCATGACATCTGCCAAATTCCCCTCTGATGGGCAGTACATCAGTTTAATTATACCAGTTTGGATGTGGTCCCTTACGTTGCAATACTTTACTGCTATGTGCTTAGTCTGGGCTTTCAAGTGTTCTGTGTTGGCCAAAGATATACATGCTGTACTGTCACAATACACCTCTACCGGCAGTTGTTGATCAATACCCATATCTTTGAACAGTTGTAGAAACCAAGTTATCTCCCCACATGCCAGTGAAACTGCTGCCATTTCTGCCTGACAACTGGATGTGGCTACACTTGTTTGCTTCTTGGATACCCAGTTCACAATGGTGCTACCAAATTGCATGACCATGCCACTGACTGATTTCCGGGACAACACACAGTTTCCCCAGTCAGAGTCCACCCATATTTGTAAGTTTTCTGACCCCTTTACCGGTAAACTTAAACAAATGTCGAGTGTACCTTTGAGATACCGCAGTACTCTTTTTGCTGCATTCCATGCAGGAACAGTGGGTTGTGCTGTGAACCGACACAAAACTCCCACACTGGCTGCTATATCTGGTCGTGACCACTGAGCCAGATACAGCAGACTGCCAACCAGGGATTGATATCTTTCTACCTCATGGAACACTTTGTCTGTAGCAGTTACTGATTTAACAAAATCTGTGGTCATAGGTGTCAGGACCGGTGCACACTCTAGCATACCATATTTGTCAAGTAATGCTATCACCTTTTGTTTCTGGTTCAGACAAATAGACTCCTTTGACCTGACCACCTGAACACCTAGATACTGTGAGACTTCACCCAGAGATTT
Organism: Shinisaurus crocodilurus; assembly: GCA_021292165.1. Taxonomy (NCBI): domain Eukaryota; kingdom Metazoa; phylum Chordata; class Lepidosauria; order Squamata; family Shinisauridae; genus Shinisaurus; species Shinisaurus crocodilurus. The sequence goes on along the minus strand of CM037878.1, from coordinate 70,202,981 downwards.
TATTTTGAATTTCTGTCCTAATTGCTGTGCAAATGTAGATATCTGGCTGCTGCTAGACCCAGCACACAAAATATCGTCAACGAACGTGATTAAGACCATGTAGTTGTTTCCTGACTCTTTAGTATACAGACACGGGTCAGCTACCCCACGTTTGAAACCATATTGCAGCAATGTTTCATTAAGACAAATATTCCAGGCTCTGGCTGACTGCTTCAGCCCATAAACTGCTTTGTTAAGATACCAAACCTTTCCCTGTTTACATTCAAACCCCGGAGCTGGCTCCATGTATATTTCCTCCTCCAGAGGAGCATTTAGATATGCAGTTGTGAAATCCAAATGATGCACCTGTAAATCCCTTTTCGCAGCCAGTGACAGTAGCAACCTTACTGTTTCTGCTTTTGCAGTGGGTGAGAATGTTTCATCATAACTTTCACCCCTCCTTTGCGAAAAACCCCTGGCAATTAGTCTTGATTTAAATAGGAATTCTCCCGAAATTGACACCTTCCGTTTGAATAACCACCTGCTGCCAGTTATTTTTACTCCTGTTGGTGCTTTCACCTCTGTATATACATTGTTTCGTTTGAATGATTCCATTTCACTGCTCATTGCCTCCAACCACTGTTGCTTTTCAGTATTAGGCAAATTATTTACTTGTTCAAGGTTCTCAGGTTCAACATATGTAACATTGCAAACTCTTGCCCCTCCTATCACAAACCTCTGGGGTGGAACACCTTTGTTACTCCTCTGAGATCTTCGGATCTCACTTTCAGTACTGCCTTCACCGGCTTGTTCCTCCCCACTTTCTCTGGCTTGCACAGATTGTTTTACATTCCTTGGGCTTTGGCCCCCCTCTCTCGCCAGCTGCTGCGGCTTGGCTGGCTCAGAGTCATCTACCGGAATTAAAACTTCTGGGTTTGCATGAATACGTTGCCAACCTTCCTCCACAAAATCTGCATTTTGAGATATGATCACCCTGGCATTACCTCGTGAAAACGTCCAGGATTTCCCAGTGCCAGCATATCCCACAAAACGCAACCTTTGTGATCTCTGTTCTCCCTTCCTTCTCATTGATTTGGGAATATGCACGTATGCAAAACTACCCCAGACTCGAAGGTGGCCAAGCTCCGGAGCCCTGTTAAATAGCTTTGTATACGGTATATTATCAATCACCATAGACCAGGTTCTATTGCACAGGTAGTTGGCTGCAAGGATTGCTTCACCCCAAAAATGCGAGTTTGTGCTTAGACCAGCGTCAGTTAACAAACACCTCATTATTTGTTGAAGAGCCCTTAATTTTCTCTCAGCCGTCCCATTTTCCCACGGAGAATGGGGGTTAGCAAGTTTGTGCACTATACCATTTGTTCTTATGAACTTTTGAAACTCTCCGCTCAAGTACTCCCCACCCCAGTCTGTTTGTAGAGTACGTACTTTTGTATTAAACTGCCGTTCTGCATATGCTACCCAGTCACGGAACACAGAAAAACACTGAGCTTTTTGCTTCACCAGATATACCCATGTGAACTTGGAATACTCATCCATAATTAGTACCACATATCTTGCACCACCTTCACTGGGTTTGAAGGGACCACACACATCTGAATGCACCAACTCAAACACTTCATTGACCTGCCTGTTTGATTTTCTGCTTATTGGCTGCACCCTAGATTTTGCTTGTTTGCACACTGCACAGTTTAGATACTTCTTGCACCCTTTCAATGTAACACCAGTACAAGACTCAGCAGTCTTCTTAATTACACCAAATCCTGAATGCCCTAATTTCCTGTGAAATGTGTGTAAACATCCATCGTGTAAAGGTGTATTATTAATCATGGCAATGTGGGGAGACAACACATATAGCCCATTTACCAGGGATGCTTTGGCAGCAAGCTTCCCACCTTTGAGTATTTCACAGCCAGCTTTTGTGAACATCACCTCATACCCATCATTGGTTAGACAAGATACAGACAATAGGCTATAGTCTAAATTGGGGACACACAGAACATTCTCCATTTCTGTTTCTAAATAGGGTACTTTGCATTTCCCCTCACCCACAATAGGACACGTGCTCCCATCTGCCAACGTGACAGTGTGACTACTGTTTTCTTTAGACACTTTGTTAAATGATACAAACGGCAAAGACGAGTTAGAAATGGTCTTTGAACTCCCACTATCAAGAATCCACCTTGATGTAGGCTGACTTACATTCACCCTCACAGTGGCAGACACAGAGTTACTACAACGTCCATCTTCCTGTGGTTTCTTCCTCTGTGGACCGCCCTTCTGCAAGCTCGCTCTACATTGCCTCTTGTAGTGTCCTGGCTTCCCGCATCTGAAGCACCGTCGCACGCTTAAAGCTGCCTCCATGTCTTCTCCGGCATTTCTCGGTTGCTCTGCGCTGTAACCCGACACTCTCACCCCTCCTCGGCACGAATTCCTTCGGATGGAGGGAGCTGTCATCTGTTTCTGCTGCTGTTGTTTCGCTTTCCTCCTCTCCTCTTCTTCCAGGAGACGGCCAGCAAGATAATCCATTGTTAGATCGTCTTCTGGGAGCGAAGCAACGCTACTGACCAGCAAGTCCCAGCTCTCATCCAGGGATGACAGAACGATCTGGACTTGGTGGATTTCTTCATATCTCTGACCCCGCTCAGCAAGCTTCATCAGCAGCTCCTGTATCACTTGCAAATGGTCAGAAACTTTCTCCCCGGGCAGCAACTGCTTCCTGTACAGTTGCCGTGCCAACAGGATTTTACAACTTGCAGAGTCCCGAATATGTATCCTCCTGAGAGTAGCCCAGCAGTCGGCGGCATTCTCCAGCGCTCTGACATGCAAGAGTTGTGCATCTGACAGAGACAGCACAATCATTGCATGAGCTCTCTGCATCCGTCTGCTCTCTTCAGGGGTTGGGTCGTGCGGGGGATTGACAACCGCTATGTCCCATAAATCCTCCCGCATCAGGAGCATTCTGGTTTTGAATTCCCAAGCCAGGTAGTTCTCACCCGTCAGCTTGTCCACCACCACTCCCGGGTACTGTTGCACCACCGCCATCGGAACGCCGTCCACGGTCTGCACAGGGGGAGCTGGTTCTGGAATTCTTCCCTCCTCTATCTCCAGAGGATCACTCTTTATCACCGTCTGTTCTTCCAGCTTTTCAGGGTTTGTTGCCAGAGAAGGACCTGTGATACAAAGCCCTAGCCAGGAACTTTGTAGCGATCAAACTTCTCAGCACCCAAACAAAAACACCTTACTGGACCTTGGCCAAAAACAAAACTCCACGGATCTCAATACCCATGTGCCACAGCATTGCTGGGCCCATAACCTGTTGGAATACTGAACCACTGGGGGAAAAACAAAGCTAAGCAACTTTGTCCAGTGGTTGCAGATTCGAGTTGTGGCGTTTGGGTAGTTTGAGAAAAAAAACCGTGTGCAAGGCCAGTAGGCGAAAAAGCAAAACACCAAGTCAGTTTCTTTCAAACTCTAAAGTTTACTAAACTAAACTTGTAAAACATGAACAGATCAAAGAGTGATATATTTACAAGAGTGAAAAACAGAATAGCATGTCAGACAAAACAAGTTACAGTCATGACATACATACAAACTCTTATCACACCAGAATGCTCTCTTACCATATATTTACCTATACTCCTTACTCCCAACAAGCTCCCAAAGACTTCACACACTTTATATACATTATGGTACAGTCACGTGCTAAATTAGGTAATGCCAGCTGCATCAAGGCACGATGTCATCCCAGCTGCATCCACTTTAGCTCGACCCTTGCTCCAATTACTCTGGACACAAAAAACTGTACCATACCCTCATTGGGACAAAGGTGAATCTTTCTCAGTCCTGACCTTGATCAGGCTTGTTGGTTTCTCTGTAGCCTTCTAGCCCGAAGGCAAACCCTGAATATGTGGAACCCATATTCCAACACTTACATCCATTTCTATTCAGCTCACCAGGAATCCTAGAAGAGCACAAGCCATTGGTTCTACTGTGTTCAGCAGAATTAGACCATCTATCATAAATGCTCCAAATCTGCTGTACACAGTAGAACCATGTAAACTTTTCTTCTGGAGTCATCTCTGTATAGCCAATTTAGAGTTACAAGATTATCTCAACTAACATTACATGTTAGTGGTTACCATGGTAAGAGGCAGCAGCTGCTGTTGCCTCTTGTAGCTAGTGAAATAGCAAAGGTTTGTAATTTTCTGGTTCAGAATCTGAACTTCAAAGACTCATAATGCTCAGCTCCAATACAAGATGAATATAATGGCTCCAGGAGTTCTTCTCCACTTTGGTTTGTAATCTGAACTCCCCCCTCCCAGGTTCCATTTCCATGCCTAATTCCAAGTCAAATTGTAGGGGACTGGCTCTTTTACCCATCACTACTTGTAGCCACCTACTGACAATTCAGAAGAGGTAGGTGAGACTATCAAAGATTAATCAAAATTATTCCAAGCAGCATATGGGGGCAAATATAACATGTAACAAGCCCTAAATGCACTTTATTTATTTACATTTATAAGCTCAAGCTGGTTCACAATAATTTAAAAATCACATACACTCAACAAACCTATGTAAGACTAGATCTTCAGCACTAAAAATAAAATCATAGTCATCATCATCAGGCGATCACTCGTGACCGAGTAAGATTGTCTTCCGGGATAAAAGGAGGAAATTCTAAAGAAGATTGTGTAGACTCTAGCGATGGGTCCGTAAGTGACTGTGGAGGCCAATTCTAGATCCACACAGCTTCCCACAGTGAGGACACAGGTTACCAGATAGAAGATGGACCTGTAAAGGGTTCATTTGACGTGCTTTTCGCTTAGCACGTTTCTCCCTTTCACCTTGCACTCGGGCTTCTTCAAAATCCATGGAACCTTTGTGAAAGGCCAACCTCCATTTAGATCGTTCATGGGCCAGAGCTTCCCAGTTTTCGATGTTTATATTGCATTTTTTTAGATTAGCCTTATGAACATCTTTAAACCTCTTATATTGACCACCGATATTCCGCTTTCCATCCTTGAGTTGGGAGTAAAGTAACTGCTTTGGGAGACAGCAGTCAGGCATTCGAACAACATGACCGGTCCACTGAAGTTGGCGTTGAAGGATCATTTTTTCAATGCTAGTAGTCTTTGCTTCTTCCAGTACACTGACATTTGTTCGCCTATCTTCCCAAGTAATTTGCAGGATTTTCCGGAGGCAACGTTGATGAAACCTTTCAAGGAGGTGGAAGTGACGTTTATAGATAGTCCATGTTTCGCAGGCATACAATAAAGTTGGTAATACAATGGCTTCATAAACCAGTGTTTTGGTCTTCTTACAAATATCCCGATCCTCGAACACTCTATGTTTCATTCGAGAAAATGTGGCACTTGCGGAGCTCAGACGATGCTGGATTTCACTGTCGATGTTAGCTGTAACAGAAAGATAGCTGCCAAGATAGAGAAAATGATCGACATTTTCCAGTATTGTCCCGCCAAGCTGGATAGATGGCATCACCAAAGGATTGGCTTGCACTTGCTGATGAAGCACTTTGGTTTTTTTGATGTTAAGTGAGAGACCAAGTTTTTCGTATGCTTCTGCAAAAGCATTTAGGATAGTTTGGAGATCATCCTCTGAATGTGCGGAGACCACATTATCATCAGCATACTGAAGTTCCACAACGGAGGTTGTAATTACCTTACTTTTTGCTTTCAGCCTGCTGAGATTAAAAAGCTTTCCATCTGTTCGATATATAATTCCCACACCGGTGGGAAGTTTCCCCTTGACAAGATGTAAAACCATGGCGATGAAAATGGCAAATAATGTTGGGGCGATAACACATCCCTGTTTAACACCTGATCCCACTTTAAATGGAGCACCATGAGAGCCGTTGTTGTCCAAAACCGTTGCCGTCATGTTGTCATGGAGAAGTCGCAAGATATTCACAAATTTATTGGGGCATCCAATTTTCATAAGGATAGTCCAGAAAGCTGTACGGTCTACAGTATCAAAGGCCTTAGCCAAATCGATAAATGCCATATAAAGGGGTTGATTTTGCTCCCGGCATTTTTCTTGGAGCTGACGTGCAGTAAAAATCATGTCTACTGTCCCTCTAGAGGGGCGGAAACCATATTGAGTTTCAGGGAGGATCTCTTCTGAAATAGATAGAAGACGGTTTGCGAGAATCCTAGCAAATATTTTACCTGCGGTTGCTAAGAGAGAAATGCCCCGATAGTTTCCACAGTCTGTTCTATCACCCTTCTTAAAGAGGGTGATAATTATGGCATCCCTGAAGTCTTCTGGGATCTCTTCTCTTATCCAGATTTTTTCGATGAGTTTATGAAGATGTTGTACAAGTTCGGGGCCCCCTTCTTTAAAGATTTCAGCAGGAATCCCATCTGGTCCACTAGCTTTGTTGTTCTTCATTTGATTAAGGGCTTTTTTTACTTCATCCAAAGTGGGGAGTATTGCAAGTTCCTCTTTAATTTGTTTTTGCGGGATTTGCGAAAAAATCTCATTATCCACCTTAGACTTACGATTTAAAAGGTCATAATAATGCTCTTTCCAACGCAGTGCAATAGACTCTTTGTCTTTTAAGAGTTTGGTGCCATCTTTTGATTGTAAAGGGTTTGTACCATAGGTTTTTGGTCCATAAATGGCCCTTGTGGCCTTAAAAAAGCCCCGTGCATCATGAGATTCTGCAAGTTGTTGAATTTCTTCAGCTTTTTTTTTCCACCAAGCGTTCTTAAGTTCTCTTGTTCTTCTTTGGACCTCAGCCTTTGCGCTAGCGTAGGTTTTTTTCTTGGCAGCGCAGTTAATATCATTTTGCCATATTTGGAAGGCTTTCCTTTTTTGGTCAATTATATATTTAATCTCATTGTCATTTTCATCAAACCAATCCTGATGTTTCTTAGTTTCATATCCAATAGTTTGTTCACAAGCTGCAATAATGGAGGTTTTCAGCTTAGACCAATGGTCCTCAATGTTGTCAGGAGGTTCCGTAGGTAGATGTTCCTTAAGAAGTGATTGAAGACGAGTTTGCTTAATAGGATCTTGAAGGACTTGGATGTTCATTTTACGCCTTGGTTTCCTTCCTTGAAGCCTACGTTGGGGAGCAATGTTGATAACCATTGTGGACCGGATTAGTCGGTGGTCTGTCCAGCAGTCGTCGGCACTCACCATGGCCCTAGTAAGAAGTACATCGCGGCGATCTCTAACACGGACAATTACATAATCCAGAAGATGCCAGTGCTTTGACCGTGGGTGCTGCCATGATGTTTTAAACTTATTCTTTTGTCGAAAGAGCGTGTTTGTGATAGCGAGATTATGCTCTGCACATATAGACAAAAGTAAGAGTCCGTTCGGGTTGCTATTACCAACTCCGTCTTTTCCAATAGTTTCTGGCCATAAATCAAAGTCACGCCCGACTCTTGCGTTAAAATCGCCCAGGAGGATAATTTTATCCTCCTTAGGTATCTCTGACAGGAGAGTGTCCAACTGGCTGTAAAAACTTTATTGTACCTAGCAGATAACTTCAGTCAGACATACTTAAGCCTTGTATAATTAAGAAAACTAGTTCCAGAAATTGGTGGTATTAGTCTGTTGTCCAAAAAGCAAAAAGAACATTGTGGTATCTCACAGACTAAATTATTTATTGTGGCATGAGCTTTCATAGACAAGGGCCACACGCCCACACTTGGGTACCCACTTTGTTTACAATTCAGAATTTAAGGTCAGGCTGCAACGTTAAGTAAACTTCCTAGGGTACAAGAATCAACGGAGACCTACTTTTGAGAAAACATGTTTAAGACTGGGTAGTTAAAGCTAGATATCACAATCTGCAACTTGTTCTCCCAACACTACGCACTGAACGCTACAGTTATGTTAAGGTGCTGGGGGGGGGGGGTTATTAGTGTTCTTTCTGGAAACCCAGAACAGTTAAGAAGGTTTAAATTAATTTGCAGAGCAGACATGCTATCACTGAACTTCTGCTTTTGTCAGCTAGATCTCATTGTCTGTTAGAAGGTCCACTTAAATACTTGGATGCAAACAAGATGTGGCTGGGAATTGCTGTAGTTACTAATAATCAACATACTGAAGTGGTCCTACAAAAGACAGATTTTACTTACCTCTCGTTAACTTTCAGACTACTTCTGAGTAGGAATAAATCAAACTTTGATAGACAAAAAACAAAACCCAAGGCTGACCTCGCTAATGCCGTGAGGCTTAGCAGGAGGGAGATTGGGACATCTTTAGGGTTTTGCCTTTCTCGCCTACATTGGGTGCCTGGAGGCGTCAAAGTAAGGTGACGATGGTAAGGCCCTCCAGCTCCACATGGAGGGCAACTGGCCGGGGGCGGACCAACCCGCCTCCGGTGTGGTTAAGATGTATTCGCCAAAATATTTAAAATATTGGTTTTTTCCCGGCCAATGGCCGGGCTAGGTTAGTACCGCACTTCGCCCTTCACAGATCAATTCAATAAATGTGGCCCTGATTTGAAACCATATACTCTGTGTCTGACTCTTCTTTATCTCACCCATACACTCGCAAAACAAAAACTCCTTGGACCAGTTTCAGCCAGCTTTTAGCATTCCATGGGAACAAGACGCTTGAAGTTCTGAAACCTAACCTGGGACAAGTGCAATAATAATATAATACATGCACATAAATCAGATCTTGGTTTATCCTACCAGTCCAAATTGCAGCAGGTTGAGTGCATTTAGAGCTCATGTCTCACCAGAATAATAACATTTATGCATAGGGAGCACATCGATTAAAATGCAGCGAAAAAAGACTTCCCTTGACATCCGTCTATCAAGGATAGGTTAGATGAAATTACATAAATCCCATGTGATGCAATGGGTGCAATTTCATGACCCTATAGAATTACATTTAAGCTCCAAGGGATCTTTTAAATTCCCCTAAAACATAAAAGTAATTAAATATTCATGGAGCTATCCTAACAACAAACTAATATCTGTTCTGACTGCAACTTTTTCCTCTTCATATCTGGCACCTTTAGCATGAAAATATCTCTAGCTGAGATACTATCAACATAGCTAAAAGTGGTAAGGATTCCCCAGGGTTCTAATTTTGATCCAATTTGGTCTAATTCCTCTGTCAAATTTCTATCTTGCTGTTGTCCAAAGAACATTTATCACAAAAAAACTTTTTTCTTTGTGCACATAAAGTAAATGCACAAAGATTCAATAAGACCTACATTGAAGGGGGAAATTATTACAACTGCTTTATTTGGGTGCTAAGTGATCTACTTTATTTTCTCCATCTCCTGATGCTAGATAATCACAATTGGCTTTTATTGGAAAACAATTTTCCTTTCGTTAAATGCAGCTGATTACCTCTAACTGATGCAGTTAAACTGATCATTACCATTCCTGGCTTGGTTTTTAAAGTGCAGATTAAAAAGTGTCCCCTTCTTCCCTCTGAAGGTTTTGTTCTCATGTGTCTGTCTGGGAGGGGAGGAAAAGCTAGTGCAAACATCAGCATATTTCTAGTATATTACTTATCATACTTCTCAAGTTTAAAACACAAGGATTGTGTTTTATTTCTCATTCAACATGAATTGATATAGAAATGCTAATCTCTCTCAAAATTGTGTAATATCATGTTTGTGCCCCATCTCTTTCTATAAATGCTGCCATGCTGGTTTATCTGCTAGGCAACTCACTTTAACATATTTTTTTATCCCATTGGAGGGAATCTCTCCCAGGGATCCTAAATGAAGTTGTAAATATATACATCCCACATCACACACAGATACACACACACACACACACACACACACACACACACACACACCTCTTCATGGCCTGACATGTGCCCAGGCTGGATAATGGCATTGCAGATGACCCCTCTCATTTCCAGGTTGAGCATTTCTGCGCTCTGGCACCAGTGGCAAAGAAGCAGTCCGAGGCTATGCCAGAGATCTTGTGGAAGCTTGGAGGCATGAAGCTTGCAGGACCATACCAGCTTCCCTAGCTCCCACTATGTGAGCAAACTATGCCAAGGGCCCTCAAATAATTCCACCAGTTCAGGGAGGGCTTAGCACTGGCAAACTCACAGCCCATTCTAGAAATGAGTCCACAATTTCAGCCAGTTCTATTTCAACCATTTGTTGGGTGGGAGCAAAATGAAGACACCCCCATAGATTGTAGGGGAGAAGAAATTTCTATGAAATTTGTGGGAGGGGGTTGTCACTTACCTTACTTAACCAACTTAAGATGGTTGAGTGTTTGGGTTTGTGCCATCCCTCTGTAGCTTCCCACATCAGCACTTCCTGGAATGCTTTGGAAGAGACCTTGGCCAATATGATGTTGAGTCACTCCGAAGGCATTCCAGGAAGTATGGTCAGTAGGAAACAGCAGAGAGAAACTTGCAGGGCTTTTTAAGTTAAAAAAGCAAGGAAAACCTGCAACCATTAAGTAAGTGGTACACGCACACTGGCGAGTACATTTCTCCTCTCCCAGAAAACAGTATCCCTGCTGGCACTTTTATGGGGCAGGAGATTGCGGGGAAGCTAGTGGCTTGCGATGGAATTAGGCATATCAATCAGGAGGTAGGCATAAATACATCCCAGGCAAAGAGTCACATACCTCCAACGTGTTGCATAATTACTGTTAAGTACGATGGTCAGACGGAGATCCACAATCTTGGGTGAAGCACTCCAGGAAGACTACATTTTGATTAGATTTGGAAGGGAAGTCCTACCTTTTTAATGTTGGTATTTATCCTGGCCAAGGTATTTTCAACTTTTCTTTGGCTTTGTTTAAAAACACTTCATTTATTACATATTGTGGAGAAAGCCCAAACACCAGTTTGCACACACACACGCACACACACATTTCCCCTAAGGGAGGGGGCGAGGGAGGAGGGATGAGATCACCGGGGAACCGGGCAAGCAACCAGACAAGTCGTCAGCCCCAACAAAGGAGGGCCTCGGTGGAGATCCACAAAAGTCCAGGAAGGACCATCAAGGACCATCAACGAGCAGGGCAGTCTCAAAGAGCTGCAAAGCCCCCTCATCTTTGTTAGTAGGGCAGGAACCCAAGCAGTGGGGTAGCCCCAGCCTTACCAGTAGCGGCAGGAGAAGCGAGATGAGGGACCCTGAGGTAGAGGAAGACCTCGACAGAAGGGTTGCTGGCGGAGCCATGGGGGGAGGAGGGTTGGATGCCCTCTTTCCCCAACTTAATTGGCAGCAAGTCAAGGAGTTGATGCGGCATCAACAAGAAATGCTCCAGCAGCAACAAGCAGCGCTGCAGATGCAGCTGGAGTTGGCCAGGCTGACCACGGGCACCAGAAAAGGGGGATCCCCTGCACCCCAGGGTGGGGGCACCACAACCCCTAAATGGGACAGGAAGCAATTCCCCACCTACCAGTCTGGACAGGATGTGCTGATCTTTTTCACCCTGTTCGAGGCTGCCTGCCTAGAGCAGAAGGTGCCGGACAATTTAAGAATGTCTGCCCTGAGGACTCAGGTCAGCGGGGAGCTGGCCGATCTCCTGGGTATTCACACCCAAACTGCCCCCTTGGACTATGGGGCGTTCAAGGAAGCGGTGAGAGAGAGGTTTGCCCTCACCGCCGAACATTGTCGCCGTAAATTTCGTTACGGACAGCCTACCCCAGGGGACACATATGCCTCTTGGATGGCGCACCTGGGGCAGGTTTGGGACGCATGGATCGGGGCCACCGGGAAGACCACTTTGGCGGAGGTGCGGGAGCTCATGATTCAAGAGCAATTTTGTGCCACTATCCCGGAGGACTTAGCTACGGCGGTGAGGGATTGGGACCCCCCAAACTGTCGGGAAATGGGCAAGTTGGCTGACCAAATGGGACTGTATCGGCAGCCCAAAGGGACAAAGGGGGGCCACCTCAATCGTGGCGGGGCTAAGGGGAGCGCAGAAAAGGGCAACCCCAAACCTCGGGAGGGAGCCCTAGGCAAGCCCAAAGAAAGCCCAAGCGCCAGTGGCTGTTTTTATTGCAAAGAACCGGGGCACATCAAGAGGAGCTGCCCCAAGCTCCTCGCGAAGAGCCGTAACGCCAAGACGTCGCCGGGCAAAGTGGGGAGGATGCTTGCTCCAGAGTCCCGCGAACCGGAGGAACACGAGGAGGATCAGCAGTCCAGCTCGTCCCTCGAGGAAGACGGGGAAGACGCGGCGCGGTCCCTGAGGAGCGGAGGACAGCATTCTCTGGGGGCCATCTCACAGGCATCCTTGATGCGCATTGCCTCACCGGAGCAGCTGCGTTGGAGCCAGAACAAATTCTGTGAGTCCATCTCTGTGAACAATGTTTCCCATGTGGGGTATAGGGACACTGGGGCGGACATAACTGCTTTACCTCGGAGTAAGGTAAAGAAGAGACAGTTGCTAAAAGGGCGCACCTGCGCCATAAAGCCCTATAACTCTCCCAACATAGCTGTTCCCCTCGCCCGGGTCTGGGTCAAGTACAAGGGATGGGAAGGGGAGGTGGATGTTATAGTGCATGGACAACAAGAATGGGGAATCATCATTGGGAACGACATTGCGTTCCGGGCTGCCCAGGTCAAGGTGGGGGTGGTGACCCGGCGTCAGGCCAAACAAGCCCCTGCCCCGCAGCCTCTCAGGTTCCCGGTCTCCCATCCCGGTCGCGGTAAAGTGACCCCGGCAGAGACAGCCAGCCGTCCCCCGCCGCTCCCCGCGGTTTTGGGGAGGGAAGAAGACCCAGGGGGGTTCGCGCCAATGGCCCGAGATTTTGGGACTCAGAAGGCATTTCAAGAGGAGCAGCAAAGCGACCCATCCCTCCAGGGATGTCGGGATCGGGCCAGTCAAGGGTCCGGGGTAGGGGACCAGTCAGAGCAGTTTTTGTGGGAGGCAGGAGCCCTCTACCGAGAATTCTGCCCAAGGACTGAACCGGGTCCCCAACCAAGAAAAAGGCAATTAGTTGTGCCTGCGAGGTACCGCCAGGCTGTGCTACAGCTGGCCCACGATGTGGCGTGGGGAGGTCACTTGGGACAGAAACGGACATTGGCCAGGGTGACAGAGGGGTTTTACTGGCCCATGGTGGCGAATGAAGTGCGGGAATATTGCTGGTCCTGCGATGTCTGCCAGCGGGTGGGGCATAACCGGGACCATCCGAAAGCCCCCCTGCAACCCCTACCCATTGTGGGCATCCCCTTTGAAAGGATAGGGATGGATATCGTAGGACCCTTGAATCCCCCCACCAAGACGGGGAAGAAGTTTATATTGACTGTTGTTGACTTTGCCACTCGTTATGCCGAGGCTTTTGCTCTAGCCTCCATCTCCGCCACCAGCCTGGCTAAGACTCTCCTCTCTCTTTTCGCCCGCCTAGGAATGCCCCACACGGTGGTTTCGGACTGTGGCACGGGATTCGTGTCCAAACTGTTTTAAAAAATGTGGGAACTGGGGTGTGTGGAGCACCTGACTTCGGTGCCATATCATCACGAGACCAATGGGCTGGTGGAACGTTTCAATCAGACTCTTGAAAAAATGATCAGGGCTTATGCAGCTAAGCACCCTGGGACTTGGGATCAAGCCCTCCCCTACTTGTTGTTTGCCTACCGGGACTCCCCCCAAGAAAGCCTGGGATTCTCCCCCAACGAACTGATGTTTGGAAGGGAGCTCAGGGGACCTTTGGCTCTGTTACGGGCGGAATGGGAGGGGGTTGCCGCAGAAGCCTCCATGCCTGTGCATACTTTCATGCAGCACCTCCAAACTGTCCTTCGGGAGGTGAGGGAGACGGCGCAGCAGCATCTCGAAGCAGCACAGCAGCGGCAGAGCGCGTGGTACAACAGGACGGCTGTGCCACGGACTTTTGAAGTGGGGGACCAGGTGTTGGTACTGCGCCCCCAAAAGATGGTCAAATTGTGCTTGAAGTGGGAGGGCCCAGGGACCGTGATTGGAAGGTCGGGGGAGGTGAACTATCAAGTGGCTTTCCCGGGACAGCCGGGGAGGCAAAAGGTATTCCATGTAAATATGTTGAAATTGTATGTGGAACGGGGAACGAAGGTGGGGGGAGTGCAGGAATGTGTGGAACAGGGAGACCCTGACGGAGGGTTGTTGGCCGAGTGGGGGGAAGGGGGAGGAATGGAGGAGATCAAACTGTCCCCCACTCTGTCAGAACAGCAGCGGCAACAGATCACCCAGGTCTTAGAAGATTTTCAGCCCATGTTCTCGGACCGTCCAGGATGCACCACACTCACACAACACACCATTGACACAGGGGATAGCCCCCCCATACAGTCCCTACCCTACCGAGCGGTGGGGCCCCATGCCCAAGTCGTCGCCGATGAGGTCCAAGCCATGCTAGACTTGGGGGTCATTGTTCCTAGCTCGAGCCCCTGGTCCTCCCCGATTGTGTTAGTAGCCAAGAAAGATGGGGGTGTCCGGTTCTGCGTAGACTACCGAAAAATAAATAAAGTGACCGTCCCTGACCCCTACCCCATTCCCAACATGGATGTGCTGTTGGAGAGGCTTGGGGGGGCCAAGTACATTACTACCCTGGATCTGACAAAGGGTTATTGGCAGGTCCCGCTCGATGCGGATGCTGCCCTGAAGTCTGCTTTCGTGACCCACCTGGGGTTGTTCCAATTCACCACCCTCCCTTTCGGGGTCCGAAATGGTCCGGCTACCTTCCAGAGGCTGGTAAACGGGATGTTAAATGGGCTGGGGGAGTTTGCCTGTGCTTATTTAGATGACATAGCCATTTTCAGTTCCACCTGGGAGCAGCATTTGCAACATGTCCGCCAGGTATTTCAGAGGATTCAGGATGCAGGGCTGACGGTGAAGGCGAAGAAGTGCCAGGTTGGGCGGGGGGAGGTGGAGTATCTGGGACACAAGGTGGGAGGAGGTAGTGTCAAGCCCCTAGAAGCCAAGATAGAGTCAGTTCGCACCTGGCCCCAACCCCAGATGAAAAAACAGGTCCAAGCTTTTTTAGGGCTGGCTGGCTATTATCGTAAGTTTGTGCCCCATTTTAGCCAGCTAGCCGCCCCCCTGACTGACTTGTGCAAAAAGCGGCAACCCGTTAAGGTCCAATGGTCAGCCGCTTGCCAGGCAGCGTTTGAAGGACTGAAAGCCTGCCTGATGGCAGCCCCTGTGCTGCAAGCCCCAGACTTTGAAGCCCCTTTTGTCCTGCAGACGGATGCCTCGGAAGCGGGGATGGGAGCCGTCCTGCTGCAGGAGCGGCCAGAGCAGGGGCTGTGCCCGGTCGCCTTTTTGAGCAAGAAACTTTTGCCTCGGGAGCGGAACTTGGCCACTGTCGAGAAAGAGTGCCTAGCAATAGTGTGGGCAGTGACCAAGCTTCGCCCCTACCTGTGGGGCCGCCGGTTCCGGCTGCAGACCAACCATTCCCCCTTGTGCTGGCTGGATAGGGTGAAGGGGTCCAAGCAGAAGCTGTTGCGGTGGAGCTTGGCCCTACAGGATTTTGATTTTTCAGTAGAGCACATCAAGGGTAAGGACAACATCGTGGCAGATGGGTTGTCCCGGGCTTTCTCAGTAGGAGACAGTTAGATAGGGATTGGGGTGGTGGACCCCAATGCCATCTTTCCCCAAATGGGAGGGTGTGGAGAAAGCCCAAACACCAGTTTGCACACACACACGCACACACACATTTCCCCTAAGGGAGGGGGCGAGGGAGGAGGGATGAGATCACCGGGGAACCGGGGAAGCAACCAGACAAGTCGTCAGCCCCAACAAAGGAGGGCCTCGGTGGAGATCCACAAAAGTCCAGGAAGGACCATCAAGGACCATCAACGAGCAGGGCAGTCTCAAAGAGCTGCAAAGTACCACTACGTCACCTTCTTCCCGGGCAGGAATAAGCCCACCTGAAATGAAGGGGCAGGCATAAGCCCCCACCTGACCTAGAGGGCGGGGAGAGTGGGAAATCCGGGGTAGAAAACCCCTCTCCCTTCCGGTAGAGGGTTGTTGGGAACCACGGGTACGCCAGGACCAGATCCACCTTAAAGCAAGCAGTCCGGGTACACCTTTCTCAGCCACGCCACGCCGATCGGGAGCTAGGCTGAAACTGACTAGGAGTATTGTCTTTGATCTGAGGACAGAGACGAGGTTCACTCTGCTAGCCTGGGAGCCTGCTCATTGGGTAAGACGGGGGTCAGCTAAGGTTGTGTTGACAGTAACGTATTCCTGGAGAGCTGTTAGTTCCGACCTGTGTTATTGTATAAACAAATAAAAGCCTTATTTGGTCATTTAAAGGGCTGTGGTTTTTCCTCTTGTACGCGAAAGCCTTGGAGGTGGTTGCCGGCGTTTATACAGGCTGTATCTCATTGCCGGTTAACCCTATAATTGCTGAACTCACGCAAAGGATCCTGTTGCTGATCCTTCACACATATATATCCCACCTTTCCTCCAAGGAGCCCAAGGCAGCATACATGATCCACCTCCTTCTCCATATTACCCTCACAACAACCCTGTGAGGTGGGTTAGGCTGAGAATCAAAGACTGGCCCAAAGTCAGCCAGTGAGCTTCTTGGCCAAGAGGGGACAAGAACTCAGGTCTCCCGAATCTCAGTCCAACATTGTAACTAGTACACCACACTGGCTCGCTATATAAACTCTATATATGTCAGGTCCCTGGTATTCCAGTGATCCCCACCAGTCCCACTGGTTCTTGGACCCTCACTTCATTGCTGTAATCATGTACCTGGCCTCCCAAAGTTGTGTGGTAAGCTCAGTATTGCAGGCTGCATCCACTGGCTCTCGCTGTCGCTCTCTCCTTGCTGAAATCATTCTCAAGCCATGGGACATGGGGTTCTGCCAGAGAGCCTCGTTAATCCTTCCCCCCCCCCAGGACACCCAGTTCTGACCACCTAAGTACCCACTTTGGCTGAAGCAGTGACCCACTCACAGCCCTTTTCAAAGCTCCATTTCCACAGCAACCACAGGTGTTTCCCCGCATCCCAGCTTCATCTTCAGGAAGGATCCAAAGGGATCCCTGGAGAGGTATTTTTTTTTAAGATTGACCAAGCACTGCTATGGGCCCAATAGTTTTAAAGTCAGGATCTCATTCAGAAGTGACCAAGATGGTTTAAAGATCCAATTCAGTCGCAGAAAACCTGGGGCCTGAGAGAGTTTAGCTCCACCTGGTTTCTTATGTGACAGTAGGCTGGGTGTGTGTGCTAGTTGAGCTTACTCGGGCTGTGGAATGTCAGAATGGTGGGAGCTTCACTTTGACTGGGTTCACATAACACAGGAACCCATCATGAGTAGGGGTGTAAACTACAGGGGGTGGGGCTCAAGTCTGCCCCGGGATTTCCCAGAATTGCAAACCCCCTCTAGGCAACCAGCTGTTACGTGTTTGGGGGGCAATCTAAATTACCTCCAGGGAGAGAGTGTGTGTGTGTGTGTGTGTGTGTGAGAGAGAGAGAGAGAGAGAGAGAAGGGGTGGAAGAAAGTGTGTAGGAAAGAGGGAAGAGAAGGGGCAGAACAGGGGCATAAACTATGGGGGTGGCGGGGCTCCACCCCCCACCCCCCCAGGATTTCCTAGAATTGGCAAAGCCCCCTCCAGGTAACCAGCTGTTTAGCCCCATGCCCCCCCCCCGGGAAATTTAGAAGTCTATGCCCCTGATCATGAGTAACTAGCCACGGTGAGTTGTGATGTCATGTGAACCTGGACCACTTCCTGCAGGGTGGCTTGCTTTTCCTGAACAAGCCAGCCTGACAACCCATGCCTTGTTCTAGGGGTTGGTCGACCCACGATGGATTGCCATATCATCTGAACCAGCAGAGCAATTTCATCACAGGTTACGGGGATCAACTAGCAAGCTGCTCGGCAAAAGTGGCAAAAAACCCTTGCCGCTCTTGCCGAGCTGGCCTGGGCCACCACCAGTGACAGCCGCTCTACCAAGTGCCCAAGCGACCATGAAATCTGTATGTGTCCCTGGGAAAGGGTGGGAAAGGTGGAGGACACTGAGAACTGTCAGGTCCAAACATAAAACCTAGAGGATCTTATTGTACAAATTGTTGTGAACTGCCCAGAGAGCTTTGCCTGTGACGCGGTATAGAAATGAAATGAATAAATAAATAAATGGGGTAATCTACTTGTCACCCACTTTTGCAAGTGAAGATCTTCTCGCAGCTTTGTTTTGTGCTTGAGAGCTCGCCATTTGACAGCTGTTAAGTGAAAGCAAAGCAACATATTTGAAACCTGGCTTTCTCAGTATCCATGGATGTTGCCTGCTTTGACAGCAGGCACTTACCAGGGCATTGACCAGGCAAGGCTTTGCATTTTGGGTAGTTGGAGTTGCACACTTGTGCAATTCCAAGCTGCTGCTATTATTATTATTATTATTATTATTATTATTATTATTATTATTTATTAATCGCCCATCTGGCCAGCAACCGGCCACCCTGGGTGATGTACATAGGCTAAAAACAAGATAAAATACAATTAAAACAATATAAAAGTTTTTTTAAAAAAAAAATCCTAACCCACCCCATATTCCCGCCTGAGAAACCACGTTTTTAAAGCATGGCGGAAGCTCATCAAGGAGGGGGCATGATGAAGGTCACTGGGGAGGAAGTTCCATAACTTGGGGGCTGCCACAGAAAAGGCCCTCTTCCTAGTCCCCACCAGCCTGGCTCCTCTGGCTGATGGGACAAGGAGAAGGCCGTCCGTGGCAGACCTTGTTGAGCGGCCTACTTGATGTTGCTGGAGGCGCTCCTTGAGATAGACTGGACCAGAGCTGTATAGGGTTTTAAAGGTCAAAACCAACACCTTCAATTCAGCCCGGCAAGCAACTGGTAGCCAGTGTAACTCCTTGAGCACTGGAGTGATGTGATCTCGCTGGCGGCTGCCTTTAACGAAGCGAGCCGCCGCGTTCTGTACCAGCTGTAGTTTCCGAACTGTCTTCCAGGGTAACCCCACGTAGAGTGCATTACAGTAGTCTGTCTAGGCGAGAGGAGACCAAGGCATGAACCACCGATGGGACCAGATGATTAGGAAGGTAGGGGCGCAGCTGCCGTATCAGATGGAGTTGATACAGCGCTGCCCGGCTCACAGCTGACACTTGAGCCTCCATGGACAGCTGGGAGTCTAGAATGACTCCCAAGCTGTGGACCTGGACCTTCAGGGGTAGATGTACCCCATTCAGCACCAGGTCAACATCACCTAACCTCCCCTTGTCCCCCACCAGAAGTACCTCAGTCTTGTCGGGGTTCAGTTTCAGTTTCAGCTACTGACCAAATTTTTTAAAAAATTAATGAAAACATTTGCACACATTTCTGCAGCCAAAATTTTTTTTAAAAAAAAGGTGGCGAACCAGTGATGGATGCTCCAATGTTGCCACCCGGGCACTTTGGAGGGGATGTCACTTTGGAGATCACAAAAAGCAATCTCGGGGGGGGGGGGGGACACACAAAAAAGCTACAACAACCGCAAAAGTGGGTATGATTGCAACAGGGAGATGAGACAAGATGGGTTCTGCCACTCAGGTCCCTGGATTACCTGTGGGAGGACCAAGGGGCAGGGAGGGACAACCCACATTGCGCCCAATCATCTGTCGGGCACACCATGGGTTGTTCCACGAACAACCCACACTGTGTAGCTTATTCGCAGGGTGGGTTGCTGTGTCACGCTCATCCACTGCCTGGCTTTAGCAATGTGGGGACTTGAATAATTCCAAGCCGGTTATAAAGCTCATCCTTGAACATGCCTGAAGCTAAGAAAGCTGATAGCCTATCTGTGGGAATCAGACAGGCTGAAGAAAATTCAGTTAGGGAAGAAGGGGTTTCAAACTTGTTTCTTGGAATGGAAGTGCCTATAGAAACTGGAGTAAAAATGCCTTCTTCTTTAACGTAGTGCTGACTTACGGGACAGGAGCTCCTGTCAGTTAGATTCATCAAGAGGGAGGATTCTTGCAGTCCCACCCTTGCATTTAAGTAGGTGCCATGGCTACAGCACTTTGCTAGGAACATTCTCGTCTTTACTGCCCAAAATTTCTTGGGTAAGCTGTTTGGACTTACCACTGTCTGAGCCACTGGAAGTGCTCTTCACCTGGACTCTCCATCCAATTTGGACCCATGTCTGTTTGAACCTTGTACCATTAAGAACCTGCTATGGAATATGATGCCGGAAACAACATATCTATTACCTGGACCATTTTCTTGTTTGGACTTAACCTTTCTTTAGTGCCTGGGATCATCACAACACCTGAGTTTTTAGCCTACCTATAATCTAGCGTAGTAGAGACGCCATGGGGGAATAGCTCTATTGCTCAGGACTTCCAACTGCCTGCTGTTATCTTGATACCTGGACTTAGTCTGCCAAGAGGATGGATCAGAGAGGCCCTGAAAGGAAATGTTTCCACTGCCCAGTATCCTCATTCTCTTTCTAGCTTGGTCTTCCTGTGACCCTTGTACTTTTATCTGCCTTAATACACATCCAGTGAAAATTCTGACATAAACTCTGTTGCTGGACTAAACTCGGTGTGTAACTTGCTTTTGAACCACATCTTGAATTCCCTGGAATGTTATCCTGCTTGGATTTATTGTAACTCTTGACCTTACCGTGTATTCTGCAATGCAGAGATTGCAACTTGGAAACAATCATTAAATTGATCTCTGCCATGGTTGTAGTTAAAGGGCTTTGGACTGTTTCTTGAACTAAGCCTTGGACCTATAGCTGTCATGGAGCTATAAGATTTCTGATGAGTGTGACCATTAAGCTTTTTGCTACAATAATCTTGCTGAGTTGGGTGTCCTGTATCAGAATGCTAGAATGTGCGCCTGAAGGATTGGGCTCATGACATCTTTTCCATTCTTCTCTATTTTCCTGGTAGGTCCTTTCCCTACAAATATAGCCTCTACCACTTTACCAACTTTTTCTATCAAGTGATTGTGAGTGTATGTGTGTGCACATGCAAGGCACTGGAAATTGGTGTGAGTGTTCTGAATTTAGCCTCCCCAATTGTCCTGCCTTCCCCTCATCACAATTGACTTTGCACAAGGACTAACTACTGTGCTTCGCCTGCAGCTAGAGACAAACTGCTATAGGTCTTCTCTGGCTCCCAGACCTCATCATCCTTCTCTCCCATGCCTCTTGCCTTCTCTCTCTGCCCATCTCAGAAAGCCTTCATACCCCAATTTGACTAGCCCCATCTTCTTCAGCTCTCCCAGAACCACAGTCTACCCCAATTTGGTTCCAGACCTACACACATGTCTACATCTTAGCCTTCCACGAGCTATAGGTGTGGACCCAAGGGGTGTTTTGAGCTAATTCCCCCACATTTTGAGTCCTGTGCATGGATGTCTATGGTATTCATTTTGTTTTCTGCCCCTTCCTTGATTAGCTTCCACCGTGCATTAAAAACGTGGCTCTTCAGGCGGGAATATGGGGTGGGTTAGGATTTTTAAGTTTTGTTCTGTTTTTAATTGTGTTTTATACTGTGTGTGTGTGTGTGTGTGTGTGTCCCCTGTATTTTATTGGATTGTAAATCGCTCAGAGTGGTCGGATGTCTGGCCAGATGGGTGATTCATAAATATAATAATAAATAAATAAATAAATAAATAAATATCTGTTTAGTATTCCTAGGGTTGTTCATTGTATATGAACTGACTGAATCAATCTTGGAGTTCATATAGTGCCTTTTACCACACAACTAATTCCCTTCATGATCATTGTGTATATGTCTTGATTCCTGTGCATTAAATAAACCAACTCTCTTTGGAATTAATTTTCAGGCATGTATGTAACAGGGACAAATCTGCTGAGAAGTGCTATGACCAACACTGGAAGATCCCTTAGATGTGTATATCTCCAAATTTGTATGTTTTCCTGCATGTGTTCAGAGAGGACGTTCCTTAACAACACCAATAGCCTTATCCTCCAGGAGTCTAATCCCTTTTACTACATCTCAGTAGCCATCATTACATCTTGTGGTAGCAAATTCCATAGTTTAAGTACTCCATTTTACCCAAGCTGCATCTTCCACCATTCAGCTTCATTGGATGCCCCTAGGTTCTAGTATTATGTGAGAAGGAGAAAAACGGGTGTAGTTGGTGAGAATTTTGGGGAAAGTTTGCTGGTGTAGTCTGGGGAAATTAAAAGAACAATTTTCTTCAGCTACAGATAGCATGTGCATACCACCATCATGAACTCAAGAACCAGATGGCAACAAGATGTAGCTCTTGCTCAGTCATAGCAAGTTGGAAGGTGGAGTGGTGGGACGCCAAGTGGGACAGTATTATGGGACTTTAGACTTAAGAGAGCACATGAAGAGCATGAAGATCCACAAGGCTAGTAGGTAACAGAACAGACCTAATAGTAGTCAGAAAGAAATGTGTCTGACAAATTAAAGTTTTCAACAGAAACACTGTAGCATGGTGAGGAGATAGAACTACAACATCTTTTAAACCAGGTAGCAGAACACAAATGCCTCTGAACAAAATCGTATTTTGGCAGCCAAATTGCCAATGTAAAGAAAGGAAAATAAAAAAGATGTCATGAAGAGAAGAGAGCCTGAGAAAGCACTCCTGGAGGACACTGCAATACATGGAGGTACCTACATTTTTCACTTTATATATTACACTGGAGATTCTGGTCCAAGTCAGATCCAAAGCAATTTGAAATAAAAGTGGCAGTGTTCACTCTGTAGGCTGCTATGCATCAACAACAATATTCTGCTGTATTAGACACCTCCTTTGAGTTTTGTTTTGTTTTTTCCTTTCAAGAACAGCTCAAGAGGCAGCCTTCATGGGGAGGAAATCCTTTTCTAAGGAAGAGTGGTTACCCTAAGCTAACCTAGATCCTGTAACAAAGTAATTTTGTGGAGAAATCAGTACACTAACTGCCTAATGTACAAACTGAGGGGAAGTGTCTTCTGAAGTAGAAGTTTCAAACAAAAAGAAAATACTAGGACCAGATTTCCTGGTATGGGCCTTTTTTACACTAGTGGAATCAACTGATATCAGGGCCACTAAGCTTGAAAGGAATTAATGCACTGGAGAGTAAGGCTCATTTCCACTCCCTGCCTCTTAACATTTTGCTTTTTTTCAGAGTGGAAAAAAGGAGTACATTTACACTTACTGGGAAGAAAAGGAATTTTGTGTTTGAACATAGTAATTCTCAAATATTTCAAATTTATACTCACGTATTATAAGCCATTTGCATGTGTTTCTTGCTCTAGGTTTTGGCACAAAGCTGTGACTGTGACAAAAGTGCTCCTGAAAGTTGAGTTATTGTAGAGAAATGGTAAGCCCTGCTCCATCTCTATGGTGCCAGGCATGCTGATGCCCAGCTGGCACTCTCATCACAGGAACAGGACAGGAGTGCTGCTGTGAAGTGGCTGGACATTTACAAAGGGTGGAAAGTGTTTAATTCACAACACTCTATTACTCCAGCAGGACACATTACACTCAGCACTGGTTGCATTCATTATATGCATCTGATCCCCACAACCTACATGCATCCTGAGCTAAACTGGCTCCAG
Source organism: Shinisaurus crocodilurus (assembly GCA_021292165.1). Classification (NCBI taxonomy): domain Eukaryota; kingdom Metazoa; phylum Chordata; class Lepidosauria; order Squamata; family Shinisauridae; genus Shinisaurus; species Shinisaurus crocodilurus. The sequence goes on along the minus strand of CM037878.1, from coordinate 70,179,542 downwards.
TTCGCAACAGCACAGCAAAACAGGGAATAAAGTGGGGCCAGCATGGACCATTCAGTCTGCAATCCCAGGTGAAATTTTAGACACCTTATCTGGTACTTCGACATTTGGCACTAAAGCGCCAAACTACTGAACACATGGGGGCTTAAACTGGGGAGGGGGCAGGAGCACACATGCAAGTCCCACCCCAATGCCCCAAGTGCACTGGCTCTACTTTTGAATTCTGCAAGTTCAGTAGGGCTCCCAATCACTGAACATTTAGAAGCCCTCTTCAGACCTTTGCACTGAGTGACTGAAGTGGAGCCAGTATGCGCAGGGATGTTGGGGTAGGACTTGCATGCACACCTTGTCTGCTTCCCAGTTTAAGCCTTCACACATTCAACAGATGTCTGAACAGGCCTCTAATTGATACACAATACATGATACTTCACTGTGACACTCACACACAGATCCCATTTTTCTTACCAATACAGCAGCCAAGTAAACATGCAAGTAGCCCTTCTCCTGGGAGAAGTAAGAATAGCACAGACCCTTCCTATCGTATTTCTGGCTATAGGTCTTCTTAATGGCTAAGCCATTGATAAAACAAAAGATGTCATCAACTAATGTCAGGGGGCATAGCCCACTGATTTCAAAGAAAATCTGTCTAATTACATCATGACTGGGATCTAACCCAATATGGTAATACTTGGGTTAGATCAGGGGTCTTCAAACTACGGCCCGCGGGCCAGATCCGGCCCAGCGTGCCCTTCCATCCGGCCCGGCTCCGTAGGCCCGAACTGGGCCCGCCCGGGCTCTCAGCTGCCCGCCCGGGCTTGCCAGGTTCTTCGCTCTCCCCGGAGAGCCAGCTGCGCGGGCTGCACCGCCTGCGCTGGTCCTGTCGCGTCACTTCCGGCGCGGCGGAAGTGACGCGCAGGACTCTGTTCCGTCGCACTGGACGCCCGCGCTCTGTTTTTGAACAGAGCGCGGGAGTCCAGCGCGACGGAGCGGAGCAGAATGACGCAGCTCCGGCGGTGGTGGTGGTGGCGGGGCGGCGGCGGCGGGGCAGCGGCGGCGGGGCTTCGGCAGCAGCAATGATGGCGGCGGGGCTTCGGCGGGGACACCGGCGGCGGGTGCAGGTACGGCGGCAACGGGTCCAGAGGCGACGGGGTGGGTGGCGGGGTGGATCCGGGAGCGGCGGCGGCAATGCTGCTGGCTGAGGGGGGAAAAGAGGAAACCCGCTCGGTGGTCTCCTCCTCCTCCGCCACACGAGTAGAGCGAGGCCCGGGGCTGTACGAGAGCCCGCTTAGGGAGCTGCGGAAAAAGGGCCACCCCCTCTCCCTCCCTCCCTCCCTCCCTCCCTCACTGCTTGGCCTGAGCCTGCCCCTTTTTGGGGAAGGAGGGTGGCGGCGGCGGCGGAGAAAGGAATTGGGACTTCTGCTGGAGAAGGAGGAAGAGGGGAGGGCGCGATTAAAACATGAGAGCCGCGACCCGGTGTCAGTGAAGCGGGGCTGGGGTCCGGAGGGAGGGAGGCGGCTGAGGGGAACAGAAGCCTCCTTTGAGCAGCTCTGAGTGACCCGTCGCTGATTTCTCAGCAGAGTGAGGACGGAGGAGGTGTAGAAAGTGGGTGTTAATCCCACCCCACCTCTTATTCAGTAGCCTCTTACTTGGACTCGGTTGCTGCAGCGCCCTGCACCCCTCCTCGCCCGCAGCTCCCCCTCTCCTTCCCTCTTGCAAGCGGCTAGTCTCTTCTCATCTCCCTCCCTTTCCTCCTAATCCCAGCCCCTGCTAACACGCACACACTTCTCTCTCCCCACCACCACACTCTCTTTTTGCACTCCATGAGAATCCCTCTCTTTAATCTTCCACCACCACCTTCTAAGGATCCTAATCTGTCTGTAGGATGATCCCTGAAGAACCCGAGGGTGGTACAATGCTCCATTATCAGACTGGAATATAGATGAGAAAGAGGGGTCGTGGTGGTGGTGGAAATCACCCAAATTTCCTTCCCCACACTCCCTTTTTCTTGATGGTGGCACTTCATAACCACTATCATGCAGTAAGATCACACCTTTTTTGTAAATATATATATAAGCATTTGCGGGGAGAAGGGTGTTAGGTTTTTTTATTATTATTTTATACAATATATAGCTGGATTTTGCCATCACAAACGGTGCTTCGGCACAAGTGAATGAAAATGTCCACTAGAACTCCATTGCCCACGGTGAATGAACGTGACATTGAAAATCACACCTCTCATGGTGAAGGACAGCAAGAAGTTTCCTCTCAAACTAGTCATTCTGGGGGTGGCGAGGTGGGTCTGGCGGTGGCGGCGGGGGTCCTGGGGGGGCAGGGGGGCGACGGTGGCAGGGGGGCGATGGCGCGGCGGGGCTTTGGTGGCAGCGGGTGCAGGTACGGCGGTGGCGGGGGGGTGGCAGGGTGGGTCCGGCGGCGATGGGGGGATCCTGGGGGGGCTTTGGCAGCAGGTGGGCTATAGTCCGCCCCCCCAACAGTCGGAGGGACAATGAACCGGCCCCCTGTTTAAAAAGTTTGAAGACCCCCTGGGTTAGATACATCCATTGGCAGTTTATGGTATTTATAAAATGTGCAGGGTTCTAGTGCTATTATTCGCTCACTGCTGAACGTTAAAAATACAATAAAGTGGAACCAAAATTTCATGTATGTTAGAAATTCGACTAATGGTTTTACAGTTTACTTTGAATTTTAGGCAACAATGGAGGTACATTTGAAAACTTCTTCTGTCCCAATATCATCAGATTGAACCAATACAGCACATACCTCTGTCAAGGTTCCGCTACTGCAGGGACCCCTTAACCTTCCTTTGGGAGATCTATGCCTCTCCTCAAAGCCCCTCCCGTTCCAGGAGATCAAGTCCTTTTACAGCTTCTAATAGCATGGGTGTAGGCTGTAGACGTGGTGAATAAGTCACTCCAAACTCCAGGGTAAACAACAGCACTTTACTTATAATATTAGCGTTTTTACTTAATAGAGTGGTTATAATCCAAAAGCAAGTATGAAAACAAACAAACAAACAATTCAATATTCTCTAGTATAACTTCAGACTACCTATTTGCTATGCAGCCAGTTTCTCTTTCTCTCTCTCTGCTTCTCTCTGCTGTTTCTGTGCTTCTGCTTCCAGCTCTCTCCCAGCACACACTAACTGCTAGCTGGCCACACCCCACATATATAGTCTTCCCAGGACTGGAAGGTTATAACCATGTGACCTTGCACAGGAGAACTAATTCTTAACTTCTATTGGGCGAACTAAAACTCTCAAACTCCCCCTCCCATCCAAGTGTTTGGGCCTTCAGGCTTCACTACTCGAGGGAAGTGTTTGGGCCTTCAGGCTTCAACAAACTCAAGCCTGAGTAGGCCTCAATCCCTCACAACCTCATAGTGACCTTTTTAGCAGACCTTGTTCTGCTAAATTCTGACATTAAGGCTAAACATCAACTTCAGGATGAAATTACTGCTCAAAAAATTTATATTTACCTTTTTGAATGGAAATCTTATCACAAATATTGGCTTTGATTAACTGTACAAGAGCTATTTTAAAGCAAAATGACTTACGGGTGCTGAACTTCCAGTGCTTAAAAAATGCCACTATCAAACCTAAGAACTCTGAATATGTCAAGGATTTCAACATCTATTCTTGAATAAAGACAGGGGTTGGTTTTTCTTTTTCTTTTTCTGCATTTCCTCTCAACTAAAACCTTTTCGGTATCTGCCTTCGTTATGTTCATGACAAGTCTTTAGAGAAGATGACTGACAACCTGCAGGTAATATGATGCCATCCCACTGTTATCCAGTCTGAATTTGCAGTTAAGTAAACCAGGCTTTTAGTTAGTTAGACAGAAAAATAATTTTAAAAAAGGAAGCTGCCTTGAGGGGAGACAGCTAGATTTTTAAACAAATAAAAAGATGCATAATTCAGTTTTAATGGGACAATTTCCCAAAGCTATGCTAACTATATCCACAAGTTAATTACTATTACTTTATTCATTTACTGTGTGTAATTTGCTCACTTACAAAATTAATAACACTATGCAAATGAACTCACACTCTACATAAGCAAATGCCTGTTTACAAATCACTCTATGGCACTCTTTGTCATAGGCATCCAAAGTATAATCAGTATTTTATTTATTTGTTTGTTTGTTTGTTTTTAAATGTCCCCCACCATTCTAACATAAACAACGTAAATGTGGTTTAAACAAATACATAGCCAATGTTAATAAAAAAAATTAAGACAATAACCATTAAGTATAAAATAGGCGTTAAAATACAAATGACAGTCACATCAAGAAAGATCCTAATTGCCATAAAAAGCTCAAATGAACATGATGGACTTAGCCTGGTGTCCAAAAGGTTACAAAGATGGTGCCAGGTGAACATGGCTCAGGAGGGAGTTTTGCATTTGCAACATTATTTACAACAATTAATTTAAGTGGAATATTACCAAAGGGTTGGACATCTAGCATTATTGTCCCAATTTATAAGAAAGGTGAGCGAGGGGATCCACAAAATTACTGCCCAATAAGTCTACTTGATGTACCTGCTAAAACGTACGCACGGCATCTCTTAAACAAATTAAATGATTGGGTTGAAGAACATCAGGTTTTGTCCCCGATGCAGGCAGGCTTTCGCAAGGGGCACAGCATGATAGATCAGTGCTTTGTCCTGAACTATCTTATTCAAAAACATGTAAACAGTCCCCCCCAAAAGCTACATGTCACATTTGTAGATCTTTCATCTGCATTTGATTCGATAGACTGACAACGCCTATGGAAGAAACTAGATGCCATCTCAACTGATAAACGCTTGCTGCTTCTTATCCAACAACTTTATACTAAAACTGATATAAGAATCTGAGTTGGCACAGCAGGTTCCCTTTCTGACCCAATACCAACAGTAAGGGGAGTCAAACAAGGCTGCATCCTGGCACCACTCCTATTTAATCTTTACATAAATGACATCACACAGGAGCTTTCTTCTTCTGCCAACTTCCCTCCTATGGTTGGGAAACAGAAGGTCCCAGTCCTGCTCTATGCAGACGATATGGCTCTTAACTCATTAACCCAAATTGGCATGAGAAAATTACTCACCAAATTTGGAAATTACTGTAGGCGGGAAGGCCTATCCATCAATTACAGTAAGACAAAAGTGGCTGTGTTTGCCAAAAGGCATGAGCTGCATAAATGGACCTTGGATGGACACAGTATCAAACAATGCCGCTCATACAAGTATTTAGGGCTTAATTTCTCCGAAAACACTCTATGGCATACCCATTTTGAAACAATTACATCTTCAGCTGCTCGTTTATTGGGACCTATAAAGAAACTGCACTATACTGAGGGCTATCATTTAGTAGAACCAACCCTAAAGGTCTTTGTAGCCAAGATTGTGTCCCACCTTTTATACGGTGCACCAATCTGGGGCAGCCACTGCAGAAACGAACTTGAGGTAATACAAAACAAGTTCTTGAGAATGCTCTTGGCAGTATCACATAGTACACCTGGCGCATTACTAAGAACCGAATTAGGTCTCCCTTCCTTTAAAGCACGCATACATAAATCCATAATACTGTATTGGAAAAAAACTCAACTCACTGCCAGAACAGCATTTAGCAAAATTATGCCTTCTGGACCTGCAGAATAGAGAAGGTTGGGTAAAATCTTGCAGATGCCTGATGCTGAACTACTCAATTCCCTCAATAATGACAGTGCAGGATGTATCTGATCATAAGATCCGAGATATTGTGTTTGGTGAAGATGCCAAAAGAGATCTCAAATACATAAAAAACCATAAATCTGCCACTTGGTACACCAAAATTAAAACAGACCATAAAAGGGCAAGCTAGTTGCAAGAATTAACATTCTTTCCTGTCAGGCATGCTTTCACCCAGCTCAGATTTGAAATGATCCCCACTGAGTACTTGGCTGGAAGATTTTCCAACAGACCTGTAAAGGAGCGTCTCTGTATATGTGAAGCAGGGCATATCGAAGATCTTGTACATTACATTCTATACTGCCCACTCTATAATTCACCTAGGGCTAAATTTATATCTCCTTTCCAGGACATGTTGGAAGGTCAGTCAGACGACTTTAAAATTAGATGGCTGTTAGCTGACATGGATAAATTTATCAGTTATAGGATTGCTTTATTTGCACTAGCTGCAAGAAAAATAAGGGCTGCCTTTGTAGGCCAAATTACTGCCAAACCCTAAGGGAGCAGCACAGAAAGAACGTTTTAAATTCCGACCATTTTACTGTATTTTTGTTTTATTTTATTGTATTAAATGGTTTTTGCAGTCTGTAACTGTATTGTGATGGTCATTGGCTATAAGCAATAAATTGTGTTACTACTTAAACACACATATTTGCAATGGTTTTTAACTGCTGTCCTGAGTGATGGCTAGAGATGGCTTTGCTCGTTTTCCAAATGCAGAATATGGACTCTGGGGATGCTTTCCAGATGAGGCTTTTATTGTGCAATAGTGTTGCAGCTTACAGAATGGTGCTTGAGTCATAACAATATATTGAACTGGATGATTAAGGCTAGTAAAGAATGTATGTCTTCTCTCATGATTTCTTGTTATGATTCTGCCTTAGTATATGAGAGTTCACAAGGTATCAGGTTAATCTGAGACAAATCCACATCAGGGTTGTAGATAGGTGGCCTTGGTGATGGCTTTCATGACAAGTCTATGATTTCCTGTACCTGTCTGAAAGACTCTTGTCCTGGATCCAACAGCCCTGGTTTAGAATCTGAGGCAACACCACCTTTTTAGTCATAGACTTTTATTCTTCAGCATCAGGTGTAATAAAAGGTTTTCCGTGACTGTTTATATTAATTTACTTTAAGGGTTTATAACACAAATTCATAGAGAGAACCAATGTTTTATTGTGTAATTTACATTATTTCAAAATGCGATGAACGGCTTCTATAGGACCTCCAAACCAACTTTAGGTTGCTTCCCTTTTGTCCCTCACTGAAACAAAAGTTTAAACTTCTGACTCTTGGAGTTCAAATGGCTTTTGATGCAAGCTTTATAACTTTTAAGTATACCTCTTTGTCATCAAGCAGGGTGAGTCTGTTGTCATCATGCTCCAGGGGGAAAGAAGCACTTGGGGTTGGCTCTCAACCTGTATTTCATATTTCCCCCCTCAACCTACTAAACTAGACTAGATGACTACCGTACTTAGCTGCTGAAAAGGAAAAAGGAAAAAGGAAAAAAAAAGTCTGTCAGACACTGAAAGCTCTTCTGTGCTTCTGCTCTCCACAGTAATCACAAAGGAGTCAAGCAATAAGGTGCTTGCCCCATCTTTTGGCTTGAGCTAAAAGCACAAAAAGCATTTCTCTGGAGGTCAGACATGTTTCCTTCTAGGTCTTCCACCCTGACAACAATCATCCAATGTAAACAGAACTGCAGCCTATACAAATGAAGAAACCAAACATTAATTTTTGGAAAGCCAGAGGTGACTGAAATAAATAGGGGTTGAGACACTGATGCTCTATTAATTATAGAGATTTTAATTTTTTTCCCTCTGCAAACATTTTATTGCTGCTGTGTAAATGCAGCACAATTGATGTTCTCCACATTTTGCATGTAATCATAACTAATAGAGAGGGCATGAGGGAACTCTATAGTAATTTTTATTATGAATAATATGAAATCCCTAACTTTTATTTAGCATTACATCTAATTACACACCCAAAATATACTGGATGCCCCATCAGTAGACAAAGATTGTTGTTTATTTTTAATCCTCTTTGTTCAAATAGCTCTTTGAACAGTGCTTCTCGAATTAAACTACTGCGATCTCAATTTAGCATGGTAAAGGTATCATGCTAGCAAGAATCTCACTCTTACCCAAGCTCCCAGGCCTGGAAAGCCAAACTTACCTGAATGTAATGAAAGAGCCATAAAAATTCATCTCCTTTTGGAAGTGGCAAATCTTCCTGCAGCATTTATAGCTGTGGTGTATAGGGACCCATTTATTTCCAGGTTATCACCTTCCACCCACAGCCACATAAAAGAAAGGCTCAGGGAGTGACAGGAATCAACAAAAGACCTTATTTCTTCATGCAATGGCAGAGCAGCTCCTGGGAGAGCAGGGCAATTTGGAACAGTAGCTAAAGGTGGGAAAATGTCAACTATGTGTGGACACAAGGGCCTTCATGAAGATTATTTACAAAAAATACATGGTAGAAGCTTCTGAGCTATGCTTTCGGGCTATGCACAGTATATACTAACCTGGCAACAAGGACTACAACAAAAATGACTGCAATGGTAAGCAACAGGGTTACCAAACGGCCAAGATCAATCTGGACAATACTAGCATTTAATCTAGTTCAATATTTCAGACTATCTTCAACAATGAAATATTGTATCCAGGAATAAAACAGTATACATTGCCATGGTGTATGCACATTTAAGACCCTGCTTCACCGTTCTCTCATTCCCAACTATGGATGCTGTTCCATACTTGTAGAGATTTGAAAATCACAAATCTCATTATTCTGAATGTTGGGACTCGTAGGGATGTGAGAATCAGCAAAACTTGATCTCGCTGAAGTTCTCTAAATTGCATCACAAAGCTGGTTCCAACTCGAGTCTGTGTCAGATTCTGAGCTTTGTTTGCTTTTTTCACATGAAAATCAGTGCATATTTTTCAAAATGTATGTATCAATTATGTGCATCTTTGAAATGTGTGCATTTGTCTCCCATTGATTAAAGTGTATTTGTGCGCATTTTTCAAAAGTACGCATTTTTCCATATGAATTTTTCAAATGTACACATGCTGTTGAATTCAAATTTTTTGTCCCCAAATCACAATGAAAGCTCAGAAATATACAGACTTCGACTGCAGATTGCATCCGAGTCCATGTTCGGTCCAGAAGGTGTGAACTGGATAAATACTGATCAAAATGACCTGAAATGAATTTCTTATACATCCCTAACTGGGAGTTACCAAAATAATTTTTAATCACTTCAGTTGCAGAGAAATTTCATCTGATGAGAGGTAGTTTCTCCCTAGATTGTTTCCAAATACAGTCATGCCTTGGATTGAGAGCATAATTCGTTCCAGAAACGTGTTTGTAATCCAAAACACTCTTATATCAAAACGAAATCCCCCCAAAAAAATTTGTACAGAGATTTTTAATTTAAGCTGTACTACAAAGAAGTAGTAAATCACATCAGCTGTTTGTCCAATATCAAGTTATAAACAATTACCTGGTTTTACACACATGGAAAAGAAAAAAAATGACTCTGATTCTGCTAAGGTATCCAAAAATACTTTCTGCTGCCACATGTAGATATGCAGACCTCTAACTCCATGGATGATAGGAGATGAAATGGAGAATGTTGCCACAGGATGCCTATGGAGAGTTACCATAGGGCCTTCTATGTTTTAGGAGTAAAGTTCATTTTGTTCATTTTGCAATGAGTAAAGCTCATTTTGTTAGTAAAGGGGCAAATTAAGGGTTATACAGGATAGCATCCAACTGTGCCCCAGTGCTAGCGCTAATGATGTTGCGCTAGCATAAACCAACGCTTGCACAACATAACTAATGCTTGCTAGGACAATCAAGAAAAAGCAGCAATTTGTCACCAATTTTGGAGGCAAGTCACCACTTTTTCCCCACTGCCCTAACAAGTTCTAGTTTCATTGTGCAAGTGTTAGTTTACACTAGTGGAACATCATTAGCACTAGGGCACAGTTGAATAGTAACCCTAATAAATAAATAACTGTAACTACCGGTAAGTCCCTCAGATGAAAAGGAGCCTCACCCTTCCCCAACTGCTTCTCCTCCCTCCTCTGAGATTCTTGATGCATATTTATAAGGTAAATAACTTATCTGTAACTCCTACATGATAGAAAGTAGCAATTTAGGGATGATTTGAACAGAAACATTGTCCTAGGAGAACGGGTTAAGTACATCTTCCTCCCATCATGCTCTGCTCAAAATCACAGCCTGCCAAGGTTGATTTTCACTACAAACAATCCTGTTGGGGATTCATATACAGCAAACTTCTTTCTATTGGCTTCTTTATACTTCCATACTGGAACACATCTTGCTTTAAATACATTAGGGTTCAATTTGGAGTAACTGGCCCTAGACTCTACACAGTGTGGTTTTGTTCCTGCTAGATCAGGGCTCTCCAACCTTGGGTCCCCAGATGTTGCTGGCCTACAACTCCCAGCATACCCAGCCAGCATGGCTAATGGCAAGGGATTCTGGGAACTGTAGTCCAGCAACATCTGGGGACCCAAGGTTGGAGAGCCCTAATCTAGATGCTCCTAAAACTAAGTTCTCCCCCAATTTAAAATAATGAGAATAATCTGCAGTTATGCATTCAAGAAGAGTTTTGGAACTAGGAGACACAGGAGTCTAAGGGATGACCCACTAACTCAGACTGCAGTGTTCCTTGTCATATTCTCCAACAGCTTTTCCCTTCTCTGATGCCTGGTGATGGAAGGATTCTCTCATCAACAACACAGACCACCTAGTAAAGCTACTGCTATATCCCTACACTGTTCTTGTTCCATTAGTTCCCATGTTGCATGCTGTTAGTCCAGCTTGAGCCACTTCAGCTAGCACTATCATTTCTAGTTAATCACCCACAATGATGCTCTTTATTTAGGTGCATTTGAATGCTTGGATGACGGTGTATCACAACCACCACCTTTTGAACCAAAAGCAATGGTGGGTGGGATTATATTGTTAGCAAATAGCTCAGTTTTAGAGTGAACCAAACAGACCTCATCTTGGCCGAGGAACAGTAAGCTTGGTGCCTTTCACCCACCAACCTTGTTGAGGCAGAAAAAACACAGACAAAGGGATAAGCCAAACAGCTCTGCCATGTATGCAAGGCTAGATCAGGCATTCTCAAATTCTATTCAAAACTGCAGGTGTTAATATATGCCCCTAAGAAAAAAAGGGGGCAAATTAAGCAAGGTATGCATGTCTCACGCAATGGGCACAGGTAAAACAGCCATCTCTACATAGTATTCTTTTTGTATCAGGAATGTTTTTGCAAGAAGTACCATAAAGTCTTTTGTTTGGGTCAAGCATAGCCATTTCTAGAACATAGACAAGTTTTGCAAATCTTCAGTTATGGTGTCATACTGTCTGTGACGTCAATTCTTTTGAGTAAAAAGTATAAGAAGTTAGGTTTCCAGTAGCAAGGGGTGCCACCTTCCTAATCAGTACCAAGCCATGGTTTGAAGGGAAACCCAATTTGCTGTTACCACAGGCATTCTTGGGTGTTCGGGTCTCTCATGGAACCTCTACCCAAATTCTGGACCAATCTTCTTCCTGCATTCCGCTGCCTACTGCTTGTTGGGGAAGCCAGGGCTCCCTGAGAAGGTACAGGATACTGAGGTTCTGCCATTTCCTACGCTTAGTTTTTCCCCAAACAGCAGCTTGGTTGGGTAGATCTATGTTTCACACAGGGAAACACAAATCTCATTTTAAAAGGAATCATTTTGCTGGTCTCTCTCCAGTCCTGGAGTTTCAATGCTTCCCAGTTTCCAGTCTTCAGGAAAGGGCTTTTGTCTAGGGAAAGTTATACAGCTTTTGGAGGTTCTTCTATAAATGTATCCTCCATCCCCTCTTTCTGAGTAATCCCTGTTTTCTGAGTAAGCATGTATAGGTAAGGTGTGTGTGTGTGTTTTGCAAAGGTAATTTGGCTCTAACCTTTAAGTTGCTCTTGGTCAGAGCCCAAAACACTTTTGTGCAGCCCACCTTGGTGGCAGGGATCATGCTTGAGGCCCCTATTTGAGTTTGGTGCATCTCTGGTGTCCCTTCCTTGAACCATTGTGAAGAAGACAAGTTCTTTGAAGAGTCTGTCTTGCCCCACAACCTGGTTCGGAGGTTTTCATAGGCAAGAGACACTAGAGAAAGGTGTACAAATTGCATGAGTATGTTTACAAGCTCCAGGTAGATCCCTAGCCATATAGCCTTGTAAACTATAGTGAGTGAATGCGTGATGTAGCCCGATCACAACCCCTTTCCCTTTAGCTTAGGGTTCCTTCCAACCTGCCCCCTTCCCTCCACTCCCAGCTCTCACCCCATTTGTATATTTATTTTATTTTATTTTAATTTAATTTAATTTAATGTTAATTAACTAATTAATTATATCTTTTAATCGCCCATCTGGCCGGCCACCCGGCCACCCTGGGCGATGTAAAACAGAATAAAATACAATAAAACACCATTAAAACACCATTAAAACACCATTAAAACACCATTAAAACAAACACAATTAAAACAATATAAAAGTTTTTTTAAAAAAAATCCTAACCCACCCCATATTCCCGCCTGAGAAACCACATTTTTAAAGCATGGCGGAAGCTCATCAAGGAGGGGGCATGATGAAGGTCACTGGGGAGGAAGTTCCATAACTTGGGGGCTGCCACAGAAAAGGCCCTCTTCCTAGTCCCCACCAGCCTGGCTCCTCTGGCTGATGGGACAAGGAGAAGGCCGTCCGTGGCAGACCTTGTTGAGCGGCCTACTTGATGTTGCTGGAGGCGCTCCTTGAGATAGACTGGACCAGAGCTGTATAGGGTTTTAAAGGTCAAAACCAACACCTTCAATTCAGCCCGGCAAGCAACTGGTAGCCAGTGTAACTCCTTGAGCACTGGAGTGATGTGATCTCGCTGGCGGCTGCCTTTAACGAAGCAAGCCGCCGCGTTCTGTACCAGCTGTAGTTTCCGAACTGTCTTCCAGGGTAACCCCACGTAGAGTGCATTACAGTAGTCTGTCTAGGCGAGAGGAGACCAAGGCATGAACCACCGATGGGACCAGATGATTAGGAAGGTAGGGGCGCAGCTGCCGTATCAGATGGAGTTGATACAGCGCCGCCCGGCTCACAGCTGACACTTGAGCCTCCATGGACAGCTGGGAGTCTAGAATGACTCCCAAGCTGTGGACCTGGACCTTCAGGGGTAGATGTACCCCATTCAGCACCAGGTCAACATCCCCTAACCTCCCCTTGTCTGCCACCAGAAGTACCTCGGTCTTATCAGGGTTCAACCTTAGCATGTTCCTTCCCATCCAGCCACCTACTGACTCCAGGTTGACAGGGTCTCAACAGCCAACCTCGGTGAGGACTTGAAGGAGAGGTAGAGCTGCGTGTCATCCGTATATTGATGACATCGCACCCCAAATCTCCTGATGATAGCTCCCAGTGGCTTTAGGTAGATGTTAAATAACATCGGGGAGAGGATGGAACCCTGCGGCACCCCACAAGTGAGCAGCCGAGGGTCTGAAGCCTCCTCCCCAAGAACCACCCTGGAGAAGAACCTTAAAACAGCCCTGTTTCCCTAGTTTCTCCGCAAAAAACGCAGTGCGGGGGTCCAGCTCGCCGGTGCAGGTCCCCGTCACGTCACTTCTGGCCAGCCGAAAGTGACGCGACGCACGGGACCAGCACGGCGGGCTCGAGGCCGCGTGCCGAGGGAGCCCTGGACCCGGTAAGGCCCCGCAAGCCTCTGGTGGGCGTGACATGAGCGGGGCCGATTTCGGCCCGCTACACCCGCCACAAGGCGAGGGGGTACATCCCTAACGAGGGAGGCATTCACCACTGCCCTGATCCCCTCACCCAGTCTCTCCCTGCAGCTCATAATGAGCCAGGACGGGCAAGGATCAAACAAGCAGGTGGTCGGCCTCAAGATGAAAGCACCTTGTCCACTTCATCAGAAGGAAGCAGCTGGAAACGATCCCAGAAAACTGGTCTGCCACTGGTCTCCTCCTGCTCACTCCCTGTGTCCACGACACACAAAATCGCACTCCTAATCTGATCAATTTTATCTGCACAGTGCTTTGCTAAAGCCTCACAGGAGGCTTTGGACCGTTCCAATGGATCCGGAGCAACTGGACCAACCAGGCTCCAAACCACTTGGAACAGCCTCCTGGGGCAGCACTCCACAGACGCGATGGAGGCAGCATAGAAATTCTTTTTTGCCGCCTTCACCGCCACCTGGTAGGCTGAAGATACAGCTCTAGCCTGTGTCCAATCGTCTTCGGAGCAGGATTTACACCATCGGCGCTCTAGCCTTCTCACCTCCCATTTCAGAGCTCGCAACAATGGAGTAAACCATGGTGCCATGCGAGCTCTGTTCAGGTGAAGAGGGCGCTTCGGGGCAACTCAGTCTAATGCCCTGGTGATTGCAGTGTTCCAGTCATCCACCAGGGTCTCAACCGAGCTACCGTTTGCGTGCTTCAATTCCCCAAGCGCATTCAGGAATCCATCCGGATCCGTAAGATGCCTGGGGCGGACCATCCTAATAGGTCCTTCACCCTTGCAGAGGGATTGTGGCACCGAGAAATCCAACCCCACCAGATAGTGATCTGACCATGACAAGGGGGCGGTGGATATATCCCCAATTTCCAGATCATTTCCCCTCTCTCCAGAAACAAAAACCAAGTCTAGAGCCTAACAGGCTACATGGGTAGGTCCAGTTAATACAGGGTGCAGCTCTCAGGAAGCCATGGTCTCCATAAAGTCCTGAGGTGCCCCCGTGAGGGCGGCCCCCGAATGCACATTGAAGTCCCCCAGCACCAATAGCCTGGGGGACAGCACACGCACATTGGAGACCACCTCTAGCACCTCAGCCGGGGAGTCTGTCATGCAGTGGAGTGGACGGTACACGAGCAGAATCCCCAGACTGCCCTTGGGACCCAACCTCCAGTACATGCACTCAATAAACCTGGTCTCCCAGAGAGGGAGTCTGGTAAGGACCAAGGACTCCCGGTAAATAACAGCCACTCCCCCTCCCCGTCCCCCAACCCTTGGTTGCTGGGCATACGAGAAACCAGCTGGACACAAGGCCGCCAGAGTTGGAGCAGAATATTCCTTTTCTTTTCCTATTCCCATGAGTGTTACAGACTCTGCATTACCTAATCCCCTCCTTCTTGTGCTATCATTCCAACCTATTCCTTCCCCTGCAGATCAGACTGTTGATGTATGTCCAGAGCCTGATTTTGGGTTACAGAATGGGCCTTGCTGTGAACATAGCTAATTTCGCTACAACAGGTTACAGTTCTCAGAGATGGTTTGCAGCTTCATCCTTAGTATTATGTTTCTGTTCAGAATGCATTGCTTTACCAAGTTACATTCCTCATCAACTTGTGCATTTTAAGTTCATGATAGTAATCAATAAATGCGAAGTGCTTTTATCCTGAAATCTCTGTGTATGTGGATAGTTTTGTATAACTTTGGTTGCTATAGATGCTCTATTGACAATCTTTAAAGGAACTTTTAAGCAAATGCATGTCTCATAGAACATGCGAAAGTTCATACATGTGTCTAGTGGAGCACATTCAGTAACAATATTCATGATGTCAAATGCCTGGAATTTCTGGCATCACAACTACTGCCAATTTCAGTCTCTTCTCTTCCTTTACAACAAGGCACAATTACTATTATAAAAATATTATAACTTACTACATGTTGTGAGTTCAGACATCTTGGGTCAGATGGAAGTCTCACACAATTAACAAATTTCTCTCTCTCCCCAATTCTTTTTAAATGTTTTCGTTTATTATACAAGTACAAGAAAAAGAAAGAAATTTTGCTACTATTCCCTGTCCTCTGCTGAAAATAAGCCTATTAACAATAGGCCACATATATGCCAGAATTTGAGAGGGAGGGGAGAGAAGGAGGAGAGAATGGGAGAGGTGAAGTGAGAAAAGATGAAGGAATGCATGAAATCAATCCCTATTCCACAGGCATTGACCTCCAGAAGAAGAGAGCAGGCTTGATTTTACACATGAATTCATTAAAAGCGCTATGTGCAGAGCTGGTCCTCAAAAATAAGCTACAGTGCAGATAGCACAAGTCAGATACCTGTTAAATCTTTAGCTCACACTGACCCATACTAAACTAGCAGCAGAGACCAGCTGAAAGGTGCCAAAGCAAACCCCAAGAATGAGCTACAAGGTGATGATAAAAGAAGAGGTTACATCCTAGTGGAATCTACAATACATTTAACTCTACTGACACTGTATTAATTGCTATATGGTTTCCTTTCAGACCAATGTTAAACTTCCTAAGGAAATTAATTTCTAAAATTCTCTGTCTCTTCAGAGCTGTACTGAAACAAGGACACTGGCTCCTTGTGCCTATCAAGTGGCAAAACATTGAGCAGGAAATTTTAATACAAGGTTCCACATTTAGCTTGTTCTTGTGCTTACATTTTCCCCTCATATGAGCTTTGGAGAATAAATGGTTTTAACACAGCCCAACTTTCACAGAGAGTAAACTGCAAAGCATACCTTATCTAGAAAACCTGCATAAATAAAAGAAAAAAAATCTTATTAACTTCCAGTGCAGACCCAATGTGACTGTCTTTTAGCCACATAAGAATCAGATTATCCCAGCAATGTCCCACTTACTTGATGCATTTACATTCAGTGTATAGATACCTAAAATCACAGGAGTCAGACAATTCTACTTAAGAAAAAACCATGAACTCAAGCATTGTCATGTCCTACCATCAGATTAAATCACCACCTTGCCCTACATTTCTAGCAGTTTTTTCCTTTGCTGGGAAAATACAGGGTGCCTTTTTGGACACAGGGCACTCAACGAGTTGAGTACTGAATGAAATGTAGTATACACACAGATCTTTGGGGGTATGCCCTAAAGATATGCAACCTTCCTTTCAGATTTTAATGGTATTCCCAGCAGTATAAATAGGTATCACACACACAGCATGAACTACAGAAGTAGTGTGTGAAAGAGGAAAGACTTAGTGTTCACTGAAAGCAAAGACAATGATGTTGAAAAACACTATGGAAAACACAGTGTTTGGTAATACAACCAGACTGAAATCTACCCGCAAGCTATCATAAGCAAAAAATGAAATCCAACAGGCATTATTCTCTAGCGACCTGATAACTACTGGCATAATCAAAATGATTAAGAAAGGCCTGACCAAGGAAATGATGTAGCCTTTAAAGCTGGTGTGTGCAATTGTTTTTGGGTTTTTTGCTATAAGTGGAAGTAGACTATCCAGAAATTGTGGATTGCAGCAGTAACAGAGATTGTCTAAATGTGAATTAGTGCTGCCATCTAAAGTTCATTAAATGATATGCAGTTTGTTTAATGCTACATAATAGCAGAATATCAGAATATCTCAACAACATTCAAGGCTTTACTACGCAATCAATCAAGGTGTGACACAACCACCTTCATACTATTAGACTTCTCAGAGATAATCATGCAAGTTCTAGTCAGATTTGGTTTCTGGGGGGTGGATGAGTAAAATAATCTTACTGCGCAGTAGGGCAACCTTTAAGCAAAATTCAGTATAGCTTTGTGCCAGTTCAGAAGAGAACCTCACAGTTGGAGGAATCTTGGGAACTGAAAACAAGCTTCCACCCATCATATTGCAATTGTGGTCCTGCATTGTTACTGTAAAGCAAAGTAGTGCTAATCTAGCAAAATTATATGGAAGAATGTGTCAAGAATGCACCAGGAAGCCTTTTTGAATTAGAAATATCTCACACAAGGAGCATGCTCATTAGAAATAGACAAATGGAATTCTGTTCCCACCAAATATTCACATCACGGGCACTAGTCATCACATCACACATTCATACAGCCACATTCCAAGCTATCACCACATAATCACTGACTATTAGCTGGAAGAAGAATTACATTTTCCTGGTAACAAAATATTATTATTTGAAAGCTTGGAAAATACAGTATCCCTGCAACAGAAGCACAGCCCTAGAAAATGTTTGGATCCCTCACAGCAAATAGACAACACTTGAACATTTACTGTCTAAAAATCACTTCCATAATCTGGAAAGGACCCAAGAGAAACATATAAACATGAACAAGAAACATCCAGCATGTCAACTGTACCTGCAGGAGCAACTCTTTTTCAACCACTTCTTCTGTCTTGCTGATAAGCCGTTTCTGCAATGCATGTATCTTCTGTATCAACTCATAGGTACTTGGGTCGCTGGCCTGCATGAGAAATATACTTTTTTAGTTGCAAGCTCTGTGTCTTGCAGCATGTGCCTGATTGCTTATAACTGAAAAACAGAATATCTTCCCTTCCAAACAAGAGCAGCCTTCTTACAGAATAAAACTTAAATTTTAGAGCTCTTATTTATTACCTTAGCAACATGAACAGACTGGAAAGAAAAGGGATGTTCATACAGGCAGTCTGAGACAGTCTGTGTGGACATCTCCCACTGCTCAGGCTACCAACCTGGAGAATATCAGGCTTAAATTGCTCCCACAGAGAATAATCATGGAGATCTTCATATGCAGTTTATTTAGGTTTTGAAAAGATAATGTCCAGACAATGAAGTATCTTGTGCATATCAGGGCATAGTTACATGGTAGTTATCTCCATTAGGTACTTTGTCTTCTGGCCAGTAGTTCAAGAACCAATCAGTCTGGATTGTAGTATCCATACTATATTTTAAGTTCTGGTTCTTATGGAATAGATAGGAGGCAAAAGATTGTGTTACCACAATGCTTCAGAGTGACTGCTGTCATCAATTACTTCCAAAGGTGGCACTCACATGGAAAATTGTGTTGACATGCACATTGTCCCAGAACAGTTTATCAACACTGATCAACATTAGAGTGGTTTGCCTTGGGGCATCTGCCATTCAGCTGCAGGGCAGCCTCTTCAAAATGTGAAAGTTTAGCCATTGCAACAAGCTGCAAGAAAAATCTCCTATAACAGCAATGTCCCAGAAGAAAAGGGAGTTCTATAATAATGCAAGCAATTACAGGGTTTTCCAGCAGGTAAAGTGGGGAGAGGGGAATATTAGCAAACCATATTTTCCTTATATATGCTATACTATTTTCACCTAGTGATCCTAAAGGAGATGAACTGCTTGTACTTTTATCCAGTGTTCCACAACCACAAAATATAAGTTGCCTAGAACACGTTGACAGAGGTTTCCTAGAATCCTCCCATCTTTTCACACAAATGTATCCAATTATTTAAAGAATTGCTAAGGACTGAAAAAGTGAAGAGTTGTGCCATTCTCAAGCTAAAGTGTGGACTTGTGGAAATGAGGTAGATGTCCTATTATTTGTTTTCGATATGTCTCAATGTCTGAGACACTGCTGCAAATTATTTCACCTTGTTTTTGCTATATAGTGGGTTCCAAAAGCTGTTCCAAAACCCACTAGTGACCTAGGGTTCAAAAGCTTTATTTCCTGTTATGACATTTACAATGCAATCCTATACACCTCTACTCAGAAATAAGCCCCATTGCGTTCAATGGGACTTACTCCCAGGTAAGCGTGTATAAGTCTTACTTATATATTAGCAAAATTCCCATTATCATAATGGATGGAAGGAACTGAAGGATGGCCTTCTAATTCAAGCCAGGAAGGGAGGAAGAAATGCATACACAAAAACACACTGCAACCCCCTAGGATCCCTATCAGGACTGCAACTTCCTATGGAATCCATATCAGCAGAGGATAATTGGTCACCCAGAGTCAGAGGTAAGCCACAGGTTTTGCCTTCACCACAATTTTGGCTCCACATTCAGTACTTTATTTTTCACCCAGGAGTGAATGGCAACCATTATGGTAGCCCCCCGACTATGGAACAAGCTCCCCCCTGAGGCCCGCCTGGCGCCAACTCTATCATCTTTTTGGCGCCAGGTTAAGACTGCCCTCTACGTTGAGGCTTTTAATAATCAAATGGTATACGGCAGGGTGGTACATTCTTTTTAGCGGGCGTGTTTTATTAACTAGTTTTAGTGATGTTTTTAAAATTGGTTTTAAATTTATCACGTTTTCATTGTTTATATTTTTAACTGTCTTTTATTGTATTTTTTTAATTGATTGTTGTACACCGCCCAGAGAGCTTCGGCTATTGGGCGGTATAGAAATGAATGAATGAATTATTTTTTATAAGAGAACCTAGTGGGCCCCAATATCTAGAACAGGGACATGTTTTGCTCTACTTGTGCCCTAGATTAGATTGCAGCCTTTTCACTTAGTCCCATAGAATTGAACCAAGCTTGCTTTTATTGGCACAGACCCATCTACAATTCCATTTCTTTGTCACATTTGAATGTCAAAAGAGATTCAACCCAAGAACTGCCATTTATATATAAGATTTAGACATATAGCTTACTCTATTCCAATAGCTCAGGGCAGGTCAAAACAAATATTTCTCCAGTATAAGCAATTGCTCAGCATTTTAATAAAATCATCTTGGTTCCATGTTTTTTACTAGAACTGAATTATAATATACTTTACTATCTACTTCCAAAGAGAAAAGGCAAGAATACTTTATCAGTTAAGATATAGTGTCAAAATATCAGAATTGACTACTGGGCAAGTCAGTATAGCCAAACCATTCAGCTGGACGTCTTCAGGAACATGAATGTTACGAGTCTAATTTGGGAGGTCAGATGAAGAATCTTTGGCATGGCATACAAGACAAGACCAATGTGCATGCAAAACAGAAATCTCAAATAGCTTGAGAAATGTTCAGATGGATTTGGCCCACATTTAACAGATTTGGATTGATTTATTTAGCTTTCAGTTTGGCAGCTAAGGAGTGTACATGCTTACAACACAATATACACAATGCTATATTATTTACTCAGATTCTTCTCCCACTTGTCCACCAAAAATTATAGCTACCCATTCTGGTTGACTTGAACTGCTCTACTTTCTGATCTGATTCACACGACCAAAGAGCCAAGACACGGCAATCCCCACAGTCAAGGGTTGAATATGCAAAATGCTGATCAGCTCATGCCGCAGCTCACCTTGAGTTAAACAACCCACGGTGGGCTGCTTGATCTCTGTACTCCATCCTATACAATATTCCACAGTTGACAATGGAAAGGTCATTCCTTTTCTAAGGTAGAAATCTCTATGAGCTGTTTAATTACTTCATTCTTCTGTCCAAGCCATTCTTAGACCCAGTTCACATGATCACCGCAGCCCACTATGGCATCCATTTTGAATATTCAACCCCTGGCAAGGGGTTGTCATGGTTAGTCATGCTGTCTGAACCTGGGTGGCATGGGTTATTTGAGAGTAGTTTCACCTTCAAGCAACCTATGCTGTCCGGGTTTGGATGACATGACTAACCTTCCTGGGATTGAATATTCAAAATGGCTGCCCACCTGTGCTGCAACCCATTGTGGCTTAAATCAGCCACAGTGGGCTGCAACGATCATGCAAACCAGCCCTTTAAGTCTTGCCTTCATACCACTCTATTTTCTGCTTGGGGTTTGATCAGTTTTCATTTTGCAAAGCTTTCTCCAATCATACATTATGGAAGCAACACAAAAATAACCCCCAAATGCATTGTTCATATAAAGCCTTTCTGTCATTAATCGCTGTAGAATACAGTATGTAAATTTTAGCCTGTCTGCCCTTTGTGATGTCAATTTGCATAACATTAAAACAAAATACGCTTTGTACCATGCTACATATTTGAAAATCTGGGCTTTTTGGAATGTGACATCGTACCTCTAATTTTCGCCATCTGTGAACATTCATGGGATTCTCCAGCTCTTCCTCCAAGGCTCTACAGCGTGTCCGTTCCTTCAGTAACTCCTTCTGCATATGATAAACTTCCTGCCTTCAAAAAGAGAGCCACACAAACATTATGACCTCTGCAAATAAGCCCATACAGCAACTTGTATATTAACTCACTCCCCTGATGAAAGAGATTTGTGTAACCATCTCTATCTCAGCACCATTCTTCTTTACCATTTATTCAACAGTAGTTTCAATTACTCAAGCAAAACATTTCCAGCATTTATTATTGTAGAAGAGTGTCATGAAGCAAGCAATGCTATTTTCAGATATCCCACTGTCTGGATGTGGAAGAGAGTGCCTTGAGAGGTGTTGGCTTCCCCTTTGCTGCAGGTATTTAAGCAGAGGTTGGACAACCATCTGTCAGGGATGCTATAGCTGCATCCTACATTTCAGAGCCTGCACTGAACGGAGGATTGGACTAGATGATCTCAAAGATCCCTTCCAATTCTGATTTACCTCTTGCCAAAAACAATGATAAACTATCCCCATTTACTGAAGGCAGCTGTTCATAGGTATCTCTAATATGCAGGGTACCAGCATGAACATTTGTCGCAAAGGCTTTTTTACTTATGAAATTGGAAGTTGGAATTATGGTTTCAAAAAACAAACACAATACTATGTGGTAAAAGAAAACACGGTAAGTGCAGAAGATATTACCTAGGACTTGAGGTCATATGAGTGACCAGGGATGGCAAAATATAGATGAAACTGGCAAAATATCATATTTATGCCATCACACCTATTATCAGAAGAAGATAAACACAAGTTCAATCCAGCCTGTCATGCTTAGACGTAACATGCCATGACTAACTTAAATCCCACTGATTACAACTGGTCTACTCTAAATATGATTAAACCTCGATCCAATCCCAAACCAACCTAACTAATCTTATTGTTGAGAATTTCTCAGACATTCCATGTAACTTATAGTACTGAGTGTTCACTGAAGGACACAAACTGCAGGCTGTTTCAAAGCAAGCAAACCCTAGAAGCTTAGTGTAGTTAGGAAAATATAAAATGGATTGCTCTCCCTGGCAGGTTGCCAAAGGCCCAGTTATATTTCTATTCATAGTATTCCAGCTAAATGCTGGAACCGAAAAATTCCCACCCATCATCATCTTTTCACTAACTTAACCTGCTTCACATATTATATGGTAAAGATGTACCTATAAAAGATTTTAATGTATGCCTAAAAATGAAATGTAATCTGTGCACATGAAAAATGTGTATTTGCAACCATGTGTTTCTCCTACAAGTACAGAAAGGAGCTCACATTGACTGAGGTTCATTTTCTGTGTAGAACAGTGCAACTACATAATGGACATATAAACACCACCCTGTATCAGAAACCTACAGGTCGTTATAGATACCTACATGCTCCAGTTTCTTCCCAGAACACATCACAAAAGCTGTTGTCTACATCCAAGTCTTAGGATACATCTGCATCTGCTGACTCATCAGACAGAGACTCACAGCTTAAGGATCTAAATCAGGCATTTCTCAGACTACACTACCCATCCAATAAAGTGAAAAAACAGTTCAACAGGGCCTGGCTAATACCCAGGAATAATCTACTACAGGACAGATCCAGAAGAGAAAACAGCTGACCACCACTTGTCATCTATAGTTCCCAGCTAAGACCACTCAAACGTATCAACAGTAATCTACAACCCAACCTGGACAATGACACTTCCTTCTCACAGGCCTTGAATGGTAGGCCTGTACTTGCTTGCAGTGCAGACAGCTTCCCAGCCTAAAAAGGATACTAACCAGCAACAATAGACTTTGCAACGGAGATACAGACACAGGAACCAGACCCTGTGGCAGATGCAGATGTGAATTCTGTCCCCATATCTACTCTAGCAAAACTTAATAATGCCATCCACAACATCAAGAGTTCATACACCTGCTCATCTTTCAATGTATGCCATCATTTGCCAGCAATACTCTATGTAGTATTGCTGGCAAATGATGGCATATATCACATTGAAAGATGAGCAGGTGTATGAACTCTTGATGTTGTGCAGGGGTGGACAACACATGGGCCACAGGCCACATACACCTCCACCAACCCATCACTCCCCAAATTGGGGGGGGGGGATTATGGAAACATGGTGTCCAAAGCTCTATGGAGTGTCAAAAGGGTCAAAATTAGCTTAGGGTCAAAATTAGCTTATAAGCAAGCTAATTTTGACCATTTTGGCATTCCATAGTGCTATGGATGCTTTTTTTCCCCCAGTGCCCTGCAGAGTGCAGCCCGTGAAGGAATCTGGGGAGCAAAAATGGCCCCAAAACCTTTCACAACTGCCTTACTGCATTCTACAAAGGATAAGCAGAATAAATAAACAGAAATCAGGGATGGCAGTGTTCAGAAACCAGCGGGAGAATATGTCAACCTCAATGACCTTAAGGTGGCCACTTTGAACAAAGAATTTCAAAGACAGATATCAATGCAAAATTGCTGCAATACAATTCATCATGAAATTCAACTCTATTTCCTGTGGTTTGAACAAAGTTTTTTTTATCACATTGACTGGGTTCACATGATACGACAATCCACTGTAGGTAACTAGCCACTCATGGAAGTATAGTATTGAAATGGTAGAGGACAGTGAGAACCGTCAGTTAAGCAATTAAAATCCAGAGGATCACATTGCTAAGGAGGTGATATTGTCACCACCCACTTTTGGAGCACCTACTTTCGCCGCTTTTTCCCCTGTACTTTTCAGTTGACAGCTAGGCAACTGACAGCTGGCAACTGTGCCCAAATTAGCCCATTTGCAGTCTCGCCTTGTCAGTTTCTATGTATGTCACCTACTCCACTTCAGGGCTACCTTTGACAGCTGAAACTTACAAGGCCATTGACAAGGCAAGACTACTTACATCGGACAGCCATAAGTGCACACTTCCACACTGTGAAAGATTGACCAAAATTTTTTTTTTTTTAATGATCTGCACAGCTGTGCAATTTTCAGGAGCTGAAAAAATTAAAAATTAAATCCCACCTGTGCTTTTTTGAATCTCCTAAAAATAAAATTAAAAAACAGTGGCAAACAAAAAGGTGTAGCAATCAGAGCAGGGAGGGGGAGACAAGATGGGCTCTGCTGCAAAGGACACTGGGATACTGGCTGGAGGACCGAGGAGGAAGGAGTGGGAGAACAACCCACAGTTAATGGGCTCATTATTGTAATGATGTCTGTGTTATCAGTCAACAATGTTTTGTGAGAGACAACTGTTAAGGTAATCATCAGGCCTGTGGCTTACGCTGGCTCAGCTTGTCTGAGCATGGAAAGCTAAGCAGGGTCAAGCCTGGTTATTACTTGGATGGGAGACCCCTCCTCTAGTTTCCTGCATTAAGCAGGGGGTTGGACTCGATAGCCTTGTAGGCTCCTTCCAACTCTATGATCTATGAATCTATGTGGCAGGGAAACATTTAGCCATGCCTCTTTTTTCCTGATTTGTAGCATTGTCCTCTCACTCCCAACTGGGTGAGCTATATTTCCCCATATTATTTTCTTGCCCTTTCCCAAAGAAATGGGTTACAAGTGATCCTTAGCACCTTTGATCCTTCCAACTCTATATGAAATCTATGAAATCACTGTCTGCACTTTTTCCACTGTCTGCACTTTTTGCATTTCAACTCCCTCTGACAATGCAGTATACATCTCCCTACACACACACACACACACACACACGTGTGTGTATATAAATTTGCTAATTTGAGGTTAACACTTCCTGCATCTGATGAAGTTGACAGTGTCCACAAAACCTTATGCCCGAATAAATTTGTTAGTCCTTAAGGTGCCACAAGACTCTTCATTACTTTTGATGCAACATTCTAAGATGGCTATCCATCTGCTCATTTGTAATGTGTGAAACAATTCTCAGCCAGAGTGGTAAAACAAAAGAACTTTGACAGTGGAAGCAATTAAAGCTACTTAGCTCTGCAAATGATAAAATGACTATTTTGGGCAGTTCTATCAATGGTTGGAGAGATCATTAAAGCATAAAATTGCTGATCCCTTAACATAAACTAATCTTACTACTTGCATTTCCATATGGCAATATACTTGTTTTTCCATATGGTAATCAATCAGCCATCTAGCCACAGATCCCAAACTTATCATTGATGAAAGACAGAATGACTGGGTTTGCATGATCACTGCAGCCCACCATAGCTTATTTAAGCCATGGAATATTCAGGCCACAGCAGACAGTTGTTGTTGCTGCTGCTATCATCATCATCATCATCTTAGCGATGTACGCGTACCTGTTGGGGTGCTCACCTTGTGCTCAGCGAGCACCCCTGCCGCTCGACTCCTCCCGCAGCGACATGAGGCTCCCGGCGGACTTTCCCGGGACCCGGAAGTGATACGACGGGTCCCAGCGCTGTTCCAGGAACAGACACGACAGGACCCTGGAGCTGATTTTCCATGTAAATATAATAGAAAACCACCTTAAAGCTGTTGCGTCACTTCCGGGTTGCCGGCGCTGCATTTTTAGCATAAATACAATAGAAAACCACCTTAAAACTGACCTCCAGAGGCAGGGA
Source organism: Shinisaurus crocodilurus (assembly GCA_021292165.1). Lineage (NCBI taxonomy): Eukaryota > Metazoa > Chordata > Lepidosauria > Squamata > Shinisauridae > Shinisaurus > Shinisaurus crocodilurus. The sequence continues at coordinate 70,153,431 of CM037878.1, read as the reverse complement.
GTTCCACAGAAATGAAGGCACCACACTGAAGGCCCTTCTCCTGGTGGACTCCAATCGGGCCAAAAGTCCATGAGGAACCACCAGGAGCATGCCATCTGATGACCTCAACAACCGGGCAGGTTGGTATGGGAGGAGGCACTCTCTCAGGTAACCTAATCCCAAGTTGTTTTGGCCTTTGTACATAGGTATCAGAACCTTAAACCTGACCTGGTAGTGAATAGGTAGTCAGTGCAGTTCCTTCAGCAAAGGAGTTGCATGCTGAAAAGGGGCAGCTCCCAACAATAGCCGAGCTGCTGCATTCTGCACCAGCTCCAGCTTCCAGAGCAGCCTTAAGGGCAGCCCCACATAGAGTGCATTGCAGTAATCCATTCTTGAGGTTACTAGCGCCTTATCACTGTGGCCAAGCTACAACTGTCCAGGAGAGGCCGTAGCTGGCAAACCAATCAAAGATGGTAAAGGGCACTCCAAGCCGCCGCAGTCACTTCGGACTCCAGCAACTGGAGTAACCCCAGACTACGAACCTGATCTTTCAAAGGCAGTGCAACCCCATCCAAAACAGGCAATGAGCCTATCTCCCAGACTTGGGAACCACTCACCCACAGGGCTTCCCTCTTGCCAGGTTTCAGTCTTAGTTTATTGGCCCTCATCCAGCCCATCACTGAGTTCAGGCACTGATCCAGGACTTGCACAGCCTCTCCTGATTCAGTTGTCACAGGGATATAGAGCTGTGTGTCATCATGTCATGTGAACCCAGCAAGGGTAGCTTATGCGAGGGTGGCTTATGTGAGGGTTAAATAACCCATGGGCTGTTTTAGAGTTATACAAGGGTTGTTCAACCCTCACATAAGCCACCCTTGCCAGATTCACATGAGACAATAAGCCATGATGACTGACCGCAGCCATTCGGTGACCGAATTTTGACAATACGCCATTCAGTGACCACATTTTGAATTTTAAAAATGGCCAACAGCTTGCACCACAACCCACCATGATTTAAATAAACCACAGTGTGCTGTGGAGATCTTGTGAACCGGCCCATTGTATAACCTACATTTTTAAGAATTCTAGGATGCCAGCTCTTCATAGAATCATAGAACACTAGAGTTGGAAGGTACTTAAGGTCATCTCATCTAATTTTTGCACTGTGACAAAATCCTCTATATCCTAACATTAGGCAATCTGTCCACCTAACCTCTCAGATTATGGTCAGTAGCCAATCTGGCCTGGGGGAAAGTTCTCTTTTTCACCCCAAATACATTGATCAGTCCACTCCACCAAGCCACTCAATTCCGACTTTGTCCAACTAATTAAATAGCCAGACAAATCACCAAAATTCTTGATCACCTTTATCAAAGCAGGAACCGATGACTGGAGTTTCGAAATAAACAATAAAAGATAATCAGCATAGAGAATAATTTTAAATTCTAAACTATCATGTGAAAATCCATGAATACTACTATTTTGTCTAATAGCGCATGCCAGGGGTTCCAAACATAAGTCAAATATCAATGGAGAAAGTGGACATCCCTGTCTAGTACCTCTCCCAAGTATAAAGAAATCTGAAAAACCCCCATTGGTCTTAACTCTTGCTCTTGGGGTTGAATATAAAATTCTGTGGGAACGCCAAACTTTCTCAATGTAGCAAAAATATATTTCCAATGAATTCTGTCAAAGGCCTTTTCAGCATCCAAAGAAATTATAGCAGCCGAGTCCATTCTCTTTGTATTCAAAGTAATCAAATCAACTACTAATCTAAGATTATCAGCTCCCTGTTGATTTCTAATTACCGGTAATCCCACCTGATCAGATCGAACAAGTATTGTAATAATTAGTTGCAATCTATCAGCCAAAATTGCTGTTGATATTTTAATATCAACATTAATTAACGATATAGGTCAATAGTTGGCACAATATGAATGATCTCTTCCAGGCTTAGGAATCACAGTGATATAAGCTTCATTTAATGATGCTGAAAGAGAACCAGATTCAAAAATGTAATTATAAGGACGATGAAGCTTTGGGACCAAGAAGCTAGAAAATGTTTTGTATCATTCAACTGGGAACCCATCTGGGTCAGGTGCTTTCCCAACATTCATATTCGAAATGACTTTCATTATTTCCTCAATATGCAGGGGAGTCATGAGGAATAGTTGTTGTGAAGAATCTAACCATGGAATTTTAAACTGAGAATAAAAAACACATCCATATCTTGCTCTAATACTTCTTTACCCTTACTATACAAATCAGAATAAAAATTTAAAAATTGTAAATTTATATCTTAAGGGAAGTGTGTTATCATGTCACTCATTTTTAATAGCAGAAATAACACCTTGAGGCTTTTTCTGTTTAAGACAATGTGCCGAAAGCTTACTTGGATGTTCACCATTTCCCCAGTATGCCTGGCGTAAACAGGTTAAAGTAAATTCCGCCTGCTGTGAAAGAATATTATTCAATTCATATTTAATGTTCTGCAGCTCCTGATAAAGTTATGCAGTTGGAGAAGTAGCAAACTGAGTTATAAGGGATTTCAACTTCTCACTCAAAACTACTCGCTGCATTTTAAAAATGTTGTTCTTATGGGAAGAGTAAGCAATAATTTGGCCCCATGTAAAAGCTTTACTGGCCTCCCCCACTCAACAGTGCAAGAATCAACTGTGCCCTCATTAATTTCAAAGTATTCAGTTAATTCTGCTAAAATCTGCTTTTTAAACAGATTAAACTGTTATTTACATAGCAATCCTGTGTTGTGATAGGTATCACTTCACCAGCTGCAGCACACTGTTTACACATGGAAGGGACAGAATGGCTGTAAACAGGTTTGTTATGTCTTTCTGGATTCCCGTGTTTTTCACATGGGAACCTGAACTCTGAGAGCAATATGAGCTAGTCACATGGTTTGTATGTTCTGATGACGTGCTAACTTGTTTTCTGTCTGAAGCCATCTTCGAGAGAAGCAGGACTGCTTTCTCTCTTCTCCTTTGTTCTTCTTGCTGGACTTTGTTACTGCAACAATGTAACGTCTTTGCTGAGGTGGAGTAAAGCTCAACTTACTCCACTGGATGTAATGCTTGCTATGCATTTATACTCTGCACATGGACAGTAACTAGGAAATATATCCTCTGTAGAACTTTACTTGCTAAGTGAATAAACAGGTAGAATTAGACCTGTGGTGTTCCAGAGTGTTTCCTGACTCCATGGATTAATCTGCAATGGAGAAGCTGGAAGCAGTCTGACAACAAGGCTGACTGGGCTGGAGAAACTGGCACAACACGCTGCATGCTGCGCGGGGAGAGGTGAGATCTGGAAGATCTGTGTGTGGAATTTCAGGCCTCTGCTAGCACACAGAGACAGGATTATAAATCTCCCAACTCGCACACACTCTGCTCAAAGATAACTCCAACATCCTGTGGCTCCCAGATAGCGTAGACAGAACTATTACCGCAGAGGAGGAGATCCGATTGCTGATCTTCTACCCCCACTTAGCCACCACAGAAAGCTTCTCTTATGAGGTTGCAACCAGTCCCTTAGGATTGCACTCTTAATTGCCTAAAAGTTGTTTTGCATTTGTAGATAGCTGAGCATTAATCATAGAATCATAGAAAAGTAGAGTTGGAAGGGGCCTACCAGGCCATCGAGTCCAACCCCCTGCTCAATAAAGGAGTCCAGATCAAAGCATCCTTTTCTATTCAAGGCAGTGAAAAGTTCTGTGAAATTTTGCATACTTTCACCAACCAAAGTAAGTCCAATTAAAAAAAAAAAAAGCACTGTAGTACCTATTTTATTGTTCTTATTCTTTGGGACTAATAGCTCAACTCTCTCTAGGATGCCCTATTAATTTATGTGAAGTTTGGCCAACAGCATAAATCTTACCTAACAGAAGACAGAACTAAATCCTCCTTTGCCAAACCAGTAACTCAATGAAAGCACAGTCCTTTTCTTCAGTCTACTTTCTTACAAACACACAGTGACTATATAATAATGTTTCCCCAAAGAGACAAAATGTGTCTCAAATATAGAACAGTCTTTTTTTTTCTTTTTTTTCAAAAGTATTAGCCCCCAACAAGGAGAGATAAACCCAGCAAGCCCATGAAGTTTTGGACTGAAGTAAACATAATCCCCAATGAAAATTTAAGCAAATCTTCCTAATAGATCAAGCCACCTGATAAATCTGGAAGGATGGAAAAGTGAGAATATATTACATTTTGTTATAAATATTTCAAATGTTCTGTTTTCACTATGAATTGCCTAATAAAAAGAAGTTCCGCTAATGTGGGCCCCGGGCACCACTGAGTAGTTCACTGAACTGTGAACACCTTTCCCACTGCTATCAAGCTTATGTTGCCAGTAACTCAAACTGTTGGGAAGTAGGATAGTTTGATACCAGCAACTTTCCCTTAAAATAATACTGGTTTTTCCTGGCTATTGACTGGTTGGTTTATTTTAATTTAAATCTAGTATGCATATGAGGTCAGCTGAAGCAAATTCTTGTCTGAAGTAACTTACATGTCAATACAAATATTTGTCATGCATGAAAACAAGCATTCCCTGGTGTCTCAAAAGAGTGTCATGGCCACAGCCACAAGCAAAATTGATTCACTTTTTGTCTTTCTACCTGAGTTCTTCCACATTAGTCACGCTCTTGCCAAGTATTGCCTTTTCTCGACGAAGTTTCTTGATCTCCAGCTTTAGCAGTCGGATGTCTTCCACTCTTTGCCTGTACTGCATTTCTCCCTTGTTCAGAATTGATTGCTGGATTTTGATCTTCTCATAGAGAAGAGCCAATTCATCGTTGCGGCGAACCAGCTGGCTCCCCAGGATGTCTCTTTCACTAATAACCTAGAAATGAGGCAGGCCAAGGCAACAGTCTACAGATGGGCTGAAAGTATGAAAACTGTCAGTCATAAAGCATTAGGGGCAGTATCTTCATTAGCAAAAAGCACAGCATCAAAATGTTACATATCGGCAGTACATAAAACATTATTGGCAAGGGTATTCAGCTGCCGAGGCAGAGGGCCAGATCTTCAGCTTGAATAAGTTGGCATAATTCTAATTTTTAGAACATGTTACTTTTTGTGGGCTGATGCCAATGTACTCCAGCGATGTCACATTGGACACTAAAGCGGTGTTTCTGCAGCCTACCTGGTCTAACTCTTTCTTTTGCCTCATCCTCTCTGCATCAGCTTCAGAAATAATTTTCAAGAGTTTCCTTTCTTCCTCCTCTTGTTTCTCAATAAAATGTTTAGTCTCCAGAGCTTGTTGTCTCATTTTAAGCAGTTCACTCTGACAGAAACAAAAGAAACAGGAAAAGAAATTGTGTTTAGTAACAACTTCCCACTTCATGAACCTGGGAATTTAAGATTATTAAGATTTCTGACAGTCTTACACTCTTGTTTAGTTTCTCATGTTTTGTTTGATTCAGTTAGCTGGTTCTCAAGAGCAAATGAGAAATACCAAGTAAATGTACACTAAACTCTTATAAAAGAAAAGTTGTAAACATTATGTCCAACATCTTTGTATTGTATGTCATACCCAGGAGAAATGTCAATGTGATTTAGGCTCAGTTTGTAATTCTCAAGTATTTCCTAAACTGCCAAGGGAAAAAAATGAACAAAGCTAGATACTGAAAGATTCAGCTGTGTACAGGAATAACCTACCACCAGCTTTACAACTCATCAGACCTGGCTGGAATTGTTACAAGTGAACGATATACAGTTGCTGACATTATTGAAAGGTTCCAGTAGAAGTAAGCTCTACTGAATTCAGTGAAAAGTACTGCTGAGTAAACACAGAGGACCTGGATGTAAATCATACAGAAGGCTGATCAAGATAATGAAACCATTACTATCAGATTACTTAATAGTATCATCCATGCAGAGGACATAGAGTACTTTCAGACAAAGCCCATAACCATGACAGCAGTTCAGGTCACCTTCACTCATGCTACCACCATTTTATAGTGTGCTGAAAACACGGAGAACTCAGAGGCACTGAAAACGGGGGAAACAGAGGAGAAATTCTCACATCATTGCACATGTGGCTCTTGATTTCTTTTGCTTTTGTCAAGTTGCATCTAGACCCTCATCTAATATCCAAGCATACATTATAGGGCAGGGGTGGGCAACCTGTGGTGCTCCAGATGTTCTTAGACTGCAATTCCTACCATCCCTCACCTTTGGTTATACTGGCTAGGGCTGATGCAGTTCAACATCTGGAAGGCCACAAGTTCTTTCAGGTGCTGTTTTCATTGCTGGTAGTTCACTGGGTAGCATCACAAAGTGTGCTGATCATTTTCAAATATCATACATATGCTATGCCAAGTAGCAACAAAACAACCAGTGGCATTCTTAATATCAGTCCCTTCATTACATTCCCTGGGAGCAAAATCTCTTTAAAAGCAGCCTCAGTTGAGACTTAATGTCTTCTCAGGACAGAGTGTTCTGCAGAGGCACAGATATGTGATCCTACTCTGTCACACAACTGATTCTGAAAAGGATCTGATACAGTAAATGGGGGATGGGTGTTCTGTCTCAAGAGAATGTGATAGACAACATAAAAAATAAACTAATGATGAAGCATATGTGGCTAAAACAATAATTTAAGACAGCAGGTAGAATTGTTCTATCACACTAATAAAATTCTTTGTTCCACTACTGTTTTCATTAATACAACTTTTATTTTCCCACATGCACAATATTTGTTCCTCACTTACTCGGTTTTGGTTGCTGATCAAACTCCATCAGCAGGACAAAAATGGATGTTGCCTGGTATTAAAATGCAATCAACAGCATGTAAAAGTAGCTGCCTGAAAGTGTAAAACTTCTCATGTGTTCAGCATTGCCAAATCTTTTCTTTTTTTATTATATCAAAATGTGGTGCTCTCTTTATGTCACAGGGAATACAAGTTGTAAACAAGATTTAGCTTCAGATGTTGGCAGAAGCCATTGATATAAACAAATTCACTGGTTCAAATGCATTAAGTGCATATAAATCTAAGTTGTCTTGCAATGTAAAAGTCTAACCACTGACACACAACCAAGCAGCCGTTATCTCAGAAGTGGGCAAATTGTGGCCTTCCAGGTATTTTGGCATCAGTCCTAGCCAACACAGCCAAAGGCAAGAGTGTTAGTATTCAAATGTCTGCTAAACTTCTGTGAGTATCACAGTGTGCCTGCTTCTGCCAATATGCTTCTAGCTTCCAGCACACAAGTAGTACAATCAACTCACAGAGCAACTTGTAACTCTTTTGCTCCTTGTCAAGGTTCCACCTGTACCAGGACACCTTGATCAGCTCCTTAAAGATATCTGCCTCTTTAAGAGCCCCTCCTGTATCAGGATGCCAATTCTCTGCCTTTTTACCTCCTCTTCCCAGTAATGTGGGATTAGGCCTTCGGCGTGGTGTAAAACACATTCCAACAACTGAATTTTAACAATAACTGTTTACTGCAGTAAATATTGGTAAAATAGAATCACATTAACTTAGTGTAATTACATAAATAGAGCTGTAAGATTACAAAAAGCAAGTATAAGGGAAATAAAAGGAAAAATAACACAAGGTTCTCTAACCTAGCTACACTGTCACCTGGAAGCTTAGTAGAGATTCCTTTCCCCAGCCTTTCTCCTAGCTGTTCTGCAGGTTCTTTAGTGATAGTCAGACACTCTTCTCTGTCTGCTTCACTCTCTCTCCAATGTCGCTCTCTCTCTCTCCAATGTCGCTCTCTCCCTCTGCCACACACTGTAGCTCCAGATCCACTCTTTATATCTACTCCCCCCCAGATCTAGAAGGTTACAATCCTGTGACCTCAAACTGGGGAAATGAAATTCTTCTCAATGAAAAGGAAATTTAGCTCCATGAGGGGAAGATGAAACTCACAAACGCAGGAGATGTTTGGGCCTACAGGCTTCAAACTAACTCAAGCCTGTGTAGGCCTCAATCCTTCACACTCTTCTTGTAGTATGCAGGAACAACACCTTTTCTAGTCTAATTGTTTTATTATACTTCATAAAACAATTACAAACTACAGGATACACGTTCCACTACAAATATATACAGAGTCAGTTCAGAGAGCATAAAGCAGACGTCAAAGAAGAGAAGAAAAAACTCAAGAGAACTCAGCTCCTCCTGTACAGCTAAAAACACACCCAGCTGCACACAAGAGAGACAATGACAGACAAGACAAAATATATGACAGTATAGCAACTGTACATCATCGTCATGCCCATATCATGTGACACGTTGGTTACACCCACCCTCTCCTTACTGTGATCAAGGACACACAGATATGGAAATAATGAACACCTGTTGTTTAGATTTCCAGAGACCTTCAGCAGTGCATTGCAGAATTGCCAACTATGTAATACTGAAACTGAAAGCTGTCAAGCAAGCACAAGTTTGATTAATAATCCAACGTGGGAGTTGTAGACCAAAACATCTGGAGGGCCATAAGTTGCCTACCCCTGCCTCATATTAAGCAGAGGTCTGAGGCATCTGGAATCTGGTGCAAAAAATAAACACAAGGGTGTGAACTAAAGATTTGCAAGTATAAGGGCGTCACATTCTCTTCTGTGATGGGAAACAAATAACACCTGCATTTGGGACTGCCCAGAAGTAGTATGAGTTTCAAAAATTATGTTTTTTCAATGTAATCTCTCTGTTTTCAACATATTTTGAGTAAAATTCACCAGCAGCATTTTCACTAAGTGAGCATGTTTAAATTCACTTAGTATTCTACTGAGTCAAGGAAGGCAGGGTGGGTATCAGAGGAACATGGCAGTGGCAGGCATGGGGATTGCTCTCATACTTGCCCAAAAGCCCTGGCCCCATTCAGGTTCTAAAGTCAAAAGTTGGCAACCCTAACAGTTGGTAGCCAGTTAACACCATTTGTTTTCTATTTGGGAAGGCAGTGGCTTTATTTCTTTAAATCCCCTTTACAAAGCAAAAATATGTAATCAGAGCAGGAGTGGGCAACATGTGGCTCATCAGCCACATGCGTCCCCCTCATCTTTTTGCGCACCCCCAAATTACCATCACTAGGTCACTGAATTGCTGCTGAAATTGACTCCTCAGACCCTCTGATGTTGCCCACCTCTGGATTAGAGCAAGAGGATTCAGAACTTCATTTCTTGTGCATCCCAGTACAATTACTAGTTTGCACATGTTCCCAGGTCTGAATTCTTGCAACATCAGTGTTACCATTATCTCATCTTGCAACATATCATTTACTATTGGGGACCACGGTGCCTTGCTACTACCTCTAATTCCTATAGTACTGAAACAGAAGGAAAGAGGAGATACAGCCGAAGTCATAATATTCTCCAAATCCAACTATTATACTATTCTTGTGATAAAATATTCCTGCCTTTCACCGTAGTTATCAAGGAAGGTAGGTCTGACTTTGCAGCAGCAGCAGCAGCAACCACAAAACAACAACAAACCCCAAACATACATGTAAATCTTATTTCTCCAGGTTATACAATTGCCCCCAAACCATGATTTGTTCCAGGGTTCCTTCTCATCAATTCAAATCAAAATCTAATAACTGGACAGTGCTACATTCTAGGTATTCAGCAGAAATATCAGAGAATGCCCTCAAGCCACTCACTAAAATGATAGCAGGCCTCAGACATTTTTGTTATCAATAATTGAGCAAGTAAAAGAGCACAGCAATCAAGCTGCTGTCAAACTGCTCGTGGATGACTCCATGGTGACAAGACAGCATTAGAGACTAGTTAAAGCAGGAGGTTTTGCACAAGAAGTGAGGTTCTGAATGCTTTCTCCATAGTTCATATGATATAACAACTCTCAGACAGATCAGGAATCCAAATTCATCACCTTTTTACAGAGTTCTATTGACATCCTGTCATAACAATAATGTGCTGACAATGGCTGAAAACCTACAGAGTCACTGGAGCTTAGCACAAAATTGACAAAAAGAAAGCAAAGCAAAAAGTGGCAAGGAAGGGATTTCCCTCCCCCCCTTTAGTGAAAATAAAAATGATCTGCTATAGAAGCTGTTTCTCTTGATCTTTAAAAGGAGAAAATTGGACTGAACTGAGGAAACGTACATATCATGCAGCCAGGCTTGAGCTATATTCAGTGCCTTTAAATAAAAGAAACACTGAAAGTAATTTCCTACTTTTCTTTTGATTTAGGACAGATTTATGGCTTTCCACTAGTAAATTTCTGCCTGGGCAAAAAAAGAAACCCTATTCACAGAGAATTTGAAGCGACTAGTTATCTGGTAATGAAAGACTATAATTTCGTTGTATACATGTGTATCTTTTCTTTTTTAATAAAATGGGGAGGGGGGCAAGAAAGACTACTAAAATCACTATCTTCATGTAGCATCTCAAAAGTTAATTGTAAATATTCATTAAAACCTAAAATAAGTCTCCAGAGAGTAAAGTATATCCACACAATCAATTTCCCATAGTTCACAATTCCAGACTCACAGATTTTTCCTCTTCGGTTAAGGCTTTTCTGCCTAATCAACCAGTTTCACTGCCTCGCAGGATCAGTTCCGTGATCCTCTTTCCCTATGTGACAAACCCTTACTTCAGTGCCCCCTAGATCCACAATGCCCCCTATTTCCTGGTCAGTTGGCATCTGGTCAGTTACCCTGCCGGGCAACATTTTATTTATTTATTTATTATATTTATACCCCGCCTTTTTCATGGCCGAGCGGGGACTAGAACCCGGATCTCCCGAGTCCCAGTTCAACACCCTAACCACTACACCACACTGGCTCTCACATGAACAGTTTTATCTAGTCTTATCTCACTGCTTTGTCATCCAAAATGCAAACAAAACCATAATCTCTTTTCTTGAATAGGCTGACTGGTTCCAACCACCTCAGGCTTTTGAGTTGTAAGTTATTTCCGTTAAGAAGGTGGGTCCAGTCAATTTGCTGGCTGGACCACTGCCATCAGAAATGGAGGCTATTGGGGTATTGGACTGACCAGCCATCAGTCTCTGCAAAGTGGCTGGTTGTACCAAGCGGAGATCCCCATAAAAAGATCCCCTCAGTCCTTCTAGAGATTTCCTATATACTATCTAACTGGAAGCCAAGCCAGATGTGCTCTCTCTCTCGCTCAGACAATCCCCTATGCAATAAACTTGGCATATGCTTTGGGACCCAAGACTGTACTCAAGTAGGCAATGTGACTAGATAAGCTAGACTGACTTTTTGATTTTATTTGAAATTCTGTGTATGTGTGTGATTGTTGCCTTCCCTGGTTTTTTCCCCTTGTTTCTCTCTTTTTTCTAAATAAACTCCTTTTTATATTTGGACATTTGGCTGTGTTATTTTAAAAGGGATTTCTCACTGAACTTTTCCCCACGTGAAAGACAAAGCTACTGGTTGTGTTTTAAGATTTTAAAAGGGTTTTTGGGAAGTTGTCTGTTTCTGGCCTTTGAGAAGGAAAGTCCAAAGCACCTTTCTTTTTCTTCTATCTTAGGTCAGGGCTGAAGGGAGGGGGCCTTGGCAATAGGGCTCAGAAATTCCCCAAGCAGCTCGACAGACTACGGTGTGTCAGGAGATTCATCCTGACTGGTGGCAGCCTATCAGAAATTCTATTCCTGGGGAACCCACATCAAGAAGGTGTCTACCAGGAGGAAAAGTTATCCCCCCCTCATAGTCCCATAAACATGTTCCAAGATCAGCATGCTGTTATTGAGCCCCACTTTATTCTCATCTTAGTCAAATTATCTAATGATTAAACAGCAAACTCCTCAAGCTATCTTGTAAGCATTGATGTGTAAAGGTTTGTGCCAAAACCCAGTGTGTAGTCTGCAACATGTTTTAATGGGAACATTCACACTAATAGTAATGTGAGGACAGAGCAAGCCAGTAGTGTATTGTTTAGTGGATTAATATGCAAAGTAGTTGATGAAACCAGGTGATGGCAGCTGAATGAAATGACATGTACAAGCCTTTCAAGAAGGGAACTAAATCTGCAATCCTATATACACTTACCTACTCATAAGTCCCACTGAATTCAGTGGGACTTTAACTTCTGCATAGACATAGATACAATTGTGCTGTCAATTGCTGAGAAAGGTCAGAGAAGACTACAAAGGAAAGACTAATATCCTGCCACAGTCAAAAGGATTGGATATCACCTTCTCAAGCAATTCTCTGTAATTATGGGAGCTAATTTATAGGGAAAAACCATGGCTTAGTGGTAGAGCACACACTTTGAATAAAGCAGATCCCAGATTTAACATTTGCAGCTAAAATTATCAGGTAGGAGGTGATGGGAAAGACCTCTTGCCTGAGACCCTGGAGAGATGCTGAGAGTCAGAATAGCTAATACTGGGCTAGATGTTATAGAAACTAGTGTTTCTGCTCATTTCCAGGGTTGTTTCAGGAATTGCTAGTTCCTGTTGCACTAGTGATCCATTCTGCTAGCACAACAGAACTAGTGGAGGCAGATACTGGCCAAAGACTCCGCAGTTTAAGGCAAGTGTTCTGTCATCTAATGTTAGCTATTTATGGTGATTTTTTGTTTTATATTTGCTGTTCACCACCCTGGGCACTGTTCAGCAGAATGGCAGGATATGTTTTAAATAAATAGTGTTCTCTAGTGCATAAGCAGCTGTAAGAGATGAGAAAATCTCTCCACACTCCTATTCCAAACATACTAGAGTTCCCCTACCTACAATCAAGGTGGGAAAAGGGACAAAATTCCTTCACCCACTAAGCAACAACCCCAACCACTGTGGCAGACAAGGGGGAAATAGCCCCCACCAGAAAGCACCAAGGCTGGATGACACCAGATGCTGATATCCAAAGGGGCAGCCGCAGGGCCTCTCCTCTTCTGAGCAACAGAACTGGAGACTCCCCGTTCAACATGCTTTTGGTGGCAATAACTGGTGGAGGTGCTGCTACTATAACTGAAGTTACACTAAACTGTAAAAGTTCCCCAGCAGTGAGGGCAGCAGCTCCTGCCCTTGATCTACTCTGAAGGGACATTCCAAAGAACCAATACACTTTGGTGCTGCCCTTCAGCAGCTGCCTGCAAAAAGCAGGAATATTTTGTAGCCGATATAAAGGGTTTGCTGAGAAGGATACACAGGTGCAGGCAGACAGGAAGTTTCTGCCAATCCAAGCACTTAAACTGATTCCTTTACCTCTGATGAAGCCGGGTTCACTTTTTCTAGCAGAAGTGCCTTACCTTTAAGGCCTCTTTCTCTTTTTCTATCCGCTGGTGGTCCAGATGTACTTTCACAAGGGCTGCCTCTTTAGCAGAGATCTCTTCTTTCAGCTGGTCTACCTGGTGTGTCATAATCTTCAGCTTCTTTCGCATTTCATTGATCTCATCCTAACAGGAGAGAATTAAGTGTTCACTATATATAGGTAACTATGGTCCGAAAACAGTGGTAGGTATAAACTCCACAATAATTTTGTCACAGTAGCCATGTCCTCCCCACACCCCAGAACTGGTTGCTGGGGAAGGAGGAGGAACAGATTTTCCAACAGAAGAAAGTGGAGCTGACAACTTGTATATTCTTGGCTTGTGTGCCCAATAGTAGCTTGCTGTACCATGTGACTGTTACAAACTCTTGTCCAGTGAGTGAGTATGCATTGTAAGTGATTAGCTTTCCTTTCCCTTCACACTTGAAAAAATAGTTTCCTAAGATTACAGTTAAGCATGGGATAAATTTGAGTTGCAGACAATTTCTCAAATGGCTCACAAAAAACTATGTGCATTTTGAAGAATAGTGAGAGGAGACAACTCTTTGGGCTCTTAAACTGGGATTAGTGTTAGACAGTTTCTACACAACTGTAATACAACTATGGTAAATTATACCAATACAACTATGGTAAATTACAACAAGGTGTGTTAAATGGTGTGTGCATTTTGTGGGAAGAGGCATATGTGTACACACAGTTTCAGTCCTTTCTACTATTTGTAAAATCTCCATATCAGCAACATTCCACAGAGTGCAGGAGCTTTTTAATAGAAAGGAAGCATGTCAGGTACAAAGTTCTACCATACCAATAGCAGCACCTTGTAGTCCAGCCTTCTCCAGACTGATGCCCTCCAGACAGTGCCCTGCTGGCCATACTGGCTGGGTATGATGGGAATTGTAGGAGGGCACCAGTTTGGGGAAGGTGTCTGTAGTCTGTTAGCTGTTTCCAATGCTAACAAAAATACCAACAATGATTAAGATGGAACCGTTATTTTTTATCACTGTTATGCTTTGTGTTATTACATTGTTGGAGGGTGGGAATGAGTGTCAAGAAATGGCATTACCATCCTTCATACATGTCATCAATGTAGAAATGACTGCTATCAAAAATAGTAAACTGGATTAGATGGCTACTGATTTTCCCAGATGTCTCTTAAGAACTGGTATGAGAACATTGCTTCCTTTAGACCTACTGGATTCATATAAGGAAGACAAGAAAGAATGAATAGTTAATCTTTTTGCCACAAAGACCTACTGGATATATGGAATAACAAAGATAAAACCAGAAAATACTAGGAGTCTATGGTAGGACTTCCCGAAATCATTTCTCAGCTTTTAGAGCCAGACATTTCTCCCATTGTCCTCCTATTTCATTACATATTAGAAGCCCAGGATGACAGAAAAGCATGGTAAATAGATCACCCGTTGCCTGAGCATGGTATGGAAAATTCTGGGATGGACAAACTATTCCAAGCAGTAATAGAGCAGGTGAAGTTATTTTCAAGATGTTATGGGATGATTCACCAGCTGAATTTCTGCTTGTCATGCAGTGGTTAGGACACAGGGGCTATTTCAGGGGGCGGGGGAACCCTGGCAATCCTAAATAGTACTCCAGTGTTATCAAGGTACTATACAACTACAAAATAAAAACTCTGGTTCTCACTTAGGTAGGTAAATGCATCAGACCAAAAAAAAGACCTTTGAAAACTGAGCTTGTCATGTTGATATACACACCATCACTCATGTGAACAGAATAGGAGAAAATTGAGTGTAATTCTTCTAGATGGCTTACAAATGCTCAGGAAGGAAGCCAGCTATTTTAAAAGGTAGTATGCACATATGTTCTCAAATGTACCACTTTAGCATTGAAAAAAGAAAAGGCCCCATTAATTTTGCAAAGGTTGAGGTTACATTCATTTAAATTAACAAGCAACAATTCCCAGGACCAGAAAGATCCAAAAATGTGAAACCATCCTAGCAAATACTGAAATTCAGCCAAGAACTCCTTTATCAAAAGATTTTACTGTGTCTGAGCTTATGACACCCGGGAGATCAGAAACAGCGTATGCAGGGCAGGGCAATGGGGGACCTTTTCTTATTAAATAATCTGAAACTGCCTACCAAGAGCTTTGCTCTCTCAAACAAGCTTGTGCCAATTTAGCTTACATCCCAAGAGGGATGACAATTCTGCATAGTTTTTAAGATAAAACAATTTTAGTTTTCATGGCTGGCTGGCTTGTTACTGAACAATGAATGACTATTTTATTGCTATAGTATAGCTTGACTATAATAAAAAAGGATTGTTTAACCCCAGATGTCTTCTCACACTCTTGAATGTTGCAGTTAATTGAAATTGTAAACAAAATAATCCATTACAAAGCATATCAACGAGTGCAGAAGATAGCATCCTCCATATGCCCCCACAAGGTCTATTCATTTACACACTACATCCGAAGAACTCCACGTGTTAGCTAATTATTGCAACACTACTTCAGCATAACGCAGGAAGGGTAAACTGTTGCATATATCCCATGAAATGGTATCTCCATCATGGTACCAAGAAGAAATAACTAAAATAGTGACATCAAGCACTATTATACTAACTTGTTGCCCCATTACTTAGGAATAAATTCATAACTCACTGAGTGCTATAATAATCACTCCGCTCCATAAGGTACAGGGATTCCATTCCTAGCCAGATGAATATCTGTCCTAGAAATCCCATGGTCAAATATGGGTTATGTTGTCCTTACCAGGCCACTTTTATAGCTAACTTCTTTACTAACCTGTTTGGCTACCTTTACCTCAGAAATATTTTGTGTTTCTCTGCTGTGAATTTTGTCTTACCCCATTTATATTACAGTTTTCCCCTAACTAAACAAATAAAATAATTTGCCACTTAGTATCTCTTTACACATTTCTATCTATACACCATACACAGTTGAACACACAAGGGAACTTTCACTGCTTTTCCTCAATTACTTGGGGGTTATATATATCATCAGGGCTGTCACTCAGACACAATCCTTTTTAACTCTCCTTTAACCCCCTTAAGCTTTGGATGTCCATCTACTTTCAAGACATCTATTTTCAAGTAAGATTGCCTTCAAATAATCAAGTAATTGAAGACCATTAATTTGTAATGCTCTTGAGTTAGGCTCCCTGGTGCAAATTTCTAAGTAATCTCTGGAATCTGACACAGGCAGCTTTTCTGTAACCCCAGAAACTGTCACGTGCTTAACCTGCTTCTTGGTGTCCTACCATCTTTCAAATACATACATGACGGGATTATCCCCTGGAAGCACCTAGAGAGATGTCTGCTTCCACAAATATTCAGGCCAGTGTCGATGTTGTTTCTGGTGAAACTCTTTGCACAGAAGGGACAAAAATATGGAATACATCATGTCGGCATTGGTCTTCATTATCCTCCCATTCTGGATGGTCACTGAGAATGACTGGCTCAACCAAAATGGAGAAAAGAACCTAAGAACAGAATTGTTTTTGGTACCTGAGCTTCAATCAAATTCTTACTGTAGAGATTTCTGTCTGATCTCACAGCTTCATAGAGATTTTGTTGCTGTTTTAATTTTGTTTCAGACTCTGCTATCTTCTTTTTGTAGTCAAAGATCTGCATTTCCCGCACTTTGATATCTTCCATGTGAAGGAGGACCTGTCACAGAAAACATAAAATTAGCACCATTAAAACCATCCTCCTATGATGACTGGCAATGTACTATATACAAATGTAGCTGAAGACAGGCTTGGCCTGATGATAGATTCTTTTTACATACATTTTTGTCTTACAAAAATAAGCCACTGAGGCTACAAATTTGAAAAGGAAGACTAGGCATGGGCCCACCATTTTCCCACTGAAAATCACCCCCCTGGCTGCTTTTACCCAACAAGAGAAAAAATATGGGTGCCTCTAACTTTTCCCCAGCAAGAATAAAAGCAGCTGGAGTGCCCTGAAATATAAAAGCAGAATAAGCAAACAAGCTAAGCTCAAGTGTACTTTACAATGATTAAAATTCATTAACAGTGAAATCCTATACATGTCAACTCAGAAGTAGAGCTTCCTCTTGGAAAATATCTACTCATGCCTTTATCACTCTAACAGGCAAGATATTGGAAGGAAATATGACTAGCAGACTCCTTCCTGTCCCTACACCAAGGGGTGTTTTTTGGCTGGCGGGTTGCCTTTTTCTTGCAAAATATTTTCCGCTCATGAATATTTACATGTTTGCTACATAGTTCCAGCTTCATTTATCTAAATGGACTGGGGGAGGGGGTATATAAAACTTTGGGTAATGAGAAAAGAGTGTTTATTAAATGTAGCCATACTGACAATACTATGTAAGAAGAAGTCAATCTGATAATTTACAAATCAGATATCAAAGGTTCAGAAAATGGGTTTCTTTTTTACCTTGACATTACATGGTGATGAAATAAGTTCTTGGAATTTGCCCACCCTATCTAGCCTCCTTGCTTTGAGGACTATAGCTCAGATCAGCCTTCCGCACCTGGTGCTCTCCAGATCTTTTAGACTACAATTCCCAGCATTCCTGATGATTGACCATGCTGGCAGAGGCTGATGTCCAAAACATGTGGAAGGCACCAGATTGGGGAAGGCTGGCTTAGAAACATGAAAGTTCATGAACCTTCAAAGGACGAGTCATCACTGATGCTCAGAACAGCTACTCAATAACAGTAGAGCCTGCCATGGGCACAGTTGTCCCTATTGAAAGAACTGAAGTACTGCTGGCATACAGTGGGGCTATCAGAGTGCTAGCTTTGGGGCAAAGGCTTAATTAATTGATTACACTAACAGATACTTCTGACTAACTCAGGAGATAAAGCACATCTAAATATGGGGCGTTTTATTACACTGGTGGTGATGGTACTCCAGTGCATTTGTTGCTGACTGTAGAAATGCCTAAAAACTGCTTACAGTTTAAAATGAAAGCAGAGACCCAGTTTATAATCTAACTCCTACTTTTTCCTTTTTCTCGTTAAAAAGAAGTTGCCAATAGTAATAAAAGTGAGATCAAAATCAATAACATGTATTTCAAATCTGAAGCCTAGTTCAGTGATTATATAGACTGGAACAAAATCAGAAAATAGGTCATTGAATTTGTAACAATGTAATTTTGGAAGTGAACAAAAAATACAATAATTACTTGACTATGGGTGGCATCCAATTAAATTCTCTCACCAACAGAACTGCTTCTGTCAGTGGAATGGGGAGCGGGTGTTCCCCCCCCTTGTTGCAGCCCCACACACCCACATAACCTGCTAAAGAGGGCTAGGGACCTTCCAGAGCAGATGTGTGGGGCTGGAGCAGGGAAAGGAAGAAGCGAAAGTTTGCTCATGTGATACTGCATTTTGCCCTATGTCTTCCAAGTTGGCACTCATAATTCTGAGACTGACTTTGCTATTGTAAGAATTTCTAAAACTGTTGCATGGAAGCAACGCCTCCCCATGTTTCTTTAGCTCTCAGACTTGAACTGGATGAATTCATAAAGATAGCTTTATAAGGAATTTTAAGCTAGCGTCTCAAGACTCAAGGGTTGCCTGCTGAGATTGGAAAAACGTTTCCCTTACAATGTTAAGCTCTTCTTTTTTTTCTTTTTCTGAGACATCAGTGACAATCATGGCTACAGATGGGATATCTGGTGGGGTGGACAAAGTTTCTCTTAGTGAGCCTCAGCAGAGTGGATTTGCTTTTGATGGTCAATTTTTTTAACTATCAGCCATATCTGAAAAAGGATGGAAATGTTGTTCCACAACACTTGCTAAGTCAGTTGAAAATAAGCCAAGATATGAACACGCCTTTGCACCACACATGCAGTCCCTATACTGTTCCCTTTGTGCAAGCCACAATTAAACAAAGAAACTTCAAATTAACAAAAGTTCCCCATTTTGTTCGAATGAAGAAACAATGGTTACCAAGTTCAAAACAAGCCAGGATATCAAACCATGTTTTAATATCTTGACTTGTTCTAAAGCTAGTAACCATAGTTTCCCAGTTTATACAAAATGGGAAACTATGATTAATTGAAGACTTCCTGGTTTGTTTGCTTGCATTATGAAGGGAGGAACAAAGAAGTTGTATGCATAGGCAAACCTCATTCGTATCTCTAGGTTCATTAAGCTGAGATACAATTGTCTGAACGTGGCCACTGTCATGGATTTCTTCTGCCTTCTCAGATGGATGTGCCATGGCTCAAATAGCTTCTACCATCTGAATTTGTTTTACTAATTCAAAGTAATGCTTGTCCTACATGCACACTTCTCGCATAACACTTATTATTCACACTTGGTCAATCTGTTGTATGTTGTCATTTGGAAGTTGGAAGATAAATTGTAATGATAATCTGAATCTCCAGCTCTTCAGTATGATTCTATGAACTCAAACATTCTTTCATTAGAAATTCAAAATGTATATGCTAGACTTCATTTTGAGGGACTGATCATGTGCAAGGGGCAGTGTCTCATTATCTCAGACTGAGCTAAAAACAGTTGGCATTGTTCCACTGGAATTCAGTGCAGAAGGTGCATCAAACAACGTATGTAGCAATTAAATTGATAGTTCTAAAGTGGGAAAATAAGAAGCCTAGTGAGAGTTATTTCTCTCACAAACAACCTGGTATAATTTTGCACACCATACAATATTTACAAATCAGTGCATAAAAATAAACAGATCAACAGCACAAATAATTTGAATGAAAATCTCAGTTGTGGTTAGCCAAATTAGCTTAACAGGGATTCTAAATTCCATGATCCCGGGGAGCTCTCTGGAGTCACCTCGAAAAATATAAAGAGGTAACTGCTTCTCAGATGCTTCAAGAGGCAAATATATTAAAGCTATAGCCAGCTGATGTCATTGTCAATAACCTCATTCTAGGAAACCAGATCTAGAAAAATTATATTAATTTTATTGTTTGACCCAGCCATCATGCACTGTGATGCTTCTCTAACCTTGTTCTGTTTGCATTTAGCTTTTTTATTTCATCTTCACCCATTACTGTGCGATCGTAAGCATGTTTATTCAGAAATAAATCCCATATATTTTAATGTGTCTTCCATGTATCTATGCTTCAAACTGCAGCCATGGTTCAGTGAACTAAGTTGGTTATCTGCAAACTCTGCACTGAATATACATTATTTTCTTCATTCACTACTCTGTGATCTTGTCTTTCCAGAATACATTTGAAAGGCTCCTTTAGATGGCATTAAGTGTACTCATAATGAAAGGAATGTTAAAAAATAAATTTCTGTATTGTCCTACACAGAAAATTAACAATGTAATGTGTTTCTGGATAACAACATTTTATGACCTCTGTTTTATGACAACGTGCTTACTTTCCTAAACTCTTATGGGTTCTCTACATAAGGCTTTTAACCACTACTTTACCGAGGCTTCTGCTTCTAGATTCTTTGTGGGATTAAGATCAGCTCCTTTACACGTGTTTTTTTTCTGGGGGTTTTCTTTCTCTGCCTTTCTGTATGTTCCAATACACAACCACAAAGTGGTGCTGCGGTATAGCAAAACTGCAAAAAATACACAAGTTTCTCGTAGCGTGATTTCTATACAGTAATACCTTGGATTGCAAGTAACTTGGTCTAAGAATGTTTTGCAAGACAAGCAAATTTTTAAAATAAATTTTGACTTGATAAACAAGCGACGTCTTGCAATACGTAGGGATGTAACCGCTCATCTCGAGCAGGCGTAGCGGGCCAAAATCGGCCCCGCTCACGCCTGCCAGAGACTCGCTTTGATATAAGAGTGTTTTGGATTACAAGCATGGTTCCGGAACGAATTATGCTTGCAATCCAAGGTATTACTGTATAATACCAAACTTTCCTCGATCTAAAAAAAGCTGCGTAAATGGTTGCAAAGCACAGGAGAGGCCCTGGAGGATGATGACATTGTGTAAAGCACCCACAAACTACCTTTAAGTGAAGAATCACAAGCGCACAAAAAATGCCTCATGTAGAGAAGCCCTTAATGAGTTGTTATTCTGATGCTGCCAGAAGGAGCAGTGAGTCTCCCTACCTGGAATTACTGGTGCCACTTCTTTTGTCAAAGAAAGAGAACCACAATAAATTAAGCAGGGACTCATTTATTACATCTTTCATGGTTTTACATGGGAAAGTACAAAGAATAAATATGAACATTACTACGTAAGTTATTAAATCTTCCTGGGCACTCTTCCTCGATCTGGCAGTATTCTCAAGTTCTGTTATTATATACACTAACATAAAGGTTGAGAGTTACTATTAGTCAGGGGCTTCATCCAGTCTCCCAAGCAGAGTAATTTGGCAAGCAGGTCATGCCTTGTTATGGATAAATCTTTTTTTACAAAGGGAAGAAAGGAAGGAGGACTGAGGGGAATCCAATAACACTGAAATCACCAAAATCCCTATTCATTAAGTTCTTCTCTCAGTTCTTTTCTAGTGCAGCTATTTATAGATGAGATATTTGTATTTTAGCACCTTCATTTGTATCTGCATCCAGGGAGAACAGTATGACATGCACCAAATGATAAAAGGGGATTTTAAGGTCAATTCTTCTAGACTTGAAGGTGAAGATCTCAATGTATGTTCCCACATCCTGCTCTTCTTGCAAAATTTATCTGCAGCAACATGGGCCAGGGACTTTGAAAGACATAAATTGAGTCATCATTCACCTTCTAGTACAGGAGATCAATGTAATTTTTTTCTGAAATGTGATGTTTCTGCTGTGGCCATTAAATGTACCCAGAATTGGTACAATCATGTCAACGTCCCTTCCAGAGTGGCAGCAACAGTAGATGTGCTTTGTTCCTAACAGGCATCAAGATCTTTAATAATATCTTACTGATCTACCCTAGAGTTTTTAATATTCCTTCCCCTGGTTAACATTAACTATGGTGCAGCATTATGTCTGCACTAGTACAAGCCATGATTAGCCTTAAAGCTTTTAACCCTGAATTCAATTGCTGGTTTGAATGCTAACCATGTTTAGTGGTAAACTAAAGATATAATATAGCACTGTAGGGAAGTAAGCTTTTCAAACAATGAATGAGGTAGTAAAATCCTGAGATGGTAGAGTAGAATTTATCAATTCAGGATGCATTTTTTTAAATATTCCCCCCATACAACAAAAACAAATCCTCCCTGCAATTAAAAACTAACATATGACAAAGTTCTAATCCTGCTGTGCTCATTTTCTATGTGCAGGATTTAAATACACACGCACGCACACACAGAGAGAGAGAGAGAGATATTCAAAAATATGATCCCCACTTGCAGCAGAAGTGGCACATTTCATTCTACCACTTCAGAACTCTCTCACCTAATCAATCTGCTGCATGTGAGAACCAGGCCAAAGACAGATTTGCAAGGAAGTATTCCTGTTAGACAGAAACTTTGTTTGCTTGTACTTCTGCTCTCCCATGGTAGCTAAAGGACAAAGACCAGTAACAGTAGAGTTTTCTCAGTTGGCACTTGGGAGTTTTGGAACGCTTTTCCATAAGCTATTCATTTGACACTCTCTCTCATGGGATTCCAGAAGTACGTAAATATTATTCTATTTCAATCTGCTTTTGGAATCAGTCCTATCATCCATTTTTATTATTTCAGCATTTATATTAGTGGTTAGAGTGTTGGACTGGGACTCAGGAGATCCAGGTTCTAGTCCCCGCTCGGCCATGAAGCTCACTGGGTGACTTTGGGCCAGTCACTGACTCTCAGCCTAACCTACCTCACAGGGTTGTTGTGAGGATAAAATGGAGAGGAGGGAGAGGATTATGTAAACCACCTTGGGTTCCTTGTAGGAAAAAAGGTGGGGTATAAATATAATAAATAAATAAATAAACAAGACTGTGCTGTGTACCACTTTGGAAGCAAGAGTTGAAATGTAGTTTTAAAACTTTTTAGATAAATAAAGAAATAAATAAATGGTTCTTTATCTCTGGACTAGCTCTGCTGAGATAGGAAATTTAAAAACAGTGTTACCACAAACATTTCTCTCCCCAATTACCCAACATATTGAAGGACTGTGGAGAGGTGATAGCATTAATCTCACTTTCCTATCTCTTTCCCCTGCCCCCCATGATATATGTACAGTTAATGACAAGGGTTCACCACCATAAGCACAATATAAGATACTGAAATACAAACAAATCTCACTTAAATGGGATATTATGGCAAAGAAATTATACATACTGTCATACAAGAAGGCACACATCATACGCAACTGATTTAAAATCCATTACTCAGATGACGCTACAAAAAATAATCATAAAGTGAGGAGGCAACAAATAATGAGTACAACAGACTGAAAGCATGCGAGTCAGTGATACAGTTTAATGTAGAGTTCTTCAGCGGACTCTCAAGCAAATAGAGGAGTATGCTACAGTCACATAGCAGGTAAAGAAAGCAAGAAAGCTCTACCTGACCAGGGTGAGTGAAGAGAAAATGCTGGGTAAGGCATCTATATCTGCTGAGCTTCTTCTAAAATTTGTATTCAAGATCAGCTGCAGCTAGGATTTGGAACTCCCTCCTGAGAGAGGCCCATCTCATACCTCACAGGGTTGTTGTGAGGATAAAATGGAGAGGAGGAGGAGGATTATGTAAGCCGCCTTGGGTTCCTTGCAGGAAAAGAGGTGGAGTATAAATATAATAAATAAATAAATAAAATATCCTCATTAATGGCCTTCCAGCAGCTGGGAAAGACCTTCCTTTTTAGCAAGGCATTTGGTTTGTAAACTGCTGGTTTTAATCTGTCTCTGATTTTTGAACATTTAAATATTTTTATTGCTGCTGTATTTTTATGCTCTGCTGCTGTTTCAGTGCGTTAAACTGCACTCTTACCTGGGAGTAAACCCCATTAAACTCAATGGGACTTACTTCTGAGTAGACATGTATAGGATTTCAGTTAGTGTTTTTTAATTGCTAATTTATGGGTCAAACAGCAGCAGAGAATAAAAATGCAGCAGCAATCAAAATATTTACCCACTTTGAACTCTTCAGAGGAAAGGTGGGATATAAATTGTTTAGATAAATAAATAAATACTTTTTATATTTATATAATACTGAGAAATACCAGCTTTTTATGTGGGAAAGGAAGGCTTGGAATCTGCATGACCAATCTAGAAATCTCAAAATATTAATTTTAATGCCATATGTTTTACTTATTTAGAAAGGAGCATGTTTCTTTATAGTGCAGAAATAACTGAAAAATACATGAGCAATTTCAGCTCAAGCCTTTGAAGCCAGGTGTTTGAATGTGAATTTTAGTGACTGAGGTAGTGGCAGCACTAGAAAAAAAATATTTGGAGTGGTGAGCACAAGGAAAGATGGAAAGAGATTTTGAGGGGGCAAGCTCTTTCCTCACTCACTCAAATTACTAGAGAAAACAAATGCAGGAAACGTATTTACTCATTCAGCTAGATTTCCAACTGTAACCTCCTACCATTGTCTCTAATGACATTCCACAAATGGGAGACAAATGAAAGTAATTTTCTAGGGAGCACTTGCCTATCTTTGCCCATTTAAAGCACTACCTGTGGGCTGATGAGACTAGGGCTCAACACAGCTCCTCCTAAACCCTCTGCAGAGTCCTCGCTTCTGTCGTCCATTTCTGCATGCCTGCTAATTAACAAAATCCCATGCATGTTGCTCATATTAATTAAGTCCCTGATAAAAACAGGAATATTCAGAAATATTTAGTCCTCAACAGCCAAATTTCCATCCTAAGCAAAGAATGCTAGTTAAGTAAATAGATGCTAATTTTCTTAATTTGCATAATTTACCCCATCACAGAATTAGTTTTCTGGCAGCATAGTTGAAGATGTTTAATGTAGATTCTAGACCTCTTGCTAATACCCAAGTTTACAAAATTCTGCATCTAGTGAATCCTATAAACCCACCCCCAGCAGGCACTGCTGACACCTGTTCAAGATTTTCTGCACAACAAGAGTTAGAAGTTTTGTTTCAAGAACACTAACTGCAGATATCAGAATATGTGATTACATGGTCTCTTTCAGATGCCTGAAAGACACAGAAGACTAAGTATAACTCATAGGAGCTTTATTAAAATCTTTGTATCATAAAAGTCTCCTCTAGTTTCGTGCATTGAGCAGGGGGTTAGACTCGATAGCCTTGTAGGCTCCTTTCAACTCTATAATCTATGAAATCTAACAGGGTCAACTTGTCACGTCTAAAAGAGAAAATTAACTAAGTTTGCATAGAGCTCTCTCTTACCTTCTGTGTAAGATCACTAGCTTCATTGATATAGCGGTCTCTCTCCTTCTCCAGCTGAAAGATAATCTTCCTCTGTTTCTGAGCCTCATCCTTATAATTCTGGATTTCTTCTTCCAGGTTCTTTTTTGACTGTTCATGGAGCTTAACAAGGTTCATCTGCTTTTGAGTAACACTAGCAGCCTTGAGCAAGTTCTGCAAACACAAGGCCAAGGTAGTTAATACTCTTATGAAATTAGTGCTTTCATAGAGCCTGATCCCACACACTCAGAGCTGAACGAGATGTTACATGGGAGACATGTGTAACAGTTTCCTGATTCTTTCTTCTTCTTTTTTTTTAATGAAAAGCAGGTATGGGAGGCTGCAGTTGGGAACAGAGGAACAGCAGGGGGGATGTTCATTCTTTCCCCTCTTGTTTTTCCTCCACTCCTGACTACAGCCTGCCACAGCTGTTTTTCATGAAAATAGAAATATTGAGAGACTATGTAATATCTAGTTTGACTCTCACTGCCTCTACCAAATAAAGATCCTTCAGAGGTGGTACAGTATCTCATTTAGAAAATGCTCACTCCCAATATACAGATCTTGGGAGTGAGCATTTTCTAAATGATACTGTACCACCTCTGAAGAATCTCTACTTGGTTGAGTCAGTGAGAGAGTAAGGTTTGCTTGTTTACTGCAGACAGTGGTATGCAATGAACAGAAGTAAGTAGCTATCTGCTACATATGAATGGCAAGGGCTGCAATCCTGGAAACAGTTGTGCTACCTATCAAGACATATATTTAACTTTTTCCACCTGGTTTGCAAGGTCTGTTTTTCCCCTTTCTTGGCTATAAGGAAAGAGAGGGGGGAAATGCCATTCCCAAGCCAGTGTGGTGTAGTGGGGAGCATGTTGGTCTGGGACTCGGGAGATCTGGGTTCTAGTCCCCGCTCGACCATGAAACTCACTGGGTGACTTTGGGCCAGTCACTGACTCTCAGCCTAACCTATCTCACAGGCTTGTTGTGAGGATAAAATTGAGAGGAGGAGGAGGAGGATTATGTAAGCCACCTTGGGTTCCTTGAAGGAAAAAAGGCAGGGTATAAATATAATTAATAAATAAAATAAAATAAAACATGTTGCCATAAGAGCTTAAGAATTATGTTTAGAAATTCAAAGATTGCTACTACTATAAATGATTTTTATATTTACAGGTAACTTTCGCCTGCCTTTATTTATTGAAATCATTTATTTATTCATTAAAATTAAAACCTGAGGTGCAGGAGTACTGGAGAAAGATTGCAGGACTTGGGGAGACCCGGGGGAAGCTAGATAGAGTGACATTCACTATGCCCCAACTAGCTGCTGCCACTGTGCATGTGTGACGTGTAATAAGTTCCATATGCTTCTAATTTTTAAACTGCTGTAAATCAGTCATCTTTCATTCATGTTCGCTAAAATTTTCAAAAACTTGAATCCCTCATTCAAGAAATCTTCCATACCAAACTTTATACAACAATCTCAATTTCATAGGACATCTCAATTTTATAAGGGACAGAATTTTGGGTGTGTATGTGTGTGTGTGTTTTATAGAGAATGCAACATTCCTTAACTATATAGCTCCTAATAGGTTTTTGTTTCCTAAATGCTAATGTTTGTTTTATGAATCAATTCCTCAAACATACTTCAACTAACAGAAAGAAACCCTTTCAAATCTTGGGCAATCTACTCTAGAGAGAGAAATACCAGTTTCCTGCTGAACAGGGAGATGGCGCTGGGACTTCCCATTTCTACATTAAATGTTATCACAAATGTCTTTTCACAGTAGTGGGAACTTGTACAGCAAAACTGGTAACAAAAGCTCAAGCTGCATTATGCGTGGCTTTCTCTTGTGTGCATATCCCTCCTAAGACCCTAAATGTTTACATGATGAAACAGAACACTGGATACTCACCATGTAGGTTCCTGCCTGTTCAAAGCAAAGGAGGCATCCACAATGAGTTATGCCTTCTACCACCCAGGGCAAGGCAGGGATCACATGACCAGGCTTTTACCTAGTCCCTCAACTCTGGTTCCTCCTCACCAGTTCGTTCATGACCAAGCAACAGATGGTTAGAGTAAGCATAGAACAGTAAGTAACTATTACAGTCTTTATAGAAAAACCAAGCCTTGGACCACTACTTCAGAGCAGGCGGGGTTCAGCCAGACATGCATAGAAAAATTCTCTAATTACAACTCAGCCAAAAATCTGGAGGTGAGGTGTGGACGCCTCCTTTGCTTTGAACAGTTCCTATCTTCACAGTGACTATCCAATGTTCCATTCCCTGAGGCATCCACAATGGGATGTGCACAAGCCAATCAGTGTAATTCTTTGGGAGGGATAGAGGCCAAGTCTTAAGATCTCTCCCTGCCTCAACTGAGTCATAAGCAGATAATTTCTAGTGTTTAATAAAAGTATTGGAACTGGATCAGGTAGCGACCCTGCAGATTTTAGACAGGGGTGCATTCGTCCTGAAAGCTACAGAAGTAGCAGCTGCCCTCGTAGAGTTGCCATGATATGTCTAGGCTTTGGGATGTGTTGCAATTCGTATGAAGTAAAAATGCAAGCTGTACCCCATCTTGCCAAGGTAGATCCAGATCCCTTTTTCCCATGGCACTGGGATGGAAGGAAATGAACAGGGAATCTGATTTCCTAAATTCTGCTGTTCTACATGGCAAATTTTGACCACTCTACACACATGTAGCTTATGCCAAGTCCTCTCCTTAAGGTGAGGACTAGGGCAAAATGAAAGCAGAAGTAGGTCCTCAGATTTGTGGAAGGTGGAGTTAACCTTCAGGATGAAGGACGGATCAGGACAAAGCAGGACATAGTCTTTGCAGAAGGTGCAGAGGTGGTCTCTGGCAAACAGCACTGTCAGCTCTGAGGTCCGTTGGCCTGATGTTATAGCCACTAGGAAACAAACCTTCTGAGAGAGCAGATGGGAGAGAAATAGAATGTACAAAGACATACACAGGGAGGCTTGGTGAGAGCTGTATGTACTCCCTGAAAGCTCCAATTTGGAAAATGATACACTACTAGAGGGCTTAGCAGCGCAGTTCCTCACAAGAAGCACCTGAGGTGTATGTGCGAACCCAAGAGTGTGTGGCCCTGCTTTGAGAGCACTGAGGTTAAGCTTAAGGCCTGCGCAGGGATCTAGACCTGCCTGAAAAAATCAAAGAAGGATTTTAATGTCTGCTTTTTGTTGTCCACTGCATTCCATTTGCACCACCGCAGGAAGATCTTCCAAGTTCTCGTAAACAGAAATGGAAGCTTACCTGGAAGAAAGCAATGACTTCCTCTGGGTAGCGTAGAAGTTGGTAACACCATGCAACCAGGCATAGCCAACCTGGATCTGAATGTAAGATCGTTCTGATGTAGCAGGTGTGGAGACACAAGGAAAAACCAGGGGGTGTTGTGTGCCAGCTGCAAGACTGTCGAAAACCAGAGGACCACAATGGAGCTACCAGCATGATCTCTGCCCTTTTTACTTTGATATTCTGTAGAACCCCGGCTAGCGACATAACTGGAGGGAAGACAGAGACGCCCCTGCAACCATGGGCATGTTAGGACATCATAAGCTTTTGTGCCTGATGTTACTTAGGAACCTTGTGAAGTATCTAGGAAGTTTGTGATTATGAGAGGAAGGAAACAGATCCACTTGTAGTGCATTGCAGTAGTGCATTAAACACCTTCTGACCCAGGCTCCACTCCTCTGGATCTATCTGTGTTTGACTGAGGAAATCCACCTACACATTCTGTGTAGCTTGGATGTGCTATGTAACTATAGGAAGGAGGTTGCTCTCTGCCCAATGTAGGAAATCTAATGCCTCCTGATGACATGAACTGTTCAAATGGGCTTTGCCATGGTATTGTCCGTTCTCACAAGAACATATGATGCTTCATAGCAAGGTGGATCACTCTCAGTTCAAACCAGTTTATACTGTGAACTCTTTCTAGTGGCAACCAGGGTCCCTGAGCTGGTGAGCACCCCAGCCTTCCAGGTTGGCGTCTGTAGTGACAATGAGTGGAGGATCCTGGAATGGTGTGCCTCTCTGTAGTTGAGCCTAGAAGATCCACCACTTCGGGAATTCCCTGACCAGTGAAGAAAGGAGAATCATGTGGTGATATTTTTGAGCTACCTGATCTTGATGTGGTAGTAGCAGTCATTGCAATGGCCTGGTGTGCAGCTGGGCCCAGGAAAGAATGCCTAGGCAGGAGATCATGAGCCCCAGCAACTGTGCCAGTGTCGTAATGTCTACATGTTTCTTTTTTATTATGTGCCAGACTGCATCCCTCAGTTTGTGTATGCATTCTGGAGAGATGAAAATTAATCCTTGAACTGTACCTATTAGGGTACCTAGATGCACTATGCTCTGAGTTGGAGTGAGCTGGCTCTTCTTGTGATTTATTAAGAAGCTGTGACTCTCTAGGCATTGCATGGTTCACTCCATGTCCCTTTGAGCTTGCTGATGGGAGGGAGACCAGATGAATAAGTTGTCAAGGTATGGATAATCATGATATGTCTGTAATCTCAGAAGAGCTACTACTGAAAGCACGAACTTTGCAAATACACTTGGGGCTGCTTGAGACCAGCCCAAAGGACAGGGTTCTGAATTAGTAGTGATGTCCCCTGTAGGCAAAACATGGGAATTTTCTGTGAACAGGTGCAACAGGAACAAGAAAATAGGCTTTGATGAAATCTATTGAAGCCATGAAGACCCCATGATGGAATACTTCTCTGATGGATTGGTGTTTCCATTCTGAATCTATGATACTCCACGAATTTGATTATATATTTTAGATCCAAAGCAGACCTCCATTACCCTTCCTCCCCCTGTTCTGTAATTATGAAAAGATCGAAGATATTCCAGAGAATCTTTACTTTTAAAGAATGGTCTCCACTGCCCCTATATCCAGCAAGTGTGTAATTGCCTGGGATATGATGGCCTGTTTCTCACTGGAGTGAGAGGCTGGAGAGACTAGAAACCTTGATTTGGGGGGAGATAGTCTATCATGTATCCATATCTGACTGTGTTGAGGGTGCAAGTTTCTGAGGCCATGGCCTCCCAGGTCTAGAGGAAATGGCAGAACCTTCCTCCCACCTGAGGCATTGGGTTATCAGAATTGTTGTCTGGAATGCTTTGCCTGAGTGGAGATAGGAGCACTATTTTAGGAGGAAGTTGGGCATCAGGACTGGAATCTAGATCTAGACCAGGCTGGCCTAAATTTCTTGAAGCTGCACGGTCGAAAGAAATGGTAAAAGATATGCTAGAATGAAAGGAAAAGGAAGATTTCGATGAAGGATTTCTACCTTTTTAAAAATCTTTCATTTCAACCAGGATGTCCTTTAAGGCCTCCTGACCAAAGAAATGCCCTCCTTTTAAATGGTGCAATGGCCATATTTCCTATAGAGTATGTATCCACATTCCAGTGGCACAGCCAAAGTGAGTGCCTTGCCACAGTAGTGGCAGCAACAGAGCAAGCAGCATAAATAATGGCATCTTTGGTAGCATCAGCTATGAAGGCATATTACTTGTATGATCTAACCAGACTAAACAGAAAAGTAGACCTATCCAGATCCTTATTATCCATGAGGTCCACCACCCACAGGATAGAGACCCTTGCGAAGAAAGAGGATGTAGATGAAGTTCATACCACTAAGGCAGCTGCCTTGTGAGCCTTTCTAAGAGCAGCCTCCTGGCATCTTTCTCCCAGGTTTCTAAGAAAGTCCTGTCTTCGTGGGACATAGCTCCAGCAAGAACTGCCACAGGAGAATCCACCTGTAAGGCTTCCATAAACTGTTGTGTTAAGTTGTAAAATTTTTGTGCCACACCTGTAAGGGAGATACCCATTCAGCCCTTACCAACCTTTCAAAGGATGAGGGAAAAGGCACTTCTTTATTGGTAGCAGTAGGCTCTGGGGAAAGCACAGCTCCTCTGGAGGTTGGCTTAGTGGAATCCTGTGTAAAAGCCTGTAGGTCTAAGGTAGGCACAGCCTTAAACAACATAGGAAAGAAATCATCAGAATTCAAAAATAATCTCTTAGCAGCATTTTCTTCCACTGATCCTGTGTCAGACCAGTCACCATTTGCTTTGTCTGGCCAAGCAGTGAGTTGAGAGGGAGATTTAGAGGAATCAGAAACAGAGGCAGGCTTCCTGACTCTTTTAGATGACTGCTTTTTTTGCTTTCCCTTTAAAGGTGGCCCTGAGATCTGAGGAACCCTCATCAGAATCCTGGAGAAAGTGTGCTTGTTTAGAAGATTTATGAGTATGTCCTTTACTTAGTTTATGAGATGGAGCAGTCAGATGATGGAGCAGCTTGAACATTTGGGCAAGAACATACAGGTTGAGGTGCTGGAGTTTGTTATCCCGAAAGGGCTACCTAAACAGCCATTTCGATTTGAGTAAGTAAAATATTGGAATCCTTAGAAGGATTGGAGGGGGGGGCATGTTGAAGCGGGAGTTCAACAGTATTTTTGTTCTGTGATTGAGGCTCCCTGGTGGCCCATGCATAAAGGGAAGCACTGAGTAAAAGCTGCCTCAGAGATGGTTGAAAGAAGGCAGGAAATCATTCCCAGGCTCCACTACCCACCCATCCAAAACAACAAATTCCCCTTGTTGCTTATGAGACTGGGTGGCTTTCTGCTGCATAGCAGGAGGCTAGCACTGCTCCTGGACCAATTCTTCTCTCTCTTCCTCAGCGTGCACTGCAGGGCAAGTCCCAAAATGATGGGCATGAGTCATACTCTGTAGGGGGGAAGGGGGGAAACAACATCCACTGTATAGTTGTGTGCGCAGTTGTGAGGGGAAAGGCCTGGCTCACTCCCAACTTCTCTCCTTGTTTGTCTTGCACTGCAATGTTTTGGTCAGAGAGCACCCCAGTTGCTTTGCCAGAGGCCCTGCTGCTGATCTTTGTTTCTTCATCCCATGCTCCAGAGAACTCTAATGTGTCATCCAAACTTCTTCTGTTGTTTAGGTGATGTCTTTGCTCTCATAGGCAAAGAGCTCAGGGTCAAAGGGAAAAATACAGGAAAAAGGAGGAAAGAAACCTTCTTTGTTCTTTTCTTTTTTTAATATAGAAAAAGGAAGAAAGGAAGAAAAAAGAGCAAGGAGGAGAGGAAACAAATCTGAGGTAAGGAGCTGAGGAAAATAACGATCCTAGCTCTGTCCTGGGCAAAGGCAGGGGACAAACTGGAGAGGAGGAGCCAGAGCTGAGGGACTAAGCAAAAGCTTGGTCATGTGATCCCTGTGTTGCCCTGGGCAGTAGGGAGACAAATAACCCACTGTGAACGCATCCTTGCTAGAATAGGGAACCACAACTAATGACCACAAGTAGTTTTTGGTTATGTTCAAAGGCCTAAAATATCTGTGGTACAAACTCACCTTGTTCAATATGTCTCTTTCTCTCACAAGCTCATCTATAGCTTTCTTATCCATCTCTGCTTGCTTTTTTGCACATTCCAACTCTAAAGCACAGGAAAAGAGTATAAATTTTGAATTTAGACTTAGCATAGCTTGAACAAATCAAGATATTATGGAGTTGTGTTTTTAAACTCAGTTCACTGAATGATCTCCTTTTAGAAAATTAACAGAGCCTGCAATAAAATGTTGTAGTGTGGAGTGTTTCTGTTCATGGCTGGTTTTCAGCCAGCCAGCTAGCTAGGAACTGTCTTCCAAGATACTCCATTCTATTCTTCCTGGTCTCTTCCAAAATACCACATTGCACTCCCGATCCCCTCTGGTTTTCCATTTTTCCCACCTCTACCAGTCAGTCAGCATTCCATGGCCACTGGGCATGCTCAGTCCTTATAGGATTGTTTTTCTGAAGAGTTTTTGTACTTCTGCAAACCTTGGGGTTCCGCAAAGCCTGCTGATACCTCCCTATTGTATATGGATGGTGCCGTTTTGGCTGCATAAGTAAGTTCCAGCACTTGGAGAACTGCGATTGCTATTAATATATACAAGTGGGACCTGCAACAAAATGTTGTGGTGCGTAACACTTCTGTTCAGCTGGTCATGCTCTCTTTCAGGATACTTCATTCAATTACCACTCCTATCCAGTTTTCTGTCTGTCCTCACTCCCTCTGAACAGTCAGTCAGCATTTCATGGCTACTGAGCATGTTCAGTCCTCACTGGGCTATTCTGGAAGACTCCCCCCTAGGGTTTTTTCTAAAGATTTTCTGTATTTCTGCAAACCTTGGGGTCCCCCAAGCCAGCTGATTCCTCCCTCTTGTGCATGGGTTGTGCTGTTGACTACATAAACAATGGTACTCACAACCTGAACATAACAGATAAAGGGAATGATGATGTTTACAGCTTGGCCCCAAAGTGATGAAGGACCAATAAGGCAAGATATATGGAAATCTGTGGGAATTTTTGATCCCATAATAGGGGCAGGGATTCAGAAACTAATGTATTTGATCTATTTATAAGTACCTCTTTAAAAACAACAGTTTTAGGTACCTATTTGGTCTCTAAGATTTAGGTATTGAAGATTCAGCACTGTCATTATACACTGAACTATTTAATATTACAATTCCCTTTTTCATCTCAGGACTCACTTCATATGAACCCTTCCAGTAGATTCCTGCAGGTAAGAGAAGTGGGCCATAACTACATATTCATAGCTGCTCCCACAATTTTCATTTTCAGCCAAGGACCAAACATATTTCTCAACCCAATTGATAGCAACTGCTGAGTCAAGTTCCTTGTAACTGTGCATTCAACCATTTTCTGCTGGAATTCTGTAACTGCTACCAGAATCTGCAGAAGCTCCTGCATTTTCTGAATCTGCAGGGAACTGTTAGTACCATGTCAGTCATGTATTTTCTGTAATGTTTCAAAGGAAGAAACAGGAATGAAAAACACATGGTAAATATTTGCCAGGGAGGTACAACTGGCCAAATTTCACCGCTGCATGCTTGCATTTCCGAAATCCCCTTAAAATTTTACAAAATCAACTACAGAGTTGACCTGCCATGAAAATCCAGAAGCCTGTCTTCCCATAACACTTGAAGTTTACCTAAGATATACACTGAAGGAAAAGTTTCTTTCAAACCAAGTTTCCACATCAATGCTTTGAAACTGAATCCTACCTTTCTCCAGTCCACTTATCTGGTTTTTAAGAGTATCCCTTTCATATTCTGCCTGTGTTTTGTGCTCTTCTACAACACGTAGTTTTCGTTGCATAGCCTCTCTCACTTTAGAAAGCTTTGCAATCTCTTGACGCATCTGAGACAAATCATCTTCTCTCACCTATGGAAGGCAAAGAAATAGGAATGGAGATATAACCACTAGTACCAAATCTATCAACTCCTTCCTTCACTGCTATTGTCATGTGTTCAGTAAAACAGAACAATGATGATAGCCATTGTCCTTTCCAATTAAAAAATATGGTTCCAAAAATATCCAGAGGCTGTAAGGTTTTATAGATTTATTTATTTATTTATTTATTATATGAATCGCCCATCTGGCCAGACATCCGGCCACTCTGAGCGATGTACAGTCCAATAAAATACAAGGGGGACACACACACACACACACACACACACACAGTATAAAACACAATTAAAAACAGTACAAAACTTAAAAATCCTAACCCACCCCATATTCCCACCTGAAAAGCCACGTTTTTAATGCCCGGCAGAAGCTAATCAAGGAAGGGGCATGGCGGAGGTCACTAGATCACAGCTTAGGTTCTCCATTCTCTTTTCTCCCCAATCTATCCTTTTCCCTTTCTGGATTCATTAATGTCTTGGTACAGGGGAAATATTTGCCACTACAGCTAGCTATCCCTTATCTAAGGACAATTGGATGGAAGAACTAAGTTGCCTTCTTTCCTCTTTTCTACCAATATGGCATCCAGCACCATCTTCCCATCAAGAGAAGCTGGATAGGATATTATGCGGTTCTTAAGTAAACAAAAAACTACACCTCTGTTCTACTCTCTCATGCATTCTGCTTTCTGTATAAAAGTAATGGAGAATAAAGGAACCAAGGTGTGAAACTTAAACCACACCTATCTTTCCAGCAAACATATGTCAGGGATAAGTATGCATGTGCTCTTGTGTATGTGAGGGGAAAAAAGAGGTACAAACATATT
Organism: Shinisaurus crocodilurus; assembly: GCA_021292165.1. NCBI lineage: Eukaryota > Metazoa > Chordata > Lepidosauria > Squamata > Shinisauridae > Shinisaurus > Shinisaurus crocodilurus. The sequence continues at coordinate 70,117,871 of CM037878.1, read as the reverse complement.
CTTTAAAAGACCTCAGATGTGAAGACTGCAGTAGTTTCTTTTCCCTCCCTGAGATAGGAAGATGTACAGGGATGGTATTGGGGCAGGCGAGGAGGCACCAAAAGTGAGTGAGCAGAGAGGCAGAGATGCCACTAGCTGCAAGCAGTCCACAAACTTCAAGAAGAGTAGCTGTGTTAGTTAGTCTATTGCAGCAAAACAAGTCCTATGGCAACTTAGGATGCAGTCCTATACACACTTACCTGGCAATACATCCCATTGAACTCATGAGACTTAATTCCGAGTAGACATTCATAGGACTGCACTGTTAAACACTAACAAATTGACTGTGGGACAAGCTTTTGTATGCATGAGTCTACCGTGTGTCTACAAAAACTCATGCTACAATTAATGTGTCAGACTTTTAGAATCCACAACACTTCCAAAGAGTCTTGTGGCATCTAAAGGAAGATTACCTGGTTTTGTAACAGCTTGTAATAACATACTGGACCAGTTTGCATGCTCGGTGGCTGGCAGCATGGTTTAAATAAGCTACAACGATTGGAAGTGATTGCCGGCCACCACTGTGAATATTCAAGCCACAACGAGTGGTCACCACAGCTTATCATGTTGTGTGAACATGGGCAGGGTGGCTTGTTACTGTGTTAACAAGCCACCCCAGAACAGCCCATGAGTCTGGGTGGCTTGTTAACCATGGTAATAAGCAACACTGCTCAGGTTCACACAACACAATAAGCTGCAGCAACCACCTACCACAGTTTGAATATTCACAATGGTGGATTCACAGTTCACACACTGTAAGCCACCAGGGCTTATTTAAGCTACGGTGCCAGCTGTAGATCATGCAAACCCAGCCCCTTTCTATATGTATAAAAACAGATCAGAAAATAATATTGATAGCCTGTGGTGTTCAAATTAAATAAGAACATAAGAAGAACCATGCTGGATCAGACCAAGAGTCCATCTAGCCCAGTATTCTATTCACAAAGTGGCCAAACAGCTGCCCACAGGAAACCCACATGCAGGATATGAGTGCAACAGCACCCTCCCACACATGTTCCCCAGCAACTGTTGTACATAGGCATATTGCCTCTGATACTGGAGGTAGCATATAGTCAATCAGGACTAGTAGCCATTGATAGTCTTATCCTACATGAATTTGTCCAAACCTCTTTTAAAGCTGTCAAAATTGGTGGCCATCGCTACATCTTGTGGAAGTGAATTCCATAGTTTAACTATGCACTGTGTGAAGAAGTACTTCCTTTTATCTGTCATGAATCTCCCATCAATCAGCTTCATGAGATGACCCTGGGTCCCAGTATTATGAGAGAGGGAGAAAAAATGTCTCCCTATCCACTTTCTCCACACCAGCCTGGTATTGTCACCCACAGTGCTTCTGTGGAAGAGACTACCCCTTTTAGATTTTCTAGTCTGTGCCCTCTTTGACGTACAGAGCAACACCTCCTGCACTATGCCCTTCCCCGTCCTTCCTATAGAGTTTACATTCAGAGATGACCGTATCCCACTGGTTCTCTCCATTCTATCAGGCTTCCGTAATACCCACTATATCTAGGTTCTCCTTTAAAACTAGGCACTCCAACTCTCCCATTTTGGTTTGGAGGCTTCTAACTTTAGCACAGAAATACATATACATGGTGTCCCTCCCCAGATGTCACTGGCATGTGCATCCTTACGCTACACCAGATCTGGATAAATCTTTTCATAAAGCTCTAGTACCATAATTTGTTTTCATTGTTTTAACCAGCAGGTCCCTTGAAAGAGAATACTTTATCAGCAAGTGACTTCCTATTTTTAGGAGAATGGGATGTACTTTACTAAAGCTCAAAAAAATATTGGTTTTCTGTCCTCTTCTTTAACATAAGTCATGTTGTAACTACAGATATGCTCTTGACTGGAGAAGATTAGACACAGCAGATGAACAATGGCAATATATTAGGTTCATATAGTGCTTTTCATCTCGAGGAGAGCTTGACCTACCTTTGAAAGGCAGGAATCTCTAGGATGCCACAAAAACATTACAAAAAACACAAAAGGTTAGAGAACAACACAGAATAGAAAGGAGCCAGTAATTGGAAAAGTAACCTTTTTGTTACAAAAATAGTATACATGAGCAGATTGTGATGTCATCACTTTCCATATGTACTCACATTCAGGGACAAATTATACATGACATTAATTATGTTAATGGAATTAATGTGCACATTTTTGTTATACAAACAGCAGCTGCTGAGCAGAGGAAAATTCAGTTCACTGCAACCATCCTGACAAAAATTGCCTCTCCAAAACTACTATGTGCATTGCAAGGGAAGCCTCCATTGGTGCCAAAAGATCAAACATTCAGACATCTGAACTACTAGACACACACATACAAAACAGCCATTATGTACAATGCTATTTCTGAACTGGGATTATATCTAATGTCAGTTTGAAACCTTTAACTTACTCTCAGCTCCATGGTTTTCTGCTGGTTCTCCTGCATGAGTTGTTCAATGGCCAAACTATGCTGTTCATTCTCTTGCTGGAGCTTGGCATTTCTCGTTGTAGACTGCTCCAGTTCTTTTGTGGCTCTTTCATTCAGGATCTGCAGATTGTGGAACAAAGCAGTTGATAGATTTGTAATCGGATTATGGTGCCTACTCAGAAAACCCAATATCACCTCAAGCTTTTCCATGTTTCCCTTCACATTTTATTCTCATTATCGCATGCTCTTTATCACCACATTAGTAATTGAATATGTTGAGAAATGTGATAATTGTTCAACAGCTTGGGGGTGTGTGTGTGTGGAATGAATAACACAGTAAGTGTAAGCTTTTTTCTAGGATCCTTGCAAGTCTTCCTCGCAGGTGGAAGATAAATATTTTAATACCTGCTTGCCATTTGGCAGACAGTGAACAACAACACGTCCTGTAATCATTGCAAATGAGCAGGAGAATCAAATGGTTTTAATCAGCAGTTGTGAGAAGGAACTATTAATTTTAGCAGGATAATCATACATTAATAAGGGGAAGGGGCCATTCCTCAGTGGTGGAGTACATGCCTTACTACTGCAGAAGGCCACAGGTTTCACTACCATTTGGTGATGGCCACCAAATAAGATGGGTTCAAAATAGGATTATACACATTGATAAAACTATCAATAGCTTTAGGGATTAACCTGAGTTATGGGCTGGCAGAAGCAAAATATTTTTCAACACTTAGCATACCCAAATATCGGCGTGCTTTAACTTTGGCAACATTCAGTGTCTTGCCTTCTGCTCTGGGGAGGTTTCAGAAAATTGGTTCTTCCGATCGCTTATGCCCTTGTGAAAGGAATGAAATCGGTTACCCATGTTTTACTTCGCTGTCCCTTTTATATAGAGATCAGGGAGAAATTGCTGTTCAGTACTAGATTAGAAAGTAATGCACTCCTCTGTTGCTTTAGTACAGCAGAGGACAGGGATATAACTGAGGCTTTTGCTAAATCCTTTTTGAATGCTATGAGAATAAGGTCTCTTCAGAATTGATTTTGTTGTTGTTTAAATTTGTATGAAGATTCTTTGTTTTTGTATGGCTAAAGTCTGGTTGGTGACCGTGATGATGATGATGATGATCTATCAGTAACTACTAGTTATGATGGCTATATATATTTGATTTCATTTAAATCTTCTACACTGAATTTACAACTGTCACAGGCTTCTACCTGCATCCACTCAGGGACTGGAGGGAGGAAAGGATCCTAAATTTGCATGCCACATACAACTCCTAGAAGAATTTTGCTCCGTCAGGAACTGCTCTACCAAAGCTCTTTTGCTGTTTACTAAAATTGCTTTTCTTACAGTGCAATCCAATGTGGCTGCCCGGAACCCTCCGAACTCAAGAGGATTACGGGCATCCTATCGAGGGCAGGAGGAGCATGGAAGAGAAGGTTACCTCAGCGCTTCTCCCACCCTACAAAAGACTTAGACAGCCGATTCCATCCATCTAAGTCTTTTGCCCCTGCTTCCAAGGAGAACAGGCTCAGGCTGAGCAGCCACCAGGATACAACATATCCCAACGGAGCCTCGCTTCTCCCCTCCCCCGAAACGCCCACCCAACACCAGCTCTGAGGTTGGCCTCCCAACCTGGGATCTGCAGCCAGAACAGAAAGGACCGTGCTAGCTGCAAGGGCGGAGGGCAGGCGCTCTGAGGTCAGAGTCTCAGCTCTGACCTCAGAGCGCGTTTCTGAGGTCAGAGCTGGGACTCCGGCCCCTCCTATGGCTGTCCAGACAGCGTCTATTGGCCATAGGATTGCACCCTTAAGGGCTTTCCAGTGTCTGGGGAAATGGACTGAAAAATAAACTAGTTTCAGAAGACCATTTTAAGGCCTGGCCAGAAAAATGCTAGGAAATAATATTCTATTTTAAAAAATACTTTTCACTCCAACAGCAACTTCTGCCTAAAGACCTTTACCAGCATTCAGTTAGCTAACCTCACAGAAAAAGTGACTGGTAGGAAAATATTATTGCCATGTTTTCTTATTTACCTACAGACTTTAATGGTTGTTGTGGGCTTCAATATATGAGCACTGGTGCTATTTTAAGAAAAAGACTGGTGAGAAACAACAGCCTGGTGAACCATGGCATAAGAGAATGAACACTGTTTAGTTAGAAGTGAGGGTCTGTTCATATGATTCTATTAGTCTGAGGCAGCTGCAGGCAACAACAAAAATAGCTTATGCATCAGCCCACACCAAGCCAGTCATACACATGCTTCTCACACACAGAATTCAGCCATAATCAGCTTTTGGCATGACAGCACAAATGTTGATTATCTATTTGAGAGCAGCATTCACACAACCAGCACAAGCTGACACAACTGTAAGATATCACACATTGACTTTTCTCCACAGCTGTCATGGACTGAAACCAGCAATGTGTGAATGGGCCCGGAGACACTGAAATTTCCAAAGTGAGTTGTGGAAGGACTACAAACAGTAAGAAAATTCTGGTGAGATTTCAGATATAATTCATTTATCTGTGAAAAAGAAAGCTTTGGACCAAAAAATATGACATTTTCCTTTAACTTATGAAGAAAAGTGGCTCAAAAACAACTGGCTCAAGCCCACAAAAATCTTAAATAGGCAGTGGCCTATTTAATATTCCATAGATGCAACTACTAGACAATATTCTGTCTGGGTTGCCACCTCTTCAATGTGACATTTTCAAAAGTCTCTTAAAATAAGATATCCTAGCATTGTTGAGCTCAAACCAGCAGGTATGGCTAGGCCCAAACACATAACTCTGCCTAATGTGCCACAGGAGAATTTTACAAAGACTAATCCCATCTTTAGAATCCTTCCTTCTAATGATCCCTGTTCTTGTATTTAGGATATCATAGGATATCCTAAATACATCAATACAGAAAAAGACCCAACAGGAAATAGGAAGTCTCCTGTCATCTCACAGGATTCCCCAGCAATATCTCAGACATTCATTTCATTTTATGTCTTCAGACTTTTGGTCTTCCTCCTGTCTTGTTCATGCCTGGTGTTCCCAACCTTGAGTATAACTCACCCACCTATGGATGTCAGTTATTGGTTCCTTCACCTTCAGCTGTGTTGCTGCTGTGGTAGCAGTGACTGCTGGAAACTGGTTCCCAACTGAAAGATGAGAGTGGATGGAGGGAGGGAGAGTGGGAAAGTCTTTACCCACAGTGAATTATTAAGGGTCTCCACCTATTCCTCCTGATTTGAGTGACTATTCTAAAAGGCACTGAAACTATTAAAATATCTGAGCTGAAAGAAACATTATTTTAGGATGTTGCAGAGTATGAAAAGAGTCCCCAAGTGCTATAGAGAGCAAACTAAAGGCTGATACTCAGCAGTACTGTTTTAATTAACACAAGGTACTAGAGCATAAGTCTATTAATATAGCATAATAGTCATATCTTGCTACAAACCATTAGGGGGCAGTCTCAATTGACTTCAGTGTGAGTGGAACTCAGGGTTGGCTTTTCTTCAAAATATACATTTCCAGGGAAAATGCCTAGAAAGTCAGTAGTGTCCCTCAATGTTTTAATTCTGTTCTGAAATCAGTAAATGAAACTCTTCTTATTGTCCCCCAAATCTGACCTTGATCTTAGAGCCTATACATGTCTGTTCTTGAGATAGTTTAACATAAGAGCCTACAATAATACCTTTTGCTCTTTGAGTTGCTGTTCTAATTTCAGGAGTTCCTCCTTGGTCCTATTCATATTCTGCTGCATTGTCTTCATATCAGTTATCTTATTCTCTAATTCCGTCTGAAGCTGTTTCAGTTCTCTTTCCATTTTGTCTTTCTTTCGGGCATCCCGCGAAGCCTCATTCTGACGCATCTGGATTTCTTGATGGAGCTGCAGCAGCAACAAAGGGGAAAATGGCAAGACTTCATTTGTCTTTAAGTCTGGGGAATCACTAGGTATACCATTGGTAACACTGACATTCTTTGGCACTGCATAGTTTGTATGCTGTACTTTTCTCTAATTAATCAATTACGATTTTAATCAGATACACTATTAAAGAGTATCAATACTACTACTATTAAAACATTTACCCATAAAATGTAAATGGGTAAATTGAGCATAGGAAGTGACCAGAATGCTGGCCAGAGAACTGACAACCAATATTGCGCAATGTAGGATTAATTAGATGAAGTCAACGCTTTATATGAGGAATGGAGGTGGGAATCAAGTGATAGTGGGAAACCAGGTAAGATGAGTGGTTCAGGAATGGATTTGCTAAATAAATTTTGCTTGAGGGAGACTTATGGGAAGACAAAGAAGTGGTATGATGACTAGAGAAAGGAACACTGTTCTGGGAATGGGGGCGGCGGGGGGAACACAATAGCAGCTAGAGATGGCTGAATACCATCCTGTTGACCTCCCAAACCCAGGTTGATTTTGCAATTACTCACAAAACCTCAAGGAATGAAATGGTCACAAAACCCAGTTGCAGATGCCCACCTCCCTCGTCAGTCCCCCTCTTGCAACAAAAGGGAGAATAATAGCGGTGGGACAGAGCCTGCCCTGGATCCCTGCCTGCTTCCCTCTCCTACCTCTGCCTCCATTCCTACCCCACATCCTCAGTAGTTTTCCTTGTATCTATTGTATAGATCCTAAGCCATTCAGGGTAGGGACCTGTCCTCTCAGCCTTTGTAAAGTGCTACATACATGAATGGTGCTATCTATACTATAATAAATAATAATTCTCTCCAGCAGGAAAAGACATACCACTTATTGTTTGCCCCTATGGAAAAGGCACATACAGCTTCTCTGGAGCCTTCCACTGCCTGCTGTCTCCTACCCCCTGGTAAGTTTTCTTCCTCATGGAAAGGAGGACTGGTAGGGAGGGCAATGGTAAGGCACAAGCTCTGATTTGAAGCTATGCCCGCCTCAAATTGGGGTGAGTTTGATTCTTCAAACATGGGCACTTGCATTTTCAAGTACTTGTGCTTCAAATAATTGCCTCATTCCTAAAAGAGGCTGATCAAACAGAGTGAGAAAGAGCAAGAAGGAGTACAGAGCGGGAGAAGTGGTAGACAGAACAGTTGATAGGCAGAACTAGTCACTACTTGAACATTAAACTCCATGACGAAGTCAGAGGATCCAAGATAATGACTGAAGAACTTAACTAGTATAGGAAGAATTGTGTGTACCCTGTGAAATATTTCTTGAACCAAAATGTACATCAGCCAGAAACTTCTGGCTGATAAATAATGATAATTAGAGAAGAACAAAACAAGATATAATACATAGGAATGGCATAGTTGAAACCTAAATAGTATGGAGCCACTTAGACATAGAAATAGAGGGTGTGGATGGCATCAGACTCAAATTAAAGCAAAAGAAGAATTATCCAAAGCAGAAAATAAGCAGATTTGACAAATGGAGAATGACCCTATAGGGAGCAATCTATTCCAAAAAGGTATGTCAGAGTTCAATAGAAGAGATTAAAGGCACTGATAATGGCCTGTCACTGACAACCTCTCACTAAGCTGCCAGCAAAACGGTATGGGGAGCAAAACAACCGGTGACAGTTAATAGAGATAAATTGCAAAGGTGGAGAAGCCTTCTAGACAAAGTCAACAATGACAGCAACCTAGGGGGTTGCACAGACCTGAGCAATGGTAGACTCTGTCTCAACTTTGGTCTTTTCTGACTCATGCTGTTGATCTGTCATATTAGTTACATTTTCACGTAACTTTACAACCTCTGACAAAAGTTGGTCTCGCTCCTTTGTTACTTCTTCCTTGAATTTTAGCAATTCCCGCAAGCTGGAAGAAAAAAGATCCCAGTCAGCTCTGTGCAGCCTACTCTGTGTTCTCAGCACAAAGCACTTTGTGGAAAATAGCAGTTTAAACATAACTGTTATGCATGTAACTCCCCTTCCATTAGCCCACAAAAGCTGTCAGTTAAATTATATGTCTATTGCAGTTACTAAAAACACTCCCATTGTGGCAAAAATATAACAGTAGTATAAAATAATACCCCAGTAGTTTGATTCTTCTATTCATTTACAGAGCAATACTATGGTCCTCTAGACAGCATCTAGGGGGCCATAGGATTCTTCAGATTCCCAGATCAGAGGTCAGAGACAGAGCTCCAACCTAAGAGCTGGGGACCCATGCTCAGACCCCCTCCCCCCACTAACAGCTGGCGCAGAAAGAATCAAGCCAGCTGCTTCTCCAAGGTCATGAGAGTAACCTCAGAGAAAAGGTAAAGGGGGGCAGGGAGGGGACTGGGGCTGCCAGGATACGACGTAATCTGATGGCGCTCCATCCTCCTTCTCTCCCCCTCCGATGTGCTGCAGCTAGATGGCCAAAATCGGTCATCTAGCCGACTTGCAGGGCAGGAGGAGCGGGGAGGCAGAGATTGTCTCCGCCACTTCCCCCACCTTGCATAGGATGCCTGTAATCCTCCGAGTTTGGAGGTTTATGGGCATCCCGACTGGATTACGCCCTCACTGATTTAAGCATAGTTTCCCCCAATATTATAATCACAACTGTAATTTGTTGAATACCCATTCCCCTACTCCTTTCTTGTAGCATCTTCAGGTTCCTCCCTCTGGATTTGAGTAGGTTGACTTAGCTAACCTGTTGACATAAATGACAGGGATGGAACCAAATGCTTCTCTATATTAAAAAAAATCCCATACATATAAAAAACTAGCATGCACATTCTAGCTGAGGTTCTTAATAACATGCTAGATTTCTTCATGCAGGCAATATTTGTATATGAAGGAGTACTCAACTATGTCAGCCCCACTTACAATCTGAAATTGTATAGCTCACAAACAGGTTTATCACCTCAGTGAGAACTAGACCATTATGTCTTGATCATCCACTCTGAGGGCAGTATCCAATCAGACACTGGCACTAATGTAAATTACATTGCAGCAGTGTAAGGGACCTCTAGCACAACCTTCCCCAACCTGGCACCCTCCAGATGTGTTGGGACTGCAACTCCCATAATTCCCAGCCAACATGGCCTTTGGCAATTTCCCCCAACCCCCTCCAAATCCAACTCACTTATGCTCTTGACCCAATGATAATCCAGATCCTTGCTCCACTAATTTAGTCAGGTTCAAGATTTCATCTTTGAGAGACATGATGGTTTCTTTTGCTTTCTGCTCCTTCTCATATGCTGCATCCACCATTTTCCAGGCTTTTTCGATCTCCTGAAAGTATTAGAAGAGAACCGTTTCATATGATACACAATTTAAAATTAACAAATTATTTTTCCCTCCAGGTTAATGAATTAAAGTTTTCCATTTTCTTTCATGCTTAGATTTCCATCAGTCCTCTATCCCAGCGACCAACTGTTTGGCAAGTAAATAGTAATACTTAGAATCAACCAATCCATACCTAGAAATCTGGAACATTATTTCTAATATTTTGCATTTTCACAATTCTTTGTTTATGTTCAGCTGCATAAATCTTGCTTAACACCCACTGGAATACTGTATATAGTCAAACGTTCCCCTATCATTTCACACACACACACATACACAGAACTAATTACATTTTTAAAAACATACACATTAATTGCAAAATCATGTAATTAATGTCACAACTAGTTCGGCTCTGAGTTGATGCTCTATTGTTAATCAAGCAAAAGTGATTTTCAGAGTGACAAAACTAATGCAGAACATTTCCATGTTAAGCAATATGTTACTAACATAGGCTGATTTTAAATAACCAGATCCTTGTGTTTTTTCACAGTTTTCCACCTATTGCTTCCCAGTGATGAACTGTATTTCTGAATGTGACCCCATATGATGAGGATGAGATTTATCATCACACGGGAAACACTAGCTTTCTATTATCCTCCAGGATATGGTAAACTCACATCTGGAATGGAAATGCACTCAGAAGAAAAGTTCACTATGAAAAAAATAAAAAATAGAAGTCACCTTATGGTGACTTTACCATATTAAAAATGAATGTGAGAATGCGTCCTTGGTTTGATTACTTGTGCATTGATAACCCATTTATAGACAGCACCTTCAACAGTTCCCCCTTTCTAGTTCCTTATGCTTACTCTTCACTTCAGTAAAACATGTACACACATAGCTAACACAAGATGTATAAGAACAGACACATTAGCCTCAGCTGAACTGTGTTGAAACCTTAAAAGCCAAGCTTATAGACTAAGGGCCAAATAAGGTGTAATGTTAAACACATCTTTGCATTTAACATGCAAGTTTTTAAAAAAATGCAAATAGCAGCTGCTAGGGGTGTGTGCATGTGTGCTAATTACAGGACTGAAGCAGGAAAGGGGGAGATTAGCCCTTTCATTCCCTACTCAAGTCCTGACAAGCATCATCCCTCTGAAGATACTGTTTGCACTGAAAGGAAATCCCCACTGGTGCCACAAGGTCAAAATAGTTATTAAGAAATTCAGGCACATTTCTAGCACTTGAAAGTAGTTTTCATTTTTTAAAAAGATGATTTTGATTTCCAGGTAACATTTCCCCTTGTATTAAGGGTCAAGGTTCTTCAACAAAATAGATGAAGGCAAAAAGAATATTTTATAAGAATATCACATGACCCCCAAACCCCACATAATTTAATGGACATCCATTACTTCTGAACATTGCAAATCTAAACCAAGTCACTGAATAGATTCTACAGTTCCACAGAATCACTCATTTTTTACAATATGGCAACCTTATATAATACTAGCTCAGTAGTTTCACTAAAATAACTGGGAGACTTCGCCTGTCTAAATAAAAGGTCAAATCAGTTAGCCTCACACATATAACTTTACTTAAATGCATATTTGTGAAGGCAACCCAGTGGCATCACTAGAATATTCGGTAAATAATTATTGCTTAGCTCAGCTCCATACTGCTCCCTCTCTCATTGACATAGCTAATGAAATCTGTACACTCAGAGGACAACTTATTAATACCCAAATAGGATTCTGCTTTTGTCATCGACTTTGGCTACAGCACAACTGTGCACAATGTTATTGAAGTGGCCTAATATTTGTTTCATTTCAGATGCAGGAACACAGGACTGCTCCTCCTTGAATCAAGATAAAAGAACAAAGAATTATTAATATAACCTTTACTTTAAAACAGCCCACATATGACTAATCAGAAAGCACAAAACACAAAGGATGCAAAAGCTGTTAGATAACAGCAACAAAAACTGAACATTTAAATACCTATGGTAACCCCTTCGATTAAATATCTAAATACATTTATACTCATGTTCACTTCACACTACCAAACTGGCATATTGTGAATTAAGGTTGACTGGCTCTGTGCAGTTTGACTTATAGAGAAGTAGTTGTGTGATTATGTTATCACACACGCAGCTTCTAACTCAATCCACATTTCCTGTGCAATATTTAAACTCACTTTCAGCCCTTTCGCAGTTACTTCAATGACAGGAACAAAGCAGCTACAGATCTACACCCATGGAGTAACTGGGCCTCTGAAGCAGGAGTCCCCAACACCACACTGGCCAGCTGTGAAGGGGCATATCCTCCTTATTCTAAACCCCTTGAACCAGCGGATTTGAGGGCTAGGATTGCAATGTAAAACTGGTGATCAGATAGACAGAAAAATGCCAACAAAGTAACAGGCCCTCTCAAGAACTGAAAGACCCAGAGTACATTATTTCCTGCAGGCATTTCCTGCATATACAGGCAGGAGGAGCCAACAGGCTCTAGGAACAGGAGGGAGGGAAAAATCAGAGAAATGAGACCCCCAGGGGCAGTAGGAACGTGTATTGCTGATGGGATTTATAGGCCCCTGAACATATGTGTTGAAATAAATTAGGTCTCTGGTTTCCAGAGTGCATAGAACAGGGGTGGGGAACCTTTTTGGGCTTGAGGGATAGATTACTACCCAGGAAAACTCTCAGTGACTGCATACCAGCAGTGGCCATGGCCAGAGTACAAAGTCATGGTCACCCCACCCATTTTCTCTCTCACACACACATACACACAGCATCCACACATACACCAGCCATGCATACACACTGTTGGAAATCTTAGCCGCCGGGGGGGGGGGGACCTTGATCATGTCTGCCGGTTCTGTGGTTCTGTTGCTTCTTTGCCCGAAGGCAAACCTGAATATGAGACTCCATATTCCAACACACACACCCTTCCCAGTCCCTGATCCGTGCAGATTAGCTGAGAGGTGGGACCTTTTGCATCCCCATCACAGTGCACTGGGCAAGGGGGTTTAAACAATGCAGTGAGTAGTTTTGAGTGAGAAGTTGAAATCCCTTCTAACTCAGTTTGCTACTTCTCCAACTGCACAACTTTATCAGGAGCTGCAGAGCATTAAATATGAATTGAATAATATCCTTTCACAGCAGGCGGAATTTGCTTTAACCTATTTACAACAGGCATACTGGGAAAATGGTGAATGTCCAAGTAAGCTTTTGGCACATCGTCTTAAATAGAAAAAGCATCAAGGTATTATTTCTGCTATTAAAGATGAGACCAATATGATATACACTTCCCCTAATGATATAAATTCACAATTTTTAAAATTTTATTCTGATTTGTATAGTACGGGTGTGAAGGATTGAGGCCTACACAGGCTTGAGTTAGGTTGAAGCCTATAGGCCCAAACATCTCCTGATGGGAGGGGGGCATTAGTGAGTTTCATTTTCCCCTCCTGGGGTTAAGTTTCCTTTTCATTGAGAGAAGTCACCTTTTCCCCTTAATAGAGTTAAAGTTTCGTTTCCCCAGTTTGAAGTCACAGATTTGTAGCTTTCTAGTCCTGGTGAGAGTGTATATAAAGGGGAGGCATAAGCAGAGAGAGGAGAGAGCGAAATTGGAGAGAGGGAGGACAGGTTCTGCAGGCACCGACACAGAGACAGACAGAGAAGCAGAGTCTGAATATCACTGAAGAATGCAGAACAGCCAGGGCTAGGCTGGGAAAGGAATCTCTTAACTGAGGCATACAGGCGAAAGAGCAGCTAGGTTAGAGAGAACTGCGTTATTGTTTCTTTTATTTCTATTATACCTGCTTTTTTAAAGTATACAGCTCTATTTGTGTAATTACCTTAAGTTATTGTGAATCTAATATACCAAATTTACTAAAGTAAACAGTTATTGTTAACATCAAGTTGTTTGGAGTGTCTTTTGCACCACGCCTAAGGCCTAATCCCACATTACTGGGAAGAGAAGGTAAAAGGCAGAGAATTGGCATCCTGATACAGGAGGGGCTCTTAAAGAGGCAGATATCTTTAAGGAGCTGATCAAGGTGTCCTGGTACAGGTGGAACCTTGAGAACGGGTAAAGAAATATCAGAGCAAGATATGGACGTTTTCTTTTCTCAGCTTAAACTTACAAGGTTAGATTCCTCACAACAAGTTCCTTATGGCTCCCCTGCATGTTGAGGAAATAATGAAAATAATTTCGAATATGAATGTTGGGAAAGCACCTGGCCCAGATGGGTTTCCAGTTGAGTGGTACAAAACATTTTCTAGCCTTTTGGTCCCAAAGCTTCATCATCTTTATAATTATATTTTTGAATCCGGTTCTCTTTCAGCATCATTAAATGAAGCTTATATTACTGTGATTCCTAAGCCTGGAAAATACCATACATATTGTGCTAACTATCAACCTATTTCGTTAATTAATGTTGACATTAAAATATTAACAGCAATTTTGGCTGATAGATTGCAACAAGTTATTACAACACTTGGAATCTGATCAGGTGGGATTCATTAGAAATTGACAGGGAGCTGATAATCTTAGATTAGTAGCTGATCTGATTGCTTTAAATACAAATAGAACAGACTCAGCTGCTATAATTTCTTTGGATACTGAAAAGGTCTTTGACAAAATTCATTGGAAATTTATTTTTGCTGCGTTGAGAAACTTTGGCTTTCCCATGGAATATTTAAATTGGGTTAAAATTTTATATTCAATCCCAAGAGCGAGAGTTAAGAGTAATGGGTTTTTCTCAAGACTATTTTATACTTGGGAGAGGTACTAAACAGGGATATCCACTTTCTCCATTGATATTTGACTTATGTTTGGAACCCTTGGTGTGCACTATTAGACAGAATAGCAGTATTCATGGATTTTCACATGATAGTTTAGAATTTAAAATTATTCTCTATGCTGATTATCATTTATTGTTTATTTCAAAACTCCAGTCATCGGTTCCTGCTTTGATTAAGGTGATTAAGAACTTTGGTGATTTGTCTGGCTATTTAATTAATTGGTCAAAGTCAGAATTGATGCCACTTGGAGATAATATATCTCAGAGTGTATTATCTCAGTGGCAATTTCGATGGTGCCCAGATTTTATTAGTTACTTTGGAATACTTATCCCTAGAGACATATCCCAAATGATTAAACTTAATTTGAGTAAATTGATTAATCTGTCTCACGAGATATAGACAGATGGGCATCTCTTAAGTTGAGTTTGTGGAGTAAGGTTAGCACGTAAGATGAATATTATACCTAGGATTGTGTATGTTTTATGTGGGATTCCTCTATTTATACCTGGCAATTATTTTCAAAAAATTAATGCTTTGTTTTGCAAGTTTTTCTGGGGTTCTTCGCCTCCACGAATCTCTTTGAAAAGGATGCAACTTGCAGCTAAAGAAGGTGGGTTTTGTTTTTCAGATCTTGCCTTATATCATTGGGCTTATTTGTAGACTAGTTCTAAATTCTGGTCTTTTCCACTTAGATTAGATTATCCACCTTGGTCAGTTTTGGAATCCTTGTCTGGATCCTCTCTCCAAATGGATGGCATTAGGGTCTCGCTACACTAAAACAGACAGGGTGCCTCCTACAATTATGGCAGTTAAAGAGGTGTGGCATATTATATCTCGTCAATTATGGTTTGGCCCATTTTCTCGTGCTAAACTGACTTTATGGGGTAATCCGGATTTAAAAATTGGTAAGAAAATGGTTCTGTGGCGGACTTGGGCAGACAGGTTGATTTTTACTTTGGATCAATTAGTGAGTGTAGACCAGTGTTCTCCAACCTTGGGTCCCCAGATGTTTTTGGCCTACAACTCCCAGCATGCCCCAGCAAGCTACGCTGCTCCAAGGTTGGAGAACACTGGTGTAGACGATGACTTTTTGTCATTTTCGGCTTTGCGTACTAAATATAACTTGCCTGCCTCAGCTGAATGGCAATACTTGCAATGGCAACATTCGTTAGAATCTAGGTTTGGTCCGGCTGCTTTTACAGCTTCAGAGCCTCCTTCGCTATTGAGGCACTGATTGAGGCTGAGCAGTTATATCGACCTACGCTTCATGTTTATAAATACTTATTATCGGTGAATAAGTAAGATACACAGAGTCTTTAAGATGAATGGAATAGGGAATTACAGTAGATGGTTTTATGTTGCCTAATCAATGGAACATTGTTTTTGCGTCTTTGTCAGAAGGGTCTATGGATCTTAGGTTACGTCTCATTCAGCAAAAACTTTTGTTTTGTATTTATTGGACACCACAACGTCTATTTAATAAGGGTTTTTCTAAGTCAGCTAACTGTTGGAGGTGTAATACTGTGAATGCTTCGTTTACACATATGTTTTGGAAATGCCCAGTGGTTGCTTCTTTTTGGGTAGAGGTCATAGTACGGATAAATCTAGTATTAGAATGCTCTTTAATATTTACCGATGCACACATTCTTTTAAATTATATACCTGCTGTATGGAATTTATCACCAGGACAACGCATGTGCATTTTCCATACCCTCTTGACAGCTAAAAGCCTGATATTACAACACTGGAAAGATAAACACTCACCTCCTATAACACAATGGATTGCAGACTTAATAATGCTTTCATCATTTCAATGGGTGGTATTTAGATGCCACGTGCGGATGGATAAATACATGGATATCTGGTCTGCTTTTTCTAAAGTTTATGCATAACTATTTTTATGGATAATTGTATTACTACATACTTTTTGATACTTATGGATATATATTTCATACATATTTACTGTAAGTGATCCATTTAAAATATTGTAAGAGAATTGTATTTTTTGTTGTTCTTCCCCCGCCCCCCTCTTCTTATTTATGGTTTTTGTTTTGGTGTAATTCACATTAAGGGGGGGGAGACAGACAATGGGTTGTTGAGGAGGGAGCCCATGTTGTACATTTGTTCTCTAGACTCAGAAAACTGATGATTGGGCATTGATCTTATGTTCCTACTTCAGTTGCAATGATGCAACCAATATTTTGGATCACTGAAGTTAAACTGACACTCCACATTTGCCAAGTGGAGCACAACCATATAGCTCTGCACTACTCATCACTGAAAAGTAACTCAATTTTAAAATCAGAAAGCACAGAGTTGAAGATTTAAAGCTTTCCAAGCCTCTAGTGGGGCAAAAGAAGTTCCTGCAGAAGAGTTATGATGTGTCATGGTGCAAATGGAGTTAAGTTGGGTGCAAACGGAGTTAACTTCCAGCATCAGTATGGGTACGTATATTCATTGCAGAGGATTCTGATGTTTTTCCCTAGACTGCACATCTCATATGGAGGAAGCATGGGAAGCCATAGGACAAGCAATGGCTATGGAAGAACCAGACACCCATCCACACCTACAATATCCCCAAACTCTTAGGCCCTAAGTGTTTGTTACTTTAAAATATGTTGCTCCCAAGAGTTATAGTTATTTAACAGATCACTTGTCATTGCTTTTTAACCAAAGTGACCTTTATACATACTACACACACACACACACACACACACACACACACACACGAAGAGACTCCATTGATACAAGACAGATGACAACAAAGGAGCTGCAAGTGTTTTGAGGAAAAAGTTTTAAAGGAGCAGAACCATTGTTAGGTGCTGAGAATGTGAGTGGGAAGGGCAACTCCAAAGGTTTCAAAGTGTTGGGCAAGTGGTGCCAACCTAGTAACTAACATTTTGAAAGTTTTTAGGGGTGTACATCTTTATAGGCCTTCACAGCAGTGTTTGCTTTTCTAACTTGAAATCCACTTTTGAACTTACTCATACCCTGTGGCCCTCTCTATCCCAATATCAATAATGGGTTCCACAGGTGAACATGCTGAGATTCTCATATGCAGTTCTATGCAGCCTGCTGCAGCAGCAGACTGAAGGGTTGGGATAGTAATCCAACTCTTTAGAAGATACATAGAAAAAGACATCTCCAATTCTGTCCTAAAGCCACATACAGGAAACTATTTATTTTTATTTATTATATTTCTAAATCCACCCTGGGCAATGTTATTAGAACTATCATTAGAACAAAGCTTTTCCTAGGCTCCCTTTCCCCCAAAATCAGGTTGGGAAGATGGGATAGTAGGGATATAGACCCTACCACAAATGTGGGTAAAGAAGGATCCCATCCCAGGGGACATTCAACACACACTGAATTAATGGCTGGTGGGCAGAAGGAGGCCTCATGATTTTATTTCCCCTATATTTTCACCCCATCTTCAGATGTTCCCACACCTGCTAAGGGGGGTTCACCACACAGTTTGTATTCTAAGATAGTAATTCTCAATGAGCACTCACTGGATTGTACCCCTTCTCCATGGTGCTTTGGAATGAACAAGAGAGTTCTACAAATTATATCTATGGATTAAATATTATGAATTTTAATTAGATGTAACTGAATGTTAATGTATATTGTATATACATGTTATTAAATATTTAGTATAGATGGCATGACTTTCCCTGCACAATCTGATCTTCACAACAGGGTCTTTTTTACCCCAATGTTACCAAGTGGAGATCAATAGTCAGGCAACGTCACTCTGATCATACCTGGTCCCCATAGTAAGGGTCATAAAAACATTGACATCTTACAGATTCATCTGCTCCATTTATTACTATGTCATCAGCTATGTATTTGCTAATCAAGAATTTAAGTCATGTTTTGTTCTATTTACCCTTTTCAGTGATGCTATTGTTGTCTGATCATCCTGAGAGAGTTTCAGAGCAGTAGCCACTTTGGCTGAATTCACCACAATCTCTGCATTCAGTTCCCTGCATTTTGCCATGAGACGCTTTTCATTCTCATAGGACTTTTTCAGCACTGCATGGAGCTTCTCATATTCCACACGAAATTTCTCCAGGCTTTGATCTCCTGTAAGCTCACTGATGACTTCTTGGAAGTCTTTTTCCAAGGCTTCAAAGACATTTTCTTCTATTGCAGGCTTGTCATACCTTTCCTGGATAAAAGGAAAGAGAGAATCTATCAGAAGATCACCAAAGACATCTTGACAAAGATAATGACATATACCAAGAAATTGGTATAATAGCTCCAAGGTAACTACCTTTGATTAAAACTTATGTGATTATGGCAACTCTGTTCCTATCATATGATGCTTGCATTCCATCCTATTTCAAGGGCAAAGCCCCTTTTCGCAAGCAGTCTTTTGTCTATCAGTTCAGCCCATCCATAAAAACCTACCAATAAGCAAAGTATGCTGTTGTTGTTGTTTTGTATGGTATTTTATTATTTCAGCTTTATGTAATTTGCCCAGAGAACTACTGTTATTGGGTGGATTAAAATTAATAAATAAACAAAAATGTTTTTCAATAACAATATTTATATCACCACAACTAGCTATCTTTGTTTACAAGATCCCTGAAGCTGCCATTCTAAAGTAAATTATTCTTCTTTTTTTTTCCTCTGGAGTAAAAAGAAAATCACTCCAGCCTTAAAAGACTATTCCAGACCAGACCTATCAACACCCCTAATTTAATAACCCCAGGAGAACTAGATAATTTATCTAGGGCCTGGCAGGCAACAATACATGGCTGACATGCCACTGTCTGGAAACCATATGTTTTTGACAGCCCTGGAGCACTCCAATTTTTTCTGCACTTTTGTACACTTTGTCTGAAGTAATTATTGGGCACAAGATACTGAGTTTGAGTAGATTACAGCAGGTCTGACCCCCAGAAACTGATATTACAGCATAATCCTATGCATGTTTACTCAGAAGTAAGCCCACTGTGTTTAATAGGGTTTACTTCCTAGTAAATGTGCTTACGACTGCAGCCTCAAATTCTTAACTTCTATTTCTCCAGGAGGAAAATACAACTTTTCTCATCTCACGTCCTAACCACTCATTTAATGAACAACAAAAGAACTCACCAAAGTCTAGCAAGGTACCCTTATTTATAAGGCTTTTGGAATACCACAATGTGATGTAATGGGTTGGATTCAGACTAACAATAATGACTAACTGAAGTCCTATTTGTTTCAATGGGAACTAAGTTCAATTAACATAGACTGCAATCCTATATCTACCTTCCCATTGAACTCAATGGAACTTACAAGTAGACATGTATAGATGTCTACTTGTAAGACATAGATATAGATAACTCTATACATGTCTACTTGTAAGTTCCATTGAGTTCAGTGGGAAGGTAGATATAGGATTGCAGTCTATGTTAATTGAACTTAGTTCCCATTGAAACAAATAGGACTTCAGTTAGTCATTATGACTAATTTTTCGTATTGATGATTCAACTAAATTAGTTTGGATCCAACCCAGTGTAACCAGCATGTTGTCACTGAATTCCCTAGCCCAGCAGATCATGTACCAAATTACAGGAAAGTGGGCTAGAGGTAATAATCAGCCAATGTGACACTAATCCTTCAGAGATAACACTTAATCGGCAATCCTATGAACACTTAGGGTCCTACCAGATTTTATCGCACCATTTTATCCTCATTCATGGAATTTTACCAGTGTGTGTGTGTAGATGTCATCACCTTCTACTTGCAACCCTCCCATGTTTTCCCACTTCTTTTTTTCTTACCACAGAAAATCCATTAAGAAAAAGATAGAACAGTTGCACAACGCCTTCTAATTGGCAGTGCTAGGAGCCCACAATCTGGAAACACCCTTGCTTGAGAGACTATATAAGTGAGACTATATAAGTGAGACTTACCGGTACTTCTGAAAGCACATGGGTATGCCTGAGCTGCATGTGCCTTAACTTTCTTGCCATTGCACTTCCAACATTTGTTTAAATAAGGATAGACAATAGGCATCTCTTGGGCTTCTTCGGCAAGTCCCATGAGATATTCATAGAATCCTGAGCATTTCAGGTTCTTTATAAAGTATGTTTCCAGGCCTCATGGTGCAGAGGAAAGAAATCAATCTTGTGATAGAATGGTGTCCAAAGGGCTCAAAAAACAGAAGGTAATTACAGTGATCCCACACAACCAAATCCTACACATTTCATGAACATTATTCCATGGAACTGAATGGCTTTGGGCTTATATTACAGACCAGGTGAGAGCAACCTCTGGCCTGCAGAGCCTTTCAGGATTACTCTAGGGGGGCGGGGCCATCTATGGTTGGAGATAACACCAGGGGATGTGGATGGGAGGTGTGAAGGACTCATTCACACGATGCTTTTGGAGTATTCCTCCGAGCGCCAGCACAGTCAGGCAGCTTCACCTGCCCCATGTCCTTTCTCCAATGGGAGAAGGCATGGAGCAGGCAAAGTGGCTTCACTGTGTGTTGAGCTTCTCCTATGGAAGCGAAGCCAGTTCCCAGCAGATGTGTCAGGATGATCATCCTCCCGACACACCCACCAGGAACCAAATGATATCAGGGCTGGTAGTGATTGCCCTCCCCTGTTATAAACTATGTTCCAGTATGGCTGCAAATCTATCTACACTTACCTTGGAGTAAGCCCAATGGAACGCAAGGGGGTTTACTTCTAAGTAGACATGTATAGGATTGTACTCTAAGTATCTTTGTGACCCAATATTTTCACTTATTAACTTTAGTAAGTGTAAATTAGGATCTTAACATCTACAAAACCATCTGCCATTGTAAGTTGTCACAATGTATAAATATATAAACCAATGAACTGGCATTTCTACCACATACGTATTATCCCAAGAAGGAGACCATACATCTAC
Source organism: Shinisaurus crocodilurus (assembly GCA_021292165.1). Taxonomy (NCBI): domain Eukaryota; kingdom Metazoa; phylum Chordata; class Lepidosauria; order Squamata; family Shinisauridae; genus Shinisaurus; species Shinisaurus crocodilurus. The sequence continues at coordinate 70,096,491 of CM037878.1, read as the reverse complement.
CCTACAAACTAGTCTTAAAGTTGGCATTCCCCCCCACACCCCCAATCATTTAACTAATATACAGGCACTTCCCAGGTTACGAACGAGGTTATGTCTTTAAGTCTAATTTGTATGTGAGTCGGAACAGCATAGCGTTCTATACGTTAAAATCGGCATTTATGCAAATTGCATAAATTACACATATTGCATAGTATACTACACTATGTACTCTATGTAAACGACGTAGCGCCGGGGAACCCAGAAGTCCATTCTTAAGTATGGGTTGTCTGTAAGACGGACGGTCTTAACTCGGGGACTGCCTGTACCTTCTTATATTTTAAGCCCATTACTTTTACTCCTGTACCACCACCTTTTTCGAAGTAATGAAAATTCTTAGGCAATTGTGTGCAAGGAATCCAAAAGCCGTCTATGTATATATGTTAATTACATTCCTCTTGTCTACTAAAACTGTTGTTTACTTTTTCAAAAATTAAGTTGTCCTGAAATAATAAGTTGTTTTTAAATAAAGACACATTGATCGCTAATCGCCACCCCATTTTCCTCTGTGTTCTTAACAACTTGATTACTTTATTATTTAAACTAATATATTTCTAGATATAGAAGAAAATATATATCACTACTGTATCACCATACCACCACCGGGTGTATGGCCCACAATATAACACCTAACAATAAAACTATTTCTATTCATAATGCTTAAAATTTAATGGTGTTCTCTACCCATTATAAAGTACTTGCTGACAGAAAAATGTGAGTGAAATCAAACTGAAGTAAAGTTGTTTTGTGAGCTAAGGAGAGTAGCAAGGTGGCTGCCTCTGTTTTATTCTCCCAGTCTGGGTTGGTGCCAAACTCAGTTATTCAGTCCATAAAGCTTGGTTTATTGTCCCCAGGTTTGCCCAAAGTATCAAGAAACACAGGCTGAGAACATTTCAATTAATAAAGGACAAAACTGGAAAGGCAAGATGAAATGACAGAAGGGCTGTTTGCAACAAGGTACAAAGGACAGCTATATTAGAAGATACAAAGAAAATGGGCTCTCCTAAAGAAATTCCTGTAGAAAGAGCAGAGGCCCACATGCAACAGACTTGAACAGACAAGGAGCAGGGGAGAAAAGGAAGAAGAACTGAGAGATGGAGAAAGTGGGGGAATGGAAGAATTAAAATATTTAATTAGAGAAAAAGCAAAAACATGAGAATAGGTTATGAGACAATGGAGGAGGAGAAGGCAGGATAGTAGGAAGAGAAGGAAGGAGTAAAAGCAGATGAAGGAATAGGAAATAGGGAAACTAAAAAAGGGGGAGAAAAAGACAAAGTGAGGAGGTCAGGTAGGATCAGCATAGGTTATAAGGTACAAAAGACAGACACTGATTGGGGCATCTGACCTTTTCTCTCTCTATTTCTACTCAGCACTACTGGGAGACACACTGCTGTCAGATCAAGACCATAGGAGATATGGTGATGAAGAAGCAATGAGCAAGGTTTTATTTATTTGCTTGCTTACAATATTTCTATGCTGCCCCATAACGAAGTTATCTGGGCACCTTAGGGCAAAAAGCTCTAAGGAAGAGGAATTCAGAGGATATGACAAGAGAGGTTATAAAGGAAATAATAGGAGGAGAAGGAAAAGAAAAGGAAATGGAAAGAGGCAGCAGAGGCAGAATGGAGCAACAGAAATGTAGGAGAAATGAGTTAAGAGAGAAAGTCTGTGATATAAATGGGATGGGGAGGGTTTAAAGAGGATAACACAAATTCATGGATGGGAGTTCTAGGATATGACAACGGGTATGGTAAAAGAAGGGGTAAAACAGCCTTCCCCAACCTGGTGCTCTCCAGATGTGATGAACTACAACTTCCATCATTCCCAGACAGCATGGCCATGTTGGCTGGGAATGATGGGGGGGGTTGCAGCCCAACACCCCTGAAGGGCACCAGTTTGTGGAAGTCTGGGGTAAAAGATAAAACAAAGAAGTGGAGGGAAGAAAAATTGCAGTGGGCAACACAGCAAGATTTAAAACACAATTGTAAAATAATAGAGGTACTTCTTTGGATCAATTACTTCCAGAAAAAAGTAGTCATGCCTTGAATTGAGAGCATAATTCATTCCGGAAACGTGCTTGTAATCCAAAACACTCTTATATCAAAACGAAATCCCCCCAAAAAAATTTGTACAGAGATTTTTAATTTAAGCCGTACTACAGTACTTGTGTTGCAAGACGTCGCTTGTATATCAAATAAAAAAAAATTAAATAAATATTTAAAAATTTGCTTGTCTTGCAAAACGCTCTCAAACCAAGTTACTTGCAATCCAAGGTATTACTGTACCACCTTCTGTCACTAACATGGAGTATAATCCTTTCCACTGCAATCTATTTGTATGCATGAGAATACTGTCCTTAAGCAGTAAGTCTGAGTGCGCCCTTGACTTTTGGGAAATGATGAATGTGTGGCAAAAATGTTCAAAGTGATGGGCCAATGAATGTTTATAGAATATGGAGAGAAAGAATATTCGGTTGGATCCAGACTTAGCCACGCTTAGAGTGGAACCACTGAAATCAATGGGGCTTAAGTTAGTCGTAACTAACTTTTCCCACTGATTTCAAGGGGTCTAGCCTTAGCATAACAAAGTCTAGACCGAAGCCGGCAGTAAAAAAAAAATGTGCAATTTTTCAGACTCTAAAAACACCGGTGAAATTCACGTTATGGGGTTTACTGCGATTGACAAAGGTAAACTATTTTACCTCCCCCCTCCCTCCCGCAGACGGCGGGGCAGCAGAAGTGGACATTGAAAATATCTGGCAGGCCGCCCACTATGCCTTGTTTCTTTTTGGAGGCGCCCCAAGAGGAGAAGGAAGAGGAGATGTAGTACTACTATTAGGAGGTGGTGCTGAAAGCCACGTATTATTGTCAAGAAAAGAGAACACAGGGAAGGGGGGACCCTACTGAGAAGGGAGAGGTGGCAGGGGCTGCTACGGGAAAAGAAAAGGGAGGAGGCTGCGTTGTCGGGAGAGTGGGGGGGGGGTGAGGGCTCACCTCAGTCATTTTTGCAGCGGGGGGAGAGGGGTGCACAATCCCCGGGGTGTGAGGAGGGGGAGGAGGCGGAGTACCCCGCGCTGAGAGCGGCGGGAGGGCTTTTCCTCCTCGCCCGGACTCCGCGGCTGTGTACACGGCCGCCGCGCTCGTCTCCTAGCAACCGCTACCCCTCCCTTCTCGCATTCTGGCGGGAGGTGGCTGACGGGACGCTGTCCGGGGGCGTGTGAGGTCTGCATGGGGCGTCTCGGGCGCGGGCAGGACGCGTGGCCGGCTCACCCGCGCGTGCACACCCCGTGGTCTCTCATCTCTTCATATATACTGCCCTTTTCCCCGGTGTTGGGTTGTTGTTGTTGTTTTGCAAAAATAACAATAAAATACAGCTCGTCAGTGTAACATGATTAAAAACTGCAGCAGAATAAAATACTATTTCCAATATTTCCAAGCTGCCTTTATGGACAAAGCCCTCGAAAGGCGGCATACAGTGCTATCAGAAGTGAGTCTCACTGAGTTCAATGTGACTTACTTCCAGATAAGTGAGTATAGGATTGCAACCATATATAGCATAAAAACTAGAATGCCTCATTACAATAATCAAAAACAAACCCTGTGTTTTCATCTTTAAACCACTGCAAAATTTGTGCAAATATGAAGTATTGAAATATTGCTATTAAGAATTGCTAATAAAATAGCAAAGCTGTCTAAAAACATTGCCCAATGCACAACACTCATATAAAACCAATCTAAAATAGTGAAAAGGAAAAGCAATTTTTTAAAATAAAAAACAACAACCCAGCAACATAAACCATTAAGGGTACATTTAGAAAGAAACAAGTCCTACAGTTCCCAGCATTCCCCAGCCAGCATGGCTCACTGGGGACTGCTGGGAGTTGTAGGGCTTCTTTTCTGTCTAAACATGCATAAGATTGCTACCCTAAATAATCCAACTCAGCCCAATGACAACTAAAACAGCAGATTGAAATGCCTTTTCTAGGCTTGTGAGAGGAGAAACATCTTTGCCTGCTGCTGAAAATTTAGTAAGGTTGGTGCCAGGCAAGCATTCTAGGGAGAGAATTCGATAAACAGGGTTTCACAAACAAAAAGGGGCTCCCAATAGCCTCACGTCAGGTGGTGGGAGCACCTGGCAGAGAGCCTCCAAAGATAACCTCACTGCATGAGCAGGTTGATACGGGGGCAAGTATTCCTTTAGATACCTGGGTCATAAACAATGTAGGGTGTTAAAGGCAAATACCACTACGGTACTTTGAATTGTGCTCAGAAATGAACTGGCAGCCAGTGGAGTTTTTTTCAGCACTGTCAAAATTTGTTCCCAACTATTAGCCTCAGCCAATAGCCTAGCAGCTGTATTCAGAACCAATAGCAGTTTCTGAAGAGGAACATCCAACAATTTGTTATAGAGTGGTGATTATAGATGTAAACCTCTTTCTCAACTGTACCACTTCAGACCAACATTGGGGGCTCACGTGTTTGCTCCACCACCAGACCAAAAATAACAATCCCTGCATAACTAGCACGAGGGGGGGGGAGAGTAGTCTAGCTTGTTTTCTACGTGAAGGATTGTTATTATTATTTTGTATGAGTAGCAAGCAAGCATGTGAGCTCCCAATTGCAATCTGAAATGGCACAGTAGAGAAATAGGTTTACTTCATCATCTCCGACTGCCTGTAAGAACTAAACCTGAGTTATGATCCTTGCCCTAAACTTTTGTGCAAGGATCATAACTCAGGTTTAGTTCACAGGTACAAGCTGTACAAGTTGCTACTAGCCTTGCATGGGCAAAGGTGGGATTTACTACTCCCACTCCCCCAGTGATATACCCTCCAATACTTCAAAGATCACTGTAGGGGGACTCAGGTATACCCTTATTCTCACTCCAGGGACCACTGGATGGGACACCAACATTCTATTATAAACTGCTAGATGTTCTTCTCCTACAGCATGCTGTATTAAGAAACCAACTGTCTTACAATAGATGTCAACTGTTCAAAATTAACCATCCATGTGACTGGCAAGCTGTGCGCCACACAATACCTTACTGTGTGTGTGTGTGTGTGTGTGTGTTTACATGCATGTGCACTAGAGATCAGATGCATCCACCACCCTGACATTTAATTTGTAGGGAAGCATAAGTGAGAGGGCTGAAACTTGAACAGCAGCAATTCTAGTGCATGTGTATGGATACTAACAAAACAAAACAAAACAAAAATTAAGAAATCCCAAAAATCTTCCCCAAAGCAAAACAGGGATAGTACAATCCTATATGTGTCTACTCAAAAGTAAATCCCATTAACTTACCCTCAGATAATTGCAGCCTGATTTACCAGCAATAGATTGCAGAAAATCAGAAGTATCTAATAAACAGGAATAATTAGACAATATGCAGGAATGTAACATGGACAAAGTAATGTGACTAAAGTGCTGCATCACGTTAGCAGTTGTTTTGGGGGGAATTCTCAGTGCTTAATTTCTAAAAAATAAAATAAAACCTGAGGCTCAGGTCTGCCAGGCATTTGCACCTGGCAGACCTGGTGCAAATTAGGTCTGCCAGGTGCAAATGCCTTTGCACCTGGCTTTCTTGCTTATTCCACAAGTATGAGAACTGATAGAGTTGTTCCATGGGCAAGGAAAAATACTAACATATGCTTAGAGGCACTCTCTGTTCCTTCATATCATGTTCAAGACAGCCCTCTGGAGTCCTAGTTCAAATTAAGCTTCAGAACAAAGGCAGGATTGGCCAAGCATGAGAAAGTTTGCTCTGAAGCAGTGAGGAATATTCCAAGAAGAAGGGCAGATTGTGGGAGCAGGACTTAATTTGAACCAAGAAACTGAATGAGCATGTGCCCCAGTGCCAACTTCAACCCTGGAACAGATTTAATTCCATTTGAATCGGTTTAAACGCAAGCAGCAGAGCATAACTGGTTTCTGGATCAGGCTTTAATTAACATTTATAAAGTGATTGCATACCATGTGGTTATAAACTGCATAACCAGAATCTTAATGCATGTTCAATTGTTGTATATTCTCAGAATCTCTCACTTTTACTGTTTGCCTCCATTCTATTTCAGTCACAGTGAAACTGAAGCCAGTGAAGTGAATTTCATGAAAATCCATATGACTCGAGAGATTATTGTTAATAGAGACATTTCTTCATCCCCCCCCCCCCCCGTCCTCTCTTCCTCTATCCATTACTTCCTTGCAGATATTTTTTGGCAATATTGATTGTCTGGTAGGATTCTGAAACTACTGACTTACGTAACTAAAGACTACATAAAAAGCAAGTCTACACTAATTGCTTTGTGAAGTCCTCTGCTGATTTGATACATGGCTTGTTTGCATTGCAGTGAGTATCATCTGAACTGAAAATATCTGGAAATCAGAATGGGCACTGCCATTACCATCCTAAAATTAAATTGCATCAGTCTGAAGAGAGCAAAATCCCTTGCTTTAGATTGGCACCACCACAAAAGTGAGCAGACAATGCAGATACCATGACTGCGCCTATGAGTCATGCTTCCCTTGTCCAGTTCATTAAGACTTATTTTAGTTCAGATAATGTTATTGTGCTATTGCAGTATTCACATGTGCAGTGATGCAACCGTTGTGAGAAGTTTTGGAAAATGAAGATGTAGTAGGCAAAGCAAGCAAATCCTGTATCCCAAGCTACAGCCCAAATGTCATGTCACAAAGCAATGCACATCTATACATGCTGTGGAATCCCAAGAAAGATATAAACAAATATGCTGAAACCTCACCACAATCTCACCTATAAGGCTTTTGGAAGGAGAGATATTCCTCAGGCCTGGAAAAAGTACTTACTTACCTATATATTATAATAAAAACAAACACTAGGTGGCACCATACAACCGTAATATTATGGTGGAGATAACTAGCTAAGCTTAGCCTTCCCTTAATTTGTTTTTTTTATTATTATTTAATTAAATGCACCCCAAATGCATTCATCTTTTTGTGTAGATGGGGTTCTTCATCTCCTTGATCATTTCAGTGGTTCTTTTCTGTACCATTTCTATCTCTTCTTATAGCCTTCTTTAGATATGATGACAATACAATAGATTTATATTATGGCATTATGATCATGTTGTCTGCTGGATCTCATCCATTAATTTCAGGCTGGCACAGTGATACTGGTAACTTAGTAGGTTTATTAATAGAGTTAGATGTAGCTTCCTCACAGGGCTATTAATACAGGCCTGCAGCAGATTTCTCCTAGACCAAAGGAAGAGAGGAGGCTGGATTGTCCTTAAGGGGAGTGCACATATTGTGCCTGAATACAACACAATGACTGGATTTGCACAACACGCTAAGAGACAGTGGCTTTGAAGCCATCGTGGCTTAGCCTGTTGTCCGAACCCAGCGCACTTCCCATGGCGTGATTTATAAGCCACCCTTGGGTGGCTTATGAACCACCCCAAGAAGCCATGGCTTGTTCTAGGGTTTGCTAAATCCCCCGTGGCTTAGTGTGTTGTCCAAACCCGGATGACATGCTAAGCCATGGTCAAGCCAAAAAGCTACAGTCTGCAGAGCCCCTTGGCCCGAGGGGCATAAAAGGGTTGCCGCTCTGGCCAAGGGGCTCTTACCGATGACAGCCGCACCAAAGTGCCCAAGTGGCACTTGCGCGCAGCTGTCGGAGGCTCCCCGTACCGCCGCAGCTGCCTGCCAAAAGGGCTGCAGCCGCAACAGTGTGGGGCAAGCTGCACTTTCATTGGCCTCCTCCAGAGATGAATCAGAGCACAGCGCCACTGGTGTCCACCACATGGTGCCCACTCAACCCATCCAGGGCTTGAGGAGGTGGCGAGTGGGGGAACAAGCCACTCTGCTTGGCTTCCTTAAGAGGAAGCCAAGCAGGGCAGCTCATTACACCCCATCGGTTCCCCCCTCTCCCTGGCACCACTGTCAAGCGTCGGCAGGGAGAGAGGAAACCCCAGAGCTCCTGTGGGGGCCCATGAGATACCTGCAGGAGGGCCAAGGGGGGAGGAGGAGGCACCCTACCCCCCAATGCACCCTATTGTCTGCTATGCAGTTTGGCTTGTGCGTTGTGTGAACCCGCCCAATTACACTTACTGATGCAAGTCAAGTAGGTCTATCACTGTAAACTACCAGGACAGCAGAATGCCCGAGAACCATGAATAAGCTGCTCTGAGATGGAGTGTGTGTGACACAGTTAGATAAATAGTGGGTGTGCTAGCATTTTTGCCCTATATGTAAATTCTGAGGATTTGCAATCCAGTACAGAAACTGATGTGTCAAGAGTGTCCGGCGTTTCTCCCCATTCTCAACTTCTGCTCCAGCCACGTCCAATGAATTTGCACACAGAGGTAAGTTCTAGTAAGCTTAAGGGGGATTCCTGCCAAGTAACTGTGCAGAGGCCTGCAGCTCCAGAAATCTTCTTCTGGCTCATCATAATCTAAGGGTTCTGATATGGGAGGCTTGCCCTAAATAGGGTGAAAACAATAAAACCACTCGATGTGCAAAAGATTTTGATTAATGAGGGTTTAATCGCACATAAAACCATAGGATCCAATATTTTATGGCAAGTAAATGAGAAAGAGAGAGGGAGAAAGAGAAAGAGAGGGCGAGGACAAGAGAATTACACTTCTTGCAGCCTGATCCTGTGCCATCAGAAGCATCTAAGGGCGCAATCCTATGGGGATGCCCTTAGCCCTGAGAACTTGGAGGATTATGGGCATCCTATGCAGAGCAGCAGGAGTGCAGAGGTGAAGGTCGCCTCCTTGCTCCTCCAGCTCTGCAAAGCAGCTAGACAGCAGATTCCGGCTGTCAAACTGCGGTGCTTCGCGGGGGGGGGGGGGGGGAGGAGGCTGAGGCGCCGCCAGGATACGTCATATCTTGGTGGCACCAGTCTCCTCCCCTCCTCCCAGAGCGCCCACTAAACTCCTCCTCTGAGGTCACTTTTGTGACCTTGGAGAAGCAGCCGGCACAGATCTTTTTGCTCCGGCTGCAGAGGGGGCGGGATCTGAGCGCAGATACCCTGCTCTGAGGTCGGAGCGATTTTCTGACCTATTTTCTGACCTTAGAGCTGGGAATCCGAACAATCCTATGGCCATCTAGATGCTGTCTAGGGGCCATAGGATTGCTCTGCCCACCTGTTGAATTCAGGCTGCTTCCAGACAGATGGCTCCAAGTGCCACGGATCAAAAGCCATCGCACAGCTATTCTGCCTTCATAACGGATTTTCTGTGGTAAGAAAAAGAAACAGAAGTGGTGGGAAAACATGGGAGGGTTACAAATGGAAAACGATAACATCTGCTCACCCTCCCGCTCCCCTGAATTCCATGAATGAGGTAAGGTGATAGTACAATAATAGGCTGGTGTGGAAGCCACAGCACCCTCAGTAACCTCAGGTGTGCCTCCCTCCCTATCGGATCAGGCTGTTCTTGTCACTTTGGAGAGAACTACATGCTACCCCAGCACATCCCCCCCCCCGCCGCAATTGCATGTTTGCTGCTGAATGGTAATACAGGGCCAAGCAGAATTTGCAGAGAATCATTGGGCGGGGGTGTGTGTGTATGTTCAACTCTGTCCCCACTCACCATGCCCTGGAAACTCCTACCCTAGCAAACTTCTAGCCTGGTTTATTTTCTGTGCCAGAGCCAGATGGGGTGGAGAAGTTGGGTAGGGGGAGGGAACAGGCCAAGAGATGGGATGTGGGGAGAATCTGTGAGTGCCATGAAGGGTTAGTGGCTGCACCCTCTTTCTGACTGCCAGTTCCTCTCTTCAAACACCCCTCTGCCTGAGCATTATGAGGCAAGCACATGTTTGCTATTTAAACATTGCATGGCTCTTCCATTCATTTCAGCAGAATTTGCTTCCAAGTAAATTCATTACAATTTCATCCGAAACTGCCTGATTGTTCATAATGTTAGAGCTGTTATCCTAAGGGACATTTCTGCTGTTAGGGGGCAAGTACTAAGAGAACATAAGGTACCCCTTCATCTGGAAGGGAGATGAGAATTTTCCAATAAGATTTGGGCTTTTCTATTTTCCTTTGACTCACCTCTGAAATATCTTCACCAGGGTTTCTTTTAAAATTAATAATTTTTTAGGTTTACTTTATCCATTACATATCCTTATACTGTACATAACAATTGTAAAATTATCAGCTCTCTATTCTAAGCATAAATAATTGCAGCACTGTTGAAAGCAGATGTTAGAGGCACAATAGGTAAGTGGGGGGGGGGGGGGAATAGCCATAAGGCCTGTAGCGCTTTCATATATGAAGGGATCACACAAAAGTTCATTCTATCAAGGAAAAAACCCACACATGGTGCTTTTTGTGATGCTTAAACAGAGATACAGTTTAAAATAAAGGGAACACAATAATTTTGCTAGGAATAAACCCTGCTAAAGGGCTGGATGTTATATGCAAAGCGAGTGGAACAGAATTACATTTGTTAAAAAGAGCTTTTTGTCAGGATAACCAATCGGTCCTCAGGAATGTGTGTTTTGGACGTGTGGTTGTTTGTGCACTCTCTAGATCAGCCTTCTCCAACCTGGTGCCCTCCAGAGGTTTTGGGCTTCAACTCCCAGCATTCCTGACCATTGGCTATGGTGGCAGGGGCTTCTGGGAGTAGAAGTGCAAAAATCTGAAGATCTACCATCTGCCCACCCCTGCTCTAGATCACCTTTCCTTTAGAATAATCTCTCTCAAGGGTGGTCCTACCTCCCACCTGGGAGGCGAGGTGAGGCCGCTACCCCGCATTAGCAGCCTCACTTTGCTAATCACCAATCCGGTCCAGTGTAGCACTAGTTGTACACAGACCCACTGAAATCTATGACTTTAGATGAAACTAACTCTCCATATAGAATCAGGCTGTACAATTAAAGTGTGTATGATTAATCAGCTAAGGGCACAATCCTATGCATGTTTAAACTGAAAAATGTCCTACAACTCCCAGCATTCCCCAGCCAGCCATGCTGGGGTTTAGGAACTCTAGGATGGATACCGTCTGAGCCCAGTGATTTTATTAGCTTTCAATTTGTCAATCACTTCAGCTGATCCAAAAGAGGGATCATGTGACTCCATTGTTATGACAGCTTCCTTGGCTACTGGTCTGTTTCTGGGCACAATTCAATGTGCTGGTTATGACCTTTGACAGCTTGGGACCAGGCTTCCTGCAAGACCGCCTTCTCCCACGTGAGCCTGCTGGGTTTTAAGATCTTCAGGGGAAACCCTTCTCTTAGTGCTACCACCCTTCAGGCACATTTGGTGGCAATGTGAGAGAAGACCTTCTGGGTGACTGCTCCTCCAAGTTATGGAACTCCCTGCCGAGGGAGGCTAGGTTAGTTGCCTCTTTGCTGTGCTTCCACCAGCAGGCAAAGATGTTTCTGCTCAAGCAGGCCTTCAGCATGTAAGATGGCATGTTCAGTTGGTTGCTGTTTTTATTCTGTAATTGTTGTGTTTTATCTATGTTTTTAATGTATTATTGTTGTTTTTAACCAAGTTTTTATCTATTTGTTATTTTAAAGTTCCTGCGATTATTAGCCACCTTGGGTGTCATTTTCTTGGTGGAAAGGCAGGGTACAAATTGAATAAATAAATCCATTCTGTGGCCACTGAGCATGCTCAATCCTCACTGGGCTGTTCGGTTCCTCCCCTCACTGCCCGCACACACTTAGGGTGCAATCCTATGCATGTTTAAACAAACAAACAAACAAAAAAGCCCTACAACTCCCAGCATTCTCCAGCCAGCAATTAGGGTTTTTTTTTCCTAATTATTTTTTGTACTTTTCCAAATGTTGGGATCCCCCTAAGCCTGCCAATACGTCTTCTCTGTGTAAATGTCCCTTTTTAGCTGCATCAGCAATAGCACTTGCACCCGAACATCAGAAATACAGGGGATTGTAGCTTTATTTGGCTTTTTCATGTAAACTATTTCATGTGAAATATTAGTAGGACTGCTATCTTGTGGTTGTTTCCAATGATCTCTGTGTGTAGCCCAATCCTATGCATGGACATTTCACTCAGAAATAGACTGCTGTAATATGGGTCTGCCCTTGAAAAGTGTTCACACACTGCAACAAATACAAAATACTGCTGGCAGGGCACTGACTGGAGCAAGGAGAACAGAATATATTACTCATTTTGCCTTATTTATACTGGTTGCCCATTTGTTTGCAGGCACAATTTAAGATGCTGGTTTTAACCTTTAACACCCTAATGGCTTGGGACCCAGGTAACTAAACCACCACCTTCCATTATTTATTTATTTTATTTATTTATTATATTTATGAATCGCCCATCTGGCCAGACATCTGGCCACTCTGAGCGATGTACAATCCAATAAAATACAAGAGGGGGGGAAACATACACACACACAGTATAAAACACAATTAAAAACAGTACAAAACTTAAAAATCCTAACCCACCCCATATTCCAGCCTGAAAAGCCACATTTCTAATGCACGGTGGAAGCTAATCAAGGAAGGGGCATGGCGGAGGTCACTGGGGAGAGAGTTCCATAAATTGGGGGCTGCCACAGAAAAGGCCCTCCTCCTAGTCCCCACCAGACTGGTTTCTCTGGCTGATGGGACAGGGAGAAGGCCGTCCGAGGCAGATCTTGTTGAGCGGCCTACTTGATGTTGCTGGAGGCGCTCCTTGAGATAAACTGGACCGGAGCCATACAGGGTTTTAAAGGTCAACGCCAACACCTTGAATTCGGCTCGGCAAACAACTGATTATGTTCCTCTCCATATGCTCTGTTCATCATTTGAGGCCCTACTATCAATAGGGAGCAACAAGTTTTCGGTAGTAGCACCCTCCTGGTTGCAGACCCAACATTTTATGCTTTTTATTTATTTATTTATTATATTTATACCCCGCCTTTTTTCCTGCAAGTAACCCAAGGCGACTTACATAATCCTCCTCTTCATTTTATCCAGTGAGGTAGGTTAGGCTGAGAGTCAGTGACTGGCCCAAAGTCACCCAGTGAGTTTCATGGCCAAGTGGGGACTAGAACCCAGATCTCCTGAGTTGTTGAACTGAGTTGAACTCCTTAGGTGTTCAGCCAAATGCTGGTTGTTTAGGAAGGCCTTCAGGTGAAAAATTTGTCTCCTCATTATTTAAAATATCTATATACCACCTTCATTATCAAATCACATACAAAATTCAGTCAAACAACAATTATTAATCAATTAACGCTATTTTCCTTTCTCTTGCGTTCACTTTGGCAGGTGACTTCAGCAAAGCTTTGGACAAAGTGCCTCATGATATCCTGATTAGCAAGCTAGCTAAAAGTGGGCTAGATGGAACAACTATCAGGTGGATCCACAATTGGCTACAGAATCGGACTCAAAGAGTGCTTATCAATGGTTCCTTCTCAAACTGGGGAGAGGTAACAAGCGGGATACCACAGGGCTCGGTCCTGGGCCCAGTGCTCTTCAACATTTTTATTAATGACTTAGATGAGGAGGTGCAGGGAATGCTTATCAAATTTGCAGATTACACAAAGTTGGGTGGAACAGCTAATACTCTGGAAGACAGAAACAAAATTCAAAGTGATCCCGATAGGCTGGAGCGCTGGGCCGAAAACAACAGAATGAAATTTAATAGGGATAAATGCCAAGTGCTGCACCTAGGGAAAGGAAACCAAATGCAGAGTTCCAGAATGGGGGACACTTGGCTCAACAATACTACAAGTGAGAAGGATCTTGGAATTGTGGTAGATCACAAACTGAAGATGAGCCAGCAATGCGATGTGGCTATAAAGAAGGCAAATGCTATTTTGGGCTGCATTAATAGAAGTATAGCTTCCAAATCACGTGAAGTGATCATTCCCCTTTACTCAGCACTGGTTAGGCCTCATCTTGAGTACTGCGTCCAGTTCTGGGCACCACACTTTAAGAAGGACGTAGACAAACTGGAGAGGGTTCAGAGAAGGGCAACAAGGATGATAAAGGGACTGGAAACAAGGCTCTATGAGGAGAGACGGTTGTTAAATGCATTCTGTAGATTTGGTTTTATTGCATATTTATGTAATTGCTGTAAGGGCACAATCCTTAAGCCAAACGCGGGGAATTGTAGGGCCTTTTTCTGTCTAAACATGATAGGATTGTGCCCTAAACTGCTTTGAGTTTCTTTTTGAAAGGAATATCAAGATATATGGTTTTAAAAGGACAAAAGTAAGCCCCCCTGATTTAAGTGGGACCTACCTTGAACTTGAAGTAGCTTGCATCTAATGAAGTAGACTCAGTCAAGGAAAGCTTATGCTATTCATTAATGTTTTCATCTTTAAGGTGCCAGCAAGATTTCTTATTTGGGCATAAGGATTGCAGCCTATCAACCCAAATTTACATAGCTATACCCTTTGAGTTCAAATAGCCTTAGGAATAACTTTGCATAGGATCTGGCCCTTAACATGTAAAGCAGCCTTCCTCACACAGTGCCCTGCAGATGTTTTGGACTTCAGCTCACCACTTACCATGCTGGCTTGGGCTGATGAAAGTTGTAGTTGAAAACACCTGGAGGACTTCAAATTGGAGAAAGCTGGTGCAAAGTGCTTTGTAGTCCTTATCTTGTTCATCCGTTATTCTATTTCACATATGAGGAAAGCAGGCTGAAAGATAAGGATTACTTGCCTGTAGCTAGGCCAGCTGCTATGTTCATAGCTCAGTTGGGACTTGAACCTACGACTACTGTTCCACCTACCAATCTAGCATTGCTCTGTATCAGTGTTCTCCCACCTTGGGCCCCCAGATGTTTTTGGCCTACAACTCCCAGCATGCCCCAGCTGGCTGGGGCATGCTGGGAGTTGTAGGCCAAAAAACATCTGGGGACCCAAGGTGGGAGAACACTGCTCTATATCAACTTTTAGCGTAACATTTGTTTGAAAATGTTCAAATGTATTTTATTATTTGTATGTCAACCTGCTTCCAAGGAGCTTGTGTCGACAACTCCGCAGAGTGGGTTGGACTGAATGATAGCAATTTGTCCAAGGAAAGCTCCATGGGGATTTGAACCCATGTTCCTAACATCAATATTCTTGGCTTTGACAACAGGCCACTGATCAGACTCAACTATAGGTATCTACAAGGCAAAAAGAAAAAAGAACACTCTTGATATTTTATTGGGGGGGTTACATTGAAGTATTGTGTATATGTTTGTTTGTTTGTTTTTATTTATTTATTATATTTATATCCCCTTTTTTCCTGCAAGGAGCCCAAGGCGGCTTACATAATCCTCCTCCTCATTTTATCCTCACAACAACCCTGTGAGGTAGGTTAGGCTGAGAGTCAGTGACTGGCCCAAAGTCACCCAGTGAGCTTCATGGCTGAGCGGGGACTCAAACCCAGTTCTCCCGAGTCCCAGTCCAACACCCTAACCACTACGCCACACTGGCTGATTTGTCCCCCACCTTTCTACCAAAAATGGCACTCAAGGCAGCTTACAATCACTAATAAAACTTGATAAAAACAATGATATGCAAATACATTAAAACACAATTAAAAACACAACAGCAGAGTCAAAACAGCATCCAGCTCAACAGAGCCACTTAAGCAACAAAGCCCCACTTCAATAAACCGGTCTTTCCTTTGCCTGTAGGCGGAAGGACAGCAGAAAGGGAGGGAATCTAGCCTCCCTGGACAGGGAGCTCCACAGCCAGGGAGCGCCCCCCGAGAAAGCCCTCTTTTGCATTTTCACCAAATGCGCCTCTAAGGCGGTGGTCTGAAAGGCCAAGCAGGAGTTGTGTTGACGTTTGCTCCGTATTTCATTTCATTTCATTACAACAGCCTTCTCCGACCTGATGCCCTCCGGATGTGCAAAACTACAACTCCCATAATCCCCCAGCCAGCTGGGTTCATTTGACTACAACAGCTTTCCCCAACCTGGTGCCCTCCGGGTGTGCCAGACTACAACTCCCATAATCCCCAGCTCTGGCACATCTGGAGGGCACCAGGTTGGGGACGGCTGCAAAAAGCGACGAGGGAGTAAACTCCTGGTTGCGTTACCCCTTCCTCGCGTGTTGCACAACAGGCAAAAATTAAGGACGTCCACGATTCCCCCCCCCCTTTCTGTGAAGGACCTGCTTAAATGGAAACCCTGCGTGAGCAAACTGCCTGGGTTTTTCTGGCTCTAAGCCTAAATATACAAAAAAGGCTTGAGGGCTTGGGCTGTTCAGAAAGCTGAGGGTTGCTTTTCTTTCCCTTTTGCCTTCCACCTTAAGAACGTCCTGGGACTCGACAGAAAGTTGAGCGCGTTGGTTTTCTTCTGATGGGGAGGGCGGGAGAGAGTTTCTCAGAGCGAAAAACACACACACACCGATCTTCAGGAAATGAGTAAGCCAGAAAGCGACCGTAGTAACGTTAGCTTCTCGTAGCTAAAAAGGAACAAGCGTGTAGGATGCTCAGAGAAAAGAGGAGAGGAGCCAGGCGGAGCCTTCGGCCGTCGACCAATTCGGCATAAAAAAAACGTGAAAAGGGGCAAAGGGATCGGTGCTAATCGTTTAGCGAAGTCAAAGGAGAAGTTTGTTGCAGGAGAAAGTAAGTACGAAGTTTCCCACTCTGCTGTTCAAAAGGCCATTCAACATCTTGCAGCCGCCGCTACTGCTTCTTCTTTGGTCTTTGCTTTGTGTCTGAAACCACAAACTTGTTGGAAGTTTTGGTCCCTGTTGTACGAACGTCGTGAGCGTGCGACACCGGAGTCTTCGAAGACGAGGAGGGAGTCTCTGTGCCCTCCCCTCCCGGCGGCGCGCAGCCCTCAGAGATCGCCTACTACTACAGCGGGAGGGCGAGCAAACACCCTCCCTTCTCCTAGAGCCTAAGACGTAGGAGCTTCAGTGGGGTGCAGATGGGGTTAACTATGTATCCCCCATAGAGTCGCTGATCGGAGGGAAGTTGGGCTTGCATTTTGTTTGAATTTGCCTCGTTTGTTCCCTTCTCAAAAAGAGAAGGGCAAAACATTTTTGAGCTTGCTGAGGAACTGGGGGCGGAAGAAGAGGCGCTTCGAAGCATTCTGGAAGGGGTGGGGGAGGAAAGGCAGTATTTAAAGCCGTTTTCTCCCCCCCCCCCGGCCGCCATCCTATGCATGTTTCGACAGGAAAAGAGTCCTGAAATTTTTGGGGGATGCTGGGAGTTGCAGGGCTTTTTTCTGTCCTAACATGCATAGGATTGCATCCTAAGGGGTTTTAATTTTTTAAACTTGCTGGGTGGATGTTGATGCATTTTTGCAAATAAAATAAAAGATACATTTCCTGCCGTGACGTGATCATCCGAGGGGATGTTCTCACCTCATGGGGCTTTTCGGTTTCCCCACGCGTTTGCTTTCCTTAACATCAATAAACCGAGAGAGGTTTTAGCAGTTCGTTTATCTTTATATACGGTAACTGTAAAGGGCTTGATCCAAATGGTCCCCAGGGAGGTTCACAGTAACCTAAGTAACAATAAGCATTACAGTAAAATCAAATAACAATGAAAAAAAGGTTAGTCTGCAGCCCTGTACACGCTTACCTGGGAGTAAGTCCTATCAAATAATGAGGCTTCTTTCCTAGTAGACATTAATAAGGATTGCACTGTAAAAGCAGTAGATAAAATGACTTGCAGTGCAATCCTATACATGTAATCTCAGAAGTAAGTCTTATTGAGTTCAATGGGACTTATTCCTAAGAAAGTGTGCTGTGTGTATAGGAGTGCAGTTTTAAAAGCTCAGAAGTTCAACACTTAAAAGAGCCTGGGAGGGCAAGTGGTCTTCCTTCCACTTGAGAAGTTCGCAAAATGAGCCCCCATTGGGAGAATGCTCACGAAATGAAGCACCACCACCGAAAAGTTCCTCTCCCAGGCCATCACTCATCTCCCTTCAGATGGCAGGATCCCTGAGAAGGCCCTCTGCCAATGAACTTAGCACAGCTGGGCTGCCCTAAATGCATTGAGAGCCAGTGTGGCGTAGTGGTGAGAGTGTTGGACTGGGACTAGGGAGATCCGGGTTCTAGTCCCCATTCAGCCATGAAACGCACTGGGTGACTTTGGGCCAGTCACTGACTCTCAGCCTAACCTGCCTCACAGGGTTGTTGTGAGGACAAAATGGAGAGGAGGATTGTGTAAGCTGCCTTGGGTTCCTTGCAGGAAAAAAGGCGGGTATAAATATAATAAATAAATAAATAAAATTGCCGCATTGGAGATCAGGGGTCCTCCAATGGCACCCATGAAGCTCTCCTCCCTGCCCCCTTAAAAAACATTGTTTTAAGAAAAACCTTGGAAAATGTTAGGACAGTCTTCTTTCTCTCCCTTTCTAGCCTTGATCTTTCTCTACTCCTTTGCCTTGGTATCCCCCCCCCCCCCCCGCAGCCTCACTATTTCTCTTCCCCTGCCCATCTTTAGCTCGCCTTTGACTCACTAGGCCTCCACAGCAGCCATTAGGTGACTAGCCACATCCTCCATGGGAGCTATTTTGTGGTGGTGCCCAGAGCAGTTTCTCAAATTCCCAAATGTGCCCACAGGCCCAAAAAGGTTGGAGACCCCTGCCTTAGATGTAAGGCTCACTGACTTCTGTTTTCACTTAATTTTAAATAGGTGTACTTTAGGATCAGGGTTTTAAACCCTTTCATTTTACATTATCAGTTTCTTGGCTCCTCAGTCTTTGATTTGCTTCTTCAGAAAGTAGGGCTACCACCGTGTAGTGAAGGATAGGTTAAATCAGAGGTAGGCAGCCTTTTGGGGCTGTGGACACACTGGGCAATTTGAGAAACTGTCTTGGGCACTACCACAAAATGGCTGCCATAGGAGGTGAGGCAAAGGACAATTACACTGCCCAAAAGACTGAGGACAAGGCAGAGGTGGGTTCTGAGCCCCAGCATGCTAAAGAACTCATTTGAACCCACAGTTTTCAGCACCAACAGAAACCTATTTCGCAGCTATCCCGGCTGCTGGTAAGAAAATGTGTTTTTTGTTTTGTTTTTTAAAGTGGGAGAGGTAGCATGCCTTACTAGGAGCCAAGAAATGTGTCCCGGGATGCATTGGTTCCCATGGGCACTGTGTTGCCTACCCCTGCTTTAAATAATAAAGGATGAGGAATAAAGAATAAACTAAAGAACACTCATTTCTTTCATCTGGCCTACACTAAGGGCCATTCATTTATATCAAATCTGACCACTCTTTAAGTATATACTGTAAGGTCCTAATCCTTGAAAACTTTGAACTGCAATCCTGTGCACACTTATCTGAAAGTGAGCATCACTGAACCTAGTAGGGCTTATTTCTGAGTTGGACTGCTAGAGGGGTGGGCCGACTTCAGGCACATGGGACATACTGGGTTTTTTACTAGAACCCCAACATCTGCCAACCAGAGCCTGGTGCAAAAGGCATAAAACGTAAATAAAAGAATTCTGGGGGGTGGGGGGCGGTATTTGTTTTGAGTGCCAGAACTGAATGGAGTTCACCGTCCTTCCGCACACCAGTCCGCTCCTGGTTACCCCAGCCTGTCTTCATCTCAGTGATATAATGTAGGCCGTATAAATATTGCTGCTGCTGTTAAACAATTGGGGTCAGAAATCTTTGCTGGTTTACTGTAAATCACCCAGAGATCTACCTTCTTAGATGGCCTTGAAACGGGGATGAGAAAATCCATGGAGGATGAGTCAATCAGTGGCTATTAGTCATGATGGCCACCACATACCAGTTGCAGGGCAGCAACATGGGAAAGGGCTCTTGCCTCATGCCCTGCCTTTGGACTTGCCACAGGCATCTGGTTGGCCACTGTGGGGAAAACAGGACCTGATGAAACTTTGGTCTGCCCCAGCAGGGCTCTTCTCCTTTTACTCAGAAGAACACATAGCAAGGTTGCAAAGATGCCACCATCTCATTACGGTATGTAGCACTGAGAATACTTTAGAATATTCCTTCCAACTGTTTTGAGACTGCTGCTGAGACAATCCTTTTAAAATGCAACGGCCTTCGCATTTGGGCTAGGCTTTGAAACTTTGGTCTCACTGTAGCCATCTGTTAGACAACGAGGCTTCCTGTTGAAAGCTTAAACCCGAGATCCCTGTTTTTATTTGAATCTTGTGACTATTTTGTTTGATTTCACAAACCCCTTGAAATTATGTTTGCTTATCTAGAGGTGCCGATCCAGCAGAGACCTCTTGTATATTATTTTCATCTCGGGATGGGCACCACCACATTTCATAGACCACAGAGGTTTAGACTAATAATATATGCTCATTCAGGAAAGCTTATGCTCTTATGATGATATATGGTGAGTGTCTTGGAGAATGAGGTTAGTCTCGGGGGCAGGACCTACACTGTCGCATTACGCAAAACTGTTTGTAATAAAAGCCTGGCAGCCCTGCTTTTAATATGGCAAAAGCATTTTGGTGAGTGCTTCACCACCACTCCTTCCCCTTTCCCCAGCATTTGGGGTTGGGGGGAATTCCGAACATATACTTGTGCAGGCACCCAGTTCTAAATATATTTATTTGAAAGGCAGTCCTATTGATTTCATAGGGATTTACTTCCAAGTAAGCACACTGAAGATTGTAACGATGGGTATATACTGGTTATTTTGGGCTGAGCTGCATTCTGTGAACAAGCAGTTCTCCATCTTTGAGGAAAGCCTCTTCCTTTTTTCTTTCTGTATAGAGGATGATCATATGGAACCTTCCTGACCTGTCTTTTGTTAGAAGCTGGTGTTACGTGGTTTGCTTTCAACATCTGCAGAATAGAAATTCAACAGGAGACCTTTTTTACAGGATAAAATGTGTCTATTTGTTTTCTCAGGTGGGGCAAATGAGGGGAGAACGGAGAAGGCAATTTAGATTGGGGAAGATGGGATGGGTGAGACAGTTTCCCCTTCCCCCAGCACCGCTGCTCTGATTAGAGTTGGACACCTTGCCCAGTAAGTGTTTTTAATTAAAAATACAAACATTGGGAGATTCCATCATGGATCTCCCACCTCTTGAGTAGTTTGGCCCTTATATGCAGGGGATTACAATTTTTGACTTGGCCTTGCTGGCCAAACCAGAAAATGTAGCCACCAGCCCTCCCCCATTTTCCCAACAGCCCCCCCCCTCGGGCTCTCCTGAGGGCAAGTTGGGGGGCGGTGTTGGCTTGGACACCACTATGTGAAGGTGCCCCAATCACCTTTGTGCAGCAGCACTGAACCAGCCCCCTTTCCCTGCCACCTTGGGAAAGGCTGGCAGGGGGGCTGTGCCAGCTTGGCAGTCAAGCAGCAGCAGCAACACCCCACCCCCACCCCAGTCTTCTCCCAACTTTGGAGTTGGTAGTACCCATTGCTGAGACATTCCCTGCCTAATTCTGCAGCTTCAAAGTTAGAGAGAAAGGTTGGTCACTCATCACGCTCACGAGAGCACAGAGCTGCGACCCAAGGTTGGAGAGCGCTGCTCTAAATCATAGGAACATACTGTCGACACTGGCTGGCAGTAGCCCTCCAGAGTTTCAGGCAGGAGTTTTTCCAGCCCTACCTGGAGATGCTGGGGATCGAACCTGCTGGGACCTTCTGCATGCAAAGCAAATGCACTGAGCTACGGCTCCTCCCAAATCATAAAGTCACAAACATTTCTGTCTAGCTGCATATTTTCCAGTTTAGGTTTTTAATAGCCGATTCCTTCTAGAAGCTAGACATTCCAAGTGTTGGAGCTCTAGGTAGGGAGTTGGCACTGTTTGGGGTGTGGTGTGGGCAGGGTATGAGGATGTGTATGAGGATGCCTGGCCCACGTGCTGCCAGGGGCAGTCAGTGCCAGCTCAGCTGTATAAGCAAAACACTTTCCCCACATTTTCCAGAAGCGAAGCAGGATGTGAGGTAAATAGGCAAGAATGGAGCAATGTGCAGAGGACAGAGGTACATCTGGGAAAGCAACACATTTGGGGAACTGGGCACAACATTGCATTAACTGATCTGATACAAACTTTAAATATCCCGTATTCTAAGCTGTGCCCAGGTAGTGTGCGCGTGCATGCAGGCATGTGTGACTTAGGGCATAATCCTATGCAAGTTTAGACAGAAAAGAAGTCCTACAACTCCCAGCATAGCATAGTTGGCTGGGAAATGCTGGGAATTATAGGACTTCTTTCTGTCTAAACATGCATAGGATGGCACCCTTAGGATGGCCAGGTATCCTCTTGTCTAGTTCTTTATTTGAAGGACTGCCATAGGACTGTCTTCTATTTTGAAGGAATCCTTTATTTAAAGGACTGTTCAGTCCAAGTCCAGTTTAAAGATTAAGAACCCTAAGGAGGGAGAACAGGGGCCTTGAAGTTGCCCATCAGCTCCTGGACAGCAGACTGAGCAAGGCACACGGGTCACCAGGTCACAGTCTTCTACACTATGGTGAGATGTACTGTATATTTATTTAAATTATAGTAGTTATTTCTGAATGTGCATCTATACAGAGTTATATATGTGTGTGTAATGCGCATCTGTACATACTCTAAATGTGCATTTGTACATAAATGCAAATTTATGCAAATCAGTGTCCCCCTTTGCACTGTTTTTTAGTGTTGCATTTCCTCTTTTTTGGCAGTTCAAAGTGGCCACTGTAGTGTGTCTGTGCACTTCATGAGCTGTGACTGTTCAACTGACTTTACCCTGCAAGGTGATTTTTTCAGAATTTTGCTTTGCTTTTTGTTTTTCTACTTCGGCAGAGTAGAAAATGCCAGGTCCTATCTGCTGTGTGTGTTAGCCAGCTGGGGAATTCTGGGCCATTCAAAAACTATGAGAGGATGCCTCCACATTTTATTTATTTATTTAAAATGTTTATATGCCACCCTATAACCTAGTTCTCATGGCGGCTTACAAGAAGAGAAAAAAATTAAAAACGTACACACTAATTCAATAAAACTTATAAAAACATAGCCCAGACAACACAAATGTAAAGCAGGAACAGATTAAATAGGCCCGGGAAACTGAAAGGTCTTTGTGTGGTACTGAAATGACATCAAGATAGGCATCAGGAGAGCTTCTCTGGGGAGGGCATTCCACAGCTAGGATGCCACCACTGGAATAGCTATTGCACAAGAACCATCCACTACACCTCACCAGGTGGGGGCGCCTGGAGAAGGGCCTCAGAAGATTTTATTCATTATTGATTAATTTTATTTGTACCCTGTTTTTCTACCAAAAAGTGGTGCTCAAGATCTTAAGGTCTGGGCAGGGTGCATATGGAGACATGAAATGTCATGTGGTGTCTTTATATTTGCTTTCTGAGCCTTTTAAACAAAGTATTAATTTTCTCCATAAGAAAGAATGCTAGAAACATTCTGCTGACAAGAAAAAAAAGACAAACACAACAAACAAACATACAAAACTAAGCTAGAAAAGAAGTATTTAATGAGAAAATGAATAGGGTTCTGTTCATTAAAAAAAAAAAATAGAAATTGAGCTACTTTTTTTCTTTTTGATATAGATTGGGGGTGGGGGTCTTTGGGGGTACAGCTTGCCCTAGGTCACCTTTTCCCTTCCTTTTCTTTTTTCTTTTTTTTTAACTTTTAAAACTTGAGTTTGGCAGAAAGCAATGGGCAATCTTAGATGTGTCCACATTTACATAAGTTTACTATAATATGGACAGGAACAACAGACAGAATATACACATACATAGACCTGACTAGAAATAGCCCATGGGCTGTAATAACGCTGTTCAGTTTGGCTCTCTGTCTGGAATTTTATTGGCTAGATTATCCATACCATATCTTCTGGAAGTAGTTTCTTCTTCTTCTTCTTCTTCTTCTTCTTCTTCGTTGAAATGGATATTCCAATGCCATGAAATAACTTTTATACAAGATTTCCTGGTAACTAACTACCTCCTCCCTCATGATTAAAGCTACAAGTTGAATCACTTACCTTGAGACATCCACCTTCGTTGTCTAAACTAGGATTTCTCTTCTTGTGGTCTTTACTAGCATCAGAATTACTCTCAAAGTTCAGTCTTGTTGAACCAGTTCCTTATTTCTGTTGTGGCAGCCTTATGTGGTTCAGTTTAATTAGATGTATATGAACAACAATACCATTGCATGGTCATAAATGTGGCTTGAAAAATCTATTCCTTGTTGAGAATTATTATCTTCTTTAGTAAAAAGATAGACCTCCCAAGTTCAGTTTCTGCAGAAACTGTGCTATTTGGTTAACCTCCCAAGGCTGGTGGAATCTGTACCTTGCCAGTACAAACAAGCAGAATGCTTCCATCCTGTAGGAAAGGTAACAAGTCCATGCAAAAGGCAAAAAATGGTTGCAGACACGCCTGGTGTGAAACTTTATAGTACTAGCTCTGTCGTGGGGCATGTCGCTCATTCCTGCTATCTGCGTATGACATACCAGATCTTGGATGCTCTGAGCTAGGCCCTATGGGGGGTATTTAGCTACCAAGATGTCTGCCACAATGAAAGGGTAAGACTAAAGGACTTCTTCTTAGGGCTGTCACCCACCAGTTTAAAGAACATCTGAGTGTTGATTGATCACAGTTTAAAGAACAAATGAGCGTTGATTGATCAACTTTGCATAAATGTGCATGCAATTAAAACAGTAGTTTTGAGGGGAAAGCGTATTTCAAGTTTGTGCAAAATATGAAGGTGCATGCATATATTGCAGCAGCTACCATTGTAGAAGGGGGTATCTGCTGCTGTGCAGGACTGAAAGGGGAATGCCTCTTCTAAGATGGTGCAGGGTTTTTTTTTAGTAAATAGTTGTATTGAATATGATCAGCATTTGGGTGGTTTTTAATGTGTTGCCTAATTAATTGGGGGTGCCCTTTTAGTCTCTTTAACAGGTTTTATCCCTGATTCCTGGATGGGCTTCCCCCCCCCCACACACACACACACCTAGACCTTAGCCTTTGATTCAGAATCTAAGTAGAAAACAGCATTTTCATCTGGAATGGCATTGTTTCTTCCTAAACAGAACTTACAGACATGGAGCAAGTCTGTCTCTTCTTGTGAGTCCTTGGAGTCATGATGCATCCTTCCCAGTGTGCTGCAAATTAGCCTTTTAAGGGCAGAGGGAGCCTGTCATTTGGCTACTGAACAAAGCCATCCTTTGTTGCCCCCATCGTTACTAGCTAAGCAAGCATTTGTGCTCACCACAGACGTGTCCCAAATGAGTAACATGTGGGCTAATTGCCCTGTATGTGGTGCATCTGCCATGGAGACACAGGTTGTGTTTCCTCTCTCCTACAAATAATTGGTGCTTTTTCTAGAAAGAAGAGGGTGAGTGAAATTTAGATTTAAAGGAAAGACAGATCTGGTAATACTAGGGCGCCCAAAGCACCCCTTTGCACAGCACCTCTTCAGTTATCAAAGTAAATTACATGTCTCACCAGAACTCCTGTAATGTACTCTTGACCCAGCGATAGAAGTGGGTAAAATGTTTTGGTGAGACTCTGCACCTGTCCATTCTTGCTCTTTATTCCCTGCCTCTATTTAAATGAGTGTCTGAGTTGCACAAATGTAGCTCTCCTTCTAGTAACTACATGCGATGCTAACAGTAGATGATTAGGTTTAAAATTCATCTTAGGGCAGTACCTTTATTAGGCCAACTCAAGGTCACAAAATAGTGTGCAAACTGTTCAGTTCTCCAGAACTCTTCATCAGGCAAGATGGTAAACCAAACAAAATGGGGTGTGCGTGGGGTGTGTGAAGTGGCTGATGTTCAAGCCATGGATTGGGTTTGCACGACACGACAACCCATCATGGGTGACAAGCCACGGTGGGTTGTCGGGTAGTGTGAACCTGGACCAATTCCCGCAGGGTGGCTTGTTTGAAGGCAACAAGCCTCCCTGACAACCCATGGTTTTTTGTAGGGGCTGTTGTACCCACAATGTGTTGTCATGTCATCCAAACTCAGGTGACCGATCCCAACGTGGGTACCAGGAATCTGCTAGCAAGCCGCTTGGCAAGAGCAGCAAAAACCTCTTGCCAAGCTTGCCTGGGGACCTGCCAGAGCCAGCCGCCTCACAAGTGCCCAAGCAGCACTTGGGGCAGCTGGCTCTGGCTTGCTGTCCTCCCCACTGTGACCTCAAGCCATTTTTGGCTCGCCGCAGCTTTTTCCCCCTTTACCCCTTTTTTCCAGAGATCACAGTCTCCTACTTGACAGCCAGCTTTCGCAATCCCCATTTTGATAGCCAGTGACAGACCTTTCAAAGTGCCCAACTGGCACCTGGGAGGGACTGTCGGTTGTTGCCAACTGTTTTTTAGGGGGTACCCCCTAATGTGTACAGATATTCAGCAGCATCCGGAACATGGAAAAGTGTAAGCCACCCCTCTTAAAAGGAACCCGTGGTTTGACAGCTGTCAAAACTCCGGTTCCTTTTAAAAGGGTTTTTTTTTTTAATAGCCCCCTCACCATGGTTTTTTCACAGGAACATATGTTTTCCCTTTCTTTTCATGCTGCTGAAAGATTATGGTTGCAATCCTACACCTATTTACCTGGGAGCAAGCCCCATTGAACATAGTGGACTTACCTCTGAGTAGACATGCATAGAATTGCACTGTAAGAGTGGCAAGAATGACATGTGATAAACCAGTGATTTCAGAAATATTTCAGTAGTGTAACTGGGTTGGTTCCAGGAGCAAATGATTTGGTTTGAATAAAAATATTTTTGCCTCATTGACCAAGAGCAAAATCAACAAAGCCTGGCAACGATCCTACAATAATAGACCAATGCATTGTTTGTGTGCACAAGCTGCACAGCCCAGTTTTCCACTTGAACGTAGGAATTTGTAGTTATAGTAAAATGCTATAAAGGTTTACTATATGAGAATGTTGTGGTTATCCGTGGTTGCTGGGTCTTACAATTTGTTCCATTCCTGACAAGAGAGCTGGCCAGCAGAAAGAGTGCATGGCAAAAACTGTGTGTGATGCTCACATTAGGTAGGAAGAAAAAAAAAGACATTTTTTTCACAGGCATTCTTTTAGGTAGTTTCTAAAAGCCATTGTTGTGATCAAATGAACCACATCTTATATTTATTTTTTAAGCTTCTCATTGAAATCAGAGCACCTTTCAGAACATAATTGTACCACATCCCTCAAGCAAAACAAACAAAAAAGCAGTAGGTATGTTATTTTTAATACTTGTAGTTGCTGTGCTTCTAAAATCTCATGATTGAGAAGTGGTGACTTGGAGCTGACTGTGGTAGGACTCTTCAGCACAGCATCCCTTTCAGGTTAATTTAGATCAAGATGTTAGGCTTTAGCTCAAACTGGTAGAAAATTACTTGATCAGGTAACATTTAGGAGGAAAAGTGCATAGTCCTTCAATACAATACTGCTTCTGTTTGGCTTGTAAAGCAAATGTCCATAAACTATGTAGGTCCTATTGTTTTCTGATGGAACAAATATTTGACCCTGTGTATCCATTTGGATTGCCAGGCATTCATACTCTGGTAAAGGAGGAGCCACTTTGAACTGTATACAGGAAAAACGTCAGGATTTCCATGAAAATTATTTATTTCTAATAGTTAAAAGGGAGATCCTTTCCAAACATTCTTAGCATGCAGCTGGAAAGAATGGCCTATGCTGGCCATGTGACTAACCCCTCTGGCACCAAGCTATCAAAAGCAGGATGTTTCTTCCTAGTATTTAAGGTGAGAGCATTTTGAGACACATGGCAAAATGATAGCTTTCTCTTTTCGAATTCTGCAAAGTTAACCCAAGTTAGCCCATCCTAGCTGCTGTGACCCTATTCCTAATTGATAGAAAATTGGTAGAAGATTACTTGATCAGGTAACTTTTTGGAGAAATAGTGCATAGCCCTTCAATACAACACTACTTCTGTCAAGGCCATATTGATGGGGAAGGGCAAAGTAAGAAAAGCCATATCTCGTTGTTCTTGTTACGTTTTAATCAGGATCCATAAAAATAAACATTTCATAGTGGGTGACAGGAATGAGGTTCCCATCTTTCTTCTGCCCTACTCCCATACCTAGAACTGTAGTCTGACATTGAATAAAACTGGCAAAGCTGTTCCTGGCATAGAGATAAACTGTGATATGAAAACTTCACCTGCTAGATTTCTGTAAGCAAGAGTAGGATGGACAGGGGGAAGTAGTGACCCTAGATATGAGAGCAAAGTTCCTTTCATTCCCATGGCTGTACAAAATAGCCTATAATCTGGAAAATATGGCAAAATAAGGTAGGACAAGCTTAAAGGTGAGTGCAAGGACACATTGAGGTAATAGTTGTAAACCGCCCAGAGAGCTTCAGCTATGGGGTGGTATAGAAATTTATTATTATTATTATTATTATTATTATTATTATTATTATTATTATTATTATTATCTAACATGGAAGGGTAAGCCCGTTCTCTCTCTTTTTCCATCCACCCTTCACTGGGTCAGATCAAGACTGCATCTAGTTCAGTACCACGTTTCTGATAGTCAATGATGGTCTACTAACTTAAGAGAAAGTTTCAAAATGAGTTCCACCCTAGAGTGATCCATATGTCCTCCATCCTTTGGTCACAGATTTTGGTAAATGGAGGAAGAGAGAAAATTTTACCATGAGGTTGCCTAATACCCTGACCATTTTGACAAATGGCTGCTAAACAAATAATGCCCTAGGAACATAACAGACTCATTTTAAAAAACCTTTTTGTGGAGGAAGGGGGGGCTGGCTGACCCGCCACAACCCACCCTTTCCTACCCAAAGGACCCAAGACCCCCAGAGATCTCAAGGTACCAGACTGCCAGCCTCAGCTGTCTGCAATCCTACTTGAATCTCTGTTCAGGGACTTGCCTTTAATTTTGTAACCTGGATTTAGATGCTGAAGCCACAGAGCAACTACAAAAACCATGTGGGGTAAAAAACCAAGGAGGTTTATTTCAGGTAGCATATTACACAAAAGGTGGGAAATGAGGGAAGGACACAAAAATGAGAGACGCTTTGGTACAAAGTAATAGAGCTGCAAAATAACAAAACCTACTGATTCCTTATATCTCCCAAGCACACAACTAGTTACCTGGGGGTCAGTTCTCTTCAGGGTTGGGTCCAGCACAGCCTTGCCGCCCGGGGAGACTACACACCTACCCAAAGGTCCGAGATGGGTAGCCCTCCACAAGGCTTGCCTTGCCAAAGCCCTCATTCAGCTAATTTCACCAGGAGCTACCTGGGGTCGGATCCTGAGGCCGCCTGAAGGCTTGGACCTCTGCGTGGCTTGCCGCCATTGCTCCACAACCAGCAACCACGCGACGACAAAGACAAAACCCACACTTTGGGAAATATACCTTTTTCCCCCCTCCCCTCCTCCTTTCTGTAGCTCCGCTGCTTCTTAGCCAATCAGGATGAACTTCACCTGGCCAGGCAGGGGGGGGGGACTCATGACTTACTGGGCCTGAACTACATTTGCATATGAAAGCCGGGTCACTGTAGACTTTGGGACGCCGGCAGGGGCTATCAAGAGGAACCATACACACACACACACACCCCAGCCTTTAGCCGGTTCACACATGAGGGTGGGTGTGTGTGCATGCATGTAGGAAC
The DNA here is from genome assembly GCA_021292165.1 of Shinisaurus crocodilurus. Taxonomy (NCBI): domain Eukaryota; kingdom Metazoa; phylum Chordata; class Lepidosauria; order Squamata; family Shinisauridae; genus Shinisaurus; species Shinisaurus crocodilurus. The sequence goes on along the minus strand of CM037878.1, from coordinate 70,066,998 downwards.
CCCCAAAGGCTCTTTTCTTCACACTTTTTTTTCTCTGTCCAACATTAGAGGAAAATAAGATTTTAAAACACACACACACACACACGCCATTTAAAATGTTAATAATTTCAAAGAAACTGTCATTTTTGCAATACATTTCTGAATTATATTTCTGCTTCGATATCTTCCACAACATATGTTTTTCTAAAGCCAGCTGACCATTTTTGTTTCTTACATTTCTATACTGCCCAATAGCCGAAGCTCTCTAGGCAGTTCACAACAATTAAAACCATAAAATATGCCATCTGTCCTCGATAACCAGTTTTTAAAGCCATCTTTGTTGTTTTTCTAATCTGTGCACAATGCGGCCTAAACAAGAGTCTGAAAATGCCCTATTTTGTGCCAAGAGACCTCAAGTTTTCATACTCTCCTCCCCTTCTTCCTTCAGATTGTTTCTCTTTTACTCATCCCAGCACATTTCACAAGAACATAGAAGGGGCTAGTAAAAATGTTCACCCTCTTTAACCATTCCAGCTGGAGCCACGTGCCTGCAAGAATCAATCCCCCCCCCGATTTTTGAAATGGCATGGAGGAGTACCATTTTTGGTGTGAAAAGTAAGAATGTACTTCTTGCTTTGAGCAGAACCTCCTTTGACAGGCTTATCTCAGATCCACTTCCCCAGTGTTTGAGCCTTCTGCCAATGTGGCAACGCCCACGGTGATTATCTTCTGTTGAGTTTGTTACCAGCTTTGTGGGTGTATCTAAAATATGGAAGAAAGGCAAAGAGGAAAACGTGACACAGCTCCTTAAGGTTCCAAACTGAGGCATTTTCCTATTTCATAATTTCTGGCACAAAGAAAGCAAAGTACCGTTTAATCACTACGTAGCAGAAGCCTGGTAAACACCACCCCAAGGGCCTGTGCTCATTGAGACGCTTTCCCCAACACATCACAAAATTAATTAGACATGCAACGTGCGAGGTGTTGATGACGCCTTGTTCTAGCTAGCTGATGCAGGGACAGGGTGAGAAAGCATTTATCAATTAATTAGCCAAAAAAAAAATTGTGTTTGTCAGTGCTGGGGTTATAGGCGTTATGCGTCTAAACTCACACATGCAAGAAGAAGCAGCAACCACACCTTTCCCCTCAGAGGTAAATGCAGATGGAGCACACCAGCATCGCTTCTCATCAAAAGGACAGGTCTCCTAAGGAGAAAACCTCCAGACCTGGTTCCCTGAGTTCTCAGCGGTACAGAGGAGTTGAGCTTTGGACCTGTGGGTGGTTTCTGGTGCTGTATCGTTCCTGCAAGGCACAATAAACACTTTTTAAAGCCCCTTTGCTTTTAGTGGGAGAGATTAAAATAACTCTGCACTGGACTTTAAAAGTCCTTAAATACTGCTGGATCATGCCTGTAGTCAGGACTTTCCGCATGCCAAATATGCACCAGCTGCAAAGAAAATCCTGGCATTCTATAGACCAGTGTTCTCCAACCTTGGGTCCCCAGATGTTTTTGGCCTACAACTCCTAGCATGCCCCAGCCAGCGTAGCCAAAAAACATCTGGGGACCCAAGGTTGGACAACACTGCTATAGACTTAGGCAAGAAAAGCCTCTGAATTCAGCAACCAGAATCACTTAGTACAGCATTTCAAATACCTAAAGCCGCTGGGAGCTATCATCAGGAGGTTTGGGGTGCGCTGTCATCAGTATGCGGATGACACGCAGCTCTACCTCTGTTTCAAGTCCTCACCGAGGTTGGCCGTTGAGACCCTGTCCAAGTGCCTGGAGTCAGTGGGTGGCTGGATGGGAAGGAACATGCTGAAGCTGAACCCCGACAAGACCGAGGTACTTCTGGTGGGGGACAAGGGGAGGTGCGGGGATGTTGACCTGGTGCTGAATGGGGTACATCTACCCCTGAAGGACCAGGTCCGCAGCTTGGGGGTCATTCTAGACTTTCAGCTGCCCATGGAGGCTCAGGTGGCAGCTGTGAGCCGGGCAGCGCTGTATCAACTCCAGCTGATACGGCAGCTGTGCCCCTACTTTCCTAATCATCTGCTCCCATCAGTGGTTCATGCCTTGGTCTCCTCTCGCCTAGACTACTGTAATGGGCTCTACGTGGGGTTACCCTTGAAGACGGTTCGGAAGCTACAGCTGGTACAGAACGTGGCGGCTTGCTTGGTTAAAGGCAGCCTCCGGAGGGATCACATCACGCCAGTGCTCAAGGAGCTGCACTGGCTACCAGTTGCTTGCCGAGCCGAATTCAAGGTGTTGGTTTTGACCTTTAAAACCCTATACAGCTCCAGTCCAGTCTATCTCAAGGAGCGTCTCCAGCAACATCAAGTAGGCCACTCAACAAGATCTGCCACAGATGGCCTTCTCCTTGTCCCTTCAGCCAGAGCAGCTAGACTGGTGGGGACGAGGAAGAGGGCCTTTTCTGTGGCGGCCCCCGTACTATGGAACTCTCTCCCGAGTGACCTCTGCCATGCCCCCTCTCTGCTGAGCTTCCGCCGCTCATTAAAAACCTGGCTGTTCAGGCGGGAATATGGGGTGGGTTAAGATTTTTTTAAAAATTATACTGTTTTAAATGTATTTTATCTTGTTTTTATCCTATGTACATCGCCCAGGGTGGCCGGTTGCCGGCCAGATGGGCGATTAATAAATGTAAATAAATAAATAAGTGGGATGTGCGACAAAATGTTGCAGTATGAAATGCTCCTGTTCAGGGTTCCAGCGAGGTCCACCAACCATGCCTTCTTTCAGGATACTCATTCCATTCCCTCTCCTCTCCAGTTTTTCATCAGCCCCACTTCCTACACCATTCTGTAGTCACTGATCATGTTCAGTACTCATTGGGCTGTTTTGCAAAGTAGGGGTGCAGTGCAGTTTTCCTCCCTTAAAGGAGGAAAGTTTTTTTTTCTCCTGAAAGTGTTTTGTTTTTTCGTACTTCTAAATATCTTGGGGTTCCATCAGCATGCCCATACTTCCCTCCTGTGTGTGGGTGGTGCCATTTTGGACTACATATGGATCTGCACAGAGGGAATGGGTTTGCTATGGATTAGGCTGCATTGCATATGTTCACTTTCCAATTTTATTCTGATTTCATAACATTTTATGCCGTTTATTTATTTATTTAGCACCAACTGGAGTGATAGCAAGAAAAGGGAAATGCAAGCAAAGGGTATGGCAGGGAGTAGAAAGAGGGGATCACAACCCTGATGAGAACCAAGCAATTTAGGGCGCAAGCCTATGCATGTTTAGACAGAGAAAATTCCTGCAATTCCCAGCATGCCCCAGCCAGCTATGCTGGCTGGGGCATGCTGGGAATTGCAGGAATTTTCTCTGTCTAAACATGCATAGGATTGTGCCCTTAGTTAGAGTGTCCAGAACAGCCTTTCCTGACCTGGCACACACACACCCCAGAGGTGTTGGACTACAGCTCCCACCATCCCCACCCAGTATGGTCATTCCATGCTTGCTGAGAATGCTGGGAGTTCTGGTCTATCACCTCTGTAGAGCAGGACAGGGAAGGCTGGTCCAGAACAATTGTGAAGTATTGGCTGCCTTGGCTTTAAAAAAATTTTTAATCAGGCCTGAGTGTCACTATTTTTTTCAGCTGTCAGTATAAACGTCTCTTCTCAAAATTATGCAGTACAGATGCCAAAGCTGTGCTCCAGTCATTTTGGGAATTCTCAGGTGGGGAACAGCAAGGACCAGGCAGCCAGGCACCTGATTCGAGGGTTCACATTCTTGGGAGTTTTCAGCATTATTGGGTCCACATTATTCCACTACCTTCCTGCCTAACCCATGTCATGTACTTGATTAAACACCACCACGTATCTTTACATATATTCATTCTTTTTACATTTTTAAATTTTATTATTGCATATATATTCCGCCTTTTTTCCTCTTGCCAGGAGCCCATGATCCTCCTCCTCACCATTTTATCTTCACAACAACCCTGTGAGGTAAGTTGTGCTGAGGTAGGTTGTGCCTGAGAGTCAGTGACTGGTCCAAAGTCACCCAGTGAGCTTCATGGCTGAGTGGGGACTAGAACCCGGGTCTCCCAAGTCCCAGCCTAACACTCTAACCGCTACACCACACTGGGTCTCCTAATATGCTATTTTTAATATGTTCTACTGCTTCCAATTGACCACAGGAGCCGCACCCATTTGATCAAGTAACTAAATTACGGGGCTCATGAGAACTGCCTATTCTCTGGTTGCTGTCAGCTGTCTTTTCTGCATACGTCCATGTCAGAGGCGCCTCTAGTTAGCATTTCAGGACGAAAGCCCAGTTGCTGGCACCCGGCCATGCTATATTTGAATCTCAAAACATACACACTGTTCTATAATTAAATAAAAAATACAGAGCCAAGAAAAGGAAACTGTGGCACTTCCTGAAGATCTCTTGTGAACTGACCTGCAGGGTGACTTCTGGCTTATTTTTAAACCCCTGAGATTGGAGAATAACTGTGTCTTTTTTTGTTAGTGTTAAAATATGATATATTTAAGTCCATCTGGATGCCTTCTAACTGAAGTATAATAAACAATTATTCCCCACCCCCGGACCATCCATATCCCCCCACCCCCCTTACCTTTCTGTCTCTCTTTGAAGCAAAGGAGACCCAATTCTCATGGCTGCTCCTTGTAAGGAAATGTGCTGTGCAGGGCTGGCCCTGTTATGCAGCAGGATGAAGTAACCTGCTTTGGAAATATATGAAGGCATTTGCATCTGTATGGTGCAGTAAGATTTAAAGTATTGGTGGTAACCAGGGTGTGTGTGTAGATTTGGGCATCACTCCAGGCAACAAAAGATCTTGGGCTGGCACTGGTTCCATGTGCTTCATAATCATTCACTTCTCTCATTGTTCAGTCCTTGTGACACCCCAACTTAGATCCATGCACTGGCTTCTCACCGCCTCCTGAATTTCGCACAAACCTTGTTTTTAAAGCCTTCCACTAGCTTGCCCCACCCTACTTTTCTGTTCTTAGCTTTTGATATGCCCTTGGCCTGCGACCTTTACTCTTCAATTCTGCCACCCAAGGTCTCCTGTTTTTACAAACGGCCATCCATTCTCTCTGGCTTCCCTTCATGCTTCAAACTCCTTCCCAGAACATCTATAGTGTCACCTTGCTCTCTCTTCCTACAGAACCCTCGTCCTCCGTGAAATGTTTGCCATAACCCCCCATTCCTCCCACCCATTGATGTAACAAAGCCTAAATTATATAATTGCATCTGATCACGCTACCCGTGTCTCACCTCCATTCCTCCCCTTTCTTAATGGCAAAGTGTAGGTTTTATGAGCAGAGTCCTGACTGTTTTGCTTGCAGTACTCTGCTAGGCACCATGTTGTACACTAGGCCTCTGCAGCTTGTGATTCACCAAGCAGAATATGCCTCACCAGTCATGTAACTAGTACATCTGGTTTTGCTGCCCATCTGAGACTTCAGAAGCAGGTTCATCTAGCCCCTGCAGGCCCTCCGTTCATGGCTGTCTGTCTGAGTTCTCACAATCTGGCTGTATTCCCAGGTTGTGCAGGCTGTTGTACACAAGTGGCACTTTATTTATTTATTTATTCATTCATTCATTCATTCATTTAATGAATCACCCATCTGGCCAGACATCCGGCCACTCTGAGCGATGTACAATCCAATAAAATACAAGGACACACACACACACACACACACACACACAGTATAAAACACAATTAAAAACAGTACAAAACTTAAAAATCCTAACCCACCCCATATTCCAGCCTGAAAAGCCACGTTTTTAATGCACGGCGGAAGCTAATCAAGGAAGGGGCATGGCGGAGGCCAGTGGGGAGAGAGTTCCATAAATTGGGGGCTGCCACAGACAGGACCGGTGCAGGGCAGTTTGGCGCCCTAGGCTAAATTATATTTAGCGCCCCCCCTCTCGTGCCGTGGGGGGGGCTCAGGAAAGCAGCCCTGCTCTGCAACCTCCCGCCCCCCCCCCGCCTCCACCGGACCCCCCCCGCACGCTGCCGCTGCCGCCCCCCATCTACCTTCCCACGCCTCCTCCGAAAAGGGACCCCCGCGCTCTGTTTTTGGCCGGGGAAAACCAGAGCAACAGGGCTGTTTAAGCCCTGTTGCCCTGGTTCTTCCCGCCAAAACAGAGCGCGGGCGGGGCTCCGGAAACAGCGCGGAGAAAGTAGGTGTCGGGGGGGAGGCGGCGCGGAGGAGAGGAGAGGCGAAGCGAGGTGGGGGGGGAGGCGGCGCGGGGGGGGAGGCAGCGCAGAGGCGAAGCGAGGCGAGGTGGGGGGGAGGCGGCGCAGAGGAGAGGCGAGGTGGGAGGCGGCGCAGAGGCGAGGCAAGGTGGGGGGGAGGCGCCCAGGCTCGGCCCCACCACTACGAGTCCGGGCACAATTCCCCGCACTGACCTGGCTTTCTCAGAGAGGCGGGCGGGCAGGGCAGGAGCGCGCCGGCAGCAAAGAGGAGCGCAGCGTTCTGCGCCCTCTTCCGCTACGCGCCCTAGGCAACAGCCTAGTTGGCCTAGCGGTAGCGCCGGCCCTGGCCACAGAAAAGGTCCTCCTCCTAGTCCCCACCAGCCTGGTTTCTCTGGCTGATGGGACAGGGAGAAGGCCGTCTGTGGCAGATCTTGTTGAGCGGCCCACTTGATGTTGCTGGAGGTGCTCCTTGAGATAAACTGGACCGGAGCCATACAGGGTTTTAAAGGTCAACGCCAACACCTTGAATTCGGCTCGGCAAACAACTGGTAGCCAGTGCAACTCTTTGAGCACCGGAGTGATGTGATCACGCCGGCGGCAGCCTTTAACCAGGCGAGCTGCTGCATTCTGTACCAGCTGCAACTTCCGAACCGTCTTCCAGGGTAACCCCACGTAGAGCGCATTACAGTAGTCTAGGCAAGAGGAGACCAAGGCATGAACCACTGAATCTTTACGAAGATTCTGGCAGAGATTATTTGTGTGTTGACAGCATAGCATGGCTGTGGTTTCACGTTTAGAGCACCTACATTTGAATGATGTGTGGTTTCTCATCTGGAGAAGTGGTGTGTTATGTAAAATGACCAACATCCTAGTAGAGTTCCACCAACATGGGTATTTATCCTGGTTCACAAATATATGCATGCCGCTTGACACTTTGCACTCGATTACTGTGCACTTGACTCCATGAAAAGTATTGGCTAGATTTGTGAGGATCCGATTCCATTCACACACATGTAAATCACTACTCGATCTTGGACAGGTTCATGCAACCACTTCCGTATTGGATTCTTGCTTTGTTATCTTGCAATGAAAAGAGAACATTGTTATCTTTTCAGTGCCAGGTTAAGACCTTCCTCTTCTCTCAGGCATTTGGCAGCATATGATGAGGTTTAAATCAGGTCTTGTATTTTTCTTGTTGATTGTTTAAATGCTTTTAGATGTATGTATGTCTTTCTGAGTGTTGCATGTTTATATGTTCATGTGCATACGGTTTTAATAATGTATTTTAAAGGTTTTAATCTTTGTAAACCACCCAGAGAGCTTCGGCTATTGAGCGGTATAGAAATATAACAAATGAAATGAAAGCTTGCAGTAATAGAGTAATGAGCATGTGTGTTTCAGGTGAACCAAGCTGTAAACAATGCAGAATATAAAAGCAGAGAGAACTTGTAGAGTAAAGAGCCAGCACTGTGTATATTTGTTGTATGCAGGAGTGTGTGAGAGTAAATTTCCCCAACAGAGAGTGTGGCAAGGGGGAAGAGAAGATATAGTAAAATACAGTAGGTAGTAGGAGTTTCATTTGCTTTTTAAGATAAAAAAAAATCATGAGCCCAAGAACACATGGATATTTTATCACCAATATATTTTAGGCAGATCCTGGGAGCAAACAGTTGCATAGTGGCAGGCCCATGGCTCATTGATAGAATACATGCTTTTCATTCAGAAAGTCTTGAGTTCAATTCCTGGCATCTCTAGTTTAACAATCAGGTAGCAGACCATGGAAATTTTCCTGTCTGAAACACTGGAGAGGTGCTGTCAGCCAGAATAAAGAATATTGACCTAGATGGACAAGTAGTCTGGCCTAATATAAGGCAGCTTCCCATGCATGGATTTTTATTAATGAGCTGGATACATTTATAAAGGGAATACATTCTAATTTTTTAAGTGTTTTTGCAGTAGCTTTTAGTTGGGAAGGATTTTATTTCTCTGCCAAGATACACATCTGTATGTGATACCCTTGTAAGTAATGGAATACCTGGCTTTATTACCATACCCCCCTCTTGTTGCCATGGAAACTAACTGCCAGGCTGAGGGAAGGAGGTGGTGGTAACTGGCAAACTAATGGAAGATACACTGGCAGAGCAATCCTGTGGCCCCTAGGCAGCATCTAGAGGGCCATAGGATTTTCAGATTCCTAGATCCGAGGTCGGAAAAGAGCTCTGATCTCAGAGCTGCACTTGAATTCCCCTCACAGTCAGCATGGCAAGAACCATGCGGCTGCTTCTCTGAGGTCAGAAGAGCAACCTCAGAGTAGGGGTTAGTGGGGAGGAAACCAGCGCTGCGTGCCAACATACAATGTATCCTGGTGGCGCCTCAGCCTCTTTCCCTCCCCTTCCAAAGCACCACAGTTAGATGGCTGAAATCAGCTGTCTAGCTGCTTTGCAGAGTGGGAGGAACGCGGAGGTGACCCTTTATGTCCGTGCTCCTCCTGCTCTGCATAGGATGCCTGTAATCCTCCCAAGTTCAGAGGGCTACGGGCATCCCCGTTGGATTGCGCCCTGAATGACTTAGAACCACAAAAGACAGAGTGATACATATTAAAGCAGCTCCCCTGTATAAAAAGGCAGGACTGGATTTGTCACCAGGCTAAGGATGCTGTGCCACAGCTCTGTAAAGCAGCCATATGTAATGGGCCCTTGTAGAGGTGCTGACATCCTCTTATCACCAGAAAATGGTATGTTAATATGTCGCTGTGCAGAGCATGGTTTCATGGGGCCTTCATTCCAGAGACGGGATGTACTTATGCAGTCGACCCCATGTTCACGTGCCACACACTTGCACAGGCCAGCCTGGTCCCATGACCATCGTCATGGAAGGTGGGGGGAGCCTGCACAGTGAAGGTGTAATGTTGGCATAGGCTTGTCCCACATTGCATTATACACTTTCTCTTATGAGGGTTTCTTGTAAGTATTTTGTTTGGTGCTGTAGTGAAAAACTGGAACCGTGAGGAATTCCTGGGTCACACAAGTTCCTTGTGCCCTTTGTCTGCATAAATATGGCGGATGTTGAACCTTGCTTTGTCTGGCTTCCTCTGGACAGATAATATACAACCTAGCCTTTCTTCTAGATGCCAGTTCTGTGCTATGGAAAAGGTAGCACCAAAGTGCTACCAGCTGCTTAGCTCCCTAGAAAAAGTTCTAAAGGCATATGCTCTGGAAAAATGCCAGATGCAGATAGTCCTAATCAAGCTGAATTCAGATTATTTATTTATTTATTTATTATATTTATCAATCGCCCATCTGGCCGGTCACCCGGCCACCCTGGGCGATGTACAATTAAAATACGGCAAAACAACACAATAAAATATAATAATTAAAACAATATAAAAATTTCTCATTAAAAACCTAACCCACCCCATATTCCCGCCTGAACAGCCATGTTTTTAATGCACGGCGGAAGCTCATCACGGAGGGGGCATGGCGAAGGTCACTAGGGAGGGAGTTCCATAATGTGGGGGCCGCCACAGAGAAGGCCCTCTTCCTAGTCCCCACCAGCCTGGCTGCTCTGGCTGATGGGATAAGGAGAAGGCCGTCCGTGGCAGACCTTGTTGAGCGGCCTACTTGATGTTGCTGGAGGCGCTCCTTGAGATAAGCTGGGCCGGAGCCGTGTAGGGTTTTAAAGGTCAAAACCAACACCTTGAATTCGGCTCGGCAAGCAACTGGTAGCCAGTGCAACTCATTAAGCACTGGCGTGATGTGATCACGCCGGCGGCTGCCCTTAATCAAGATTGCCTTGACTTCATTAGAGCCAACTGCATCTGATGACCCTGGGGGTTGTTGGTTTTGATGTGTACACTCCTCAATGTTCGTTGCCAGTTGACGTCTTTTTTAAAAGTATTACTTAGACCTAAATTATTTTTGTATATGTTGTCAGGTGCAACTGTAACCACACTTACTTGGAGGACAAGACTACTGAAATTAGTGGGATTTATTGGTAAGTGAGAGCTGGTTCACACATGTAGTGTCAGTGACTGCAGCATCTTTTTTTTTTTAACTTGCAAGTGTGCATGGTCCATCCTGGATCAGTCACCACAAACAGAATTATCATACTACTTAAAATATGGGAAGCCAACTTATACTGAGTCAGAACAAGGGGCCATCCAGCCCAGTATGGTCCACACTGAGTGGCAGTGGCATGCCAGGGTTTCAGGCAGGAGTTTTTCCAGCCCTATCTGGAGATGCTGGGAGTTGAACCTGGGACCTTCTGCATGCAACAGAGCTGCTCTACCATGGAGCCACTGCCCCTCCCCTCCCAGAACACAATATTGTTCAATTGAGCCAGTTCAGACATATGGTACAATTGTCGATAAATGATGCATGCATATGTTAATCAGCCCTTTGTTAGGAAGCATTTCCAAGTAGAGAAAAATATGTGACTCATTCTTTATCACAGTGGATAACAATTAAAACACACACATAGCAATGATGAATAGCAATAAGGGATATAAAAAGATAGGCTTGTATTTACTATCTTTTTTCTTTCTTTTTAAAAATGCTTTAGCTTGTTTGGTGCCATAAATAAGTCAATTTAAGAGCCAGTGTGGCGTAGTGGTGAGAGTGTTGGACTGGGACTCGGGAGATCCGGCTTCTAGTCCCTGCTCGGCCATGAAACTCACTGGGTGACTTTGGGCCAGTCACTGACTCTCAGCCTAACCTACCTCACAGGGTTGTTGTGAGGATACAATGGAGAGGATGATGATTATGTAAGCCGCCTTGGGTTCCTTTCAGGAAAAATGGCGGGGTATAAATATAATAAAATAAATAAATTTTAAATGCCCTCCCTGATCCTCTTTCATTTTTCATTCTGTTTTTAGAAATTGTGTGCGTTCTTGTATCCAACTCTTTTTTTAATTGTTTGTTTCTGGCTTCCCCAGCTGCAGTTTCTTCTCCATAGGAAAGCCCTTGTCTCACTCTCGTTTTGGGATGTGGCTAGGCTATTAGCCCCGTAATCATACTTAGATGGGAGATCAACCTGCAGAGTGAAAAAGACTAAGGGCCAAAACAGACATTATTTTAAATCAGGAGTGGGCAACTTGTCATCATCCAGATGTTTTGGCCATCATCCCTCACCACTGGCTATGCTGGCTAGGGCCAATGGGAGTTGTTTTGGCCTACGTGTGGAAGGTCACAAGTTGCCTACCCCTGCTTTAAATTTCTCTAGTAGCTACATCTTTTTTTCATTTTTATTCTAGAGTAGGTGCAGCTGTATTTTAAGATCTGGATTAGGGCCCCCACACCTACTCTTGAGTAAAACTAAAAAAAAGGCATGGCTGCTTGATGAAGATTTCAAGTGACATCTGATTTGGCCCTAATATAACCTTAGGACATCCAAAAGATACATGCAGTTATATTTATGACTTCTTTCTGAAATTGCAAAGGGAGCAGGATTTATTCACATTGTTATGGAAATATTAGAGGTTGCCAGAGTGAAAATTGCCATCTACCTCCTCCTGGTCACATGTGGTTCATGGTTCTTCATGCAGGATACATCTGGAGTGGGTCACATGTGCCTGCCCCCTCTACATATGGTTTCATTACATAGCTATATCTGCCATGCAGTTGGGTCTTCAGATTTTTCCCCTATTGGGCTCCATACTATTACCATAGTCATGTGGCATATGGGAAGAATCCCTCCCCGATTAAAATCCTCTGATAACATTAGCTAAGTCCCTTCCTGGGATCTGAGCAATCATCATGATACATGTTGGGGAAAGAGCTAAAGAGCTTGTTACAGGATCCAAGTTCAAGGAACAGAGAATCTTTGTGAACCACAATATTCTGAGGCAAGCCAGGCTCAACAGGCCATGCAAGTAAGGGGCTCTAACAACACTGCATATGATTCAGGCAAAACAGGATTGTAATGCAAGTGTTAATTAAAAAAGTAGTTAGACATGGTATACACCCACCCTTTACTACAGGGGTGGGCAACTTATGACCTACAATTCCCATCATCCCTCACCATTGGTTATGCTGGCTAGCACTGATGGGAGTTGTAGGCCCAAACATCCGGAGGGTCACAAGTTGCCCTTCTCTGCTTTACTAATAAGGAATCACTTTCCTCTCTCTTTGTAGTACCTACTCATCTGAAAACATGGTCCCTGGAATATACTGACTCTTATACAATACCTTCTTAGGAAAAGATAACTGCTTCCTATTTCTAGAAATGCACAGACATTTCTAGAATTAGAAAGGATTCATGTATTTCTTCCCCCATGCCACAAATGCAGTTAATTACCTCATGTCGATTTGCAGTTGTAAACAAAGCTGTTTCTTTGCCTCTTTCTCACAGGAAAGGTTTTGCCATGCCAGCAGGAGTCTTCCGGGTGTGCTTGGTGGTTATTACAGCTATTGTCAACCATCCACTCCTCTTCCCGAAGGAGAATGTCACTGTCCTCGAAAACACACAGGAAGTCATCCAGAAGATGAAAGAGCGTGAGGAGAACCTGAGGCTAGAGCAGCTTAAACTGGAGCAGGAGATTGCGATGCAGGAAGCTTTAATGAAGTCTTCAGAAAAGGCCCCAGAGCCAGTAAAGCAAGACAACCACAATCCCCTCTCTTGGAATTTCTGGACTGCTTTGTCCATGGTGGTTTTCCTTCTGATTGAGTTCTGGAGGCAAGACTACCAGGAAGGGAACTGGCCAGATTATGTCAATGAGGAAGATGACATTACTGTTCTGGGAAAAGCATTCAAGGGGGTCATCCTGCCAGACAAGGTCACATTGGCCCATTTCTATGAGAGATGCCTCCAGACTGTGACCAGTGATACCGCCAGGAACCGTGAGTTTGTGGAAGGCTTTGCAGATGACTTGCTGGAAGCTCTGAGGAGTGTGTGTAACCGGGATGCAGACATGGAAGTGGAGGAATCTATAGGAGTTGGGAGCATGTATGAAAACTGGAGAGCTCACAAGCCCTTAACATGTGACTTCATTGTCCCTTTTACTCCTCCAGAGCCTTATTGTTTCCACTTTGAGACCTGGTGTTCAAGAGAATCCGTCCCACCAGACAAACAAGGTTACGGTATGATAAAGATTGGCCGAGCAGATGAGAACTCAACTAGCTGTATCTGTGACAAGACTAAGCTGGGGGAAGACCTGCTGTGCCTCCTCCATAGCAAAATGAGCCAAGCTAGGCAGAATAACCAGATGGAGGATCTCCTTTGCTACAAAGACACTCTATACCTTGATTCTGACCAGGTTATGACGTGGTTCCAGGTTGCACTTACCAAGGCATGGAACAAAATTTCACACAAGTATGACTTCAGCCTCACTTTCAACCTCCTGGATGCCCCTGGCGCCCTAAAAATCAAGTTCAGGTCTGGAAAGACCATTGCCTTCAACCTCACCCCTGTGGTACAATATGCTGATTCTGATGTATATTTCATCTCCCATTTCCCATACAGTAGCTTGTCAGAGGGGGCCCCTGGCAGCATTCACTGGTTTCTCACATTTGCAGTATATGAGAAGAGATACATCCAGTTTATTTCCAAAACCCTGCCAGCTAACTCCTGCCACCTCAGTTGCCTCCAGATTCTGTCTTTCCTTCATGGAAAACAGTGCAGTCTAACGGGAGTGAGTAGCCTTACAAACTATCACTTGAAAACCGTGATGCTGCATTTGTTACAGTCCCACCCCAGTGCAGACTGGGCCTCAGGATATCTGGAGGCCAGGCTGCAAGACATGCTCAAATTTTTGGAGAAAAGCCTGCAAGAAAAGAGGCTTTACCACTTTTTCATCGGAAACAGGAACCTGCCAGAGGAACTAGGCATTCCTGTGGAGTTCCAAAAGGTGGAACCTCTGAACCTTTTCCGTCCCTTTGTACTACAGCGAAATGCTTACAGACAAACTATGGACATGTTTCATGAGATGCTAAAGAACACATCAGCTTTAATAAATGAATATACCATGCATGTTCCCAATGGACGGGCAACCCCACTAAATAAGGAACTTCTGTAGCAATATCTCTGAGAACTAGGATATGAGCAGCACTCCCCAACGGGGAAAATTGACATATGCCCTGGGTTTTACATATGGCTCTGAAGATTGGCAGAATGGAGAAAATTTTCTCATTTTCTTCCCAATGTTGTTGGCTGATATTTATGCAGCTTTTAATATTTCTAGCCACTGTATGTAACTTAGTTGTAAATAGCATAAGCAAGGAAGAGGCATCTAATTTATTCCTATATGAACATTACAGTTCTTGGAATTTGGTAGAATCTGTGGTAATTGTTTTGGTTTAAGTTGCAAATCATGACAACTTTGCAAAAGAGCTCCTTATTTACAAGGGCCAACAGTTCTTATGGGAAAAATTTGAAGCTTGGCAATGGGAGATGTTTAGTCCTGTATTTTGCAAAGTGGTAAAAAATGCACTGTGAGGGGGAATTCTTTAACTTCAACTTAAGCTAATATAAAAATAGATTGAAAAAATGCCAGTTGAGTAGAACCTCCTGGACTTATCTAACATGCAATCCTATACATGTCTATTCAGAAGTCCCATTGGGTTCAATGGAGCTTACTCCCAAGTAAATGGGTTTAGGTTTGCAGCTTAAATAACCATTACACACGTTTGCTCTCAAAACCACTTAAATGGATCTAGAATTTTTATCCATGTCCAGTGAAATACATTCATGTCCAAAAGCTATCCAATGATACAAAATATACCAAGCTCTTGGAATGCCTTTTCTACATCTCATCAAATGTCACTCCTGTCAGGACTGGCACACCAACAAAATACTTTTTCAGGTTTCACTTCAATAGCTTTTCATCTGTTACAAAGCAATCCTATGGCCTCTAGACTGTCTAAATGGCCATAAGATTGGTTGGATTCCCAGCTCCAAGGTCGGAAAATTGCTCCTACCTCGGAGCTGGGGATCTACTCAGATCCCCCTCCCCCCCTCGCAGCCGGTGTGGAAAGAGCATGGTTGTTTAAGCCATGGTGAGTGCTGGCCAGCATTTTGTATATTCAAGCCCCAACTGGGGGTTGTCATGTCATCCAAACCTGGCCACTGTGGGTTATGCGAGGGTTAAGCACCCCTTGCATAACCCATGGTCTGTTGTAGTTCTCAAGTAAGATGGAACGTAAGAGTGTATAAAATTATGCATGGTGCGGAGAAAGTGGACGGGGAGAAAAACTTCTCCCTATCCACTTTCTCCACACCATGCATAATAACACTGCCATAACACTAGAACCCAGGGTCATCCCGTGAGGCTAAATTTTGGGAGATTCAAGACAGATTAAAGGAAGTACTTTACACTGCATGGTTAAACTATGGAATTTGCTACCACAAGATGGAGTGATGGCTGCCAATGTGGATGGCTTCTGATCCAGCAGGACTCTTGTTAAATATAAGAACATATGAAAAGTGTTCAAAGGGGCTAATAGATCCAAAATACAAAGATCTAGATGTCCATAAAATATCTCATGCATACAAAGTATGAAGTCTAGAATACAGAGAAAAATTATAAATAAGAATTCTAAACCTATTCTGTAGGATGGCAGATCCCATTGGAACCAGCTTGTTCACATATCTCTTGTCCATTAGCCCCACTATAAATGGCTATTTGTTACTCTGTGTAAAGCAGGCATGCCTATGTGTTATCTGACAAACCTTAGGGAGAGTGAAAGCTGAGTAAGTCCAGTCTCCAGCAGAAAGTAGTGCTGAAATATCATCAAATCGACTGTAATGCGGTCCTCTTGGCCCACACTGAGGTTATAAATCCATAATGGAAGAAAACAGTTTCTATAATGTAAGAACCTTAAGGTGAAGATGGAAGAAACAGTTAAAACCTTTCTCTGCCTTTTTTTTTTTTTAAAGACCAAGGCTGTGGAAAATTGGTTTTGCACAAATGACTAGAAGTCCTAGGCGGCTATAAAAAGAGGTGTCAGACACCTCCCTGGAATACCTTTGTCCTCACAGCATTCTTTTTGTAGGCAACTTCTGCACTTAAAATTTTAATGTTTCTTCCATTCTTGTTAACGTGCTATATTATTGACTCCTTGTAAAATACTGGCTCCAGTTAATAGGCCTATTAAACAACCCATTGCGACTTCAGTTATTTTATTTTAAGTAATTACATGGTTGAAGCGGAAAATACCTATCTTCTTTCCCTGTCAGCACTATTTCTAGTTTCGTTGCAGTCTCGAAACAAGTCTCTCAGAGGAGAAACAAATCCAAATGTTTATGGTATATAAAAACTTTTGAAGTTGTGGATTTTCAAATAGCATTTTCAGAAGAGTTATCTCTACCAAGGGCATCGTCAAGCACCCATGAGATACTTTATTAAACTGCAGTTTTAGTATTCCACAAGATTTTAAAACACCCTCTGCATTTAAATTTAGTCAGCATGCAGTGAGACATTCATAGTGCCATCCTAGGCATGTGTACTCAAAAGTAAATTCCACTGTACAGGCTGAATTTAATGGGGGGGGGGGGGAGTGTGATCCAGCAAACAAACCAAGATAGTCAAAGAATTCCAAATACTGTTCTTTCTACATCTTCTGTATAATACACTCATTTTGGGGAAGACCACCACTAAAGGAACAATTTTATGGTTTCTGCGAAGCTGACTGAGGGGCCACTGGAGGCTGCAGGCCTCCCTCTCTGCCAATGAGGTCCCCCCCTGGATTACTGCATTGTGGCTGCCTTGCCAGCAGTGGGGCTGAAAACGGGCCAATTTGGAGGCATGGTAGGGGGCGCTTCAGTATCCACAGGATCCTAGGCTTTCTCGTTACCCCAACATAGCCCCAAACGGAGTTAGGGACTACAGCAGCCACAGTGGTATAAATTCCTCTCCCATTGGAGGCAATTAGATGGGGGAAGGCCATCCCACCACCTCCCACCTTGGCTGGTATGAGCCAGAAGGACTGATGAAATGGCACTAGGTCTGCCACTGATCTCCCCCACCTACTGGTATAATTGCTGTGACCAGATCAAATCGTGTGCACACTTACCTGGTAGTATGCTCCATGGGACACAGCGGAACTCATTTCTGAGCCACAGGCATAATAGAATTGTGCTGCATAGATCTGGTGATAGCATGATTATGAATTTACTCAGTGTTTGGTGCCCAGTCTCTAAAATGTTCTGGAACATGTCCAGGTTGCAGTTTACCATCTCGTAAGTAGGACAGCAGGTTCTAAACCCCAGAGGGTTCTGCGTCATTTTTGAAGTTGCACCCAAGGAAACTAAGCTTCTGTCACTTCAGCTGATTGGAAATACTGCATCTGAGAAGTAAACCCCAGGAGCTTATGCCCTTGAGGAGGGGCCACAGCTCTTTGGCAGAGCACCTGCTTTGCCTGCAGGTCTCAGGTTCCATGCCTGGCATCTCCAGATAGGGCTGGGAATGTCCCCTTTGAAACCCTGGAGAGCTGCTGCTGCCAGTCAGTGTAGACAATACTGAGCTGGATGGACCAGTGATCTAACTTGATGTTCGGCAGCTTCCTTTGTTCCCACGTTTGTCCATTTTTAACTACAGACTTCATTGTCAGATCATGAGCAAAGCTGCACCTAATGAAATAATTTGCTATACAACTCTAAAAGGTAAAGACGCTTTCCCTGAACCAGACCTTGGTAATATTACCCCCTGGAAAATTTTCTATAATAAACAGGCTGAAGCAGGAGCTAATGAAACATGCCTGAGCAATCACAAGACAGCTGATGCCAAGGTTATTTTCCCTTGAAGTGGCTTCAGTAGCTTGGTTTGCATGTCATGCTCTGAAGACACCCTTTACATGTACTTCTACTGGCCTCATTGCTGCCACTTCCACAGTTGCTCCCACACCAATGTGAGTACATGTCTGGCTTTGCTTGCATACGTAGAAAGTTGCCTTATACATAGTCAGATCATTGGGCCATCTAGCTTGGCACAGGGGTGAGCAGATGGTAGATCTCCATGTTTTAGACTTCAACTCCCAGAAGCCCCTGCCAGCATGGCCAATGATCAGAAGTGCTGGGA
The DNA here is from genome assembly GCA_021292165.1 of Shinisaurus crocodilurus. Classification (NCBI taxonomy): domain Eukaryota; kingdom Metazoa; phylum Chordata; class Lepidosauria; order Squamata; family Shinisauridae; genus Shinisaurus; species Shinisaurus crocodilurus. The sequence continues at coordinate 70,048,824 of CM037878.1, read as the reverse complement.
GTTTAAGTCCAAAACATCTGGAGATCTACCTTCTACCCACCCATGGTCTACAACAGCCTTCCTCAACCCTCCAGATGTGTTGGGACTACAACTCCCATAATCCCCCTGCTCAAAAAACACCTTTCAATATAATGTCCACAGAAACACATTAACAATGGGACAGACATGGAGGCCATGAAGTCCTGACCCAAGGGCAGTTTTATCATGGATATCGGAATTCCTCAGACCACCCACCCAAGGAGGTCCACCATCCCAGGCCAAAACCCACATCTTCCAAATCGGCCAGAGACTTCACTGGGTAGCAGGACTGGTGCCAGCAAAATTCCTGGTCTGGTCCTGGTTCCGTAACACCAAGCCTGATGCGATCTGCATTGGATAACTGCACAAGAAAAGGATCGCCACTGTAGGAAGAAGGGACCTGACCTCCTCGGCCCCATTCTCTAGCTTGGTGCTAGTCCAAGAACATGGCTAGGGCACTAACCAGGACCCAGCGTAGGAAGAGTAAATCAGTAGATGCAGTTACAGAATATCCTGAGCTGGAGGGGAGTAGAGGGATTAGGAGACATAGCTCTCAAGGCTAGCAGGCGGACACTAACCAGGGTTCCCACCTTCACTCTGGTCTGCCGAGTTGGCTTTGCAGATGGAATGCTAAAAACATGGTTAAGGGCTGACAAAGGAAGAATACATGTCAGAGATGGGAGGTAGGTTGTGTCTCCCAAGGCAAGCTCCTGATTTTCAAACTGCTTTGCAGGGAGCCAGTATTATGTCTGCACTGGCTCTTGAAACCGAAGGCACAGGACGGCTTCCATCAGTTTAAAATCACTGCACATGGCAGTTGGCAACCAGATAAAAGTGCTTGGGATCATGCCTCATCAAAAGAGCCAAGAGAGATTTGTTCCGCCAAAAAAAAAGAAAAAAGCCTTCACCGGGGTGACTATAAGGAATACACCAGTCCTCAAGGTAAGTTGAACGATATTTTGGCTTCATTTGTTAATTATGGAAATTCACCGGTGGCAGAGGGACGGCATAAGCAAATAAAGAAATACTTGTTCCCTTGTTTCCCATCCTTTCAGCTACAGCACTGTAACTTCCCCAGAGCGTTGTTCTATAAGCAAACCCAGAATTGTGCACCTGTCACAGTGATCCCAATTTCAGAAGAGACCAGCCAATGTAGGAACCCAGGAAGCTGCCTTCTACCGAGTCAGACCCTCGGTCTATCTAGCCCACTGTTGACACTGATAACAGAGATTTTTTTCCAGCCCTACCTGGAGAAGCCAGGGACTGAACCTGGGACCTTCTGCATGCAAAGCAGGTGCTCTGCCATTCAGCTACAGCCCTTCCCAGATTCAATTGATCCCCTATTGTTTCCCCTTCTACGGTAGCCATTCCTTGACATACGGGAAACAGGAGAAGCACTGACAACTAATGGGTAAATTACATAGTAGTATATTCCATTTGTTTCTGTTGCAGCAGCAGATGTACTGAGGAGCTAGCAAACTATTCTAGAAACACAGTGGAACCTGCTCACAAGCAGCATTTGTCCGCAAAAATCTGAAGTTTGGGATAACACAGTGGAGTAGTTTGATCCAGGGATATCATTCTTCTATGCAGCAGCCACTGATACTTCCCCCAGTGAAAGCGTTGAGGAACAGACACAAATGCAGAATGGTAAATAACGGGTGCAGTGTGGATGTACAACTTTCAGAGGCAAAGCAGCTCTGGAAAATAGCCAAGAACTGTACCCCTGCCAGACTGAAAGGCGATGAGGGAGAACCATGTTCCAAAAATATCCCTATGCCAGGGGTAGGCAAGCTTTACGGGCCATGTTTGGAAATTTGAGAAACTCTTCTGGGTACCACCACAAAATGGCTGCCATGGGCCGCATGGCAAAGGACATGTAACCTGTCCAAAAGACTGAGCACAAGGCAGAGGTGAGGTCTGAGCGGCAACACACTAAAGAACTCCTTTGAACCCACAGTTTTCAGCACCAACAGAAAGCCATTTCACAGCAATCTCAGCAGCCAGTAAGAAAATGTTAATTATTTTTAAGTGGAAGGGGTAGGACACCTTGGTGGGCACCAAGAAAGGTGTCCAAGGGGGCACACTGGAGCCCACGGGCACCATGTTACCTACCCCTGCCCTAAAACTGCTCACCCTAGAGCCCATTCCCCTTAAAGGGCCACAGACTAGTTTGGCTATTTCTGAGAGTTGCCAACTTGCCCAGATTTACCCTTCGGTCCAGTTGACTGAATAGGAGGATGTAAAGTGGAAGGGCTGTAGTCCAGTGGTAAAGTACATGCTTTGCATGCAAAAGGTCCCAGTTACAATTCCTGGCATCTCCAGGTATGTCTGGGGAAAGACTCCTGCCTGAAACCTTGGAGAGCCGCTGCCAATCACTGCAGACAATACTGAGCCAGACAGACCAATGATTGGACTCGGAACAAGGCAGCTTCCTATGTGCATTCAGTTTCTTTAGTTCCCTACTTTAGGTTCCCCACTTTTTAAAAGGCAAACACATGACATCCTTCAAGGGGGCACTCACTCCATACTTGCTCAGAGGCACTCCGTTTAGCCCAGCAAAGCTTAGGCTAGCATAGTCTGTGCTCGCCTTGCACACTCACATGTCCAGCTGTGTAAATTTGATTGCTGCTGCACAGAAGAGGAAACAGGAAACATCTGTATTTAAAATGTGTTTATTCCTGAAGGGCAATCATCTGTTTCAAAACAGCAACTGAGCCAACATAGATGCCTACCCTAAACTGATGAGGAAGACAGAAGAGACAACATTACAACCTTGATTGGTGGGCAAATAGGAAAACCCTAAAATCCTTCTTCCTGCCACAGTTTTATGCATTTTCCTTTCAAGAGCAAAAGCCTTACGCAGGTGGATTCTCATTTCAGCACAGCCATATATAATCCACTGCACATCAAAACAAAACCATACTAAACCTGAGCAATAATGCACCTTAGGTACCAGATATGCATACTGGAGCAATACCTCTGCCAGCACACTTTGCTACCTGTCAAAAAAGCTTCCACCAGCACTCAGAGCCCATAGTCACAGGCCTCGTGGCTGTTCTTCAGATACAGCTCAAGGTAGCCTTTGTAGGTCTGAGTGTCCGTTATCGTATCCTGAACCGCCGGATCCAGCTTCATGACTTCAACCCAGCGTTTTAGTGTTGGAGTGTGGTCCAGACAGCTGTAGAAGAGCAGAAAAGGTATTGAGGCAGCTGTGAAACCCCCATCGCTGTGGCTATTTTGACTTCAAAGTAAGGGGAAGGGTGGGAGAAAGCATGTTTTGCATGCAGAAGGTCCCAGTTTCAAATCCTGACATCTCCAGGAAGGGCTGGGAAAGACCTCCATCTGAAAACCTGGAGAGCCACTGTTAGTCCGTGTAGACCAGAGGTGTACAACCCATGGCCTTTGGCCACCCACTTTTCTCCTGCAGGGTGGAAAAAACACTGATCCCTGGCTTCCAAGATCAGTTTTCCTGTTGCTAGTAGTGATAGAGAAACAACAATCTTGGTGGCGATCACTGGGGCATGGAAGAGGCTTGTACATACACATACACATACACTCACACGCACACACACAGTGATCCCTAGCTCTCAGCAGACAAGAAGGGGAAATCTGTGTGTACGTGTGGGGAAGATGTGTGTGCATGCATCTATGGCCCCTGGCTCTCAGCCCCCCAGCCAACACTGGATGTGGCCCTTATGGCCAAATAGGTTGTGTTCCCCCAATGGAAACAATATTCAGCTTGATAGACCAATGGTCTGACTTGGTATAAGGCAGCTAAGCATGTATGGAAGGAGGGATCATAGGGTCATAGAGTTGGGAGGGGCCTACAAGGCCATCGAGTCCAACCCCCTGCTCAATGCAGGAAACTAGAGGAGGGGTCTCCCATCCAAGTAATAACCAGGCCTGACCCTGCTTAGCTTTCCACACTCAGACAAGCGATTCTCAGCATGCATTGTGCTTGGCCTCTTTAAAGAAATGAGCTGCCCCAAAGTAGATATAGGCACAGCCAAACTGCTCCAGCTTAGGAGATCAAATGCATCACTTCAGTACTTCCAAATTCTAAGAGTTTGAATTACAGGGGATTTCCAGCCCATGTAGTTGACAGAGACCAGCACAGAACTGTGAGGGATGGTTATGACTGGCTTCCCATGGCATGTTAACATAAGAACTGTCTTGCTGAATGAGACCAAGGTCCATCCATGAATTTTATTCACGTATGGTACTTCTATGCCATCCTAAACCTGGGTCCTGTGGGCAGCATACATCAAAAAAATTAAAACAAATCAAAACAATCAAAATACAGTTACAATATAAGATTGCAGCACAACAGGAAGGAAAAAGAATAAAAGTCAATTAGTACCCAAAACTCCCATAGCACAGGCAGATCTTAAAGCTTCAATACCAGAACCTCTGACCATGTTCTATTTAGCCAACATGGCTAAAACCGACTACGGGCGCTGTCCTATGGCCCCTAGACACTGTCTGAGGGGGCCATAGGATACTGGGGATTCCTCCACTACAAGGTTGGAGACAGTGCTCAGACCTCAGATGGGGGAGTCGGAGATCCAACCCCGCTCCCCTGCCCCCTTGCAGCCGGCATGGAAAGAGCCGCATCGGCCACCCTCCGAAATTGGAAAATCAACCTCGGAGAGGGGGAAAGGGAGGCATTCCAGTGGGTGGGGTGGGGACTGGAGAGGCCAGGACACAAGTTATCCTGAGCCTCTTCCAGTCTCCTTCTCTCTTTGTCTGAAGTGCCATTACTAGATGGGCTAAAAAGCCCGATATGCAGGGCAGGAGGACGGGAGGTGAAGATCGCCTCTGCTGCTCCTCCCACCCGCCATTAGATGATTGGAAGCCTCCACGTTTGGGAGCTTCCAATCATCGAGGGTGCAATCGATAGGACTGCGCCCTACCAGACTTATTCACTAGGGTGGCCCCAAAAAAGACACTTCTTCCTAATTTTGCACTACAGTTCCCAACTGGGATAGGGTGTGTAGTGTAATATTCACAGCCTAGAAATAAGAACACCTGCTACCTGGTGTAGTTGCTCTAACAGACTTAACTTATCCTGTCCCAAGCCAAGTTATTATTGCATATACGGTATATGTTTAAAACAGGAAAAGGAAGCAAAGAATTTTCACTGGATGACGGTCTGGTATCAGCAGCTAAGCTGGATTTAAGGACTGGTTCGAACAGAATATTATGCCGAAGAACAGAAAGTAAAACCTGAACTCCTTCCGTTGGATTTATTGTACAAGTGTTATGGGTTCATTCAGACAAGCTGGTGGGTGCTGTTTACTTCTTATTTCTTTTTAACCAATGTATTTCTTTTAATTATGTTACATTTTATGTATTTTATTCGTTAGCCACCTTGAGCACTATTTTTAGCAGAAAGCAGGCTATAAATTAAATAATTCCTTATAGAAAATGAACTTTTCATAGAAAGTGCAAAACCTTGAGCCTGAACTATTCAAGATAGCTGGAGAAAAAGTTAAATTGTCAAGGAAATTTGATTCTTCTCTAATTACTCTCTAGACATCTCAGAGCATAGTCTGACACTATTCATCCTTGCCAAATATTTTAACTGATCATTTTAAATCCTTCCACAGAAGTCACACAAGTATCAAGTTTTGTGCACCATTTTAAGTTACATGGCAAACTATTTGTATACATTCTGCAGCAGTGGCTCTGTTAGCTGTAGTGTGTGCGTGTGTGTGTGGGGATCTCTGGTGACACCTTGAAGATTAACAGCTTTATTGCGGCATAAGTAGTTCCCAAAGGCACTTCATATATTACAAAAAAAGAGTGACAGCAGCAGTCACTGTGATAATGCTATCTTTCTAACAATGCTGTGCTAGACTTAATGGGAGAGTTTGGATGATCATATAATCAACTTAAGGTGAGATATGAACAAACATTTCAGCCAAGCACACAGTCCCTACAATTCTCTTTGACAGTGGGAGCAAACAAATGAGGAAGTTTTCCATTGGCTAAGGTTCCCTATTTTGTCCAAACTGGGAAACGAAGATTAACAACTTTGGAACAAGCCAAGATAATAAACTGTGGTCTGAAGTTGGCTTAATATCCTGGCTTGTTCCAAACCGGTTAATCCTAGCTTCCCAGTTTGGACAAAGTGGGAAACAATAGCCTACAGAAGGCTTCCTGGCTTGTTTGCTTGCTCAAAGGAAGGAGCAAAGGGACTGCATGCATGGTCAAAATACTTGTTCATATCTCAGCTTATTAAGATAAATTATGATAATCTGAATGTGGTCATTATCTGTCATGGGAAAGAAACTTACTGTCTTCATCAAGTCTGAATTGAACAGGACTGAATTTTCCAATAGATGCTAGTTCAGAAGAGACGGGGTAACCACTCCTTGTGTTTGTGTCTCCCCATCTACCTCCCTAACCACTCCTTTGCCTTGAGGGAGGGAGGGAAGACAGATGGGCACATTCAAGTGACAGTAAAGAGAATGATTCCCCTCTCCTTCTTTGCCTCCCTCCCTCCAGCCACTGCCTTGTAAAATACAGATAAAGTAGGACAAGGAGGTAGATCTCTCCTGTTAGTAGTGCTTATCCCTCTCACTGGTTACCCAAGGAATTGGCGAAGGGACTGATGGAAGGTGTGGGCAGCTGGAGAATGACACTCAAGTGTGAAAGGTACAGAAGATTCAACTGACTTACTCATGTAACTGGAAGGACTCCATACGCTCAAACCATGGCCAGATCAGATAGTCAATCATGGATACGGAGTTCCCACCAAAGAACTTAGTCTTGTGATTTATCAGAATCTAAAAAGGAAAGTCGTGTGACATTTCTTAATAAAAATGCACAACAGCACACCACAAAAACTTGCACAAACCTGAAGTCCAGAGTGTGGGAAGGGAAAGAGAGTGCAAGGAAAGCAGATGGAACATTTGCTAGGGAATATTTTCACACCGAGCGAAGTATGGTTTCAGCACTTCTAATCCCATACTTCAGAGCTGTGTGGTGCTTTAGCCTGTACTGATCCTTAGTGGACTGCACAGTAGATCAGGGACCAATGTGGGTTGTGCAGCTACATTTCAGGAGAGAAGGCTTCAGAGAGCTCTTAGCACTATCTAATGGTTCCTTGCCCACTTCCTGTTACATGCAGAATTGCAGCTGAGCATCTACATCCTGGGGTGGTGGTGGGGTGTTATAGTGCTTTCTCACTCATGTACACCTTGCTATGCTTTACCCATACAGTGGACAGAACACTGCAGGTGGTCAGTGTTTGTCCCCTTCCCCCTCCCGGAGCTCCCTGCAAACATTTACGGGAATTTTATTTATTTTTATTTATTATATTTATACCCCGCCTTTTTTCCTGCAAGGAACCCAAGGTGGCTTACATTATCCTCCTCCTCCTCCTCCTCCGTTTTATCCTCACAACAACCCTGTGAGGTAGGTTAGGCTGAGAGTCAGTGACTGGCCCAAAGTCACCCAGTGAGTTTTGTGGCCAAGCGGGGACTAGAACCCGGATCTCCCGAGTCCCAGTCCAACACTCTCACCACTATGCTACACTGGCTCACTGGGAAGAGGGAAAGACTAAATCTTGCCCAAGGGCTCTTGTTGCCAAGGCTGTAGAAAATCTGAACCTAGAGATGCACAATTGCCTCTTCTTTTTTTATACCCAGCTGCCTCACATCTCTGCAGGGAGTTTTGCCTTGTGAATCACAGAACTCCCCACACATTTTAAATTTGTGCTAATGCACCTACATTAATGTATGTAATTCTTATTTGCGCTATTCCACTAAAGTGAAACTGAGCAAATTTACACGGGGGAGGAAGAGGGAGGGCACCAGCTATAGATGCGCTGAGACTCTGTTGGCTTCTGTTGGCTTCCAGGGAAGGGTGTCACAGGGAGAGAGTGCCTCAAAAACAGCATGCTCACCCAGGGCAGGAGTAGAGGCTTGTGGACTACTTGAAGGAAAGAGCTGCTTACCTACCTCCCTCCCTCCCTAGGAATCCCAAGCAGTGAAGGAGCAGCACCCTGGCTGTTTGGAGCAGGCTAAAGAAGGGGAGGAAGGGAGAGCTGCAAGAAACAGATGCCACTTAATCCTGTGCACTGGGAGGCAGAGCACACGAAAGCGAAACAGCAGAAATGTTTTTTAAAACAGAAAGAAAAATAAAGTGCCAGGAGGATATGGAAAGAGGACCGTTGGTTTTAATCAGCCCCCTCCATGTCCCTCCTTCCTGGTATCACCCCGGCAACCCCGGATTGTGACAGAGGACTTTTGGCAAAGCTGGGGTGGGAGGAAGAGCAAGCCCCAGCAGGTGCCTGATTAAGAAAGACCTGGTGATCACTCCCAATAGGGAAGCAAAGAGGTGCGGTGATAAGAGCTCAGCCTCCCAGGTCACCACAAATGTTAAAACCATGCCTCTTCAATAAGACAAAAGAGTACTGCTAAGGAAGGACATCTACAGTTCTTAAACTCTTCTATTCTTTTACACACACACACACACACACACACCTCAGACTTTCTGCACTCTGGGAAAAAGATGAAAGCAACATGGCAAAAACAGAGCAGGACTACAATTGGATGACAGGATGCCCTGGAAAAAGTGAGTGAATAAAAAGTAGCTATTCTGGAGTAAATGTCTTGTGTGGAAACACCCTGGATTTTCAAAAACAAAAATATCCAGGTGTCTGACAGAAACAAACCTATACAAGTGTGAGCATGGCTCCCTCTAGTGGACAACTGCAGATAGCCTTCAATATATATCTGCTGGAGCTGCTCAGACAATCCAGAAGTACCTACCAGTTCTACGGAAGAACCACCAATTTCAGTGCACCTTTATGCAAGACACTTTTAGGATCAGGCTTCCATTACCCTAAAAGTCATGAAGTACAGCCACAAAAACAAGACACCACTAACAAAGCAATATGGTCTTTAATATGGCCTACATACCCTATACATTTCAGGTTGATTGGTGAAATACTGAGGGAGAAAGAGCAGTTTAAAGAGAAAAAGTAAAAAAAATCCCACCCCTTTGCTGAGAGTGACTTTCAGAATTTATATTGGCGACTTTCTTTGCCCTATATTTGTGAAAAAAACAAAGATATTTTATCTAAAACATTGATGATTTCCTGTTCCTCACGTATTGGGGTTGGTGGAATACTTCTTTAAATTTCAGTTGGGGGGGGGGGCTTTTTAACAGGTAATGAGTCAAAAGGACTCACTTTAAGTCTGCACAGACTCAGAAGCTTCACCAGTGCCTATCAGCTGGTGGCTGGGGAATCTGCAGCCTTTCTAGGCCTTGTTTTCATTGTGGCAGCCATTTTGTTTTCCCTATAACACCACATTTTCTGGTGTTTTAGGGGGAATCAAAATGGCCACCACCATAAAATAAATGGTTGCCTATTTTGTCAGGGATATCTGCTGGGAGAATTGCCAGCTAGGAAATTTAGTGGCTATTTACTGAGAAAGCAAAGGCAGAAAAGTAGACTGGGATATTTACAAGTAAATACTTTAAAGAAATGCAGGTATACAGTCATGCCTTGGATTGAGAGCATAATTCGTTCTGGAAACATGCTTGTAATCCAAAACACTCTTATATCAAAACGAAATCCCCCCAAAAAATGTGTACAGAGATTTTTAATTTAAGCCGTACTACAGTACTTGTATTGCAAGACGTCGCTTGTATATCAAGTAAAAAAAAATTAAATATTTAAAATTTTGCTTGTCTTGCAAAACGCTCTCAAACCAAGTTACTTGCAATCCAAGGTATTACTGTATATATTTTGTTCTCTGTGTGTGCTTGCTTCTTCCTGCCTGTATAGTTCGATGTATTGGAAGCTGTGAAGAAATGCCATGTATATAACTGTTGTTGTTCTGTAATGTTTACTTTCTGTGGCCTCTGGGAGGCAATAATGTATCTGACTAGGCCTGAGGCCTTGCTTTGTTGCTGTCAAAGGGCAGTGTAGTAGTTGCTTAGTGACGTTCTGAAGTGGAGAGAGCGACGAGACAATTGCTTTGAGTATTGTTAGACGGGGCCTGGATCAGGTAAATGCAATATTAATTGGCTGGGGATTCTAGCTAGGTGGAAAAGAGCAGCTGGAAAATGACAGTTAAGTTAGTTGGTAATCAGTGAGGGAAAAGGTCTGCTGGTTGGTGTGTGATGTTATAGAAGAACGACGAGAAAGCTGAGGAGAAAGTGAATAGCTGAGATTTGAATATTAAGCTATTCTTTCTTGGGATTACCATACGTAGCTGGTGAAGATCAGGAGTAGGGAGCAGATGGCTGTATTGTGTCAGGAAGCTGCCCCAAGATCTTGCCAGAAGGTTACTCAAACAGGCAGTAAAAACAGACTGTCCAAGCGGCCAATAGCACAACAGGAGGAGCTTTGGTGTCAGAGAAAGACTGTACCTGGTTGTGAACGGATTTGGCTGGGGTAGAGGTTTAGGGAATTTGGCCTGAGATAAAAGAAGTCCTTAAGGGTGCAGTCCTATGCAAGTTTAGACAGAAAAAAGGCCTACAACTCCCAGGATTGTGCCCTAAGAGGCTTATAATAGCAACAGTGTCTCTTAAGTCCTTAAGAATTGTCACTAAGCAGTCTTGTGAAATATTAGTAATCCCTTATGCACAAAATATCATTTTCATAAATTAACTTGTTTAATAGTTCATCTTGTCTCTAGTGCTGGTGCCCATCTCACACCTAAGCCTCTTATACCAGCTACGAGGTTTTAAAGTATTCTAAGAGAATCGGTGACAGCAGAAAAGGGTCAGCTTGGGGAAACCTATGTTATAGGTGCAGAGGGTTCCTCTGACCTTGAAATATAAGCATTTGCTGAAAATAACATGTAAAAACCCATAGGTGGGATTGCCCAGTGAAGGAGCAGTTTCCCCGTAGGTGGTGGCAGTGCTGGGGAGAGGAAATTCCTCATACAAGTGATTTCTTGTTTGAGTTTAGTTTCAATCTCTCCTTTCCCCCAATTTATCTTTAAATGAATTCTCTTTTAGCTTTACAAAAATGTGTTACTAAATATAAGCCACAGTGGTTTAAAAGTCTCATGCTGCAATTTAGGGAGGGAGGATCATGAACTAAAAATGCACTCCCATGCATGTCTTTTCAGAATTTCGATTTCACTCCCAGTTAAGTGGATATAGGATTGCAGCCTTAATCCCCAGCCAGGAAACATGTTGGCTTAGGAGAAAATAGAAGGGTACGGGGAGGACGACATTTATTTTTCTCTTGAACAGGTCCAAAGCCCTTTTGGATACCTCTGACAGCAAGTGTGAGGAAGGGAAAGATGGAGTGTATGACCTGGTTGACATGACAGCCCACCATGGCTTAATTTATCTGCAATTTGTGACACTGCACAAAATCATCACTGATCACAGGGCACGTCTGTTAAGGCATCCGCCTTAACTTCCCATTTCCTGCCTTTTTGGAGTTTGAGCCTTAAACTGGCAGGTTTTTGATCGTTGAATATATGCCTAAATTTAGCCCGAAACCAGAAGAAACCTTGCTACCTTATGACAAAGTTTCATAATGTTTCTTGGAGGGATTTGGACAGGTATGGGCTATTTGTGGCCCCCCAGATGTTGCTGAACTGCAACTCCCATCATCCCTCGCCCATGACTATGCTGGCTAGTCTGATGGGAGTTGCAGTCCCAACAACATCTGGAGGGCAATAAATTGCCCGCGCCTGGATTTAGGATCACTAAATATTACCTCTTCAATTTTGAGAAGTTTTTCACGGTACTCATTCTTCAGAGCTGACATATCCTCTCCACTCTTGGTGGCCAGAAGGTACTTGAAGATCAGAGGTGTTAGCTAAGCAAAGTAGAAATTACAGTTTTACCAAGGTGCAGAAATATTTAGCATTTTAATTCAAGGAACATAAGCATCCTGACTTCATGACAATCCCACCATCAATAAGAGTTACTAGGGGAGGTATCTTGTCCTCATAAAGCCCACACAATAAGAGGGCATTAGCTACACCCGTGTTGCTTGCACTGGTGAAGCATTCTGAACCCAAGAAACCTTTTACCTTGGTCAATCTTACATTTCCATCATCTACATTATAAAAGGTACTAGTAGTGACCTAAACTAAGGTGCTTACTCCCTAGTGTTTATCGGTTTGGATTCAAAGCTATTCTCATTCCTACATATAACAGTATACTACAGATACCAAAAAAACCCTGAGTTTTAGTTAGCATACAACAAAAGTAATCCATTATCACACGTGCTCCAATAGGTTCTTCATATTAAAAAAGCCAGTACATTTTATTGTCATAGACAGAAGTGAATGGTATTTGGAAAGATAGAACACAAAAGGAAGGGAATAGACCCATGGAAAATGCCTCAACTACAGAGAAAAGGAACATGCCAGAAGCTTGCACCAGAATGTTTCTCTACTGCACAGCACTCAGATTGACCCTGTTTTGATCCAAAAGTCAATGTGGCCTCAAAAAGTAGAGTGAGGCTAGATCGTCTGACAAAAGTCCCCTTTGGGGACTAAAATTCCTACTTTGGGAAAACACATAGCAGCTACCCTACCCTGTCTGCATGCCCTACATTCACTATGGTTTTCCCACCCTGTCCATAGTCCTATAAATCCCAATTTCCTCAATTTTACCTCATGTACTCTAAGAATGGCTAGTCTATCCAACCTATCTTGGACCATGATGTGTGCAAGATGCCTTAGGAAGCATATGATAGCACAACAGAAAAACTTTTGTAGCACCCAGCACCTGGTCATTTAAAGCTCAGAGTGATACCCAGCACAAGATTGCATGCCCAATCACTTTAAGACCATTATACTTCTTCCATTAATATTTTTATTCCTTTGTAGAATTCGGTTTTCCCATCCTGATACATGGAAAGATTAAAACAAAACAGCCATGTTGCCTAAACAGATTATCTGTAAACATACCAATCCCTTCTTAGCTGTATTTTAGTCTTACACACTGAAATGGGTTTTCGGATGTCCTTCAGTACACACCTTAGAGAACTGTTCCAAGAGCATCTTCTGATAAGCCTTTTCATAAGGGTCTGTAGGATACAGCTTGTTCCCTGGGTAAGCTTCATCCAAATACTCACAAGTGATTGGAGACTCATAGATCAGCTGACCCTTGCTCGTTTCCAGCACAGGTACCACTCCAAATGGGTTTTTCTCAAAAAACCAATCTGGCTTGTTTTTCAAGTTGATATTGACTATTTCATGGCTATAAAGTATGAGATAGAAAAACACAGCAAGGTTACTTTTGCCAGCAATCTATTGCTATGAGAGTAATAAAGTCACCCAAGTTCCTAAGAGGTGTCCAATAGTCTCTGGCCATATACCATTTTGAAAAGGCTTTCAAAGATTGCTTACAGAAATCCAAAATCAATCCCTAACATTTGGGAACTAGAAGACTAGGGTCCAGATCAGGGGTGAGAAATTTATGGCACTCCAGATGTTTTGGCCTACAATACACATCATCCCATACCGTTAACTATGCTGGCTAAGGCTGATGGGAGTTGTAGGCCAAAACATCTGGAGGGTAGCAAGTTGTCTACCCCTGGTTTAGATCCAGACTTCAACTTTTTATTATTTAGGGCACAATCCTATGTGTGTGTTTAGACAGAATAAAGTCCTACAACTCCCAGCATTCCCCAGCCAGCATATAAAATATAAAATAGTGCTCAAGGCAGCTATCAACATTAAGATACAATGGAACAATTATGGGTGCAGTCCAATCTAGATGCCTGTAGTCCTCCAAACTCGGAGGATTACAGATTCCTACGCAAGGGGGGGGGGGGAGTGCGGAGGCCAAGGTCGCCTCTGCGCTCCTCCCGCCCTGCAACACTTAGCCGATTTTGGCTGTCATGCCTCGGAGTGTGAGGCACTGCCAAGGAGACCTCATAACGTGGCGGTGCCTGTCTCCTCCCCTTCCCACCCCCTGGAATGCCCACAAAACCCCATCTCCAAGGTCACACTTGCAACCTTGGAAAAGTAGCCAGTGCAGTTCTTTCCACACTGGCTGAGGTGGGGGGGGCCAGGCACTCCAAGCTTTGAGTCCCAGCTCTGAGCAAGTTTCCAAGGTCAGAGATGGGTCTCCGAATAATCCAGTGGCTGTCTAGACACTGTCTAGGAGCCATAGAATTATTCTGTAAAACAGTTAAAACAATTACAGGCAAAAAGGCAGTACAGCAGATAATTCAAACATCAGTCAGCAATAAAAACTAACAGAAGGCTAATAAAAAGCCTTCCTCGTCAAAATCATCTTCATCAGGTGACCCAAACTAAAAAGAGGGGGCAGAAGATTCCCGCAGAGGGAATTCCACAGTGGAACTGAGGAATGTCGTAACTGGGCTGGTTGCCAGCAAAACACAAAGAGTCGTGCCAGTGCATACAGGAAGGTGACTAGGTTCTAGGGCCACTAATTTCAGTTGCTGGCCACTGCAGCACACAATGTTTGCATAAGAAGCCTAGGGGAGCAATCCTATGGCTCCTAGGCAGCATCTGAGGGGCCAGAGGATACTTCAGTTTCCCATATCTGAGGTCAGACACAGCCCTACAACCTTGGAGGGGGGAATCTGTGATCCGTTACCTCCCCCCCCCCCCCCCACAGCCAGTGCAGAAAGAACTGTGCCGGCTGCCTCTCCAAGTTCGGGAACATGCCTCGGAGAGGGGGAAAAGGGGTGTTTTGGTGGGCGGGGAGGGAGAAGACCAGAGAGGCCAGGATACAAGCTATTCTGGGGCCTCTCCAGCCTCCTTCCCTCCACCTCTGAAACTCTGTCACTAGACAGGGAAAAAAGCCTATCTAGTGAAAATGCAGGGCATGAGGATGGGGAGGCGAAGATTGCCTCCACCAGTCCTCCCACCCTGCATAGGATGAGCGTAAGCTTCCGAGTTCAGGGACTTACGATGATCTTAATAAGATTACGCCCTAAAAAGATCTATTTTTTTTTGGCTTCCTGAAAGTAAATGATGTCAGGCAGACACATTGCACTCTGCACCTGATTCCCTAAAAATGACAGGGGGGTTGGGAGAAGAATAAAGGATTCTCAGTTTCTTTAATGGAACATTGAGAGTTGCAATCCCCAATGCAACCTGATTAAGAAAAGAGTATTCAAGTATTTCTGCAACAAATAAACCTTGATTATTGACTTTATTGCAACATTAAGGCAGATCTTACGGGACTGTGTACAACAACAGATTCTTATCATTATATCATCATAGGGCACTCACTATGGTATATATACTTTTAAAAAATTCAAATGTCATACTTTCTCGTATTGCATCACAATGTAACCTGGTAACCTCAGTTGACACACTGCAATAAATTCCAAGGTAACATGGCCTCCAAATTGGCAGAAAGAATAAGAAGGACCACACAAGTCATGAGGGGTGTTGCAAATACATTTCTTGAGAGCGGCGATTAGAGCACCAGATACGCTCACCAGGAATTAGTAACTTCCAAGCTCTCTCCACTTTTCCCCTAGGCTACCTGTTAGTTCCCCCATGATACTTTTTGTCTGGCCCTTTCAATGTAGTCTTTCTGGAATTTGATGAATTGTTAAACTAGCAAGCTCATCGAGAAATGAAAATAATGTAACTTTAAATTTTGAGAAGGCAGTGCCTGTTTGAAGGCAACTCCTACCTATAAAGCTCAATACGTAGACACCACCTACCAGTTTTCAACTAAAAAGCAAGTTTGGTATTTTTTTAAAAAAATGGATCATAGTACAGAACATGGCACCCCATGAAATGAGGGAGATGGAGCATTGGATCTTACTTGATCCCTTTGGCTTTCAGAACTAGCCGTGTTCTCTGTGCAAAGGGGCAGTAGCGCATACTGTAGAGGCGGATCACTCCCTCAGGCACAGGCCCTGGAGCAGGACTTCCTGGAAGACAAGCAGAATCATTCTGGTCAGAGCTAGCAAAATTATAGCCTTTCCCCAAACACAAACAACAAGCAGGCCATACAATGGGGCAGGGAGGGTGCCAAAGGAGAAGGAAAAAGAGGGAAGGGAAACTTTCCTCCTTATTTATTTGTACTATTTCTACACCACTAAATAGTAAGAAAAATCCCTAAGCAGTTTCCATATAAGTATTAAAATCACAATTAAAACCACAGTTTTAGAAACAATACAATGACAATAATACATAGTAATACACAGCAGTACAGGAGCAGTAAAATGGGACGGCATGGTTAATTTAATTATGGGCCAAGGAACGCCTGGGTGAACAGGTGCATTTTCAGGTTTACAAGAGAAGTTAAAATACATTACTACATTGTAACATACATTAAAATAAAATTAAAATAATGATTGCTGAAAACATTTGTATCAAACATCGATAAAAACAGTAAGACCAATACAACACCATAATTAACAAACTGGGCAGGACACTAAGGGAAGAGATGGGTAATTAATTGGTGCTTAAAGCATACTACAGTTGCACCTCCCCAATACCAGGTGGAAGGGCATTCCAAAAGGTGGGTGCCACCACGGAGAAGGCCCACTTCCTGGTTACTGAGATGGCAACTTCCAGGCCGTGGTATGACCAGCAAGACCAGCATGTTGTGGGACTGCAACTCCTATTATCCCTCTCCACTGGCTATCCCGGGTAGGGCAGATGGGAATTGCAGTGGAACAACATCTGCCCAACGTTCACCCCGTTCTAAAGCGAGGAAGAGAAAAGAGCAACAGCGGCTGCCAGCCAGAAGCAAGAGATCAGGAAGCGGTACAGTCCTGTCTACAAGGAGCAGCACAGGCCAACATCCAACCCGCAAAGGAAATGCCATATACAGACAACCTCCCTGTACCCGAAGCTCTCACCTTTTCCTAAGCTTCTGGCGAATTCCCCAGACATTATCCCTGCCGCAAAACGTAGCAGAAAAATCACCGGCTCCGCAGGGGCTTTGCCGAACGCTTTTTGCTTTCTCGCCTAGATCCAAGGAGCCCCGATGGAGTTTGGCTCCTCCCCTTCATTATGATACAACGGCTTCGTTAAAGTGGGCGGAGGACACGGTCGGCTGGCGGACGGTCGGGTGGAGGGCAGCGGGGAAGAGCCGAAGTCTTGAAGCTGCAATCCTAATGTAGATGACTGCTTGGAACTGGACTGCCTCTGCCCTAGGCAGTGGCAGTATATGTATGGGGGGAGGGGGTGTTTCAGCCCAAGGCCCAAATTCAATTTTGGAGAAGCTCGGGGGGGGGGGCGCATTCCAGCGGTGGGTGGGGCTGAAGGGAAAAGCGGTGGGGCCCAAAATGCCTGCATATTTTAGTTTAAAGCTCTTATTGGGAGTAAATAAATAAATAAGCCTTAGAGGAGGCAGCTCAATCTTTCAGAATGGGGACAAAACTGCACAGTAGCCAGGAAACTACCAAACAGTTGGTGGTGGAGGAACGGAAGTAAGCCAAGGGAAGAGGGCGTGGTCATCGAGGAACCCTGGGGGGCTTGATTCAGACCCCACACACATATAATACTTACTTTTGCCAAATTGGGTTTGAGCATGTGGGGCCAAAAAAATACCAAAATTGCAAATATATTTTAGCTTAAAGTTCATACTGTCAGTAACTAAGCCTTAGCAGTGGAATTTTAACCTTTGAGAATGGGGGGGGAAACTGCAAAAAGATGGGAAACCACCAAATGGTTGGGGAAGGACTGCATGGCCACCTGTGGAATCATGCAGGAATGAATTGGGACTCCAGGGAAGACCGTATTTGGTCCTCAGGCCTGAGGTTCTGCACCCCTGATGTATGGTTTGGATTGACTTTGCATTGTGTTATGGATGTATGGATCCATGTTACAGTGTGTGCATATTGTAGTGGCTTGTGTGTGATTCTAAGGTGTGAAGTCTAGGGTTGGTGGGTGTCATTCTGAAACAGGACATGTGTGAGAGTTTGTCTTGTGTGTGCAAGTCCGCACACATTGTGTGTGTGTGAGCGCACATTGTGTTTTTGACTCTGTGTTGGTGTGTGTGCACATTACTTTTCACTTAAAATGAAGGGTGTGTTTTTTATCCTAGCATCTAATTTTAATTCACTATAATCCTTTGTAAGAGGGTAGGACAAATCTAAGTATATGGCCTGTAAGATAAAATGCTTAACCATTTGAAAGAAGGCAGCATGTTAATCCACCTATTTTAAACCTTCTTAGTGATACAGTCAGTTAATATTTTCTTCCCTTGTGAAACTAGATAGCCATAATATACACAGGCAGGTGACCAAGCTTTGTTTCCTTTCTCTCTTTCTTTCTGATAGTTCAAGCCAGACACACACAGGTGTCTGTCCCTGAGAGGAGCCGAAACACCTTTTGACTTGCTAGGCAGGTGCATAGGCCTCCTCCTCCAATTACGCTTCTTTTCATGTGCCATTGTGCCAGGGGATAAAGTTGATTGAGCTATAAATACTTCAGATAAATAATAAACGGGCAATAGCAAGATTGTGGAGCAGCATACTGAACACTGGAGAGCTTCTAAGCATGAAAAACAAGCAATAAAACTCTGAAGTGCCTTTTAACCAACTTTCAAGTATAACTTGAAGTCATGAAGAGCATGTGTGGTAAAATCTCAGTCTTTCATGTTGTGGATGAGCCTGAGCCTTTTCACTGCTGAAGAAAAGGGGCTAAGGGCTCAGTCCTATGCACGGTTAGACAGAAAAATGTCCTACAACTTCCAGTATTCCCCAGCCTATGGCTGGCTGGGAAATGCTGGAAGTTGTAGGACATTTTTTCTGTCTAACCGTGCATAGGATTGCGCCTTAAGTAACCCACACCTCTCCCCAGTCATCTGGTGGTAATGCAGGCAAATAGTCCAAGAGAGCACCAAACATGTACATATCATGGAGGTTTCCTAAAGTGTTTGCTCTAGGGTGGTGTTATCTTGGACACTCTGATCTGAAAGTTCTGTCCAATAATCCCAGAGTGGTTGTACTGCTTCAGTGATGAAAGGCATTTTTCAGATATTCAGAGAAATTTCCTTCTTTAGTACTTGACACCTAGGACATGAGCCCTTTCATTTGAAACAGGTTCTACACCTTATTAGGGGTGCAGAACCTCTGGCCTGGAGGCCAAATCCAGTCTTCCCTGGGGTCTCAATTTGTCCTTCCGGGATTTCCCAGATGGCCATGCCCCCGTCCCCGGGTTATTTGGTGGTTTCTTGGCTTTGGTGCAGTTTTTCCCCCATTCTCAAAGGTTAAAATTCCTCTCCTTAGGCTTAGTTACAGACAGTATGAGCTTTAAGTTAAAATACGCTTGCATTTTGGCCCTGCCCCTTTTGCTTTCAGCCCCATCCACCACAGGCATGCAGCCTCCAAGGGCATCTCCAAAATAGAATCCGGCCCTTGGGATGGGAGAGGTTCAACATCCCTGCTTTATATCTTGTTCAGTTTAAGTGCTGGAGTGGAGGTTATTATAGTTGCTGTAGACAGGTCTGGCGAGGAAGGGAGGGAGAAACAGACACCCAGTGGCAAACATAAATGCATGGTCATACCTATTTTGGCAACATTATGATATGTGCAACAACAGTCTGTGAGCACAGGGATCTAGTCAAATGAATTTTGTTGTTTCTGAAGCATTTAGAACCATGCAAGATGGATTTCCTTTGCAATCTAATGCACAAATTGAAATAAAAACGCATTTCAAAAGTGCTGAAAGCCACATAGAATCCTTGAAGATCTGGAAGTTATTAAAACAAAAAACCCACACAGCTAGGATCTTTGTGCATCAAGATGCTGAGTCACTCCTGCTGAAGATTAAGCCATGCTCTTGAAAGGAGAAGCTTGTAGAACCAATCACAGGGCAGCCATGAAAGGAAGGTGGGTGGGTGCTTCCTGCCATTGCAATCGCCCTGCTGAGCAAGTACATTCACAATACTTTTATAAATTCACTGGCTTTTATCAATCCTTTTAGTTGTGCAGTTTTTATTACCGGTATATGTATTGTATTGTTTTTATTGTTCCTGATATTTTTACTGCCTTTTTTTTGGTAAGTCACTCTGTGAGAAGTCTTCCTAAAATTATTTCTTTATTATTTATTATTAACATTTATATACTGCCTTATCTGCTAAAAAGCCATTAAGGCAGTGTACAAGACATTTTATCTATACATTGATAAAATAATGGATAATAGAATAATTGGCATTTCACTGACAGAAAGGCACATTTTATTGGGTATTCCTCCTGTTGCTGTTTTGCTACTTTTAAATGCAAAAGCCAGGATTGGCTTTGAGTGTGTGCCATTGATATGCTTCCAATCTCTAATTTATGCTTAGAATTTTATAAACAATATAAAGATACTCAGTCCACAGCCAGGGTATCATTTTGACTTTTCATCCATGATTGGGATGAAAGCTTCATGCAATGGACATCTCACACTAGGATGTACAGATATGTAAGATCTATCTCTTCATACAAGCAGGTAGTAGTGTGGAATTTGTGATTCCAATCCCCAAAGAAAGTAGCACGTCCTTCCTCAAATACATTTAGGGTGCAATCCTATGCATGTTTAGATAAAGGTCCTACAACTCCCAGCATGCCCCAGCCAGTCATGGCTGGCTGGGGCATGCTGGGAGTTGTAGGACCTTTTTCTGTCTAAACATGCATAGGATTGCACCCTAAATGAATGGAGGACTTAGATTTCATAGATCAGAGTTGGAAGGAGCCTACAAGGCTATCAAGTCCAACCCCCTGCTCAATGCAGGGAACTAGAAGAGGGGTCTCCCATCCAAGTAATAACCAGGCCTGATCCTGCTTAGCTTTCCATGCTCAGACAAACTGAGCCAGCGTAAGCCACAGAGGCCTGTTGGTGCAGGATCAACTTCCCTCCCTGTTTTTGTGCCGTTTATGTCCTTTAGGGCACAATCCTGTGCATGTTTAGACAGACAAAAATCCTACAAGTCATGCTGGCTGGGGAATGCCAGGAACTGTAGAACTTTTTTTTCTGTCTAAACATGCATAAGATTGCGCCTTTACTTGATCTATACATGTATATTTAGATAGCAAGTAGAACTTGTAGGCCCAGCCTTCCCCAACCTGGTGCCCTACAGATTTGTTGGACTACAATTCCCATAATTTGAGAACTATGGGAGTTGTAATCCAGCACATCTGGAGGGCACCAGGTTGGGGAAGGCTGTTGTAGTCTACTCCTAACTAAGCATAGAATCTGGCTTTAAGACTTCAAGCCTAATCCACATCAGCCTACATTTGCAGCCAGCCTGCCCCAACAGTCTCAAAGAGCTGCCAAGTACTCTCAAGCACCCAGGAGCACTGAGATTCTGGCAGGAGGAACCGGTTCTACCTGTCAACAGGAAGGGAGGGGGGAGCAGAGGAGGAGGTAAAAGAGGGGCACCAAGGTTGTTGAATGTTGGGTGCAGGACTGCATGGACCATCTATGACTTCGGTCGGGACAACGGAACACAACCCTGGGTAACGCGCCCGGTAATGGCTGAAAAGGCTGCAAGGCTTGCAGCGACTCGCTTTCGAGGAAATAAGGTATTCTGAGGTCAGCATTGTCTCTGCCTGAATGCTACGCTCTATCTGAATGTGTATTGAAGCTTGCACACTTCATTAAGTTTTATGGACTTCCCTGTGTTTATGGTGGAGTTCTTATCTGTTTGTTTTGATACGCTTCATTAAACTTACTATAAACAAGCCTGGTATTTTGTCAATTTCATTCTCTCATTCAGCGTCTGTTGTAGCGCTTGAATTCTAAGTGTCCAGGAACCGCTTAAAGGGAGTTTTCTCAGCATTGGTTAACCCGTTAACTCCCGAACTCACGCAAAGGACTGGGGGCGGTACTTCACAATAGATTGACAACCTCACCCTGAATCCCCAATTCCTTGCACCCTCCTCCTGGTATGAGCAAGTTTTTTTTTTCTTTTGTACATGTAAAACCTTAGGAAAATTACTCTCAAAAAAAATTAAATAGCAGAGGAGGAGGAGGAGGAAGAATCACATTGATGTCACAACACAGACTCTCTTACACACACATGTAACGATATGGGGCTGATATATGTCATGACAGTCATTCACAGGCCACAATATGGAGTTATACACACACAGATTCATAGATCATAGAGTTGGAAGGGGCCTACAAGGCCATCGGGTCCAACCCCCTGCTCAATGCAGGAAACTAGAGGAGGGGTCTCCCATCCAAGTAATAACCAGGCCTGACCATGACACACCGTGACACTCACACACATGCTTGACTCACAAAAATACATCCTGCAACGCTAACTGCACAACATGGACTCAACACATGATGGCTGGATGAATGCATGATGCCATAACACAAAGGCATGACACACCCCGAAGCAGCTATTTACTGTGGGAGAGAACCTGCACTGATGCCAGGAACTGACTGAACCTGGGACCTTCTGCATGTAAAGGAGGTGCTCTACCACTGAGCCACAATCCCTCCCTAAGGGAACCCCTGACCCCAAAACTCCAGCAAGCGTGAGCAGAAGGGAAAACTACTAAGAGTCCGTTGGCACCTTAAATTATCTATTGTTAATGCTGCAACAGAATAACACAGCTACTCCTCTGCAAATGGTTACAGAGGGGATGCAAGTTTCTTCTTACCCTCCTTTATGGTAATAAGAAATTAAGTGCATCCTCCAGCCTTGGGGAAAACCTTGCTGCAGCAGCTGCTGCACTGGTGGGGCATTGTGTAGATTCGATATACTGCTCCCAATTCGGAAGGGAAACAGGGTACAGGGGAATCTAATCAATGATTTGAGATAACAGAGGGGATTCCTTGTCCCTAGCCCTGAAGGGTCAGAGCTTGGGGAGGGAACTCAGTCAAGTCCCCATGGGCTGGACTGGCAGCCAAATTGGTCCATGGGTTATTAGTTCCCTATCTGTGGTGTACAGGAGGGGAATCTACTTTTCCTACTTCTGCAAAAAAGACAGCTAGATGGGTGCTCCTACAATGCAGCTGTACGGTGGGGGAGTGGGTTCTGCATTAAAATATTTTTAAAGCTTTTGAAGTTTTATTTATTTATTTATTTATTATATTTTATTAATCGCCCATCTGGCCAGACATCCGGCCACTCTGAGCGATGTACAATCCAATAAAATACATGGGGGGGGGGGGAACACACACACACACAGACACAGAGTATAAAACACAATTAAAAACAGTACAAAACTTAAAAATCCTAACCCACCCCATATTCCCGCCTGAAAAGCCACGTTTTTAATGCACGGCGGAAGCTAATCAAGGAAGGGGCATGGCAGAGGACACTGGGGAGAGAGTTCCATAAATTGAGGGCTGCCACAGAAAAGGCCCTCCTCCTAGTCCCCACCAGCCTGGTTTCTCTGGCTGATGGGACAGGGAGGCCATCTGTGGCAGATCTTGTTGAGCGGCTTACTTGATGTTGCTGGAGGCGCTCCTTGAGATAAACTGGACCGGAGCTGTACAGGGTTTTAAAGGTCAACACCAACACCTTGAATTCGGCTCAGCGAACAACTGGTAGCCAGTGCAACTCTTGGAGCACTGGAGTGATGTGATCACGCCAGCGGCAGCCTTTAACTAGGCGAGCTGCTGCATTCTGTACCAGCTGCAACTTCCGAACCGTCTTCCAGGGTAACCCCACGTAGAGCACATTACAGTAGTCTAGGCGAGAGGAGGCCAAGGCATGAACCACTGATGGGAGCAGATGATTAGGAAGGTAGGGGCGCAACTGCCCTATCAGATGGAGCTGATACAGTTATTTTAGGATGACTTAGTGGGGGAAAGAGAATTATGTCACTTGTCACTAATAATTACATAAGAAAAATACTCCATAAATGCTTGCAACAGTAGCACAATTCTATTCCATACAGCACTTGCAATAGCAATAAATGAGAATGAGCTATCTGGGGGAAGAACCCAATTCTCTCTGCAACAAAAAAGCAACTTGGAAGCAAAATGTGCTGGCTATGCGCAAGTGAGAGATAGATACCGATTTGTTGCACAATAAACTTATAACATGGAATGGCTCCTAATGCATAAAAACTGTGCCCTGTTAGCATGTCAACATATCTGATGATATCTGTCAGAGGACTCATTGTATGGCCTTGGTCAGATCATGCTGTGTCCATAAAAGGGGAATAATAATGACCTACTTCACAGGCTTGCTGTGTGGGTAGCGAAAGATAGAAAGCCCCACAGTGCAATCCTACGTCTACTCAGAAATAAGTCCCACTGAGTTCAATGATGCTTAGACCCAGTTAAGTGTGAACTGGATTGCAGCCTGAATGTTACAGGAATACATTCCCTCCTCCTATGTACAGAACTAACTTCCACTGAGCTCAATGAGGCCTCCCTTTAAGTAAGTGTGCAGTCCAAATCGTCTGGGAATGCAATTTAAATTTTTTTAAAAAAACATTTATATCCCAATTTATCGTATAAAAACAACTTTAAAGCGGCTGTATGTAAAGACGTTTGTCTCCTTCCAGGAGCGGGGAGTTCAGATGGGGAGAGACTGAAAACTGGGGACGACCGTCTGGACATCGTTGTCGGCCGTAACAAGATAAAAGCAGGTCAGAAATGCAAAAAAGGCGCTTCTCTGGCGTTGGCATTTTAAACAGCCCCGCCCTCCCGCTTAGAGCACGTGACCTGAAACGGCGCAGGGAGGAGGAAGGGGAGGCTAGGTCCATTCTAGCCAATGGCTGGAGCTGCCAGGTGTTGCTAGGAGACGGATGTAAACGGCTCTTCTGCTGGAGGAGGATCCGGCAATACTGCGGGTACCATGGACGTTGGGAAAGGGACCAGTCGCCGCGCGGTATCCCCTATGCACAAAGCTGAACTGGAAGTGAGGTGCGAAGGGATTGGGGGTGCGGGGCTGCCTGCTGCTTGCTGTTTCCGAGAACCGCCTTCCCCAAGACCCTTCCTCCCAGTGGTGCAGCTAGATAATTTTCGACCCTAGACATAACGGTCTTACAACACCCCCGCCCCCTTTTAGACTGCCACGTATATTACTTCAGTTGTGAAGCACACCACTTAACATTTCTCCACCACCCCCTCCCCACGATTCCATGTTTTACAACAGCTTCTAAATTCCTGATAGGTGAGAGCAAAAAACCACAAAAGTGATCACCAACTCTGATACAAAAAGAGATACCCTGACTCTGAGCACGTGAAGATTCTCATTTTAAACTCACTTAAATCATAGCATCATCATGACTACTGGAATAAAATGGGAGCCTGCTTTTGCCACCCTGATGCTAAACACATTTACTAGGGAATCAACATCGTTTTGTTGTAGAAAAGGATCATCAGTCTTTAAAGTAAAACATTTTAAATGAGTATCCGTAACCATGTGCTTGCCTGGCCGGGTGGTGCCGACTTTTTAAATATGTTTTTAAAAATCAGAAAGAAAGGGTGGTGCTGCAGTGACCATCAGCATCAGCCATTCTGAATCAAGAGGATGTTTACCTGTGGGGAAGTTAGTTTGGAGATAATGCCTTTTAGATAGTGCTAGAAATAAGCCATTCGTAATCTATGTTACCAAGAGAGGAAATGTTTTGATCAAATCAAGTAAAAATGCACATGTGAGATGGCCCTTTATCAACCTGGGATATATGTGCATCAGGAAGGTGGTATGTGTGTTGGCTTTTGATGTGTCTAATTGGTTAAACATTTTTTTTAACACGTCTGAATGGTTAACCGTAAGTTGTGCTGTACATCCATATAAACTATAAATGTGACTCAGGGTTAATAACAATAAAGGAAGCCTGGGACCTTCTCTCCAGCTATTACACTGTGTTTCATTCATGGAGGTATGTCATCATTGTCATGATGATGTTGAAACAAATATATTATTAAAGTCCAAAAAGAATTCCATTTATTCAGTCATTCATCTATTCAGTATGAATTGAGGACAAGCATTATTGCACCATTTATCAATCACTTTTCTAGCTAAATATTTTGTGTGTAATCACAGAACATAAACTGCAGTGAGTTTGCTCAGTGAAAATTTTGTTTTATGTTATTCAGTACTCTATGCTGAAAAATAACTCTATTTCTTTTAAAATGTCACATAATCCTAACTTACCTTTTTCTCCCAAGGTGGGTGCAGGGATTCAGCAACAGGAACATTGGCTTTGTCAACAACAGGACTATCTGTTATCCTTGTGGCAATTACATCATCTTTATTAACATCGACACACAGGACAGGTCAATCTTGCGGTGTCAGTATGGAAGTATAGGAGCCTTTGCAGCGAATGCAAACCAGAATGTTGTTGCCTTTTCTGACCGGCACCTGAATCCTGCAATCTATATCCACAATTTTCCAGGACTAAAGAAAGTGGCCAAATTAAAAGGTAGCTCTGAGGATATCCATGTGTTTAATCAAAGCCATCTTGAAATAAAAACTTGTTTTAGGGGATTTGGTGAAAGCTGAAAAAATTATATAAAATTGAGATCAACCAGGTAGAGGATCTGTATTCATATTCCTGTGTTGCTTTATTCCGTAGCCATCTCATAGATCTTGGCCATGCATAAATTTAGCCTTTGATGGGGCTTTTAAAACATTACTAAGCTCAGTTTCTAAGGCTGCAATCCTATGCATGTTTAGACAGGGAAAAAAGTCCTACGATTCCCAGCATGCCCCAGCCAGCATGACAGGCTGGGGAATGCTGGGAGTTGTAGGACTTTTTCCTGTCTAAACATGCATAGGATTGTGCCCTAAATAAAGAGAATACAAGAAAAGTGTGAATGATAGCCCATAATAATTGTACAATGGGACCAAATTAAAAATAACAAAAACAAATATGTCTTTGAATGAGCCCAAACTAGTCTGCAGAGACTAGTTTTGTGATGTGTGGATTCAGTAAAAATGGAGCAAGACGGAAGGCAGGGTGGGAGACTAGTTATGTCTACTTAAAAAAAAAAGAAGAAAAAAAAGAGCAAATGTAACCAAGCCGCTGCCATACATGCTTTGGTCATCAATAGGCTGTACCTGTGTAATATGCTGTGTGCAGGGCGGCCTTTTAAGACTGTCCGAAACCTTAAATTTTGTTTAAAATGCAGTTGTCTGATTAGTTTCAGGAGAGCTCCAAAGGGTGTAGCACATTATAGTGGTGCTGCACTGTACTGCACTGGCTTTGAGCACAATTCAGAGTGTTTTGATCCAGGGTACTTAAGGAAACACTTTCTGTGGAGGAAGGGGGGGCTGGCTGGCCCGCCACACCCCCACCCTTTCCTACTCCAAAGGAACCAAGACCCCCAGAGATCTCAAGGTACCAGATTGCCAGCCTCAGCTGTCTGCAATCCTACTTGGATCTCTGTTGAGGGACTCACCTTTAATTCTGTAACCTGGATTTAGTTACTGAAGCCACAGAGCAATCCACAAACACCATGTGGGGTAAAACCAGGACAAGGTTTATTCTGGTAGCATTTTACAACAAGATTAGGGAAATGAGAGAAGCACACAAAATAAAGAGAGAGACACGTTGGTACACAGTAAAGCTGCAAAACAATAAAACCTGATTCCTTAATATCTCTCAGGCACACACCTGTTACCTGAGGGTGTTCTCTTCAAGGGTTAAATCCAGCACAGCCTCGCTGCCCGAGGGAGATTACCACACCTACCCGAAAGTCCGAGATGGGTAAAACTCCCACAAGGCTTGCCTTTACTAGAGCCCTCAATCCAGCTAATTTCACCAGGAGCTGCCTGGGGTCCTTGGCTTACCGCCATTACCACAGCCGGGTAGAACAAAGACCAAAACCCACGCTTTGGGAAATATACCTTTTCCCCCCCTCCCCTCCTCCCTGTAGCTCTTAGCCAATCACCATGCACCTCACCTGACCAGGCAGGGGGAAGGGAACTCATGACTCATGGCTTGAACTATTTACATATGAAAGCCCTAGGCCAGCTTCTCCAGGCATCTAGGCGCCATCCGAGGCTTTCGTTTCCTCCCAGCCCCCTCAACTGGCCCCACTTGGTTTACACGTGAGGAGGCGTGTGTGTGTGTGCGTGTGTGCGTGTGTGCATGCATGCATGCAGGAACACCCAAGGGCCCCTTTCTCCACACGCTAACTATGCACACCCCACCCCAGCCGGTTCACACATGAGGTAGGTGTGTGTGTGTGTGTGTGTGTGTGTGTGTGTGTGAACCCCCCAAAGGCTCTTTTCTTCACACTTTCTTTCTTACTAGTCTCCCTGCACACTAAGATCCTAAGAAGAGGATTGTCTCCAGGTTCCTTCTTTGACAGATGAGGTGCAGGACTTTCTCAGTAGCAGCACTCTCTCTGTCTTTGGAACTCCCTCTCTAGGGAAGCCTGCCAGGCTGGCTCTATCCTCACCCTCCTGAAATTAGAAGAGATATTTTAATTTCAGCAGACATGTGGGGGGAGGGGTGGTACTATTTTAAGGTTGAAAACCTAAACACACGTACAAGGGAGTAAACTGCTAGTAAGTCCCTAGTAAGTTCTAGTAAGTTTTATGGGATTTACCTCTGAATAAACATGCTTAGGATTTCACTGCATGTCAACTTTTTTATCTTTCTGCTCTCTCACTTTTATGGGATTATAATTTTAATGACTGTATTTTTTAATTAACTTATGCTTTGATTGTTCCTGATAATTACTTTCAATATTTTGTTAGCTGCCTGCACTGAGGCCATGTAGTAGTGGATTTAAAAAGAAATCATCACCCAATCAAGATGTTTTCCCACTGAAGTACTTCCTGAAACTAATCCCCAGGGGACCCTCTCATTAGCTAACTTGGGCCTGCATTTTGTGTTGTGTGCAAAAAGTTGGGGCAATTGTTTTTATTTAAAGAGGGATAATTACTTGGAATATTTCTGAATGTGGAGGAATTTAATGTGAAAGGGAAATTTTCTGAAACCATGACATTGTGATACTGTTCAATGAAAGGACCTTAGTGATAGAAGTTTCTGGGATAAATTCACAGCACAATCCTATGTGCTGTGAATTCAGAAGAAAGTCCCATTGAGTTCCCAGGTAAATGGGTATATTACTGCAGTCTTAAAGTGGCACTTTAAGGATGATATTAATGCCTTGAAAATAGGATGTAGTCTTTTATTAATCCATTTAAAATAGCTACAGGTGCCATAAAAATGCCCTGTCTTAAAATTGACCATCTCCTGCATGTGACCTCAAACAAAAATAACAAATCCCAAACCAGACTTTTCTTTTGGACCTCACAAATGGCCTTGCTATCTCTCCTCCTTGAGGTGCAGTCCACTGTTCTGAAAGTAGCAAACTGATTTGAGGGCCTACCGAGGAATAAACCCATCCTCAAGGATGCCTAACACTCATTTCAGTGGACAATCTTGGCAGCTAAGCAGATTTACTTGCATTGCTTTGTGTTTTGTTCCTAGTCATTCATATTTAATTTGCAAGTATTTTATTCACTTATTTATTTATAATATTCCTTAGCCATCTTTCTACCAAACAAGATACTCAGGTTGAATGCCAGCCTGTATAACATATACTAAAATAAATAAAATAAGAAATAAAACATAACAATGCCATAAAGGTCAAGCTTCAGATCAACAGCATTTATCTGCAAACAGAATCACCCCAAAGCTGGTTGAAGTAATAAGTTCTTCGCAATTATTCAGAATCTAAAAGGGAATGAAGCTAGGCAGGCCCTATAAATGATTATTTTATTAGTGTTTTCAGGGAATGTAAACAACAACCAAGAACAGTGCAAAAGTTATATACAAAAAAGATGATGATTATAAAATATACAAATAGTATATGTATTACAAAATATAAAATAGAATATAAGCACAGTTCTAGGCACAGTTCTAAGCACAACTCCAAAATACCGGTATGTCCCAGAAATAAGTTCAATGGGGCTTACCCTTTCAAGTAAGTGTGCATAGAAAGTAAGCCCCATTGAGTTCAACAGGACTTCTGAGCAATGATGCTTAAGATTGTGCCCTAAGACTTGTTCCATGTCATTGAAAAGGAGCTCAAAATACAACTGTTGCAGTCTTCTAGATTCACTCGTTTTTTAAAAAAGTAAGTTTAGGAGCAATCCTATGCAAATTTAGACAGAAAAAAGGCCTACAACTCCCAGCATGCTGGCTGGGGCATGCTGGGAGTTGTAGGCCTTTTTTCTGTCTAAACTTGCATAGGATTGTGCCCTTTGCTAATTTTTAAAAAGTAGATTAGAAAGCTCAGGGCAGATAGATGTCACGTGGGAGATCCAAGATTGGATATCCTGACATCTCTTTCTTTGGTTAAAAGCAGCCATGAGGGGAGCTGAGGATTTGGATCAGGAGCATGGCCCTGAGGGGAGTTTAACCCTTTCGTGGTGCCATTTCCCTGGCTGAAATCTCTCATAAGCTCATACAAAGCTGTTGCTAGCTGCAGGGTGTGTGTGTCTAAATCAGATAGCAGTGTCTTTTTCCAAATGACAGTTTCTGGGGGCCTATTTAAGCTGGAGTTTAAACCCTCCTTCTCAGAGCCATGTCCCTTATTAAGACACATTATCTAAGCCTCCTATCCTATGCATGCTTACATGGGAGTAAACCCCATTCATCTCATTGGGACTTACTTCTAACCATGCATAGGATTATCTGGAATAGGTGTGCCTCCTTGGGTGGGGCCTATTATCTCAGTTATGTAGGCTACCAACAGGAGCTTTGGAAAAACCTTTCAAGTTATTCTGTGATAATACTGATTACTGCCTTTTAAATAATCATCTTAGACACAGTAATGTGAATTGTCATGGACTGATCAGACAAAAGAAAATTGTTCTGGGCAGCCTACATCTGCAATAGTCTGGAAGTTACCAGCTTTCTCTTTGGGGGAATAGGAGAGCAATGGTGGGAAAATTCCAATAATTCATATCAATTCATATGAGTAGAGCAGAACCAGAAGAGATGTGTACAATGGTTCCTTTAAATTAAAGGATATACAAGAGGCAGCACATATCCGCCTTGGACTGGATATGAAGTTTAGTTGTAGTTGTCTGTTTTGGGAGCAAGAAGCAGAGGTTGGGACTGTCTGCTGCTATCCATCCATTTCCTTTCAGGCTGTAAAAGTTGAAACAGATTTGCCCACAGAGTCATGATAA
Organism: Shinisaurus crocodilurus; assembly: GCA_021292165.1. Taxonomy (NCBI): domain Eukaryota; kingdom Metazoa; phylum Chordata; class Lepidosauria; order Squamata; family Shinisauridae; genus Shinisaurus; species Shinisaurus crocodilurus. Next base: position 70,017,807 of record CM037878.1, on the reverse strand, counting down.
CACTGACTCCACTGAAAGATAATGTGACCTCCTAGCATAATGGTATGATAGGGAATGAAATAAAACGCCCAGCTTATAGCACAAAGCATGCAAATATATCAAATCCATGCTGTTTTATATTTTAGGACAAGCCAGCCTGGACTACTACTTGCTCGCATTTAGTTATGCAAGTCCTTACCTAGCCAGTTACTCCTCACTCCCAGAATCTTCCCTTTCAATATGGTAAGTGCTGGACACAGTGTGTTTATATGGACAGGGATATATTTCTTCATGTGTCTTAAAATGCATCCCTAGCTATTTGTAGCTTATTTTGCACCTCAGACAAAATAATGTTTCTTTGTTTCTGCATACATAAAGTCCACAAACACCTATTCACACATAAACATATGCAGGCATGTAGCCTGCACACATGCGCACAAAATGCTACGCCAAAATACTTCAGAATCCTGGCATATCATTCATGAGCAAGGGTGCTCATGTACCCTGCCTAATGGCACCCGCTTGTCTCCTCCTGCAAGTGAGAACGGCTAAACTAACCAGGAAATTACCAGGATGAAAAAGCTTATAGTTATGTCTGAACTAGGACTTCTGCCTTGTCGCTCCTCTAACAAGCCAGAGTTTGAAGCAATGTTTTGAAGTTGGCTTCTGGATCCAGGTTTGTTAGAGGAGTCAGAAGAATAAATGGTGTTTGCAACACTAAGCTTTTCTTCACTGGTATGTTCCTGGTTGGTTTAACTACTCCCACTTGCAGGAGGAGCCAAGAAGGAGTGATTGGGCAGCATAGACCAGGGTGCTTACTCATGAAGGCTAAACCAGGATTCTGAAGAATTCTGGCTTACCACTTAGTGCACATGTGGTCTTTTTATACACTTATTCCAAATGACTATCTTCTAATTACTCTTTTGCCTGAAAATTGCAGGTTAAATTCACTCAATTGACATTTTAAAAACCCCTTGAAAGTCCAAATGATACCTCATTATCTACTGCCAACAAGCACTGCTAGCAGTCTTTTCTCACTTCTAGTACTTTTCTCATTGTATGGTGTGGAAAACTGCAGATAAGAATTCCCAGTTCACAATACTCATATTTTTATTTTGGCCTTTTCAGCCACAACTCTGAAATCAGTTGGTTGAGGTGGTATATCAGCTCACCTCCCTGTTAGTTTTAAAAAGCCATATAAAACCAAGCCTAGCAGGCATTCTGGGCCTCAGTTGATCTCTTTTTTGCTGCTTGAATTCAGTTGTTTTCAGTTAATACATTGTTGCAGGATTTTTATCTGATTGTTGGTTTTTGTTTTGTCTATTGATTGTATTATGTATGACTTGTTTTATGGTTTTATTTAAACTGCCTCAAGATTTTTGGAGAGACAGAATAAAAATTGACAAAACATTTTAATTTTTGTAAACACCAAATTAATATTTGCTTTCTTTCACTTTTGATTAGGGACTGGCACAAGAAAGTCCTCTTGTGCAGTCTTTCACAGCCAGGGGTAGCAGTGTCTGCAATGAGTTTTAATCCCATGAGCTGGCACCAGTTGTGTTTGTGTAGTGGGACCTCTGTTACTCTTTGGATTATTGAAAGGAATAATGAAGAGCACATTTTGAAGTCAAAGTAAGTAAGGGTATTAGATAGTTAGATGTGTTTCATATGTTATATATAGAGTCATGCCTTGGATTGAGAGCATAATTCATTCCGGAAACGTGCTTGTAATCCAAAACACTCATATCAAAACGAAATTCCCCCCCAAAAAATTGTACAGAGATTTTTAATTTAAGCCGTACTACAGTACTTGTATTGCAAGACGTCGCTTGTATATCAAGTAAAAAAATAATTAATAAATATTTAAAAATTTGCTTGTCTTGCAAAACACTCTCAAACCAAGTTACTTGCAATCCAAGGTATTAATGTATATATATATTTGACACTGAGAGGTTCATTTTTATGCCATCTCTTTTATGCCACTCTTTTTATCCCACTCTTTCAGAGTGTTTTGCAATCTGTAAAATGTAGAGCATGTTTTTCTGGTGGAGGTCTACAGATTGGGGTGCTGCTATGTGTATCAGCTGCATAATCCATGTCTCATGGAGGAAAATATATGGGAGCTGTTCTTTGCAGATTACCAAAGCATGCTACCAAAATAACATGAAGCAACCCTCATGATTCACCGACTTTGAAAGCAAACATTCCTGTATTTAACCCATGTTTACCAAAAGCCCTTCTTCTTCCATTCCATTTTTCTCATTGCTTCAGGCCAGTCAAGCTTCCTGATGAAGATGGATCTTTAACAGATGAGCAAAACAGCTTCTTCTCCCATCTTAATGTCAGTGATCCTTATTTTGGCCCTTTGCTGCCCAATTCAGCCATTGCTGGCCTCGTAGGGGATGAAGCAGAAACATTTAAGGTTAGTTCTGCTGTAGATATAACTCCTTGTAGTCAAGAACTGCTGCATTGTAGTGGTACTGATATAGGACAACACAGCTTGTTACCTAAGAGCCAGTACAGATGAGCACATCTATCAATAAAATGTGGATGTTTGCAGTCCGTACTGAAAATATAATGCACACGTTCTTAGGCATTTGGATGTTACTCTTCTTCTTTAACCACTATTGTTTGAAAAAATGCCTAGACTGACAAGTGTATCCTCAAGGGGGCAGAAAAGTTAAAGGAAATTCATGAATGACCATTATGCTGGTTTCCAGCTGTCTAATGTCAGATCATTCATGCCAATGAACCATCTCCAGTGCAGGTGGAAAATTTGACAAGGATATTCATACATTCTGACCTTCTAAGCTGCTTTTAGCACTCTGTTTAGAACTGTAGATACTCCTGCTCTTATGGGCCCACTTCTAAATGTAATGCTGGATGATTCAGCAATTGTTAGGCATCAACAGAGTAATTTAACATCCAAAGCCCTATGAAGAGGGACCATAGCTCAGTAAAAGGGCACCTGATTTGCATGCAGAAGGTCCCCGGCATCTCCAGCTAAGGGTGGAAAAACTCCTGTCTGAAACCCTGGAGAGCTTCAGCCAGTCAGTATCAATACTATTGGGCTAGATAGACCAATGGTTTGACTCAGTATAAGTCCTGTGTTTCTAAGACAGTCCTGCAAGAGGAAGCAATTAGCACAGCCAGGCAGGACAGATATATAAATGGCTAAAGCATTGCTGATCTCCCTCTCTCTCTCTCTGGTTTATACATTCTTCTGCTTCCCTAGCTGGTAAGGGATAATTGTTTTTTCAGTATTCAGTGCGTATGGGGATAAAAACAAGGAAAAACTTGAAGTAATAACTTTAGCATGCAAGCAGTGCACAATCAAACAGATTAGTGCAAAAGTGAGTATGGAGGGTCAGCAACATGTTCGCGGGGCTCTGGACAAGGTGCCCTCCAACCCCTCCCCCAAAGCTTGCCAGGAGCAGAAGACTGAGTGGCAGCCAGCCTAGGACTGAAGAGAAGTGCTGAGTGAAGTATCTTCATTTCCTCAGAATGTCGCCATCTTCATTTCCCCGGAATGTCTCTGAATGCCTCAGTGTGTACATTGGGCCAGAAGCATTGGGGGTTATGAAGATGGTGGTAGCTATGCATACCACTGCATGACCAGCACTTCTCTTCACAGCACCATGCCTAAACAAAATTGGGGGGAAATGTTTTAAAAGAGAGGCCTGTATCAGCCACGGTGGACCTTCTGGAGCCTATTGGCACTACCATGCTTGGTGCCGTTAGTATGGTATTAGGTTCACTGCCAGTTATTTATTATTTATTTACTTACTTAAAAGTCATATAACCCACCTTTCAATTAATGATCTTCAAGGCTGCTTACAATAGATTGCAGTAATATACACACAGACCTACAAACCCACACGATCCAGCAGCCCTTAATCCCCTGGCCAATGGATTCAGCCAGAGTGTACTTCTCTCTAGCTCTGCAATTCAGGCAAATTGGTGGTTGGAGCAGTGTTCTTTTTGGCAGTGGACAGGGGAAGCAAGCTCCCTGCAACTCCTCCTCCTCTGGCCAATGGTGGGACCACGTTGGTCTTCTCTTTGCCTTGATGTTCTTCCTGGGAGGCAGGGAGTGCAAAATACCAGTGGCCATTGGTCCCCTGGCTGATGGACTGGGCCAGAGTGTGCTTCCTTTTAGTTCCACAATCCCAGGAGTAATTAGTCCTGCTTTAAAAAAGTATGTGTAAATGCCCTATCAATAGTTTAGATAATGGTTTATAGTGCACAGATCCTTACCAGACTTTGAATAAAAATCAAATTGAGGAATGGTACACATGCTTGTTTGCAGTTTGTGTATAATTGACTTTTGTAACTGAAATTCCTTGATTTTTTTAAAACTGAAGCCTAAAGATGATATTCAGCCTTGTGTTCACCCTACTGTCCACTGCTGGACGCCAACCTCTGATCTGTATATGGGCTGTGAAGAAGGATATCTTTTGAAAATTGGTGCAGACACATTCAAAGCTGTTCTTGTCAATCAAAAACTTTCACCAGATGCTAAAGGTGAGAATCAGTTTGAAGCCAAAGTTTGTCCCAAGTCTTTTCTGAATCCCTGGGAATAGGACACCATTCACAGAGGTGGGGAGGCAGCTGCTTCTCCATGTTTAGACCTCATGTGAATCTTCTTCAGGACCACCTAAACCTGGATAATCCACTTGTTCCACACACTGACTGGATTCGCAGGACATGCTAAGCCACCGTGGCTTCAAAGCCACCATGGCTTAGCGTGATGTCCGAACCCGGGAAGGTTTTGTCAAGGTGGCTTAAGTTTGGCTTATAAGCCACCCTGACAAGCCACACTGCCACAGCTTGTTGTAGGGTTTGTTTGCCCCATGGTGCCTTGCCCTGTCGTCCGAACCTGGGGTGGGGGGGAAGCCAAACCACTACAAAGCTGCTTGGCTTGAGCGGCAAAAAAGGCTTGCGGCTCTCCTCGAGTGCAGATGACAGCTGCCCCAAAGTGCCCAAGCAGCCCAAGCCAAAGGCACAAATCCCATTTCTTGCTGCTTCTGCTGCTTCTGCTTCTTTATTTTTTATTGTAAATTTCAACAAAACAAAACCATAAAAAGGAAAGTAAAAGGTTTTTAAATGCAACTACAGAGATTTGAATTTATTAAATTCAATTAATAGATATGAAATGTGTGTTATATATGCAGGCAGTCCCCGAGTTAATAACGTCTGACTTACAGACAACCCATACTTAAGAATGGACTTCTGGGTTCCCCGGCGCTACGTCATTTACGTAGAGAACATAGCGTAGTATACTACGCAATTTGAGTCATTTACGCAATTTGCGTAAATGCTGATTTTAACGTATAGAACGCTATGCTGTTCCGACTTACATATAAATTTGACTTAAAGAGTTAAAATGCCAGCTCGGTACCTGGCATCATTTGACTTCCCCAAACGAGTAAATCTAATGACTCAGCTAGTGTGTGTAGCCATGAAGTGTGAGAACTTAAACTCACCACCTTCACAACTGGTGCTCTTATCACTGTGTCATCAGTTCTCCTAAGGAGCTGCTGAAGTGAACAATTCCTTAAAATCTTCATATTTATTATTTTTAGCTAATGGTATTATGTGTGAAAGTATCCCAGTACATACTTTCATGTGACTGTAGACATTATTCAGACACAGGCATTCTGTTACTAGTAAACAAATGCCTTCCAACTTCAAAACTAGGTAGAAGGAAAGTGGAAACCTGGTCAGTCACACACCCATATGTGTGTATGCCAGGCAGCACAATCCAATGTGGTTTCCAGTAACCCTTCAATCTCAAAGGATTACAGGCATCTATCTGGGACAAAAGGAGTGCAGAGGCGAAGATCACGGGCTGGTTCACACGACACGGGAACCGCGGGGGAGCAGAGGTCCCCCGCAGTTCCCGTGTCATGCGAATGCCAGCTGGGGGCACCCCTGCGAGACGGCCGCATGCAGGAAGCACGGGAAGTCACCATGGGCAGTAGAGGGGTAAGCAGGCGGCCTGTCCCGCGGGGGCCTCCTGTGGCTGCACAGAGGCGGAAGCCCAGAGCGACCAGAGCTGCGGCCGCTCCGGCCTGTAGGGGCAAACGGCCCCGCTGGGCATCCAGAGCTGCTACCCCTAGCGCCGGGAGGCCTGCGCTGCGGGGACTGCCGGCTCCACCGCGGTCCGCCCACCACATGGCCCCGTGGTGCCTCCCCTGCTTGCTGTCTGGGTCGTATGAACTGGCCCCACCTCTGCGCTTCTCCAACTCCACAAAACACTTAGACTGCCAATTTCAGCTTTGCTCCTACTTGTGAGGAGGAGGGGCTGAAGCCCCACTGGACTGGGACTCGGGAGATCCGGGTTCAAATCCCCGCTCGGCCATGAAACTCACTGGGTGACTTTGGGCCAGTCACTGACTCTCAGCCTAACCTACCTCACAGGGTTGTTGTGAGGGTAAAATGGAGAGGAGGAGGAGGATTATGTAAGCTGCCTTGGGTTCCTTTCAGGAAAAAAGGCGGGGTATAAATATAATAAATAAAATAAATAAATAAGATACAGTGTATCCCGGTAGAGCCTCTCTCCTCCCCTCCCTCCAGAATGCCCACCCAACGCTGTCTCCCAGGTGGGCACAAAAAGAACTGCACCATCTGTGAGGGTGGAGGGAGGGCGCTCTGAATTCGGAGTCCCAGCTCCAACCTCAGAGCTTTTTCAAGATTGGAGATGGGCCTCCGAATTATCCTATGGCCATCTAGACAGCGTCTAGTGGACATAGGATTGTGCCCTCAGTCACACATTCCTTCTGATATGCAAGTAATGGTAGGGATATACAGTCCCCAAACCAGTGCCCCACCATGTATAAAAGATTATTACAATCTTCAGTGTCTGAAGTGGCAACAGGAATTTCAGTAAACCCAGGCCTGTGGCTTATGCTGGCTCAGCTTGTCTGAGTGTGGAAAGCTAAGCAGGGTCAGGTCTGGTTATTACTTGGATGGGAGACCCCTCCTCTAGTTTCCTGCATTGAGCAGGGGGTTGGACTCAATAGCCTTGTAGGCTCCTTCCAACTCTATGATCTATGAAATCTATGAAATATATTCAGATTCTACACGATGTGAATTTGCTTTACAGCTACAAGTAATCTGAAGCTTTTGTTTCTTTTAATTTACAAATATACAAATTAATTTAATTTTTTTTCTTTTAATTTACATCTAGCAGTGTTGTCAATAAATTGTATAGGCCACAACTGACACTTCTTCACTTCCTTTCCAGCAAAAAAACGGGCAACTTTTCGATCATTGTCGCACAGCTCCATGAAAGCGAAAGGTATTGACTTTTTAATGCTAATTGCCTTTGCAGAAAGTATCTGCCACTTTGGGGGATTATAATAGTATTCTTCATGTACATTGCTCTGTGGTAGGAAACAAATGGTCAGAGGCCCATATGAAATGTGGAGGGTGATAGGGGAGCTGGTGTTTTCATCAGAAAACTCTAGTGCTGGCAGTATAATTGGACAACCAGGAAAACGAGCTGCCTGGATGTGATTTCCTCCTACAGAGGTTTTATGATTGGCTTTTCATTCTCAAAGCACCAAATACTGTACCTTTAAAAATAGGTACAACTGACGGATAGCACTATAAGAAGGAGATATTTCCCTACTCTGTGTGAGAAAGACAGAGCACATGCCTGTGTTTGTGCAGAAGCATCCCAGCCGTGTACAAGGGAGGCAGTTTGGACAGGATGAACTGGCTGGGTGAGGAGGGTATGCCTTGCACCTGGGTATATGCCACACAGTTATAATTGAAAATGGGCAGGGGAAGAGCAGTTGTTTGGGATCTGGAATGGTGATGAAGAGCTCTCCCTTTTGCTCTTGTCATCCCTCCTTGGGTTTCATGTGTTATCAGAAGGACATTCAAATAGTGAAGTAAACATGACAATGAAAGAGACCAAATCCTGATGGGTTTCATACAGCAATGCATCAGGGGAGAGTATAAATGACCCCCTCTCCTGAAGAGCACACCTGCATAAATTGCCTCAGGATTGGGTACCTTTTGATTAAACAATTTTTGCTCCCACTGTTAACTTTTATGTTGTGTGTGATAAGGTGAAACTGCCCTTTTGGCTTTGTTGAGTGGGGAGCAGAAGTTAAAGCCCTGCCTTTCGCTTTCTTCTTCTCATGCTCCCTGGTCCATTCAACTCATGGTACCAGCACCAATAGCATCAAGAGGACAGCAGTGATCTTTTCTGCTCTTGATTCAGTACTGCCCATAATCCCATCATGACAGGCCAGCCCCCTAGGAGCTTGAACATACTTTTGGGTGGAAAAAAAATATAGTGCTGCTATTTGCAAAAGTGATTATCTATTGCTATGAAACAAATCAGATACAGGGCTCTCTAAACTTTCTCTTTGGGTAAGCACTTGATCCCATTTGATATACAAATCCAAATTGATATAATAGTTTGATGTCCTGTATAGGCAACCAAATAGTCATGGTTCATTTTCTGATGACCCAGGATCCTTTAGCTCAAGGGTGGGCAGAAAGTAGATTTCCAGATGTTTTCGACTTCAACTCCCAGCATTCCTGACCATTGGCCATACTGGCAGGAGCTTCTGAGAGTTGAAATCCAAATCATCTGGAGATCTACCTTCTGCCCACCCCTGCTTGAGCTATGGTGGTCCTTGTCTCAGCAGACTGGCACTCCTGTGAGGCAACATCCTGGCACTAAGCCTTACCTGCTACTCTGGGGGATTATAATTAAGGGTGGGATATACATTTCTATATATATATATACAAACAAAACCAACACAATCACATTACAGTGTGGCATTACTGCCTTTCACAGGCTGGCAATTCATTAGAGTCTATGAAATTTGTGTGATAATGTTTTAAGATCTCATACTTTGTTAATACTTTATGTAGCTGAAGGAAGGAAGGAAGCTCAAAATGTGATCCTGCTCGCCATGGCACTTCATAAGGATGGACTCTATGCGGCTGGAAATGTAAGACATCATTCAGCAGAGTCTCTGCTTGGCCAAGGGTTTGTGAAACAGGAGTGCTGCCACACACTGTATTTGTATCACTCCACTCCTTTCCACAGAGAAGAGGCTGGTTTTTCAGTGGGCTCAGGCTGTCACTTCCAGGCCCTGGCAGTATAGCTCCTGTATTAGCCAATTGACATGTTCATCTGAGAGAAATAAATCGCAGCCCAAACACTTAAGAGAGAACTGTTCTAGAGACCCCAGCGCCTAACTGTTGGGATAAAGATGCCAAGAATTCAGAGAAGCTTTTTTCTAGTGCTGTAAAATATTGAGCAATCGGAAGAGGAAACTGATTACCCACATGGCTAGCTAGGGAGTAGACATAACTATACAGTTGCAAATACCAGGTCACCTAGTCTAATCCCCAGGGATGGATCCTCTGTACCCAAAATCCCTGTCGTATAAGCTCACGTCATTCAGATGATCCTGTGCCATAAGCAGAAACCAGGACTAAGCAAACAAGTAACTATAAACAGAGTCAGGAACGTACACTTTGCTTTAAAAGAAATTATTATTTTTTTACCAGGATGACCCAGATTTTGAGCCAGTAGAGCAGGGGTGCCACATCTCACCCCTTGGGTTCCTCCAGCTGGTGGTGCTGAGCCTATAAGCCCTGTCCCCTGGAAGAATCCCTGCAGTTATGTCTGATCTGAGATGCGGGTGGTGGGGCACTCGGCCAGTGCTGGGAGGAGTGGACACCTGATGTCCCCATGGGGACAATGCACACTGTGCGAAGCCAGGGATTCAGCCAGCACTGAATGGAGGATGAATTCTGTGATCTGTGGAAATCATGGAAATTAATCAAATGTGTGTTTTTGCTTATTTTCCATAATGTGTTTGAATTTGTGGTGGTGGTGGTGGTGGTCTTGGTGCTGCTTCCTAACATTTTCTAAGTGCTGTACAGAGATTAAAAAGATAAGAGTCCTTACCTGCAGGCTTATGATCTAATATGGTATATGATACAAAAGGAAAAAGGGATGGGGCGGGGGGAAAGCAAGCAAGCAAATTCAGATATCAATTCTTGAAGTTACATAATCTCAGTAGTTTCGTCTGATTTGGACAAGTGGGCCTTTCTGCTTTTCAATACACATATATGTACAAACCAGCAACCCTTACGTCTGCAAATAATGAGGAAGGGCAAAGATTTATGTGGCGTACAGGAGGCACAGGATCACTGCAACCATTTACCCAGGTTCTAAAAGAGGTGGGGGGAACCTTTTTTGGCCCAAGGACTGCATTCCCTCATTGGAAATCTTCTGGTGGCCACATGCCAGTGGTTGGTGTAGTTAGATCCAAAGGCGGGCTGGGCCAGAGCCATCCCACACACTCTTTCTCTCTCACACACACTGGTTCACATTGCCCATACATCCATTCAGTTCTCTCTCTTCCCCACTTCTCTCCCTTTCCTGTGTGATAATTAGGCTTTTTAAAACCCCCCATTGAGACCAATGAAGGCTTTTAAAAAGCCTAATGGCTGGGGGAGGTGGGTGTCATAGCACATGGGGAGATTTAAGCCTTCCTTCACTAGAAATGACTATCCAGAAAATGCTCCCCCTATGCTGGCAGGCACCACAGGCACATCCAGTCCATAGTCCAGAGGTTCCCCACCCCTGTTCTTAGATAATACTTATACTACTACTACTACTACTACTACTACTACTACTACTACTTATTATTATTATTATGGCTTTCAAGTGTTCAGAACACTTTACATGCATTATCTAGCTGTGTAATCCTTACAACAACTAACTGAGATGTTAGCCTTATCATCACCTATATTGCAGATAGGAGTACTGAGGCACAGAGAGAGTGGCTTGCCAAAGGCCATCTTGTAAGTTCATGGAAGAGGAGAGTTTCAAATTTGAGAACTTATTATGTGTAGCTCAGTTTCTTAGCTACTCTGCTACACCAGCTCACAGGCAGCATCCCCACACAGAAGACATTGCCTACACATTTTCCTTTATGTGTGGTCTCCACACATTCAGAGGATGATCTCCAAACTATCCTAAATGCTTTTGCAGAAGCATACGGAAAAACTTGGTCTCTCACTTAACATAAAAAAAAAACCAAAGTGCTTTATCAGCAAGTGCTTCATCAGCAAGTGCAGGTTAACCCTTTGGTGATGCCATCTATCCAGCTTGGCGGGGCAATACTGGAAAATGTCGATCATTTTCTCTATCTTGGCAGCTATCTTTCTGTTACAGCTAACATTGACAGTGAAATCCAGCATCGTTTGAGCTCCGCAAGTGCCATGTTTTCGCGAATGAAACATAGAGTGTTTGAGGATCGGGATATCTGTAAGGAGACCAAAACGCTGGTTTATAAAGCCATTGTATTGCCAACTTTATTGTATGCCTGCGAAACATGGACTATCTATAAATGTCACTTCCACCTCCTTGAAAGATTTCATCAACGTTGCCTCCGAAAATCCTGTGAATTACTTGGGAAGATAGGCGAACAAATGTCAGTGTACTGGAAGAAGCAAAGACTACTAGCGTTGAAAAAATGATCCTTCAACGCCAACTTCAATGGACCGGTCATGTTGTTCGAATCATAGAATCATAGAAAAGTAGAGTTGGAAGGGGCCTACAAGGCCATCGAGTCCAACCCCCTGCTCAATGCAGGAATCCAGGTCAAAGCATCCCTGACAGATGACTGTCCAGCTGCACCTTGAATGCCTCCAGAGTGGGAGAGCTCACCACCTCCCTAGGTAGTAGGTTCCATTGTCTTATTGCTCTGACCGTCAGGAAATTTTTCCTGATATTTAGGTGGAATCTGGGTTCCTGTGATTTGAGCCCATTATTCCATGTCCTGCAAACTGGGATGATCGAGAAGAGATTCTGGCCCTCCTCTGTGTGACAACCCTTCAAGTACTGGAAGAGTGCTATCATATCTCCCCTCAGTCTCCTCTTCTGAAGGCTAAACATGCCCAGTTCTTTCAGTCTCTCCTCATAGGGCCTTGTTTCCAGTCCCTTTATCATCCTTGTTGCCCTCCTCTGAACCCTCTTCAGTTTGTCTACGTCCTTCTTAAAGTGTGGTGCCCAGAACTGGATGCAATACTCAAGATGAGGCCTAACCAGTGCCGAGTAAAGGGGAATTATCACTTCACGTGATTTGGAAGCAATACTTCTATTAATGCAGCCCAAAATAGTATTTGCCTTCTTTGCAGCCACATCACTTTGCTGGCTCATATTCAGTTTGTGATCTACCACAATTCAAACTTAAACCTTCGATGTAATGGGAAATTGCAGTTTAACAAACCCTGGAAGTATTGCATTAAGATCCACAAAGGAGCAGGGGAAGGGAGTGCACAGGAACAACACTTGTTCTCAGAAGAATGCACCAGTTCAGATGTAATGAAATCATTATATCTGAACTGGGCCACACTCTTCTTGCAATGGGTACATCCAACAATATTGGATGCAAATGATAAATGGTTCCTATTGGCTATTTTTCTGGGAAACAAACTGTGAGGAAAATAAATCTTATTTTTTATTCAATGGGAGAAATTATAGTCCATGATACTGTTCTCTGCACTCGTTTGCCTAATCTGCTTTAATGTGTAACATTTTGATAGGAACAGGAGTCATATGATGTGAAGCATGAGGTTCATTCTTCTGCTCCTCCAGAAAGGTGCTTTATTTCAACAGTCAACAAGCAAGATGTCCTCCCCTCTAGTGACTTAAATGGCCAAGCAGAGAAGGTTTAGGATTCTCATAATGCAATCCTGCAGTTGTGCCAAATGTAGGCACAGAAGCTGATTTTGTATTCATGTGGTCTAAGGGCCAAACTAGATGAGACACTGGAGATCTATAATTGGATATCCTCTTTCTTTTAGTTTTAAAAAAACCCACAGAGTGAGGAACAAATTGGATCAGGACTACAGCACTGGTGGAGGCCAGGGGTTAACTCCTTCATTTAAACCATGTTGCCAGTCTAAATTGCCCCTCCCTAAATTGCTATTTGCCAGTTCATGTACGTTTTGTCATGGTGTGGTACCAAGTGTTGGAGAAAACAGTGTTGGGGGAAAAGGGGTAACCCCAACACCCTGTGCCACAGTCCCAATCTAATTCCACTTATCAATACCTCCCACACACATCCCTGCTTTTGAAAGCAATTTTTAAAAGATGGGGGATCCACTCACTGATGCCCAACATCTCATCTAGTTTGGTTCCAAGTTTTCTTTGAATTTCTTAAAATGTCATTTTGGAATAACTGGTTGCTGTGGGTGCTATACTGCTAATTATATTGTTTATGGTGTGTGTGTTTTTGCCTAGGATGGCTGTGTGCGTTGTTACAAATTCAAAGGCACAACTTTTCAGATGGAAGACTGCCTGGAAATGGAGGAGCCCATAACAAATCTTATATTCTCCCCTGATTATGTTTACTTATTAGTAGAAACAGAAAAGGTATATTGTTCAAGGCAAAAGTACCACTAAATAAGGTTTCTAGCTTTTGTACAGGCAGTCCCTGAGTTAAGAATGTCCAACTTACAGACAACCCATACTTAAGAACGGACTTCTGGGTTCCCCAGCGCTACGTCATTTACGTAGAATACATAGCGTAGTATACTACGCAATTTGAGTAATTTACGCAATTTGGGTAAATGCCGATTTTAACGTATAGAATGCTATGCTGTTCCGACTTACATACAAATTCGACTTAAATACATTCTTAAGAACGGAACTCATTCATAACCTGGGGACTGCCTGTATTTATTGGGATTCTTTCATGCATCATAAAACAAGCCCATACGCACTATAACATAGTGGTTAGAGTGTTGGACTGGGACTCGGGAGATCCGGGTTTTAGTCCCCGCTCGGCGATGAAACTCACTGGGTGACTTTGGGCCAGTCACTGACTCTCAGCCTAACCGACCTCACAGGGTTGTTGTGAGGATAAAATGGAGAGGAGGAGGATGATTATGTAAGCCGCCTTGGGTTCCTTGCAGGAAAAAAGGCGGGGTATAAATGTAATAAATAAATGGGTGTGCAGTACATGTGGGAAATGATGGTGATCAAATGATGCTGGGTGGCTGACTTCCTCTAATTTTAATTTTTACCTAAGAAGTACCAATGAGGAGTAAGGTATGAAATTCAGCAGATTAAGAGCAATCCTACAGTCCTGGGGAGAGTATACCATGGGCCATAGGATTGTGCGGATTTTCCTCCCCATGGCCTTAGATAGAGCTCTGACTTCGGAGAAGAAAATTCGAGCACAGACCTCCTCTCCCAGCCAATGTGGAAACCTCCACAGTGGCTTCTTCCCCATGGTTGGAACTCCAACCTCGGGAGGGGGGGCATCTTGGGGGTGTGCCAGTGGGTGGGGAGGGATTGCCTATGGATCTGTTAAGTCCACAGCCCTCTCATCCCCCAATCATGCCCCTGACATGGAGGGGAATTTAGACCAGCTCTGAGGATTTTTTTTTCTTGAAACAGAAAATGACCCCACAGAGGGGAAGAAACAGAAATTTCTATTCTTTCTGCCCTACTAGCAAGAGCCCAGCAAGGCTTTGGATAGATCAGAGCCTCCAAGATGCTCTGTCATTCAGACTCCTTGCTTTTAGGATTGATTCCTAATTCATACATCTAAAATTAACTGGGCATAAGCTCTAGTAAAATCAAAGGCAGAGGGCAAAATAGCTCTTAGCAAGTTTCTTATGCTCTTCACACTTGCATTTTAGCACATGTTTTACTTTTGGTGCTGTTGCTGGAAGGTTTTCTGTCTCTTCCAGATTCACATTTCACAAGGAGTAATTCTATTGTTAATTGGATTTAGTTAGTGCTGGGAGACTGAGTAGGCATCCAAGAGTCCTAGTGTAATATCCAGCGTGGGAATGCTATTTCTTACTTCCTGGACTGGAAGGAATGCATGCAGCATTTGTAGGCCACCCAGTTACAAAAACAGTGTTAAAAACTAGAATATATTTTAAATGCCTGGGGAAATTAAAAGGTTTTCACCTGGTGCCAAAAAGAGAACAATGTGGGCACCAGATGAGCCTCCCTGGGGAGAACATTCCACAACTGGGGTTCCACCACTGAACAGGTTATCTCCCTAATAGCCACCAGTCTCACCAAACCTGGTGGGGGCTCCTGGAGAAAGACCTCCAAATAAGATCTCAGCATCTAGGTACTTCGTATTTTCTACTTGTTGTGGGGAAATAGTCACAACCATTTTTCATCATGTAGTGAAATACTAGAAGTTAACCAGTATTATAAAGTAGTAGTTAAAATTCAATGGAATTACACATGGGTGCTATAGAGTTGTAGGTAGTATAAGTGACAACCAGTTTTTCAAACTATTACAAGCATCCATAAGACAAACAAGTTACCTAACAGTGTGTTAGTCACTTTGAAGTCAAATCTAATTCTCAGTATTTTTTTAATTGAGAAAGATGGGTATATTTTGCTAAAATAATTAAGGATATAGATACTTATTTAATGCTTTCTCTTTCCTTGCCATAATGATTTATCATTTCCATTTAACAGGGATCAGTCTGCACCTTTAATCCTAATAGCCTTGAAGTTGTTACTCTGTTATTAGATGCAAGTATAAGTCAGTTCATAGCAGCTGATTTTATTGTTCCGGGAACCAAGTACTGTGTGGTAAGGAATTATTACATTTATTAAATGGCAGAAGACAGAATTTTCAGAGTTGTAACAGTCTATGCTACCATTATTATGTTGCATTTTCTTTGTGAAGGCTATTACAATCCCAATTTCTAAATGGAACTTGAAACCTTATATCTGCTTTGATTATTTTAATATTTTACCCCAAATATTTTGCATAACATTCCAATCTAAGCAATTAGATAAGGCATGCCATGAATCAACAGCCAGTGGGCTTGTTATTTCAATGTGCAAGAACCATGATGTAGAAGCTAACTAGCCTTCATTCAGTACAGCTGCTGGAGAAAGAAGAGGGAAGAGGAGACATTTTCCTAGCGAGTCTAACATTTCTGCTTAGGGTACTACAACCAGCAAGCAGAGTGATAGATAACATAGTCTCCAATCATATTTGACAGTAGGCATGTCTTTTCCTATATAGCAGTTATATCCATTTAGAAAAGTTGTAATGTGTGAAAGTGGCCCTGAAGGTAGTATCATTTCTAGTTTGTCCTCCGCTTCATGGTTCATAGTCATAAACTGCAATAATGAAGCACATTCTTCATATGCTCGTTATGGCCAGTGTGGTGGATAATCTAAGGTGGATAATGAGATTTTTTCGCAAATCCCGCAAAAACAAATTAGAGAGGAACTTGCAATACTCTCCACTTTGGATGAAGTAAAAAAAGCCATTAATCAAATGAAGAATAAGAAAGCTAGTGGACCAAATGGGATTCCTGCTGAAATCTTTAAAGAAGGGCCCCCCGAACTTGTACAACATCTTCATAAACTCATCGAAAAAATCTGGATAAGAGAAGAGATCCCAGAAGACTTCAGGGATGCCATAATTATCACCCTCTTTAAGAAAGGTGATAGACCAGACTGTGGAAATTATCGGGGCATTTCTCTCTTAGCTACCGCAGGTAAAATATTTGCCAGGATTCTCGCAAACCGTCTTCTATCTATTTCAGAAGAGATCCTCCCTGAAACTCAATATGGTTTCCGCCCCTCTAGAGGGACAGTAGACATGATTTTTACTGCACGTCAGCTCCAAGAAAAATGCTGGGAGCAAAATCAACCCCTTTATATGGCATTTATTGATCTTGCTAAGGCCTTTGATACTGTAGACCGAACAGCTCTCTGGACTATTCGTATGAAAATTGGATGCCCCAATAAATTTGTGAATATCTTGCGACTTCTCCATGACAACATGACGGCTACGGTCTTGGACAACAACGGCTCTCATGGTGCTCCATTTAAAGTGGGATCAGGTGTTAAACAGGGATGTGTCATTGCCCCAACATTATTTGCTATTTTCATCGCCATGATTTTACATCTTGTCGAGGGGAAACTTCCCGCTGGTGTGGGAATTATATATCGAACAGATGGAAAGCTTTTTATTTATTTATTTTTTTTTAAATTTGTTTATTTGAATTTTAACATATACAAAACAACCGAACAACCAACAAAACATCTAATCCATTACAGAAATTGTATTAGATCAGCACAAAGTAAATCCCCCCCCCCCCGAACCAACATTCAAAGGAACAAATCTGGCTGGGCACCTTTTCCGGAGTCTTTTTCGGCCATAAAGTAGTCAGTTTTGTGATAGGTGGATATTTGTAAGTTTATTGCATCCAAATGTACTGGAAGGCTTGAGGTATTTTTGTTGTAGATGTTCTGTATGAAAATTGGATAAAAGGCCACCATTCTGCTTCAAAAGCGTTTGTTTTCTTTTCCCCCCCTGCAATTCTCAATTTTTGAGTTAATTTTTCAATTAATGCAATTTCCCATACCACATTATACCAGTGATTGATGGTTAGCCCTTTGGCATCTTTCCATCCTCTTGCTATTAGTAATTTAGCAGCTTGTAATAGAAATCTTATTAGGTTCTTGTATAATAAATTTTTATTATCTCTTTGAAAAATGTTTAATATTGCTAATTCTGGAGTTTTAGTTATCTCTGTCCCTACAATTTTAGATATTTCTTTGAAAACTATTGTCCAGAAGCGGGATACTTGCTTACAGGACCACCACATATGTTTGTGTGATCCGATTTCTCCACAGGCTCTCCAGCATAGGGGAGAGTAGTTTTTATTAATATGAGATATTTTGTGAGGAGTCCAGTGCCATTTCTGTATTATTTTCAGTGAGAGTTCTTTGAATTTTGTTGAAATCGCTTTAAATGGGAATTCATCCCATATATTTTCCCATTCTTCATCTTCTATTTGCATTCCCCATTCTCTTTCCCATTTTCTTTTAAGAGGAAGGCTATTTCCCATGTCTGTTTTTATCAGAAGTGCATATAAATCTGACATTAATCCTTTTTCCTGATCTGTAAAAGTTAATAATATCTTTTCAAATTGTGTCAGATCTCTGGTGCCTTGTTTTTTCACATTCTCTAGTCTAATGAATGAGCTTATTTGGTACCATTGTAACCAAGTAATTGCTGTATTTCGTAATGTGTTTCTCCATGTGTCTCTTGGTAGTGGTTGTGAGTTATTATATAAGTCTCGTAATATCAATAGGTTATTATTTTTCAGTGATTCTCTAGATATCTGTATGTCTTTAACTGGAAAATTTGGGTGTGCATAGAGTGGTATTAATGGTGAAATTCCTGGCATCAGTGTCTCCTTTCTTCGTTAGATGGAAAGCTTTTTAATCTCAGCAGGCTGAAAGCAAAAAGTAAGGTAATTACAACCTCCATTGTGGAACTTCAGTATGCTGATGATAATGTGGTCTCCGCACATTCAGAGGATGATCTCCAAACTATCCTAAATGCTTTTGCAGAAGCATACGGAAAACTTGGTCTCTCACTTAACATCAAAAAAACCAAAGTGCTTCATCAGCAAGTGCAAGCTAACCCTTTGGTGATGCCATCTATCCAGCTTGGCGGGACAATACTGGAAAATGTAGATCATTTTCTCTATCTTGGCAGCTATCTTTCTGTTACAGCTAACATCGACAGTGAAATCCAGCATTGTCTGAGCTCCGCAAGTGCTGCGTTTTCTCGAATGAAACATAGAGTGTTCGAGGATCGGGATATTTGTAAGAAGACCAAAACATTGGTTTATGAAGCCATTGTATTACCAACTTTATTGTATGCCTGCGAAACATGGACTATCTATAAACGTCACCTCCAACTCCTTGAAAGATTTCATCAACGTTGCCTCCAGAAAATCCTGCGAATTACTTGGGAAGATAGGCGAACAAATGTCAGTGTACTGGAAGAAGCAAAGACTACTAGCATTGAAAAAATGATCCTTCAACGCCAACTTCAGTGGGCCGGTCATGTTGTTCGAATGCCTGACTGCCGTCTCCCAAAGCAGTTACTTTATTCCCAACTCAAGGATGGAAAGCGGAATATCGGTGGTCAATATAAGAGGTTTAAAGATGTTCTTAAGGCTAATTTTAAAAAATGCAATATAAACATCAAAAACTGGGAAGCTCTGGCCCATGAACGATCTAACTGGAGGTTGGCCTTTCACAAAAGTTCTATGGACTTTGAAGAAGCTCGAGTGCAAGGTGAAAGGGAGAAACGTGCTAAGCGAAAAGCACGTCAAATAAATCCTTTACAGGACCATCTTCCATCTGGTAACCTGTGTCCTCACTGTGGGAAGCTGTGTGGATCTAGAATTGGCCTCCACAGTCACTTACGGACCCATCACTAGAGTCTACACAATTTTCTTTAGAATTTTCCTCCTTTTAAAATCTCTTTTGTAAATTTTCTTTTTTTTATCCTGGAAGACAATCTTACTCGGTCACGAGTGATCGCCTGACTGACTGACTGGTGTAGTGGTTAGAGTGTTGAACTGGGACTCGGAAGATCTGGGTTCTAGTCCCCACTGGGCCATGGAGCTCACTGGGTGACTTTGGGCCAGTCACTGACTCTCAGCCTAACCTACCTCACAGGGTTGTTGTGAATATAAAATGGAGAGGAGGAGGATCATGTAAGCCGCCTTGGGTTCCTTGCAGGAAGAAAAAAGGCGGGATATAAATACAAGAAATAAATACATAAATAAATGGCAGAAAATAATTTACTGAGGAGCAGTAATGCTCTGAAATAAGTGGTTTCATGTTTACATCATCCTCTGGAAAAGAGGAGGATGATACGCATTGACAGCCATTGTCACCACAGATAGATATTTGCCATCCCCCCCCCCCCCCATTGGAATCTAGTCTGGAGTGCTCTGAATACCATCCAAGGTTTAGATGTGGGCTACAAAAATCCAAGCCTGAACAGAGAAGATGGACAACTTTAAAATGCTGGATGTATTTCTTTAGTAGCAGTGCTAGTTGCATGACTGTATCCTATGTAAATCTCCAGCAGTATAACATTAAGGGCACTGGGTGTAAGAACAATGTGACTCTGAAAATGGAAATCTCCAAAATAATAATGACTGCTGAGAACTAGAGTAAACTCTTTTTATACTGAACCCGTTTATGCAAACTCAATGCATGTTGTATTACTTGTAGGCTTTGGGGTGTCATTCCTACCACAGTTAAGCGCATGAAACTCCTATTTGAAATCAATACCAGCAGTGCCAGTTTTCATGTCATTAGACTGCTACTTTAGTTATTGTGCCACCTTAGTTATTGTCATCTAGATACTATTTGCCTAAATGGTGAGCTATCTTAGGGGCAAACTAGATGGGCAGTACTTTTTTGTGTTTAAACATGTAACTCATCTAATCATATAGAAAAGTGGTTTGGGTTTGATTTTAAAAGCAAAGAGTTTGCAGGGGTGAAGGGAACTGAGCCCCCCTTCCTCCTGTGGCTGGCCACCCTCAAGCCCCTCTCCCTAAATGCTTTTCTCGGATCCAGGATAATGTCTGATATCAGATGGGATAAAAGTGCCTAAAGAGTGGGTCATGGATTGGGGACGATGATGATTCTGTGCTTCTCAACTCCACATCCCTTTTTTCTTTTTTTAATTGGATCCATACCCCCTTTCTATGTACTTGTGCGGCAGTTCCTTGTTTAAGCACACAGTATTGCTACCATCACATCTAGTTTGGCCCTTACGTAAACTTGTACAAAGCAAGTAGAGCATACTGATGTACCAACGTGGCTAGTATGTCAAGTCACAAGCCTGGTTTATTTTCTATAACAACCACTCCCTTTCTCTCCTAATTTACTTACAGGGTTGTTGTTTTCTCTCTCTCTCTCTTTTATATTGTAGTCTGTAGCCGAATCAGGAGAGGTGCATGTTTGGCAATTGGATGATGGTGCTTTTATCAGCAAACTAAGTTTACACACCTTGGTATGCACAAATAGAATTTGAGTTTTTAATTAATGAAATGTATTATTATCTCTCTCTTTATATATGCCATCAATATGATTGACCCAACAAAGAACTAGAATAAACACATACCATTTTGAGACACACAAATATTATATCAGGTAAGAAAATTCACCAGTAGGATTTTGGGCAGAGGAAAATAAGCAGTCCATTATTTTTTTTTTGTGGAAAATTGAGCCTGTAGGCAATGAGAAATATAAAATATAATAAGGGTTTATATTTATGGACTCATTGTTTGCTGTTTTACATTGCATGGTTTTAACCTTCCCTAAAGAAGTTTCTTAGGCAAATGTGTTAAGATTAAAATAAAATAAAAGAGAATAAAATAAAGTAAAATAAAATAAAATGTAGTGATGGATGAATGTACCCCAACAGAAATTATAGTTCACTCATCAAATTACGAATTTCTCCATTCAGTCTTGGACTAAAGTTCTCCATTAGTCCGAGATCTCGTTGTGTATATATGAATTGTTGCATATGTGCTTCAACAAAGTATATCTTGAGTATTGTAGTATGGCATCATGCTATGCGTCATGATACCATGCATCACTATATTAAGTGCTTTCCTCTGATTGGCTGTTTTCACATGCCCTGCTGTTTACCATACAGTTGGTATGGAGCCACTACATCCCGTGCGAGTGGCTGTGGCATGAGTAGGAGCTGCAGAAGAGGCACTTCCATTTCCCAAAGCCCAGATCTCCTCCTCCCCTACCAGCCATCCCAAGCTGCACTGTTCCCCTCCCCACCTCCGCCTCTTTGAATTCCCTTTGTAGTACCCCTCACAGTGTCACCCATCAGCACCCAGGTCAAAAGTAAAATTTTACTTACCAAACAAGAAAAAAATGTCTGTCTGATACTAGAGAAAAATGGCCTTGGTTGACTAGCTGGATCTAGAAAGGAAACAAAGCCATGAGTGACAATGAAATGTTGAACAAGGAGTGGAGTAACTTACATGGTTATTTCTTCAAATGTGATTGGTTTGTTGAAGGATTTCACATCCAAACTTTTACACAGTACACACACTTGATCTTAGCCGAAAGGTCAAGAACCGATTTTACACTGATTGGCTTGGCAAACTACGGGCATGAACATTGCAAACTAGACATTTATACTTCCTTCAGAAAGTAAAGGTTAAAACCAACCAGTATCAGGACATGTGGAGAAATGGCAGAGTTTAGATACTGTAGTCATACAGACTGCTCAGGCACTCATATTCAATCTCAAGTTGAATAACAACAATACTGAAGTTAGTTAGATAATCATCTAAGCTCAGTACATATAGGAGCATGACGAACATAATACATTCTCCCAACAAACCACCCAATTTTGAGTTTAGGGGAATGAAGACCTTGTCAATGCATTCCTAATAAAAAGTAGACATCCTTAATAAAACAGAAGGCATCTGTCCCGGGTGAGAACCCAGGCACCCACCCAGGGGCTGGGTATTCACCCAGGGGCTGGGTATCCACCCACTGGCATGTCAGAAGGCCTCCCTAATTAAAAAAAATATTGTGCCAAGAATAGCCTAATAATGATTCATGCAAGATTAGGAGGATTCTTCTGAAAAGTTATACTTGAGAAAATGAGATTACTTATCATCCTAGAAGCTTTTTATATATGATGTTATCATGGAGAAATTCAATGTCATTTGTTCCTTCCCTAGGTCACTGCAATGGCCTGTAGCCACTCCTCTCATTGTCTCGCAGTGGGTACTAAAAAGGGACAAGTGTACTTCGTAGATCTTACTGATGTTGACTGTCCTAGGGTGGTTCACCGGGTTCTCCTTTCTGAGGTTCCTGTGCAATTTTTGCAGTAAGTAGGTAAAGACAGCATAGCAGAGAAGAGTGTCTGATCCTGACCACAAGAGGAGGCCCACTCATGAGGGTAGCTCAGGCTAGAGTTTCAGGATCCTGGATACCTCCAAGGAGATAACTTGCAGAAAATGGAGGTCTGGAGTGCAGGACCCTTTATTCTTCTTGGGCCAAACTTCCCCTTCCAGGCTCCTCCCCCTTCCTGAAAAGTGGAGAACATTAAATGGATAGTTCTCTGGCTGGAGCCCAGAACTCTGTCACCTCTCACTCAGGTCCCACCTTGGGTATTGCCTTCGCTAGCTACCAGACACTGGGTAGTGTCTGGTCCCTGGTGTAAAGGAGGGTAGTACTCCAGAAGAATCTAGCCCTGGGGATGCTGCCTTTTGAGTTTTCCAGTTCAGGGGTCAATGGCTCAAGGGGCTCCTGACTAACTGGCTGCAACTCAGGTTCAGTGTAAAGGCCCAGGGCTAGGCAGCACTTATCCGACTTTCACCAGTTGTCTTCCTAATCTAGCTAGTTCCTCACTGTGTCACAGTGCTGGGTGCAGGGTTGGGCATCAGCTAGTAGCTTAAACAAAACTATGTTTCAAGCTGGAACCTCTCCGGGAGACCAAGTTTATTGAGTGCATGTATTGGAGGTTGGGTCCCAAGGGCAGTCTGGGGATTCTGCTCGTGTACCGTCCACCCCGCTGCATGACAGACTTCCTGGCCGAGGTGCTGGAGGTGGTCTCTGATGTGCGTGTGTTGTCCCCCAGGCTATTGGTGCTGGGGGACTTCAACGTGCATTTGGGGGCTGCCCTAACGGGGGCACCTCGGGACTTCATGGAGACCATGGCTTCCTGGGAGCTGCACCCTGTATTAACTGGACCTACCCATGTAGCCGGTCATGCACTGGACTTGGTTTTTGTTTCTGGAGAGGGGGGAAATGATCTGGAAATCGGGGGTATATCCACCCCCCCCTTGTCATGGTCAGATCACTATCTGGTGGGGTTGGATTTCTCGGTGCTACAACCCCTCTGCAGGGGTGAGGGACCTATTAGGATGGTCTGCCCCAGGCGTCTTATGGATACGGATGGATTCCTGAACGCGCTTGGGGAATTGGAGCACACAAACGGTAGCTCGGTCGAGACCCTGGTGGACGATTGGAATGCTGCAATCACCAGGGCATTAGACCGAGTTGCCCCGAAGCACCCTCTTCACCTAAACAGAGCTCGCACGGCGCCATGGTTCACTCCTTCGCTGCAAGCTCTGAAACAAGAGGTGAGAAGGCTAGAGCGCCGATGGCGTAATTCCTGCTCCGAAGATGATTGAACACGGGTTAGAGCTGCATCTTCAGCCTACCGGGTGGCGGTGGAGGCAGCAAAAAAGAGGCTGTTCCAAGTGGTCCGGAGTCTGGTCGGTCGGTCCGGTCGCTCCGGACCCACTGGAACAGTCTAAAGCCTCCTGTGAGGCTTTAGCGAAGCACTTCGCAGATAAAATCGATCGGATTAGGAGTGGGATATTGTGCGTCGTGGACACAGGGAGTGAGCAGGAGGAGGCCAATGGCAGACCAGTTTTGTGGGATTGGTTCCGGCTTCTTCCTTCTGATGAAGTGGACAAGGTGCTTTCATTTGTGAGGCCGACCACCTGCTTGCTTGATCCTTGCCCGTCCTGGCTCATCATGAGCTGTAGGGAGAGACTGGGTGAGGGGATCAAGGCGGTGGTGAATGCCTCCCTCAAGGAGGGAGTGATGCCATCAGCCCTCAAGGAGGCAGTAATAAGACCGCTTCTAAAGAAGCCCTCCTTGGATCCCCAGGATTTAAACAACTTTCGCCCAGTCTCCAATTTACCATTTCTGGGCAAGGTGATCGAGCAGGTGGTGGGTGCTCAGTTGAAGGCACACTTGGATGAAGCCGATTATTTAGATCCGTGCTAGTCGGGCTTCAGGTCTGGACATGGGACGGAGACGGCCTTGGTCGCCTTGGTGGATGATATGAGGAGGGCTTTGGATAGGGGCGAATGCTCCTTTCTAGTCCTCCCCGATCTCTCAGCGGCTTTTGATACCGTTGACCACGGTATCCTCCTGGACCGCCTGGAGGGCTTGGGCTTGGGAGGCACTGTATTGCAGTGGTTCCGGTCCTTCCTCTCTGGAAGGTATCAGAGGGTAGTTCTCGGGGAGGAGGCTTCGGACCCTCGGCTGCTCACTTGTGGAGTGCCGCAGGGTTCCATCCTCTCCCCGATGTTATTCAACATCTACTTCAAGCTGCTGGGAGCTATTATCAGGAGGTTTGGGGTGCAGTGTCATCAGTATGCGGATGACACGCAGCTCTACCTCTGTTTCAAGTCCTCACCGAGGTTGGCCGTTGAGACCCTGTCCAAGTGCCTGGAGTCAGTGGCTGGCTGGATGGGAAGGAACATGCTGAAACTGAACCCCGACAAGACCGAGGTACTTCTGGTGGGGGACAAGGGGAGGTTAGGGGATGTTGACCTGGTGCTGAATGGGGTACATCTACCCCTGAAGGACCAGGTCCGCAGCTTGGGGATCATTCTAGACTCCCAGCTGTCCATGGAGGCTCAGGTGGCAGCTGTGAGCCGGGCGGCGCTGTATCAACTCCATCTGATACGGCAGCTGCGCCCCTACCTTCCTAATCACCTGCTCCCATCAGTGGTTCATGCCTTGGTCTCCTCTCGCCTAGACTACTGTAATGCGCTCTACATGGGGTTACCCTTGAAGACGGTTCGGAAGCTACAGAACGCGGTGGCTCGCCTGGTTAAAGGCAGCCGCCGGCAGGATCACATCATGCCAGTGCTGAAGGAGTTGCACTGGCTACCAGTTGCTTGCCGAGCCGAATTCAAGGTATTGGTTTTGACCTTTAAAACCCTATACGGCTCTGGTCTAGTCTGTCTCAAGGACTGCAACACCAATTGGGCCGCTCAACAAGATCTGCCACGGATGGCCTTCTCCTTGTCCCTTCAGCCAGAGCAGCTAGACTGGTGGGGACGAGGAAGAGGGCCTTTTCTGTGGCGGCCCCCATACTGTGGAACTCTCTCCCGAGTGACCTCCGCCATGCCCCCTCTCTGCTGAGCTTCCGTCGCTCATTAAAAACCTGGTTGTTCAGGTGGGAATATGGGGTGGGTTAAGATTTTAAATTTTTTATATTGTTTTAAATGTATTTTATTGTTTTTATTCTGTGTACATCGCCCAGGGTGGCCGGTTGCCGGCCAGATGGGTGATAAATAAATATAATTAATAAATAATAAATAATAATAACCCTCTTCATTCCACATTGTGTGAGCAGATTATAGATTTCATAGATCATAGAGTTGGAAGGAGCCTACAAGGCTATCGAGTCCAACCCCCTGCTCAATGCAGGAAACTAGAGGATGGGTCTCCCATCTAAGTAATAACCAGGCTTGACCCTGCTTAGCTTTCCACGCTCAGACAAGCTGAGCCAGCGTAAGCCACAGGCCTGTATTAATACATACTAGATGTATTCATGTCTATTATGATGCCGAGGAGAGGAGTAATAAGAGTTGCACCCCGAACATCAGTGAAATTCAGCATACCGTATATATGTATAGATGTTCAACTGCAAAGTAATGCTAAGCTGAAAAGTTTGTCCAAACTTTCCCTAAGCACATAGCCATTTCTGGGATAAATTATCTAAGTTCAAAACTTTCACACTGCCTTGTAAATAATTGGGATCAATGTTGGGCATTAAGGGCTATATCAGTTGCCATGTTTCAAGTCAAAAATTGTACAGTACTTGCATTTTAATGTACTGCCTTTCTCTTCTTTTTTCTCAAGCTATGAAAAAAGTGGTCAGTTTCTCATAACATCAACTACAGATGGAAATATCTTTATTTTAAATGCTATGCCCTCAACATTTTTTGAAGTCCTTGGATGTGTAGGTAATATATACACATTTGCAGATATTTATTTCCTGTATATGCCAGTTGTAATTGTTAACAAATATGATTAAGATTTTATGAATTAAGGAGAATTAACTTTCAAGGAGAATTAACTTTCAAGGAGAATTAACTTTCTCCTTGAAAGAGAGTATCATCTGGTTTGCATACCACCTTCATTTATAGGCATTTTTTTTAGCCTGTTAATTTTTGCTGATGCCCTGAGAATCCTTGCTTTGGTTCCTTTAAACATAATGGTGTGTGTAGCTTTTATAGCTGCAGCAGAAAATCTGGAGTCAGTGTGGCAGAAAGCAGAGAAAATAATGTTTCTAAATAACTTCTATGTTCAGGATTTTTAAGACTGGCTCATTATTTGATCATTTTGGATTAACTACTACTGTATCCTAGTATTGAGCATGTTTATTCAGAATTTTTGGAAACCATGCCTAATTTTCTACATAACACCTTTTTACAGCAAACACATATGTTGCATAACAAAGTACAGATGACTGAGGTTGTCCTCAGTTAGGACCAGGATGCTGTATCTCTGTGTTATGTATATGTATGTCTGTGCTTTTTTGTTTGTTTGTTTGTTTACATAGAAGTTATACCATACACACACAAACACACAGAGATGGTTTGCAGACTACAGGTTGCCCACTTGTGTTCTGGGGCATTGTTTAAGGGCATACAATGTGGCCACCTTGCTGATTCTAAGCAACTAAAGGAGGAACCCCATGTACACCTCCTTTAGTTCCATCATGGAATAAAGGCAGAATATAAATGTACTAAATTAATAGTTTGGCCTTTGCCAAATATTAAAATATTATACACTAATAGAAGAAGACATATTGGTTTGATGTTGTATCTGATTTGAAATGTTGACTTGTTTTCATTTTAGCACTGAGCAGTGAGATTGTTGACCTAACTTCACTCTATGATGTAGAGAAGGATTCATCTGAAGTAATTGCACTCCTTTGTCCGCCAGAGATCAAAAGGGCAAGAGTGGAGATATTTAATCTTCCTCCAAAGATTGTTTTGGGTAAAAATGAAATCATGTATGAAATCATGCTATTGTTATGTCCTACACTAAACGTTTTTGAAAATCATACTATACTAATAGAAAAACCAATTATCTGAGTGTGGATCCTTATGTCACCAAAATACCACCATCTATGCACAAGAGGGGGGTATTAGTAGAAACCCCAAGGTTTGCAGTATTACAAAAGTATATTTGTAATTCAAATATACACAAGAATATTTAGGGGAAGAAACTTGAAAGGCGGTGGGGGAGGGGACCAAAACAGTTCAGTGAGGGGACTAAGCATGCTCAGTGAACATAGAATGCTGAACAACTGTTGGGATATGGTGGGGACAAAAAAGTAGGGGAATAGGAATGGAATGGAGTATGCTGAAAAAGGGCACGACTGGCTGGCCGTTTGAACAGAATCTTGAACAGGAACACTCTACACTGCAATGTTTTACTGCAGGTCCCAGTTGTCTACTTCTAATAGACCTGGAAGTAACTTTTCTCTGTAACTTTTCCTTCTACTGATTTCTTTTTTCCAATCTGCAGAGAATGAGGAGTGTATCACAGAAAGAGGGATGTTGAAGGACAGTGTCATTCGGAAGCATACATATGACTTAGAATACCCTCTAACATCTCTGGCCATGAGGAAGGACAGCACAGTGTTTGGCTATGCTAGCCAGGCACCTTTCATCTGTAAATATCGTCTTTCCTCAAAGGTATTTTGTTGGTTTTTGGCTGTTCCACTCTGTGCTGCACCTGCCTTACAAAGTAGGCTAGCAGCAGATGGTTCTAACTATTCAGTAGAAACTGTCCCCACCCGCTCCTACTTAACCCCCCTTAGCTAAGCAGCAATCAGGGTAGACTATTCAAAGGTAGGTAAACAGCCAGCCAAAACCCTGGTCTCAACTGGCAGGAGCTTGGCCTATCCTAACCACCATCCATAGTTCACTTGACAATGTGCAACTAAGCACACTAGGCATAGTAGGGAGAGAGAGAAAAACCCTCTCTCCTGGGTTTGGTCAGAAATCAAAATTCCAGTTCCAAATTTAAAATATATATATATATTTATTTTTAAATATAACAATTGGGAGTATGGTGTGGCTGTGATTTAACAAGAACAAAAAAAAAACTTCAAAAAGATTGCAGTGCAATAACACATTTCATATTTCATCTAGCTTGATCCTTAGTTTACTTTTACAGATAAGCAAAACCTCCTTCTGAAATTAATTAAGGTCCTTCAACAGATTACATACCTTGTGTAGCCGACACTTCATGTGCCACAGTACACAAACCTTAACATTATGATAGATAGCCTTCCTGAATCTAGCGTGCAAATATTCTGGAATAACTGGATTGATTTCCCAGATGTCCAAAAATTACCATCACTGATGCATACCAGGACCTGACAGTCTCAGGACCTGCTGGAGGTGAGGATACTGGGAGGACTCTATTTACAAAGCTGAAGGGCTGCAGTGGGCACTATTGTGCCTGCGCAGTACATCTAGGAAAGGAAACCTGGAAATCATGAGAACTTCATCAGGAAAGCAAGGCTGTGGAGTCCTGGGCCGCAGCTACTACTTCTGTTTTACATTTAGCAATGGGCTGTATGAAACACAGAAGTGACATAGTCTTTGCCAACAGGGCTTACAGTAGGAGGGGCTGTAAAAGCTGAAAGAAGTGGACAGGGCTTGCAAGATAAAGGAGTATCAAATATGGGGTGAATAGAATTAACAAGGATCAGACAGGTCAGAAAAGCTGAGGTTGTCACTCACGATTTAGGAAACAGTTGTGCAGAAATGGGATTTGAAGAGAGATTTCTCTTGCCCTGAACACACGCAGCTGGGGGTGGGGAGAATTTTGCGGGGGGGGGGGGATGAGAGAGAGACAGCACACCTGATCTCTTTAAACCAATGCAGGCATTAGGGGGCGGGGCGGGGCGGCCGCTGCCGCTATTAGGCCCAGCGGCCCCTGCCGCTATTAGGCCCAGCGGCCCCGCCCTCAGCCTCTTTTGCCTTCCACAGCTCCCTCCCTCCCCCCTTGTATTATAGTGTGGGCTCCTCTGGTCGCTCGTTAGGGGGCCGAGTAGGAATTTTGGCTCATTGCCCCAATTGGCCTTAGAGGGCAGTGTGCGTGATTTGCCTACTCCACACTGTGGCAGGGCCAGGGTGTTTTCTCTTTGTTCTTTGACAATTCGGTTGTTCAATTCGGTCACATTTGGTGTGTAAGTGCAGGTTTAGGTAATGGATACGGTTCGGTGAGCATCCATTGACACCTTTTAGGTGACTGGTGACTATAATCTGAGGCTCCTCGTTGCCAAGTCCTGCGACTCAGTCTGTGGGAGATAAAGACCGTCTTTGAGGCCTTCTTTCCTCACCTGCTTGTTGTCGTGCGACTCCCGAGTGGAGGTGACACTAGGAAGACCTCCCAGCACCATGTTGGTGTAAAACTGGGCGGCAGTGAAATGCAGCACCACCCCGCAGTTTTGGATGCGTCACCCAATGAGCAGTAGTACTGGCCAATGGGCCGGCCTAATTTGACCCGCACTTCATCCCTTCGCAGGTCTTTGATTATCAATAAAATGTGACCCAATTTTACCCCCACATTTGTGTCTCGGCTCTTTATTTCCCCCTTTACACACACAATTGAACAAGAGGGTAGAGGAGGTTCATAATTGCGGAGAGGATAGGCTGTTCCATTCATAGGGGGCAGCATAGTAAATGGGGATGTAAGTAGGAAGACAAGAGGGCTGACTCTGCCTGGAGACAATAGAATGTCCAACCCTCTGTTTTGTTTTGGTTTTGTTTAATTATTTGACATGAGCATCCTTGAATACTACTGCCATTATATCTGCTATGTGGCATTACCTGTTTGGTTCACAGATATCCTGGAAAGACCAGCCAGTCACTGTTGCAGAGAAGAAGATACCAAGCAAACAATTTGGACAGGCTTTCCTGCGCTTGTCACCTCATGGCAAGTGGTTAGCTTCAGCTGCAGAGAGTGGGCTATTATTTATCCATGATGCTTCAAGTATGGTAATTGTCAGCGTGTAGTTCCCATTCAACCTATGCTCATCAGAGCTGTCTGACAAATTTCATAGGTGTTTAAGAGAACTGTTTGTTTATTTATTTGATTTATACCCTTTTACCAAAAAATAAATAAATATGGCACTCAAGGCAGCTTACAAAAACAATTTAAAATAGATTAAAACAATAAAACATATTTAAATACAGGCTTTGGTAATGCCCTCTCGCCTCTCTTCAGTTCGACAGGTGCCAACTTTACAAGTATTTCAGTGCCAGCTCAAGACTTATTTGCCCAGGCATTTTAAAGTTGGTTTATAGTTTTAGTCTCCTCTGCTCTTTTGCTGCTCTCATTTGTTTTTATGATGTTGTATTCTTGTGTATTGTATTTTTAGCATGATTAGTTTTATTCATGCCTTGTACACTGCCCTGATATCTTTGGTGAGGAGCGGTCTGGAAATAATTTTAATAGATAAATACATATTCAGACTGGTACTGAAACCTACAGGGCACAGTTGACCCAAGGAATTTAGTCTGCCTAAACTGCTGAAAATCAGAGTGTTTGTGGCACATGAGCTGTGGCACTGGAAACTGGGTTCTGGAGGCTCTGCTTCAAGACCTCCATCCCCCATCTTACATGGACTGGTACAGATTACTTAATCACTGTTAAGATATTGAAAGCTGGTCATGGGATTATGTCCTCTGTCTCCCAGCCCTTCCTTTGTGACGCAGGAATTCATGCTAACCTTATCTATGGTTAAAGGTTATGGCTGGGTTGGGACAACATGACAACCCACCCTTGTTTGTTACCGTAGGTGGGTTGTCGTGTCGTCTGAACAGGGTCCACCTCACACATAGCAGCTTGTTTTGTTCTAAGAAGCAGTGCTTTTTTTCTGGAGAAAAGGGTACCGGAACTCTTGGCTTACATTTCCTCGGGAGTAGATGGCGATTAAATTGTAATGCAATTAATAGAAGAAAAGGTGCTGGAACTCAGTTCCGGTGAGTTCCACCAGAAAAAAAGCCCTGCTAAGAAGACATTCTGAGAACCTCTGGCTTGTTCTAGGGTTGTGGTCACCCATGGTGGCTTGTCATGTCGTCCAAACCCAGGAAAGCAGTTTTAGCATTGGTAGCAGTTTTAGCACGGGTACCCTAGCGACAGGCTGCATTGCTCAAGACTCCTTTTACCGGTGCCATTCTGCTTCCTTTCTCCAACATGACCTCACTGCTCCATTTCTCAGCGCCTCTTTTTTTGCCTGTTTTGCTCAAGTGGCAGCTGTGCCACTTGAGCAAAACACCGTCACCTTGAAGGAGTCTGTACTTCTCCCGAGTTTAGCCTTATCTGACTTACTGGTCTCCTCCTGCCACCTCACACTCTCAGCAACTTTGCAGAAACACTCATTAAAATAAAGCTGTCACCTTTTCACTGAAATTATGTGGGGAGTACTTTTTCAATACAGTTTCTAATGTAACGTGTCCAGTATTTTAAGTTTGAATTAAGACACAAAGGGGCAGCAATCCCCCCCCCGCCCCACCTATGGACTCCTCCTCCCTTCTCATGTAAATGAGATCCCGGAGCCACCTATTACTACTCCCTCCCGATGTCCTTGATTTGCAGAGCAGAGAAGTAGAGCGCTTCCCTGGCGGGGAAAGAGAGGGTGAGTCTTGAGACGGGGGCGGGGCTTGGGTACATCAGTTTTATTTCTGATGCAGCTTTTTTGAGGTATCGATCTGGCCGAGCAGGATCTTGCTGGGAAGTGGGTGCTGTTTGCGAAAAACAGCCCCTTCCCGGCAAAAGATCCCTCGTGCCTTTGCTTTCGATGAGTGGTTTGCCTTCCGTGAGTCGTCCATTGAAAGCAACGTGGGGGGGGGGGGGAGAAGGGATGTCCAGCCTCATCTGGGCAATGGCGACGGGGCTGCCCACTACCCCTTTGCAGAAGGCCATCCCCCGCACATTGCCCTAGCCGAGGCTGGAAATCGTCGTCCCCGTCTCCCCGCGGAAGGCGAGCTGACCACTGAAAGCAAAGGAGCGAGGGATCTTTTGCTGGGAGGGGGCTGTTTTCGCAAACAGCAACCCCTTCCTGGCAAGATCCTTCTCTTCTGCTGTTCTCCCCCTTTGTTCTCAATGGGGGAGCAACTTTTGCCCTTTGTTCCCGGCCGTCTGGGAGCTCGGGAAAGGGTAAAAGTGCACCCCATCCCCTTTATAAAGGGAAACAAAGTTTAAAAGGAAATTGAGCCGAACTGAAATTTAAAGGGACAGCCATGGTGAGCCAAAATCAGGGAACCTGGGGACTGTCAGGTGTCTCAGATCAAGCTGGGGTGGGTGGGAGAGAAGTCAAGCGTTTATCGGTTGCGGAAGAAGGGTGAGTGGGGAAAGAGGAGGCTCGGGTACATCAATTTTATTAGTGATACAGCTTTCTTGAGGTATCATTCTGGCAGAAGGCATGTTGGAAAAGTTTCCATCTTGAGCCATCAAAGTTCAGTCACGCCCAGAGCACGTGCAAAGGCTGCTGATGTGGGAAGAGAGCAAAAGATAGTGGGATGGTGATTTCTGCGCAAGGGCCCCTGGGATACTAGCCTGAGGCGGGAAGTATGAATCACTGTGGGCTATTAGTAGGGTGGGTTGTTGTGTCTTCCGAACAAGGTCTGTTCCGAACAATGAAAACATACAATGTAGTTAAAAGGTTTAAAACTGAATTTAAAAGTGAAGTTTAAAATGACCATACTAAAAGTTAATAAAACTAAGCCTACAGGTGACAACAATTACCACCCACCCACCCTCCCATGTGCTATTCTGAACAGTTAAATATTGAATGCCTTGGCATAGAGGAAAGTCTTAACCTAGCACAGAAAAGATAGTAAGGTTGACGTCAGGTGGACCCCAGTGGGGAGCTTATTCCATAATTGGGGGGCTGCCACTGAGAAGGCCCTCCACCTTGTTGCCACCAACTGAGCCTCCCTTGGAGGTGGCAGTTGGAGGAGGGCCCCAGATGTTGAATGTAGTGTCCGGGTAGATTGCAGTTAAGAGAGGTGTTCCATCAGGTATTGTGGTCCTAAGCCATGTAGGGCTTTATAGGTTAGAACCAACACCTTGAATTCAGCTGGGAAGCATATTGGCAGCCAGCGCAAATGGGCCAGAACTAGTGTAATATGCTTGGACCTTCTGGTCCCCATAATAAGTCTGGCTACCGCATTTTTCACAAGCTGCAGTTTTTCACAAGCTGCAGCTGACTGTTTCTGAACAGTCTTCAAAGGCAGCCCCACATAGAGTGCATTGCAGTAGTCTAGTTTAGAGCTTGCCATAGTGTAGTTTACTGATACCAGGCTATCCCTGTCCAGATAGGGGCGTAGCTGGGCCACCAGCCAGAGCTGGTAGAAGGCGCTCCTTGCCACTGAGGCCACTTCAGCCTCAAGTGACAAAGATGGCTCCAGGAGCACCCCCAAGCTACAAACCTCCTTCAAGGGGAGTGCAACCCCATCCCGAACAGGTTGAACACCCTCCATCCAGTTAGAGGAACCATCCAGTAACAGTCTTGTCTGGACTGAGCATCAGTTTGTTAGCCTTCATCTAGTCCATTGTTGCAGTCAGGCACCGATTCAGCACATCCACAGCCTCACTTGCTGTAGATGAAATGGAGAAACAGAGCTGTGTGTCATCAGCATACTGATGGCAACGCACTCCAAAACTCCGGATGATCCCACTCAGCGGTTTCATGTAGATATTAAATAGCATGGGGGATAAGACTGACCCCTGAGGAACCCCATACTGGAGAGTCCACGGGGCCGAGCAGTATTCCCCAAGCACCACCTTCTGGAGCCGGCCATCCGAGTAGAAGTGGAACCACTGCAATGCAGTAACCCCCACTCCCAACTGAGACAGCCGCCCCAGAAGGATACCATGGTCGATGGTATCGAAAGCCGCCAAGAAATCCAGGCGTATCAACAGGGTCATACTCCCCCTGTCTTTCTCCCAACACAGGTCATCATACAGGGCGACCAAAACTGTTTCCGTGCCAAAACCACACCAGCTTACGCTATTGGCGTAGAGCTAGGGGTTGCTTACACTATTGCTATGTCAGTTGCATAAGGGAAGCGGCAAAATTGAATACTTCCCTATGTTTGCAGGCTCTTCACTACAGTTCCCCACTCTAGTCTTTCTTTTCTCCAGAATGAGTATCCTGGTCAGCAGGTAAAAGTAGTATTTTTTCTCTTCTCTCTCAGGATGTTCTGGCTCGAGAGTACTGCCATTCATATAATGGACGGGGAATCAGATCGCTGGCATTCTCATTGGATGGGCAACTTATGCTTGTCAATGGTTCGCAAGATGGAGCACTTGTCTGTCTAAAATGGAAGTATGTATGAGTTCAAGAATATGAATGGTGTAAAACAGACAGACTTTCAGCAATCCTGTTAGACTATTATTTTACGATTCCACAGCAATGTAAACATTTTTATTTGTCTCTATATGCACTGTCCTCCATTGCCAAGTTGCAGGATCATTAACTTCAAACAATGTTGAGGTTTTTAATTTTAAATGCTACAATCTCATTACTATCTGTAGAAATTGGTATTCACTGCCACAAAATACATAGAATGTGGGATGCTTCAGGAGATGGGGGGGGGGATGCAGATTCTGTTTGTGTGATGCCAGCTTCCCTACAAGGGAGGAAGAAAAAGAATCAAATTGCCCAAAGATAAAATCTTTGGAAAATGTTGAGATTCTATCAATGATTTTATCTACTTCTTTTGCATCAGTCAAAAAAGAACACCTAATGTAATTGACATGGGCTACAAGCCTACAATCCTTATGTCTGAGTAAAACACTCATAGAATTGGGCTGAAAAGAATGTGAACAATCTACTAAGGACAAGCAGTATAATCTCACCAATTTTCTCCTCTCTCACCCCCCCCCCCCACTTGCAGGAAGCTCGGAGAGCGCAAAACAAAGGACGCAGTTGACTTTGGGATGTTTCTTCTTAACATGCTTAACAACTATCTTTTCCGTGAAAACGCATTTCTAAAATCCATGCCAGAGTGGACGATGACATCAAAACCCACATATGAATTACCCTTTGAGAGTTCTTCCCAGGTCTTACACTCCTTAAATGTATCAAGATGTGCAGCAAAAATGTATTGGATAGAGGAGAGTTGGGAAATAGAACTAGAACAGTAATTTCTTGTAAAGGATATATATTTTATTCTTACAGTTTTTGTTGAGAGGTGGGGCTTTTTCATTTTTGGGATAAAACTGTGATGACGCTGGGCATGGTACTGGCAACTTTAATGCTATATAGATCTGTGATGTATATGTGTGAAAATACATGAAAGAGTGACAGTGCATATGGGTCAGTAGGACAAGTGTGGGGAAATGATGAATGCTATGGATAAAGTGATGTGGTGTGATAAAAAATTAAGAAACAAATGTTAAATGCCATTACAATGTAAATTAAATATATAAACAGCTATAAATAAATACTGAAAAATATTTCGGTGACAAATAATTGTACTGCAGGAGAAGACCATGGAAATCAGGTTCAGTCTTAAATATTTTTTCAGATGAGGTTCCATAAGGCATCAACTATTGAAATGACAGATCAAGATGAATACTACCTTCTGACCCAAGCAAAATCTGATGAAATTTCATGGTTAGAACAGAAAGCAGAGAAGGTATTTTCAGTTCTGCAGTAAAGGCTTAATGGTAACTGGTCATACTGTCACGCTGCCCTGTGAAAAAGCCTATTTTTAAAGGCAAACCAGTATCAAAATCTTGTAGAAACTGATAAGAAATGAAAGCCAAGCAACTTCAGCTGTATTTGTACCAGTGTCCCTTTTTTCATTGTGTTTGACCTTTCTGTGGCCCAGTTCAGTTGTCACATTCCGTGTCCAATAAACCATGTTGCTCATTTGGAAAAGAGCAACAAGTTTGAGTGTTCCCGAAACAAACATGAAACACTGTGTTTGTTTCGTGTTTATTGGACACCACAACATCTTTTTAATAAGGGTTTGCCTAAGTCAGCTAACTGTTGGAGGTGTAATACTGTGAATGCTTTGTTTACCCATATGTTTTGGAAGTGCCCAGTAGTTGCTTCTTTTTGGGTAGAGGTCATAGTACAGATAAATCTAGTATTGGAATGTTCTTTTATATTTACCGATGCACACGTTCTTTTAAATTATATACCTGCTGTATGGAATTTATCACAAGGACAACGCATGTGGCTTTTCCGCGCCCTCTTGACAGCCAAAATTGTGTTTTTTGTTGTTGTTCATTTTTTTGGTATAATTCACATTTTAAAAACTAATTAAAAAATTTAAAATTAAGTTTGAGCATTCCCATACCTAGCTTCATAGAAGACTTTTTGAGTTAGTTTTTGGTAACATCTGAACTAGCAAACATGGTTTGGTCCAAGTTTGCAGTCCTGCTTTGCAGGGAGCTCTCAAGCAATAGTTTTCCAGCTTAGTTGTCACAGCAAACTATGGTTTAACAAACCAGGAAGTTTTCTTCTGAAGCAGGGCATGCTAGAGGGAGGACGAAAGCGAAGCCAGAGTGCTCAAGTTCATTGCTAGTTCCCAGTCCAACAAATCTTGGTTTGTTGGACCAGGAATGTGATATCTAAACCAGTAAATTCATTTGCCGCTCCCTGGAAGTTTGCATTAGTCCAGAAATAGCACAAGATTACATGCGTGTCAAGGTTAGGACACTTGAAAGTCGATCTGCTGGTTGGGAGGGTCCCATCCTGCTGCTTGTCACAGAATCTGTTCTAGTTAATCTCACTGCTAAGGGAAAGAAAGCAGCCAACAGATTGGTTTTTTTCACTGAAACTACAGCTAGCTGGGTTTTCACATTATAATCCCCATCCGAGTTTTCCTGTGCTTTGCTTTGTATACCTAAGATTGTATTGTTAATTATTTTTCTGTTCCACTCCTCTTATTCCTTTCTACCATTTGTCTCTCTGTTACACTCCAGGCTATCAAGGATGAGACTAGCAAGTTTGCTGATCAGAGAAAGGAAGTAAAAAGTGGAATTAGAGTGCTTCGTAAAAAGGTTTGTGTGGACAAATTGCCAGAATACTTCCAGAGGCACTGTTAAGGCATTGCCCTTCAGCTTTTCCAAAGTCATTGGGACATTATGATAACACTGCCCACTTTGTTGTGGCTTTTAAACATTCCTTTAAATCTATTGTTCTCTCGGGGGCCCTTACCCACAGGCATGGGGAACATCTGGTCTGTGGGCCTAATCCAGCCTATGGAAGTTCCCTTTCCAGCCCGCAGAGGCTTGGGCTTGCTCCATGTGATCCTCCCCAAGCCCTGTCCTCTAGAAGGGGAGGAGGAGGACCCACCACTGTTATCTCCAATCTGTGATTGGAGATAAAGTGGGGATTCCTCTGCACATTGCTTCTCCTCCCAATTGCTGGGGAATCCCTGCTTTATGTCTGATCACAAAGTGAAATAACAGCCAGGGTTCCCTTACTTAGTGACCACTGTGCATGCCAACTGGGATGGTAAATGATACGCTAAGTGCTTCCCCAACCAAGGCGCCTTGTGGAGGATCTGCGGAGGCTTTGATGCATGTGTGCTTTCCCTGGTCATGATGAGACCCCACATGGATGGGCACTGATGTGAATGACCAACCATGTGGGCAAAAAACATCATCAGGTTAAAAAAAAAAGTCAAG
Source organism: Shinisaurus crocodilurus (assembly GCA_021292165.1). Lineage (NCBI taxonomy): Eukaryota > Metazoa > Chordata > Lepidosauria > Squamata > Shinisauridae > Shinisaurus > Shinisaurus crocodilurus. Next base: position 69,979,490 of record CM037878.1, on the reverse strand, counting down.
TTGCAGCAAACCCAAAACAGCTCGCAGTGGCAGTGGGGAGGGGGAGGAGGCTTTGCCAGGCCAGCTGCCCCAAAGTGCCGCTTTGGCACTTCTGGGATGGTTGGCAATGGCGGTCACCTGCTAGCCTCTTCGCAAGAGCAGCAAAGGGTTTTTTCCGCTCTTGCCAAGCGGCTCACTTGTAGTCGGGGTTGACCCACGATGGGTCGTGTCATCTGGATTTGGATGACATGACAACCCATCATGGGTCAAACAGACCCTACCACAAGCCACGGCTTGTCAGGGTGGCTTATAAGCCAAAAATAAGCCACCCTGACAAACCAGTCCTGGGTTCACACCACACGATAACCTACCGTGGCATATAAGCCACAATGGATTGTCGTGTTGTGTGAACCCAGTCTCATTGTTTGAAAAGGCCCATATTGAAGCTCCTATCTTGACCCCAAAAAATTGCCTTTCAGTACTTGTGTAGTTTTAAACCATTTAATAAAACCGTTATTTAATGTAATGCAACCTATGAATTCTTTTAACTTGGGGTTCTTTTTGAATGGTGGTCAGGGAAATTGACCAAAGTTGGTCAGGGAAAGTCAGGGAAATGGAAAATGAAATTTTAGTGGCAACCCTATTATGGCTGCCATGGGGCCACCACTTGCGCCCTTAGTAGAGATAAGATAATGACACTGGTGTATCTTTAAAAAGTTATTCTCAAAAGAGATTGTAACATGCACCAATGAGATCATGGGAGCCTTATAGTTGGATTTCCAAACCGTAAGTGAGACCAGAGCCAAATACCAGGGTGTTTTGCTCTGGCAGGGCCCACTGCCTTAGTTCCAGTACATACTGGAAACAATGTAATACTATAAGTCCCTGAGGACATAAGAGGCAGTAAATATTGTAGATCCCAAACAAACAAACAAAAAAAGATTGATCTCTTTATTAGAACGTTGGGAACCATTTTCTATTGTAAATATGTAAATTGGAGGAACATACTCATTATCTCACTCAGGGTATCTGCACCAATGTAAATCTACAGGGCAGGATCAGGAGGATCCTAATCCTGATGATCAAGTGCAAATCAAGTGTGTTTTATAGGCTCTGGTTGCAGAATTTGCATGAAGGCTGTTGTGATTGCTCTTCTGACATCTACAGGGGGACAGGAGCAGTGCCTATATCATTCTTGACTTCAGAAGTACAATATACCTTCTGTAGCTTCACAAGTAGGTTGGTATTTGCTATAATAAATACATGATGATGCAAGTTCCCAAATACTCAGGGGCATATGTTGGATGCACTGCAGCATTCTGTTTGGCTGTGGCATTTATTGATTTATTTTTATTCCTGGTACGTCCTGGTGCATGTGCAGTACATCAATCTTAGAGATTTCATAGATCATAGAGTTGGAAGGAGCCTACAAGGCTATCGAGTCCAACCCCCTGCTCAATGCAGGAAACTAGAGGAGGGGTCTCCCATCCAAGTAATAACCAGGCCTGACCCCGCTTAGCTTTCCACGCTCAGACAAGCTGAGCCAGCGTGAGCCACAGGCCTGTATGTTGTTGTACTCCACCTCCCATCAGCCCCAGCCAGCATGGGCAGTAGCCAGGGATGATGGGAGCTGCAGTCTGAAAACATCTGGAGAATTGCAGGTTTCCCACTGCTGTTTTGCATGCATATACATGCCTCCCTCACTGATCTTTTCTCTCTCATTAAAAAAAATATAGATTCAGGAAATGATGTTTGAAAATTCAATGGCACCTAAAAACGAGAAATTGGACCAACAAGAATTCAACCTGGACATAGAAGAACAGGAGAAACAGCAAATGCATAGTGAAGTAGAAGTGGAAAGGGTATGGTCAACTTGTCAGGAGATGGTTTAACTTCATAGCTGTGGAAAAGAGGGTAACATTGGTTAGAGGAGGGGTAGGCAACCGTTTGGGGCTTGCAGGCACATTTGACATTCTGAAAAAGTATCTTGGGTACCACCATAAATTGCCATGAGAGGGGAAATGTTGGGAGCGCCCCCTTCTCTAAGATTTTTAACCTATTTGCCACCCTCTTTCTGGATTTTCATATTTCTTTTCCCCACCCCCCTCCCAAGCCATTTTTCTGCAGGGCACCCTTTCCCCCAATTTTATTAAAGTCAACGGAGCAATCTCGCTCCATTGTCTTTAATAGAGGTAGAGAAAAGCTTGGCAATCGTGGGTGCACTTGGGGGGCACCAGTACAGTCACAGGCTCCATGTTGCCAACCCCTGGGGTAGAGGATAAGGAACTAGAACACAGGAAGATTAAAGACTGGCAGAAGCTTTTAAATTATTACTTTGGGTCATTTGCAAAGTGTAAAGTAATAGCACTAGAAAATTCCTCTTTGTGATGAGTAGCATGAGGCTGAGTATGTTTTTTAAAAAATCAGCATAGAAACATTGAAGAACACAGATGTGGTGAAAACATGTGGCATTGAATCCAAAGTCACGCAAACGTAAATCCACTGGTGAAACAAGACTTTCTCATCCTCTCCTCCCCATTGCAGCTGTTGTGTCTCTCTCTCACTCTCTCCAGGCAGAACGTCAAGCACAGCTCATGGGTTTCTTTGTAAAGTTTTATTAAGCAAAAGCAGGGCAACTCAGGTGGTTGCAGAAAAGTGTTACACAAAAGTAAAGAAAGTGATTCAAGACCCTTTATCCGCTCACTGGGAGGTCAGGAATGTTAAACAGTTGATTCCGCACTGAGGTGTTTCGCGCTTCCTCACCCTCAAGCTAGAGAATCGACTCTGCCCCTAAGGCGGGTCAAAAGTCTTGTTAGCCAACCAAGCCAAGCGACAAAGAGACATCAGCTGTTCTTGCCTACAGTTACAGAGGCTGGTTTCCACCCCCCTTCCCTTGGGAATTCTTCCGCCCCTCCTCTTCCCCCTCCCCATCTGTTCCAGAGTCCATTACCACGGAATCTGACCAGTGTTGGTTTGGAGTTAGGGAATCAGAACTGGAGGGGCTAGGAGAACTAGCCCCGACATCATTCCCCTGCATGCCCATCAAATCTGCTCCAGAGTGTCCCCCAGCCCTCCAGAGCAGATTTGGGGGGAGGCAGGAGGGAGCGGAAATCTGTACCATCAGCAGTCTCCCTTCTGCTGGCAGAACAACACCATTGGATCCAACCCTGACCTTTGAAGTTGCTTCCAACTCTATGATACTGTACCAACAAGTGACTAAGGTGATTATGGCTCTTGCTCCAAAAATTTCCGGAATCTGAAATGAGGAAATCCAAATGCTCCTACTTAAACTATTTTTAATTAAGGAAAATGATGACTATTTGCATAAATTACAGATTCCTGGTTATGTATATTTTTGTATAATGACATGTATAGAACGGATTAGGGTGGTAGTAGTGGCAAGGAGATGCAGGAGTTACACGTAAAAGTGATGTAGCCTTGGTGTTTGGGGCAAGGGACTGGACATTTGAGAAAGTGAATGCTGAAAAGGTTCCCAAGCTGGTGTTGCTTTAGTGTTTCTTGCCTCCTGTAGCATCTGCCTGAGCCTTCAAAGGCTCAGACTACCAGTGGATTCTAGTCTCCTAGTGGGTGACAATTGTCAGATTCTAATGTGACACCCTAGGGTTGTCATATGCAATCAACATTCAGAGCCTATTTCAAAGTTGTTTTTCTGAAATAACCCCTTTTGACATTAACCAGGACTTTGAGGATGTTTCAGCCGTACCCCTTGCTGGGGATTTTCTCTATGAAGTTGTGAATTCCACCCACCAGAAATTATATCCCTAGCATTACTTATAATCATTTATCTTGAGACAAAATAGATTTACCCTTTGAATGTTTAAACTAATCAGGACTTGGAATGGGTTCAGGAGTTGGTATCCCAGGAAACCAGCCATGTATATGTGCCCTTGTTGCAGACATTGGCATTTTGTGGTGGAATACTTCAACTAATACAATTCAGCTGCAACCTCTCTGCAACTGTACAATCTTTAGCAGCCTTCCCCAGCCTGGTGCCCTCCGGATGTGTTAGGCTACAACTCCCAGCAACACAGAATGCTGGGAGTTGTAGTCTAGCACATCTGGAGGGCACCAGGTTGGGGAAGTCTGATCTATAGGAACAAGTTTAGAAGGAACATTGCTCTGTAAGTCATATTTCTAAGATTTTTACTACATTATATTGATGGTGTATACAGAGTTACACATCTGAGGGCTTCTCTGTGTGAGGCTTTTAACCTGCCGCTTTCCCAAGGCTTCTGCTTCTGGGTTCTTTGCGGGATTAAGATCGGCTCCTTTACACATGTTTTTTTCCCCCTGGGGGCATTCTTTCTCTGCCTTTCTATATGTTCCATTACACAACCACAAGGTGACACTGCAGTATAGCAGAATTGCGAAAATACATGAGCTTCTCATAATGTGATTTCCAGATAATAGCATACTTTCCTCAATCTAAAAAAAGCCATGGAAATGCTTGGAAAGCATGGGAGAGGCCCTGGAGGGTGACAACATTGTGTAAAGCATTGCGAACTACTGTGAGTGAGGAATCATGAGCTCACAATAACTGCCCCATGTAATGCCACTGAGATTAAAGAAGTGAGAGATATGAAATTCCCCAACTGGAATTTTGTATACCCAAACTTCCACTCCTGTGAAATGATATGGTTTTAATACTTACAATAATGCTTACAATAATTTAGAAAGGTTATGAGGTTTAAGGTTTTCAGATTAGCACTATCTAATATCTGTACAGATATTAGATTGTCATAGATTTCATAGATTTCATAGATCATAGAGTTGGAAGGAGCCTACAAGGCTATCGAGTCCAACCCCCTGCTCAATGCAGGAAACTAGACATGAGGCATTTATTGTGCACTCATGTTCCCTCACTGAAGGAAGTTTGCAGGGCCTTTTCATGACGTTGTCATCCTCCAGGGCCTCTCCCGTGTTTTCCAGCCATTTCCCCAGATTTTTTTAGAGTGAGGAAAGTGCAGTATTACATTTCAAACTGGAATAAAAGCCTCATGTATTATTGCAATTCCGCTATACAACAGCTATACCATAGCACCACCTTGTGGTTGGTTAACAGAATATCTAGAAAGTCAGAGAAATACAATCCCTGGGAAAAAATGCTGTGTAAAGGATGCACCTTGCCTCCCGCAATGAAAACAGAAGAAGAAGCCTCAGTAAAGCCACAGGATAAACACCTCCTGTAGAGAAGCCCCTACTATCCTCTGAGATTTTACTGACTAGATGCTAACATGCTTTCTCAATTCCTAAGCTTTTTTTGAGCTGTAAAGGGACTCTACTCTGCTGATCTCACTAACGTGAGATAGGAAGAATAATATTCAACAATATATCCTCTCCTAGCATCTTATTCAAGTCCCAATAGACACTATACCGGGGGGGGGGGGGGCTCAAACTTGGTACTGGCTCTACTGCCTTGTGTGCAAATTGAATTAGGGACAGAGGGCTGGTATGCTTCTTGTAACCTATGAGGTTCTTGTAACCTTCTTGTAACCTTCTTGTAACCATTGTAATTCATAACATGTTATGAATTACAATGAAAAGAAGTATCTTTTGCCTCATTTGTTTTCTTTCTTATGGAAAAGGTAAGGAAGGATATAGATATGGAAAATCTAGCCAATTGCTATTTACGTGAAATCATCAAACAGGAATGCTGGGGTGCCATGTCTGTTAAAGGGCGTTCAGTTAAGGTAGGTTCTTTTACTTTTACTTTCACACCTTTCTTCTGTTGTAACTAAAGTAATCAAGTAATAACTAAGTAAAGTAGTTAAGAGCGCAATCCTATGGGAATGCCCGTAACTCGCTAAACTTGGAGGATTACGGGCATTCTATGTAGAGCGAGAGGAGCGTGCAGGCAAAGGTCGCCTCCATGCTCCTCCCGCTCTGCAAAACAGCTAGATGGCCAATTTCAGCTGCGGTGCTTCAGAGGGGGAGGGAAGGATGCTGAGGTGCCACCAGGATACGTTTTATCTTGGCAGCACCAGCCTCCTCCCGGCCCCCTCGAACGGCCTCTAAACCCCTTCTCCAAGGTTGCTTTTGCGTCCTCAGAGAAGAAGCCAGCATGATTCTTTCTGCACCAGCTGTAAGGGTGTGTGTGTGATCCAAGTGCAGATCCCCAGCTCTGAGGTCAGAAAAATTTTCCAAACTTGGAGCTGGGAGTCCGAATAATCCTATTGCCATCTAGACGCTGTCTAGGGGCCATAGGATTGCTCTGTAAGTCCAGGAAAACATTCTCATGTCACAAACCTGACCCTAGATCTCCGTAATACAGGAGTCCCAAGATTGATTTTATGATGTGTGAGCTAAGCAAACATATGTGGGATTTTGTTGCAGTCTGAATGGCTGCAGAACTCCTCCTGCAAATTATTGTTGAAGCAATGTACAGTTTTCTTACCTTCAGCAAAATTTTGGCACAGTCTAATGTTCTATATCAGCTATATTTAGTAAGCACACAATGATAACACTTTTAAGTCTTACTGATGTCAACAGGAATTTAAAGCATTTGGAAGTCAATAGGGCTTCTAAATACTATTATTCTTTGCTTACTTAAATATAGGTAATCTAGAAGAACAATGATGAGTGATGTTGCAATGAAAACCTTTAGATTTTTCGCTCATTAACAGCACAATTCAATACATGTCTACTGAAAAGTAAGTCCCATCAATTTCAGTGGGGCTTGCTCCCATGTAGGTGTGTATAGGGTTGCAGCCTAAATTATGCATTGTGGGGAGGGGATGTTTATTTGGTGTTCATTATTTGTTCTAATTGCAAAGCAATTGCATGCATAATTAGGGAATGTATGGAAAATATTTTTTGAGAATTCATAATTTGACTCATTAATTGCATCAAGTCAATCATAATGACTTAAAATTTCATCTATTTTGTCCAAGACACAGTCAGACAGAACTAAGCAAATGCCTCAAAAGGGAGATTTGTAAGGGTTTAGGGAACTATGGGCATTCCTAGGAAAGCTCCAGAGCCTTGGTGGAAAAGGAGCTCTCAATCCCTTAGCTTGTCTGATGAACCTAGAGGATGTATCCCAGTCCAAACAGTGTATAGCAAAATCTTATTCATGCATTTGCTATTCAGTCTCTCACTAGCCTCTATTTTCTTGATCTTTTTAGCTTATAGTTAGGCTATATGATTTTCTCCAACAAGCCTCAGTGTAAATTGCAAGTTAGATGCTTTTACTAGTTTTACATTCTAAACAGTAAAAGAACTTCTGAGGGAAATGAATGAGCTTTAAAAGCTTTACATATGAGCATTATGAGCTAGGGAAATTTTATATTTTGAACCAGGTAATTGGGAAGCTTTTGCAACATTGGTAGTGCTCTGTGGGGGAAGAGCAGGGGTTAGGTATCCCCTTGAACACTTATTTGTAAGGTTGTGGCCATGTAGATTTCTCCATATTAGGAGACTTATAGATTTCATAGATCATAGAGTTGGAAGGAGCCTACCAGGCTATCGAGTCCAACCCCCTGCTGAATGCAGGAAACTAGAGGAGGGGTCTCCCATCCAAGTAATAACCAGGCTTGACCCTGCTTAGCTTTCCACACTCAGACAAGCTGAGCCAGCATAAGCCACAGGCCTGTCTTGGACCATTAGAAATCCTAATTTTCTTCTATATCAGCAGAACCTGTGCTTCAGATCATTTGTGTACATTTTGGATGGAGTAAATAGAGTTTGCATAATTCACTGGAAGCCTGCCCAACCCTATTGAAATTAATGAAATAGCACAAGGCTGCTGTGGGTGCTTTTTCATCTCAATGAAATCAGTGCTAGAACATTCCCAGTGGGTCGTACCCATTCAGTCAACTTTTCAGAGTGAAGTTCCTGCAGACCTCTGTATTACTTATTGTTGTTATTTCATGTTATTCTTAGGGTTGAATCCAGACTAAGTTAGTTGAATGTAATTCCCATTGAAATCAATGGGACTTGACTTAGTTATGACTAATTTTTCACTTTGATTTCAGTGGAACCAAAGTTCAACTAATGTAGTCTGGATCCAACCCTTAGAAATAAAGGCACACACCGAGTCCTGTAGCACCTTGAATTTTTGTATTTCTTTATCAGACTTTTATCCCACCTATTATCTAAAAAGGTTAATGAGAGCTCGCAATATGTAAAAGAATAAAACTAACAAATTTATTGTGGCATAAAGCTTTTGTGGACCAGAGTCCACTTTGCCAGACGCATGAAGTATATCTGATGAACTGCGCTTTAGGGCGCAATCCTATGGCCATCTGACCTTGCCTGTGGGGCCATAGGAGAAGTCAGACTCCTCACTGTGACCTCGGAAATCCCTTCCAAGGTCACAGCAGGCAGTCCAGCCATGGAGCACCCTCCCCCCACCTCGCAGCCAGCACGATTCTTTCCGCGCCAGCTGGGAACCAAAGCCAGAAGACTGCCTTCAGCTCTGGAGTGGGGAGGGCATTCCCAGGGGTGGCAAGGGGAGGAGCAAGGCACCACCAGCTTCCAAGGAATCCAGGCAGTCCCTCGCAAGGAGGGGTAAAACATTTAGACAGCCAAAATCAGTTATCTAAATATTTTTGAGGGCAAGGGGAGCTTAGGGCAATCCTATCCGCCGTGTTCCTCCTGCCCTCAATTGGATGCCCGTAATCCTCCAATCAAAAAGAAGATCCACCAGCAAAAATAACAAATATGGCTTTATGGGGAAAGCCATCCATATAAATGTTGAACATTAGTTTGAAATAAGCCAAATGAGATATACCTCACCTGCAGAATCTTTTTTCCTTCTGAAGACCTTCCACTCACCTTGTGAAGTTCAGAATTTCCCCCTTAAAGAACAGAGTCCAGAAGAGCAGCGCATGTTGGAGAGAGTTCTGTATTTAAAGAAGATTGAGTCAGCAGATCTGAAGGTGGAATCTTCCTTTCCCTTTCAAAAAAATTGTTTCTTTCTTAGATTGAACAAAGTCAGACTGTTCATTTAAAACCTCAAGCCTCATAATTTTGAATCTAGTTCATAGAACTATTCCATTGTTTTCATTTTTATCCTGATCAGCTAAAGGCATGTTTAGACAGAACATAGTCCTACAATTTTCAGCATTCCCCAGCCAGCAGTGCTGACAGGGGAACGCTGGGAGCTGTAGGACTTTTTTCTGTCTAAACATGCATAGGATTGCACCCTAAATGCATCAACCATAGGTCATAGCAATGCAGATAGAAAAGACCTGCAAAATATAAACAGCAGTACATATTCATGTTATAATACTCCGCCCCCTAGTGAACACATATAATAATAGAGAAATCAATATCTTCATGAGCTGATAATTTTATCAATTCTTCCTGACACTTGCTGCTGTCTTGATTATTAAATAAACTGCTTTTCTCAGAATTTAGCCCCTTGAATCCCTGTCTTACTGATCCAAGAGGGGTACAACAGCAGTTATGGGTTAGCAACACTTTTAAAACAGAATTTGGCAGTTTTTATATAGTTTTATGAGTTTCACTCTATTCTTGCATACAACCTGAAGGGAAAATATCAAGCACCAAGGTCAAAATAGGTGCAACATTATTCATGTAAGTACTAATTACATGAATGCTTAAAAATAAATAGTGCTTGCATGGCCCTAATCTGGATCTATGGCATGGGGAAAGGGAATTTTAATGATAAGAACACAAGAGCCCTGCTGAATTAGACCAAAGGCTTATTTAGTCCAGCCTTCTGTTCACACAGTGGCCAACCAGCTGCCCCAAGTAGAAGCCCACAAGTAGGACATGAGTGCAATCGCACCCCCCTGGTCATGTTACCCACCAACTGGTATACAAAGGCCTCTGATACTGGAAATATAACCATCATGACCATTGATAGCCTTATCCTCCATGAATCTGCCTAATCCCCTTTTAAAGCTGTTCAAGTTGGTGGCCATCACTATATTTTGTGGTAGCAAATTGCATAGTTTAACTGTGTGCTGTGTGAAAAAGTACTTCCTTTTATCTGTTCTGAATCTTCCATCATTCTGCTTCATGGCATGACCCCAGTTTCTATTTATGAGATGACTCTGGGTTCTTTCTCCACACCATGCAGAATCGGGTACACCTCTATCATGTCTCCCCATGCTTGCCTTTTCTCCCCCCCCCCCCCTTTCAATTGTTATTTGCATGGGAGCTTCCTTCTGATTGCAAATAGCAGATGAGGGAAAAGGGATCTGAATCAGAACCATTAGGGGAGGGGTTAAAGCCTCACCCCTATACCATGGTCCCAATCTGGATTCCCCCTCCCACACACCTGCTATTTACTTAAAAAAAAAAAAAAAAAAACTTGTCCTGCAATTAGCAACTGTGTGAATAATATCATGTTTGTTTTGGTCCTAAGACACAACAAACTACCAGGAATTCAGTAGCCATCTCAGAATTGCTCTTCATATAGCCTTCCCTATACTTCTACTGCTTTTCCCATACCCAAACTCTGTCAAACAATCCTAAATTCTACCACAAAATCCTTTAACAAACACCTGTAACCTGAGACATGCATCAGATGAAGTAAGCTCCTCTAATAAAAACCTTTATTTCAATAAATTAGTAATTGTTTAAAGTGGTAGAGGACCAACTTGAGTTATATAAAGCAATCAAATGTTCATAAATTGTAAAAAAAGAAGTACCGTGTATCCTCCTTTCTCCCATAGAACTCAAAATCAGACCTATACACACTTAGCTTCAACAAGATTGCTGAGCCATGTGCCTTCAGACCTTTCCCTCATGTTTCATAATATACCCTTCTTGCAGAATATGGAGCGGGGTGGATTTACTTCCAAATTTGGAATTGTTTCATGCAGAATTCACAAATATTTACACCATCTGTATCAGGGGTGGGCAACTTGTTTGCCTCCAGATGTTGTTGGACTGGAACTCCCATCATCTTTCACCATTGGCTATTCTGGCTAGGGCTAATGATAGTTGCAGTCCAACAACATCTAGAGGGCTACAAGTTGCCCATCCCTGATCTATATGATTCTGGCATCATGTGCACTAGTGTTGCAACCTGCTGTGCTGTTTTATATATAGAAACTTAAAAGTCAAGAATTGTATATATAAAAAATATAACCATAAAATATAATAAAATAGATTAAATTTTATAATGTAATGTAAACAATTTCCAGAAATATTTTTTTTAAAAATTATTATATATATAAAACATGTATAAGACAGAAACAATTAGACCTGTAGAATACAACGTCTTTGGGGCTGAAGATGATGATAATGTCCTTTCAGAGGACCTCTCTCTCTAGATGGAGTATTATTAGTACCAAAGTTTTTTTGTTTGATACTTCCAGAGAAGTGTCCTCACAGCCTGTAAGCTTTCTTTACTCTGTATCTCTCCAATTCAGGCAGTGCTCAGGAGCTTGGTAGATGAAACCAACCTTGAATTGGAGAGATACAGAGCATTAGCTTGTATACTGACTTAAGTGAAAACTACAGGGCCACTGAAGAAGGCCTTTGGGCCGAAACGCGTTTGGCTTCTATACAAGAGTAAAGAAAGCTTACAGGCTGTGAGGACACTTCTCTGGAAGTATCAAACAAAAAAACTTTGGTACTAATAATACTCCATCTAGAGAGAGAGGTCCTCTGAAAGGACATTATCATCATCTTCAGCCCTAAAGACGTTGTATTCTACAGGTCTAATTGTTTCTGTCTTATACATGTTTTATATATATAATAATTTTTTAAAAAAATATTTCTGGAAATTGTTTACATTACATTATAAAATTTAATCTATTTTATTATATTTTATGGTTATATTTTTTATATATACAATTCTTGACTTTTAAGTTTCTATGCTTTGTTTTCTGTCAGGATTTTAAACACAGTCCCTTGTTGTATGTTTCTGTTTTATATATATCCAGCTTCGAAAGAAGATTGTTGAATTTGAGTCTCAACCTTCAGCTGTTAAAGAGGAAGGGGAGAAAACAGAAGAAGAAGAAGAAAAATTCGATGCTCTGGTGGGGAGCCTGAGTTCACAGTATGGTGGAGAGACATCCGTTTTATACCACCAACTGGAACTACACACACGGGAGGAAAAGATCTGTCAGATTATATTGCTACGGGTATCTTTTTAATAAGTGTTTCTTATTTCATTAACAATAGCCACAGCTGTTCTTCTTCTAGGCATTATCTGTAAGACATTATACCTTTGAAGAAAAAAATGTGATGTTTTTTGTTGTTGAAAAGCCTGATCCACCCTGGTGTTTTACTAAATTGGTACTTTGCCTTGCAGGCACCCCTGCCCTGATTTAGTTTGATTTAGGGCCAGACTAGACAGGATAAGGCAGCCATGTTTGTTTATTTGTGTGCCTACCCCATTCACACATAAAGCAAGAAATGTAGGAGAGGTATCATTTTGATGATGAAAGGTGGGTGTGAGTGAGGGGAGCTTACTTCACCGTGCTCTTTTGCTTCAGGCACCCACCCCACCCCCGGCTCATTTCTTGTTATTAGAGCTGGGACGCTTCCACATTAGGGCCCTTTAGTGTTTCTGAGGCACTGCTCTTGCATGATCTGCTGGAAGCGGAATTGTAATTATGGTTCTGCATGACGCTTTATATAGCATTATATCCCCATTGCAATTCTTCAGTGCTCTGTCCCCATGGCAAAGACAAAAGGGGGGGGGGTATTACTGGCAGCAGATTGCAGCCTTAAAGTGAGATCCTGTGTTTACTCAAAAGTACATTCCATTTGGTGCAATAGGGCTTACTCCCTGGAAAGTATACTTAGGAATGCAGTTTCTCCTAGCCAACAGCACTGAAATCCAAATCAAATGTTTGGCTTAATGTATAAACATGATGTAAGGTGCTCAGTCAGAGCCTAATGAAAGGACATGGCAGGATAGGGAGAGAGATAAAAATTGAAATGAAATTCAACACGAATTTAAAGGGGTTGGTCTGCCTAGAAAAGATCCCCAGGATCTAAATCTTAAAGAGTCTGCCCAGTCTCTCTTCTCATCCTTTCAGAGCACAGCTCCCACAGCAAGAATGCAAGACCACTTTCATCTTGAGGGCCAAATTCCATTTTGATTAAGATTTCGGGGACCTTATTCCGGTGGTTGGCAGTCCAAAGGCAAAAGGGATAGGGTCAAAAGTATCAGCTTATTTTAGCTTAAAGTTCTTACTGCCAGTAACTAAGCCTTAGGAGAGACGTTTCAACCTTTTAGAATGGGGGTGGGTGGGTGCCACACAAAAGCTGGGAAACTACCAAATAACCAGCAGTTGGAGGCAAGGGACATGGTCATCTGAGGAACCCCGGAGGGCCAAGATGGGACCCATTTGGTCCCTCGGCCTGAGGTTCTGCACCCCTAACCTACATAAACACTTGGCAGAATGATCATCTCCAATCTACAAAGGGACAGCAGCTGCAGCAACATGTGCAGCTGAATTCCTTCCTTTTGTGGTACTGGACTTTGCTCATCTTTTAATTTTATGTTTGTACTGTAACTGCACTGTTGTGCAACAGGAATTGAGATTTTTTTAAAAAAACAACAACCCTATAGCACTAAGCCTGTTTAAAGGTAATGGATCTGGGGGTGGGGGTGGGTGGGAATGGGAGCTTTGGTCTATCAGTCACTGCTCTTCCAACTGCAGCAGTGCCGCCTTCCCCCACTTACTCTGGAGACTGGAGAAGGACAGAAGGATGTGACTGGGGCTAAACTGTTTAGAGTTCCAGAGGGAGGGGGAGCTGGGACTCGACCCTGCTACAGCACTGAGTTGTGGACAAGCCTGCAAAGCACTGCTTTTCACTCTTCTCTGTGGCTCAGTACAAGCCAGATTCCCCTCACACTTCTCCAAACTCCATAAAAAGTGTCTGAATGAAGGATAGCAATTTCACCAATTTGAGAGAAATGGGCTAGTATGAAAGTAACCCTGGATTGGAAGAGAAGTACCTGCAGTGGCAGATTGAAGCGAGAGAAGCTGGGGGGCGGGGTTCAGCCCCCCTTGCCAGACACACCATACTGCAGCCTTCCCCAACCAGGTGCCTTCCAGGTTGAGGAAGGCTGCCATACTGAGTAATGGGGCGGGAGAGGGCAGGGCCCCACTTTGGTACAAGGGCTGGAGAAGATCATCTTGCAGGTCTGTAATTTCTAAGATTCTGTGCATTATTGTGGTATTCAGTAAATATGAAAGCCCTTGCTAGCGAATATTAATTAATGTCAGATTTATATGTGAATGCATTATGCTGCAGATGTTAACTAAATACTGCCATTCTATTAGGATAGAATGTTATTTTTGTATTTGTTCCAGAGTTTAACACAAAACTGACATTCTTTGTTGGACCAACTTCTGCTGGAACGAGTACAAGGAGTACAAGGTTTAAAACTCCTCTTTAAGCAGAATGAGGAAACTGAAAGGTGCTTTCGGGCTTATCTAGTAGGGCTGTCCGATATGGCAGAAACAATGTTGAGTTTGCATTCAAGGAATTAGTCACTTGGGTTCAATATAGGTTTGTCCAAAAAGCACTTGGTTTGCCTGGGCTGAAAATAACCCATAAGTATGGACTCAGTTGGTAGCATACTAGTTACCTATATAGCTCAGCTGTTACAATGGAAGTTTCTACTCTGTGAAACTTTCCTTCTCCTTCTAAATGATGGTTACTAGCACAAGCAATGAAAACAGTCTCTAGAAACAGGTGGTCAGAGCTGCTCTCAGTTATCATGGGGGCTACTCCATGAGCATCATCATGTGGTTTAGGATTTTATCATATGCCATCTGCAGTATTCCCATCTTTTTACCTGCTATTTCAGGACATCATTTATAATGTGAAGAATGCTTTTAATAAGGAGTTTGACTCAGTCACCCGGATGAAAGAGATGGAAATTGCACGTGTGAAGGAGAGGAACATGAGGATCTCGGAGATCTTGCACCAGCTGGAGCTCCAGGAGGAGATATGGGTGCCAACTCTTACAGATAACGAGAAACCAGATCGAGCACTGACAGTTCTAGAATCAGAGGTTAAGTATCTGATGTTATTCTATACCAATCATCTTAAGTATACAGTTAAGAAAAAAGACAGGAAAAAGATGGTATCAAATTTAGGGACATATGCATACAACAGGTATTTTAGAATGTGCTAGTTTGCAAAATGCCTTTGAAAAGATATTCTGTGGCCATAAGTAATACCAGCAGCCATGACCAAAAGGAGGAGAAGAATAGATTTAGACATGCACCTCCCACACTGAAGTCATAGTCTTGTGTGTATGATTCACTTCCAGCCATTACAAATATGAAAAATAACAGTACTATGCAAGTAAGGCACATGTGTGAATCCACCTTCAGATAAGGGCTACAGTTGAGTAGTGTACATGGGGTTTCCTAGTGGTGTCTTATCCAAGTATTGAACAGTAATCTATAATGTGACCTTACAATCAATTATGTAATCTATAATGTGTAGGCTGACCATATGTACCGTTTTAAAAGAGACTGTCCCGTTTTTTTCATATTTCCCAACTGTCCCTTCTTTTTAATAAAAATGTCAATTTTGTCCCGTTTTTAATACACTATATATAGTTTTTTTATTTTTTGTAAAAAAACTGAACGTGGCTTGTTTATTTCCCAGGTGAGATTGGGAAAGACTCCTGTGTAAACCCCTGGAGAGCCACTGCCAGTCAGTGTGTAGGCAAGAATGAGCTAGATCAAGCGTGGGGAACCTATGACCCTCCAGATCTTGTTGGACTTGGACTACTGTGAAGGATTGAGGCCTACCCAGGCTTGAGTTAGGTTGAAGCCTGAAGGCCCAAATATCTCCTGATGGGAGGGGCCATTTGTGAGTTTCATTTCCCCTAATTTCATTCCCCAGTTTTAGGTCACATGTTTGTAGCCTCCTAGTTATGTGGGAGGGTATATAAAGACAGTGGGTGGTGGGGAACTTCAGTGTGAGAGAGGGAGTGAGAGAGGAAGCTGGAGAGAGACAGAGGAGAGAGGAATTGGAGAGTGGGAGGCAGGAAAGCTTCAAGAACAGGAGAAGCTGAGATTGAAAACTGCAGAACAGCCAGAGCCAGAGTCTCTACCAAGGCCTACAGGTGAAAGTGTAGCTGGGTACCTGGGTTAGAGGAAACTGCGGTATTATTACTTTTATTTCTATTATACATGCTTTTTGAAGTCTAACAGCTCTATTTGTGTAAATACCCTAAGTTAATGTGAATTTACCATACTAAGTTCAGCAAAGTAAACAGTTATTGTTAAACTCAGTTGTCTGGAGTGGCTTTCACAACACGCCTAAGGCCTAATCCCATGTTACTGGGAAGGAAAGGCAAAGGGCAGGAACGTGTCATCCTGATAGCAGGAAGGGCTCTTAAAGAGGCAAAATATCTTTAAGGAGCTGATCAAGGTGTCCTGGTAAAGGTGGAACCTTGACAACTACAACTCCCATCCTCGACCATGCAGGCAAGGGCTGGTGGGAATTGGAGTCCAGCAATATCTGGAAGGGTGGTTGTTCCCCATCCTTGAGGTAGATGGAGTTGTATAAGGCAACTTCCTGTGTTCCTTGGAGTGAACCGAGATGTGAACAGACAGATATGAGTACTGGCCAGAGAGAGGGAGAGAGAGAAAAGAGTAATATAGAACATTGTGGGAGTTCCTGCAGAAGATGAAAGCCATTCCCTTTAATCACTGCCTTTTTAATATTTCAAAGACCCCACAAAATAGTACTTCTAGATTTCAAAGGTGGTAGAAAAAGTTATCTTCTTTACATAGAGATTCTTCCCACACAGACAAAAAATTGAAGGAAGCCTTCTTGGTCCAATAGGAAAAAAAAATCCAAGTCACAGTAAGGGAATACCTTTATTAGGACTACTAATTAGTACGTTATATCAATGCGTAAAACCACTAGTGTGATGAAAGAGGAAGTTCCATTTACTTTATCCAGTCAGGGCCAGGCGTCTTGCCCAGAGAGAGAACACAGCTAGTAAGAGACGGAGTGAACGCGTTCTCGCTGATTACTATGATCGGATTCCCACATTGTTCTCATATAGTTGTTTCCTTAGCGTTGGCGGCTGGCAAACTGATCCCCACGGGGCCCCACCACTGAACCTACTAGAAATCCATTGCGCTTCTGGCTCAATAAAGTAAACTGTAGTGGGGATGCACATGTCAGTGACGGTGGCCTCACTCAGATGCGTCTGTTCTGCTGTAACGTTAGTTTTTGTTTTGCCTGTATGCTAACCGGTGGCTTTGTTATTCGTTGTCGGTGGTTTAAACTTCATATTTTTAACTCTTATTTTTTAAAGCTTAAAGTCTAGCCTTGCAATGCCAAAGACAAAGAGGCGAAACTGCAGTTTTAATGACGGTCACCAGAAGGAATTCAAATTTATTAAACTGGACAAACAGTGTAGTGATAGATAGATGAAAAGTGGTATGCCAACATTGTAATGTCTATTTTTCCATTGCTCATGGAGGTAGAAGTGTTATTGTCTTACTTTTTCATGAATACAGAATATTACATAACCCCGTCCCACAATGTCCCGAGGAAATATGGTCGGCCTATTAATGTGACTTTGAATATGCACCCCTCCCCATAGATGTGGACTTTTGGGGGTGCAAAATCCACAGGTCCTGAGAGAGTCCAATGTTGCTATGAAGTAAGGATGTTAAGAAAATCACAGAAGCTTGGGGTGGTTACCATGAAAAAAATATTGTGAACTGCCAAAAACATCTGGGGACCCAAGGTTGGAGAACACTGATCTACTCATAGAAAAAGCTGAACCTGAATCTTTTATCTTCACAGATCAAAGTGGAAAAGTACTTGACCCCAGTGCAGAAAGCAAAAGAAAAAATTATGGCTAGGGTTGAGTATAAACGACGGCTTGCTGCTCAGGTAGTCTGCTGACATGGTGCCTTCTTTTCTTCATTTTTCTCTTCAATACCATGTTCCATTTTTACGTTACCTTTTATTTTGCCATTGTTTTCAGGGGGAGAATGCAAGAGAGCGTGGCCTTATGGACATGATGAATGGAGTCCTTGAAATAAAAAAAGAAGATATTTTGAAAATGGTGAGTCATGTTTCTATCAAACCACAGTTAAAGTTAAGGGTCCACGTAACTACAAAGGAATACAATGTTTAGCTCACAAACAGAGCAGTCTCACCTTTCCCAGGAGGATGATCTCATGACTTGGCCTTACTATATTCTCTGAGAAATAGCCCTAAATTAAAAATGTCTTGCTTGTCCCCTGCTTTGCCCTGCTTCAATCACCCTAATTAGGATAAAGAGGATGATTAAACCATATTGAGAGCTAGTTGATCCATATAAGATGACATTGAGATAAAGTCCTAAAATGTGGAGCAGTTGTTAGAATTTCCATTAAAAAGTGTAATTATAATTGAAACATGATGTTCATTCTGAGTTAATCAACACAAAATAGTGATCTTGTGAAAATCATCTCCTGCAAGTGACTTAATCATAAATACAACCGATTTTCCATTGGGTCTTTTTGGACTAAACATTCCTGACTTCCCAAACCATGTACAAAGCCAGAAACAAGCACTGGGCCCATGAACACCTCCTCCCTCTCCTCCCTCATGTGCTGGCTTTGGTGTTGCAGACCTGATCTCTTTAAACTACAGTTCTCTGTTATATCTGAAACAGGAAACTGTGGTTTGATGCTGAATTACTAACCAGGATCTTAAACCAGTTAAATCGTTTCATTTATATTTCCTATAATGTCAATGTATGTCACCAGAAAATAACAAACTCAAGGTATAAATCCTTTAAGCATTGTAATGCTAGTAAACATCCAGTGCTGTTTTTGAAACTCTCTCTTTGATATATTCAGGAGATTCCAGCACCCGCTTTTGCATCAAAAGAAGAAGCACTCTGGAATGAAGATGAGAAAAAAATATATAAAGAATATGAGAAGAAAGTTAAGGAACTGAATGAAGAAAGAGAGAAACACCGAAAGGTAAACCGAAATAAGATGGGAAGGAAGATTATCAGAGTTGTCATTCTCTAAGATGTGAAGCATTCTTTTAAGAAAGCCTTCCTACCTACTTTGAATAAATCTAAGTCAAATGTACATATATGTGATCAATATCAGTGCACAAATGGGCAGCCTTGCATGGACAATGTCCAGGGAGGTACCTGCTGCCCAAGTGCAGCAGGTACCAACCCTGGACATTGACCCAGAGAGGCTCCAAATAGCCTTCCCCCCCCCCTTTGGTTTGGTTTGACAGCTGTCAAAAGGTGAGCTGTCAAGCCAAACCAAAGACACGAGTGATTTGTGCTCACAAAGGGGTGGGTGGGATTTACACCCCCTTCATGGTAAGATCCTCCTTTGGGGGGGGCACTCCACTGTCCTAAGGGTGTTCTCACTTTTCCACTTATTCCCGAGATTCTAGGTGCTCGGGAACATGGAAAAGTGTGAGCCACCCCCTTTTTAAAGGAACTGACGTCTCCCCCCGCCCCAAACAAAAGGTTAAAGGGACAAAAGGCTTCAGTGAGCCAAAAGGGCTTGCAATTGTGGCAGAGGACACCCAGCCAGTGCCAGTCACCCCAAAGTGCTGCTTGGGTACTTTGGTCACTTTGTGGGGCAGCTATCACTGGCGGTGGCCCATAGAAGCTTAGCAAGAGCAGTAAGGGTTTTTTGCCGCTCTTGCCAAGCCACTCACTACCTGATTCCCAGTACTCACGATGGGGTCGGTCACCCGGGTTTGGACAACACTGCTGGCACCAGTGTGGGTTCACACAACATGATAACCCACCATGGCTTGTCACCCATGATGGGTTATATTGTGCAAACCCAGTCAATATATTTTTTCATCTCCACCAATATGGGTTGTTTGTTTTTCTTAACATCTCCCTCCTTTATTGGCTAATTGTGTCCATTCCTTCCCACTACCCCCACTACCCTCTGTAGGAACAATTAGCTGCTAAAGGAGTAATAAGATAAGCAGAGATAAAGGAGGAGAAATGTGGCCACGGTCCTGCTGTCCTGTGTATTTGTCTATGATCCTCTCCAGTTTTCTCAGAACTGTGGGGTGACAGGATGGAGGAGCTTGAGAATTCTTAGCAATCAGGGCCTGATTTACACAAGGTTACTTTTGATGTAATTAATTTAATAAGAAGTTGAGTCCTGAATATTTCAAACCTCATATTTTCAATCTTGCTCTTGCAAACATGACTATCTAGAGTCTTGTTTTTTAAAGCAAAGGGTTTCGGATCTTAAAAGAAGCACAAACTAAAAATCCTTCAGCGCCATTCTTACCTGCGATCTATACCTACTCCTTATTAAAGACACTATACTGTTTTCTTCCTTAGATTTTAGAAACTGAATTGAGGAAACTTCAAGGTTCTATTCAGGAAACTACACAAGCATTTGATGAAATTGTGAATAGGCTCTTTGAGAAAAAGGTCAAATGTGAAATGGTTATATACCAGGTGAGCTTGAACACATATTCACCAGCCCTGGGTCCCTATAAACAGCAGTCTGACTGTTTCCTTGTGAAACCTTTTCCTAGGAAGAACTCAAAATAACTAACCTCCTTTACTCACTGCTTTTGGATGAAGAACTGAGCACAAGAGAAGCTGGGCTGCATCGCTACCTTAATAAAAAGAGAAAGGAAAAGGTAAGAATTTTTGGAATTTGACAAAATAGCTGCTTCTTATGGAACCTGCCCTTTAGGGATTAAAGAACTGCCCAGCCCTCTACAAATAATTTCCTCCTAAAATCTCTCATCTTATTCAACATCCCACCAGTGGCCTCTACAGAGACACCCCTCATGCAGTGAATGTTGGGCCCTTCCCACTGTCTGCCCATGGCAGCATATAATCTAGATTATCATAAATTTGAAAGAAAAAAAGATTTTGGTGTCTTGAGTGTCAGCTTCAGGACATGAGATAACTTAAAAATTCATGCACACGACATATTAATCGCTCCTTACTCCCAGTTGTATTAAGGTGAGATCTTTCATTTGTCTTTCACTTGACCTTCTACTTTACAAAAGCTGTCGGTCATATCCACTTTTTTGGTACAGATATTATCTAATGAAGCAGTCAAGGCATCAAGAGCAGAAGTGGAAATTTACAGAGAGGCTTATGACATCTTAACTGCTGAAGACAAAGTAAGAACCTAAACACCAGATCCTTAAAGCAGTTCGGCTAAAGCTCATGACTTTTCACCCCTCTTTCACCCCATTTTATTTCCAAGTATTTCAACTTAATTAAGTTGTGGCTCACTCATGTGTATGTCCCATTCATATGTTGAAACAGTGACTATTTTAGGAGCAATAGCAGTGTCCCAGTACTACACTGTAAGCGTATTATTTTTGACCAATTAGGTATTTGTGTGTAAATAGAAGGGCTGCGACTTAAATAGCTAGAGACCACAAGGTATTTTCACTGGTTTTCACAGGATGTTATTTTTCTCTACCACCTTTCTCCCTGTTGGACCCTAAGTTTGTGTTCAACAAAGAGAATTCTTATTATTTATTTAGCACCACCATTACATTTCACGCCTTACCAAGTATAAAGTATACTTTACAAAGTAAAAGGTCCCTGTCTGTATACTAAAAAAATACCCCTCTATTATAGTTCCTACAAGGGCTAAAATCTTGCCCTTTAAAAAATGGAATATGAGATCAGTGCTGGCCTGAGACATCTGAAATAAAAAGTCTAAATTATGCCCCTACCCTACCCTACCCATTTTTTTTTTTAATTGACACATAGAGATGGAGGTTAGGCTCTAGAATGACAGCAAGGTGAAGGTGACTACTTTGCCTTGCCTTAGCTGTTGCCCGCGGCTACACTCGCGTGGATTTTAGGATTTGGTATAATTGTTTTTAAAAGAAACATGTATGGAAAAGATGCAGTGTCTCTGACTGAAAGTGTAACGTTTAGGCTGGGTGCTGGCAGCAGAAATCTTTTGTGACAGAAATATCTGTTCTTAAAGAAAAATCAGGTTAATCCTGAGAGTCTACAGGTTATGAAGAGTGAGCATGCCAAGTTTGGGGTAGATCTGTCTAAACGTGATGGAGCCTATGTGACAATGCCCCATACACAACAGTCAGTCAGTCATGTAAAAAGTTTCCCTCCCTTTTCACCCCCTCAGAGAACATTCTAAATGGCCTAGGGGAGATTTGCATACCCAGCCCTATTGGCCCTTGCAGGAATTCATACGAACATTTTAAGTGTCGTATGGGCTATTTGCATAACTGCTGCAATTGGCTCCTGCAGCAAGTTGGCTCCTGCAGCAATTATGAGGTGAGGCCTATTTGCAGAACTGCAGATATCAGAGTGGGGTGATTTTGCCCCCTTTTTTCACCCTCTTAGGGACGGAATTTCCCAAAATCCTTCCTTAGTAGGAGTCTACGTCATACAAGCAATGTCCCTTCAAAATTTCACGTTCCTAGATTAAACAGTTTGATCAGTCAGTCAGTCAGGACACCTTCTTTTATATATATAGTTTGTAAAGACAGCCCTGGTAAAAATCTCCGGATTCTGTTAATGGCAGCATATATTACACTAGAAAATCAGCTTCCATACTATGCAATGTGATTGTGACTATGCAGATTCATTCTATACTCTTGATGTAAACCTACAGAAAGCGTTTTCTGCAGATCATTGTCATCATGCATGTCAGAACAGGGATGGGTACATGCACACTCTTAAACTCGATCCTGACTGACATAGGGCTATTCTTTCCTCCTCACTATTAGCTAATGGAGCGTGGCTTTAGAAAAGAATTTTCAGATCTTCCTACTCATCACATTGATCAACTATTCAAACTTTACAAACGTCGACCAAGGTAAGCTTTTGTTGTTCATGGCCCCAATTATTTCCTTTGTGTTTTTGTGTTTCCTCTTACAGTAGGAAAGAAAATGCTTTTCTACAGTTGCTGTTGCACACATATCCTGCTTGTGGGATCCCATGGGCAGCTGGTTGGCCACTGTGTGAATAGAATGCTGGACTAGATGAACCCTTAATCTGATCCAGAATAGCTTTTCTTATGTTCTTACAGTTAACACAGTCTGATTAGGAGCATTACAACTAAGCTGCTTTCAAAAGCAGCAACTAGGACAGGATAATCATGATACTAGAGCCATGATTGTAAATGATCAGCTTTCATTCATTGGTCATGCTGGTAAACACATGGGGGTGGAGCCAGACCAAGTTAGTCATACTTTAGTCCCACTAAAATCAATGGAATTTAAGTTAGTCATGACTAACTTGTCCCGTTGATTTCAATGAGATCTTAGTCTTAATCCAACCCCTTGTGCTTGCCTGAACTAGTGCATTATTGCTCATTATACTCAGTTCCATGTGGTTTATCATTCATCTCAGTTGAGGAATCTGCACAAGTCCCAGCTTGGGAAACTTTGTAGCCTTTGAGTTAAAGCACTTAAATGGTCATGCTTGAAGAGAAATTAAATTATATTGAATTGTTTCACTTATCATATAATTGTATAAATGCATGAGACACAACCTTGTATTTGACCCGTAACTTGGAAATCATGGTTGTTACAAGTCAGTAGGGCCAAGAGTATCTTTTAGTCCACCACCCATGCGCTCCATGACTTCATCCCACCTTTCTTCTCCACTCTGTACTGGTAAAAAACAAATGAACCTACTCAGATGAGCCTATTTTCCTTCTCTGGACTATGCCCCATAGGGAAAAAAAGAAAAGAAAATGTACTTCAGATATGGGTACATAGTAAGCAGCAGGTAATTAAAGGCAAATGCCTTGTAAGCAATGAAAATCAAAAAGTATACTCCAAAAATCTGCAGTACCACTAGCCTTATGAAGCACCTTTCTCCTCCATATACTGCCACACAAGTAGTTTAAATTTGGAATGGGGAAGCTCTGACCCATGGGCAAGATCCAGCTCATGGGGATTCACATCTAGCCTGCAAGCTTCTTCCCTAGGGCCCATCCCTTCTTCCAACAAGGAAAAGCTCTTATCTCTAATCAGCAACTGATCTAAGAGCTTTTCCCTGCTGCACAGTAAGAAGAGTCTTTCACTGTGCACAGGGAAAAGCTCTTACCTCTGGTCAGCTGCTGATCAGCAATAAGAGCTTTTCCCTGCAGGGGAGTGGGTGGGGCCTGTGGAGGAAGTTGCTAAGTGATTCTGTCCTGCTTACTTATGAGTACAGAAGCTATTCTGCTTAATTGTGAGTAGACATTTTGTTTCTTCAAGGGTATTAGCTATTCCAAAATTGGGTGGAATAGCTAATACCCTGGGAGACAGAAACAAAATTCAAAGTGAT
Organism: Shinisaurus crocodilurus; assembly: GCA_021292165.1. Taxonomy (NCBI): domain Eukaryota; kingdom Metazoa; phylum Chordata; class Lepidosauria; order Squamata; family Shinisauridae; genus Shinisaurus; species Shinisaurus crocodilurus. Next base: position 69,955,288 of record CM037878.1, on the reverse strand, counting down.
CTTGATAAGCTGGAGCACTGGGCTGAAAACAACAGAATGAAATTTAATAGGGATAAATGCACCTAGGAAAAAGGAACCAAATGTACAGTTACAGGATGGGGGATACTTGATTCAACAATACTACAAGTTAGAACGATCTTGGAATGGTTATAGATCACAAGCTGAATATGAGCCAGCAATGTGATGTGGCTGCAAAGAAGGCAAATGCTATTTTGGGCTGCATTAATAGAAGTATAGCTTCCAAATTGTGGGAAGTGATAATTCCCCTTTACTCAGCACTGGTTAGGCCTCATCTTGAGTACTGTGTCCAGTTCTGGGCACCACAATTTAAGAAGGATGCAGACAAACTGGAAAGGGTTCAGAGGAGGGCAACAAAGATGATCAGGGGACTGGAAACAAAGCCCTATGAGGAGAGGCTGAAGGAACTGGGCATGTTTAGCCTTCAGAAGAGAAGACTGAGGGGAGATATGAGAAGACTGAGGGAAGATATGATAGTGCTCTTCAAGTATTTGAAAGGTTGTCACACAGAGGGCCAGGATCTCTTAACCATCCCAGAGTGCAGGACACGGAATAATGGGCTCAAGTTACAGGAAGCCAGATTCCAGCTGAACAGCAGGAAAAATTTCCTGACTGTTAGAGCAATACGACAATGGAACCAGTTACCTAGGGAGGTAGTGGGCTCTCCCACTCTGGAGGCATTCAAGATACAGCAGGACAGCCATCTGTCAGGGATGCTTTAACTTGGATTCCTGCATTGAGCAGGGGGTTGGACTCAATGGCCTTATATAGGTCCCTTCCAACTCTACTATTCTATGATTCTATGACATATAGAGACTTGGTACTTGTGATGCTGTTTGAAAGTGCTGTTAAGAGATTCAGTCCTGCTTGCTTCTGAGTAGGCATGCAGAAACCTTGTCCTGCTTATTTCTGAGTAGGCTTAAAATCAGTAACATTTTGGCCATGCCCACTTTGCCCTTGGCCTTGCCCACAGATGGAATGCAGCCCAACACCTTTCCCTGATTGAAATTCAGCCCTCAGGCTGAAAAAGGTTCCCCACCCCTGGTTAAAAGGAAAATTAAAAGTCATCAAAATAACCTTCAAACCCAAAGTTGTTTAAAGGACAAGCATGACTAGCCATCTCCCTCTGCCCCAAGGAAATGTGGAGAGCAGGAAATATTAGCACTTCTGCTACTCTTAGCATATGTGAAAAGAAGCAAAGAGTGGTTACTTGGGAAAGACATAGGTTGAAGAACTGTTTAGCTCACTTCACATCAAAGCAGCTCTTTAGCTCAGGGTGTTTCTAAACATACAGGCCTGTGGCTTATGCTGGCTCAGCTTGTCTCAGTGTGGAAAGCTAAGCAGGGTCAAGCCTGGTTATTACTTGGATGGGAGACCCCTCCTCTAGTTTCCTGCATTGAGCAGGGGGTTGGACTCGATAGCCTTGTAGGCTCCTTCCAACTCTATGATCTATGAAATCTATGTTTCACTTGTCAGCCTGTCCGAGCCAGTTCATGCTTTACTTTGGGCAGCTTTCTTTAGTCACTGGACTAACATACATGCATGCCCACTATAATGTGAGAGTTAAGAATTCACAAATCTGAGCCACAGCCATTTCTGTGAACTCCAAAGCAGTGAAATAAACCTTGTACAGTAATACCTTGGATTGCAAGCATAATTCGTTCCGGAACTGTGCTTGTAATCCAAAACACTCTTATATCAAAGCGAGTCTCTGGCGGGCGTGAGCAGGGCCAATTTCGGCCTGCTACGCCCACTCGAGGCGAGCAGTTACATCCCTACCAAGACGTCGCTTGTTTATCAAGTCAAAATTTATTTTTTAAAAATTGCTTGTCTTGCAAAACGCTCTCAGACCAAGTTACTTGCAATCCAAGGTATTACTGTAGATCATAAAATGTTTTGTAGCTCTGAACATGGGGAACATACACTGCTTTTTGTGGGTAGGCACCTTCCTTGAGTGGACAAAGCAGCCCAAAGTAATGAACCAAACTCAACCATACGGAGAGTGAGAAGGAAGAATTTGCATGCTGTTGCTGTTGCTTGCTATTTAATGTTTATGTCTGGCCATTGTTGGAAACAGGCCGTTGGACTAGATGTACCTTCCATATGATCCAGCAGGCTCCTAGGTTTGTATATGGTGCCGCTGACTGTACAGAACACTGAAGTCGCATGGTCGCAGCCCTGCGGGTTTACAGGACAAAGGTGAAGGATAAGGACTAGTCTTCAAAAGGACCAGTGATGGAGTTAAAGCTATGTAGGAAGGTGGGCCTTCCCACTGGTCTATGCTCATAGTTGTAACAAGGAAAGTTAAGCGAGTGTGAGAGTAAGAAAGAGGTTAGCTAGTGACATACATAGACAGACAGACAGACAGACACACACACACACACACACACACACACACACACACACACACAAAATAAATACAAATAGAAATGTGGACTGACCCTAATATATGACCTTGTTCTTATGTAACATGCAGCAGAAAACACTTAATCCTTATTTGTTTGTTGTGGTCCATAATGGAAGAGCTCTCAAGATGAAGATTCAAGTTGACACTGCTAACCCCTATGGTGATCGGCCAGGCTCTGCCAAAGCTCAGCGGGATGCTCTGACCCATTTAATGAAAACCATTGATGAAATGGATGAACCTGAAAACAGACCTGAGGGTCTTGACCTCATCAGCTGGGAACGTTTCTGTGCAACTAGGCGAATCAAAGTGGATAGTGAGCAAATGGTATGTAAAGTTATTTCCATTGTGCTTTAAAAAAAATATTTGAACAATGTATTCTGAGAATTGAATACTAGCCTGGTAAGAAATGTATAGACACTACGTTATCCATAAAGCAAGGAGATTACATTTGAATCCTTTTAATATTTTAAAAGGATTACTATTCAGAGGTCACCTGCAGAAAATCACTAGTTATTGCCACCACTAAAACATCTGAACAACCTCCATAACTAGATGGATAAAGTCAAAACAATGATTTAGCATGCTCTGATTAAAAATAAATGTAATGTCGGAAAGCTTCCTATGGTATTAACCTTAAACATTCAGAAATGTGCAAAATACATGCAGCTTTGCTAAAGAAACAAGGTCATACATTCTTACTCTCAGCAGCATTTGCAAAGTGAACATGTTTCAGAAGGCTGTCCTCCTATTTGCTTAGATAAAGCAAAAAGCCCTGGTACTAGCAGAGATGCAGACCTTCCTTCAGAAGAGGATTGAAGATGATGAGAAGCTACGGAAAGACATTGACCATGTTTTTGCTGAGCTCAATCTGTAAGTTTGTTTTTTCCTTTTATGTTTAGTGATATTGTAGTATTATAGCATTAACAAAGTAAAGCTGTACTGCAGGCATCTACAGTCCAAAAGGCACTCAACCTTTACATTATGATTTTAGGGCTCTCAGTGTTTTTCTATGGGATATCCCTGCCTTGCAGAATTCACAGCCTGTCAAACTAAAGTCTACTCCACTGTTCGAATACTCCAAATACATCTGCTGCGGCATGATTAACTTGGAATTTCCTAATAAGAAAAATGTGTCCAATTTGCTCTACCAAGGACTTAAAAAAATATTTTTAAGAATTGAAAACCCTCCACAATCATCTCCACAAGTGAACTTTGTCTCTTTTTCATTATACAGAAATTTAAAAAATGTATGTTACTGAAAACATGTTTGTTTTCTGTGATTGTAGGCTTCGAGAGCAGAAGATGAGATTTCAGCTAGATTTGATGGTCCAGTTTCTCTTTAAACAAGGGCAAGTGGAGCTAGAGGGTACCAACCTAATACCAGATTACACAGATGCTGTTCTCATCAACAGGAGCATTATTGAAGAACTGAACAGCGTAATCCGGGTAACTGGTTTCGTTTCAAAAGAACTGAGCCTCTGCAGATCCGCTATACCTGATTTTGGGCACAATCCTATCAATTGCGCCCATGATGCTCGTAAGTCCCCGAACTTGGAGGCCTACGAGCATCCAATGCAGAACGGGAGGAGCAGCGGAGGTGATCTCCGCCTCCCCACTCCTCCTGCTCTGCATTTTAGCTACACAGACAATTTCAGCCATCTAGCCTGAGGCGCTTCAGAGGGGGAGGGAAGGAGGCTGGAACGCAGTCAGGATACCTCATATCCTGGTGGGCCCCGTTTCCTCCCCGCCCCCTTTACCCCCTCTCTGAGGTCAATTTCCCAACCTCAAAGAGGCAGCCAGCACAGTTCTTTCTGTACCGGCTGCAGGGGGGAGGGGGATCCGAGTGCAGATTCCCAGCTCCAAGGTTGGAGCTCTGTCTCTGACCTCGGATCTGGGAATCTGAAGTATCCTATGGCCCTCCGGACAATGTCTAGGGGCCATAGGATCACTCTTGTCTCTTTAAACTTATTATGAAATTGTCATTGACATAGCTGTAGCCCTGGCTTCTAAATTACATTTATTGTGCTCATTTTTCTTGCTCTTACCATGTATCTATTAATGGGACAGAAGCCTTAACTGTGTGACTGATTTAAAAGCCCACACATTCAATAAATGCACAAGCAGAGCACTTCCTCTAAAAGAAGTTAAGTTTCCCAATTTTCTCTTATTACATCTGAGTTTTTAGACATCCAGTCCACCTTCTTTCATAGATAAATTGTAAAACCATATGCTGAATTAAGAGATACTTTTTTTTTCTAGGCTCAAGGAGAAAGGAAAGTTGCTAGCATGGTGGAAAGCAAAGATTTCCGTAAAGGGATCTTTCAACTGGAATGGGAACATAAAAAAATGCAGATGCAGGTGGATGATCTGAACCAAAAGGCTCGAGATATTCAAAAACTGAATGTTACAAAAGATCACCAGATTGTAAGTTACTATCCCAAATGCTGATTTTATCATGAGGATATCAAGTTGCACAACAATATGTTGGAGAAAATAAGTTATATTAATACATTATTTTTCATTCTTCACTAGTAGCTGCATCTAAGAATTATTTTCTGTATTTATTTATTGATTTGATTTGTATCCTACCTTTGCACCAAATGGTGCTTATATGAAATATGGTGCTTATCCAGTGGTGTCTTACTCCAGAATGATTTCTGTGAATGGTATATGCAAATTCATTATTACTACAGACTGCAATCTGTTTGTGTTACCTAGATGAGTATAATAAACAAGTCATTAATTCATTTATACTTGGGTAAAAAGCACTTTTGTCAACAAACCCATCATGGACTACCCTAAGATTTGGGCAATACGACACGTTATGTGAAAGCAGCCCCACCACACCATGTAAGATTACTTATGCAGCAGGATTCCCTTTGCACCTGACAACTCCACGGTTTAGTGTCTGGAATTATCAGTTGTTAGCTTGATTTTCTCTCTGCTATTAATTCCACAGTTCTTATCAGCAATAAACTACGATAGCCGGATCAATCACGAGGTCTCGGTAATGGAAGGAACACTGAATTTTCTAGACAAGGTAAATGTCCTTGAGGGATAGAACTGCACATACACGTATGGAGCAGCCTACCTATTCAACACACCTACCTTAGCTCAGACTTTACAATTGCTCTTGCTGTCTTTAGTCTTGGCATGACTTCCTTCTGCTTTGCATTTTGGTTGATGTCATTAATGAATAAATTTAATCAGCTTTCTTCTCCATTATTTGCTTTCCACGATATTGTTCAGCACGCAACCCACACCCACACCCTGCATCCTTTTGCTATGTGCCGGCATACAAAAAAGATTCTTTGTAAAAGGATTTCCTCTTGATTGATTGATTAAATTAATTTCTAGATCGCCCATCTAGCCGGTACCCGATGTACAACATACAATGAAACCAAATAGAAATACACTTAAAACCATATAAAATTTTAAAATCCTAACCCACCCCATATTCCCACCTGAAAAGCCATGTTTTTAATGAACAGTGGAAGCTCATCAAGGAGGGGGCATGGCGGAGGTCACTGGGGAGAGAGTTCCACAGTTTGGGAGCTGCCACAGAAAAGGCCCTCTTCCTAGTCCCCACCAGCCTGGCTGCTCTGGCTGATGGGACAAGGTCATCCATGGTAGATCTTGTTGAGCGGCCTACTTGATGTTGCTGGAGATGCTCCTTGAGATAAATTGGACTGGAGCCGTGTAGGGTTTAAAGGTCAAAACCAACACCTTGAATTCGGCTCGGCAAACAACTGGTAGCCAGTGTAGCTCCTTGAGCACTGGAGTGATGTGATCACGTCAGCGGCTGCCTTTAACGAGGTGAGCTGCTGCATTCTGTACCAGCTGTAACTTCCGAACTGTCTTCCAGGGTAACCCCATATAGAGCGCATTACAGTAGTCAAGGCAAGAGACCATGCATTCTTCTCCAACTGCTTGGTATACTGAACAACTTTCTCTTTCATCTTATTTTTGCTGTATCACTTTCTGCCTACAGAAGTGTTTGCACACAATTCCCCATTCCCAAACTATTAAACAAGGCTGCAGCCATTTGAACACTTCCTTGTAGTTAGTCCCCAATGAACATAATAAGACTTACTTCAGCAAGCACATACAGGATTGGATTAATAATCCAATCTTCCGTCCTAACCATACTTAATTTGAATTAAACTGTTGAAATCAGTGGGATTTCCATCACACCTGAATACAGCTGCAGCTGAGAAGCGCCCTCCCCCCCAGCTACCGACTGCCATTGCTAAGGTTACCAAAGGAAGAAGCAGCAGAAGCCCCTCCATTTTATTTACTATTTACATGTATGTCCTGCCTTTCCTCAAAGGAGCTCAAGGTAGTGTAAATGCCTCCAGGACCTGCTGAATTACTACCTGTCACGCAGATGTGAAGGGCTTTGGCCAACAGAGTCAAAACAGTCTAAACCAGGGGTGGACAATGTTGTAGCCCTCCTGATGTTGCCTACAACTCCCATCATCCATAGCCAATAGGGATGATGGGAGTTGTAGGCCAAAACATCTGGAGAGCCACAACTTGCCCACCCCTGGTTTAAACCATACCTCAAAGGGAGTGCGGTTCACATTCCAAAATATTTTCTTTGTAAGAACAAAGTTCCACAGACATGAGGCAGGCATTGCACAGTCTAATGAGGGAGATGAAGCCAGGGTGGGGGAAGGCACAAGAGCTGGGAACAGCTTTGATGGATAGGAAGGGCAGGATGGATCAGAGGTGGTTGGATAAAAGGAAGATCATTGGGGGCCTGGACTGGAAATATTGCAAATAAGTTGTACTATAAATTGTTTGGAAGCATAATTTTCTGCTATGTACATACATTTACCCTATCTATGAAGCAAAATTATCGTTATAAGCCACCTTGTTAGGGCTTTGACTTGAAAAGTGGCATATAAATACTTTTAATAATTAAATTACAAAGCTCACAGCACTTAAGAATTCAGGGTTGGATCCAGAGTTAGAGTCACCCACTGATATCAAGTTAGGGCGCAATCCTATGCATGTTTAGACAGAAAAAAGTCCTACAACTCCCAGCAATCCCTAGGGAATACTGGAGTTTTTTCTGTCTAAACATGAATAGGATTGCACCCTTAGTCATAATTAACTTAAATCCCATTCATTTCAATGACTCTACTCTTAAGTATGACTAAGTCTGGATCCAACTCTGATCATCCATTTCTATATGCCTTCCCTCACTTCTTCATTTATTTATTTTTTAATTACTCCTACCTTTCCATCTGGAACTGTAAAAACTCAGGAAGCAGACATTTTATGGATTTAATTTAATTTTAGTTTCAAGCTATTGATATTTGACTTGTTATAATGATAGCATTATTTTTTCTGCTTTGATTTATTAATGTAATTTACTTTGAGCTCTCATCTGAAGGGGAGGCAGAATAAAAGGATTCAAATAATAAATTCTGCACTCATTACTCTCACCTTTTAACACATCTTTAGCTTCTGGCTGCAGCCCATCAAACACTTTCTTTGAATGCTCTCTATTAGACACTTCACAACAATTTTGATAGGGAAGAAACTGTGCAAAAAAATTACCTGAAACAGAAAAACCTAATAAAAGCAACCTTACCTAGGAAATAAAACTTGTTTTAGCAACTTTTCACTCAACACTTTCCAAGCAACTCATATGTATGCTGTTTGTTTTGCAATGGCCAGGTTCATAAGAAAAATATGCAACAGCAGGAGAAAGTCATGAAAGAGTTGGAGAAGCAAATAAGTCTGAAAGACCTAGCAAACCAGAAGCTCAGCAAGGAATTACAAGAAATGCTTGTTACTGTGTCAGAAAGGCGGCACATTCATGAGGCTACCGGTAAGTCGCATTTTAAGGATTGCTGGTCCTTTCACATTTTCTGACGCAAGGATTAATCCTGTGTTTCCTCTCTTGCACAAGCAGCTAATTATGCTCACACTATACACACATTATGAAAAGCATGCTTTCCCCAACATCTCAGTGGCAAAAATAACATGAATCGGCTCTGTTACTTTTTATGCCTACTACTGATTGCCATAACACTGGTTTACTGTGCTTATATATGTTGCGGTCTCTGTATTCTGTGGTTACTTTTGGTTTCCACTATCATTTCTATGAGGGAGGTAACGGCAGATCTCACATCACTGATTACTGCAGCACTCCACGCAGACAGCCAGTAGTATTGATTAAAGTGGGCAGAAAAACCAATCAGGTTGGAAAGGAAGTATTTCATTCAATTGTACAATGAAACAGTCCATGCTAGCAACAGTTCATATAACCAATAGTAGCATGGGTGTTCCCACAATGCTCCTGGTAACATTTGAAAGAAGCAGATCACATGGGTGAGGCTGGCAAACTGCTACTCATTTCTATGATTTGATACAATCTGGACTTCTTTTTTTTACAGACTCAGAGATGCTTAATCAAAAGATCACTAAAGAGCACTATGAGGACATTGTACAGCGACAGCAGCTTGTGGATCTTGCAAAAGCACAGGCTCAGGAGCTGTCCATCCTTCAGGCTGAAGTGGAGAGGCTGAGAATGAGAACATTCCCAGCTTTCTTTGATGTGCAAGACTTTTAACATGATGCTGTCATAGCTAGAATAAACAATCTTGTAGACTTTCAAGGGTCTGCAAAAAAGTAGGGACTTTCTTCCGCTTTTTAATCATAGTTAATACTTTACTACACAGGCAGCGCAGTCCAATGTTGCTGCCAGTAACCCTCTGAACTCAGGATTACAGGCATCCTGTGGAGGGCTGGAGGAGCATGGAGGCAAAGGTCACCTTCATGCTTCTCCTGCCCTCCCAAAGACTTAAGACGACTGATTTCAGATGTCTGTCTTTTGCCCTGGCTCATGAGGGGCGGCTGAGGCACTGCCAGGATACATCGTATGCTGGCAGAGCCTTACTCCTCCCCTCCGCTCCCCACCCCCGGAACACCAGCTCTAAGATTGGTCTTCTGACCTGGGAGCTGCAGCCAGCATCAGTCATGAAACCCACTGGGTGACTTTGGGCCAGTCACTGACTCTCAGCCTAACCTACCTCACAGGGCTGTTGTGAGGATCAAATGGAGAGGAGGATTATGTAAGCCACCTTGGGTTCCTTGCAGGAAAAAAGGCGGGGTATAAATATAATAAAATTAAATAAATAAATTCAGCTTCCCAGCTCCAACCTTGGAGTGCCTTTCCGAGGTCAGAGCTGGGACTCCGAATTTATTTTATTTATTTATTTATTATTTATTTTATTATATTTATACCCCGCCTTTTTTCCTGCAAGGAACCCAAGGCGGCTTACATAATCCTCCTCCTCCTCTCCGTTTTATCCTCACAACAACCCTGTGAGGTAGGTTAGGCTGAGAGTCAGTGACTGGCCCAAAGTCACCCAGTGAGTTTCATGGCCGAGCGGGGACTAGAACCCGGATCTCCCGAGTCCCAGCTCTAACCACTAGCAGCCATAGGCTTGTGCCCTAAAGTAGCTTGATAGATGTTACTTTATAACTTGTTTTGACTCCCAAAGCACTATTATTCACTACATATTTTACAATGCAATAAATTTAAGAAACTAATATATTTCACTTGTCATGGTGAAACTTTTGAGCTGGAATATTCAAAAATTCTAACTTCAAGGAATAAAGGTGCCAGCTGGAATTAAAATATCACACAGACCTCAGGAACAGAAATAGTTTTCTGGAACAGGCTAAGAAGAAATAGAAAATATACAGGGGCCAAGGAGGCCATATGTGCAAGTTAAGGAAGGAGAAGTGGCCAGAACTTAAATAGGCAGCAGGCTGAAAAGCAGACTTGAGGTTAGAAGATAGGCCTTGTCTCATGATGCTTGCTCTTTCTGGGACCTTTCTTTTGGGCAGCATATTGTACATTCAATCCTCAACATACTGAGTTCAATGGCATTTCATAATGGGGCTTGGTGAGTAAACATTTTAGAAATGATCTTTGTTTGCCATAAGCAAACAAATGTAATAAATATTTTTTAAAAAATATAGGCTTTGGATCCATATTAGCCATATCCCATGTGTCTAAAATTTGTGGAGGAACAGAAAGTTATATTAAATCATAACAAGTTGGATATACTTGGATCTGCATGTAATTCCAAGATGTGTCTGTTTTAACAAGTGTGTACAGGAAAGGGAAAATCCATTTGGAAACTATGGCAATCTCATACCTGTATCTTAACATTTACTGGTTCAATAAGAGGTTCAAGGGTAATTTATTCCCTTGTTGGATTTACAGATTAAAAACAAAAGCACTTTCATTTATCACAATCTGTAGTGATCCACACAGACCTAATTACCAGAAAATATGTACTACATAACAATATAGCTAGCTTTTTCATGTTTTTAAACAGTTTTGCCACACAGGTCAGCAAAAGGGTTATGCCCTCCCTAAAATATTCTTGTCTTTTCTACATGAGAACCATGTGATTCTCACAACAATCTGGTGATGCAGTTCAAAAGACAGATGTATTTTTAAAACACTTATATCATGCATCTATAAAGTCTTCTTCTGTTCTGATATAATGTAAAAGTTGGTCATCTAGTCCAAAATTGTCTAGCAGCTGAGTGAGACTTAATTTCTTGTTATCTGTAGATAAGGCTGATTGTAGCTCATACAGCATTGCTTGGGAACTTCTTCGCCATTTTGAAATCAGAGACCGCAACTCTGTTGGGTTATTCTGAAACAGGAGAGAAAAAACAGTGTGTAATACAACTGAAATACGCAACATATGTGCAAGTCACAGGCACTTGTAGAAAACATGATTTATTTAACACCAAAAAAGTATTGATTGTGGTTATCAACATCTCCTGCCTGCCTGCCAGCCACCCACTCACACCGTTTGCAACATGCTTGTATTTGAAAGCATAAAGTACCAGTCCACCAACAACTCAACAAAAATCTTAGAATATCCAGATGGTAAGTTGGGATTTACTTATCACTGAATTTAAAACATAGTCTTAATTTGGTGTCCAGTTACTGTCCTATATTGGACAGTACCCTAATTTGGCAATAATTGCTTGAAAAACTACTCCCTATTTACACACAACCATCAATGTACATAGAATTTTAATGTAACGCATGGCTTATATTTAGGGAAGCTCACAATTTTAATGAGCAACGAGGAAAAAGAATTAAATAAGTTGTGCACAAATGCAAACAAACAAGTGCAACGTGTTTACACACAATTCTGTTATTTTATAGTGTGACTAGATGCACACAATACTTCAGTATTTCCAGGGAATATCCCTTTGGGGTGGAGGTGCCCAGTTTCCATGATTGGATCTGCACCCTGTGTGTCTTTATTATTTCTTTCTACTTTGGTTAAAGATGGCTACACTGCACAGTGCCAAACAGGAATAGCATTTCAGCTGATGTGGTACTAAGGAGTTAGAGCATGAATTTCCCTGCAGTTTTTTCTTGTTTCTAGCTCTCTCAATGGGACTAAAACATCCAGACAAACATTTCTTTAAAACATACTTAATTCAAGAATGTATGTTTCTTTAAAACATACTTAATTCTTACCTTTGATCTGTACATCTTGACCAGTTTAAGTCTTCGAAGAAGTTCCTCCTTTTCCTGAATCTGCTTTACTAATGTCATCTTTTCCTCTGATAGTTCCCATTGCCTGCAATCTGTTCCTAACAAAAGAACTTCTGGAGTATCCTGTGTAGTTTTATTACATCCAGTAAATTCAGATATACAGGGCTCTCTCTTTTGTACAGCACTTTTCAAACACATAGTTTCATCAGTAACTTTCCCCAAGTATTTACCCTCATCTTGTGATGTAGAACATGGTTCTCCTTTAGGCAAAGTCCTATCTTCATAGGTACTACAGCTGTTTTCTGCATCTATTTTAAGACGCTTTGCTACAGTAAAAGTTGAATTAAAGGACCGCCTGGTTTTCTTCAAACGTTCCCGAAGAGTTGCACTCATTGGCTAAAGTGAAAGTAACAAGGTAGCATTAAAAAGATCAAACAACTATTTTTGGTAATAAACAGAATGTTTGTGGGAACAACAAGAACAGCAATCTATCTGCAGACAGCATGTAACATACTTAAAATGTTAAATACTCATTCAAATTCAGAATATATATGCGTATATATAGGTAAACCCCCCCCCCCATGTTATCTATTTAGCGAATTACATTAATACTTAGAACCTAGACCCTTTCTTAAATTGGGGACAAGTTTTGGACCAAACTACTGATTACTTTATCTTTTTTACAACAGTATTTGCAGGTATCTCCAAGGGTTAGGTATTTTACATAGCACCAGCTTAGGAACAGCTAGGAAACAAAAGAATGACTAGCAATGAGCATAGGCTACACACCTGTTTCCCTGAGGAGCTGCTACTGCTGCTCTGAGTAGATGTCTCACAGTTCTCTGGAGTAGAGCATAATGTTGTAGATTTGTTTAGTACAAGTACAGGTATTTCCATTTTGAGAATGGACTAATTTGCTGGAAAAATAAAAACAATCCTTTAAAGATTAATCAGTCAGCTCCTATTTGTCGAAGACCTCCTTATTTATTTATGTACACACACACACTTTTCATTGAATTCCAGACAGCCTGCCTTTTATCAAAAAGGGTAGGTTGGGTTGAGCGACCTCATGAGCAATTTGAGGCATATATCTAGCAACTTTGGCTACTGTTACTAGAAATATAAGCTGGTACTACATACTCTCTGACCTCCCCTGTATGCTACATGAGCTAGCTTTCCCACTGACTGCATACAAACATAATGTATAGCCCTATTTATAAGTTGCAAGTGAAAAACTATTTTCATAAGTTTTAGATAAAACATCCTCGTGGGATAGTGTTGGAGGCGTTGTCCATTCCTCTGACAGCGAGGCATATGTACAAGCGAAGCAGGAGTAGGTAACTTGTTGCCCTCCAGGTATTGTTGGTCTTCAACTCCCATCAGACCTAGCCAGCATAGCCAATAGTGAGGATTACAGTAAAACCTTGGATTGCAAGTAACTTGGTCTGCAAGTGTTTTGCAAGACAAGCAAATTTTTAAAATAAATTTTAACTTGATAAACAAGCAACCTCTTGCAATAAAAGTACTGTAGTATGGTCAAGAAAAATGAAGACTTTACACTACCATTCTTTATTGCAGCTTAAATTAAAAATATGTGTACAAATTTCTTATGGGGTATTTCGCTTTGATATACAAGTGCTTTGGATTACAAGCACGTTTCCGGAACGAATTATGCTTGCAATCCAATGTATTACTGTACTGGGAATTGTAGGCTTAAGGAAATCTGGAGGGCAAGTTGTCCACTCCCGCCATAGAGAACACACCTGTTGAATTTCTGCCTGTTAAAGGTATAACAAGCTGCCCAATGTAATTTAGTACGTCCCCGGTCTAACCAGCCAATGTTTTCGTTCGGGTGGGGGTATGGTCTGGCCACTGCAATTCCCCCCAACACCGTCCGGCATTAGTTTTAAGTGCCCGTGAGTCGCAACACTTTGATGACGGTGCAGCCAGGGGGTTCATCTTCTCAGGGACTTGACCAGAGCCAAAACGCGAACAGTCACGGATTGACTAGAGGCTCCACCCCTGTTCATAACAGCCCCTCCCCACATTACCTCAGAAGCAAAATAAAGACCAAGGCCCGCGCAGGCAGGAAACACGGCCGTTCTAAACTTCCCGCTCTAAGGGAAGCGGAGCGACTAAACGCAGGGAAACCTCTTCTCGCGATCGCCTACGTCTTTCGGTGTGCGCCTGCGCTGTGGTGTCGGGAGGGCTGGGGGGCGAAGCTAGATATGGGCGGGGGGGGATGATGAATAAATGATCGTCATGTTGAGGCTGGAAGCGAAGGCCTATGTAGGTTTAGTCGAAAGAGTGTTAAAGGCATTTGGATGTATGGACGTAAATGTAGCCTACCTATTGGGTGCTGCCGCTGCAGCGGCGTCATAATCATAGGTACGTTTGTAGAGCAATCTTCTGCTTGCCTACGCAAAGGTCATATTGAGTTTAGCGGGGCTCTTTCCTAGGGTCTAGATTTGCAGCCTTAGGGAGTAAATGTTTCGACGGGAAAAAGTCCTACAGCTCCCAGCATGCCCCAGCCAGCCATGGCTGGATGGAGCATGCTGGGAGCTGTAGGACTTTTTTCTGTCGGAACATACGCCTTTAGGGAGTAAATCCCTAAGGATTGCGCCCTTAGGGAGTAAATCTCGTTGGAATTAGTGGGGTTTGCTTCTGGAATAGCGTACATGGGATTGGGCTGCCAACAATCTGAAGCGTGATCCTGTGCATGTCTGTACAGAAACAAATCCTACTAACTTGGAAGGGACTACTCCCACATAAGTGTGTATCGGATTGCAGCCTATTCTGTTTGTGTAGGAAAGCCAGTGTGGCATAGTGGTGACGGGTGAGAGTGTTGGACTGGGATTTGGGAGATCTGGATTCTAGTCCCGACTCAGCCATGAAACTCACTGGGTGATTTTGGGCCAGTCATTGGCTCACAGCCTAATCTACCTCACAGGGTTGTTATGAGGATAAAATTGAAAGGAGGAGGAACATGCACACACCCTTAGAAAGGCAAAGTAAATGCAACAAAGAAATGCCAGGGTTCTCAATTATCACTACTTTTATCCACACAAAGGAGCAGCAAGGATGTAAACACTCCATTACTGACTGACGGAGCTAAATAAAGAGGTGCTGTGCAGATATGTATTACTGGAATTGTGCAGCCAAGTCTTTGATCACCTGTAGTAATTTTGTCAGACTATTCCCACCAATTAATACATGATTGGCTGAATAGGATTTGTTTTATATATAGCAGAATCAACTCATTTACAGCACAGTCCCATCGGTGTCTACTGAGAAGTAGATATATTAACTACTTAATATAACATATTTTATTGTGGGGAAAGCCCAACACAAGTCTGCACGCACACACACACACACACACACACACACAGTCTTCCCCTAAGGGAGGGGGCGAGGGAGGAGGGATGAAGTCACCGGAGAAGCAGCCAGACAGGTCGTCATCCCCAACAAGGAAGAGTCTTGGTGGAGATCCACAAAAACCCAGGAAGGACCATCAAGGACCATCAAACTATCAGGGCAGTCTCAAAGAGCTGTGAAGTACCAGTACGTCACCTTCTCCCCGGGCAGGAATAAGCCCACCTGACACGAAGGGGCAGGCATAAGCCCCACCTGACCTGGAGGGTGGGGAGAGCGGGAACTCGGGGGTAGAAAACCCCTCTCCCTTCCGGTAGAGGGTTGTTGGGAACCAGGGTACGTCGGGGCCAGATTCGTCCTTCAAGCGGCAGCCCGAGCAAGCCAGTCTCATCCCCGGATCGGCCGACCCGGAGCCAGGCTGAAACTGACTAGGCGTAAAGTCTCTGATCTGAGGTAATTGACCAGATTCAATCCGCTAGTCTAGGAGCCTGTTCATTGAGTAACGCAGGGGTCAACTAAGGTTGTGTTGACATTGTAGTATTCCTGGAGAGCTGTTAGTTCCACTCTGTTTTGTGTAAACAAATAAAAGCCTTATTTGGTCATTTAAAGGGCTTCGGTTTCCTCTTGTGCGCGAAAGCCTCTCAGGTGGTCGCCAGCGCTCGTACGGGCTGTAACTCAGTGCCGGTTAACCCGTTAAGCGCCGAACTCACGCAAAGGATCCTGCTAGTGATCCTTCACAATTATGTTAAACAGTATATAAGTATTATCAATAAATAACTACTCAGAGTTCAATGGGGCTAGCTCCCAGGTAAGTGGATATAAGATTGCAGGCTTACAGTGAAATTCTATACATATGAGGATAAAATGGAGAAGAGGACTGTGTAAGCCGTCTTGGTTTCCTTGCAGGAAAAAAGGTGGGGTATAAATATAATAAATAAATGTCTACTCAGAAGTAAGTCCTATGGAGTTCAGTGGACTTACTCCCAAGTAAGTGAGTATAGGATTGCAGCCTTAGCTGTTTTTCTGAAGGCAGAGAAAAGATTATTAATACCGAATTTTGTGTTAAATTAGAAGTCATTGATTACTTTTTGGAATGTGTATTTTCAAAATAACATTGCAATTGATATTTTATATTTCTTGGAGGAAATCTATAAAATTAATCTGGTGTTTGTTGATCAAACTTGTATAGATAGGGAAATAGTATATTTGTCCTTGATTAGCTTCCGCCGTACATTAAAAATGTGGCTTTTCAGGCGGGAATATGGGGTGGGTTAGGATTTTAAAGTTTTGTACTGTTTTTAATTGTGTTTTATACTGTGTGTGTTCCCCCCCCCCTGTATTTTATTGGATTGTACATCGCTCAGAGTGGCCGGATGTCTGGCCAGATGGGCGATTCATAAATATAATAAATAATAAATAAAAGCAAATATATATTTTTAAAAAATATTTCCACTCAACTTACAATTTTTGTAGGTTTAAAACACCTTGTTCCATCAATCTGTTACTGTACAATCTCAGGCTTCTTCCAGACTAGTCTTTCATTGTGCAATTGCACTGCCACATTCACGGAATTTTATGGGGAGCCAGAAACCGTTATCTTCAATTTGTTGCCTTCCCATGTTTTCCCACCGCTTCTTCCAGCTTTTTTCTTACTGGGAAAAAAATGTGTTAAGGAAGAAAAGATGGAATAGCTGCGGAATGCCTTCTGATGATTAGCAGTTGGAGCTGTCTATCTGGAAGCAACCTTGGTTGTCCTAGCACCTAGCTCTTTTCTAAATAATTATTTCCAGTTTGTAAACATCCTGCTCAGGCCCCCATCATCTCTACTTGAATGATGCTATTCATACTGGTGCTGAATAAAACAACTATTACCTTACCCTTGCCTTGAATGAACCTTTTTGTGCCAGCAGAGTTTAGGACTGACATATCCTTCCACGCTGCTGCCAGTGCAGACACAGGGAGACCCCTGGTGTCCTCACTCCAGGTTGGGATGCAGACCCACGTCGCCCACCACTGTCTCTGAGCAGCAATAATAGAGTAGCAGCATCAGTGCTGCTACTCTGGCATGGGAGGAAAGACCCTGTGTAGAATAGGACTGCTGCACAGGGTATTGGGAGTGGGCAGTGGAGGAGGGTGCATGCTCCCAACAGGGCAGCCATTTTGTGCTGGCAGAAGTTATAGCAAGGAGTGTAGAGAAGACAACTACAGTCAGCAGCAGAGTTAGGCTTATGGTATATGTCATTGGAAGGCGTTTTCAGCTTCTCTTTTATCAAGACTGAGCAAGAGCAAAATGAATTATTATTTTTAGACCTGTGAGCCACTTTGGGAGAAAGTATTTGTCTGAAAAATGGGATAATATAAAACAACACACAGCAGTTTTATGGTGTGCTTTATTGCTTCTTCACTGATCTTTCTTTTTGTATGTAAGATAAAACATTTCTCTAAATTCTCCTTTTTTTCAGGGGTAGGCAATGTGATGCCCTCCAGATGTTTGGACTACACTCCCATAATACCTGCTGGCTAGGGCTGGGAGTTATAATTGAAAACATCTGGTGGGCACCAGGTTACCTAACCATGTAGATGTTTGCATGGTGCTAAATGAACCAGGGCTGCAATCCTCTTTTGAACACAGCTGGGAGCCTGGGACTGAGTGTGACGATTCTGGTTCTAGTTACAGGAGAAATACCTACTGAGGTTTGTATAGTGTGCCTGGGGTACATGATTGACAGCTAGAGTGAATGGAATGTTCAGATGCAGCTTGTGTGTGATTGGCTGGGGAAGGAGTGACTGGAATTTAAAAGAGAAGGCAGTTAGACAGAGTCAGGGAGAGAGGGAGTTAGAGAGCAAGGTTGTTGGACTTGGATGAAGGGAGGTGGGAGGGAGAGAGATAGGAAGGTTTGAGAAATTAGTCTTTTAGAAGAGTAGAAGTGCTATATCTAGAAGATTATTATTTACCGGAAATCCATATTTGACCCCCTTAATCCCTTATGTTTCCTGACCCTGTGTTGCCAAAATAAATCTTGTTCTTTTTGTGTGAAAACAGCCTGTTTTCCATTTATAATTATAGATAAGGCTTTGGTTAACCCCACGTGCCTCACAAGGGACACACACTACTGAGGGGTTTGGTGGCAGCACACCTGAAGGGAAAATCCCACAACAGGTGGGATTAAATAGTGGGAAAGAACAGCCTCTATGGCTCTCCAACCTTGGGTCCCTAGATGTTGCTGGACTACAGCTCCCAGAATCCCTTGCCATTAGCCATGCTGGCTGGGTATGCTGGGAGTTGTAGGCCAGCAAGATCTGGGGACCCAAGGTTGGAGAGCCCTGTAAGTTTGCCAGGCTGGGTTGCACGAGAGCCCCGGCAGTGGTAACCATCCCAATAGCGGTGTGGTAATAGGCACTGGCTATCTGGGAGGTGCACCTCGGTGGCAGGGCAGGTCCTGAGGAGAGATGTGTCCTTGGTCACTAGGTGACGTGGCAACACCCCTACCTGGGTATAGGGTGAAGGGTGGTTGGTGCACTGAGTACGGTATTTACCATTAAATTCAGTGAGACTTACTTTGAGTAAACATCCCCAGGATCAGACATGCAAGTTTGTCTTGAATTTGTTACTCAGTTTCAACTGAGTCACTCTCCACCTTCATATTAGTTTAATGGGACAGGAATTCATCTCAAAACCTGTCTGTAACATGTTTGCTGTGTTGTACAAGCATGATTTCATTAATCGATGAAGCTTTCATTTCAATACCAGTGTTCAAACATTGAACAAGGGAAGTATCCATACTGTGGAGATTATCCATAATGGCAACTATCTTAATATTTGACAAATGGAATGAACACTAGAAGGGGGGGGGGAATGTCAAGATGATCTGCCTAACAGTTTTCCTAAGGCACTTGTCATATTACAAAGTTCAGCTCAAACCTATTTCAAGGCAAGAAATCTAGAACACTCTCCCCAAATCCTGATGATGCTGGTGTTACTCACCCTACTAGAAGGTAAGTCCCGCTATACATGTCAAATTATTCCTTTTCTAAGACGATCTAGCTGAAAGCCACAAGTTATGATTGATCCTGACACACAAGGCACACTACGCAGTCATGTTTTTATAGCTTGCAGCACGAAGGTGGAGAAGCTTATGTACTCAATTACTAGCTGTTGAAGACATTTGCTTAGCCCTTCCCATTCCAGTGTGGGATTTACGGCTTACTTCACTATTTAAACATTTTCTGATTTGTAAATAGCCATGCAACCTGGGCAGAGTTATAATGGTGCAGTAGTATAGATGAGTCTAAAACTAACTGCAAGAGATCATAAACAACAAAGAGTCAATATGGCACCTTAAAGGCTAACAAATGTCTTACAGCATACACTTTTGTGGACTACTTCATCAGATGCATGTAGTGTTATACCCAGTAGGCCAGGAGGCAAAATACATATGAGTGTGTGTGTGTATGGATGTATGGTCACTGCTTATTTTGCATACGTTTAAGCTTTAATTGCCACAGACTACTTTTTGCATTTCATTGCAAATTGACTCCACTGTTACCATTCCCCCCCCCCCCCCCGACCTACGTCATGCCCGCTGAGGACAACATTTTGTGCATTGGATGAAATGAACTGTCACCCATGAAAGTTTATGCCATAATAAATCTGTTAGGCTGTAATCCTACACCAAATTACCTGGGAGTAAGCTCCATCAATAGACTTACCCGTACTTTCTGAGGAGGCAAGTATCAAATTGTGCGGTTAGTTTTCAGAGTGCGACACAGACCCCCTTTTGTTTTTGCTGCAGCATACTAACATGGCTACCCTTCTGGAGATTAACTTTATGTTGATGTAAATAAATAACTCATCAAGCATTAGTAGATACATTAATTATTGAAAAAGTGACATGAAAGCAGAATTATTAGTCTGAGGTTTGCTCTCTTTGTACTTACCAGCTTTGTAAAGGAGATCGCATTTTAAAAAAAAAGAGAGAAGCAATGACAGTGTTAGAAAAGAACTTAAGTGGCGGGTTAATAATTATTCCTCTTTCATATAGTTGCATCACCTCAGATTACGTTAGACAGTTACGTTTAACACTATTAACAGGGTGTGGCTGATAATTATGTCTTTCCCCCCCTATCCTTGTATGGCTTTCTCTCATTAAATCATCCAGGGTGCTAGGAACTATGAAAAATCTTTGAATTCTTCGGGGGGGGGGGGGGGGGGGATGCAAGACAGGTAGAGAAATATTTCACCAAAGGGAACTCCACACAAAACCATTTCCCTGTATTTAACAATTCAATGCATGTCAATTATGTTCAATGGAGTTTACTCCTAAGTAAGTTTGTATGGGATTGCAGCCTGAGTTGTGACTGTGTGATTTTCTACTTATGTGGCATGGTGCGATTGTGGTGCATCAGTGATAATCCAAAGGGAGCCAAGGGAAATAAAGTTATTGTGTGGGTTACCTTTTATTCCTTTCATGTTCATGGCATATTGGGAAGCCATTGCCCTTTTCTGTCTTCTACACTCCACAGCACCGAAAACAGCAGAACAATACAGGTAGCTTTGCGGGAGTGGAAAGGCTGAGCAATGCCAATATGAACATGGGATTACATACTTGAGGAAATAGTCATACAGAAACACCCAGCCAGGGAGTAATTGATATTATCACGCTTATATCATTTGGCTTTACACACATGTCAATCTCTGTGTATGGGTCTAAGCTATTAACGGGTGGGGAGCTTATTTCTAGAAGATGAAAACCTCTGACATATTTTAAGGTCTAGGCACCAGGCTGCAAATGTTGCCACCTAACATGTTTTGATGATACTAATTACTAATTACTGTACAGGTTTTCACAAGATACAGATTCTTGGCTGAAAATGTAGGTTTTCTGGATGCTCATACTGCCAAATTAACTTGGGCTTTTTACCCTGTGTGTATAATCTACCACATTTTTAGTCTTCATCTGATGCACTGCTTATGGTTGCAATTTGGCAAAAATCCACTTGCCATAACACTCTTTGTCCTTGCTTTTAGCCGGTTTTAGAGGTCCTTGCTGCTGTTTCTTCATTACCCCAATCTCTTCAACAGTTCTCTTGAGCACTTCTACCTACGTTATAACATTCTGAACCACTGGTAGTGTTGTGTGTAGTATAGGTCCATCTGCTTTGCTTATGTTACTGCATACATTCCCACTATAATCAAAGTTTTGGAGTATACATTCTTCTGCATCTGGCTGCTTCTGAAACAAATTTCAGGGTTTTGAAATGAAAATTCAGTTTATTTTATTTTTAAAGAAAAAAGGAAGCCTATTAGAGGCTAGATGAAGGAAGGTAATTGTTGGGACTTGAAAAAGATGCTAGGAGAGGATATATTGTTGAGTATTATCCTTCCTATCTCACGTTAGTGAGATCAGCAAAGTAGAGTCCCTTTCCAGCTTAAAAGAAGCTTAGATTTGGCTAGTGTTAGCCAGTTAGCATTTGGTAATCCAGGATGCTTTAAGGCAGACTGGATTTCCCTGGTTTTGCCCCCATTTCTCTCCCTCATAACAATAATCAGAGACACAGTCTTGTAAAAGTTAAAAGTAACATTTACTCACTCAGATTATGCAGTTTCATTCAGGCAGGCTTAAAAGATGTTTCTTACAGTTGGTTACAGTACATTTGGAAATACTTGGGGTCTGAACTTGTGGTTACATGCTGCTGTTAGAACAACGTGGAGGCAACAACTCATACAACCACACATTCAGAGACCCAGCAGAAAGAGGAAGAGCTGAAAGCTACGCCCACTTCCTGTTGAGGCTCTTCTAAATATTCAATGAGTATCTTCTAGGGAATCCACCTTAGAAGATACCAGTGATCTTAACCATTTCACCCAACTACCTAGTGAAACATGAGCCATTGGTTTTGACTGCAACTTAAATATCCCACACAAATAATAAAAGTAGAACGGGGAGGGATATATGCAAGGTTGTTGTTGTTTTTACCAGTGTCAAGGTTTGAATGCCAAATTATTGTTTTTAAAGGGCTGCTTTGAAGGCAAAGTTCAAAAAAGCAACAGCCCCATTGGACAGACTGTTAACCATAGATCACTAGATCATAATTTTCTCCTGCTATCCATTTATTAACTTTTTACTATATTTGGAATTAGGAACAATCCCCACCCACCCCAGGTCAGATTGGTGAATGATAGTATTTTAATATTTCTCTGTGGTGGGTAGCATAATTCCAAGTTTAGCTGATTAAATTTATTCTTTGTCCTACTACAAAAATCTGGCACAATGCATTTTGGCCTCCTTTGATGCTTGCTTGGAGCACATTCTAATCTAGGTGATTACAGGCTACATTTTTGTTTATATGAACTGATTTGTTGGAAAGTTGGGAGTATGGAGTGTAATGCTTCATTACATAAAAGGGTTGGACTATAAGGTCTTCAAACTAAATCAGAAAGACATGCAGTGACAGGAGGGAACATATCTGTGAGACTGTGATAATCTGCCAATTTCTAAATAAGACCGAATTCATATGACTAATCAGCATTCTGGATCGCGTGCAGAGCCCCCACAGATAGAGGAGGCTCTCCTCTTCACAAAGTTGCCCTCCATGTTGTACAACACAACAAGAGCAACAGCGGGGTGGGGGGGCAGGGCTGGCTCACTCCCCCTCCTCGTGTGTTTAAATAACACAGTTTGAGAACGCTCACATAGGACTCGTCTCCAATACGCTACTTGAGGAAGTAGAGAATATGGAACAGTCTTCTTAGAGTGGCACCTTCCCAGTTGCCTAGTCACTAGTGTGGCCTGTTAAACATTGTGAAAAAGGAGGACAGAAGAGGACACAGGATTGCACAAAAATTGCATATGCTAATTTATATGTATAGATGCAAATTTAGAAATAATTACTATAATTGAAATAGAAATACAATACATCTCACCATAGTGGGGAAGACTGTGAGCAGATGACCTGTGTGCCTGCTCAGTCTGCTGACCAGTTACTAACTGTTGATGGGCAAATTCAAGGCTCCCCTGCTCTCCTTACGGTTCTTTATCTTTCAACCTGACTCGGACTGGGCAGCCCATCAAAACAGAGGATGCCTTCAAAATAGACAGACCTACAAACAAAGGACTGTCCTCTGTAAAGTAGGGCATCTGGCCACCTTACCATTCACTGACTAAACTATTGCAACAAAAACCTTCCTTAGCAGTGTTGCTTTGCCCGTACATATGCCTTTTGCCAAGCTTATGTGCACAGTTTTTAAAAACGATCATTATAGAACTGTGCATGAGGGCTGCAGAGCTCATGTTGTTGCAATAATACTGTAGGGATTCTTTTGAACACTGTATTGTGCACAGTTGCTTTTTATTACAGGGCTGGTACTAAATGCTACGTGTCAGATCAAGGGAGGAAAGCCTAACTGTGCAACTGTCTGAAACTTTTGATCTGGTGATGCAAAAGGAAACATGCAAAGGCCCCACTAATTCAGTTTGCCAGCAGAAGACTTGGAGGCGAGGGGATCTACACTGGAGCCCCTTCCGTTAATCAGGGAGTTCTCTGTATTTATGCAAAATGCATTTACCACTGTTGGGGCACTTGCTAATGAATAAAGTGCAGTTTCCGCTGTTTTGAAAACATGATCTTGTGTAACACACATGCACAATTGCGGGAGTAGTTTGAAAGCTGATGTGTGTAGGGAAATGGGCCCTTTTCATCTTTGCGCAGGTGTGAATGAGCAAACGAGCAGAGATTGTTTAAAAAGAAGAAAAAAGATTGACAGCTCCTCCTGCCCCCTCGCAAGAAATCATGGAGAAGGAGAAGGGGATGGGAAAAGATGATGGGGAGGCTGTGGTGCTGCTGCCATCCTTCCACCTCCCATGGGGTGAAGCTAGTGGGATCAGTACCTCCATTCCCATCCACCCAAAAGCAATGCCCAAAAGCAAGTGCAGCCTTGTCCTGTGCTGGCTTTCCCAAGAGTAAGCACCACTGAAATCAATGTGATTTACTGCTGAGTAAGGCCATTGAAGATAATGTGATTGACTTCTGAGTAGACATGCATTTCTGCTCTTTTTCAGCTAGTTGTTCCTTGAGGCAAAGGGACAAAGGGGGCATTCCAAACTTTATTTTTTCAGAGGGGGGGAAGCAGCAGCATTGCATTTACTCTCCAGTTCACTGGCCAAGTTAGAGAGAGAGAGAAGCTGGGGGGGGGCATGCGAGGGAGGCGGGAAAGCAATTGAAGCATCTCCTCAGAATTGCTGCTGTTTTGCCAAAGCCTGATAGGACACTTCCTCTTCCCCCAGCCCCAGCCCACAGAAGCCACTGCAGTGCTCCTGGCCCTAGGACAGTACCGCAAGTTTAGCGCACACACATATATATACCAGGGGGGAAACACAACATATTAAAAAGTTGTGATATAACTGCTCTGAAGAAATCTGGGATATGATGGAAGAAATAGCACAAAGAGGATAGTTTGGGGTGAGTGTCATGTGACATGCCAGTGAGTCATGCATCACAATGCTGGTAAAAAAGCCTAGTGTAGATCCACCCTTGGACTTCTTTAAATTGTATAGCATCACTTCAGGTGTAAGTTAGTTTAGCAATGCTAGAATGATTGTGTTAACACCAATTACTGCTGTTGTGAATGGTCACTGTGCTTATTTTACCAGTGTGGGTGTGTACCTGCCAATATTGGATGATGTGTAATGAATAATAAATAATAAATGTGTTAGTCTTTAAAGTGCCACAAGACTCTTTTTTGTTTTTGCTATTTACTTCTCTCTTTCATACTGAGGCAGGGCCTCTTGCTGTTCCAACATACTCAGTGTGCCGAGGCATGGGATCCTCACCAACCCAATGTGACTCCCTTCTACATCATATATATATATATATATATATGGTACACAGGAATAATGAGTTCACCTAAATCTAGCACCTCGCAAAGCTCTGTGATGTCAAGCAGACTCCAGTGAAGTCAAAATGGGAAAAACACTGTTGGCTAGTAAATTAAA
Source organism: Shinisaurus crocodilurus (assembly GCA_021292165.1). Taxonomy (NCBI): domain Eukaryota; kingdom Metazoa; phylum Chordata; class Lepidosauria; order Squamata; family Shinisauridae; genus Shinisaurus; species Shinisaurus crocodilurus. The sequence continues at coordinate 69,929,943 of CM037878.1, read as the reverse complement.
CGAGCTCTGCTAAAACTTGGTACAGCCTGCCCTTCGCCAGCAAAACAGGGTATCTTGTACCTGCAGGTACAAGTTTAAAGACAACTGTAAGGCTGCCAGATTTCTAATGTCAAAGCAATCATTAGAACCAAGCATCATGCAATTAAACCATCTGAGAATGAAATTCAGCAGCCCTGGGCAACGCAACAGATTTCAGTCCCAGATTTTAGGCGATAAAACACGTGCACAGCTCCTAAACATGAGACCAGTTAGTCCATGTTGAACTCAATGGCTGAGCACTCACGCTCGCAATTGTGCACCTGCCACATTGCCTTGAATCAAATCCTATAGGATGATGTAATTTATAGGACCTATTTGCTTCCGTCTCCAGAGATAGGATCATCAGTTTGCTCCTTTGCCAATGGAAGCCTGGCCATTATTTTCACTTACTTTGGCAGGGTTTTTGTACCTGCTTTTGACTGTCTCTGAGAGTGACAGTCAAGCGGCATGAGAGAAATTAGAATTCTGATGCCTCATTTAGTTGAGGGCAGTGCCAGCTCCAAATTTTTTAGGGCCCATGGGCAAGCCTCCCTCAGTGGTCCCCCTCCCTCGTGAGTCTACCTTCTCATTGCCATTGTCACACCAGCTGCTATTGCTCTTCATCCTCTTTCTCATCATTGCTACCACTTGCTTGCCTGGCAGGCAGAGAACCATTGAAAAAGCAGGCAGTAGCATCTACTGCTCCCCTTACCACCACCACTGTTGTCTGGCCAGAGTGAGAGGCAGGTGAACAAGCAGGTTGCGGTGGTGAAGAAGAAGAGCAACTCCAGGGTGCTCTTGTCGCTGGGCCCCTTCTTGGGTGTGGGCCCTTGGCAGGTGCCCAACCATGCCTACCCTTGATGCCAGCCATGGTTGAGGGCACTACTAAGTTGCTTCAGAACAAGTTGCTTCAGAAAGTGTGTGTTCTGCTAGAAATGTTTTTGTTACCTAATTTTATTCCAATGAAGAGTAAGCATCTCTTCCTTCCCATGGTCCCTGCCCTTCCCAAACTTTATTTCCATCCTCCAGTGAGGCAGAAAAGGCCAGTGTGGTGCCATGGATAGAGTGTGGGGTAGGCCTTTGGGAGATTTGAATTCCTACTCATCTATGAAGTTCATTGAGAGGCCTTGGGCAACAAATTATCTTGGCCAAACCCACTTCCCAGGATTCTTGTGAGGATAAATGAGAGAATTGTAATGCTCTTTTTGCACTAAAATGTCTTACAGAAATGATTAATAATAATGTAATATCCTATTAAATGATAATATATAGACCAGTGTTTGCTTTTTATAATTTTAGTTAGTATGCAATGAACATGATCCTTTTATTGAGGAAGGATTTTTATTTTGTTTTTATTTTACACTGAATAATTAGGGGTTCTATCAAATTTTGGAGTTGTAACAAACACTGCCCATATGAAACAGCAGCCTTCCCCAACCTGGTGCCCTCCAGCTGATTGGGAATTATGAGAGTTGCAGTCCAACACACCTGGAGGGACCCAAGTTGGAGAAGCCGCCTTGGGTCCCAGTGTTGGGAGAAAGGCGGGATGATGATGATAATAATAATAATAATAATAATAATAATAATAATAATAATAATAATAATAATAATAATAATATAATAGATTCATAGATTATAGAGTTGGAAGGGGTCCAAGCCGCCTTGGGTCCCAGTGTTGGGAGAAAGGCGGGATACTACTACTACTACTACTACTACTACTAATAATAATAATAATAATAATAGAGTTGGAAGGGGCCTACAAGGCCATCGAGCCCAATCCCCTGCTCAATGCAGGAAACTAGAGGAGGGGTCTCCCATCCAAGTAATAACCAGGCTTGACCCTGCTTAGCTTTCCACACTCAGACAACCATGCATGTATTTTATAAATCCACAGTTCTGTTCAGCTTTTGAAATGAGAACTCGGCCTAGACTGGGGAGTCTAAACTGGGGAGAGGTAACAAGCGAGGTACCACAGGGCTCGGTCCTGGGCCTGGTGCTCTTCAACATTTTTATTAATGACTTGGATCAGGAGGTACAGGGAATGCTTATCAAATTTGCAGATGACACAAAGTTGGGTGGAACAGCTAATATTCTGGAAGACAGAAACAAAATTCAAAGTGACCTCGATAGGCTGGAGCGCTGGGCCGAAAACAACAGAATAAAATTTAATAGGGATAAATGCCAAGTGCTGCACCTAGGGAGAGGAAACCAAATGCAGAGTTACAGAATGGGGGACACTTGGCTCAACAATACTACAAGTGAGAAGGATCTTGGAATTGTGGTAGATCACAAACTGAAGATGAGCCAGCAATGTGATGTGGCTGCAAAGAAGGCAAATGCAATTTTGGGCTGTATTAATAGAAGTATAGCTTCCAAATCGCGGGAAGTGATAATTCCCCTTTACTCGGCACTGGTTAGGCCTCATCTTGAGTACTGCTGCGTCCAGTTCTGGGCACCTCATTTTAAGAAGGACATAGACAAACTGGTGGAGAGGGTTCAGAGGAGGGCAACAAGGATGATAAAGGGACTAGAAACAAGGCCCTATGAGGAGAGACTGAAAGAACTGGGCATGTTTAGCCTTCAGAAGAGGAGACTGAGGGGAGATATGATCGCACTCTTCCAGTATTTAAAGGGATGTCACACAGAGGAGGGCCAGGATCTCTTCTCGATCATCCCAGTTTGCAGGACACGGAATAATGGGCTCAAGTTACAGGAACCTACATTCCACCTAAACATCAGGAAAAATTTCCTGACTGTCAGAGCAATAAGACAATGGAATCAACTACCTAGGGAGGTGGTGGGCTCTCCCACTCTGGAGGCATTCAAGGTGCAGCTGGACAGACATCTGTCAGAGATGCTTTGACCTGGATTCCTGCATTGAGCAGGGGGTTGGACTCGATGGCCTTGTAGGCCCCTTCCAACTCTACTTTTCTATGATTCTATGATTCTATGATTCTAGACTTGACAATTAGGAATTTACAACCATCGGCTTGCCTTTTGCTAGCCTGGGTTGGCTGGGTCTCTTGCCTAGCTGCCTATTCCCCATGTGTCATAGAAGGTGACACTGGAAAAGAGCCCTGAGAGAGTGAGCAAGCAGAGAGGCATCCAGCCAAGGCCAAACACTCCAGCAGACATTGTGCATGTACTGCTCACTGCTGGTGCCACGACTGCTGCACTGCAGCATTTATTTGAGGGGGCAGTGAAGAGTTGCCAGGAAAGAGAAGAGAGCAAGTGGCAATGAGATGTTGTGTCACTTGTGTGTGCCACATGGCCTGGCCTTAGGGTGGCCACTTAAGCATCACCCAAAAAAGACATGCATCACCAAAAGAAGCGGCTAGCAATTTGCATGACATTTACATATGCTAATTTATGTTTATAGATGTAAATTCAGAAATAATTACTATAATGTAAATAGAAATACAATACATCTCACCATAGTGAGGAAGACAGTGACCAGGTGACCTGTGTGCCTGCTCATTCAGCTGTTGTCTAGGTGCTAGCTGTTGATGGGCAAGGGCAACTTCAAGGCCCCTGCACTCCCTCCCTTCTTATGGTTCTTTACATTCAAAGAGGCTTTGGACTGGTCAGCCCTTCAAATACAGGACTCTCCTCTATAAAGTAGACACATGGCCACCCTATGACCCCCAAAGCTAGTCTATTGTCCTTGGATGCAGTGGAAGATGCTGTCCTATCAGCAGTGTTGAAGAAAGATTCAACTGCCAGTATGGATGACAGCTGGCAAAAAGTGCTGCAGTGACAATTTTGCCAGCTGTCGTTTGCCCTTCCCGGGCAGGGCCACTACTCAGTTGAGTTGCAGCCCCACCAAACAACGGCAACAAGCCCCATGGCACTGTGTTTCCTCACTGTGCTCTTCCTGGATCTTTCTTGGGGCGGCTGCTGCAGCAGCCACCCTAACAAAGGTTCCCCCCATCCTGCCTCGCCATCCACCGCACCGCCCCCCCCCCAGCCAACCAGCCCTTGACTTGCCTTATTCTCTGGCAGCTCAGCTGCTGCTGCCATGCGCCTATTCCTCTCCAAGCCCCCAGTGGGGCTGGAGGAGGAAGAGGTGTGCGGTGGCCGCTGCAGACCCCCGCCTTGCCCCCTGCTACTGCTGATTGAGCACAGGGTTCCCTGGCCATCTCCCTCGCCCTCTTCCCTCATCGGTCCTCCTGCAGGTATCCCAGGGTACACCGCAGGAGCACTGAGTCCTGCCCCCCTGCAAAGTTGTCATTTGCACTAATCCCCCCCCCCTGCCACCACTGGGAATTCCCTCTGGTTTTGCCACTTCCTGAGGTTCTATCGACTTGGGGTAAATGGGAAAACTGAGGTCACTGCTGGGGCTTCCCCGCACCCCTAAAACTGCCAGGGATCCTGTGTGGAAGGGGTGGGATTGAGGGGGGTGTCACCCCAAACATCCTTTTTTGCAGGATCTTGCAGGGGTTTTTTTTAGGAAGGTCTCTGGTGCCTCTGTGTTGTGTTAGGGAAAAACTCCAATTAACTCTAATTGCACTATCTTGGATGCAGAAAGAGAGAAAACTTTATTAATTAACACAGCTGTGTGGAAGCTGGAAACGCCCAGTTCCCCAAACAAATCCAGGAAGAACTGTTTTATACTTTTCAGAGGTAGGAAGACAAAGCAATGACATTAGCTAGAAACAACACTAGCTGTTGTGATTGGCTATTTGAGGAGAAGACTGTGGTCTCATTCTAATCTTGTTTCTTCATTCTTTCTCACAGCCCCAAACAAGAAAGCTACATCTTCATTCAGCTTGTACTGGCTCAAGCCAGTTTTGTAGTTACACCGTCAGCTACAGTAAATTAACACTGTTAATTCATGTGCAAACTTTAATTGCTTCCTACTGACAACAAGCAACATATACTTTTGCCTTCACAGTTATCTACACTTGGGAAAGTAAGGGCAGCCCAGGGGGACATGAGCCCCCTCAAAAAATCCCAAAGTTTCTGTTGCAAAGGATGCTTTCCACTCCCCCCACGTGTTTTTTTTTTAAATGTAAAAGAAATAGGTAGCAGACAAGTGTCCATGCTGAATTGGAATTTTGTAACCCATTGCTAACTATTTCTTTTACATTAAAAAAAAAGTTGGGGGAGTGGAAAGCACCCTTTCCTAGCCCCTTGGCAAGAGTGGCAGCCCTTTTTTTTTTTTTTTAATCACTCTTGCCAAGGGGCTCTGTGCTTTTTTAGCTTCTCAGTGAGTTAGCCTGTCGTCTGGGTTCAGACAACATGTTAAGCCTTCTAGGGTTTTCTTAACCCTACTGCAAGCCATGGCTTAGCAGAGTGGTTTATAAGCCACACCAGCTTGGCTTATAAACCACCATGCAACGTTCAGACAACACGCTAAGCCACTCTGCCTCTTAACCTACTGAGGTTTAGCGTGTTGTGTGAACCCAGTCTATGACTGGGTTCAGACAACAGGATAACCCACACTCAAGGGTTGAGTATGAGTTGAGTGTGAGTTGTTGAACTGTGGGTTGTTGTTAAAATGTGGGTAATCATGTTGTCTGAAACCAGCTGCACTAACAAGCCTTGTTAACCACAAACAACCCATGAAGAGAACCCATGGTTTGTTATTGGGTTATGAACTGTGACTTATTCACCATAGTTTCTTATATCATTTGGGTTCAGACAACACAATAACCCATGCTTCAATGACAACCCACAGTTCAATGGCAATGTGCACTCAACCCATCTTCAGCTCTTGAGTGTGGATTATCGTTTTGCCTGAACCCAGTCAATAAATGTGAGATAGGTTACATAGGGATGTAACCGCTCGAGCGGGCGTAGCAGGCTGAAATTGGCCCCGCTCATGCCCGCCCAAGGCAAGCAGGCCTTACCGGGTCCCGGCCCCGCTCGCCTCTCCGCAGCGAGCCACCTGCACCCGCTGCGATGGTCCCATTGCATCACTTCCGGCTGGCTGGAAGTGACACGATGGGACCCTGTGCCGGCGCACTGGCGCAGGGTCCCGTCACGTCACTTCCAGCCAGCCGGAAGTGACGTGATGGGACTGTCGCGGCGGGCGCAGGCGGCTCGAGCAGCGCGGAGAATCGCTCCGCGCCGCTGAGAATCGAGCGGCGGGGGGGGGTCCGCCACAGAGAGGCAAGGCAGGGCGGGGGGGGCCCAGGTACGTGTACACCCCTAGGTGAGGACCTTGACCCTTGGCTCACCCGGCTGGTGTGATATATCTGACATAAATTGGGAAGGGTTATACTACTGTATATTCTGTGAGATCCCTTCCACTCCATGTGTAAAGATGCTGGATTTTGCCCCTTAATATTTTGAAGGTTGCCCACTTTGCCTTCCCAGTGCTACAGTACATGCCTTCCCTGGTCCCTTTTTAAAAGATTAAGAAATTCCCAGCAGCACATCTCTCCTATCAGGGGCTAGCATAAAAATAGTGCTTAGGAGAAAGTCTGGTCTTTTGTTTGTTTGTTAATTGTCAGTTAAGGCCCCGAGGCTGCAATAGTACACTGCAGGAGTGGGCAACTTGTGTTCCTCCAAATGCTTTCAACTACAACTCCCAACAGTCCTAGCCAACATCGCCAATGGTGAGGGATCATGTGAGTTGTAGGTCAAAACATCTTAACCTCCTGAAGGGCTATAAGTTGCCCATCCCTGCTATACTGGGAGCAAGCACTATTGAACTCAAGGGGACTTCCTCCTGAGTAGATACATATCAAATTGCACTGTAATGGACACAAAATGTAGGGAAGTATCTGGCTGCCACGTGAGAGGCAGGCACAAGGAAGTGAGTCTGTTGATGTTCTCCTTTTCATGTCTCATCTTGTGCTAAGTGGCATTCATAGGTGTCTGCCCATGTGAATTTGATCGTAATATTTGATGCCTCTGGTATGTACCTTTTTAATAAAGGATTGCCATTGTTGCAAGTCTGCACTTGGTAGACAAGGTTATACGCCCCAGGAAAAACAGGTGCAGCAATGGCAGGCAAGAGCCAGCAGGAAAAATGCAAGCCCTTTAGAATGGAATAATCACCCAAGAAATCATAATAGTCAGCCACAATAAATAAAAGAGAGAGACCAAGAGAACCTGTGACTCTTTCATTTTTACATGAAAATTTCCTCAGACATGTCTAGGTCCAACTGTACATTGCAGTCAAAGATTTATATTTCATATATTAAACAGTTCAATCAAAATAAAGCAACCACATTTTCCCAAACTGTAACCAGTGCTGTTGAAATCAGAATTTTGTTTAAGGCTAGAATTTACCTTATCTGTTTAAAAATCTCTCAATAAAAATTCTCAACCATGTTTCACTGTCTTTTTAAATTATTATTATTATTATTTGCTTCATTTGTAAGATTGTCTGTGCCATAATGAAGCTTGGGGCTGTCCAGACAATTGGACCACTTCTGTGAGTGATGGGAGTAACCAACACCTAACCAGCAAAATCATGGACATTTTGATAAGACCTCTCATCTTCCAAGCATTTGCCATATTGTGTCTAAACACATGTACAAGACTTTCTTGGCCAGCACAACAGCTGAAGCAGCCTTCCCCAGCATGGTGCCCTCTAAATGTTCAGTTCTAAAACTCCCAGGACTCCTGACCTGGCTGGCTGGCTTGAGCTGATGGAAGTTGAAGTCCAAAACATCTGGAAGGCATCAGGTTGGGGAAGGCTGGCTTAGAGACTTGCTTTTCATTTTAATTAAACATGAACTTTTGAAGGCGCTTCTTCCTGCACTTTCTGCACCAGATTCCATGCAGATTTTATGTGGCAAAAGTGTATGGACACATGGACTATATACTGCCCTGTCTATAGTCAACCATCTACACGTTTGTTTTCGTGTGATATTAAAGAAGGGTGTAAGTTAGGATTTCAGTGATTTTCTGAGTCATCAGATGAATAAAAAACTCAAGACTGACTTATTAATTATTGCCATGGCTGACTGTTCCCAAAGCAGAAATGCTTAAGGTGTGGTCTTTGAATTTTGTATAAACCTGTCGGGTTATAACCAAAGCTATATCCTCTGTATCAGTCAAACATCATGGGCTGCAGTCATGGATCAAGAGTTTTTCTGCAAATAATACCTTCCATCCTTTATGGTTCTCTTTGAAATTGAGAATAGGAATAATATGCCTCCTGGATTCAGTTTTAGCATATCACTAGGTTTTATCTTTTAAGCTACTAAAGCTAAAACTTAACGCAGTGCATGGGCAAACCAGTTTGTTGAGTTCAGTTGTATCTAAGCCCCCATTGTGTGAAGGATACATATGTATAAAAAAAGGATGGATGCAGGCATGTTATGGCAAAGTACAGAAGCACATTTCAAGGCATCCTAGCTAATGTGTGGTATACAATATCTGCGTCCTTTCAGATTCATCAGGAGAAGTCTCTGTTAAGAGCAGGCATGGACAACCTCTCTATTCTCAGGAACCGCTCCAGTCTTCATATAGCAATCCTATGGCTGGAATTATCCACACTCTCATAGATGGTTGAGCTCTATACTAGAAAGTCTATAGTTAGCATCACCTAACAAGGAGGGTTTCACAGATACAAAACACAAGTGCTCAAATGATGTATGGCATGGTGGTTGAAAATGAATGGGCTTCCTAAAAAACTCCACCAAGAGGCAGCTTGTCAATTACTTTGTTCTTCCCAAAAGCACCTAAGACAGCAATGCAACAAAATTAATGTAGCTGAAGCCTGATAGTTACTTCTCTTTAAAAAATGAACATACATGGGGCCTGATTGTTTCTTTTCTTTAAAAGTAAAATTGTGAGCAAAACATTTTACCACACCTTGATTAAAATTTGGTAGGGAGCCAGGTAAGATTGCTTTGAGGGCTGGATCCAGCCTGCAGGCTATCTGTCTGCCACCACTGCATTAAAGGATTACATGGCGGGCCTTCGTGGAAATTAGTTTTCAAGTAATGCCATCTGTCTATCTTGAAAGGAGATACACAAGTATTTCACTGCAGGAGCAAAAAATGTGTATTTTGGATGCAACCAAGCTGAAGATATAATCCACTATTTATTATTTGGCCCATTATAAGCAGATACATGGGGAAATGCCTTATATATTCTGTCTTAGTATTTGGATACAACACCACAAGTATTGTGATCGAACGTTTAATGGATACCGGTAATCAGTTTCAGATCACTGACATGATGGCATAGTTTGCCATAGTGGCTAAGAAACTATGTTTGTTTTTAAACCAATTCTATTTTTGGTTGAACTGCATGGGTAACAATGATCTCTGATACTGATTTTTAAGTATAATATTTTAATCCTGATTTTAATCATGCCCAGTCATATTAATATTTATTAATGTATGTTATAATGCTTGATGGTTTATTCATGTAATGGATGCATTGAGAGGCTGCAAAGGCTTTTGGCTATACACTATAAAATCATGCTTTTGAGTGGTAGTCTGGAATAGTTGCCCTAATACAGAGAGAATGTGAAGACATTTAGGATAATTTAAACAGAGTGAAATGAAGTGTTATGCAGCAATGGCAACCGCTAAAGATAACAAAATGCCAAGTCCACTAAACTAAACAGGGATGCAGTGGAGAAAAGGAAGGAAAAGTGGGAAAGGCCACAAGGAGGGAAACTGGAAAGAAAGGGCAAAGAGAAGAATGGAGAAGCATGTAGGGGAATTATATAGAAAATGGGCAATAGATATAGTTTGTGCCAGTAGCTTCTATTTACTTCTTATGTTGTTCCGGCAAGCATATCATAGTTCAGACCCCCACTCCTCTGTTCAGGAATGGATTAGATTAAAAGGTGAATCTGCAAAATTCTTTCTTCACTGTCAGGTGCTGTAATGGATAGAGGTTGCCATCTTTTTCTCCTTTAAAAGCTGCATAATGGGCAGATATTCAACAGGCAAAGCTTCCCCCCCCCCATGCCCCATCACTCCATATACTTGCTAGGAAAAAGCAAGTTCTGTTGAAATTTTACCTGTCACGTAGGTCTGGGGCGAGGGAGTTTGCAATCCTATTAATAGATGATTGTATGCTGTCGCTGATACCAGTATTAACCATGTGGAAAATGTTTATCTGTTATTTATCTGGCATTAAAGAACACAAGTCATAATGGGTTTAAGTATCAAGAACTATGTTTAAGTGAGCTCCTATAAGGGGCCAAGTATATTCTGCCTGCAAACAGGTGTAACAAAGCCTCAACATTTTTCTAAAGTGAAAAGCAGCGTTGTGAGGTTGTGAGGTTGCAAGGCTGTATTGGAGAAGCTATGAGGATTTATTTTCAGTAAAAATCAGTTGGTCAGGGAAAGGTTTAAGTAGCTTTTCTTTTCTTTCTTTCTTTCTTTCTTTCTTTTTTTTTAAGTTTTAGGTTTAAGTAGCTTTTGCCACTGTTGCTCCACTAAAAATCACAGCCTCTCAAGGCTACTTTTGATTTTTTAGAAACCCTCCTCCTGAGGCTTTGTTACATGCATTTCCATGTAATATGTAGTTTGGCCTGTAGAAAGAATGTTGTGCTGATGAAAGCAGTTGCCCAATAGGACCAGGGGGCTAGGAAAGTGGAGGAGACTCCTATTTGAGCAGTTTTTTGTTGTTATTTTATTTTTATTTTTTAAGAGGAAGCTACATAAATATTTGGCTGGCACAGCTTGGTATAGTGAATCCTGGTTCAAAGAGTTGGATGCTAAAATCTTCTCTTTAAATTACTGAGTCATCAATTATCAGCAATGACTTCCTGCTTCCTTTTATGGAGATCCTGATTTCCCTTGAAAAAAATCTTGGAAGTTAAAAAAGAACGTGATTCATAAAATTAGCATCCTAAACAGTTTGTTGCCAAGAAACACCTATCCGGTTTCTTACTCACTGGACCTCACAAGGTAATATAATTTTATATAGGAACTTAGGAAGCTGCCTTATACTGGCTGGGTTCACACATCATGCTAACCCACCCTAGCAATAGTAGTAGGCGATCACTCGTGACCGAGTAAGATTGTCTTCCAGGATAAAAATTACAAAAAGAAAATTTTAAAAGGAGGAAAATTCTAAAAAAATTGTGTAGACTCTAGCGATGGGTCCGTAAGTGACTGTGGAGGCCAATTCTAGATCCACACAGCTTCCCACAGTGAGGACACAGGTTACCCGATGGAAGATGGTCCTGTAAAGGATTCGTTTGACGTGCTTTTCACTTAGCACGTTTCTCCCTTTCACCTTGCACTCGGGCTTCTTCAAAGTCCATGGAGCCTTTGTCAAAGGCCAACCTCCAGTTAGATCGTTCATGGGCCAGAGCTTCCCAGTTTCCGATGTTTATATTGCATTTTTTTTAGATTAGCCTTAAGAACATCTTTAAACTTCTTATACTGACCACCGATATTCCGCTTTCCATCCTTGAGTTGGGAATAAAGTAACTACTTTGGGAGACGGCAGTCAGACATTCGAACAACATGACCGGTCCATTGAAGTTGGCGTTGAAGGATCATTTTTTCAAATGCTAGTAGTCTTTGCTTCTTCCAGTACACTGACATTTGTTCGCCTATCTTCCCAAGTAATTCGCAGGATTTTCCGGAGGCAACATTGGTGAAATCTTTCAAGGAGGTGGAAGTGACATTTATAGATAGTCCATGTTTCACAGGCATACAATAAAGTTGGTAATACAATGGCTTCATAAACCAGTGTTTTGGTCTTCTTACAAATATCCCGATCCTCGAACACTCTATGTTTCATTCGAGAAAACACGGCACTTGCGGAGCTCAAACGATGCTGGATTTCACTGTCAATGTTAACTGTAACAGAAAGATAGGCAGCTGGGTTCACACATCATGCTAACCCACCCTAGCAATAAGCCACGGTGGGTTGGTTGTTCACAGAACAATGAACGGTGTGCCCAACAGACAATCGGGCTCACCGTGAGTTGTTCTCCCAATTCTTCCCCTTTAGTCCTCCAGACTGTATCCCAGGGGACACCCTGGCTCAAACCACCTTGTCTCCTCTCCCCGCCACAATCATGAGCCATTTTTTTTTTTGGCTTGCCGCAGCTTTTTCCCCCTTTACCCTTGTTTTCCCTTTTTTCGGAGATCGCCTGTTGACAGCCAGTGACAACTCCTCTGAAGTGCCCAAGTGGCACATTGGAGGGGCTATCACTTGTTTGTCATCACTTTAAAAAAAATTGCACCCCAAATGTGCGCAAAGTTTTTCAGAATTTTTTTAAAATTATTTTTTTAGTCAGACTTGCGCAAGTGCAGAGGTGTGCTCTTTTGTGGGTCTAAAATAGGGTTTTACACTGACTGGCAGTGGCACTACCTGGAGATGCCAGGGACTAAACTTGGGACCTTTTGCGTTAAAAGTATGTGCTCTAGCAATGAGCCAAAGCCCTTTCCCTGTTCTGCCTTGGAGACATCCAGCATGTCTGCAAACCCATAGCTAAAATTCTATGGACATTTTTCCCTAGGGATCAATGGACAGGCTTTCCTTGCTGACTCAAGTTTTGATTGTTGTACAGGTGTTTTCTGCAGCAAATGGAAGTAATTCATGTATGTACATAAGTCTTTAAATACCCGTGTATATGTGACTAAGAACCTGGCTCAGTCAGGCATCCTAGATCCATACACACACACACGCACACGCACATGCACACACTTCTTACTTCCACATTTGATACATTTGCTGCAGAAGACACTGGTGTTTCTCATAGTAATCATCATGTGTAGTGCTGCTGGATGATGTGCAAGTTGGATTACTAATTGACTGGGGCGGAATGGGGTGGGCGGATTGGCTTGGCCAATTGTCTTTGTGTAAACCCACCAAATTTGACACTATTGCCAGAATTATTTGAGTAAAGTGGGTGCATTTTTCAGAGCCAGTGTGGTAGAGTGTCAGATGAGGAATGGGGAGACCCAGCTTCAAACCCTCACTCAGCCATGACACTCACTGGATGACATTGGGCAATGGGCCAGTCAGTAGCTCTCAACATAACCTAGCAATAGGGTTGTTGTGAGAATAAAATGAAAGGCACTGGTTATTGTCATGGAGGGCTTAGAGAACACACCAGTCAAGAAGCTATACAAGAATTTTATTGTCTCTCTTAAACAAAAACAGGACACAGGAAACTTTTGACTCAACCTACAATAACGTCTAGTGCCACTGAGTGACTAAACTAGTCACTCAATGGAGAAATTGGACAGGGATACATTTGTCTCCCTCTCTCATAATACTGGAACCCGAGGTCATCTCATGAAGCTCATTGGTAGGAGATTCAGGACAAATAAAAGGAAGTACTTCTTCACATAGCACACAGTTAAACTATGGAATTCACTTCCACAAGATGTAGTGATGACCACCAATCACTACAACTTTAAAAGGGAATTGGACAAATTCATGGAGGAGAAGTCTATCAATGCCTACTAGTCATGATGGCTATATGCTACAGAACAGAATGCTGGACTAGATGGACCCTTGGTCTGATCCAGCATGGCTCTTCTTATGTTCTTATGTACTTAGTAACACTATCCACACGGATCTATAACAACAATAATCTAAGTGAGCAGAATCATTTTCACTCGTACTCAACTATAACCAGTGTGTGCATAATATGCTACCAGGTTTCCTAGTTCAGCCTTAACCTATCATCTCAAACATTGCTACATGTGAGACTGTAGGGCACATTTGAGTGGTTTCTCTGAAATAAAGATGGTTTCTCTGTAGCCATACTCTACAGTTTCTGCTCATCCATCAGAAGCAAGGTGGGTGCAGGGCCAGCCCTACCATTGGGTAGATGCAGAATGAGGTGGCTTCCTCAGGTGGCAGATGATGTAGGGTGGCTGCAATGTGCTGGAGAACAGATGCGTGTGTGCTGCCCTGTGCCCCCGAAGCTATGGGCTGCCCTGTGCCCCCGAAGCTAGCCTGCTGGCCTCAGCTGTGGTGGAAGACACTGTCACCAGTGCTCACAGTGTCAATTTCCAGTCTGGTCAGCATCTGTAGATGAAATGGGAGCGGGCACCATCTTGTCCTTTGCCTCAGACAGCGAAATGTCTTGGGTCTTTGGTGGGTGGTGGTAACAGAACAGCATAGTGATGTAAAAGCAGTAGTTTGGGGGCTTGCTCACACTTGCTTCCCTGTGTGGCCCTGTTCCTTGACCCTAAGCTTCACCCCCTGGCCACACCCAAATACCAGAATTTTTGAAATCAAAAGCTAAGAACCCCACATGTGGGCTATGAGCTCAATGAGTCAAGTAAAAAAGAAGTACAATGTTCCACTCATTTCCTCTGCTCTTGGACATCTCTATAGCAGGGTTGGGCAACATATGGCCAGCAGGCCCTATGTGGGGGGGGCCTGGCCATTTTTGTGGCCCTTACTGCCCCTGCCACCCCTGCTACCGAATCTGCTGCTGAAATTCAGTGGGGCGGCCACAAGGAAAAATAGCTTCCTTTTAAATGCCAAAAGCAGTGGTTTCCTGCCAAAATTTGGTGGTGCAGCGGTAGCAGCCAAAGGGGGCTATTTTAATGCAAAATGGCCCCCTTTCCCACACTGCCGCACCACCAAATTTCAGCAGCAAACTGCCACTTTTGGCTTCTAAAAGGAGGCTATTTTTCCTGACATTTGCTGCTGCACTGCCAAATTTTGGCAGTGTGGCAGCAGTAGGAGTACAACCCTCAGTGGGGACCAGGGGGGAATTTAGGCCTCCCAGCCCCCGGAAGTTGCTAACCCCTGCACTATGGCACACCCCTGCACTATGGCATCCAGTATCAGCCATGGAGTGATCAGAAGTGCAGCATCGGCCATCAGTCTACTGTAGACCTGCAGCTCTTATGTTCCTATGTAAATGGACACCCAGCTCTTCAGCATGCCATGTACTAATCAAATGCTGCTCAGATAGACAAAGAAGACAAGAATAAAACCCACTGGGACCTCCCCACTTATCCTGCATCACTTGATACAACTTCCTTGCTAGAACAGTATGCGTTTGTTTCACCACTTGGTGTATTTATTGGTCAATTTTGCTAATGGCAAAATCTGTAATCTGGACAATATGGGCCAATCTCCTTTGATGTGTTTAGCTGTGGAGAGAACACGACTAGAAAATCTTCAGATTGATTCTCTCTTCTGTGATATTCCTATAACACAGCCTTCCCCAGGTCGGTGCCCTCCAGATGTGTTGGACTGCAACTCCCATCATTCTCAACCAGCGCTGGATGGGAATGATGGGAGTTGCCGTTCAACACATCTGGAGGGCACTGAGTTGGGGAATGCTTCTGTAACATATGTGTCAAGATGCTTTAAGCTAGAGGTTTCCTTCTACCACACAGAAAGTTGAACTATGTGGGAAAAGGGCAAATAAACCTCCAAGTGTACAGAAGGATATTTATTGAGACTGTGCAGCTGGAAGTTTCCTCCTTGTCTCTGGTGCCTTCCTGTTTTTCTTTTTCTTTTGGCTTGAATTACATGACCTCACTGTTCCCTTGCAGCTTGTACAATGGACATTTTGTGCATCTATGATGTATCCATTTATTGAATGGGGATTAGACAAATTTATTTATTCATTCATTCATTCATTTACAGCATTTAAGTACCACTCCATATTCTGTTATGGAGATTCTGGAGCAGTGAACAATAAAAAAACAGATAAAAGGAATAAAACCATATGTTAAAACAGAATAAATGAAAACTTTGGCTGGTCAGTCAAGGAAGGCTTCCCGAAATAAAGATGAGGTGCTGGAAACAATACAATGTTGGCGCCTGCCTGCCTGACCTCCAGAGGCAGGGAGTTCCAGAGAGATGGAGCTGCTACTCTGAAGGCTCTTCTCCAGGTGGACTCCAGTCAGACCATAGGTCCATGTGGAACCACCAGGAGCATGCCATCCAATGACCTCAGTGACCAGGCAGGTTGGTAAGGGAGAAGGCACTCTCTCAAGTATTCATGGAGGATAAGTTCATGGAGGATACATTCATGGAGGATAAGTTCATGCATGGAGGATATCTATCACTGGCTACTAGCCATGATGGGCTTATGGAATCTCCAGGTTCAAAGGCAGTTTGCCACTGAATATCAGTTGCTATTGCTTTCGGGTCCTACTTGTGGGCTTCCCATGGACATCTGGTTGGCCACTGTAGGAAACAGGATGCTGGACTAGAAAGGCCTCTGGTCTGATCCAGCAGGGCTCTTCTTGTACTCCAAATGGTTGCTTTTCTTGAGCTGGTAGGTTGCTTTTTTTCTCAGCAGTTAAATTTGATTCCTGGAGGCAGATTTTTTTAAACTCGCTGTGTCAGATAATTGATAGGGTGGAGTATACGGCAGGAAACCATGACACACCTTTGTCAGGACTTGTTTAGGAGAAAAGATTTGGGAAAGAGAACATACGTGTTTGGGGGGTGGGGAAAAATAGATTAAATAGAAGACAAATTCAACATTCTCTGAGGATCACTCAGAAACAACATACCCACTGAAAGAGAGCTGTATAAAGGGTCTTGTGGAACAATATCTGGAATTTGGGGAGAAAGCAAACAATTAGGATTACCAGCCAGAGCACTTCAGGTAGGTAATGCAAGATAGAAGAATAGTTAGAAAGAAACCACTTTCTACTATATCTCCATCAGATTCTCAGGTGTGTGTGTGTGTGTGTGTGTGTGTTTAAAGCATCAGAAAATTATGGGCACTGAATTGGTTGCTCATTCCGTATTAAAATGTCTAGGAAATATTGATGTAGAGAATGTGCATTGGACCTGTTCAGTTTTGCAGGACAAAATAACTTTACAATGGGCGTCGAAGAAAAAGTTATACCAAGACTCTGAAAAATACAACAAGCCAGGGGAGATAGATAGATAGATAGATAGATAGATAGATAGATAGATAGATATTCCATCAGGTGCATGCAGCCCAATGCCCAATCCTATGGATATTTACTTGAAAGTAAATTCCACTGGATTCTATGAGACTTACTTACTGGTGAGCATGCAAAGAACTGCAGCTTTATTAGAAGGACATTCACAAGGTTACAGTTATGGCTGCAGGTAAATATGCTTGCATTATAATCCTGGATAAAAGACTGCCTGTGACATTTCAAAGAAGGATGAATTACATAAACTGTTTGAAAAGTAGACGCAATACACCATCATTCAAAAGTGTATTTATTTGTGTGCTGGCTCCATGGACAATGGGTGTGAATTCTGCTTCTGTGCACACTGCCCATATCTCCAGAAATGCTTGTGATTCCTTTGCAGCAAAGAAATGTCATTAACTTTTAAACTAAGTAGATCAGGTA
The DNA here is from genome assembly GCA_021292165.1 of Shinisaurus crocodilurus. Lineage (NCBI taxonomy): Eukaryota > Metazoa > Chordata > Lepidosauria > Squamata > Shinisauridae > Shinisaurus > Shinisaurus crocodilurus. The sequence continues at coordinate 69,912,715 of CM037878.1, read as the reverse complement.
TGAGCCAGGAATAGTTATTTTCATCAGCTGGGAGTGATTTATCCAGAACTGCTGTACTCATTTGTCTTCATGTATAGAACTAGGAAGGTAATGTTGGGCCATGAACTCTCAAAGATTAACATAATTAAGAAAAGGATTATCTGAGAGTCACAATTCATTCCTAATATGGTGTTATTTCGTCATTTAAGTCTATGTTTTTCTTGTCTCTGCAACTTCACTCTAATTGTGATGCTGGGCATGCCTCCTCACCTTTCTTTATCTGTTTCCCCCATCTGTAAAGTGGGAAAAATAACATTTAGGTGGCAATGCTATGCACACTTATCTGGGAGCAAGTCCCATTGATGTCAGTGAGGCTTATGTCTAAGTAGACATGTATTGGATTACAGCGCTTTTGCTAGATAATGCCATACAGCAGCCTTCCTCAATCTGATGCTCTCCAGAGACGTTTTGGACTGCATGTCCCAGCATTCCTGACCATCGGCCATGCTGGCTGGGGCTGTTGGAAGTTGCAACCCAAAACATCTGGAGGGCACCAGGTTGGGCGAGGCTGCCATACAGGCAAATGTTTTCAGAAGATGGCTTCTGACTGAGTACTCCAGAAGTAAAACAATTGAAATGGCCTCCTAGGAGATATAGCGATATGTAGCCAGGTAGTTATAAAATTAGACTAAACTGAAGGGTTATGTATGTGTGTTTTGACTTGGTATATCAATAGGGGCTTACAAGGACCAGAATGAATCTCTTCCCCCTCCCCCTGCCCCTTGTTCTGAAGCATCAAGAAAATCATGACTGAAAAGGGAATGTCAGACAGGATAGCCTTACGCTAAGGAGCTGAGAGAAATTGCTCTGGGGAATAAGGGGTGGTGGTGCACCATTTTGTTTTCACGTACAAAGTTTGTCTGACTGATGACTGCATTTGGGCCCATGAGTGAATATTCCTGCAGAGCGGATTAGCTTTAGGCTTCCGATTTGCTTGTTTGTTGCTTTCTTCTACAGAATATGGTACAGATCACTCCTCTGAGCTGGCTGGGTGTGTTGTATTGGACATATTCCTTGCCCTGAGGACATATGATTCCTAGAGGCATGACACATCTTGCTTGCTCGGCTGCCAACTTGTGTCACATACATTATAATATAGATAATACATACAGCTTAATAGGATTGAGACAGTGGTTACTGAGGATCCATCCTTTGTCCAGGAGCACAAAATACATTCCTCCATATTCCTCTCAACCCTCCAGGGATTCTGTCTTCCATGGCATATTCCAGGTTGTTTAACTTTGGGGTTTTTAAAGGTGAATTCTAATTTCTAATGGTTTGACCAAATGATGAATTTCTGCTCTCCTGTTCTGGTGTTTTAACACATCACTGACAGGACAGGAAGGAGAAAGTGTTTGAGAGAAAGCCAGGTCTCTTTTCTCTTGGGCCACCTGCACGATGAGCATGGGAAGTAGCTGCATAGACCACACAGCCAGCGCTAATTCTGGGCCAGTCCGCTGGAAGGTATCTGTCTGGAATGCCAAGGGCTGGCACAGACTGAAGCACCCACATGTTTGGACTACAGCAGGTTCTAACCAGTTTAACATAACATAGGTGTGTTCTAAGAAGCCATCTCTATATTTGGAATCAGGAAGGCATTTCCCCCAGGTTGGATTGGCTGGCAGGGATTTTCTATCAGCTCTCTGTAATGGGCAGCATGCCTTAGTGGTTAAGTCTTCTGGCATATTCCACTGAATCTACTTACCCATGATCATAGAGGCACTTTGGGCATTATTCCAACTCGGTCTCTGTTTGTTCCATGCTATAAATTAGCTTGATAATAGGATGTGCTTCTCTATTACATAGGCTGCTACGGGTCTTTGGGGCCTGGTGGATCCACTTTCAGTGCAGGACTGGAGGATCATGACCATGAACCTAGCCCAGGATTCCTTCTACTCTTGAAATTAGCAAGGATCATGCCTTTATATCAAGCCTTCTGCACTTCATAGTGCAAAAAGGATTGCTACCTTTATTGTGTCAAAAGTGTAAGGAATGCTAAAAATACGTTCTGGAGGGGGGGGGACCTCCTGTGAATTTTGATCTTGGTTGACTCTGGCCATCACTCAGACTGGAGGGTTCAGCCAGAGATGAAAGCAGGGATGGGGGGGGGGAGGGTTTCTGTCTCTATGGCTTACCAGTCTCAAAACGAGATGATTCAAAGAATCCTGGAGTTTGAAGAGACCAGAATGTAAAATAAAATAAATAAATCCTGCCTTCTTCAAAGTTTTTATCCTTTAACTATCAGTGCCCCAAGACAGATCTACACAATCCAGACTCCATGTAGAGAGGTGACTGAGATACCACATCAGATATAAGTCAGTAGTGAAGATGGGTGAGCTGAGCACAACTCTCAGAATTTAAGATGGTTTTCACACACGACGAGCCTGAAACTGGCTTTGTTTTTAAACCTGGTTCTAATGCAAGCATAACACTTACATTGGCTGGCTCGTATGTTTGATTTTTCTTCCAAATTCTGTCCCACACTAATAGTATTCATACATGATAGAAAAGCACAAGAGAGACTCAAATGAGTGCCATATATGAAAAGTTGGATGCTCCTTTAAGTATCCAGTCTGCCACTTCTGGATGTTGTTAATAATGCAGTGTAGAAAGGGAAAGGCATGTTAAAATCCAAATGTACATTCATATCACTGAGACTCTCTCATGCTATTCAAAGAGGCAGGAAATTAAAATCTCAGTCTTTGCTTGTGAAAACAGCCCAAGTATTCCCAGACTCTGGAGTCGAGAAGACAATGTTTTCAGGGAGCAGAGCTGTGCCTTCCACCCAGCACTGTGAGAAAGGTGTCATTGAGAGAACTGTGCTCTCTGACTGTTGAAGGAAGCAAGAACAGATCTTCCCAGTTCAGCTGCTGTGAGCTAGCTCCTTTGCTACAAACGAGCAGCAAAATATCTGGGGTCCAGTGATTTGAACCACTGCTATCTCTCTCCATTCAGCCTGACAAGTGAAGTTTCTATCCCCATCTCCCTTTGAACAGAAGGGAAATGCATCGTCGGCAGAATTGGTTCTTACTTCAGTTTAGGAACCTCCCTATTCCAAGTCAAGCTGCTGGTCCATCTAGTTCAGTACTGACTATGTTGATTGGCAGCAGCTCTCCAGGGTTTCGGACAGGAGTCTTTCCCACCCTTCCTTGGAGATGCCAGAGACTGAACCTTTTGCATATAAAGCATGCGCTCTACTCGTCCCTCCCCTAAATTGGTGGTGTAAAATCTTAGCACCAATCTTGGGGTTCATGCTTCCTTGGTGTTGGAAGCCATCACTTGCTTTGAATATGATTTTATTTATTTATTTAATTAATCAATTAATTAAATTTATACCCCGCCTTTTTTCCTGCAAGGAACCCAAGGCAACTTACATAATCCTCCTCCTCTTCTCAATTTGATCCTCACAACAACCCTGTGAGGTAGGTTAGGCTGAGAGTCAGTGACTGGCCCAAAGTCACCCAGTGAGTTTCATGACTGAGCGGGGACTAGAACCCAGATCTCCCAAGTCCCAGTCCAACACTCTAACCACTACGCCACACTGGCTCTCATATCACATCCTTATTAATAATTATTTCTATTTGAAGAACTCTTATCAAGATAAAATCATAGTTTTCCTTGCTCCTTGTAGTGCAGATAATCTCTGATGTTTTGTTTAACTTAACATTCTATTTTTGTCCTTATTACTTATTACTTCATTTGTCCTTATTCTTTTGAAAGAATAATGACCTGTTCTTATTTAGCTGTAAGTGGGGATACCTAGAATGAATATAATTTATTCAAATGCATTTAATAGGGGGTGCTTTTTTTAAAGATCTACTTAAGTGATATTTAAAAGAAACATAGGTATTGATGTGTTACAGTCTCGGGGCAAACTACAATAGGATTTCCCCCCAATGTTGCAACGTCTGGCAAATTTGCATGGCACATGACACACTCCCTAGCCCATTGTCCTGATATTATTATTTCTCCCTCAATATTTCCCCCCCCCTGACCACTTTTATGACTTTCCCCCAGTGTTTGCAGTTTCCACGTGCAATTTCCATGAGTTATGTGTGTTCCATCCAATAAGCCACTCCCACCAGTAGCTCTTACTGCTGGGAGTGGCTTCAAAGCTGTAGAACCTCTTTTGTAACATTTCCCCTCAACTTCACCTTTGACCTCAGGCAGGGGAATGGATCTGTGGGCAGGAATCCATGTTTGTCCTCTATTTCCTCACCTTCAGCAGCATGATTGGTCAGCCGTATCATTTCGGGGGTGGGGTGGAGAAGCTAATTTTCAATGTGCACCTACATAGCTGCACAACTGTGAATAACCACACAATCTTTTTATCTTTTACACAGCTGTGCATTTACCAGACTTTTTTTAAAAAAATGGAACTTGAAAGGAGAGCATGACCTCCCATTTCTCCTGCTATTGCAGCACTATACTCTGGGTTGTGGCATGTGCTTGTGTTATAAACACATGACCTTTCAAACCCCTCCTATTTCTTCTGCTATTACAACACTATGCATTGGTGTGCAACACTTGGTCATTATATACAGTAATACCTTGGATTGCAAGTAACTTGGTTTGAGAGTGTTTTGCAAGACAAGCAAATTTTTAAATATTTATTTAATTTTTTTTAACTTGATATACAAGCGACGTCTTGCAATACAAGTACTGTAGTACGGCTTAAATTAAAAATCTCTGTCTGTACAAATTTTTTGGGGGGGATTTTGTTTTGATATACAAGTGTTTTGGATTACAAGCACATTTCCGGAATGAATTATGCTCTCAATCCAAGGCATGACTGTATATATATATATATATATATTGGATACTATGCTGTATTCATTAACATGTGACAACGGAGCAGCAATAGCATGTGGGGGAAAATATTGGCACAGCAGTGTCTTGGAAAGGAAAGGGGCTCTGGTGTAGACTCAACCTTGGTTTCTGTATCAACTGCCAATGGAGAATTATTATTATTTTTGTTAACCACCCTGCATTGGGGGATGAATAATTTCAGAAAGTAAATGGTGTGTGTCTGGGGGGGGGGAGGATTAATCTTCCCCTTCTGGTATGGTCCCAATCCAAATCAGGGCCACACATGCTTACACAAGAGTAAAGAAAAAACTAACATTCACTCAGCTACATGTAAATGATTAGCATGTAGGCTGGCTGTAAGGAACTAAGGGGTGTACTGTAGGTGTCTGCTATTTTGTGTAGACAGACACCTACACACTTACTTAGCCTGTAATAAATGTATACGGTCAAAGTAGTCTATAAGGGGTTTAACTGATACCAGATCACAGCCTTGGGACCTGCTTTTCATGCCCAGGAGCATGCCAAGCAACAATTTAGAGGAAACTAACTGAGCATGTACAGTGTTGTCTTATTCATGGCTACTGAGTTACCATCATCAGATGTATCCTTGCTGTTATAGTATATAGGGCTTCTGGGCCAGAGAGCATGATTTTTAGGCAGGCTTGAGTCCTATCACCTCTGGGGGTTTTCATTATTTTTTAAGTTAACATTTGAGAGTCTGGCACTTCAAAATGCCTGGAAATGTCTTTGGGTCCCTGTGGTGGGGTGGGGGCAGGGGATCCGATTCCATTGAAATATATTTATTATTTTTATTTATTTATTTATTTATTTATTATATTTATACCCCGCCTTTTCTCCTGCAAGGAACCCAAGGCGGCTTACATAATCCTCCTCCTCCTCTCTATGTTATCCTCACAACAACCCTGTGAGGTAGGTTATGCTTTATCCCATCCTTCTTCCAAGGAGCTCGGGGTAATATTCACAGTTCTTCCTGTCCCTATTTTATCCCCACAACTTGTGGGGTAAGTTAGGCTGAGAGATGTCGACTGGTCTAAGGCCATTCAGTTAGCTTCATGGCTGTGTGGGGATTTGGACCCTAGTCCTAATCTGACACCCTAACCTCTCTATATCACAGGGGTGCAGAACCTCAGGCCCGGGGGCAAAATCCAGCCCTCTGAGTTTCCCCAGATGGTCATGCCTCTGGCCACACCTGCTTGCCCCTGACCACTGATGGTTGGGTGCTTTCCTGATTTTTGCATGGTTTTTGTTCCCCATTCTGAAATGATGAAATGCCTTTCCTAAAGTTTAGTTACCGGCAGTAAGAGCTTCATGCTAAAATATGCTGGTGTATTTGATATTTTGGCCCCATCATTTTTGCCTTCAGCTTCACTTGCCACTGAATTGCAGCCCCTGAGAGCTCCAGAATGGAATCTGGCCCTGGGGCTAAAAGAGGTTCAACACCTCCTGCCTGAAACAACCCTGGAGAGCTGCTGCTGCCAGTCAGTGTCAACAAAACTGGGCTAGATGGACCGATGGTCCGACTCAGTAGAAGGCAGCTCCCTGTATTCTATATTCCAATATTCTAACACCCCTGCTATACTGGATCTCCTGAATCCTGCAAGCCAATCTCAAGCAAAGGATAGGACGTACATAAGAACCCTAAGCAAGACAACTCAAAATGGCGAGGCTGGGACGCAACGGAGAGCCAAAGACTGGGTTGGGTTTGGCTCCAGGGATTTTTTGTTCTCTCCTTCTGGATGCATCTTTCAAGCATCTTCCTTCAGTGTCAGTGCTTGTTCGGTGTTAACTCCTATCATGACTCTGCCTATGACTCAACGTTTAAGGAGCTGTGGGTTTTCCAAAGTGCCTCCGGCAGCACTTATCCTGGAGAAAGAGAGCACAGCTGTGAGCTGGAAATGGGCTTGGGTGGATTTAGATGATTCGTGTGGATTTAGCCTGAGAGCCACTTCATATATAAATCTTATTTTCCTACCTGGATACAATGTTCATCAAGGAACAAGTAGATAAACCATCCAACAAGAAATGCAGCAAGTTTTATTTTGGTACAAGCATACAGACAAGGCGGCTGCTGCAGGCATCTTTTAGCTCATGTGGCCTGAGGGGAAATTCTTTGACAACTTTAAATCAATAATTCGGTAGGAACATAGGAAACTGCCTTATACTGAATCAGACCATCCACCTGTTTAGCCCAGTATTGTTGACACTGACTGGAGCAGCTCTCCAGGGTTTCAGTCAGGATTTTTTTCGGTCCTACCTGGAGATCCCAGGGATTGAACCTTGTATGCAAAGCATGCGTTCTTCCACTGAGCCACAGCCCCTTCCAATGGCCCTTGAGTATGGACCAAATCATTCTCAAAGCCATCCCAAAGGCAACCATAACCCTCTTCCCACCTTCATTAAATGTATGTAGGTGGAGGGTGTGTTATGCCCATTGTCCATGTTTCCAGGCCCAGCCTCCATGCATGCACACACTGTGCCCATAGGCATATAGGTCTCTCTCTCCCCATGATTTTGGCAACTCTGCTTTTTGAGGATTCCTGATTGTGTGGAAAGACCCTACACATGTACGGTTGTACACTCAAGGTTCTATTAATGCAATCTTCTGAATGGGCATAGGTTAGGGGTAGGACCAGCCACTGCAACCTCACTCTCCCCTGTGTGTATTTAGTGTACAAATGGTTTTTTTTTTATGTGAACAAGGCTAGAACTGGGCCATAACTCCATTCTAGCCTGTAACCTATCTCTAGGATTGTAATTGTGGCAATCTTTGATGCTCCCCAGGAAGTGTGTGTTAGAGAGGGGCATGAATCAAGATAATAACAACATCACAGAAGAAATTGTGAGACACCTTTCATCAATGTATCCAATGGTATCTTGAACCCAGTGACATTCTTTTTTTTTTAATTTGTTTATTTTAATTTTAACATATACAGAACAACCGAACATCAAACAAAACATCCAATCCATTACAGAAACTGTATTAGACCAGAACAAAGTAAATCCCCCCCTCCAAATCAAAATTTCAAAGGAACAGGTCTGGCTGGGCGCCTTTTCCGGAGTCTTTTTTGTCCATAAAGTAGTCATCTTTGTAATAGGTGGGTACCTGTGAGCTTATTGCATCCAAATGTGCTGGAAGGCTTGAGGTATTCCTGTTGTAGGTGTTCTGTATGAGAATTGGACAAAAGGCCACCATTCTGCTTCAAAAGAGTTTGTTTTCTTCCCCCCCCCTGCAGTTCTCAATTTTTGTGTTAATTTTTCAATTAATGCAATTTCCCATACCACATTGTACCAATGATTGATAGTCAACCCTTTGGCATCTTTCCATCTTCTTGCTATTAATAGTCTGGCCGCTTGTAATAAAAATCTTATTAGGTTCTTGTATAATAAATTTTTATTATCTCTTTGAAAGATGTTTAATATTGCTAACTCTGGAGTTTTATTTATCTCTGTCCCTATAATTTTAGATATTTCTTTGAAAACCATTGTCCAGAAGCGAGATACCTGCTTGCACGACCACCACATATGTTTGTGTGATCTGATTTCTCCACAGGTTCTCCAACATAGGGGAGAGTAGTTTTTATTAATATGAGAAATTTTATGAGGAGTCCAGTGCCATTTTTGTATTATTTTCAGTGAGAGTTCTTTGAATTTTGTTGAAATCGCTTTAAATGGAAATTCCTCCCATATACTTTCCCATTCTTCATCTTCTATTTGCATTCCCCATTCTCTTTCCCATTTTCTTTTAAGAGGAAGGCTATTTCCCATGTCTGTTTTTATCAGGAGTGCATATCAATCTGATATTAATCCTTTTTCCTGATTTGTAAAAGTTAATAAAATCTTTTCAAATTGTGTCAGATCTCTGGTGCCGAACCCAGTGACATTCTTCATCCTTACAACTGTTTTGGGAGACCATTGTAGAATTTTACATCTCTGCTTAAGAATTTTAAAATCATGGGCACACTCCAGATAAAGTTAAAAACAATTTTAAGCTCTGTTGATTTCAATCAGAGAGTTAAAGATGTATTTAAATCCCTCCCACTGAAAGCAATGGGACATAAAAGGGTTTAATGTTGGCTGGATAGCACCCACCTGATTTGCTATCTGAATTTGTTAAGCATTCAGTGTGTAGCCATTAGTTATTGTACTGGCAGTTTTTCTTCAACCAAAATAGCTTCCTTGCATTGGTGGCACTACAGGGAAAGGTTGTTGTTGTTGTTGTTGTGAGTAGATGCCCTTCCCTGAAAAAGTACTTGCCTCCTCAGAGCAACACTGAGGACAATCATAGGTGGCCATCATGAAATTCCTGAGCACCATCCCCAACATCTTGCACATGCAAGGATAGATCTTGTCCCATCTAAACCTACTTTACCCCCATTGTTTGCCCACTCACTACCTCTCTGTTTTGTTCACCCATTGGCAGAACATATACCCCCCCTCTCCTTTCTGAGCCTAACAAGTCATTGTCATTTATTAGGGAAACGGAACCTCAATTTCGTACTTTAGAAATATGTACACTTTCTACTTTTTAATGCCTTTTAAAAGAAGAATAAAGCTACAAATGGAATCAGAAAAATAAGTAGAAACTCTGTCTAAATGTTCCTGAACTACCACTAGAGAACATTGTTCCTTCACAGTCTAAAGGCACAATCCTATGAATGTTTAGACAGAAAAAAGTCCTACAACTCCCAGCATTCCCCAGCCAGCATGGTAGTGGTAGACCTCCCCCCCCCTGCATAGGATTGCACCCTAAGAAAGTGTTTTCTTTAAACTTTATCAAATTGCACCTTTCCTCAACTTATTCGACCTTATAAGCCCTCCTCCCAAGACCCTGGCCTAGAAACTTCATTGGAAGCATTGCCAACTTTGGATTTTAAAAAATCCCAGCACCCTGGACAGATTACCTTGGAATATTTTATAGGAAGAGGGAAATGGACCAAAGGACACAATACCTCCGATGTACAGAGTGCCTTTCCCTTCTGGGAGGAATAAGCTTATTTTTAAAAAAGAAGAGAGAAAAAGATGGGCACTTTTAATTTGTAGTGCACTTTACAGACTTTATACATCTCATCTGTTCTCATTTTTAAAAAACGCCCTATGAAGTGGGCGGTGGTGGCCTGTGTGGAAGTGTGTGAATTGTACTGCCCAGCCCAGCTGCCACCGGGCATCAGTTGAGCAGAGAGGAAGCGGCCATGCCCTTACTGGCCTGTGGCCACCATAGCAGAGTAGCAGCCATGAATCAGTAGTATGTTAACCGTTCTTCTTTCTCTTCACCTTGAGGTAGTAATGATATGGACGCAGTAACTAAGAAAAACAAGCGGGATGGAACAGAAGTCACAGAGAGACGTAAGTGAAATCTTAGGAATACATGGATCTTTAAGCTGTTTCCCTTAACCATTGTTGAGGTAAAAATTAGCATACAGTCACGTTCCCCTTCAATAAGCATGTTGCTATGTGGTCTTCTGGAAGCACCTTCTACACGTTTCTGTAATCTACCTAATGCTTGATGTCTAGCATTTTTCATTATGTTAATTATCTCATGTAAAGACCCATTTACTACCTGAATGTTGGGAGTGGGGAGGCATCTTGTGGTGATTCATCTACTTCTAAAAATTTTTTGTGTGAATCACTCCTGTGTGGAGGGGCCAAATGGAACCTTCCAGTTACTGAATGGAATTTCCCAATGACTTCCAAAATAGAAGTTTTTATATGGATTGGAAATGTTCATTTATTAATCTGAGTTTATGCAAAACAGGATAATAGGAGCTTGATGCAATAGGCCATTTCAGGAGCAATGTGTAGCCAACCTCAGAAATGGTTTTGGCTATTAATTTGACAGGGACTCAGGCAACTGGCCCTGCTGAATAATATATCCTTAGAAATGTTATATCTTACTGTGACTTAAGAAGTATCCCACCTGTAAAACTGAGATTTCAGCACTTTCCTGAATTACCAAGATGGTCATAGTAGCAGACATGAATATTCAAAGCAACTTCAATCCAACACGTTGGTTCACTTTCAAACTTCAATTTAAGCATGGCAGTTTTGAAACAAGAAGTTCTCCTTTAGGGCGCAATTCTATGCATGTTTAGACAGAAAAAAGTCCTACAACTTTTGGCTGGGAAAAAAGTCCCAGCCACTCATTTATTTTCTTCTTCTGCTTCTGCTTCTATTTGTCTAAATATGCACAGGATTGCACCCCTAGTGATCTTGTACAGCTCCTGTTCATCTCAGCAGGAGAACCTCCTGGTATATTACACCCCATGTGCTTATACTTTTTTTTTTTTATTTTTCTTACAGTTATTACAGAAACTGTTACCACCAGGCTGACATCTCTTCCCCCAAGTAAGTGGCTGCTATACAGAATTTGCTCTATGTGTGTCTGCATGCATGCATGCATGTGGTTTTGCTCTATTTGTGCCTCTTCTTCACAAATCCTCATGTATTTATGTCCCCAGGCTCATAGATCCAAATTGGGGCGGGGGTGGGCACTGTGTTGCTTTCAGTTGCTCTTTTGAAATTCTGCCTGAGTAACAGGAGGGACATGGATCAAAGTTAGCAAGACTCTGTATGGGCCCCCTCTGTTCATGTGAGTTCATAGCACTCATAGCACACATGTAAAGTGTATGTGAGTTCATAGAAGTTGACCTGGCTCAAAAGAATATCTGGAACAAAATCCAGTTCCATATATTATTCTGAGCCATGGTACATAGTGAGAATAGTGTTGTTTTTTCAATCAATTGATCTCCTTCTCCCATCCTTCCTGCACAACGTCAGTCCACATCTTCCTCCCAACAGGAATGCTAGCTTCCTTAGTTTTGGGCAGTGTTCTCCAACCTTCGGTCCCCAGATATTTTTGGCCTACAACTCCCAGAATGCTGGGAGTTGTAGGCCAAAAACATCTGGGGACCCAAGGTTGGAGAACACTGGTTTTGGGGATGTAACCTCACACTACCAGCTTGGAAAGACCTGGATGGGATGGGATGTTGACTAATGTAGTTAGTTGACTTCAGCATCTAGGACCTTTGTGTCCAGTACTTGTGCTGCAGTTGTTAAGAGCGTCACACTAGGACCTGGGGAGACCCAGGTTCAAATCCCTGCTCAGCCCTCTCTCACAAGGTTGCTCATTGGGTGACCTTAGGTGAGTCACCCTCTCTCACACGGTTGTTGTGAGGATAAAAGTGGGAGGAGGAAGAGCCATATATGCTCTTAGAGGAAGGGTGAGATGATTAAAAAAAAAAAAGAAGTAGTGAAATAAATTTGTCAAGCTGTCCTGGTCTTCAAGAGGACTGATTGGTGGACTAATTTAATGAGACCGTTATATCTGCCCCTAAATTATTTTGTCTCATCTCTGAAATAACCTATACATCAGTGGTGGGCAACACATGGTCCCACTGCCCCCTGCTGCGGCACCTTCCACCCCCTGATGCACCCCCAATTTTTTTTTTAAAGAAACAAAATAGTGTTCTGTTGTGGCTAAGGAGCATTAAAACCAGCACATTTAGCTTGCTAGCAAGCTAAATTTAACACTGTTAGCGCTACTGAGCATATGGAGTGGTTTGCCACCAAATTTCAGCAGCAAACCAGCAATTTTTTTTCAAAAAAATATATTATGTTTTTCCACTTCCAGTGTGGCCCACAAGGGGTGTGTGTGTGTGTGTGTGTGTGTGCGTGTGAAAATGGCTCCCAGACCTTCCGCAGTTGCCCATGTCTGCTATGTATAATGGCGCCAAACCTCAAATGGCACAGGGGTAGAATCAGTGGTAGTGCTTTAGTTGATGTGCAAGAATTCGTACAACAGTTATTTTCTGCTTCCAGGTGGTAACACTGACTTTGGAGAGACAGGAGCTATTTCCAGTGTTGGTGGTGTAAATATGTTCCACTGCTGTGATTCCCTGGCCTGAGTAATTGTTAGCAGTGCTACTCAGTGAGGTGGTATTTGATCATACAAACTGTTCTGACTGGAGTTTCACCCTCTCTCCACCACCAAACCTCATCCAAGTCTTATCTGAGTTGAATCTTCATTTAAATTTGGTAGATTGAATACTTCCCATTTTCTAGCATTAATACAGTGCTGAAAATATTGTTATGCACAAGCATCCTCCTTCCAAGTAGTAAGAAGTTTCTGTTTTTATCTTTTTATTGTTCACTGCTCCAGAATCTACTTAGATGTGGAGCAGTATACAAATACCGATGATGATGATGATGATGATGATGATGATGATGATGATGATGATGATAATAATAATAATAATAAGCAGCACTTACCAGCATTCCGTTTTCTTAGAAGGAGAACACTGTTTTTCAATGTTTCAGGGATATTACGTAAGTTTATGTACACATATATACAGACTGAACATAGGATATGGGTTCACAGCATTAGCACTCCAATAGATTTCTATTCCCTATCAGATGTCTAGGGGAACCCATAGTTCTATAGGATTTCCTGCAGAGTGCAAAGTCAGCCCTCTGTCTCGTTTTCAGACCCAGTTCCAGCACAGACTGACTTCCTGCTACACAAACAGACCTCACTTGCCCCACCTCCCCTTGTCTAGAGAAGGGAAGAAAAATGAGTCATTTCCGCCCATCACCTATGCCTTCTTCGGCCATCCTAGTTCCCATTGAAATGCATCATCAGAATGTTATCAGCTAAGACCTGAAAAGGACTTAAGAAATATTGTCTCAAGGCACCCACACAGATAGATCTATTTACAGGAATCTACTTACAGGGTTTCTGAAGAAACCCGTTGCACCAGCAAGCACTTATTGGCACTACACTAGAGGTTGTTTATGCTAGCACAGCATAATTTAGCAGTAGTGTCACATTGGATACTGCCCTTAGAGTCAAGGATGACATAGTTGGAAGGGATCCTGAATCTCTTTGCATCATAGGTACATAAGGGACCCATGAAAGGTCATTCAGACCAACTCCAGCTCCATAACTTTGACGAGATGTAGGGAGACCCCGTCTGGTCAGTTTAGAACTTACTGAGTAGCAACCCTATCCATGACCAGATTGAGTTATAACAGTAGTATGCTATTTTTGTGATAACATCTTCCAAAAATGGTCATATGCATGAGACATGTCTAAGTTATGGGGCCACACTAAAGGCCCCTGTTGGAATGCCTCTTTCTGTTGGAATGCCTCTTTCTGTTGGAATGCCTCTTCCCCTGCCTTTTCTCACTCATGGCGTCTCATTTTGTGTTTTCTCTGACAGAAGGAGGCGGTAGCAGTGGACTCAAATCAACAGCTTATAGTGGAGGGAGCGGAGTGGAAAAGAGGACATACACCCATGGCAGCAGTTATGTCACAGCCAGTAAGTGGTTCTCAAGCTGAGAGCTCAGCAAATAAATGAGGAACACAATAAATGGATGTGGGAAGAAAGAAGAATGGGCGGGTTTACTGTATGTTTACTATTGGAAAATGACCAGAAGAGGTGTCCCTCCCCACAGAACTTTCAGATGAGAATGCTTACCACAAAAATGTTAAGATCCGGTTTCCAGATTTTAAGTGGTATCTCTTAAGGTGGGAATTTATATAATCCATTTTGACAGGAAACGCCACCACACAATTATATTTCCTTGTAATCTGTTGATGGTTACTCAATCATTTTGGTGTTGTATCTTGGATTCAGCATGTGACAGCACAAAGGAATCAAGTGTGACAGTTCCCAGTAAAAATTAGTTGTGTACAAACTTATTTGGTTTGCCCTAGAATAGCTATGCCCCGTAGAATATAAAGAGACATTCATTTATCCATCCAAGTAACTGTAGATCCAGTGTCCACTGGAGAACTGAACTCCAAACAGAGTGTTTAGGTGTAGTATACTTAAGCTTAACAACACAAGAAAAGCCATGCTGGATCGGAGCAAAGGCCCATCTAGTTCAGTATTCTATTCCCACTGAATCCCAGCCAGATGCCCCAATGGGAATCCACAAGCTGAATATAAATGTAATAGCATCCCCCAGCATTTGTGTTCCCCAGCAACTGGCACTGAGTCTGAGAGATGTACTGCATCTGATACTGGAAGTACTTATATAGACATTATGACCTGGTTCGCATGATCACCACAACACACCATGGCTTGCAGGATGTGCCAGCCAGCCATTTTGAATATTGGCGGACGGGCACCATGGCTTATCATGACATCTGAACCCAGTGAGGGTGGATTGTTGGTTGTGATTAACAAACCATGCACAGCTCTAAAACAGCCCATGGGTTCTGGGTGGTTTGTTAACCACACCAACAACCTACCCTCACTGGGTTAGGACATCATGATAAGCCACGGCGACTGCCTGCCACAGCTTGAATGTTCAAAATGGCCACCAGCACACACCGCAACCCACTGTGACTTAAATAAGCCATGGTGGGCTGCAGCGGTCATACAAACCAGCCCATTGAATAGCAGCCACTGACAGCCTTATCCTCCATGCATTTGCCTGTCCCCTTTAAAATTCATCCAAGTTGGCAGCCATCACTACATTTTGTGGTAGCAAAATCCATAGTAACCATGCGCAGTGTAAAGAAGTACTTCTTATACTTACTTTAAGATGTAGCCTACACAGAACAGACCCCCCCACACAATGTCAAGGAACATCACTGTGCAGAGTTCTTCACAGACCAGATACTCATGTCCTAGAAGTAACACTCGCAATTAATCAATCTAGAGTATATATAATGTGTTTTATTTTAATGCCCCTGATTGAAATCATTTTAGGAACTCTTTATCTCCATAGATATTTCACTAAGCAGAAATAAGGACGCATCCTATCAATTGTGTCCTTGATGATCAGAAGTCCCCAATTTCAGAGGCGTCTGATCATCTAATGCAGGGTGAGATCCTGCCCTGCATTTTCGCTAGACAGGCTTTTTAGCCCATCTAGTGAGGGCACTTTGGAAGGGGAGGGATGGAGGCTGGAGGAGGCTCAGGATAACTTGTATCCTGGCCTCTCCAGTCTTCTCCCCTCCCCGCCCACCAGAACACCCCCTTTCCTCCTCCTCTGTCACTTGTCTGACCTTGGAAGGCAGGTGGCGCAGTTCTTTCTGCACCAGCTACGAGAGGACAGGGAACAGGGGGTGGATCTCTGACTCCCCCATCCAAGGTTGGAGCGCTGTCTCCGACCTCGGAAGGGAGAATCCAAACAATCCTATGGCCCCCGAGATGCTAGCCCAGGGACCATAGGATTGCTTTCTAAATGTATGATACTCACAGCAGCATTAAAAGGGGCAGAACTTCTTGAGTGTGTCTAATTCTGTGCTTTGCTAGTTGGCTTTAAACTGGGGTTGTGAGGAGGGAAGCAAAGTCCACTGTTCTTAAAACAGTTTAATGGGGAAGCCACTGAACAATGATACATACCAGCCTCAGAACCACAAGCAAATCTACAAGAACAGCCCTCCGCTGAGATTACAAAGGGCACATTCTCCATAAATCCGAGGATGGCATTCACCCATTATTCATATGACTGTATCTTATTAGATCACAGCCATCCTTCTGTTTGGAGATCTGACAAAAAATCCAAGGGCAGAAAGTTATACATTGGCCAATCCTTTTTGCAAACCACATATTAACCACATTATTCAAAGCATGGCTTGTGTTTTGCTATGTCTCTAATAATGAGGCAGAATTGAGCCCATTGCCCATTCAGTCTTCTTGAAAACTTCAGTTTGCTTTTACAGTATTTATAAAATCCATGTCAAACTTCTTCTTTGAGGCCAGGGCTTTTCTTCTTCTTCTTCTTCTTCTTCTTCTTCTTCTTCTTCTTCTTCTTCTTCTTCTTCTTCTTCTTCTTCTTCTTCTTCTTCTTCTTCTTCTTCTTCTTCTTCTTCTTCTTCTTCTTCTTTTGCTATTGGAGGAAGGAACAGAACTGAATTTCCCACCAGAGTAGGAGATAGCAGTGGCTATTCAAGAGGTGGGACTCACTTTATGGATAGGCACTGGACCCCATGGAATGATGGCTGAAAACCCAGTCACTGATTCATGGATTGTTTTCCAGTTGTTCTATTCCTCTGTCAAAATGGTGATAGTTCTTAGTAGCTTTTCCTTCTTTCTAATGCTAGTGTGGTAGATAGAATGTAGTGCTTGCTAGGTGACTTTGGGCAACTCACTCAGCGTAACCTAACACACAAAGTTGTTGAGTAAGTTTAGCAGGCCCCAAATTCAACTTCCGCTGACATTTAAAGTATTTGCCAGTTAACCAATGACGGAGTTTGAAGTTCATTTGGCTGTGTGAGAGCTGGACTGACCCGGGTTC
The DNA here is from genome assembly GCA_021292165.1 of Shinisaurus crocodilurus. Taxonomy (NCBI): domain Eukaryota; kingdom Metazoa; phylum Chordata; class Lepidosauria; order Squamata; family Shinisauridae; genus Shinisaurus; species Shinisaurus crocodilurus. Next base: position 69,895,597 of record CM037878.1, on the reverse strand, counting down.
AAAAGCTTCCCTAGCCAATGACCCTCAGTCCCAGTCACGCAGGCGGAAGGAGGAGATAACAGCAGTTAATAAAGATTAAAGAGTTTATTTGTAAGACCCAATTACATGGGATTAAGGCAATCAATGCATCTCTACTCACTACATCATTGCAGACTCAAATCCTATACCCCAGTGGTAAGGCTAGATGAAGTGAAGTCCAGAACAATACACATGTCGTGTCGAGACGAGAGGAGGAGGAGAAAGAGTGAGAAGAATGAAGCTATCAGCAAGTGTGTTAGCTTTATACCACCTATAAATAGGATATTACTCACCCCAGTTGTATAACCTATTCATCAACATGTTGACTGCTAAACCTGTCCAAGGTTGCTGAGTCATATCATCTTGAGACTATGTCTCGTGACCAGAGACCTTGTGCACTTGAACTCAAGAGACACCCACCAGGTCAGGTGATAATCCTGATGTCAGGTGGTAATCTCGTTCTGCCTATGCAAAACCCAACAGGCTGGTCCCAGTGCATAGTCTAGAAGGGTCTGATGCTATAGCAATGCTAAAGCTAAGAACGTGTAAACCTGATCGATCTCCTGGAAGGGAGACTGCTAAGAATTCCAGGAAAGAGCAGGGAATAAGTATAATAACTAGATCAAAATTTTTAGTTGGCTCACAGCCCAATCCTATCCTATCCATGTTTTCCAAGAAGTGCCACTACGTTCAATGGGATTTACTCCCATTGGGAAGAAGGCTATTAATTAAATTTAAAATGGACAGAAACAACCAAGCGTAAATTTAAGTACTCTGGATTAATTTGTTTGTGTCCATGTTAGTCTGGAATCCGCAAGCTATGACTCCAGAGTGCTCACATATAAATTGATTTTGTTCCAAGGAAGCCACGGGGACTAAACTGGCTTGAGAACATGTCTGCCATCTTAAATTTTGTCAAAAATCATTTTGAATGTGGGCTATATGTTTTCAAATATTTTGCCAAAAATCAATACAACAACAACATGCTCTGGGCCTCTCCCACCTTTGAGGAAGAGGCTACTGACTCTGCAGAACTACTGCTGCCAAAAATTGTCACTTCAATGACAGACATTTAAGGTGGTATTTCTAGAATTAAGCCGCCTAATCCATGTCTTCGTGGATATATATATATATATATATATATACAGAGAGAGACAGAGCAAAACTTTATGACTCATCTGTAGACCTTATGTGGCCAACCAATTAAAGAGAAACTTTGTCCTTCCCATGACAGTCCAATCCATTGTACATATATATCTGAGGAGGTTTTGTTTCATCTATAGGTGGAAATGCTAGAATGAATTCCTCCTCTTCCTCCTACAAGCAAGCCACCACTCCTTGCTCTACTCTTCCCAAATCACCTGGCTCAACCTTTGAACGAAAAGCCTATGTCACCCGCCATGCAGCATACGAAGGTATCATAGTATCAAGGAAATGTGGAATTAGGATTATAATGACTGACGGTTCCAACTATCCTAGGAGCCTGCCAGTTTATATTTGCCCTTTACAGTACCTAGATCTCAGCTATTTTAGACCCATCTGTCCCTCCAGTAGCTTCTTCTGTCCTAAAGATCAAGAAACAGAAAATAGTTGCTGTCTCATCTGTTCATGATCTTTTCAACCATTTGGGATTATGGCCTGATGCACTATTGTCTAGCATAACACTCCAGAAACTATTTATTTCTCACTTCTGAATTTTGATCTATTCTATCAATAGATCTTCTGCATATGTCCTACAGACACTGTTTACACCCAAAATATAGCACTAGATACCCTATATATACACATCTTTGAGGTGTGGTATGATGCTGATACAGTATATTGGACTATCCCTTTCTGTATAAAACATGTAGTAAAGTTTTCAAATGAAATCTTCTCTTTCTCCTGCAGGGAGCTCCAGTGCAAATTCCTCTCCGGAGTTTCCAAGAAAAGATTTTGGTACGTTTCTATTATTAATACTTGAAGGCCACCCTGAGGTCATGTGCACATTAAACATTGTATGGTAAAGGAATTTAAAATTCTATGGTTCGAGAATCACCCTATTCTTCCACTGGAATAAATTATGCAAATGGAACAGATATGCATACTTATCTGAAGTGTCATGTTTCATTCTGGTGCAGAAACTTTTATTAAAAATATAAATTGCTTTTTTCTAATAGTAATGGCTTTAGTGGATAAGGAGTAGAGATGCATATGTGTAATACTTGGGCATAAAATAGAGGTGCCTCATCCACAAAAGTCCTGTGCACTGAAGTGCAAGTATAACTCTTCCATCCTATAGTAGCAGTATGGGTATCTGAGTCCTACCACAGGGCTGGCCCAAGACATTTTGCTGCCTGAGGTGGAGCAGGAAATCACCTCCGCCCCCTGCCAAGTCAAGGTGTATGGTACCCAAGGCTGGTCAACTTGTTTTGGCACCTGAGGCAGAATATTCCAGAAGTGCCCTCACTGCCAATAAAAATACAATAACAATACATAAAATAGCTATCAATTTGTTGCCCTTTCATGACACTCAAAACTGTCTGCCTGAAGCAGCTGCCTCACTCTGCCTAATAATAGTAGAGCCAGGAAGCCCAAAGCAAATGTAGGCACTATTTACCACACAGCTGTAGAACTACTGGTGGTGCTTCCTATTCCTGTCTGCACCACTGCAATGGTGCAGACAGACAGACACCACTTTTGAGGATCAGGCCCTAGGAAGCTGGGAGATGTGAGAAGGGATAGAGAGTTCAGTGGACTGAAGAGGCCTCATTCCCCTGCCATTGGATGTACCAAACTTCCCATGCTTTCTGAGCCTCTGCTTGCTTTTAATTCTACCCCACCACACAAGGACAGACAACATAATCAGAAAGAAGAAGAAAACAGAGAAAGAAATTAAAGCCCTTAAATACATTGTTTTTTGGTTTCATCACATCCAGACATATTTCTCAACCCCTTATTTATTGTGTCATGGGCATTGCATTATTAGTATATAATAAATTATAATGTGCAAGAAAAATTGTGGGCAGAAATATTCTAGCTAAGTCTCTCTGCCCCCTGCCAGAGAGAGTGGAAGTGATGGAACACAACTAAAATGAAGACAATGCCACTAAAAAAAATAATTCGTAAAAAAATAATTTGGTCTGGCATACCTAAATAAATTCCACTTCGTAGGCTTCTGGGCACACCACCTGCCTTCCTGCTACTTGTTTTGGCAACATTCCTCCAGTATGAGAAATCAGGCCATTATTCTTAATTTGAAACTGCAATCTGAGGGTACAAAATGTACACCTTTTCTAATCATTACTTCCAATAGCATGCCTTTGAATAGGAATGTTAAATACTGTTTTGGGGTGTCAGTTTAGGGTAGACTTTCTTTATTCAGGTTTTCCCTTAGACAAGATATAACCTGCCAAATTCTTGGTTATTTCCTATATTCTTGGCAGGTTGCATTCTGTCTAAGGGAAAGCCAGAATAGGCCCAGAAGCAACTCAACACAGAGCCAAGTCACTTGAGTTGCACCACTTGGATGCAACATCACAAATAAATATGAAGTTTTGGTAATTTCTCTATTTTTTAAAAAAAATGCTGAGAAATATCCAAAGTGCATATATCACTGTATAACCCCACAAAACCATTCCAAGAGACTATACTGAGCTAAAGTCAGGCCAATTTGGGCTTTTATTTTATAGTTAAATGTTTTTGAAAGCCAAAATTAAGGTCAGTGGCCAATTTCTGGAAGCCTTTGTTGGGAATCTGAGATGAATCATGCATACTGATCATTGAATATTTTTATTTAAATAAAAAGGTAATAAGGCTTTTATTGTTCAATCGCCCTGTCTCAAGCACAGAACTTTACTGGGCGGGTCCAGACACTGTCATCAACTTCTATTTCTGACCTTACATGTTTTTTCCCCCACCACTTCTTCCATCTTTTTCCTTACCTCAAAAAAATCCATTAAAGGTGAGAAAGATGGAATAGCTCCACACCTTTTGATTGGTAGTGCTAGGAGCTGTCCATCTGGAAGCACCCAGTATTCTGAGCAATTTTATTTATTATATTTATATCCCACCTTTTTTCCTGCAAGGAACCCAAGGTGGCTTACATAATCCTTCTCCTCCTCCTCTCCATTTTATCCTCACAACATCCCTGTGAGGTAGGTTAGGCTGAGAGTCAGTGACTGGCCCAAAGTCACCCAGTGAGTTTTATGGCCAAGTGGGGACTAGAACCCAGACCTCCAGAGTTCCAGTCCAACACTGGCTCTTTTACTGCTGTGATTTGGAAACCTTAGCCTTGTTTTTAGTTTTTCAAGTCAAATTTCAAACAATAATATTTATTTTGCTTTTCACAGGTTCCTCTGCTACAAGGGGGAGAAGCCAAACCCGTGGTAAGATATAACATATGCACTTTGCAGGGATTTAAAGAGTTTATTTAGGAGGCATGGCCAAGGGTGTGTGGGCATGTCAAGCGGGATTTGTTTCCTTTTGCTTTTCCTTTGAATTGCTAGCTCCATGCCAATTCACAAGCTGCTCTTGAAAATGTCCTTTGTTTTAAAAAGGGAGCTGCTATGTGTCATTGCAGGTTGCTATTCAGGAAGCTCGTGTGCAAAGCCCCTTTGGGCACATGGAATTAAGGACAACTAGACAAGACATCGGAGATCTGTGACAGGATCTCCACCCCCCTTTTTTTTAAACAGCCATAAGGTTTCCTATAAGGGCACACTAGGGAGAGGCAGTTATTTACATGGAGAAAATGGCATCGGGAGAAAAGGTTCCTTCCTCCAGTGCTGTGGTCCTGTTCTGAATCGCCACCAGCCCTAGTGCCTATTTTGTAACAATAATTTTTAAAATGTAAAGAAGCGATAGATCCAATCATCAATCTCGACCGTCTCTCCTCTAGTTTGGCTTCTAGTTGCATGGTTCTTATGAGCTTAGCCTTGTCTTTTGCTGCTGGTTATTTTTAGGCAAAATAAAGTTTTTATCTTAAGGGGAGAAAGGGGGGCATGCACTGAAAACTATGGCAAAGTGAGCATGTGTCAATTCCAAAATTAATTTTAGAAATTCTCCAAGTAAAACCAGAAGGCAGGTGGAGCACACAGTGCAGAGCAAAGCCATGGAATACAATAACAGAAGAGAGGAAATACACTCATCCCGACTAAAATACTGCTGGCCAAAGCGACTGCTTGGGTTGTTTCTGTTTGTGCAGCTGGGCCAGCCCTGAACGATCCCTTTCAAAGAAGTTCACTTACTGGTTCCTAGTTGATATCAGAGTATGGAGGAGCTGTGGCTCGGATCAGAAAGATCAGAATTAGGAAGGGGTCGTGGCTCAGTGGTAGAGCATTGAATGCAGAAGGCCCCGGGTTCAATCCCCAGCATCTCCAAGTAGGATTGGAAAAACTCTTGCCTGAAACCCCAGAGAGCCACTGCCAGTCAGCGTCAACAATACTGTGCTAGATGGACCAATGGTCTGACTCAGAAATAAGGCAGCTTCCTATATTCCTACGATGTAGAAAGAAGAATAAGATAGACGGGAGGACTAGGACTGTAAGCACACTGCAATTTTATAAAAGCTCCTGCCACCGTTGGAGTGAAATCATTTTAAAACAGGCAATTAAGCAAAGTGTACCAGTAAATTATACTGCCCCCATCACATTTTGCTGGGCCTGTCAAAAGAAACCACAGAACAAGGTACCAACCAACTGCAGTGCACCTTCTGCAGTTTAAAGATGTGTACAGGGCATCAGGTTACCAATACATCTTGCATTTTACAACGGGAGCCTTTCCTTTCCTTTTGTCTTGCACAGAGAGTGAAATCCGAGTGAGGCTGCAGAGTGCTTCCCCATCAACCAGGTGTAAGTGTCATCATCACTGCTTTTTGTGCATTTGAACAAAGGCGCCTGAACCTATTTGCTGAATAATCCATGAGTTTCAGTCAGCAGTTGCCTCTTCCTCTGACTACTCTGTAGTCATTTTCCCCATGATGTCATAAAGTGTTTTCCTTATTTATGTGAATCACAAAAACATGTCGGATGGGAATAGGATGTAAGGGTCACTATAACCCAACCGCTAAATGATGTGTGGTCTTAGTTGGAAGAAGAGTCCTGGGGGTGCTTCCAGGTGAAGCTTTTATTATGCAATTGCCCAGCCCGAAACAAACCTTACATTCAATCCATATCTAGCAGCTACATCTTTTTTCATTTTTATTCTACAATAGATGCAGGGCCCTCCGTCCAGATGAGGACCTTGGGGTGGGTTTTTTCAGGTCTGGATTGGAGGCACTGTGCCTACTCTAGAGTAAAAAAATTGAAAAGACATAGCTGCTAGATATGGATTTAAAGTATTGCCTTTTTTGGCCCTCATTCATGGAATTTTATGGGGGGCCCAGGCAATGTTGTCTTCCATCTGTAACCCTCCTGTTTCAACAGCGCCTTCCACCTTTTTTCTTTCCACAAAAAAATTGGTTAAGGAGCAGAAGACAGAATAGCTACACAATGTCTTTTTATGGGTAGCGCTAGAAGCCGTCTGTCTGGAAGCGCACCTGGAGCAGCCAGAACTGAAAGAAGGCTTCCGTTACTCAGTAATTATCTATCTTCAGAATAGGGATGAGGGAGGAATTTGTTCAGTTCACATTTTAATGTTAATTTACCCAGTTTCACACTTTCAAGCTATGCTATGTGAACCGAAACTCAGCTAACCTTCAAAATTCGCACTTCTCCAAAGTTTGCAGTGGAGTTTTCCACGTGGAGTTTTCTAATGGAGATTTACAGTGCTTTCAGCTGTAGACTGCATTTGGAAGTTGTTTTTGGACTTCAGTTCCCCATGTCCCTTTTCTCTTTCAGGGACAGAATTGGACGATGTTAAGCGACTGCTTCGGGGAAGTCGATCAGCTAGTGCCAGCCCAACACGGTCTCCATCAAGCACGCTCCCTATACCTAAGAAAGCTGTTGTGGAAACCAAGATGGTGACAGAGAGCACCCAATCAGGTACACCAGTGCCGGAAGTCCGTAGAGCAGGGTTGTGCAAGATGTGGTCCATGGGCCGTGTGTGCTCCCTGCAAAGTGCTGCTGCTGCTGCTGCCACCGAATCACTGCTAAATTTTGATGCTGTCGTGGCAGCAATGGCAAAAACGAAGCATTTCCCCTTTCAAACAAGGCACATGGTGCCTTGTTTTAAAGACAAACCGCCTTCTTCTATGTTTTCCAGAAGTGCGATTTCCCTTTAAAACAAGGTGTACACTCACTGTGCTCTTTGTTTTAAAGAGGAAATGCTACTTTTTTGCCACTACTGCAGGTGCTCTGTGAAAATTTGGTGGTGATTCGGCAAGGTGGCAGCAGCAATTTTGGTGGCAGGGGTGCGTGCACCCCCTGGTGGGGTCCAGGGGGCCAACGTTGTCCCCCCCAAACCCTCAAACGTTGCCCAGACCCTGCCACAGGGGCACCTGAGACATTGGAGATTCTACCTTGTTTCTAATCTACCAAATAACAGAACAGGGTAGAGAGAGTAGCAGAGGCTACAAATGCAAACCTTACTTTCAGGCCCATAACAAGAGTGCAAAGAGGGTCAGAGCTGATCACCGGATTGTCCAAAGGCAAATGCTTTCTCCTAATACCCGAAAGGAAGTACAACAGCTTCAATCTTTAATCTCTCAGTGCAGATTCTTTTTCACTGATTTTGTCAGAAGTAGTCCTAGACTAAAAACGATTTTCCTGATTATTATGTTTTAATAAAACCATCCATTGTGTACAGTTGGCTCATCCTCAACCATCTGTACTGAAGGCAACTTCCTTGTGTTTAAAATGTTCCTTCCAGCAACATGTGCTGTGGCCTAGGACTAGCATGTCCCTTGATGCGTACACCCTGAGACACAGGAGACGTGGCCCTAATGCTGTAAGGGTGGTGTCTGGTGGAATGGGGTGGGACAGGGCAAAGCCTAGTGGAACCTGATGAGGGTATTGGATGGCACCCAGGAAAGAATTCTAGGCAGTGCCCAGGGAGTCAGGGATAGAGGAGCCTGATGGACACGGTGGGTGGAACAAATAGCAAAATGTCTCGAGCCAAGCCTGGTTCTCTCACATAGAGATTCTATTTCTTCTCCTGGAGACCCTGAGGAAGAGGGTAGAATCTGAAACTTCATCAAACCATAAGACATTGACACCTTACTGTTACCTCCAGATTCCACACAGGACCCTGCGGTGTAGACATCAGTGAACTAGGCACACCTCTCAGGTGTTCTTCTTTGTGAGACCTTTGTGATCCCAAATTCTGCTTTCACACCAAATATTAGGATCATGGGACGTGACTAGAAAGATATGGACAGGTCATGCTTTGCAAACAACAATTTTAAGTCCTATGCACTACTTTGGCTTTTACTAGTACCCCTAAAGCCAGTTGCAAAATACTTGCAGAGGTAGGCAGACAAAGGCCAAGAATTAAGGTACAGAGAGCCTCTGAGCACATGCTCAGCTCAGGGATTTGTGATCAGTGCCAGAGTCAAGCTCAGAAGTCCTTTCACACAAAAATCCACTCCTGGTTTTCCCCCAAGTGTTCTTTTTCGGCAATGTAATTTATTTGGGGTGTGTGTGTTAATTGTTGCTATTGTTGGACAATTGTGAGTCTAATACCCAGAGATCTACCAGTAGTTCTCAATCTTCCTTCTGTCATCACTGTTTCTAGCACAAATCCAAGCTTTTCTCTATATCTCTGGGGACTAGAACAGTTGTTGATGTTGTTGTTGGTTTAAAGAAAAGCACATTTCTTTAAATTGGATTTCTTATTTCATCCCGGGTGGTTCAGGTGAGACGAACAGAAATAAAAGGTGCCCTCTAATTCAGCCTTCCTCAGACTGATGCCTTCCAGATAGGTCAGACTATAATTCCCGTCATCCCTGACCAGCATTGCCAATGGCCATGCTCATTGGGGGATGGTGGGAGTTGTAATCCAACCCATCTGGAGGGCACCGGGTTAGGGAAGGCTGCCCCAGTTATTAAATACCACAAACATCTTATTTTGGGTCCTGCTCTTTGGTTTTCCTCCAGTGTCAGGGACATACGACACAACCATCTTGAATGCTGCCCTGCCATCATACATGTGGTCCTCCACCCTGCCTGCAGGGTCATCTCTTGGTGGCTACCACAACAACATGGCCCAAAGCTCGTCTTTGATCAACACAGCAGCCCACTCTACTGGATCAGGTACGCATTCACTGAAGCAGCCTTACAGAGCCTTCTGTCATTTGGGCTAGACGCCCATAGGGCTACCCTCCTAAGGTGCAATCCTATGGATGTTTAGGTAGGAAAAAAGTCCTACAACCTCCAGCATTCCCCAGCCAGCCATGTAGGTTGTAGGAAATTTTTCTGTCTGAACATGCATAAGATTATTTTTATCTTTTTAATTTTATTCATTTATTTATTACATTTATATCCCACCATTTTTCCTCTTGCAAGCAATCCAAGGCAGCTTACATAGTCCTCCTCTTTTCCTTCTTATCTTTAGTGATTGTGCCCTTAGTGATGCTGTACAAGTCCAGACATAGCTCATTCTAAAAAAATCATGGAACGACTGGTTGTGCATATAATTATTGATACAAGAAGTCATTTAAGGGCTAAGGAGAAAGAGATATGCACATATTATACATTTAAATTGCTCCCCGCTCCCTTAGTTAGTTTCACAATTTGCTTCATCCTCAGGATCTAACTGATCACCGTATTTGAAGTTGGGAAGGAATTTTCCTCCAAGTTTCCTGAGTGGCTGTTCCAGTTACCTTCGGGTTTCAGGATGGTGGTTGGGATATGCAATGGGTACCTTTCCCTCTACTGTGGCACTGTGCAACCCAACTCACGTAAATAGAGCCAACTAAATGAGTGTTACTAAATTTAGCCTTCCTTTGAATAACATAATTGCCTCAAAGTACATCGAATAACAGTGAAAGACCACTTGTGAAGTGACAAAATAAACAACTGCTTGTGATATTAGGGTAAAAGGGGAGGTATTGCAAAGTGCAGTGATTTCTGAGGCTTTTTTCATTGTGTTTACTGTGTCTTTTCTAGTGGAACAGTAGTATCTTTACTGATCAGTCTTCTACAGGACAAGTGACTATACCCAATCCATGCATGCCCCAGATGTACGGGAACTGTTTCTTCTTCTTTTCTATATAGTCAACAGTCTTCCTTTTCTGCCTACCTTCCCCTACAGTATTTGGAGTCCCAAACAACTTGGCTCCCAGCTCCCCTGGTCTGAATGCTGGTCTCAGCACTTCTTCCACAGGTGTGTTTTCTCTCTCCTTTGCCTTTCCATGAAACATTAGGGGAGAGAGCTGGAAAAGGCTGTTCACCATTCTCCAGTTCCTCATATTAGTCACATCAGAGAGCAGGTCCACCTGGATAAGTTCTCTTTGTTTCAGTGGGATTACTACCCCTTTGTAAAAACAGAAATCCATGTTGGAGCGGTTTGGAACTCCAGCAACCTCAGAGAAAAGCATTGTTTATTTTATTTATTCATTTCATAGATCTATTTCTTAGCCACCTTTCAACACCACAGTCTTCCCAAGGCTTTACATTAGTCAACTGATAAAAAGCACATTATATCAATGCAAATGGGAGCTGCAACAAAATGTTGCAGGGTATCCCTAAGATGGGGTGCCAGTGTGGGAGACTTCCCCACCCTTCCTCCAAGCCAGGGGCAGAGTGGGAAAATCCTCTAGCAAGGGGGATTTCCATGCCCTTCCCCTGAGCCAGGATATTAAAGCCCGCATTGATCTCACTCCATTGTGATGAATGAGCAACCCCAGATTGACAAATCATCCTAGAAATGTAGGCATGGCATCGAGAAGGCAGAAATTCACCATCTTTAACCTTTGAACTCCAAAAATAACTCTCAAGATCTCTCTCAATTATAAGAATTGATTCCAGCATGAGATATTACAGGCATTCATGCACTTTTGAGAGGGCAATTAAAAGCAAATATGAAATATATGGTGAACCAGGTCAATTAACAGGCTGCAGTGCAGGGGTGGAGTCGCGGGAGGTCTTCAATATTTGGAGACAATTAATTTCACACCAATCCTTCCTAAAGGGGAGTCACTGTGGTTGCGTTGCTTTTTAATAAACTTGCCCCTCATCCCAGGGATTTTTTCTTTGCAGTATTTGGTGTTCAAAACAACCTGGCTCCAGGCACTCTTGGCATGGGCAACAGTGCAACCACAGCCTCCACAGGTAAGTTTTTATGAAAATATCTAGGATCTGAGCCATTTTTGGTGGCATAGCATGGGCCCTAGGAATTAAATTCCTGATGGACAAGTGTTGAAAAATGGTCCCCTAGCCCTTATTTCTGTGCAGCCTGGATAGTTAGCCATGCAGTAGCCACAGATAGGCCTGTTTCGTAGCCAGTTTGATGCCATGTGTATTCACGGCAGTCGTGACTGGATGGTCAGAAGTCGTGTGGGAAGGCCGTAGACCACTGGTAGAGCTCATGCTTTGCATGCGAAAGGTCCCAGGCTCAATCCTCGGCATCCCCAGGTCTGGGAAAGACCCCTGTATAAAACCTTGGAGAGGCACTGCCCTTTAGTTTAGACCAGTGTTCTCCAACCTTGGGCCCCCAAATGTCTGAGCCCATAGAGTCAAACAAGATTCATAGAGATGGAACAGCAAGCATAGTGCCTCAGCAGTGCTGGTAATGCCAGACTCCCCCCAGTAATACTCACCAATCTTACAAGTTGTTATAACAATTACGAAGCTAATGTATGTGAAACACTTTCAAGACTGAGGAAAACCATCAATGGCCATTTATTAATCATTAGTAGCTCTTCTTAGAGAGGTAACTTTTCCTCTATTTTTATTTGGTGCTCCTTGTGCTGGGGGAAGCAAATATCTAGATCTCTTTGGCTTCTAGCAATTGTGAGTTGAAAATGTTTTCTCTCTTCCCCTCCCTTTATTAGCAGCAACATATGGAGTAAGGAAAAACGCTGTGCAGAGCTCCGGTGTGACTAGTACTGGGGTGTCCACCTCGTCCACAACTGGTGAGTCTTTCTCTCATTTCACAAGTCACTGGAATTTCTACAGAACTGGCGGGATGCGCTCGCATGCACCTATTTGCCATGGAACGGGGCGATGTTGTTGTTTCTCCTGTTGCTAGTGATGTTGCGGGCACTGTCCAGTAGATCAGGGGTGGGGACCGTCAGGCCTGGGCCCCCAATCTAGCCCTCCAGGGTTTTCCAGGTAGCCACGTCCCCATTCCCCCAACACCCAATCCTTTGGTGGTTACCCGGCTTTGTACAGTGTGTTCCCCATTCTAAAAGATTGAAATGGCTTAGTTACTTGCAGTAAGAGCTGTAAGTGACAATATGCACCGGGTGTGTGTGTGTGTATTTTTGGTCCCACCTCTTTCAGCTTTGGTCTGGCCCACCACTAGAATGTGGCCCCCGAAAGCTTCTCCGAAACTGAATTTGGCCCTCAGGCTGAAAGCGCTCCCCACCCCAGCCCCTGCATTACATACTACTGACATGTAGCATGTATCATCCACATTTTTCATTGCAGTAATAATAATAGCAATTACTGTGTTAAGTATTTATTTATTTATTATTTATATTTATTAATCGCCCATCTGGCCTGCAACCGGCCACCCTGGGCAATGTACATAGACTAAAAACAAGATAAAATACATTTAAAACATTATAAATTTTCTAAAAAATCTTAACCCACCCCATATTCCCGCCTGAACAGCCAGGTTTTTAATGAACGGCGGAAGCTCAGCAGAGAGGTGGGGCATGGCGGAGGTCACTCGGGAGAGAGTTCCACAGTACGGGGGCCACCACAGAAAAAGCCCTCTTCCTCATCCCCACCAGTCTAGCTGCTCTGGCTGAAGGGACAAGGAGAAGGCCGTCTGTGGCAGATCTTGTTGAGCGGCCCACTTGGTGTTGCTGGAGATGCTCCTTGAGATAGACTGGACCGGAGCTGTATAGGGTTTTAAAGGTCAAAACCAACACCTTGAATTCGGGTCAGCAAGCAACTGGTAGCCAGTGCAGCTCCTTGAGCACTGGTGTGATGTGGTCCCGCCGGCGGCTGCCTTTAACCAGGCGAGCCGCCACGTTCTGTACCAGCTGTAGCTTCCGAACTGTCTTCAAGGGTAACACCACGTAGAGCGCATTACAGTAGTCTAGGCGAGAGGAGACCAAGGTATGAACCACTGATGGGAGCAGATGATTAGGAAGGTAGGGGCACAGCTGCCGTATCAGATGGAGTTGATACAGTGCCGCCCGGCTCACAGCTGACATCTGAGCCTCCATGGACAGCTGGGAGTCTAGAAGTAAGGGGGGGGGAGTCACATTGTACTAGTGACAGGATTTGGGTGCTGGGATAATGTAATATCCCTGTAACAAAAGCAATGGGAACATTTTTTCAAAAGGTCGGTTTCAAGTTTCTTGAACAGAACACATGTTTTGAGCAAAGGTGCTCTTCATTACAGGATATTTTTTGAAATGGATACATTAATTTGTTGCAGGTCCCACTTCTAGGCTCTCAAACTTACTTGAAATTATTTTTAATGCAGTTCTCTAGCAAGGTGGACTGCACCCAGTCGCCCTGCTCCTAGGCTCTACATGCATCATAACTTTTGAACAGGGCCTACAAACTCTCTACAAACTGTTATACACTTGGGCGCTCTCCACATCATCAGTCCCCTGCATTTTTCTAACAGACAGTACCTTCTGTTCTCAACCTTGTTTCATGGCTGGGTTTACAGAATCTGCAGTTTCCACATAGGAAATTCCCGACTGGTGGCCTCAATACCGATAGAATTTGCAGTTTTCTGTTCTCATTGTTCCTCTTTACCCCTGTTACTGGGAGGTCAAGCTTTAGTATAAAAATCTGAATGAGCTCGCCATTTATGATCAGAGGTCTGAGCGGCTATGCCGGGGAGTGATATATTAAAATCTGCTTTTAGTAAGTACTGGAAAAGTTATTTCTTAAAGAGGGCATTTAGGAACATTGTTTATTTTGTATTAAGGAATGTTTACTTGCTGATCTTCTTTATTCATCCTTATATCGAAATTAGACTCCTCAAAAGCCCCTAATACATAAGATGGCTACATGGGCCTGACTAGATGTGACAACTGCACATCCGTGGGCAGTGTCCTATACTGTTGCTGCGCTCTCTCATGCATTCCATTGCACCAGTGGGACACACCACTAGTGCAATGGGGAGTTAGTGCTTCACAAAGGAACCGTAGAAGCAAGTAGAAACGCTCATTTCCAGATCAGAACAGGTCAGTGGAGCTCCTTTCTGAGAGCTTCGCTGACCTGCCTGTTCTGGAAACTAGCATTTCTGCTTGCTTCCAGTTCCTTTACAAAACACTAACTCCCTATTGTGCTAGCGGTGGAGGCTGGTGACCCCTGTGTCAGTGGGGCTCCTTTTCCATTGCAGCTTTTATTCTTAGCTTTATAGGAGCTATCCATGGTGCTGTGCTCCATCCCCAGAATAGGTTCACCACCATGGATAGCTCCTATAAAGCTCAGAGTAAAGGTTGCAGTGGATAAGGAGCCCCACTAACATAGGAGTCACCAGCCTCCCCTGGATACGACCCATGTGTTTAAATCTGGATCTGCCCCATCAAACAGAAAAAGGGGCGGGGGCGGGGTGTTAAGCCCTCTCTGCAGCCTCTGATTTGAACAAAGAGGGGGCATGGGCAAGGGGTGTTAAACCCTCTCTGCGGCCTCTTCCCTGCCGCCCACCAGAAGTTTATTCCTCAGCCGAACTCTGATCCCCAGACATGCTTCACAGTATTGTTGCAGGTGTTAGCCAATAGATACCCAAAATATTTGTGCAAGCTCCATTGTTACACAAAATTATCACAGTAGTTGTGTTTGCTGGGGGAATCCTGGCCTAAATCCAATGTGCCATTAGTGGAAGGAATTGCTGCGCCCGTGGAGCTCCCCTGCCTTCTCCCATTGCACACGCAGTTGCGCAAGTGCCAGCGAACCTCTTTTTAAACGGAAGATCTGCAGGCAGTTGCGCAAGTGGAACTTTAGTTGGATTCTCCCCTTGTGCATATTTGGAACTTGGTTTCTTCAGGTGCAACATCATTTGCACTAGCGGAATGACACAAGTGGCAACGCATTGAGTCCCCCACAACAGGAGTGTGAGAATCATTCACTGATTGTGAGGTTGTTGTGGGATCATCAGGGTGGCTCACTGACAGTTGTGGATAGTACGGCATCTGGAAAAGCCCACAAGCAATACCTGTGGGAAAAAACATATGAATCCCCTGTGGAGCTGCACATTTATTGTGCTATCAACATTTTGTCTGGAACAACCTCGTCATCTCCTTGGTAAGGTTCATCAACAGCAAGACAAGTTACAACCCTACCAATGGGCGTGTGTTGTAAACCAGATCATCCACTAGATGCCACTCTTGCATTTTGGAAATAAGAATAAAAGCCTATTATGGTAGCTGGAGAACTAGTTCATCTTCTCCCTAATACCTGTCCTGCAGCAGTTTCCTTCAAAAGTGGAGCAAGCTTTGATTTACACCATGCTACCTAACTACAAAACCAAATCCAGAGTCTGTTGTCTGGCACAGAGCTTGGACTATCTCCACAGAAAATATTCTACACAGTCTTGTTGGATAAATCAAAGACAGAGCTACAGTAATACCTTGGATTGCAAGTAACTTGGTTTGAGAGCGTTTTGCAAAACAAGCAATTTTTTAAATATTTATTTATTTATTTATTTATTTATATACAAGCGACGTCTTGCAATACAAGTACTGTAGTACGGCTTAAATTAAAAATCTCTGTACAAATTTTTTTGGGGGGGATTTTGTTTTGATATAAGAGTGTTTTGGATTACAAGCACGTTTCCAGAATGAATTATGCTCTCAATCCAAGGCATGACTGTAGTCTCCATTTGCATCCCTGATAAGCACTTTTGGCTAGGCTTCCCCAACTTGGCAACCCCACTCCTGGGGGATGATGGGAATTGTAGTCCAACCTATTTGGAAGGCACCTGATTGGGAAAGGCTGCTATAGGTCTTTGAAGGTGGTTATAGAGTTCCCTAATATTTTTTGTGTTCTCCACTTCCCAGTGCCAATGGAAAGGCCTTGACCAATCAATCCTAGGAAATAGTATTTTAAGCAAGGTACTAAGATTTGCAAGGGTTTTGTTCCCTGCTGTCACCCATGTGGACTTTTTCTCCCTGTGTCCTAGCTGCTGTTGGTGTTTCCGGTGCCCTTGCTGGTGTTGTTGAGAGAAGGATGTCAGATTCCTACAAAGAATACAAGATGAAGTTGACTAGTCCACATCCTAAAATTGACATGTTAGCCTGATATCTGCAGTGGCAGGAAAGGGCCAAATTACAAATTATTCCATTCGTATTATATTTAGATACCACCTCTCTTCTCCTTTTTGAGCAAGGTTTCCACCTTCTTTTTTTAGCAGTGCTCCTGTGCCTTTAAAAGCTACATCAGGCAGAAACCGATGGAGTTTACCCAGTTGGAGGTGTATTGTTACAGAAAGCTTCACCAAAAGTGCCTTTCTATCTGTCATAAAACTGTTAAAGGCTGAGAAGCAGACCTACTTCTTTTTGTCCAAATCCAACATTTGGCTAGTTCTAAATTACTGTCCAGAAGTGGGTAGAGCAGTCCTATACTGCAGTGATGCCAGGGCCAGAGATAATCCTGGAAGACAATCTTACTCGGTCACGAGTGATCGCCTGACTGACTGACTGACTGCTATGCTGGCAAAAGCGCTGCCATTTTCAGTACAAGCTCACCCCAGGACAGGAGGGGGAGAGATGGGAGGAAGAAAAAATTAGAACACTGCCAAAATGTCAACCAAAGCCCCAGCATCTTGGCAACACCGCCACTGCCCTCCAATCCCAGGACATGGCAGAGGCTATATGCTCCACACTACCCAGAAACAGAGGGAGCCAACCCACACTGGCTGGTCTGGGTGTGTGGCCAAGATAGCACCACGCCTCCCTCGGCACAAACATAAACTCCAATGCCGCAGTATCCCCAACATGTGAGCTCTACAGGATTGGGTCCAGGACACCCAATGCCATACTTTGCACACAAGCACCGTGGCCTCAGGACCCAATCAAGCGCCCCCAGATAACCCAGGGGCCAATATTTGCTGGCAGAGACATTCCCCCTGTGTATCTGGGGCATTCTGCTGCTACATTGGCCATGGCGGTGGTGTATCTGGCATTCTGCCATCTCAGCAGGGTTTATGCCTAATCCTACATCCCCTCTGCCAGCATAGGATTGTGCCATAAATGTGGAACACCAAATTTGCAGATCTCCAAAATTTATTTTTGAGGCTGGAAAAAAAGATGATGGCTTGAATAGCTGTAGGCAAGGCTGGCCCTACCATTAGGCAAAGTGAGGCGGTAGTCCCAGGCAACAAATACTTGGGGGCAAGGAGTGGTGGCAAGCTGTTGGAGGACAGAACTCTGTGCCATGCAACCTGCCCTGCACCCCCGAAGCTAGCATGCTGCCCTCAGGTGCATATTCAACTGCCAGTCTGTTTGGGTTCTGTACATGGAATGGGGAGAGGTGCCATCTTGTCTGTCACCTCAGGCAGCAAAATGCCTTGGGCCAGTCCTGTTTGTAGGGTTGTACAGTACATTCTTTGTATGCTATCATTTTCTCCTTCCTTACCCTCTGCCTTTTCCATGTCACCCAGCTGCCACCACAATGGGTTCTCAGAATGATGACATCTTGCGCAAAGACTGCAAGTTTCTGCTCCTGGAGAAAGAGAACGTAGTTCCCAAGAAAGAGATGGAGCTGTTGATCATGACCAAGGACAGTGGGAAAGTTTTTAGTGCATCCAGCACTGGGCTCACCGGAGGTTTGTTTCCTTCCTATTCCTCCTGACCCACACAAACTGATGACTTATACTCGATTCAGATGTTACCGCAGTAGTGTGGAAGCTGCTGCTTCCCCATGGTCTAGTTTTAAGCTGCTCCAGTAATGTCTAAATGGGGAAATAACATGGTTCCTTCCCACAGAAATATTGTCTAGCTTCCTGTGCCATTGCGGTAATGATGTATGAATTGATACTTGTATGCATCTCTGTGAGGTATTTTTGAAGGTTTGATTGTGTTAACTCAGCCCCATCCCACGAGGCATCTGGTGTTCAACATGCGGTGGCTCCCTGCCCAGCCATCTATGTTGACGATCACAGTGGTTTTTAAATTTAATTTTATGTATAACCCACCTTTCTGCCCCCAAAATGGATTCAGTATGGGCAGTACACTCTGCATTAATCAAAAAGTTCTCCCATGCCATTTTGGGTTTACTGCTAAAACCCCAAAGTCGAAGTGTGGACAGGTCCCACTCAGCTGTGCTGTCAAGACCTTTTCACACAACTGTGTGGTAGTCCTAGGAATAGTGCTTGATAATTTTGCAAGTGCCAGCTCACACTTGTGCATATCCTCTGCTGTGTGCAGCTTTTTGAGCATTTGCAGTGGCATGAGGAATGAGGATACACATGACCGGTTTGCCATGAGTTGGGAACTAGGATGTACAAAATTTTGTTGTGGCCACCACATGCCAAAGTGGTTGTGCAAATAGGCCTCCAGGCTGATATCTCATGTTACCTCTCTGTTCACTGTGCATTTGTGATAAGATAACAACAGCAGTTATTCATGCGTAGAGCCATTCCCACATTACTTTCCAAGGAAGCATCAGGCTGATCACATCTCCCAGTGGACCACAGATTGTTTCTAAATTCACAAGAGTTGGTTATCTGTGTTTGTGTGTACTGGTAAACCCAGTAAAGAGTGGATTCATATTTATGGTGGACAGTGGAATCATCCCATATATTAACTACTAAGTCAATATGAATGAGGGAAGATTTGTTGACCCTGGAACTAGGCCTGGTTGCACAAGCTGCGTGTGAAGTCTATTTTAAGCTGCCACCAAATGTGTTTTGTTATGGGTCTTCTACAGGCTGTTATTCAGAAGACACCCTAAAGAAAGACAAGCAGGCCATCGCTTCTGGTTACACTGGAGGATCCTACCTGAAATCAGAAACAAACGGTATATCTTTGATTCACTGCCTTGATGTGGAAAAGTAGGACTGCGTAGACATAAATGTGTACACTTGTGTACACTGTCATGTTTGAAAATTGTGCATGTGACCCTTTTTAGCGTGGGAACATGCACTGAGCTCCCTGTCAATTGTGATTTCCCAACATGTGTACATGGTAAAAGAGCCACAAGGACAGTTTTTTTTTTCTCCCTTGTTCTCATGCACACCTGCATAGGAGAAACCCGTGCACAGGAAACAATTAGAATGTACCGAATGTTCGCCCATTTTTATTTTTATGGTGAAAGAAGTGCTTTAGGATATTTCAAAATATTTCAAAAACAAAAAAAATATATTGTTCCCAACATGTCCCTTTTTATCAAAGGAAAGTCTTCACTTGCTTCTAAAATTTCCTAAAGAGCTACTCAGAACTACCTCACTTCTGGCTCACCCAGAAACACACCAGGAGGAACAATATATTGCGCGCAGCTGCTTTTGGGTTTTTTTAAAAAAAATTTACAGCTGTTTTTGATCCTCCTTGTTGTAGTCAAAATGTTTTTCCCCAAACTCTTTAAATGTACGTTTCTTGGGGCTGTTTGCAACCAATGTTCCCCATTCCTGAAGCTGCTTTTGCACCATTATTTTTAGGGTTTCTTCCCTTTATTTATTAATACTTGTATTGTAGATTGCAGTAACTATTCTAATATTTGCCCCCCTTGACAATGAAAAATGCAAAGCCGTGTCTCCATTCTCTGACCAATAAAACCACACAGCAGCTATTTTCTCATGGTCCTTGTTTGGATTGGCAGCTGCTGCTGCGGTTTAAACTTCTTTTAGAACAAAGAGTGAGGCTGTGTGTAGGAAGACTGTTATCCCTTTGTTCTTGTTCTTGTTGTTCTAACAGGAGGACTAAAATCGGTTTCAACAAAGGACAAAGCCACCTATGCAGGTGGGTGCTTTTTCCTTAGTCGGGAAGTAGCTTTTTGCAGCAAATAATAAATTAAAAATATTGTTGGGTAAAATGTATATCTTTTAATAAGAGGTTATTCATAAAAACAGGAGAGGCTGGTGGTGAGTGACTCCTATTTCGGTGGGGCTCCTAATCCATTGCAGCTTTAATTTGGAGCTTTAGAGGAGCTGTCCATGGTACTGCATGGTGGTGAACTCATTTGGGGATGGAGTTTAGCACCATGGATAGCTCCTATGAAGCTCAGAATAAAAGCTGCAATGGATAAGGAGCCCCACTGACACAGGAATCAACAGCCTCTCCTGCTGGTGTGGCTTTTTTTACACGCACACACACACACACACACACACATTACATGCCTCCCTTATGTGGCCCTGGTTGTCTGCTTTCCAACAGCTGAAATGCAGGGGCAGATCAAGGCTACAGCCCAAAGAATATTTACTGCCTAGCATGCCAATTAAAGTAAAGGGCTCTGCAGAAAGAGTATTCCAATCAATTGGGGACTACAGCTAAACAGCCTCAACCCACCAGAGAGTTCTCCTGTGATAAACAGGAGCTGCAGAAGAGCTCACTTAGCATTCTGATGTATATGGACCGAGTTCAGAGTATCAGTTCCAGATGTCTCCCTGATGAACTGTTGTTGATTGAGCCATTTTCTGGCTTCTCACAGCAACCATGTCTGCCACAGGTACATCAGTGTTCCATTGGTGTTTCATGCTGCCAAAAAAGTGTGGACAACAGATGCATTTCTGTAAAGACCCATGCTCCTGTCATGGGAAGCCATAGCCCAGTTGGCATTCTCAGGCTCATGTACATGAGTGTTTAAGGATTCACATCTGCTGTTCACACTTATACATGTTTGCTTGGGGTGACACTGTTCTATCCATGGCAAACACAATTGTCACATACGGTGTAGAACCCCTTCTTAGCCACTTCTTTATTATTCAATGACTATCCCAAGCTCACTGTTTTTTAGAAATCAGGACACTGATACCAGGGATCCCACATTGGTCCAGTTTTGTGATTGCACAATTGTTGAACAAGTCCATTTTGCCTGAAGGAGACAAACAGTAGACAGTTTCCAGAGTGCTAGCCATGTTAGCCTGTTACAGCAAAAAAGCAATCGTCTTGTGGCACCTTAAAGACTAACACATTTATTGTAGCATAATCCTCTGTGGATACTGTCCATGAAAGCTTAAACCAGAATAAATTTGTAGTCTTTAAGGCGCCACAAGACTTTTTGTTGAAAAAGTAAACTGTTAATTTACACTGCAATCTGACATAAATCTACTCAGAAGTAAGTCCCACTGAGTTCAAGAAGATTTACTCCCAGAAGAGTGGCTCTAGGGTTGCATTCTTAAGTAATAGTTTTCTTAATTTAGATGCTCCCCTGAGGAAGAGCAGAGTTATTTGAAACATCTTGGAAAATCTTGAAAATCATTCTTATACCTATCAATTTTGCCTTTTTCATAACTGGGCTGAGATTTAAACTGTGGTCTTTCTACTCATAGCTCACTATCTTAATCGCTATTCGCTACATGACATCAACTCTCACCAAGTTTGGGATGCTATATTTTAGGAAAGATAAAGATAATGTGGAGAGAATTTAAAGGAATGAATACCATTGAAGATTTAGAATGCATAATCCAAGGGGGAAGATTGAAGGAAGCTAAGCCTTGATTAAAGGGGGGGGAACTATTCTAGGCTGGTCAACATTAAATGTGATGAAAGTAGAATAAGGATGAATGTAAGGAAAGACTTCCCAAATGTAAGAGGTATTAGGCCAACACAGTGCTGCATGGAGAAGTTCTAGAATCACAATTCTGGAGATATAATGCATAGAATCATAGAGTTGCAAAGGACCTGAAAGGTCATCCAGTCCAACCCCATCATGCTCAATGCAGGAGGCAACTGAAGCATCCCTAAGAAGTGGCCATCCAGCCTCTGTTTAAATACTTCCAGCCAAGGAAAGCCGTCCACCTCCTGAGGCAGTCTGGAGATTGTTAAGAACAGCTTGGATTCAAAACTGGATTATTCAAGTGTAATATGAATACAATTTTGAGATTTGTTGATTGTGGCTATTAATTCATGACTTTTTTTAACTGGGGGAAAAAAATCTGAATAAGCATCTGTTAGGGAATTTTGGGATCACCCCGTCCCCCCCACCCTAAGCCTTTGTCACACTCCAGTGTCTAACTTGACTTTACTATTCTCTTCTCTGCTCAAGAAATCCAAGGTGATGATGGATGCGGAGGGGCAGGCGCTGCTCCAGCCTGGTGTCCTTGTGCCTCCTGTTGTAGCTGGTGGAAGTGGCTCCTAGGTTTGCTCCTGGCCTGGCTGCTTCTTCTTGGCCTACTTTTTGGGCTTATCGCACTGGGTAAGAGATTACAACTGAACGGGCGATGGGATAGGTTATACCTAAGGAATGGGACAGTTTAGTGTCCCTTACAAATGACTAATCAAAGCAAGCATGGATAGGAAAGTTAAACTATTGGTTATAGTGAGAACACAGCCTTGTGGATCCCAGTGTTATTCCTTCTTTTATTGTTTAGAATTGTTTCCAGGACAAGGCAGTTTTCCATAAATAACCTGAGAAATCAGATTCTACTGTCCCGCCCTCCCCAGTAAGAATGGAGGGAGAATCTCCTGTTTGAATGGGGGGAACCATTCAAGTTAATTACATAATTTCACTTCAGCTAGAAGACTTACCAGTCTGGGCTGGTTGGCCAGTCGCATTATCATTATACAGAGTTTCCTGGCTGAAATATTCTGGGGTTGTAAATACATGAACAGGTATTTGCTTACAAACCCTGATTGCTCATGTCTTTCAAAGAAGCTGACTCTAAGAGATCTGTGTTCTCTTGACTTGACCACAATTCAAGGAGATTATCTGCTGCACTTTCCCCCTATTCGTATTTTGTGTGCAATAAAATTATTCCGTACTGGGAAAGGTAGAATGGAGGCAAAGAGTGGCTAAAACTGCATCCCTAGGTAGCAAATAGAGGGGTGTGGATTTGACTAAGAAATATTAATTTTTTTGTTTTAATCTTACCTTTCAGCGGAGGAAGTGAGGAAGCTGAGATCCCGCGTAGAGAGCCTTGAATCCCGTGCCAGCTTCTGGCAAGTTAATCCTGTTGGCAGTGACCAAGAGGTGCTCATTAACAAAGATGCGCAGTATGCCAAGCTTGGAGCAAAACTGAGTGATATGAATGAATATCAGCTGTGGGCATTAATGAAGACCAGACTCGATGCAGAAGTGAATCAAGGTGAGAAGCCCACAAAATTCCATGAGGTTAGGCAATTAAATGATGAATTTGCCAGAAAACATGTTGAGTTCCTCAGTGACATTGCTGCATTTTCTAGAACACAATTAATGTGGAGAGAGACACTGGAGCAAGTTGGATTATGTGGGCTTTGAGGTCAACCCAGGCCAATCTACCTAACTGTACAAAACTGGGCTGGATGGACAGGCTAGGAGCCTTGAAAGAAAGAACAGGATTGAAAAAATTGCAAACAATAAGCTGCACTAAAACACACATACACACAAAGAATCCTGTGGCACTTGAAACACTTTGAGATTCATAATGGCAGAGGTTTTTTGTGGACTAGATTCCACTCCATCAGATGCATCCAAAGAAGTGGAGGTGGTGACCTCTCCCACTCTGGAGGCATTCAAGGTGAAGCTGGACGGCTATCTGTCAGGGATGCTTTGACCTGGATTCCTGCATTGAGTAGGGGGTTGGACTCGATGGCCTTGTAGGCCCCTTCCAACTCTACTTTTCTATGATTCTATGAAAATTTATGCTATGATAATACGTCTTCTAAGGTGCCACACAAGACTCTGTTGCTTTTGCTGAACAGACTAATAGTGCTACTCTTCTGGAAATACAAACAACCATATCCTTTACTTACAATGTATTTCAAGATGAACTCTTTCTCAAGACGCATTGTCCTTGCCATTCCTCTCAATACTGGTGGTCCAGAAAAGTCCTCTGTCAATGTGTGTTCAGCCTATAAACCTGCTCAGCCCACTTAAAAATGATGACTGATGAAACAGACTTTGTCCTCTTGCCATTTGGGAATATCTGGAAATTCCCACCACCACAATGGATCAATTCATCGGATGGGGAGGAAGGGGATGCAAAGTGATGAAAAATTGTCCTTCCCCCCTACAATTTTTTAATGTTCATGACATTTGTCTCATATTCACTTGTTCTGGTTTAGCCACTGCACTTAACTTTGCTTTTGCTCTCACATTCATTTTCTTTTGATCCTGCTACAAACACAGCTCTGTTATTCTCTTCCCCACCCCCTCAAGCACTGGGGACTCTTAGCAAACGGGGAAGGGGGAATAATTGTGAGGATATCTCAGGAATAAAAAGGGTTTTAAAGTGCTGTGGTATCTTAGAGGCTGCCCGGTTTGTTGCAACAGCAGCTTTGTGCTCCATCAGATGCACAAAGCAGACTAAGAAAGCAGTGCCATCTAATGCAAGCTCCTGCCTACAAAAGCTCATGTCACAACAAGCCAGTTCCTCTCTAGGCCTTCGCCCCATTCATGCACAATGTTTCTCTCTCTCTCTCTCTCTCTCTCTCTCTCTCTCTCTCTCTCTCTCTCACACACACACACACACACACACACACACACCATTTCATATATTTATTTGTTAAATTTATATTCCTCCTTTCCTCCAAGGAGCCCCAAGGTGATGTACATGATCCTCCTCCTCTCCATTTTATTTCACAACCACCCTGTGAGGTAGGTTAGGCTGAGAGCCAGTGAGTGACTGGCCCAAAATCATCCAGGGAGCTTCATGCCCAAGTGGGACTAGAACCAGAGTCTCCCAAGTCCCAGTTCAACACTCTCACCACTTCGCCACACTGGCTCCCATTTACCCCATTCTCTCTCTCTTTCTCTCTCTCTTTCTCCCTCTCTTACACACACACACACACACACACACACACACACCGCATGGAAAGGCAGCAAACTGCCCACAGAGAGAGAAAGTGATATCTTCCTCCATAGGCATTTGGCTACCTCTCTATGAAGTGGGGTGAGAAAGTGAGCCCCCTTGTCACCTTGCAGCTCAGAAAAGCCATAATCTCTGATCAGGAGATTAGTAAGAGGGGGCAGGGAGTGGGGAGAGGCTGGTGAGCCAGATGGGTAAACGCTGTGGGCCATATTTGGCCCATAGGCTGGAGGTTCCCTATGCCTGCTCTATGGCACCGTGGCGTGTTTTGTGTTTCTGTTACCCAAGACCAATATGAGTGTACTTCTAGAGCTTTTCAGGAATAAAGCTAAACTTAACTGTCAGGAGAAGATGCATTCCCTTTCCCCAAGACTGGTTGATTTGAGAGTCTTCTTCCCTTTAATACAACTGCCATATCAGGGGCATTATCCTGGAAAAGTTGGCAGTAAATTTGCCTCCCGTATGCTTACCTCCATGAGGCCATCTTGACTCATTATTCTTAAACATTCTAGGAAATTTGCATGCTGGATGGCACTGACTGTGCCACCTCACTGTGATGTGGGAAGAAGCCTGATGACCACTGAAAGGGTTCCAGCATAAAATGTTCTTGCTTTACAAACCACACATCCCACTTATTTTCATTGCCTTCTACCATAGCATTAAACTAGAAATAGCTTGGCATCATTAGTACAACAGAAATCTGACTGCCATTCTGTTTTCTTTTGCAGGTTATTTCCGAGGACAAAAAGGTAGCCATTTGTCACGTTTCTGTCTTAATATTTGATAGGGATCTATTTCATTGTTCAGTCATGTTTGTCATATAACTGAAACAGTATCTGTGATGATTTCTTTAGCATTGAAAGGGAGGGGAGGGGAAACAATCACAACTCTTGACCAAGGAATGTAGTTCTAAAAGGAGACTAAAGTACTATATTTTCTTGTGATTCTCTGCGGTAAGCCATGATAGTTGAACCACTTTCAAGCCAGTTTCAAACAGGCTTAAATTTATAGTGTGGGTGTGCCTTTCGTTTAAAATTAAAAGAAATCACAGGAAAATCTTATTTCTTCTGAAGAAATACAGAGAGAGGTGACATAGGGAATAAGCCAGCTCAGCCAAGGAGCTGATTGAGAGGGCTTTCTGTCATTAATGAACTCCCCAAATTCACCCTATCTATGACAACAATTAGAGAGAGGTAGACAAAACAAGCAAAGCCTGGAAATAACTTTCCCATGACTTACCATTCCCCCCTTTTTTTGTTCTGTCTCAGGTGATATTGGCCTTCAAGGACCAAAAGGTGAGTTCAAAATTCTCCACTACCAATGTATTTGGAATATCTTTGCTTTGTTTTTTCCAAAGCACATAAAAAAAGCAAAGATAGCCATGCTTGTCCATGAAGGGGAATGATCCAAAATCCACAATTGGGCAATACCTTTGCTAGGACCAAGAAAAATCCCACAAAAAACTTGCACAAAGTTATTAGCCAAGTGTGGGTCTTGAATTTTTCTTTCTTTTGTGTGTGCATGTGAATATGTGCATGTAATGAAACTTCCATGACTACCAGAAATGGCTAGATTGGGGCAATAAACTTTTACAGATATTTTTAATTGGACATATGTAAAAGAAGGAGATAAAATAAAGACAGGTAGTCTAAATGCTAAATTATCTAATATCTGATGTTAAGCAACAATTGCTATAAAGCAAGAGATGAGCATGAGCATCTTGTACGCCTGCTAGATCTAACAATTTTGGTACTATACAAAGAATTCAGAAATTCTGAAGTCTATATTATTGGAGAACTAGCTTGATACAATACGCTGACAAATCGAGGTGGAAGAGAAATGTACATGTGGAAGGTAAAAGGCTCAAAAATAGTGAGATATGTCAGCCATTAGATACCATGGGAGACCTTATTCATTTTCTCAGCATCCAAAGATGATGAGTTGCTACTGTCACATTATGCAAAGAGGATTTTGATTTGTCCAGAGGCAGTTTGCTGAACACCACAAACAGGCAGAGAGAGACATGCCTCCAAGTTTGCCAGCAGTGATGTACAGGAAGGCACCTAGTTCCCCTTTGGCTTTTGGATTGGATGATGCTCACCAATTGGTTGAAACTAAAAGAACCAAGAGCCATTATTGACAGATTCCATCACTAACTCTCCATTTCTTTGTTTCTACAGGAGATCAAGGGCTCCCTGGCATACCAGGTAGGCAACTCAAGAACAGTCACCAAACCCAATTGTTTGCAGATTTATTATACTTCGAGCCAATCAAGAGTTTATTCCTCTTTCTATTGGCACAGTTAATTGAAAACTTGGATTTTTAAGCAGCAATCTAAATATTAACACTGATTTTATTTCAGCTTTTCTCCATTTTCTCTTATGCTGCTAAGTAGCAGCATGTGGATAGTGGCACAACTCACATCTTTTTAATACACTGTTCTCTCTAACAGGTCCTCCAGGTCTGAAAGGCCATTCTGGGCCTGACGGGCAGAAAGGACAGAAAGGCAGCATGGGTAAGCAGAACCAGCCAGCCATTTCATTATCCTAGGTCTCAGCAGAAGGAACTTCTAGGGTGGCCACTTAAGTATTGACAAAAAGGAGGAAATGCATCACCAAAAAAGAGGATAAAAGAGGATACCGAGTTGAATAAAATTTGCATATGCTACTTCATTTGAATAGATGCACATTTTAGACATGATTATTATAATTCAAATAGAAACACAGTACATCTCACCATAGTGTGGAAGACCTGTGGGCCTTGCTCAGTCTGCTGTTCAGGTGCTGTTGATGGGTAACTTCGAGGCCCGGCTCTTCTTTCTGATGGTTCTTTAACTTTAAACCGGACTTGGACTGGACAGCCCTTCAAATAGAAGATGCCTTCAAAACAGAGGACAGTCTAGTAGCCCTTGAAACAGAGGACTGTCTTCTGTAAAAGAGGACACATGGCCACCCTAGAAACTTCACACAGTTCAAATTCTTTTGCCACTATATATCAGGGGTGCACAACCTTTTCGGCCTTGAGGACTACATTGGGTATCTGCTGGGGTGCTGGGTCCCACACATCTGTGCACACACACATAAAACATACAACTCACACATGCACTACAACAGTTTCTCTCGGGGGCCCCCCCCATTCTTTTCCCTGGGGTTCGAGGGCTGTACTTTTTGCACCCCTGCTATAGATGGTGCTCAGTTGTGACAATTGTACTGAGCCTGTACTGAGTAGAACATCTCAGATGAGACCTGGATCCTGAGCTACTGATTCTCTACAGGTGAAGCCGGCATGGAGGGTCCCATGGGACAAAGAGGGCGTGAAGGGCCCCCAGGACCTCGTGGGGAGCCCGGTCCACCTGGATTTGGAGAGAAAGGTGACAAAAATAAGAAATGAATTTGTGTCCCACCTTCCCACAGAACGTGATTATGTCTTTGAAGTTACAGAATTATTGGGGGTGGGAGGGTTCCCTCTGAATAAAAGAGAATCCTGAAAAATCTCTTTTTTGAAATTTTCGAAATTTTCTACATTCACGGAAACTTTCCACATCAACTTGTCTGCCAAGGAGTGTCTGATAATTGCAGAAAATTCTGGGGCGTGTTGTTTAGCACTGACTAGACCTTTTGGAGCGCTCTTTGCCCCACATGAACTGAAAGTCAGGGCCAGCATGTGTCCGGGTGACATAAATGTCAGAAGACCTGGGCCTTGTGGTCAAGAGAGATCAGCTTGTTTCCCAATAATGCACTGCCTGTAGTTCTTTAATTATTCATTCATCATAGATACCCACAAGGCTGAGAATCAAGACTCTGTCCCGTTCAAAGACTCATTCTATGGGCTGCCAACACTCAGTCATTCAAATGAGTAATGGGATACAATAAAAGAAAACCATCTGGTGTTTGGTTTTGTGGCAGGGAGAACAATACCTTATCTGTCCACAGAGTTCTGGTTGCTGTCGAATATGTCCTTGTGCATGGTGTTGAGGGGTGAGGTGGCGAAAAGAGGGAATTAGAAAACACTGTTGAACTGCTATTCTGCATTATTGCCTCACTGTCACTGAGCCGTGGACTTATATCCTGATCTGGCCATGGTCATGCATGCCTTGGGTACATCCCATTTGGACCACTGTAACATGTTCTACATACATGGGGCTGCCTTTGAAATCTGTTCGGAAACTTCAGCTAGTCCAGAATGCTGTAGCCAGACAATTGACCAGAGGCGGTTATAGGGAACACACACCTATTTATTTATTTATTATATTTATACCCCGCCTTTTTCCCTGCAAGGAACCCAAGGCAGCTTACATAATCCTCCTCCTCCTCCTCGCTATTTTATCCTCACAACAACCCTGTGAGGTAGGTTAGGCTGAGAGTCAGTGACTGGCCTAAAGTCACCCAGTGAGTTTCATGGCCGAGCGGGCACTAGAACCCAGATCTCCCGAGTCCCAGTCCAACACTCTCACCACTGCGCCACACTGGCTGTATGACCTATAAAGCCCTATATGGCTTGGGACCAGGCTACCGGAAATACCACCTTCTCCCATACAAGCCTGCCCAGGTTTCAAAATCATCGGGGGAGGCCCGTTCTCTTGGTGCATCATCAGGGGCACACTTGGTGGGGATGCAAGAGAGGGCCTTCTCGGTGGCTGCTCCCTGGCTGTGGAACTCTCTGCTGAGAGAGGCTAGGTTGGCTCCCTCTCTGCTGTCCTTTTGCCAGCAGGCAAATATGTTTTTATTCAAGTAAGCTTTTGACTGTCCGTTGGGTTGGGTGCTGTTTTTATTCTTTTATTCTTGTGTTTTTTAATCATGTTTAAATATATTTGTTCTACAATTGTTTTAATTATGTTTTTATTTTAACCGCTGTCTTTTGTTAGTCACCTTGTGTGCCATTTCCTGACAGAAAGATGTGGTATAAATTAAATAAATAAATATCCTGAGCAAGGTCACTTGACTGCCTCAGAGACCACATGGCCTCCAGTTGGCATCCATGTGAACGAACAATACCCCATTTCCAGGATCAGGGAGAGGAGCATCTTCTTTCCTGCTAATGCTTTGTATAATAACAAACCATGGCATTGTGTAGTTGGTCTTCATGATGCAGATCCATTTAATATGATGAGAGAAATAGGCCAGAAGGAATTGGACTTCAGCAGATTATCTAATGGATTTCTCTCACATTTTGCTCCGTAGGTCCTTCTGGAGATCCAGGATCTCAAGGTCCACCAGGTATCTCCGGTCCTAAAGGTAAATGGAGTAGTTTGCATAAAAACTCAGCAGTAGTCTATAAAGCAAGGGCAGGGAGCTTTTTCTTTTTTTTTTCCTGCTGGGGGCCAGATGCTGGCAGTGGCCAGGGTCAAAACCAGCAGCAGATAGCAGCTGGAGTCAAATGTAGGTGGTACCATCCTTTCTTCTCTCTCACTGGGCAGTATCTTCTACTGCCACTGCGCTCCTGCTGTTTTTGTTGCACCAGAGGGAACCACCATTACTGCTACAGGAGGAAGTGAGTGTTCCCTAAACCCCAGAAATGAGTGGAAACATTCTTTTCTGGAACAGGGCATGTTAGTGGAGCTCCCTTCTGCGATCGCCGCTAACCTGCCCCATTCCAGAAATGAGAGTTTGGGCTCATTTCCATTTGCTTAAGCATATTCTAGCTTCCTGTTGCACTCATGGTGGGTTCTGCTAGTGCACAGGCAGTGCTGGATACTGCCCTCTGAATCGAACTTCCACCCACCAGGGGAGGGATCCATCATTCTTACTAGAAGTCTGAACCAATCACTTGGTTGTCTGAACACAACCATCCTCTGTTAATGACATTTACATAGGCAAATTCACTGTACAGCCATCAATTGTTTCAAAAAAGAAAAGTTTATCAGATTAACTTTATCCTAAAAGGGCACTAAATCCATATCAACTGAGCCTTGCCCCATAAAGACTGCTTCTCAAATGCCAATATGTTTTGAGGAGTTTCTTCTGAACTGTTGAGGTATGACTGCTCTCCTTTAGCCAGCTGAATAAACATTGACTCCTCTAGACCCCAAAGAGGATCCTGGTTCGACTCTATTAAAAGTACAAAGCTTAATCCCATAATCCCATAATTCCTGAACCGTTGCAATGTTTCCTTTCCCAGGTGCGATGGGTTCACCAGGTCCCCATGGTCCTCCAGGTGAGTACCATGTCCTCATTGTGTAGCATATTGTAAATGCAGTAAACCAAAGTCTTGTAGCTGGGCACTGGGCAGCATCTGGTATATGGTGTCCTCCAAGCCCATTAGTACTAAAGCTCTACCAACAAAAAAAGATAAAAATGAAAGATACATCTGACTTCTTTTCCATCTTTCAAAAAAATATGCTCAGCTATCATCTGCTTAACTCTTCCTGATCTTGCTTTTCTTTTAGGTCCTCCTGGGATTCAAGGATTTAGAGGTGAAGCAGGTATCCCAGGTGCTAAAGGTATGACTTTACGGAGCCCACACATATGTAGAAGATGCTTGTGAGTGGTGGGGAAGATATATTTCTGCAACCAGCTATTGAGTATATATGGCAGGTTTTGGAGTGTAGCACAACCTTCCCCACCCTGGTGCCTTCTAGGCATTTTGCACTACAACTCCCAGCATCCCCAACCATTGGCCATGCTGGGCTGGGACTGATGCAGTCCAAAACATCTGGAGGCCACCAGGTTGAGGAAGGCTGAGGCAGTACTTCCTGAGAT
This sequence comes from Shinisaurus crocodilurus, assembly GCA_021292165.1. Lineage (NCBI taxonomy): Eukaryota > Metazoa > Chordata > Lepidosauria > Squamata > Shinisauridae > Shinisaurus > Shinisaurus crocodilurus. The sequence goes on along the minus strand of CM037878.1, from coordinate 69,863,945 downwards.
GAAAAAGAAAGAAGCACATGAATAATATAAGTAATTTAAGTAGTGAGAAGGACTGTTCCAAAAATTGAGTGTGTGTGTATATGCATACATAGAGCAATAAAAAAGAAAAGGAGATAGTGCCTTACATCTTGTTCCAAATGGCATGCACTGTTGTTTTTTTAATTTGCCGGTGAAAAGGCTTCCGGATAGTATTTATTAATTTATTTAAGGCATTTCCCCCCTTCCACTCTTCAGCCAAAAAGGCTCCCAGAGTGTCCTACATAAGATCAATGAAATAGGGCAGTCCCTGCCCACAGGCTTATAATCGAAAAGGCCCAACCGGAAAAGGGAAGAGGAAAACAGGCAAACACCAGTTTTTAAAGTTACATAGTAGTTCTTATAATGTAGTGGAGGCCCGTGGCTCCAATGTCAGCGGGGCTGTGCATCTACTCCAGGTTTTACTCAAAATTTTTAAGGAACTGTCCATGGTGCTGAACCCTATCCCCAAAATAGGTTTGGTGCCATGGATAGCTCCTTAAAAGTTTGGAGTAAAATCCGGAGGAGATATACATCCCTGCTGACATTGGAGCCATGGGCCTCCACTATTATAATGACTTGGAATGGAGACAGCTCAGGGAGAGGAGAAGCCAAATGGAAATGATCTTGCAGCAGAAATGATGAAGTAGCACCATTTCCCATCTCTCCCCACCCACCCCGGCAGCTGGATGGAATCAGGCACATTCATTCCTACGATCTGTGGATTATAGTTTAGTCCAGTTCAGATTATCTTGGGAAATTAGGACATTTTGCGTGTGTGGAATCCTTCTTTAGGAATGTGGACAATATCCTACCTTCACTGTTCCTTTCAGTCTATGGTTCAACAATTTTACCCTCCAGTGTTCTTCTGTTTTAAGTCCATTGTCTCTGTGTCATGCAGGTGAAAGGGGAGCCATGGGAGCACCTGGACCCAAAGGTATGTTAGTCAATTAGATGTGCTTTCTCAGTAGCTATTAGACTCCTCCTTCCCTGCAATGTAACTCAACTGGGGGGTGTTACTTATACTTTGGTCATGCAGGTTTCTTGGCTTTGATAGGAAGGTTTTACCATGAATTAATTACATAATATTAACTCTCTCCTCTCCGTGTTTTCCTTTTAGGTGATCAAGGGGAGAAAGGACCGCGTGGTCTTACAGGTATCTAGAAAATTATCAAGGATTTTGAAATGATACCACATGAACATCTATATATTGCCCATGGTGATCAAGGGGCATGCATGGAAGGTTGTAGTCTTTGAGGACAGGCATGAAATGAGGGGCTTTCCCCTCCTCCTAAGGAGAACCATGGCCTTTTGAACCACGGTTCAAAAGGCAGAGTCTCTTCAATAGCATGCTTGGCTGCAATTCCTTATCCAGGCACAACCTCTCAATCTGGAGGTGTCCATTGATAGTTCTGAGGCATGATCCAAAGGCCTCTCCCTCTCCTCCATCTTTCCTCCTCCTTCCGTATATCTGCTAACCAATATGCAACACTTTTGAGCAAGCTTCATAACTGCAATACTATGTCAGGAGTTTTGAACCTCAGGCCCACGGGCCAAATCCAGCCTGCCTAGAGTCTCAGTCCAGCCCTCCGGGGTTCCCTAAATGGCCCCATCCCCTTTCCTCTGACCTCCAATCATTTGGTCCTTTCCTGACATTTGCACAGCTTTTTTCCCCATTCCAAAAGATTGAAATGCCTCTCCTAAGGCTTTGTTACTGGCTGTGAGAGCCCTAAGCTACAATCTGCTTGTATTGTTTGTGTTTTGGCCCTGCACCCTCTTGCCTTTGGCTCCACCCACTACTGGAACGCGTCTCTTGAGAGGTCCTCCAAAATTGAACTTGTCTTCGAGCTGAAAGAGGTTTGAGACCTCTGGTATATGTGCTGTCCACACAATGTGGTCATGGAACTGCAGAACCAAGCATCAGCAGCCTCTAGCACAGTGTTCTCCAACCTTGAGTCCCCAGATGTTTTTGGCCTACAACTCCCAGCATGCCCCAGGCAGCATAGCCAAAAACATCTGTGGACCCAGGGTTGGAGAACACTGCTCTAGCAGCATCATGGCAAGGCCTGGAGTCAAGGTGGAGCTCCGTCAAATGCAAGCTGTAAGAGAGCCCCATCATTGACTGACACAGGTGTTGATGGCGTTTGCCACTAAACCCAGGAAAAGAGCTGCTGCAAAGGTCTACCACACTAGTAGGCTTTTTGTCTGACTGGTTATAGTCACATGAAATCTGTTAGGTGGGATACATAATTCACCCCTCTTTGCAGCAGCCACCTAAGACATAAAGCACAATTGTGCACATTAGTCTAAGCCCATTTCTGTTTGTTTGATTTGCAGGTGAGCCAGGCTCCCGAGGGCAGCCTGGGCCTACCGGTGAACCAGGAGCTAAAGGATCAGCAGGTAAGTGGCAATATACCATAATGACATTTCTGGAAGATACCTACAATGGACCACTCAGTCTCTTGGCACGTAAGGCTCAGAATGAAAAACAATCTGATGGAGGGAAACTTAACAATTCTCAAAACCCAGAAAGGATTAAAAATAGAGCTCAATATATGATGTTTCCCACAATTTGAGGACGTAAGAGGTGTGGTCTATATATGTGCATGTTTTGGGTCATGTGTGAACGTTCCATTAGTGTAGCAAGGGTATAAATATGTATTATGGTCTTTCTTAAATATCAGTATTGGTTCAGCCAAAAGCGAGACAGTGTGTGTGTATACAGTCTAAATAATTCCACTGAATACTTAAAAAGGGAGGGGAGATTATTTTCTGTTTAGCTTTGCATTAAGCAAATAATATAGATATGTGGAGCAATTTCAGTCATAACTAATGGAGTCCTGTGCTTGTTTAGGTCCACCCGGCCCAGATGGACATCAAGGCCCCAGAGGTAAATCATTGTTGTTCTCTTTCTTCTCATGGCAGACAGAAACATGACAAACTTAACACCAGATGGATCTGTACATGGATATACAATGAACAAAAACGTTAATGCAGTATTTCATGCTGCACAGTGAAGTATAGCATAGCAACAGAGCTGGGCAGAGAAATACTGTACTCTTCAGGGATGCCCAACCTTTTTGGCCCCGAAGGATGCATGTGATGCTGGCTCAAGGACTGGGAACCACACACACCTTTTCTTCCACTCCCTCCCACAGAGATCCTCTTACAGATCGCTGTTTCCTCACTGGGAAGGGTGATCTGTATCACTGGTAGCAACAGTACATTCAACAGGAAACTGGTGGTGGTGAGGAGTGTGGCAGGGTGTGCGTGTCAGGGCAGGGTAGTGGGGTTTCTGCCAAATACTATGGCCCTTCAGCTAGTGGATCTCAAATATAGAATTATGCCCTTACATGAATTTGAATATGTTCAGTATTAATTCCTATCAGTGTATCCCATAGATATAGCACAGTTCCATTGATCCGAATGGCCCTGAATCTCAGTGGGCATTACTATTGCGTAAAGTGAAAATGCTAATAGTCTATACACATCTTGATTATTCTTAGGTGAGCAAGGTCTTATGGGAATAGCAGGCCCACGAGGACAACCTGGACCTGCTGGAGATGCAGGTCAGCCAGGTAAGGCATGATGGATTTTAAAAATACCTATTGTTTGTTAAGGAAATGAATTGTCCCTGGTAAATGTTCCTGTTCCCATCTGGAGATTGCCCCTTTGCCATTTACCGGTAGATGTTGTAGAGCAGTAATCTTCAGACTAGAGCTGAGAAAAAGCCCATTAACTAGGCAGAATGGAACGCCAGATCTTGGTGCTGGCCCTGAAGGAACATCAAACTCTCCATCAGGAGAGGAATGGGGAAGAAGCAGTTTGAGTCAGGAAGGATTGAGGACATGGATGGAAGGGAGAGTGAGGTATGTGCTACGGTGGAAATCCTATGGGTGATACACATTTTGGAGCGGATACCAGTGCTGGACTCCAATCCGGGTGCCTAAATGCACATGAACAGCCCTACTGGGGGAGATGTTACAATCCTTAATTAGGAAAAGTGCATGTGTACGCATGGGTATGTCTTCCACTGTACTAAGATTGCTTAGAAATTATAGGAATGACAAGGCTGCTGTGCAGGGGCCTTATAGCTCGCGGCCTGTTACTGAGGTCTGGGGAAAGAAGAGGACCTGGCACCATTGTGTGTTCTGAGACCTGCGTCTCCCCATCACACTTGATAGATGGCAAAACACCAGTGTATAGATAGCAAATACAATGCCTACATGAAAGTGTGAATTGATTCTTAGCGATAGGGAGCAGCAGTAGTCAAGACAGTGAAAGGAAGAAAAAGCGCTGACAGCAGAAGAGCTTGCCTGGACTGAAGAAGAGCACAAAGAGGGAGATAAGAGAATAGTTAGGGCTGAATGAAGGACAGTTTGTGGCAGAGGTAGGTCCAAATAGGAAAGGGTAAAAAAACTTAGAGATGCTGCAAAAGGACTTGGCACTGATGGCCTTGATATGAGGAGAGAAGTAAAGGATGCCATTGAATCAGCTGAAAATGTGTTCAGTCATTTGCTGCAACTAAAAGTTATGGTAAAAACAGGTTCAGCAAGAAGTTGTTCATGTGTCCACCTGTCTGCCCCCAGAAGGCAATTCCTAACCTCTTCACACATTTGCCATTATTTCCCTAGGTCTCACTGGACCTCAAGGACCACCAGGTAAGAAACTGGGTGGAAAGAGACAAATGCTTATAGACAGACACTAAACATGTTGAATGTGTTTGGGCAGGCAACGGGGATTCATTTTGCACTTTGTTGAGAGGATACACATTGCTAGAGCTTAAGCTGAGAGAGTGGCTCTGTTCACAGTTTAGCTGAAACCAGGCTGTAGACAAGCTACCATATTTTTCCATGTATAAGACGCCCCCATGTATAAGACGCCCCCCACTGGGCAGTTTCGCCACCGCGCGGTTCTCTCCTCGGCTTACTTCCGTGTATAAGACGACCCTCAATTTTTAGTCTAACGATTTTAGGAAAAAATATAGTCTTATACATGGAAAAATACTGTAAGTGTGAGAATCCAAAAGATGCTTTCCAAACTCCTATGTGTCCCACAGTTGCTTTCACCAGTTGGTGGTAAATGTAATTTCTCTTTAAGAACTCAAGTCACTGCTGAAGAGCACCAATGTAATGATGGTGGTGGGTAGGTGATGGCTTATCAAGGTGATTGTTTATCAAACCGCCCAGCTATTAGGCAGTATAGAAATGAAATAAATAAATAAATAAATAAAGTTTCTTTCGTCAGGCTGCTAATATAAATCCAGTGGAAACCGATTATTTTTGCTTTTCATGTAACTGGTGTGATTTTGCCATGTGGGCAAAAGAACCTTACAGTCTAATCTTATCCATGTTTACTCAAATATAAGTCCCTTTGAGTTCAGTGAGGCTACTCCCAAGTCAGCATGTGTAGATTTGCAAAGGGGTGGGAAATGATTACTGCTAACTGCACAGTAGTCACTTATGTGCTAGATGTCATGTAATTGCCTGTACCTGTACCTTTTGGCTATTGAAATCCAGTGCAGTGGTGGGCCTGGTGATTCTGGGATTACCACATAATTGGAGGCGATAAGCAACTGTGTCTTCATGCAGTTACATCTGCCAAATGATGCATCCCAAATCTATTCAAAATCTCTGCGGGTTTGGATATAGATTGTGTGAAGATGGGACTTGTAGTGGCTGGGACTTTAGAAGAAACCCTGTTAGATGTCCCTTCCCTTCCCCCCCCATTGCTGTTTAGCTAACGGATTTTTACTGTGGTCTTTGGAATGTATTGGGAGCACCTGGGAGATAAGGGTGAGTTGCAGAGCTGAGAAGCAAGGTCAGGCGTTAATTGGGATGAAGTCATGAGAAAGTGTTTACAGCTGAGAAAGGGCGGGGGCCCCTCCTTCGACAGTTAGGGAGATAGGATTGGTGAACGCTGGGCGGGAAACTGGACCCTAGTGACAATAAAGGAGCTAGGGGGAAAAGCTTCAGTGTTCTTCCATTGGGGCGTGGATGCTGGGAAGTTCCATCTGGGCAGGTATGCCATTCTGACAGGGTAGCTAGGAAAAGCTAGGCCTGGTTTGACTTACTTTGTTTCTGCAGACTCTTGGGGTTTGTTTTTATGTTCTTTTAGAGTCCCTTTTTATTCCCATCCCCTTTTCCTCACAACAACTACCTCACCCCCTTTTCCCCTTTACCTTCTTTTAGCCCCTTTTTATAAGGGATTATTTTACTTATATTGGACACTTGGAGACCCTACACTGACTAATTTGTTATTCTTACTTTTAATAAAGTCTCCAACTTAATCTTGGTGTGTGTTCCTTTTTGAAAGGTTGGGGCTGCTACACCAGTTTGGTGTATGGGACCTTGGGAGGTGTGTGCCAGTCCCGGGAATTTTGGGACTGTGGCCTGCCCTGCGGGGTTGGCGTAAGATCAGCCTTCCTTCACATGGTGGCTTAGCGGTCGGATTTTGCAGCCCACCTGAGGAACATTTGTTTGTCAAACCAGGCAAAGGTTTGTTATTTTCCAGACAGGGAAAAGTTGCTAGGGCAGAAATGGAGTCTGCTCTGTTGGATCAGGACCGACCCCTGCTGGGAGCAGAGGCGGCAGACGATCTGCCGGTGTTGGACCGGGAGGACATTTTACCAGTTGAGGCTCCTCGAGTTGCCCCTCCTATTGAAGTGACTGTCGATTGGGAAGGCGCGGAGGGCGAAGAGAGAAGGGTGTCGATCCCATCTCGCTTGGCAGCCTGGACGGTGGAACCTAGGGGCCGAGGGGAGATCTCCAGGTCTCGGAGGTGGAGCACGGGCAGTGGCAGTGACCAGGGAGAGGAGGAGGGAACGACAGCGGTTCTCCTCCGGCGGACCCGGAGGATCCCGAATCTGTCTCGTCCCAGATCTACCTCCAAGGAGAGAGAGAGACGAAACGACCTGTCTCGCCTCAGGCCTACATCCAGAGAAAGAGAATTACAAAAGCAAGTTGACCTTCTGCAGAACCAGTTGGCAAAACACGCTGGAGCTGTTCGTCCTGAGAAGCCAAACTTCAAGGACCTGCCTCGTTTCCATGAGGGGCAGGATCCGCTGGAATATTTGGGCTTGTTTGAAATTGCCTGCGAAGATGAGCGTATTCCCCGTGGCAACTGGATGTCGGCCCTTCGATCACGAGCCTCAGGCTGTCTGGCTCAACTGTTGTACAGCGTCCCGCGAGAGGATACGCATAATTATGGACAGTTTAAAGAACTGGTCAGACAAACTTTTTGCCTTTCGGCCGAGAGGTGTCGGCAACGTTTCAGAGAGATTAAAGTTGAGCCCGGTGAGGGTTTTGTCTCCACGGCAACGAGGCTGCGGAGAACCCTGGATTTATGGCTGGAGACGGCTCAAGCTGTCTCCTTTCGAGATTTGCGAGAGCTGGTGGCCTTGGAACAGTTTTATGCCGTTCTCCCCGAAGGAAGGGCAGCGCTGGTGAGTGACCAGCGGCCCACCAATCTCCGGCAAGCGGCGCTGCTTGCGGATCAGATGGGAGTTTATAGGAAGGGGGGAAGCAGCCATCGAACCACCCCAGCCAAGCCGGCGGGAGGCGGCAGGAAGAGTGAAACATCCAATCCAACTGGAGGAGGAATCGGGCCCAAAGCTACTTCCACCCCGACGACGACCGGGTGCTTCTATTGTAGATTGGAAGGGCATCTGCGTCGGGACTGCCCTAGATTAAAGGCCAAGTTGCAAAAAGAAACAGCTACTAAAGTGGGTGCTGTGAGACCGGTGCCTCTCGATGTCTCCCCCGGAGAAGCCTCAGATTGGAGTGAGGCCAGCGAGGGAGAGGGAGAAGATCCAGCCCCACGGATCCCGGGAAATGGAGTAGCGGCCCGGCATTCACCGTCATGGAAGGGAAAGGGGCCGGCGATGGCTTTGGTTCAACCGGGACAAGTCAAGTGGAGCCAGCTACAATTCTGTGAGTCTCTTAAAATTAATGGGCAATGGGGACAGGGTTGGAGAGACAGTGGGGCTGCCCTTTCCGCTATTGACCGGAGTCTGGTGAAGCCAGGACAGATGCTAGAGGGACAATTTTTAACCATCACTCCTTATAACTCTTCCCCCATTGCCATGCCTTTGGCTAGAATACCGTTAGAATACAAAAATTGGAAAGGAGAATTGGACTTGTTAGTGCATGAAACTGAATTTACTACGTTTCTTATTGGAAATGATCTGGCTTTCTTGGCCAGTCAAGCCCCTGTTTTAGCGGTGACTCGGAGTCAGACAATTAAGAAGAAACAGGCCTCCCCAGACCCCGCATTCCCTGCCCCGATAGTAGAATCTTGCCCCCCGGCTGGGGGAGAGGCGACAGCTACGGACAGACGGGCAGGGGAGGGGTATGGAGACCCAGCAGAGCCAGAGTCAGCTAAACAGCAGGGAAAAGATTTATTGCCGGCAGGCGAAGAAGATGTGGCGGAGAGAGAAGAAATCCTTTCAGAGAATCTTCGCTCCACTGCCTTTGTGGAGGCTCAAACCCAAGATCCGTCCTTGCAGGAGTGCAGGGAGGCGGCTGGGAACCAGGTGGCTACTGTGACGCCTCAACATCCTGTTCGGTTTTTTTGGGAAGCAGGAGTCCTATATCGAGAGTTTGCACCGAAAGGAGTTGGACAAAGGTGGAAGGTTTATCGCCAGTTAGTGGTCCCGCAAGGGTTCCGAGAACCGGTCTTACAGCTGGCTCATGCTACGGCGTGGGGGGGGGCATTTGGGGAGGAAACGGACTTTGCACAAGGTGTCCAATGAATTTTATTGGCCTTCGGTGGCGGAAGCCGTGAAAAACTATTGCCGCTCTTGTGACACCTGCCAAAGAGTGGGGTTCAATAAGGATCACCCTAAAGCCCCTTTGCAGCCCCTCCCCCGAATAGAGACTCCCTTTGAAAAGATTGCTGTGGATATATTGGGGCCTTTCCAGACACCCACCAAGACAGGCAAAAAATTCATTCTCACGGTTGTGGATTTCGCAACTCGCTATGCCGAAGCTGTACCGTTAACATCAATCACTGCCTCTACTTTGGCTAAGACTTTATTAGCTATTTGTGCCCGGCTGGGTATGCCCAAAGTAGTACTTTCAGACCGGGGACCGGGATTTGTGTCGCAACTAATGCAAAAGATGTGGGAACTGGGAGGGGTGGAGCAATGTTTCTCTGTACCCTATCATCATCAGACAAATGGGCTAGTGGAGAGGTTCAACCAGACCCTGGGAAAGATGATTCGAGCCTATGTGACAAACCACCCTAAAGACTGGGATCAAGGGCTTCCTATGCTCCTATTTGCGTATCGGGATGCCCCTCAAGAAAGTTTGGGGTTTTCCCCGAATGAGCTAATGTTTGGCCGGGAGCTCAGAGGCCCTCTGACTATGCTTAGAGAAGAGTGGGAGCAAAAGGTGGCTAGTTCCTCTCAGAATGTTATAAGTTTTATGCAAATGCTACAGAATACTCTGAGAGAGGTACAACAAGTGGCGCAGGAGCATTTAGCCCACGCTCAAGGCACGCAGAAGGCGTGGTATGATCAAACTGCCCGAGTCCGAGTGTTTCAGCCCGGAGATCAGGTTCTTGTTCTCAAACCGGTTAAACCCGATAAGTTAACCCTTAAATGGGAAGGGCCTTTGACTGTGAAAGAGCGGCTGGGGGAAGTCAACTATTTGTTGCAGTATGCAGAGACCTCGCGTTTGCCGAAGGTTTTTCATGTCAATATGCTCAAGCGGTATGTGGACCGGAAAGATTTTGTGTTTCCCCTTCAGCCGAGGCCCGAAGAGTTGGCTAGGCCTTTGGATCTGTTAAGAGAATGTCAACAGAAAAGGGGGATAGAGGAAATACCCTGGCCTTTAACTTTGCCCCTACAGCAACGCCAAGGTTTGCAGCAATCCCCCGAGAAGCTTGTCTCGGATTCACACTGAAGAATAATTAGAAGATGAAGTCTGGCAGGAATTCCCTCCCAGTCTCATCTCCTTAAAAGGGGGGATGTGAAGATGGGACTTGTAGTGGCTGGGACTTTAGAAGAAACCCTGTTAGATGTCCCTTCCCTTCCCCCCCCATTGCTGTTTAGCTAACGGATTTTTACTGTGGTCTTTGGAATGTATTGGGAGCACCTGGGAGATAAGGGTGAGTTGCAGAGCTGAGAAGCAAGGTCAGGCGTTAATTGGGATGAAGTCATGAGAAAGTGTTTACAGCTGAGAAAGGGCGGGGGCCCCTCCTTCGACAGTTAGGGAGATAGGATTGGTGAACGCTGGGCGGGAAACTGGACCCTAGTGACAATAAAGGAGCTAGGGGGAAAAGCTTCAGTGTTCTTCCATTGGGGCGTGGATGCTGGGAAGTTCCATCTGGGCAGGTATGCCATTCTGACAGGGTAGCTAGGAAAAGCTAGGCCTGGTTTGACTTACTTTGTTTCTGCAGACTCTTGGGGTTTGTTTTTATGTTCTTTTAGAGTCCCTTTTTATTCCCATCCCCTTTTCCTCACAACAACTACCTCACCCCCTTTTCCCCTTTACCTTCTTTTAGCCCCTTTTTATAAGGGATTATTTTACTTATATTGGACACTTGGAGACCCTACACTGACTAATTTGTTATTCTTACTTTTAATAAAGTCTCCAACTTAATCTTGGTGTGTGTTCCTTTTTGAAAGGTTGGGGCTGCTACACCAGTTTGGTGTATGGGACCTTGGGAGGTGTGTGCCAGTCCCGGGAATTTTGGGACTGTGGCCTGCCCTGCGGGGTTGGCGTAAGATCAGCCTTCCTTCACAGATTGCACTCTTAAGTATTGGAGCAAAGAAAGAATTTGGGTCTCCACAGCAAGGAAAATAAATGAACATGAAACAAATGCAGGTTGCTCTTTGCAAGTGTGTGTGTGTGTGTGTGTGTATGAATAAGTGGTATGCATTTTAATGAAGGAGATTCAAATACATGACCCTGTATGATCCAGCTTTATAATACTAGGATATACAAATTATACTATAACATAACATACAGCAGCCTTCCCCCACTTGGTGTTCTGTAGATGTTCTGGATTTCAACTCCCATCAGCCCCAGCCAGCATAGCCAATGGTCAGGAATGCTGGGAGTTGTGGTCCAAAACATCTGGAGAACAGTAGGTTGTGGAAGTGCAACATTATTCATTCTGATTCTGAATTGTCATTTTAACTCTCTGCAGGACTCACAGGAAATCCAGGCCGACCAGGACCCAAAGGTGAGTCTGAATGCTTGCCTCGTTGGATTTCCATGTTTCCTGTAGGCAAGGACCTTCTTCACACATTCAAGTCAGGGGATACTGAAATAGCATGGAGGAGAAGGAGCAGCACAAGCCCTTCCCCTCCACTGCACAGTTAGCTGCAAAGTGGCCCTCTGTGAAAATTACTGGTTATTTAGATGCTCTGTTTGGATGATGCCTCCTCCTCCTCCTCCCTCCTCCTCCTCCTCCAGTTAGCAGGCAAAGAATCACACAGACCAGGCCACTGTGTATTTGGGTGCTCATGGACAGGCCTCTGTATGCCACTCTTCCTCCATGCTATTGCAGCAGCACTACCCAAGTTTGAATGTATGAACCAAGATGAAGAGAGGAGTAGAAATGAAGGATTCCTCCCTCCACCCCCACCCCACTCCTGACAGTCCCTAATGTCCCAAAAGTTGTAGCAAAAAGAAACAGAAGGAGAGGGTTCCAGAAGAAGCAGATAACAGGAGATGCACAAAGCACAGGAACCCAAAAATAATTACAGTAATACCTTGGATTGCAAGTAACTTGGTTTGAGAGCGTTTTGCAAGACAAGCACATTTTTAAATATTTATTTATTTATTTTTTTACTTGATATGCAAGCGACGTCTTGCAATACAAGCACTGTAGTGCGGCTTAAATTAAAAATCTCTGTACAATTTTTTTGGGGGGGGATTTCATTCTGATATAAGAGTGTTTTGGATTACAAGCACGTTTCCGGAACGAATTATGCTCTCAATCCAAGGCATGACTGTATATGTGTGAACAATGAAAAACTTTATACAGAATAAAGAATGCTAATTCACAATTTCCAGAAATATACAATTACACAATATAAATATGGTGAATACAAAAATGAAATAGACAAATATGAAATACCAATAATACAAGTATATACGAGAATACAATATATATATACGAATGCAATATACTAGAGAACTAAAGGAAAATAATTGACTTGACAAGAGTACTGGTTACCAACTTGTTTCACTCTCTTCGTCAGAACAAACATTCTACAAGTCATTATTTTCTTCAAAGCATAAGATAATTCATCATGTACGGTAGATCAGGGCTCTCCAACCTTGGGTCCCCAGATGTTGCTGGCCTACAGCTCCCAGCATACCCAGCCAGCATGGCTAATGGCAAGGGATTCTGGGAGCTGTAGTCCAGCAGCATCTGGGGACTCAAGGTTGGAGAGCCCTGATGTAGATGACTGCATTGTTGAACTACACATCTCATGCATAAGTCTGGAGTTCTCGGTTGATATGAGTACAAATATCCACAAGAAGAGAAAATTCAAAAGTGGGAAGCCTCCAAGGAGAATTTTTTGCTATGCTGTATCCTCTGTATCCTATCCTTTACAGGGGGCCACTCTCGCTGAAAATCAAACCGTTCCTTATCATGACCTACTCCCAACAGTGTTTGGATTACTGCCTAATGTCCCAAATGTTATAGCATCAGAAAGGAATGATGAGAAATATGGAGCGCTACTGAGAACTCAGAAGCCCTCAAAAGTCATCCTTTCCAATATCAAAAACATACGTTCGATTCTGATAATCATCATGTCACCAGTTAATTCAAGGTCTACACATATATCAGAACTGTGGGGCAACTGGCATTAATTCCATCTCCTCAAAAGCATCCATTCCCAATCTTACAACAGCAGCAGCAGCAGCAGCAGCAGCAGCAACAACAGCAACAACAACATCACTTTTGACAAAGAATTGAATGAGATAGATATCCAATGACACCACAAACCTATTATTTATCTACAATTCACCAGTCTGTTAATTGAATGCCTGGTAATATCTATTCTTTTTGTGTTTCTGCAGGTGAACCTGGAGTGCCAGGCCAGGTTACCACTTCAGGTATGCATTGCAGCAATCAAAAGGGGGGAAAGTCTCATACCTGGATAGCTTTCATACCTCCATCATGCAGTCTTTTCTCAGGAAGTAATTTATGAAATTTTCCTCTGTGTTTCAGATGGTAGATCAACAATTTCTGTCCCTGGTCCTCCAGGCCCACCAGGGGCTGTTGGACCCCCAGGCTCACCTGGTGTCCCAGGTGAGAACCCCCTTTAATTCTTTGCCATTTTTACTTGCTTTCTTCCTAATATTTACCTGTGGTTATGGTGCAATGCTTTAATTGCCCTTGGCTTGTGCACTTAGGCAGTGCCCCAGGATTTACTTCCTGGCTATCTCATTAGCTGGTCAATATTGTGCTGCATAACTGATGATGGAATGGCGTTTCTGGCTGATCTGTACACCACCTTCATAACCCTCCCCACCACACACACACACACACACACACACACACCCATGTATGAGCATCCCACAAGTGTTTATTTTGCTTTGAATGATACATAGTTGTGTTCCAGCTTTGTGCTGCTACTTCATGCTATACCTTCAAAACACATGTAGGTTTTATGCTACTTAGAGTGGACCCATTGAAATGAATGGGACATAAGTTAGACTAACATTGTACACAACCCATGGAATTGTAACAAAACAGACATCCAATTTTCGCAGATGACAGTGTCTACAGATGTATAATGTCTGTGTGAAGCAGTCCTCAAATGTATTCACCGAATGCTGAAGGAAGAAGTCTAATACATCCCTTTCTAGAGAAGATTTAAAGAGCACACTGGTTTACCCTTTCTTTCTAAATCTAGCATCTCTAGCACGGACAGAATTGCCCACTGGTACCTTTTCATTTTAGTTCCTTCTGCTTTCTCTACTCATTAAGACAGAGTAGGCTCAAGACAGTGTGTTCCAGAAGCAAGGGGTGTTTTGGGTGGAAGGTACAAAGATACTAAGGACATGGAAGAAAGCACACATTCTGTGTTTGCAATCAACCTGCCCTGAGGGTTGTGAGGCCTGCCAATACAGGGAATGCTTATCAAATTTGCAGATGACACAAAGTTGGGTGGAACAGCTAATACTCTGGAAGACAGAAACAAAATTCAAAGTGACCTCGATAGGCTGGAGCGCTGGGCCGAAAACAACAGAATGAAATTTAATAGGGATAAATGCCAAGTGCTGCACCTAGGGAGAGGAAACCAAATGCAGAGTTACAGAATGGGGGATACTTGGCTCAACAATACTTCAAGTGAGAAGGATCTTGGAATTGCGGTAGATCACAAACTGAATATGAGCCAGCAATGCGATGTGGCTGCAAAGAAGGCAAATGCAATTTTGGGCTGTATTAATAGAAGTATAGCTTCCAAATCGCGGGAAGTGATAATTTCCCTTTACTCGGCACTGGTTAGGCCTCATCTTGAGTACTGCGTCCAGTTCTGGGCACCTTACTTTAAGAAGGACATAGACAAACTGGAGAGGGTTCAGAGGAGGGCAACAAGGATGATAAAGGGACTGGAAACAAGGCCCTATGAGGAGAGACTGAAAGAACTGGGCATGTTTAGCCTTCAGAAGAGGAGACTGAGGGGAGATATGATCGCACTCTTCCAGTATTTGAAGGGATGTCACACAGAGGAGGGCAAAGATCTCTTCTCGATCATCCCAGTTTGCAGGACACGGAATAATGGGCTCAAGTTACAGGAACCTAGATTCCACCTAAACATCAGGAAAAATTTCCTGACTGTCAGAGCAATAAGACAATGGAATCAACTACCTAGGGAGGTGGTGGGCTCTCCCACTCTGGAGGCATTCAAGGTGCAGCTGGACAGACATCTGTCAGGGATGCTTTGACCTAGATTCCTGCATTGAGCAGGGGGTTGGACTCGATGGCCTTGTAGGCCCCTTCCAACTCTACTTTTCTATGATTTCTATGATTTCAATAGCTATCAAAATCTATAGAAATGTTATTCAGCTTTTCAGACAAGTACATTATCTGATGTTTCCAGCTCTTCTTCTTGAGGTGGGAGGCAGTTGCTCCATCTGTTGAGAAAGGTGATCCAGTTTTATTTTATTCTCTGAATTTAGGTCCTGTTGGCCCAGCTGGTCTTCCTGGAGTTCAAGGTAATACATTCAGTGCAACCCCAGCATCTGCTTCCTTCCTTTCTTTGCCCAGCGTCTATCATCTCCCTTATGCTGTCTTGTGCTCTGTGCTTCATATTGGCTCATCTCCTTCTTACAGCCCCTTTGTTCCCATCTTTGTGCTTTCATGTTTTATGCCTGGAACAGCCTCCCCTCGCCCATAATCAAACCACCTCCTCCTTGGAACTCTGCTTTTCTGCATAGCCTTTTCCTGCACCAGCCTAGCTTCATTTTTTCTTCTTCACTTGTTGCTGTTTCCTGCTATCCTTGCTATTTGTTTATCAAGCCATATTATCTCCTTTCATACTGTAAGGCCCATGGGCAGGGGCGGAGTTGCTTCTATTCAACAAGGAGAGTGTATGTTCCCTCATTAAGAGCAACTGGAGATGCTCTCTTTTGCATCTTGCCAATATCAGAGATGTGTTTGGGGATGCAGGAAAGAGCCTTCTCTGTGGTTTTGGAACTCCCTGCCCTTGCATAGATGTTTTGTTTTTTTTTGCCATTCTGTGAAGACCTTCTTTTCTGGTAGGCATTTGCCCTACCGAGCTGATGATAGTTTCATGGATTTTCTGGAGAAAGAGTTGGTTTTTTTAAATGTACCAGTAACTTTTACCTGCTGTCTCCCTGACCTTTTAAAATTGTTTATGTTCTTGTTATGCTTTATTGGGTGGGTTCGCATGATCGGGAAAGGAAAATCAGCCACCGTAGCTTATTTTACCACCCCATGTGCGCTGGTAGCATGCCACCGAATTACCATAATCACCCTCGCCAGGTGCGATTTGTCACATCATCCAAACCCAGCTTTAGTGTGGGGCGGGGTGGTTACCTGAAGGATCATCTCCTCCCATATATAACTGCCTGCCTGGACCCTAATCTCGTCCTCAGTGGTCCTTCTCCAGGAGGAAGTGTGGTGGGTAGCTACTAAGGAGAGTGCCTTTTCTGTTGTGGCACCCCAGTTGTGGAATGAGCTTTCCAGAGAGGCTTACCTGGCGGTGCCTACATTGTACTCTTTCTGGTGCCAGGTGAAAACCTTCTTGTTTTCCCAGGCATTTTAGTCTTTCAGTTTCTGTTGTTTCAAATCTGTTACTGTATTTTAAATCTTTGCATAGCTGCTAGGTTGTATTTTGGTTTTTATTTCTATTTATATTGTAGTTTTAAATCTTTTAAAACTTTTGTAGTGCATATTATGTTGTATTTTATGGTTTTAATTGTTGTGAACAGCCTAGAGAGCTTTGGCTATTGGGCAGTATAGAAATGAATTAAATAAATAAGTCCCATGAAGATCCCTTCTAGTCCCACTGGTAGATTGGAGGACTGGCAACACCAACACAAGTAATGCAATCTAAATTATGACTGCTTGAAGAACCATTGCAAAACACACACACCATGCCCTGTGCCATTTTTTTTACCTTTTTTCCTTTCGTTTTTTCACAGTACTGCCTCCAACACTTTCGATTTAGTGCTAGATTGTGCAGTGTGGTTAGCTTATTGTCCAAGCACAGCTTAAGAGCTATATCACATGTTACCATTTTTCTACATGTGAGGCACTAAAACCCGTCTGTTAATTCTCATTGTGTGACAATAGCAGATATGTGTTTGTGTGTATGTTGGCGCATGTACATACCTTAATACATGCTTATACATATGAGTGGTCATCACACATCGGACATCGTCACACATTGTGCTATTTCCTATAAGGAATCATTTTCCATACAGCATGACAAGCAGCCATAATGCTAATCATGGGGGCAGGTTGCTTTTGTTGGCAGACCTGCTCATTTCCCCTCATTTTATACTTTCAATATTTCCACATTCATCTACCAGAGGTTTAAGAAATCACTAATGTTTCCCCCCATCCCATTCCTCAAAATCATCAATGGCATGTGAGGTGCATGGATTGAGGATGAGTTCAGGTCCCATCAAGATTAGGATTAACCTTATTGTGATCAAAAATAATGCATTAACTTGCATTAGGTAGAAATCAGAACCAAGCACCTTGAGTTTCTACCAAACTGGGGTATTAGTGCTCTAATTAGATAGTCTGGCATTTTTCATGTTCTGATGCAGGTCCTCGTGGTGAGAGAGGTTCCCCAGGTGAAGCCACCATTATGGAAACTGTCAGACCAGACACTGCTGCTGTTGACGGTAGGGTGATCTTTCTCTTGTAGGCTTGTGTTTGTGAAGCCAACTTGAATACTAAGTTCCAAAGACATGATGGCCTCAGAAAGTTAAATATGACTCCCGGAACACTATGAAAGTTGAGATCCAGACTTTCTCTCTCTTCCACCTTCCTCTTCATGATCATCAATTGCTGAGAACCAAACTGATCCCAGAACAAATTCAGGCCCTGAACAGTGCAATTTGAAGACACACTTCGACTCTTTCTGAAAATCCCACCCACCCCCAACCAAACATGGGGAAATCTTGAGCTCCCAAGTCTTAAGTCTATCAAGGCCACTCACACTTTCCCTTTTATCTTTCCATCTCTAAAATATTTTCCATCGACTAGAGCAGTGTTCTGGGGCATGCTGGGAGTTGTAGGCCAAAAACATCTGGGGACCCAAGGTTGGAGAACACTGGATAGAGGCATTGACCAAGTTCACACAACACGCTAAGCCATGGTGGCTACAGTAAACCCTAGAACAAGCCATGGCTTCAAAGGGTGGCTTCAAAGCCATGGCTAAGAAACACTGACTGGGTTTGCACAACATTCTAAGCTTGTTCCATACACCATGGCTTGTTCTAGGGTTTACTGTAGCCACTGTGGCTTGGCATGTTGTGCAGACCCAGTCACTGACTGGTTAAGCCTCTCATCATATATCTTTACTTTGGAACTAGAAACATTATTTTATTCTTTCTCCTAATTCTGTTCAAAACCAGGTCAACCTGATCCATAGCATATTGTTTAGTATAAAATAAAAGGGCTGGATGGGGAAATCCCTGACTCTCCATGGGCTGTATCAGCCTGTGGGTGGAGGTTTAAAAAATGCCGTTTCCAACTCTGAAATATGTAAATGCTCCAGCTTTGTCTGTCAATTTAAACACAGTATTTCCATTTCCCCTTTTTGCCGAGCAATAGAAAACATACAAAGAAGACCGGGACCACCGGGACCACCAGGACCACCGGGACCACCAGGTATATGCACCAAAGTATATTTTGCATGAGTGTACAAAACCGTATAAAGTGGAAATGTGGAGGGGAACTAGGTAGGAATCATAAGAGTGCTATCAGTCTTCCTATAGGAAAAGTATCAGTACTCCTGGCTGCTTCTAATACGGAACCTCAGAGATAAGCACCTGCTCACATGTTATTCTTGGAAGTAATCCAACAGTTCTCTGGCTGCTCTGCTGCCTACTGTTTTTTAATCTTTTCTAACATTTTGAAGTTCGATCTAAAGTGAAGTGAAGCCTTTTTTTAAATCACAGAGTACTCTGAAATCATGTTTATTAGCAAGAGATAAGAAAAATTAACTCTGCAAGAGCTGAGCTGCTGCCATACCAAAGGTCCTTGCAATAGCTTGTATTCTATAATAATAAAAGAAGATAAATGTAAGAGATCAGTTGCTCCTTCAAGCATTCGCATTTTGTGGAATTTAACAGATATACAAGATGGCAGAGGAGGCTGTGTCAGTAGGGCTCCTTATCCATTGCATCTTTTTGTTTGAGCTTTATATGAGCTATTCATGGTGCTGAACTCCATTCCCAAAATAGCTTCATCACCATGGATAGCTCCTATAAAGCTCAAACAAAAAGATGCAATGGATAACGATGAGCCCCACTGACATAGGAGTCACCAGCCTCCGCTGCAAGATAGGGTTTGCAAGAGGCAGATTCCAAGTCAATTAAGAACAGGACAAAACAAACAAAACCAGTGTGCATTTAATATTTATTTAAGAATGTGATCTTAAATAAATACAGGCAGGTAGCACAGATCTACAGGGATGGTGTCAGGAAGGCTAAAGCTGAGAATGAGCTGAGGTTAGTGAGGGATATGAAAAGCAACAAAAAAGCTTTCTTCAGATATGTGCATAGTAAAAGACAGAGGAAAGAATTGGTGGTTCAAATACTCAATGAGGATGGCAAAATAATAACAGATGACAAAGAAAAGGCAAAAGTGTTCAATTCATACTTTGGCTCAGTTTTCTCCTGAAAGGGAGCCGATTCCGCCGCCCCCCATCAAACCTGAAGTACAAGCTGAAGGGGCAGGATTGCAGCTTGAGATTGATAGGTAAATGGTCAAGGAGCACCTAATTACTTTGAATGAGTTCAAATCTCCAGGGCCTGATGAACTGCATCCTAGAGTAATAAAGGAACTGGCAGAAGAACTCTCAGAACCACTGTCTATTATCTTTGAGAAATCATGGAGGACGGGTGAAGTACCAGATGATTGGAGGAGGGCTAATGTTGTTCCTATCTTCAAAAAAGGGAAAACAGGAGGAACCTGGGAACTACAGACCAGTCAGTCTGACAAATTCTGGGAAATTCCGTCCTGGGAAAATTCTGGAGCAGATTATAAAGAAGTCAATCTGCAAGCACCTTGAAAACAATGCAGTGACTACTAGAAGCCAACATGGATTTGTCAAGAACAAATCCTGCCAGACTAATCTGATCTCATTTTTTGATCGGGTAACCTCCCTTGTGGACTGTGGGAATGCTGTGGACATAATATATCTTGACTTCAGCAAAGCTTTCAACAAAGTGCCTCATGATATCCTGATTAGCAAACTGGCTAAAAGTGGGCTAGCTGGGGTAGAATTCTCATCTTTTTATTTATCTTTAAATCAGAGTCCAAAGTAATGCTCTTATTTCCATATTTCAGGTGCTTCTGTTCAGGGCCCCCCAGGGCCCCGTGGCCCAGCAGGTAAAAACACTTGTATATAAATTAAGAGCTCCTCTCTTGCCCAAACTGCTCTATTGTTTTGGAGAAGCATCACGTTAATGCACAGATTTAATCCCCAAAGTGTTATTGAGGTATTGATTCCATGAAAATATAAGCTTGTCAACCTCTGCAACCCTTCTCCTCTCCCCCCGTACAGCCCCGTCTCCCTTCCCCCACACCATCTGTCTCCCCCCCTCCACTCCCCACCCACATGCTCACCGCATTTCTCTCCCTCTCAGCCTGGTCCGGCCTGGCCCACTCACCCCTTTGGCGCCACATCTCTCACCCTATTGCCACTCTCTGAACAGCTGCATCAGCTGGAAAAGCATCCGGTCTGGCTCTTCAGAGACCGGGCCAGGCCCAAATGCCTCGCTCAAGGGGTCCTTCCTCAGAGCCAGATATTGTGGGAGGGGGAGAGATTGGCTTTTCCGTCCACCACAGCTCTTCAGAGAGTTTGTTTGCCCACTGCTTGCTCTGAGAGGATCCACAGAGCGGAAGGTGGCAGCAGGAGTGATGGGGTAGGGAGGGCGGTGGGAGGCATGGCAGCAATGGGGGGCAGGCAGGTGGCACACAGCGGTGGCAGGTCCTCCCAGCCGGTGTGGGGAGAGCACGCAATTTCCCACTCTTCCTGCTCCACTGCCTGAGGCTGGGAATTCACCCCACCTCATGAGAGGGTTGGCCCTGCCAAAATCAGACCATAATCTTAGAATAGCAGAACAAGGCAATGTCCCTTTTCCTCCCCAGCCTGATGAACAAAACAACCCCCTCTGAATTTTACAAAGAAGGGATTGCTTTTGCTAGTGCAAATCCTTTGGTCTAATCAGAATGAATGTCTTCCAGAGGAAGAATAGGAGGTCCATTGCTGTGCATAAAGCCAGACCTGATTCATAGAACTGGAGGGCATCAAAAGATCGTCTAATGCCTCACTGGTCATATATCCACCTGCCCTGTCCCTACACCCCAATCAATCCACATATCTGAGATGACTGTGTGCCACAAGCGGCCTCTGCTCTAGGCTAATGTAGTTGCACTGGAGCTTGACAATGGAGTTTGCTAACAGAAAGTCATGAATGAGGGTAGAAAGATAATATGAAAACAGAAGAGAACAGACCCCAAGTCTCTGAGGTTAAACTTTTCCTGTGCTGCAAAATGGCCCAGAAGAGACAGGCAGTCATACACATATCATGCTTCCTGCAAAGGCATCTTGGGTGCCCCTTGGTAGAACTTTATGTATTACTCAGCACTAATGCATGCCAATCTTTCTCTTGCTTAGGGGAAGGCCTACCTGGCCCTCCAGGCCCACCAGGAAGACCAGGATCCTTTGTGCCCACATCTGGTAGGTGCTTCCATTTGGCTTGTAAACTCACGTGCCTGTTTTGTGCCCAATTTATGAATGTGGGGAGATGTTGGTGGAACAGCTGAAATGAAGGCTTTGGCAAAACCAAGGCATGCTGAATGTGGGCAGGGGAGCCCTAGTCAGTAAAGAGCACCCAGGACTCTGCCCCAATATGTATGCCTCTCTCTGATGTTGCTTTTCCTCCCCCAATACAGAAACTTTCTTTGCCGGCCCACCAGGTCCTCCTGGGCCTCCAGGTCCAAAGGGAGATCAAGGTGAGTGGCTTGGAATCCTGCTATTTGGGCCCAGTGAATTTATTTATTTATTTATTTATTTATGATTTACAACATTTCTATACCACTCCACATCTACATAGATTCCAGAGCGGTGAACAATAAAAAAGACAAAAAAGATAAATAAAAAGAATAAAACAGAATATCAATAAAAACAGAATATCAGTGGAATATTGGGCCAATGGAAGGCCGTGTAAGAGGAGGATGTAGTAAATAAATATTTGAAACATACACGCAAAGATGATGAAACAAAAGAGATCTTGCCAGTTCTCCAGAGGCATTGTTTTTAAGTTGCCAGTTTTTCACTCTGAGCAGTGATGCAGCAGGGGAACAAATGCTTTCCTGAATCTAAGTATGTTGTTATCCAATCTCCAGGAAGCAACAAACAGGCATTTTCAGGATGTATGGTTTTTTTTTTTTTTTCAAAGTCCCTTTTGTGGCCCCACTTCAACCTGGGAAATGTATTCTAGATGCCAAACTTTGAGAGTGGTGAAACTACTACAGTGCTTTTCAGTCATTGCTCTGTGGACCTGGGATAGTTTGCAGGGTATCTTTTTCTGGGCTGCACCCTTTTCAGAGGCAGTTATAGCCTCTTGTCTTCTCAGCAGCAAGAGGCAGGGTGCTTCCAGACAGAGAGCCCCTAGCACTAAAAAAAATAGAAGGCATTGTGCAGCTATCCCATCTTTTCTTCATTTTCGATGGTTAAAAAAAAAGATGGATGGATGGATGAAGTGGTGGGAAAACATGGGAGGGTTATGAGTTGAAGACGATGTTGTCTGTGCCCCCTGTAAAATGCCATGAATGAGACAGGGCGATGGCGTAATCAAAGCCTCATTTGGAAGCCCCCGCAGACTCCCGACTCAAGCACGCATATCTGTTTGGCTGGCAGAACCAGAATCTAGGCTAGATGTGGCGCCACACTATTTGGCAGGAGGAGCTCTGAATGTGCATGTCCCAAACTAATGCATGCTACTGAATCTAGATGCATGCTACTAATTTAGCATCTAGAATCATTGTGCATGACTGCACGCAGGGAGAGGCATTTCGGTACTCCGACTCCAACACTCCTCCTCCTCCTCCTCCTCCTCCTCCTCCTCCTCCTCCTCATCCTCATCCTCATCTATTTCATTTCTATACCACCCCATAACCAAAACTCTCTGGGTGGTTCACAACAATTAGTTTCTACACTGATAAAAAAAATAATGGAAATAGTAATTGATCAAGCACATCTGTCAGTAGTGGTGTTGGTCATAGCCTATAGCCCATGTTTCTAGCCAGAGGACAAGGAACCCTGGGTATTCCCCATCCCTACAGGCACCAGTGATCTGACAGATGTTCTTATTTGCAGGCTCACCTGGCCTACGAGGATTCACAGGTAACAATGACTCTTTTATTCTATTGTGGGGATCGGGAGCCGTTGGTGCACTGCAATAGTCAGATTGTGTGACCTGCCACCTTTCTTACAGGTGAACCAGGTCAGCCAGGTCTCCCAGGATCCTCTGTACAAGGTGAGTCTAAAGGCATTCCCCATCTTACCTGAGGGCTATACATACCTGCTCAGAAGTAAGACCCATTGAGTTGAATGGGGCTTACTCCCACGGAAATGTATATAGTATTGCGGCCTTGCACATAATGCAGCTGCAACCCTGGCTCAGCAGGTGCCGGTGTATACTCGACAGGGGGATTCAGCTAATCGGGAGTCCCTCGTGAGGCTACCTATATGACGTATGTGTTTCCAAATTGCATTTGTAGCATTCATATTTTACATAAGCTACTTTACATAAAAGGTCCTAGGTATACATCATAACAATGCAACATCGTGTGTGAAAACCCTTTCCCCCCACCCGACCCCAATTTCTCTTCAACGCCCCCTGATTCCTTTGCCACCTCTGTTTGCAGGTGCTGGAGTTGCCATCCAAGGGCCGCCTGGACATCCTGGGCCGCCTGGACCCAAAGGAGACAAAGGTTTGTGAGGAAGCACTCATGTCCTGAACTCCAGAGGGTGCAAAGCTTCGTGCTTCCGGCATGCCGTGATGATGAATCCTGCCGCTCAGTTTCCTTATGCCCCTAGCAGCAAAGTGTGTAGGTGGCAGTGAAAGTTCCCATCTGTAGCCAAGGCTTTCATTTTTAAAGTGACGTCAACAGTGCCCCTTTGAGAAAACCCCTTTGCTCCCTTTCCCACCCCTTTCCAACAGCGCAAATTAGATTGTACAATCCTGGGAAACAGTGACCTGGACTTTCACCGCCCCCCCCTCCCCAAATAGTAATGCAATTAGAGAGATGGCCTCTAACCTGTGGAATCCTATGGATTCGGCAAACACGATTTCCCCTCTGATTTCCTTTAGGTGACGCAGGTGTACCAGGAGCCCCTGGCATCCCGGGAGGAGGTAAGAGAGTCCCACTTCATTTGCATAAAGAATATACCCATTTTTGTATGAATGATGTTAGCCAACATAGCAAGCCTGGTGCTAGAGCATACTGAAGTGTTGTGAGCCTCCTTCAGGGGCAAATCAATTAAGGGTGCGATCCTATACATGTTTAGACAGAAAAAAAGTCCTACAACTCCCGGCGTTCCCCAGCCAGCCATGCACAGGATTGCACCCTCAAAACTTTAAGTTCACACAGCAGAGGTACATGCGATACAACTCAGGTCAGGAAAGTGACATCCCCCCTCCCCCTCCCACACACACTGCCAGTTAGTCATTGTCAGTCAGTTTTTTTATGTACCTCTTTTCCCGCAACTACATGGTGCTCAAAGTGATTCACAGAGTAGACAATTTTAAATGCAGCAGCGCGATAGCTGTTATAAATAATTTTTTTTGGGGGGGGGGATACACTACAATATGACATCAGCAGTTCTATGGAAACATTTATCGCAGACATCTGCCTAGAATTGTACAAAAATAGGAAGCAGTCGTTGAAGATCAAGTAAATATTTGTCTGTGTATGTTCTGCATTTGGGGCGGGGGGGGGGGGAGGAGGGCAGAATCTGTGCAAGGTAAGGTGGATTCCGTGCCCTGAACTGTGAATTTTGCATAGATTTGCTGAATTTCCATAATGTATTGTATTTCTGCTGACCACAAGGAGGGGCAAAGAGCTATGCAGAACACTGAAACCCTGCCTCAGTCCTGACTAGTCAAAGTTCTGTTCTGCTCAGACCCTTCTAGCCTCTGACATTTCACCACTAACTGCCTGCATATTTTCAAATGTATCTTTGCATCCATAGGGGCTAGAAACTTGCTTTCTTTGCTAAAAATGAAAGCCAAGATTCTCAGGATGTTGCATTTATTGTTAGATATTATTTTCAGTGCTTGCACAGTGTGACTGCAAACAGGCAGAATACAACTTAGACTTAACTGCTTGCTTTATAGTATGTTCTTCATCCTTAGTGTCAATATGACATACTTAAGTAGAAGGATTCTTGCCTTATCAGTTTATGCCTCGCTCCTGCAGTAATCAAAGTAACTTGACTTTTATACTTATTCAGCTGGATCAAGAACTTCTCAAGGCCCTCCGGGGCCCCCAGGCCCTCCTGGACCTCCAGGCCTAGGAATTGGCTCAGTGCGAGAGATTCAGCAGTACGTCGCTGAGTACCTGCAGAGTAAGTACGCACAAGAGCCTTGCCTGGCTTTCACAAGACTGTGTATCCTCTGCCTTCTGTTATGCTATCAAGGACAACTGCTGCCACCATTCAGTTCAAGTGCCTCTGGGATACCAGGGAAATCCTAGATCAGTCTGGAACTTGTTTACCCTACGATCATCTAAGATCAGATTTGCATGTCATGCAGAATGAGGTGCTAGACTGGAGTGGCAGAATTCTGGACTTATCATTTCAGATTGCAGGTGGGTGGGGCTCATATTTTGGAATGGCCCCCCGTGTAAAAAGCTTCCTGCATGTAGTAAGGTAGCATATCAGCTTTAGCCTCTGCCTTGCTAAACCTTTTTCTGATGTGCTAATTGTCTACTTGCAATCAAGGTTTTGGATGTTGGGGTTTTTTGTTTTGTTTTGTTTTTATGACAAGGAGGAGCATTCAAAATATGATATGAGTCTGAGGTGGTACAGTAAAGAATTTTGCCATTTAGATTACTGCCTCATTTGTGTAGATTGGCTCTTAGTTTGTGTTTCACATGTACCAAGCCACAGCCACTCAGAGGTGAGGTAAAGTTACAGGAACCCAGATTCCACCTAAACATCAGGAAACATTTACTGACTGTTAGAGCAATAAGACAATGGAACCAACTACCTAGGGAGGTGGTGGGCTCTCCCACTCTGGAGGCATTCAAGGTGCAGCTGGACAGCCATCTGTCAGGGATGCTTTGACCTGGATTCCTGCATTGAGCAGGGGGTTGGACTCGATGGCCTTGTAGGCCCCTTCCAACTCTACTTTTCTATGATTCTATGATTCTAAATAAAAAGTCCCTGGTCCTCCACCGGCCAGGAGGCTAAGGGACATCTGTAACGAAGAAGGCAAGTGCTTTCAAGTTTCTATTTAAAAGCATGATGCTCTTTTGCCATGTTTTCACCTTGACTACCAAGATCTTTCTTTCCATGGATTTCTGTAATTCCCTGTATATACACCTAGCGAAGTATATGTAACTCCAAATAAAATACAGAAATATTTGAATAAAATGGATAATGATCCATTAATTTAACTAGCAGACACGCACAGACATTGGGTTGGATCCAGATTTAGCTGCATGCAACTGGGCTACCCTCTCCTCCCTGTGGTAGCTACTTCAGCCTCCTGAAAATGCTAAATAGAGACAGGTTTGCATGATCACTGCAGCCCACGGTGACTTATTTAAGCCACAATGGGTTGCGGCACGTTCCAGCGTGTGCTGGGCAGCTTTTGAATATTCAAGCCACAACCATGGCTTGTCATGTCATCTGAATCCAGCGAGGGTGGGTTGTTGGCATGTTAACAAACTGCCCAGAACCCATGGCCTGTTTTAGGGTTGTGGGTGGTTTGTTAACCATGCCAATAATCCACCCTTGCTGTGTTCAGATGACACGACAAGCCATGGTCATGGCTTGAATATTCAAAATGACCACCCACACACACTGCAGCCCACACAGTGGCTTAAATAAGGCAGGCACGGTGGGCTGCTTGATCATGTGAACCAGCCCAGAGAGTGGAGAGATCCTGTTGGATGGGGGGAGCTGTGATGTGTGTGTGTGGGGGGGGGATCTGCAAAAATCAGACATGGGCACCTTCTGGGGGTGGAGCCTTTCTGTCTATGGAAGACATACCCTTGATCAACCTTGGGTCCCCAGATCTTTTTGGCCTACAACTCCCAGCATGCCCCAGCCAGCATAGCTGGCTGGGGCATGCTGGGAGTTGTAGGCCAAAAACATCTGGGGACCCAAGGTTGAGAAACACCCATAGAAAAAATTCCTGACTTTCAGTACTTGCACTCAGAAGCAAACAATTAATGGAAAGGTTTGTGGAGGTGGTTTCAACACCCGCTGAAGTGTTGGTCTTTTTGTTAAATCTATACTGCTTTCTATTGTGGGTGGATTCACACATTCATGATGCAAAATCCTTCCTTATATGCATGGACATACATTCAAGTGCAAGTCCAGAAGTGTCATTTCAGGTAACTTGAATACCTAAAGATACTATGCCACTGAGAAACAGCTCAATGACTGCTGTTTTTAAAAATGGGTCTTTAAATGTGTCACTCGAAATTACCCATTCGTAAGCATACAAAAATAGTTGCATTTAGCACAGCAGTTGAACACACAAATCCACCCTGAATCAGATTAATGGTCCACAGAGCCTCATGCTGTCTACTACACTGATTGGCAGTGGCTGTCCAGGGTTGCAAGTGAAGGTGTTTTCAGTCCTATTACCTGAGATGCTCTTAACTGTAAGTGCCCAGGTTACCGTTAGGACATCACATTTACAGCATGTGCCAAGTAGCAACCACTGAGTAACAGTACCTCTCCCCGCAAAAGTCTTGTCCATCTCAAACTAGTCCAGCCTTCCTCAACCTGGTGCCCTCTAGATGTGTTGGACTACAACTCCTATCATGCCCAGCCAGCATGGCCAATGGATCTTGCCTAGGGAGTGAGAGAATTTAGGCTTATATTCTACATAAACCAAGCACTAATAAGGGAGACCAATATGTTAGAAGCCTGAATCCCAAAATACCCTAACCAAACCTTTCTCTAAGAGCTGGAAATGTATTATATATTGTGAGAGCTGCCAATGGGCAATAGAGAATAATCAAGAATGAGTGATTTCCCACTTACAGGAGAACCACAAAATCACAATACTGTACTCATCTGTTTCTGTAGTGATTTAACTCCATCTTTCTCCTTCATTAGGTGATAGCATTGGGCGTTATCTGATTGGACCACAAGGCCCACCCGGTCCTCCAGGCCCCCCAGGAATTGGTGGCGATTCTTTGGACTATGCTGAATTGGCTCGCCGTGTTATGAACTACATATCCAGTAAGCACCATGTTTGCAAGTACCACATTTCCATTCCTCCAATTAGGTCTTCATCTTCACACATGGAACCACAATATACGTGAGAACATAATTTGCTCCTTTCCTACTTGTGAGAGACATGCCAGTTTCTTGGGCATTGCCACTGTGGAGGGCCTTTTGCTCCCTCTACCAGCCTTTGGCTCTGGCTGTATCCCAACACAATGATGCCCTGTTTAGGTGGCAGTGGTTCACTCAGGGACTGGCGTTCATCTTAAAATGTTACGTTTTCTGGCCATCTTATTCTAATCCAGACAAAGGTTTCTGGTCCTCTAGCTTGATGTCATGCATGCTCCAGCAGGGCTTCCTTCTCTCTCTCTCTCCCTCCATCCCATCTCAGTGTTTCTCTTAATTCCTGGACTTCTGTTTGCCTTTTACTGAATTCTGGGCCAACCTAGCTTTCCAAAAGTAAATTTCAATATGAAAAGGGGGGGGGGGGGAAGCAACAAGAAAAAAAACCCTGATGCAAATACCCATTACTGTGGGATTATTCTAGTTCTTCTGAGTTGTTCTATGTGAAAAAGATCTGGCAAAATCAAATGCTATGTACAATTGAACCAATCAAATTGTGTTAGTATAGACGGAATACCATTGAAATAGATGGGATGTACAGCCTGATCCTATGTGTGTTTATGCAGAACTGAGTCCCACTAAATTCAGTGGAACTCCCAAATATAAGTGCATAGAATTGCAGTCTGAAGTGTTTTAATGGTGTACTTCAGTGCTATTGCTTTCAATGGAATTTGAGTCATATTTCACTTTGGCTGGATTGTCCCCTTTGTCCCTTTTCAGGATTCAGGGGCCAAAAGTGTGTGAGGGCCTCTAATAAGCACATTTCTAGTGACTGACATTGCAATATTGAAAGGCAGATCTGTGCCAATACTGTTGTTTGTACACTAGAGCCAGGATGTGCAGACTTCAGGCTTGGAGGATCTAGTTTGTTTTTTACCAGAACCTCAAGGTCCACTAACTGGAGTCAGGGGTAAAATAGCAGCTCAGGGTAAACATTCACCTAGCTGAATTAAGGAACAGGGTGGTTCTGAGCACATGGCTCATGCCAAGAATTTGTGTTTAGTATCCGAACTAAGCTCACAGTCCTTTCACACAAAAATCCACTCCTAGTGAAAGTTTTCTCCCCAAATTTTCTTCATTGCAGCAGCCTAGTTTAGAGGGGGTGTTGTTGTTTTGCTGTTGTTAAACAATTGGGAGTCAGAAGCCCTTGCGGATTTACTACAAATCACACAGAGATCTACCAGTAGATCCGAATCTAATTCTGTCCACCCCTCTGTTGAGCCCCCCGTCATAGTGCTGGATGGAAAAACAGACGTTTTGCAATTGTGGTTAGGAGGGCTACAAAAAGAGAAGCATCCCAGTGCCACTGATTATTCATACAGACCATGTCCATAGATCAGACATTTTCAATATGATGGGCAGGGTATTAATCTGCTGACCAGACCATGGTACTACTGTGATGCCTTTCCACCATGCTTTTAAGTGGCTCTCCTCCATTACCATCCAATTGCTTCTTTTGCTACACTGGAAATGTTCTTTCCAGTCTTCCATTTCTTTGAGTATGTATGAGTCATGTTTCTGAATATTTTACTTCTTCTAGCTTCAGGTTCCTCATTTGGGATGTCCTCCTCTTCCATCTCTTCCTCAACAACATTTTCTTATGAAGATCTTCTTGCCATGCTGCAGAGTAAGTAGAAAGCCCAAGGATTGTAGGGAGTCGGTGCTATGGGGGACTCTTGTACTTATGGAGACGCGAGGAAAATATGTATCTATGGGGTAGAACTATTGTCAACACAATTGTGGAGTCAGAAGTAAGCCTGCCCCCATCTTCAAATGTTATGGCCGGTGAACGGTGAACGTAAAGGTACTAGGATGATTAACAACCAAGGGAAGCAGTCTCAACTTGCTTCTTTTCCCTTCGTTCCATGTTCTGAACAATGAAGGATAATGAAGCAATTTCAGCCATTGTTTGCTCCCATTTGCCATGGCTGTATTTTCCTGGCTGGCAGTATGCACATTTCACAAACTAGAAAATAATTTGATGGGCAGAATGCATTCTTTTTCTAGCCTGAGAACAGCTTGATGGGCACTTGGCACTTTAAAAAGAATATTGTTCTTAGCAGCAAATTCTGTTTTATTAAGGGCACAATCCTATGGCAGCTAGACGCTGTCTAGACAGCCATAGGATTATTCCGAGCCCCAGCTCCAACCTCGAAAAAGTGCTCAGAGGCTGGAGCTGGAACTCTGAGTTTGGAGCACCCTCCCACCGCTCTCGCAGCTGGCACAGTTCTTTCTGTGCTGGCTGCAGCTCTGAAGTCACAAGACCGACCTCGTAGCCAGTTCTGGGTGGGCATTCCGGGGGGTGGGGAATGGAGGCGTGAGACTCTGCCAGGATACGATGTATCCCACTGGTGTCTCAGCCTGTCCTCCTCGTGAGCAAGTGCAAAAGGCTTAGACGGCCCAAATCAGCCATTTAAGTCTTTTGCAGGCCAGGAGAAGAAGTGCAGAAGCAACCTTTGCCTCCGTGCTCCTTCCATCCTCTATAGCAGTGTTGGAGAATAGGATGCCCATACTCCTCCGAGTTCGGAGGGTTATGGGGAGCCACATTGGATCGCACTGTAAAAATTATTAACCTGAAACGTATTAGATTGCTTATATTTAGGTTTTTGTTGTTTCACATTCTTGTGATGCCCGCCCCCCAGTGTACATTTAGGTCATAAAATTAACAGCTGTAGGCCCGATCCTTGGAAGTGGCTTGTTCTCTCTTGTTACTATATATGTGTAGGGAAAATGAGACAGGGCAAAACTGCTATATATGTAGTTGGCACCAAAACATGCAGCAAGCCAGAATCAGTAGGGAGGACATTTCTAGAACCTAAAACATGGTAAAACATTTGATTAAAATTGCTTTAAAATAAGTGTGTGTATGTTTGAGTGATCAGGACTGTATGGTTCCATGTCAGAAATACCACTAGTTCCAGTCTGCTGGTTGTATGTCTGGAGAAAACAGAAAAGTAAAAGCTGTGTGTGTTGTTTTCCCCCCCCCCTAGGAGAAGAAGTTCGTACATATCTCACTGGACCCCAAGGTCCCCCAGGTCCCCCAGGTCCCCCTGGACTGGGAGGAGATGGCTTATCTCTGTCACTGGAGTATGATGAACTGACAAGACGAGTTATCAGCTATATGACAAGTAATGGCTCCTTTTACAAGCAGCGCTATAGATATGCATAGCTATTAGGCCGCACAAAGTGATTTCCCCAATGGCATATGATATGGGGGAGGTTGACCTTTCTACACTACCAGTCAGCTGCAATCCCATTAGAAAAGTTTACTACCAAATACTGACTGGGTTGGGATGACACGGCAACCCATCGTGGGTGACAAGCCACAGTGGGTTGTTGTGTCATGCGAAGCTGGACCATTTCCCACAGGGTGGCTTGTTTGAGGGAAACAAGCCACCCTGATAACGCATAGCTTGTTCTAGGGGTTGTTGTACCCACGATAGGCTGTTGTGTCATCCAAACCCAGGTGACCGACCCTATCATGGGTACTGGGAATTGGCTAGCAAGCCGCTTCGCAAGACTGGCAAAGCTCTATTGCCGCTCTTGCCAAGCTCGCCTGGGCCACTGGCGGTGCCAGCCACTCCACAAGTGCCCAACCAGCACTTTGAAGTGACCGGCACTGGCTCCGTGCCCCCTGCCACAATCGCAAGCCCTTTTGCACTTGCCACAGCTTTCTTGTCCTTTTTTCGGAGGTTGCGAAGAGCCATCTCCAATTTGACAGCTAGTGACAGTTCCTTCAAAGTGCCCAAGTGGCACACTGGAGGGTCTGCCATTGGTTCATCTCCCCCTTTTATGCCCCAAATGTGCGCAAATGTTTTCTTATTTTTTTAGTCAGACTTGCGCAAATGTGCACCTGCGTACTTTCGCAGGTACGAAATGGCATGCCTTGCCTGGGCAATGTCCAGGGAGGTGTCTGTTATCAAACTGCAGCAGGCACCCCTTATGGGGACTGACCCAGAGAGGCTGCCAAGACCTTTATTTTTGCCTTTGGTTTGGTGAGATTCTCTGGGGTATTGGCGGGGGTGGGTGGGTTTGTGGAGCTGACTCCTCTCAGGTTTCTCTCACTTTTCTACTCTTTCTCCGAGATCCTAGGTGCTTGGGAAGGTGGAAAAGTGCAAGCCACCCCTTTTTTGTGGGAGCTGTCAGTTTTGACATCTAGCTGTCAAAACTCCGACTCTTTTAAAAAGGGGGTTTTGTTACAGGGATCCATATGGTTTTTTCGAAGGGACATATGCAGCTATTCTGTCTTAACAGATTTTCTGTGATTAAAAAAAGATTGAGGAAGCAATGGCAAACTGCAGGAGGGTTGCAAATGAAAGGCGGCATTGTCTGGACCCCCAGTCAAATGTCATGAATGAGGCAGGGCGATTGCACAATCAAAGCCTCATCTGGAAGCACCCTTACTGCTCACATACACCTGTCCCAAGGATTTAAGGAGGACTGAATCATCTGTTAATTAACCCATTCATTTTGTCAGCATTCTGTCCACACTGGATCTCAGTCAGGGTGAACTGTGGGTGGCAAATAGCCTTCTTCTCCATGTTTCCTATCCAAATCAATAACGTATTTCATTTTCCAATGTTCTTACCCCTTTTCATTTCTAAATGTCTTTTAATATTCTAGGCTCAGGAATTAACATTGGGCTTCCTGGCCCTCCAGGTCCCCCAGGTTTGCCTGGAACATCTTACGGAGATGTTGTAGCTTTGCTCCAAGGTAAGCCTTGTAATCCTATCAAGCCATCATGGGAGGCCATGCCTATTGGCAAACTACTGTAGGATATGGACATAAGGATTTATCACATTGGGCTTGCCTGCAAGAACTAATGGTTCATTGTCACCCAACTTGGACTTCCCACCTCTACATCCATCTCTGGGCTGCATAAAGTTTGGAAATGGAGTACATACATCTAGGTCTCCATTTTATTCAGTGAAGGAGGTATCCACGTGTTCAGCCACACCTCATTCACAGGCGGCAGATTGCTATAGATTAAGCTGAGTGGTTGTGTTCATATTTTAGCTGAAATTGGGAGATGGAGATAGCCCAGGGACAAGCTGCATGTGTGAATGAGCTTTAAGATTGCTGTCAATGATCATAGTTGTTTTAAGCCACCTTACAATAAGCTCTACAAAGAATTCTGGTATAATTCAGGGGTTGGTTTTCAGGGACCTCCTTCTCCTGCACCAGAACTTACTCTATTGGGGGGGGGGGGCAGCCCTCTGTGTAGCATTTCCAGAGGGCTGGAGGGGTTGCCATGGGGAAGACCCCCAGGAGTGCAAAGTCCACATGTTTTACCAAGACACAAGAGTCTTCCATTCTGTCAGTCTTCACTCCCTTATTAATAGAGTGAGACAGAAAAGTCCTTCTGCCTTTTGTATAGCTCAGCCTTCCCCAACCCGGAGCCTTCCAGATATTTAGGACTTTTATCTCCTAGCATTCCTGACCATTGGTCATGCTGGCTAGGGCTGATGGGATTTGAAGTCCAAAACATCTAGAGGGCACCAGATTCGGGAGGCTGATGGTGGTTTTTTCTTGGCAATAGGGGACAAGGACAGAGGTGTCTTGCTTGCATAGGGGAAAGGGGGGGGGAATCATGTATGGGATGCTGATTCACTTCCTTTGCTCTTTCAGCCTCAGAGTTTAGTGGCATTGTTGGGCCACCTGGACCCCCAGGCCCACCAGGAATACCAGGCAGCTCTCTTTCCACCCTTACTGCAGAGGATATCTTCACATACCTACAAAGTAAGTCGATTTGCCATACTCTGTGGTTGGACAACTGATAGCAGTCCAGGCCTTCTTTGGGGATGGGATGGGAGAAGCTTCATGGTCATCCAGGACAGAGCAGGAAATTTAGCCACATGTAATTAACTGCAAGATAATCCAGTGATTCTCATAGTCATAAGGTCTGGCTGGTTTAGTCATCGTTTAGTCATCAGCAAAAGGTGCTGGTGACAAAGCAACATAATGGGCCAATCCGCTGGTCCAAAATTCTGCCGGTGGTTCTCCTTAATAAAAAATGTGAGCAACTGCTATTATAACCACATTGGTGCTTTCATCTTGGGGTAGACCAAGGAGCATTGGAACTGGCCAATGTAAGAATTACAGCTGCTGAAAAAATGCAGTCACTGTATACAATGACACCTCAAGTTATTATTTTTAAAACAATGTGACACTTCTCTCCCCCCCCCCCTGTTTTGTTCAAATAAAATATCAGAAGTTCATTTTGACCTTTCTAGGGTTGATCCTTGATTTACTCATACTTACAGTAGCCCCATTGACATCAATGGGACTTAAGTTGGTCATGACTGAGATCCCATTGATTTCAGGGGACTAAATCTGGATCCAACCACTAGTATTTAATGCTAAGAGTGTGTAAAAGTGTCCCTCCTTCTCAATACTAAATCAAAATTTTGCAAGTACAAATACCATCTTGAAATGTCCATGAAATTATTTTATGAAAGAATGAGAGATGTCTATAAAAGTTACATTCTGACAAAACTATTGTGATGAGATCCCTTCTAACGTCTTAAAACTGAGGCTGTAGTTGCAAGTATACTTAGAGGAGTAAGCCCCACAGAACACAGTTGGATTTACTTCTGAGTAAACATGCATAGAATTGTGCTGTTAGAACTGGGAAAACACCGGGGGGGGGGGGAATGGAATGGCAAACATTAAACATAAATGAGAGCGAAAGGGCTCTGGTTGCCTGCTCCTAAGCAAGCCGCATTCTAGGTAGCCATTTGTTAACCAAAACTGTTTCTTCTTCTTCTCCCTCCAAGGTGTGGGGTACTCATCACTTTCTGGACCCCCTGGACCACCAGGACCACCAGGCCCCCAGGGACCACCGGGCTTTTCAGGAACTGGCCTTGTTTCCTATGGTGATGGTGTTTGGACTGACCAGTTCAGGAGTGAATTGATCCAGTACCTTACCAGTAAGACACACACACTCTTACTTCTGCAATTCTTTTTGCTGTAACTCACAGTTGCGCATCTTGAAATTTGAAGTCTGGGCCTCATCCTGGCTCTCTGCCTAGGGCTGATCTCATAGCTCTTTTGTAGCAACTGAGAAACACATACTACAGCTGTTAGCCTGGACTCAAAGGTCCCTTGAGAAATTGGAAGTGTTTATTATGGTTTTATTTTAAGGTAGACCTGTCAGATTTCTTTCTGTCTGGTTTTCTTTGGCTCATCTTGTTTATGGAAGAGACCTTGTCTTTAATTTGTGCTTCCTTAATGGGAACCATAGGACCATCTCAGCTTCCACCTCAGGATGCCTTGTCTTGCTTTAAAAAAGCGGGGGTGTGTGTGTCCAAAATCAGATTCTTCTATTGGGACCATGCTGCCTGTGACCCTGAATGTATTTATTAAAAAATTATATCCCACTTTATCTTCAGTGAACTCAAAAGTAGCTTACACTAAATCGTTAAAACAATAAGCAAAGCAATACATGGAAAGACAAACATCCAGAGAATAGAAGCAGCAAAATAAACTGCAGTTGCCACGGGGCCTAGTTGTTTTTCACACTGTGCTGAGAACTCTGAACTAACCTGTGGTTTAACTCACTTGGTTTAATTCAAGTGGTTAACAATGTGAGTTTAATGAAATATTTCATTTTTATTTGTTTGTTTCGATTATTTGTGTGCTCCCCATACACACATATAAACTCAATATTCATTAAAAAAAACACCTGAGTGCTAAATACAAGGTACAAATCCTCTTAAATCTTCTCAGCTATCCATATTTATGTCTCAGGCTGTTCGTATTCTTTGTGTTAATTATAAGATGTTGCCTATTTTGATGAGCATCCAACATGTAGTGTTCTATGGCACATCCTTCCAGGAGCAAGGAGGCAGGGAACTGAACTGAGCATCACCCAACTGTATGGTCCACTGCAGGTCATTGCACAGTATTTCTTAACAATCCACATTATTACTGATCTTCAGCTTATTATCCCAGTTTCCCCTTGTCCACTTTTGCAAGCTTCTGTGTCCCTGCAGAGCAATCTATCACCAGAGTCCATTCTAACGCTCCATTAACACCCACTGCTGTGTTTTGTAGGTGATGATGTACATGGCTTCATCAGAGGACCTCCCGGGCCTCCAGGACCACCTGGTCCAAGAGCAGATGGCAACTTCATGGCTGAATCTTATGGAGGGTCCCTAAATTCAGAAGGGTCAAATGGCAGGTCCGTGAGTTCTGGCCTATCCTATGATGCATCGCTAGCCACAAGGAGATCATACAGCAGTTCATTGGGAAGCAATGGAGAATATGGTGGATCACTTGGAGCAGATGGGTCTTATGCTGGATCACTTGGAGCAGATGGGTCTTACGCTGGATCGCGTGGAGCAGATGGGTCTTACGCTGGATCGCGTGGAGCAGATGGGTCTTACGCTGGATCGCGTGGAGCAGATGGGTCTTACGCTGGATCGCGTGGAGCAGATGGGTCTTACGCTGGATCGCGTGGAGCAGATGGGTCTTACGCTGGATCGCGTGGAGCAGAAGGATCGCAGATGAGATCAGTGGGTGCAGGAGGATCCTATAGTGCTTCATTTGCTGGGTCACTAGATTACAATGAGTTGGCAGCCAGAGTGTCAGAAAACATACAGAGTAAGTATACTCATATGTTACCCCATGCTATCTAAAGTACTTTAGGCGATAGCTGTAGTCAGAACAAAATAAGCAAATATAAAAGATCTACTGCAATACTATTGGGTTGGATGAAGTTCTGCTTTCTGTGGATGGAAAGGCTCTGCTCATGGAATGTGCCTCTGCCTGGTTTTCAGGGATTGCCCCTGCCGGCCTGCCCTCTCCACCACAACTCACCCTACTCAGCAGGATCACCCAACCCCCTGTGTAGCATTTTCAGGGGGCTGGAGGGGGTGTTGTTGTGGGGAGGAGGGGGCAGGGAAGTCTGCTTCCACCCAGCGCAGTTGCATTTGCCTAAATCTGGACCTAATCCTGTTGCCTGTCCACTACCATCTTAATCATTTCACTAAAAACCATACAAAATGCTTTGGGGAAAATGCTCAACACACCCTTGTTTTGTGGACTCAATAGTGTAGTCATCTTGCTTTTTAATTAACCTGCACAATCTTTGGGGCATACAAATTAATTTAGAACATGTGGGTCTCACCACAGGAAAGAAATTGTGTTTCCCAATGGCATGAAACCCAAAGACAGGGCAATGCAAGCCTTCATGTTTACATAGGACCAATTCACACAGTCGCTGGTGTGTGTGGAAATGATGGGGAAAGCACTCAAACATCTTGTGCATATTGGGGTTTTGCCACTAGATGTGCATGCTCGCAAACATGCCTAGTGAGTGTGGCTCAATCCTTCAGTCCTAGGAGTGAAGGAGTGTGAGTCCTTCACACCTAGGATTCAGCTTTTAGCACCCCCACCCTGGCTTACAAACATAATTTTCATGGCATAACAGATCCATAGGACTGAATGGCCAAGTAGAAGGAGTTTGCATGCATAGGCTTTTCAAGGAGCCACCGCACACCAGATGATTGTTTGAAGAGGCCTAGAACAGGCTCACTCTGTAAAAATGATCTCCCAGGATTGGGCAGCATGTAGCAGTGAAAATTTAATTATGTGCCACTGGAAATTAAAACCAGGACCCATGGCTCTTAAATGCATAAACTCCAACAGTTGGATTTAATTTTCTGGGCATTGTACACCAAACAAGAAGCAGATTTTGGAACTCAGCGGAATACAGTACTTGCTGCTGGAAAAAGGGGATAGAGTGCAACAGTCATTGTATGAGACTGTTAGGGCTGGACCCTGCCCAAACTAGATATTGTATGGTACAGAGTGTGCCATCTTCAAAGGGGCATGGGTGTGTGTGTTCCACTCCTTTTCATGTTTTAGCATGGCTGGCAGAGCGCCACATAATGTCTGTGAGAGTTTCATATATGCAGTGTAGATCCCAGGGCCAATTCTAAGATAACACTTGACATTCATTGGCAAGCTTTTTTGAAACGATTGCAGAGGTGCACGCATCCAAAACGTTTCATTGGAATGGGGTTTCTACCTTTCTGGGGACAATCCCTGGAGCAGGATCCTAGATTCTTGGATCAAGGATTATTACTACAAATTGTACGTGGCATCCAAAACGTTTCATTGGAATGGGGTTTCTACCTTTCTGGGGACAATCCCTGGAGCAGGATCCTAGATTCTTGGATCAAGGATTATTACTACAAATTGTACGTGGCAGCCCTGACATAAGTTCTGCGCTCAGTCGGATGGCTTCAAAAAGACACCCCATAAGTGCCAAACATTACATCAGACTCACATCCTAGATTAGGCATCTAATTAGCAAGTGCAGCAAGCATCAACTTTTGTGTTGAGTCTTTTTCTAGGTTCTATAGAATTTTAAGGATGCTTTAAACAAAAAACCTGGGAAAATGCCACAGTCTCAAAGAAGAAAGATGCCTCCTTGCACTGAGTCCTTATAGAATGAAATTTTCTCAATGTACAGCAGGCAGTTCAAAGAGCCAGAACAGAATCTTCAGTTCAGACTGGAGGGGGGGGGGAGGGGAGAAATGTCCATCACTTCTGTGTATTGCCTTCCAAAACTGTGTATACACTTCCCAGGCCGAGGGCTCCTCCAGGACATGATGACTTATGCTGTGCAGGGACCCCCTGGACCCCCAGGACCTCCTGGCATCCCAGGCATCAGCAAGGTGTTTGCATCCTATGGCAACATCACTGCAGACCTCATGGATTTCTTCAGAAGTAAGTAATAGATCCTGGCTGTCATTGACTTTAGCATACCACATGTCCCTTTCTTTATTGGGTAGGGAGTAGTCTAGCTGTGAATAGTGGAATAAGGCCCTGCAGTGGTGCAGCTAAGTAGTTTTAGACCCTGGACTTAATGGTCTTATGGAAGCCCCTTTAGATGGCCACATGCATTACTTCTTTGTGCAGCACACAAGTAACATGTCTCTTTCTTCCCGCTGCCCCACCATCCCATGCTTGAAAACTGTGTCTACATGCCTGATTTATTAGAACAACAGCAACACTGTTTCCTAATCCTGATTTAAAAACAAAAAAAAACAAAAAAAAACCCTGAACGTGTGCAGTTTTGCATTTTAAACTCACTTCAATCATAGCACCATCATGACTACAGGAATATAATGGGAGTTTGCTTCTGCACCTGTCACTTTCTTGGTGTTCTGGGAGGGGGCACGGGCTGCAGGGCCGGCCGCAAGGTCTAGCCCTAGCTGCGTCACTGAGGCCTTGTGACAAACCAGACTTCTGGCCCTTTAGAAGAGGATGACACAGTCCATCAGATATCTTTTCATTCTTTGAATGGCTTGCCTTGATTTGGCAGCATGGACCCTTGCTGGAAGGGTGAAAAGCACAGAACTCATCATTAAGGGCATCAGTCCACCTTTGGAACTCTTGTTTGCAGCCACAGTATGTCTTATAATTGCAAATAAGAAAAAGAAGCAGATGCTGTAATTACATGCTGTAATTTGATTGTTTTCTACAGCTTATGGAACTATTCCAGGGCCACCTGGACAGAAAGGAGAGATGGGATTCCCAGGACCCAAAGGTAAGAATTTTGAATGCTGCACATGTCGAACTTCGAGAGTCCAAGGATGTGTCCAGACAGGGCTTTTATTATGCAATCACCACTGGGGCGGGGCAGATGACATTGTCTTCCAATTGAAACCCTCCTGGGTTTCCCCACCATTTCTCCCATATATTTTTTCTTTCCACAAAAAAATCTATTAAGGAGGGAAAGATGGAATAGTTGCACAATGCTTTTTGACTGGTAACTCTGGGAGCTGTTTGTCTGGAAGCAGCCTAGAAGAGAGATTGATTACTCCTCCCCCTGCTTAAGTAGTACTTTCTTTGTCATACTGAAAGGAAACCCAAAAGGTTGCAATGTGTCCTCACCTCCTGACAGGAGTGCTCCTGTTTGCGGTGCCGGCCAGTCAGCCATGTCCTCCCCTTCCTCCAGGATACTCCATTACCGTTGCCCCTCCCCCATTTTCTGTTTTTCTTTTCCAATTGACACTCATCATTCTGGGGTTTAAAGTTTTTTTGTACTCCTAAGCATGCCAATAGCTTCCCTCAGGGCTAAACTACACACTACATTAAATGTGTAGCAGGTACGTGATCCTAACTTCTTCTTTTTTTTGCTTCAGTGTAAGTATGTAAGCAGTGTGTGTGTTAAACCTTCACACCAAGCTACTTCACCCTGAATTCCCCCTGCTCCCTGCACACATGGAGGCTAAGGAAACAAAATTGGCACCAGTTGAATTTTTTTTTCTTGCTTGCTGGAAGATGGTCTCTTCAAACAGCGCGCCTGCTTTGTGCCTGAACATTTTCAAATTAGCAGCCAGATGGTTATGGTAAAATTCTCTCCACTTTTTCAGGTGATATTGGACCAATGGGCCCACCAGGCCACCAAGGCCCAAGAGGACCAAGGGGTGAAAAGGGTGACAAAGGTATCTATCATCTTTCCCAAATTAGAGTGGAGTCCATTATGACTTTTACTAGCTCCAGGATGGGCAAACACAGTGCAGGCCCAAGCACAAGGACTTGGCTTTCATCATGGTTCCAATGTACATGACTTCTGGGCTATCATCCTTGTGGATGCCATTCCCTCCCTCTCCTGCAGAGACCCATAATACCATATGCAGTGGCCAGAGCAAAGGTGCAGGTGTACTTCTACCATGAAAGGAGAACATTCTCAATTTCATTTCATGGGACAGAGCAAGGGGTGGCCATGTATCCCACTTTACACGGGACAGTCCTCTATTAGAAGACATCCTTTTTTGGAAGGGTTGTCTAGTCCAAATATAGTGTAAAGATAAAGACCCATAAGAAGAGAAGGAGAACAGGGGCCTTGAGGTTGCCCACCAACAGTTAGCACCTGGACAACTGCTGAATGGGCAGGCACAGGGTCACCTGCTCACAGTCTTCCACACGAAGGTCAGATGTATTGTAGTTCTATTTAAATTATAGTAATTATTTCTAAATTTGCATCTATACATATAAATTAGCATATGCAAACATTTTGCAAATCTGTGTCCTCATCTGCCCTGTTTTTAGTGATGCATGTCCTCTTTTTAGACAACACCTAAGTGGCCACCCTGGTGGCAGTGCTTTAGAACTTATAAAATATGTCCATGTACAATACTTCCATTTATGAAATAACAAGCAGACTACTATGAGAAGAATGACAATGGAACACATGAATTTTCTATGAGGTTAGAAAAAACACAATGACTGGGTTCACACAACATGACAACCTACCATGGGCAGCCAGCCATAGTGGGTTGCCGTGTTGTCCGAACCCTGAGCATTTTCTGTGGGGTGGCTTGTTTTTCAGGAACAGGCCATGCAGAGAACCCATGGCTTGTTGTAGGGTTGTTCTTGCCCATGATGGGCTGTTGTGTCATCCGAACTGGGGAGACTGATTTTATCATGGGTTGCCGGGATTGGCTACAGAGCTCCTCGGTAAGAGCAGGAAAAAAGCCTGTGCCACTCACTTCTCACAATCTCACCAGTGACTGCCGTTCCACCGATGCCGAAACAGCACTTTGGAAGGGCCGTCACTTGTTCCCCAGCTTTTTAATTTTAATTTTTGGTGCCTCAGAAATGCACAATTGGGGTCATAATTTTTATTATTTTGTCGGCCTTTTGCAAATGCACAAGTGCACACTTACGGCTATCCAGTATGAGTATTGACAAGATGAGATTTCCCATCAGCTAATTTGCACACTGTTGCAAAGAACTGGGGAGAAATAGCAATAAGAGAAAGGAGGGAACCAGTAGTGCAGGTCAGAAGCACCGGAAATGGGGGGAGGGGGGGAGCTGAAGGACTAAGTGCACCAGAAGTGTGTGGGGGGATCAATATCTCCCCCTTGGCAATGTGATCCTCTCAGTTTTAAGTGTTGAACTGGCACTTCTCAGTGTCCTCCCATCTTTTCAACACTTCCCTGACTCGCCAGCTGCTCCAGAAAGGGGAGATATTAACTCTGCTTTTCGCGACTTCTTTTTGGAGCACTTACCACTGTGGTTACTCCAGTCCCCTGACAGTTTTTTAAAAACCCTGCAGAAATGTACACAAATTTAATGGCTGGGAAGTAACTAGAGGCGAAATATGCACACCTGCTTTAATTGCTCCATGACTGCAGGTGTGTAAATTTCCCTCCATTTACTTCCCAGCCATTAAATTTGCATGTATTCCTGCATATATAGTTTTAGAACTGTCAGGGCCCCGCAGTAACCATAGCAGTAAGTGCTCTGAAAATGAGCTTCAAAAAAGGGGGGGGGCTAATATCTCCCCTTTCTGGAGTAGCTGGAGACTCGGGGGAGTGTTGAAAAGGTGGAAGGCACTACGAACTGTCAGATCAACACTTAAAACCAAGAAGATTACATTGCTAAGGGGAAGATATTGCCCGCCTCCCTTTTGGTACACCTTCTTTTGCCACATTCGCCCCCTTTACCAGTGCTTTTCCATTGACAACTTTGCAATTAGCCCCTGGGAACTGTGTGTAAGTCAGCCTATATGCATTCTCACCTTGTCAATCTGTTACCTATTCCACTTCACTGCTCCCTTGGCAGCTGAAACAGACAAGGAAATTGACCAGGCAAGACTACACATATCGGACAGCGGTAAGAGAGCACACTTGTGAAAGACTGACAAATACAGTAATAATAGTGATTTAAAAACATTATGAACACAGTTGTGCAATTTTCAGATGCCAACCCCGCCCCCCCCCCACAAAAAACCCTACCCCAATTGCACTTTTTCGAGGCTCTGGGGGAAAAAACACCCAGTGGTGAACAAAAAGGGTTCAAAAAGCAAGAAGCAATTAGAGCAAGGAGAGAGAGACAAGGCAGGTTCTGCTGTGAAGGACACTGGGATATGTGCCAGAGCCAGCTGGAGGACTGAGGCAGGTGAGAACAACCCATGGTAAGCTCAATCATCTGTCGGGCATACCATAGATTGTTCCGCGAACAACCAACTCACTGTGGCTTATTCACAGGGTGGCTTAGTGTGACGTGTGAACATGCCCAGTATATCCCCCATAGCAGGGCAGTGACCCAGCATGCTGTTTCCTTATAAAATAATCCTTTCTTCATCTCATCTCTCTTAGGTGAACAAGTATATGTTGGCCGAAGGAAAAGGAGAAGCATAGGAGTTTAATCTAAGAACACAAATTCGGGCAGAGGCTTCCTCAATTGTTTATGGTTGCTTTTTTGATCTCAGTAGACATAAAGCCCCTATTTCCAGTGACTTCCAGCAAGTGACCACCCACCTGGCACTATCACTTGGTATTTTGGGAAAGAATGGTTTTCTTAACATGTTATCTTATGTCTGGGATTTGGGTGGCTTCCAGTAGTACATACTGAACTAATCGCTCATTTGTTTGTTGTTACCACATATGGATTGGAACTGGGCATAACCCTCATCTAAACCTGAGGATTTTATATCAGCATAGCTCCCAAAGTTTAAATTACTATCCAGGACACACACACCTCCATTTCTCCAGATGAAGATTAGAATGAGCAGTCTTCGGTAGAAAACGAACCAAAAATAAA
Organism: Shinisaurus crocodilurus; assembly: GCA_021292165.1. Classification (NCBI taxonomy): domain Eukaryota; kingdom Metazoa; phylum Chordata; class Lepidosauria; order Squamata; family Shinisauridae; genus Shinisaurus; species Shinisaurus crocodilurus. Next base: position 69,820,084 of record CM037878.1, on the reverse strand, counting down.
AGGATTGGATTCAGGGGTTATGAGGCTTACCCTGAAGTAGTAAAAGGCATATCCGAAATGACCAAGGATTTGGATTAAAGAAGAGCAGGCTAAACCAAATGTGATAATACTCAAATATATGCCAGCAGGATGCATAACCATAGGCTATCCTTTTAATCCCTATTATTAATTGCATTGGAAAAATGTGAAGGACTTTGGGGCTATTAGTATTTAAGCACTTTTGTTAGAACTGATTTTTAAAAAATATTTGCTGTATTTTTTATTACATTAAAGGTGCCATTTTAATATAAAGCTTCCCAATTAGAGCTTGTTTACATGCTGGTCTCATTTTAGTGGAAACCAGACACTAAAGTATTATGACCGACAGACATAGTTAGGGGAATGTCTAAGCAGACTATTACCATGTATTAAGTGCAATAGCACATTCTCATATTGAGCTCAGTATTTACGCCTTCAAAAGCAAGCAGCTTGATCTATAACCATTTCTCCCACTGCTGCCTGTTTACAACGAGCATCTCCTAAACTGGCTGCTGTCTTTAATGAGCATATGCAATGCTCATTTAGCATAGAACTGTATGCACTGCACTGAGCAGAATACAGGCAACAGGTATGTGCCATTGCAACAAGGCTTATTTTCACATGGCCTAAATCAGATCAATTTAACATGTTGCTAAATTTGCCTGGTATGAATTCTCTAATCCCATCAATATATATGCATTGTGGCAGCAAGTGGGAGATGATTTGATATGGTCAGTCACTTTAAAACCCTGGAATACCATATGGTGATAAACTTGCTGATTTAGGCCCACAGTTAAAACACAAGAAATGTATCACAGCATTATATAGATACTAAAACCCAAGCAGCTTAGCTAAGCAAGACATATGAGCATGGATCTATATACCACAGAGCTATCCTTGAGTGTTACACTAAGTGAAACTTAAGCAGCAAGACTCACAACTTTACATTTCTGTTACATGTTTTGAAACTTTAAATCCTGAACCAGTGACATCTTAAAATGTTATGGAATTGTAACTTTTAAAAACATTTATGGAGTATAGTTCAGCCTCAGCTTTTCCATTTCATATAAGATACAGCCTTGTTGTTCCATAACTGGTGGGAAAGGATTCAGAATTCACACACACACATACACACACACACACACACACACACACACACACAAAACCCCAAGCCAGTGGGCAGGCACACACACATTAGGAAGATAAACACTGTTGCTGAAAGGATAGATTTTGGATGAGCTGGCAAACTGGCTATTGCCTACCATAACACACACACAAGTGGAAATCAATAATGGCAGTTTGTTATCTTGTCAGATCAAAACTAACCTTCTCCAATACAAAGAGGGAGATAGTGGAAGTGCTATGTAGCCCCAGTGCAGAAAACCATGCTGGCTGGGACATGCTGGGAGTTGTAGGCCCTTTTTCTGTCTAAACCTGCATAGGGTTGCACCTTAAGTAACCCAGTATTGTACACAAATCCTTGAGTACACATGAAGTATCTTTCTGAGCTTGTGGCCGTTGTCATGATGAACTATGGAAAAGGAATTCCAGTTTTATTTAGCTCAAGCACTAGTTATAAAGGCATACACAGGATAAGATATGTCATATAATTGACATATTGGTTTTCTGGTTATGAAAGTTTGGAACAAACTTCCTATTGAACAGAGAGTCTTCAACATATAAAGCAACTTGCTGTGCATTTAAACCAGCTGTATCTGTTACTGAGACATTTGCTTTTAAAAAAATAAAGTTACTTTAAAAGTTGTTACAGTAGTTTCTTTTGCAGCCTTTCCTAAGAACTGTGTTATAACATATTTCACTGTAACCTTACAATCACTTTTATTCATGGTAGGCAAGACTGGGATTCACTTGGTAGATGAGCAGAAGTTGAACTTGAGTTTGGATGAGCAAGGCCGCCTAACACACTATGCAATACACAATCCCTATTTTGTCTCAATGCAAAGTGCTATTATTTTAGTTTCTTTCAGATGGTATTTTACAGTGCAATCCTATGCATGTTAACTCAGAAATAAGTCCCATTTAGTTCAGTGGGATGCACTTCCAGGTAAGGGTGCATAGCATTGCAGCTTTCGAGCATCAACAATAATTCCCCAATCCTGTATCTGATTTTTGGCCCTATGTGGCAAGGACACATCTTTCACTCAGATAGTAATTATGAGATAACACCATTGCTGGTATTTCTCCATGTTCCGTTGACAGGTGCTTCACTTCCACCTGCAATAGAAACAGCTAGAGCTGACGAGTCTTGTTTGGCTGGGGCCAAGATTGATCATTTCACATGGAGCAATGGGATGCTCAGTTGGAGAAATAAGTATGCACACACTCCAACACAAACATGCCCATCCACACTGTTTATATATGCATGCATAAAACATCTATTCAACAAAGTGATGATTAAACATAGCAGAAGTTTTCGTTCCTTGCAAACACTGAAGCAGGTAAACATCACCTTTAGCACTAGTTCCTTCTGTAGGAGTGAATTGGTTGTAAAATCACATGACAGTCATTGTGGAAGATTTCATATCTTCTGGCTCTGGGTAGTGTGACCACGTTCACATTCCTCCCTTAAGGAAGCTCTGTTAAGAGAGGCCTTGCCCACATACCTTTGAAAATGCGGCTGGTACCAAAAGGGAGCGCACCAGAGAGGATTTTCAAGGTGCCAAACACAAACTGCCGGAAGACTTGTTATTCTCCATCCCTGAGCTAAGAAGGCACCTGGAATATAACTTGACAGGAGTTCAAACGCTCATATTTTGTGAAACCAAACAACCGCGGGGGCTATTTCAATCCTATTTCTACAAGCCCTCCTACCCCTGAATTTATGGCAGAGCTTTTTAAATACAGTGTCAACACCTACTTCTCTCTCCTGGAGTCATTCACTAAAGAACTGAGTCGCTTACATGGTTAATCGAGGCAAATGGATTTTTAGCTTCTAAAAAAAAAATTAAATTAAGGCAAATGGAATCGAGGCAAATGGATTTTTAGCTTCTAAAAAAAAAATTAAATTAAGGGGGAAACTTCTGGGCATTCTGTGTCTTGTAATTATGTCACTTTCCAACCAGCATATTAACAATATTCAGCACTACTGCAGGAGAATTCAGAATATTCAGGCATTAGCAGTTTACAGAAAATATGGCTAGATATCAAGCAATACAGTATCACAAAAGAAAATAAGTACATTGAAGTTTGCTTAAAATTTGTTACACATTACATCCAAAAAGGATCCTGAGAATTGACTCCAGCTCAACTTACTGGACAGTCACAAATAGTTCACTACCTGGAGGAGTGGTGGGTGAATGCCTAGCGCAGAAGAGGGCAAATTCAAGAGGTCCAGGGGCCACTTTTGACTCTCTGAACCCCTCCCCCTGGCTGTACTCCTGCCACCGCCACTAAGTGCAGCAGCAATAGCAATAAAACTGGAGGTTTACTGCTGAATTTCAGTGACAAACTGCTATGGAGGGTGACATTTTTATTTTTTTGCTGCTGAAACTGGCAAACCACCAGTTTTTTTGCCGCCACTGCAAATTTGGCAACAGTAGCAAAAACATTTGGCAGTTGGAAATTGACATTGGCCTAGAGTCTAACACTCATCATGTGGGGAGTGATGTTTGACATTGGGCCTGTTCACTCCTTGTTGGTGGTGTACTGCCCACTCCACTGCCCAACAGTCTCCCCCTGACTGAGCTATCAGAGGGGATTGGGGTGGTGGTGGTGGCAGCAGCTGCCCCCAGGCTAAATGTCCTGGGGGATTTCAAAATGAGCCCCCCTTGTCTGCTTGGGCTCAGGATTTAATGCCCTTCATGACAACCATGGACCTGTCTTAATATCTGCTCCTGACCATGCTGCACAGGAGCATGGTGATCAGAAGATGGGAGAATCTGAAATAATTCTAGTGTCCTGGACAAATAATTTAGCCAAATAAAATAGTTTAGGTCCAGTGGGACTCCTTAACTCTGCAGGATGGTCCACCCATGGACAATGATGTATCTGAATGTTTTCCTGATGGTTCTATGGGATTTTCCTGCTATCTCATCCAGTAGTTCTGCCAATTGATCTCTGGAATGGAGAATGGCCTTGGCAGCTCACACAAACACTGCTAAATGCCCTTTACCGTTATCCAGAACCCAAGTTCCCTGGTTATCCCCAGGAGCTGAAGGCAATGAAATGCCTGTGGAAATGGTTAGAGGACAGTGGAGGAAAATTTGGGATAACTCTGAACATGAGTTAGAGCTCATTTTAGAGCCTTCTTGTGGCAATGACAGTGGCAAACAAAACATCGCCATTCCATCGGCTCTGTGTTGGCGAAGAGAACTGGTTAAAATGAAGTGATGGTTACACCTAAATCCCATGGGCAGAAAGAAGGATCCCTTGGTGGCCTGTTGTTACCATGTTTCCCGTCAAATCTGTTGCATCCAGTCTGACTTGGACTGCACATTTAGAGCAGGGTGCAGGGATGTGCCCATGGCATCTGCATATCTGGTGGATAGTTTCTGGCTTATTCCACCTGATGATGTGGACAAGTTGCTTGGAAGTTTGAGGCTGTCCACGTGCTTGTTTAATCCTTGTACATCCTGGATTGTGAAGGACATTTGGCTAGATAGTTGGTGGCAGTTGTGAACACCTCCCTTGAGGATCATGTTTTACCATTTTGAAAGAAGCAGTGATTGAATCTCTGCTGAAGAAATAGTCATTAGATCCCATCCTTACCAGCAGCCTATTTCTAATTTGCCATTCTTGAGCAAAGTACTTGAGTGAACAGTGGTGGCTCTTAGATGCTACTGCATGGGTCCTTTCCAAACTGGGTTCAGGCTGTTTTGGGACTGAAATGGCCTCAGTCACCCCAGTGGATGATCCACACCAGCAACCAGACAGGGGCAATGTGGCCCTGTTGATTCCTCTGGCCCTCTCAGCTGCTTTTGATACCATCAGTCATGGCATCCTTCTGGGCTGCCTTATGGGGAATGGGAACTGGGGGCAACAATATTAAATTAATATTACATTTACAATATTAAATTAATATTTGTATTGTGTTTTGTTCTTAGTTTATATCAACTCAAACACAACAACAAAAAAGCAAACTGAAATAGAACAAAAAGGTTGACAGAGGGAGGGAAGGGGGTCAGCATTCTGCTACTCAACCATATGGAATTTGGCCTTTGGGATTCTGCAGGGTTCTATCATAACCCCCACATACTGTTTTAACATCTACTGCTGGGGGTGGTTGTCCAGGAATTTGGAGCTGGGTGTCATCAATATGCAGATGGTGTCCAGCTCTCTCGTTTGCTCTTTTTCTTATAATACCAATAAAGTTGTTGAACTGTTGTCTGGATGCAGTGATGGATTGGATGTGGGCTAATAAGCGGAGGCTTAATCCACAGCAGACAGAAATGCATTTGTTCAATAGAAGATCTGATCCAGGCTTGGAGATAGAAATTGTGCTGGATGGGGTTGTGCTCTGCTTTTGGCCAAAAGGAGAGCCAATTCAGGCAACTTGTGGCCAGGATTGCCTTTGCCCAGTTTTGGCTTGTGCACCAACTGCACCCTTTCCTGGCTCATGCAGATTTGGCCACTGTCACTCACAATCTGGTCACATACAGATTGTACTACAGCAATGTGTTCTCTATGTGACACTGACCTTGAAAAATGTTTGGAAACTCCACCTGGCGCAACATGCAGTGGCCAAAGTGGTTTCTGGTGTTTGTTTTTCAGAACCTATTACACGGGCTTTTCTCCCTGTTTGCATGGACCTGTGTTGGTCATTACTTTTGGGAGCTTGGGAGCAGGTTATCTGAAGGACTGCCTCTTCCCATATGAACCTGCACAATTCAACATCCAAGGCCCTGCTCTATATCCTGCCATCTTTGGTGGGGGTACAAGAGTAGGTCTTCTCAGTAGTGGCACCTAAATCATGGAAATCCTTCCTGCAAGAGGTCTGCTTGGTGTCCCCATCCATCCCCACTGCCCTCTTGGTTTTAGGAAGGTGACAGGTACACTTTTATTCTGCCATGACTTTAATCTATTTTAACTCCTGCTGTGGTGATGCATTTTTAAACTGACTCAGTTGTTTGATGCCCCTCTTGTACTGTTGTATTGATTTAATTGATATATTGTATTTTTAAAACTCATTTTTATTGTATTTTTGTGTTTTTAATCTTGAAGACACCTTGGGGAACCTTTTGCGGGGTTAAAAATCGTAAGGCAATTCAGGACCACCCTGCTTGCTGCATGTGCTCACATTCTGTCACATTTGAATATATAAGCTGAGGGTAATCAAACATTTTCTTATGAAAACACAGGTACTTTCATCTGAGAAGGTAAAATAAGAGTTGCTGGAAATAAGCTATATATTCCTACAAGATAGGAAATGGAAGACAGTTGTAATTCCATTCCGGCGAAAAACCTTGCTGAGATGTAGCAATTCTTTTGTTGGAAGTGTGAAAACAGCATGCATACTTTGAAATAAAAATGAACTTTCAAAGCCTGGTGGTGTGTGTGTGTTCGCGTGTGCACGCAGACAAATTCTGTTTCATCAACTAAAAAAGAAAAAAGGGGGGCGAGAGAGAAAAGAATACTACACAAGGAAGCAGCCAGGCCGGCAAAGTCTTCAAGTACAGCAATAACTGAATTGCAGCTCTGCTTACTGAATTCTTAATGTGTCTCTTCCTAGAGATGAAAGAAACCAAGTTCCATTAAAAAAGAGAAATGTCAAAATCATACTTTCTAGAAGACAGAACTAGTGCTTCGCTAAGACAACTTCCTAGAGAAAGTCATCCCTGTGCCCACCCACCCCCCAAAAAAACTAAGGACAGCATTCTTGGGATGTGTACTAAAACATTAGTGGCACAGACTTCAAAGAAGTTGGTTTAGGATCTGAGAATCAACTGTATTTCTTACGTATATTACACTGATTTCAATGTGAGTAGGGTCAGGAATGGAACGGAAAACTGACCTTAGGCGGCATGATCTGAGCTGCTATGTTTATGATTCAGTAAATTTTTACTCCTTTGACACAACAAAGCTGAGCTCAGAATGATGCTTTTGTAATGTTGCTTGAGCAACAGTATTGAGCTCCAAGAGGAAAAACGGAAGAGAATATTATGCTTTGTCAGATTATCTATGAATGAAGCCATTTATAATGTCATCCAATAAAAGGCCTGATCTTAGTAGCACTGCAGGCAAGCAAAGTTTGGTAGCTGAAACCAATCATGCCTGTGTTCAAAGGTTCAGGTGCCAAAGCCACAGATCCACCTGGAGCACAATTTTTTATAGCATCAAAACCAAGCAGTTCAACTGAGCTGAAACAGCAACTATGGAATTACAACATATAGTTAATCCTTCAGAGGCTCTGTAACACTGCACTGATCTTAATTTTCTTCCTATCTGGTGAAGGACATCCTAGCCAAATTATGTTTGCTATTTAAAAAAAAATAATGTGATGAAGTATTAATGAATACCAACATGGGAGGACAGCGTCATGTTTGTTCTTTGCAATTGTTGTACCCACATAAGGCAATGCAATAGCATATAACAGGGGTCCCCAACCTCTTTGGATCCATAGACAGATTTGGGAATTTGAGAAACTGCTGTGGGCACCACCACAAAATAAGTAGATCACCTGCTACATCTGAACAGCCTGATCTCATCTGATCTTGGAAGCTAAGCAGGGTTGGACCTGGTTAGTACTTGGATGGGTGACCGCCTTGGAATACCAGGTGCTGTACAGAGGGACCATAGCTCAGTGTGATAGAGTACATGCTTTGCATGCAGAAAGTCCCAGGTTTGATCCCCGGCCTCCAGGTAGGGCTTGGAAAGAATCTTGCCTGAAACCCTGGAGAGCCACTGCCAGTCAGTTTTGACAATACTGGGTTAGATGGACCAATGGTCTGACTCAGTATAAGGCAGCTTCCTATGTTCCTACATCTATGGAGCTTAGGCTGCATCTTATTCAGCAAAAGCTTTTGTTTCATGTTTATTGAACACTGCTGTGTCTTTTTAATAAGGGATCATCTAATTTAGCTAATGGCTGGCTTTAATGCTTCTTTTAAACATATGTTTTGGCAATGTTGTTTCTTTTGAGGAGGAGGTTATTATTACACAGATAAATTTTGTATTGGAACCGTCTTTAATATTCACTGATGTACATACTCTTTTAAATTATTTACCTGCTTCATGGAAATTAACAAATAGAAGGGAAATGGATTCTCTGCGCCCATTTGACAGCTAAAAGACTGATATTACTAAACTGAAAGGATAAACACTCACTTACTGTAATGCAATCTATTGAGGACCTTACAATGTTTTTGATATATAAACTGGTGGCACATAGATGCCAACTTCAAATGTTATTTGGATATTTGGTCCGCTTCCATTGAAACCTATGTATAATTGCTAGAAAGTTGTATGCATTTAATACAATTCCATGTACGTATATTTAAAAAACTGGAAGTTTTAAAAAATTCAGGTGCCCATGGGCACCATGTTGGGGACCCCTAAAATATAGCAAGCAAAATACATAATAGCCCTCACATTGACAAGTGCATTATTTTCCCACTCACTAGTACAGAAAAATATTAGTCAACACATAGGGAACCAATGTTTGTCCCGATTTTGATACAGTACAAAGGGAGGGTGCTCTGCAAATTAGGCTAGGCATGAAGATGATCCAACTGGATGATAATTAGAAATACTACTAGAAGCAGAATTTTAAAGACTAACACTGACTAGGGACGTACGGATTTTGTTAAATCTGTTCCGTTTGTGTTTCGTGGATTGTCAGGTATCTTTTGTTGGCTCATTGATGGGATCAGATTTTTTAGGGATGAGAATTTTGTTCTACTTGCGCTAATTTGCACCTACGCACATGTGTTAGTGCAAGTGCAAATTTGCACAAATCCCCCCCAAAAGAACAAAAAAACAAACCAGTCTGCAAGTCCATGGAATCTATGCAACTTGGAAAAAGCCAGTCCGCTGCAGAATCCACAGGTCTGATTCATAGAAATCCGAACTCATTTAAATCCGTTGCCGATTTCTCCGACATTCCTAACTCTGACTACCTAAAAGTTGCTTCAAATGTTACTGACACATCTGCCTGTAAGCATGTCTCGTAATTCCACTTATTGACTTTCCACTCGGAGGTCTGAAGATGAAGTTAGGTAGGTAAGATGTGAAACCTGCATGTGCAGCCTACATGGGTTCTCCTTTGGGCCATGTGCTTGCATGTATATCTGCTTGTCGAAGCATCTTGAAAATGTTGGAAGATGACTGTAGCTTGAAGCATTGGCTTCCATGATTGAATGAAGAGAGGAGAGGGGAATGGAGATCTAGTCCTTCAATATTCCTTTGGCATCAACTCTTAAGTACTTTCATTTTCAGATTTTCACTTCTTCATAAGGCAAAAATTTAGCTCTGGTCACCCAATTAAAGAAATCTTAGTCAATTTGTTGTATGAGGTTTAGTCAATGAACTTCTTAAATTTGTGTATGAATAAATATGAAGGGGGAATAAACTGTACATTTTAAATTGTTGTGAACCGCCCAGAGAGCTATTGAGCAGTATATAAATGTAATTAAAAAAATAAGTGTTCAGAAGCAAGAGGCACACTCTGATGTTAGATGAGGCACACATGTGTTGTAGTAAGCATCATTTAATAGGCATTCCCCCTGGTCCCTCACACAGAAGCTATGTTTCATCCTAAAGTATCATTTGCCATCTGAAGTTTCTTTAAGTACTTGTTTGTTTGTTTTTTTAAAATAAAATCTGCTGTCTGATTAAATTAGGGACATCTTTTTAGTCCTTTACTTAATCGGAAAAAAAAAATGGAGCCCATGAAATAGGTTTCTTATTGGTACAATATGATAGGGAAGAGGTGGGAAGATCACTAAATATAGGACAAAATGACAATTGCATGGCAGTAGTTAGCAGGGTTGGGGGATAAGGGAGAATCAAATCTTAGTTAGCCATCAATTCATCTTTCTGCCATCTTTCTTATCCCAATTATTTGTGTGTGGCCTGGTTCCGGCATCATAGCCACACTATGGTTTGTCTCTCAAGAATGTGCTTTGTGTTTGTATGCTCCCCATGCATCTTCCAATTCCTTCCTGCCATTGCCTGGCTCACTGTAACCAGTTTGCTGTGAAGTCCGAATCAGGCAAAATATGGATACTGCAAATCAGGTTGCTTCCAAACCAGAATAGGAAACTATGATTTGAAGTAGGTATCCAATGCTGGTTTGCTATAACCATAGTTCCTCAGATCTTGATGTCATGGCAACCTATAGTTCTCATGAGCCAGGAAGTAAAGAGAATATGAGGGCATCTGAATACTGGAGGGAATGCACCAATATATTTCTGATAGTCAAACCATGGTTTGGCATTTGAACCAAGTGTGTGCAATGAAATTAGGATGGTGTTGAGATAATCAAGATCTGATTTTGTAAGGTGTGAAACATGCTATGTTCAGCATAGGGCAACAATGATAGGAGGACACCAGCCCAGCAGACAATCACCAATGCAGGAAGCGACCAAGCAAAATTAAGTTCTTATTTTGTTGATTTCTTGTGAGATGTGATACATGTAGGTGCGATATAATTAATTCCCATGGAATAGCATCACCACAGGGGTAACCCCCCTCACAGACTAACAAACGTTGAGAGAACAGATAACTAACAAGAAAAACTAATACTGACATACACAGTTCCCCAAAAGAGTAAATGAACTTGAGATTTTTAAACAGACTATCCGTTGATTAGACAGATAAACAGTATTTAATGTTATAGTTAATACTAGTTATTTAATAAAGGTGAAGTTTAAAAAAAGTAAAGGCTTTTGAATACTTTTTCACCCTAAGCAATTCAGAATAAACAAATTTAATAACCTTGTATACAGCAAAATGCAACTTTCTAGTGGTGTATATATGAATTTACAACCTGGTACACAATACATATTTATAAAATAAAATGCAAGGTATTAAGGCTAGCTATGATATATTTGTTAAAAGTAAATTATTTGGGAAAAACAAAATTTAACTGAAAACATGCATCTTCAAACTATACTTACTATACTGTCACAATTAAACAATTAGACAAGGTTAAGCTCAGTATCTGAATTCTGTAGTCAAAGTATTGGTCACACTTGATTAAAGTACTATGTAATTTTATAATCCGCTTCCTTCACATGCAGGAATGCTATTGACATAATATAAAATTCATAAGAAAGTGACCGTTTTCACACTTAATGAAAGATAGCAAGCAAAATGTGAAAACTTACAGTTGATTATCCAAAGTTATCTACTAAAAGATTAGGCTGCAGAAGACAGGAAGCAACCAACATTTATATTACAAGCCTAACATTGGCTTACCAAAAGAACAGTTTACAATACTGCTTCTTGATATGACTCAAATCTGAAGCCTCAAAAGACTAGTTTTTGTTGAATGCAGGCACATCTCCTGCTAACATAAATATTTCCATACCACCCCCACAGAAAATAAGTTATAGTACAACTATGAATTTAAGAAATAAAACCATTTATGTTTAGTTACTTCATGGCAAAACAAAGTAGCAGATTAAACCATTTGTCTATATGTTTAAATTAAATCATTCTATAGATCAACATCGTCTGATTTGTAAGAACAGGAACAGGAACAGCCACAGCCATTTACTGCTCTGGAGTCTCAAACTACTTTGGTAAGGAGAGAATCCCACCAATTTCTATAATGCATGTTTTTGCCCAGGGTGGGGGGGGGGGGGAAGAAGAGAGTAAGTGCATTTTGCCCACTTTATTTTAAGAAATAAATTCTGCTATTTAATTTCAGTTTGTAGAACACTACAGCCAGAAAGAGGGGAATGGGGAATAAACTGTACATTTTTAAAGTTGAACAGGGTTTTTCAGTGCAAGGATTTGACAACAATTGTGACAGCAGCAACAGCAAGCACTTGTTACAGTAACAGCAGGTTTCTTTAGTGATAACAGCATTTTTAACCGTTTCAGGCACTGAAAAGGTGAGGCTAGCATCCCATTTCCTCAAAATAACGGGCATAATACGATAAAGATTCGATTAAAATTATAGTAGTATCTTTGCCTAATAATCTTTTCTATTTATTCTTGGGGCATTACAGATTACCACTAATAGCTTAGGCTTGCTTCTCAGTGCCAACATAGTTAGATACTAGATTTTTTCAGACCAGTTTTCAAATGGCCATCTATTCTTGAAACGCATGAAAGATATCATATCAGATTTCAAGACATCTGTGCTTCTATTTTAAATTGTTTCCCAGCATGAAAACAAAAGGGAAAATTCTGAAATCACTGATTGTCACCACTGAAAGTGGATGAAGTTCCACTGAGGTTCTTAGATGCAGGGTGTAACTTTTATTGTTCCAGAAGTTGAAGATGGTTAATTGAAAATGCTAAAAAGTACACTCAAAGCTACCTCACAGAGGTTCAAGATTTATGATCCAGTGGAGTGCAAACTGGGAATTGGGTAGAATTTAGAAATCCGGCTTTGTGTTGATGGATTAAGGCATTCAGATTCTCCAGACATTTTAAAGAAAACCTCCTGTTCTTGAAGCTTCCGAGCAAATTCCTCTTCTAATGTCTAATGACAAAAAAAACACAAAAAAACAATAGTTAAACAAAATGAATATGATGGACTTGATGCTAGTTTTTGTTCTAATTTGTATCAAACAAGCTACAAAAGAACAGGTTGCTTACCTGTAACTGTGATTCTTCGAGTGGTCATCTGCGCATTCACACATATGAGCTCTGTGCCTGCGTGGAGCCTATTTCAGGAACTTCTCTAGCTGAGGAATTTAGGCGGGAACCATCTCCCACCGTCCTACCGCGCATGTCCCTAGCAGGTTCCTGCCTATTCCCTCAGTTCCCTGAGACTGCCTACTGTGTCCTCAGAACCAAGAGGAACTTGGTATCAACAATGGTACAGAGATCGGTATAGATACCAGCAGCATAACCGGTTCAGGACCATGCCAAACTCGACATGGACACCGAAGCGGGAATGGTGGGTGGGTTGTGTGAATGCATAGATGACCACTTGAAGAACCACAGTTACAGGTAAGCAACCGGTTCTTCTTCTTTGTGATCTCTGTGCATCACACATATGGGTGATTTAACAAGCTGACTTACCGGAGATGGGTCAGTGTCATCATTGCAATAAAGATGACAGGACTACCCTGCTGAAGGTGCAGTTCACTCAAGACCAAATGTCCAGCCGGTAATGTTGGATGAAGGTGTACGGTGTCGACCAGGTAGCCGCTCTGCAAAGGTCAGGCAGGGGAAAATCACAGCTGAAAGCCACTGATGCAGCAACTCCTCTGGTGGAATGGGTTTTCACTCCAAGATCGAGTTCTAGTCCAGCAAGCTCATATGCTAGGTTAGTGGCTGGCACCACCCATGAAACAAAGTGCTGTGTAAAGACTGGGAGACCCTTATTGTTTCCAGCATAACATAGGAAAAGTCTGTCCGACCGACGATACAGCTCGGTACGGGTCTTGTAGAAAACCAAAGCTCTTCGGACATCGAGAGTATGGAGGGTGAGCTCAATCAGTGTAGACAGTGAAGGAAAGAATGCAGGCAGAACAATATCTTGGCTTAGATGGAACTCCAAGACAACCTTAGGAAGGAAGGAAATGTCCGGTCTAACGACTACTTTATCCCTGTGAAAAGTCAAGTATGGAGGGTGTACTCTCAGAGCACACAACTCGCTTGAGTGCCTAGCCAATGTAATGATGACTAAAAACGCAACTTTCCACAAGAGAAGGTGAAGGTCCACTGAAGCTAAAGGCTTGGAAGGCTTAGTGGTCAGATCCTTTAAGACAACAGACAGACTCTAGGCAGGGCCAACCGTGCGCATAGGTGGCACTAGGTTACGGACATGCTTCAAGAATTGTCTGATCAGTGGGTGTGTGAAGAGACTGAGGCCCCCGATATTGGTCGACGGTGTGCAGAGATAGTAGCCAGATAGACTTTGATGGAGGATAGCTTCAATCCCCTTTCCATTGGGGAGTGCAGGTAGTTCAAAATGCATGGAACTACCTGCACTCCCCAAAGTCAAAAGCGTGGATCCAACCTTCAAAAGCAGAAGGTTGGATCCACGCCCGATGAAGGTGCAAATGCAGAGAAAGCTGCCCATTTCCTGGCACAGGAGCGGCAAGTAGACAGCTTGCAAACTGTGTCTAACACTGCCTGGACCTCTGGAGGAAGAGATTGTGGTTGGCGTGACAGTGGAGCCGACATGCCGAGAGCTGCTGCTTGGATCTCTGGAGAAAAAGATTGTGGCTGACCAGTCAGCGGAGCCACCATGCCGTAAGTCGCAGCATCCGTAGGTCTGGATGTTGAAGTCGACCTCTGTCCTGCATGAGGAGTGTTGATGTTGAGGGAAGCCGGAGATACTCCCCTGCGCATCTGTGGAGCAATAGGGCAAACCAAGCCTGCCTTGGCCACCAGGAGTCAATAAGGATGCAGTTGGTATTGTCCCTCCTGATTTTGGCTAGCACCCTTGTGAGCAGCGGGAATGGTGGAAATAGGTAAAAGAACCCGTTCATCCATTGATGCAGAAAGGCGTCTCCCATGAAGTTCAGACCTAGACCAGCAATGCTGCAAAACCTGACACAGGCCATGTTCTCCTTGGATGTGAACAGCTTGAGGTCAGGAGTGCCCCATAGCCTGTAGATGCTATTCCGAACTACAGGATCCAATTCCTACTCATGGGATGCTAGGGCCATCCAGCTGAGGGCATCTGCTCGGACATTGTCCTTGCATACAATATGGATCACTGTCAGGGTGATGTTCCTTTTTGTAGACCACCGGAAGAGACTGAAGTGTCAAGCAGATGGGCCTGGATGACTTCATCCCACCCTGCTTATTGATATAGGCCACCATGGTTGTATTGTCTGTGACACCCTGAAAGTTCTGGCCAATGTGGTCTGTTTCCAGGCTCGAAGTGCGTTGAATACAACAAGGAGCTCAAGTAGATTTATGTGGAGCGAGCTTTCCTGTCACGACCACCAACCTTGCACCACCATGCTCTGGCAATGTGCTCCCCCCATCCCAGAAGAGACGCATCTGTCATCAGGGTCCTGGTAGGAGGAGGTGTAAGAAAGGGCAATCCTCCCTCTAGATGAGATCTGACCGTCCACCATCGAAGGGAGTCGTGGATGTCGGTAAGGAGGGAGAGGTAAGTCCGGTGTGTGTCCTGTTCGGGATCAAAGGATCAGATAAGCCAGTTTTGTAAGCGTCGCATCCGAAGGCATACAAAAGCAACCACTGACACCATGGAAGACATGAGACCAAGAAGCCTTTGGATAGTATACACCTTCGACCTCTTCTCTCCATACAGTCTTTTTGCTAACTTGGTAATAGTCAGAACATGGTCCATAGAAAGGAAAGCTCTTCCTGAATGAGCGTCGAGGACTACTCCGATGTACTGGATTGCCCTTGTTGGGCGAAGCACTTCTCGTAGTTGACATAGAGGCCTAGGTTGTCAAGAAGAGACAGTGCTGCTCTCAGCCTTTGTTTGAGGCCAGATTTGGTAGAGATCACAATTAGCCAGTTACAGGAAGATCTGGATCCCTTGGGTGTGCAGGTGGGCGCACACGGCAGCAACACATTTGTGAAGGCCCTCGATGCTGTGGAGAGTCCGAAGGGTAGTACCTGGAACTAGTAGGCTGCAGACCCTACACAGAATCAGAGAAAGCGCTGTCTGTCTGGATGGATCCCGATGTGGAAAAAGGCATCCTTGAGGTCGACAGGCACAAAGCAATCACCCCTGCAGCGGAGAGGAAAGACTGACTGGAGTGTGGTCATCCTGAATTTCCTTGGTGTAATGCAGGAATTGACATCCTGCAGGTCCAGGATTGGCCAAAGCCCTCCATCCTTTTTCGGCACCGTAAAATACCTGGAGTACAGGCCCTCTTGCATGCTGTGGGTTGGAACTGGTAGTATCGCCCCTTTCTCGAGAAGAGAAGCAACCTCGGTGTGCAACAGTTGTGAGGGCTTTGTGGTACGGATGCTGAAGAAAGGAGGAGGGATGTCGAACTCGATCCTATAACTATGGTGGATGATCCTCAGGACCCAGGAGTTGGATGTTATCCACTTCCACATCAGGAGGAAAGATGCCAGATGGTCGCCAAATCGAAGAGGAGGTGAGCAGGCTGGAGTTGGTGGTGGGACTGTCACTGCAGAGTCAAAGACACCGTTTGCCAGAGTAGTCCCCTCTTTCTAGAGCCTGGTAACAAGGCTCGTTGTAAGTACACATCGGTGGCTGCTGTCCGCAAGGAAGACAATAGCTTTGCTGGCAAGGAGGGAACTATGGCTGCTGAGGATACCACTTCTGCTGCTTAAAGGTAGGTGCAGGGAGGTATTAGCCAAGATCCACTTTTTCGGCCATTGTCTGGGCCTTTTGGACTGAGTCCATCACTTGGTCAGTTTTAGTGTTGAAGAGCCCCTTGCCATCAAAAGGAAGGTTGTTGATATGCGAGCGTGCCTCTTGATTCAAGCTGGTGGAGCAGAGCCAAGCATGTCGCCTTAAGGCAATAGAACCCACCATGGCCTTCGTGTGACAGTCGGCCTGGTGTTGGGTAGTGTTTATTTGCTGCCTGGACAGCTTCACTGCCTTCGACTGGAAATTGCAAGCTAACTCCCTGCGGTCATCTGGTAAGTAGTCGCACATGGCCCTGATTTTCTCCTGTAAGAAGAGTTGATAGCGGGCCATGGCAGCCTAGTAACTGGCAACTTTAAGGCTGAGCGTAGCAGAAGAATACGCTAGGCGACCCATCAGCTCCAGGCGGCGGTCGTCCTTATCGACCGGGGCCGAATGTTGTTTTATGGAACAGCCCTGGGAGGACTTGACAATAACTGAGTTTGATTGAGGGTGTGAAAACAGTAATTTTGCATCCTGCTCTTGCACTTGGTACATCCTGTCAAGCCTGTTAGATGTTGGAGGCATTGAAGACAGATTCTTCCAAGCAGCTTTTACTGTCTGGAGTACGGTAGGGAGAAAAGGAATAGTGATCGGTGCCGCCTCCTTTACCCTCAACTCTGCCTGCTGAATAGTGATTCCCTGGGACTCCGCCATCCGGCGAACCTGCTTGGAAAAGTGTGCCATGTCCTCAGAAGGGGAATCAGGGTCTTTGGATCCGACCATAACATTCGGTGACGAGATGGATGGAGCAGGTGAGGACGTGGAAGGCAAGTCCGAGAGGTAGTCGTGAGGGGAGGGAGCCTGTGGAGAATGTAAGATGGCTGGCAGCTCGGCTATTGGTATCGAAGGAGGCTGTATGACTGGAAGAGCAGTAACAGGTGCTGCGGTTTGCTTTGGTATTGTAGTGGCCAGTATCGATGGCTTCGGTTCTGCAGCAGTCTGTACTGAACGCTGCGGCTTCAACAACCTTGGTGGAGAAGGTGGTGGTTGGAAATCTTCCTCCGTGGGAGGCCTGTCTAACAAGGCAGAAGGCACCTGATAGAAACGAGGCAAGATCTCCCGGTAGTATCTAGGATCATAGTAAGGATCCCTCAGCCTCCTGAACTGCCAGCCCTCCCAGTAATTATGAGGTCTTGGTGGACCATTCTGACCTTCTCTCCCAATCAGATAATGGGGAGCAGGAATGGTAGCGGACTTTCTGAGCTGGGCTTCTTCCCTCCCTGCAGTGTGTTTCTATCCAGTGTGACTGAGGAGAAAGATGGTGTTGCTCTCTCGGTGGCAAGGAAGGGTGTCGAGGCAGTTCCCTCAGTGGCGAGGCTCGGTCCTGAGGCTGTGCCGGAGAGGGGGAAGAGTCACACAGCTCGCTTTCACAGATCGACAAGACCGGTACTGGGGCTGTTGGTACCGATGGAGATTAGATGGAGATCCGGGTTCTAGTCCCCTGCTCGGCCATGAAACTCACTGGGTGACTTTGGGCCAGTCACTGACTCTCAGCCTAACCTACCTCACAGGGTTGTTGTGAGGATAAAATGGAGAGGAGGAGGATTATGTAAGCCGCCTTGGGTTCCTTGCAGGAAAAAAGGCGGGGTATAAATATAATAAATAAATAAATAAATAAATAAATTGTGTGGTCAAGATCAGCAGTGGAGTTGTCGGTGTCAAAACTGTCTCAGTGGAAAGTGAGACTTTCTTGACTCCTTTCTCCTCTTCTTTTTCCACTCCAGGTCAGGCTTGCAGGAGCGCACCTTTTTAGCTAGCTTCTTTGCTGTTTTAAGCGTCAATAAGTGGCCCGGAGTCTCTCCCTACAGAGAGGGTCTGACCTGGAGGAGAGGCAGAAACTGCCTGAACAGGCAGTGAAGAAGTAGCCGACATGCTGGTAGTGGCTCTTGGCTGGTCCACAGCCTCCAAGGCTTTCCTCCAAAGAACCACCCAAAGCCTATTGGATCAGTTTCTTGCCTGTTTTGTGAAAGCCTGAAAGTGGGGACACATATCCACTACATGCCCCTCACCCAAGCAGAGAAGGGACAGAGCGGCCATGCTTCGGTGGCAATTCACTGCCACACCAAACACACTTCCTAAACGGGGCCTTCATGGTGATCCATTTTGTTGTGGCATCTCACAGTGAAGCAGCCAAGAGAGTAAATGAAATCGAAATAGAAGTATAAGTATAAAGTGGGGGAAATG
This sequence comes from Shinisaurus crocodilurus, assembly GCA_021292165.1. Classification (NCBI taxonomy): domain Eukaryota; kingdom Metazoa; phylum Chordata; class Lepidosauria; order Squamata; family Shinisauridae; genus Shinisaurus; species Shinisaurus crocodilurus. The sequence goes on along the minus strand of CM037878.1, from coordinate 69,801,429 downwards.
ATAGAAAGAAGATAGAAGGACAAGAACAAAACTATTAAGGTAAAACCTCATCGATTTTTCATCAAAAGATGCAGAGAAGCTCCTCTGAGGCAACCACAAAGGCGGTCAAAGAGGAACTGAGGGAATAGGCGGGAACCCGCTAGGGACATGCGCAGTAGGATCGTGGGGGAAGGGTTCCCACCTAAATTCCTCAGCTAGAGAAGTTTCATGAAATAGGCTTCACGCAGGCACAGAGCCCATATGTGTGATGCACAGAGACCACGAAGAAGAATAAACCATTTTGCAATAATGTAAAACTAATGGGATGTTAGGGAAATAATTTCCAATGGTGATCTTGAAGGACATGTAATTCAGTGGGCAAGTTTGCTATATAAACCAGATGGAGATGTAATTTGATTCAGAAATGTCTACAGAATTAGAATTCCTATAGACAACTGCAGATCTGCTGCCTCCCCCAGTCATTCCATTTGAATCACAGGATAGCCCTAATCTCAACCCCGCTCTCGCCACACTATGGTACACCTCAGCCATGTAGGCCCCTCCCAACTCTATGGTCCTATGTGTATATAGAAGCTGAAGCACAGGCAAAGGGCTCTCTAACCCCCCCTCCCCTACAATGTGAATAGCAAGAGGGGGCTTTGGCAAAGTGCTTCCTTATAATGCACCTGAACTGCTCAGTCCTAATGTCTCAGTCCTTTCAAGAAAAAAGGTGGGGTATAAATATAGTAAATAAATAAAGTACAAGACACAGGCAAATGTCAATGAGCAACTGAGGTTCCTAAAGGAAGGACTCTGCCAAATACTCTGAGAGGGTATTAACAAGAACTTTGCCAGCATCTCTGGCCTCATTAAATATTACTTGCCAACCAGGGCTTTATAGCGTGGTGGGTACTGGGTCCTACACAGAAATGACACCAGTGATAACAATGATGAATAAATGCTTTGTTCCTATTTGTCAAAGCTGACCTCGTGCGTTTCCAGACAAAGGGGGCCTAGCACTAACACTCAGAAGACATTATGCAGCTGTTCCATCTTTTCTTCCTTAACGGATTTTCCACAGTAAGAAAATAGATAGAAGTGGTGGGAAAACACAGGAGGGTTATGAATGGAAGACGTTGCTGTCTGGATACCCCCCGCTCTAAAATCCTGTGAATGAGGCAGTGTGCTATAAAAGCCTTATCTGGAAGCACCCCTTCATAGAATTAACAAAGGTCAATGCTATTTTTTTGAGAGAAATGCACAGGTTTTCTGAACATTTACTTGAACCCACATAACAATTCCAATTTTGTCACGGTTACTACTGTTAACATTCAATATAGAATAATTTTCTTCTAAGTTGCTAGTGCCGCAACTGGAGTTCCATATTATACTATATGCTGTACCTCAGTCTATGGCTGCCCTAAGATGTAGCTGTGTCTACCATGAAAGCCAGTATGGTGTAGTGGTTAGAGTGTTGGACTGGGGCTTGGGAGATCTGGGTTGTAGTCCACACTTGGCCATGAAGCTCACTGAGTGACTTTGGGCCAGTCTGTTGTGCCTCCATTTGGGATGGAGGAGGAGGACATAGGAGAGTGTGTTTGGGGAGGGGCCAGGCACATGTCATCTGCAGCCTGGCCCAGCTGTGCTGCCTTGCCAATCAGACAAGACAGGCCCCAACCGCACTTCAGATGCTGGAAACAATCGTTGCAATCAGCTGTAGCCAGATGCTCTTGCCAGCTCCCGGAATGAGACTTGGGCATTTTGACTCCAGAACGACCTTGATGACTCTTCGGCCTGTGCCTAAACTGGTTTGTGTTTTCTTGACTTTGGATATTTATTTTGGCTTCTAACCTTGGACTGTGATAACGACTACGCTTATGCAGGCCTGTGGCTTATGCTGGCTCAGCTTGTCTGAGCGTGGAAAGCTAAGCAGGGTCAGGCCTGGTTATTACTTGGATGGGAGACCCCTCCTCTAGTTTCCTGCATTGAGCAGGGAGTTGGACTCGATAGCCTTGTAGGCTCCTTCCAACTCTATGATCTATGAATCTATGAATCTCTGGACCGGACTAATTTACGACACAGTCAATGACTGTCAGTCTAACCTACCTCACAGGGTTGTTGTGAGGATAAAATGGAGAGGATGATGATTATGTAAGCTGCCTTGGGTTCCTTGCAGGGAAAAAGGCAGGACAGAAATATAATAAATAAATAAATATGGATATATTTTTTTCCATATAAAACCTGTATATTAGAAGGTGGAAATGTCATGGGTCACTGTGAAAACAAAAGGCCCATCTCAAAAATATGGTATTCTGTTGGTGTTTCTATTTCCCCCAATTTGTAATGGTCTGCTTTCAAATATCAGTATCTGCTTTAGTTTTGTCCATGTAAGAGCCAAGAGGTAGAATCTGTGGAACATGCTCTCTTGTTTTGCAATTTCTATACTGGAACTAGGCAGCAAATGGTTGGCCCTGTACTGGCCACTTTATGAGGTAGCCCAATTATCAGCCCAATTTTATGTTCCATATCTGCTGCTAGATAAAATTCCATCAGTTACATTAGTTGTGGCCAAATCCTTGTCAGTAGCAATGAGAACAAGGAAGCAACTAAATGATATGGGAAGTTTGTTTCTGAGGAACCGCCTTAGGGTATCTGTTTTGGAATAGTTTTATGTCTGAGTTGATGTTATTTATGCTGTTATATTTTGATCAGTAAATACATCTGACTTCTCTTATCTCTGGTCTGTTGACCGCAATAAAAAAAGAACTGAAATAGCAATATTTTACCTTTTTCCTTGGTCTCAGTTTCTCTCTCCATTCTTTTAGTTCTTGACTATGCTCTTCATCTAATTCTTTTAGTTTCTGAGTCTCGTGTTCAACCAGTAGATGGCATTTCTCATTCTGAAAATGAGATAGATAATCCCTTAGTAAAACTAAACCAGATTAGACGATTAGCCACTTGTATAGCAGCATATGCTGACCTAATTCTTTAATTAGCTTAGTCTGTATAGTAGCAAAGATAATTCCTACATACTACCTTAGTAATGCTCACTGTATCAAGATATTAGCTTTTCAACACGATTATTTGAATTCCTCTAATACGGCAACAAGAATATATATTAGATGTTTTTCGTTTTCTCAGAAATGAAAGCTATGAACATGTCTCAGAGTTATTATCAACAGATTTATAGTACATCTGACTGGCAGTTTTTTGTTTTTGATGTGCAAGGAGAGGTATGCAGTCAACACCAATCTATCACTGTTGGCACTCCAATTTTTGCTTCTCACATAAAATCTTCCATCTCATTAAAAAGGTACAAGCTTTTATGTGATCAGTCTGACTAGAAGTCTCACGATACCTTCTCCCTAGCCACTGTTTACTCTTTATGTATGTATCTACTGCCACTCAGTTTACCAAAATTTCCAGAATAGCTTACAACAAAGTAGAACAATATCAACATACAATAAAACAATATATAAAATGGGTGCAGCAGAAACAGTAAGAATAAGTTACTAGGGATGTCAGAGAAATCCGCACCGGATTCAAATGAGTTTAGATTTCTATCAATCTGACCCACAGATTCTGCAGCAGACTGGCTTTTTCTGAGCTGCGCGGATTCCATGGACTTGCAGAATGTTTTTTTCACTTTGGGAGGGGGGATTTGTGCTAATTTGCATTGCGCAAGTGTGCATTTGTGCTAATGCACACTTGCACCAATGTGCATTAGTCAATTCGCTTTACCACTAATTTGCATCAACAAATGCACATTAGCGCATTGTCACAAGTGTGAATTAGCGGAAGTAAAACAAAACTCTGGTTTAAAAAATCTAATTCTGTCAATGAGTGCATGACAGAACAAAAGATACCTGACGATTTGTGAAACACAGACGAAACGGATTTTACAAAATCCGTATATCCCTAGTCAGAACAATGAAGAAACTCATAAAACCACTGAAAATGAACAGCCAGAAACCAGCAGGGGAACATGCTAGAAGGCCTGAATAAGTAAAAAGATATTGGCCAAGCACCAAAAGGATATCAAATTTGGTACCAGAAAGTCTCTCAGGGAAGGGCATTCCACATACAGGACACTGCACCTGAGAAGGGCCTCTTCACAGTCATCACTTGCCTAACTTAAGAAGGTGAGGTGTCTTGTGCCATTGCCCAAGCTGTACCAATTTGCTTCATACTTGCTGGTTTTGTCTACTCATTGCTTACAGCAAAAGCCAAGAAAATACTTAAGAATTCTGTTTTGCAGGTGCTCCCCTTTTCTAGCAAAGTACATCAGGCACATGGGCACCTGCACAAATTCAGCACTTTCACAGATTCAAGCATCGTGGCTAATCCTGGGCACTCAAAACATTCACTTCAGAAAGCTTTGTCTCCAGATGGACAACAGGATGCAATAATGCCTTAAAATTCAGGCTAAGAGGAGCAATACTACTCTAATTGGAACCTGCAGCCTTAAATGGCTTTAGGTTGAGGAGTATTCTTGTAAATGGTACACTTGATTTCAGAATTTGGAATTATTTGTGGAACATGGGATATATATATATGCATATATATACATGCATATATTGTGAAGGCGGCAGGAGCAGGCAGAGGGAACATCAGGGCCTGCTCCAGTTGGACTGCCCCCCCCCCACCCCAGGGCTAACTGACATCAAGGGCCCTGTGGGGAAGAGGAAGGAGTGAAGGCGGCAAGAGCAGGCAGAAGGAACATCAGGGCCTGCTCCGGTTGGACTGCCCCCCCCCCCGGGCTAACTGACATCAAGGGCCCTGTGGGGAAGAGGAAGGAGTGAAGGCCACAGGAGCAGGCAGAGGGAACATCAGGGCCTGCTCCGGTTGGACTGCCCTCCCCCCAGGGCTAACTGACGCTCTGTTTTTTGTTTTTTGTATTTAATTAGACTGTACATCGCTCAGAGTGGCCAGATGACTGGCCAGATGGGCGATTCAAAAATAGAATATATATATATATATATATATATATATATATATATATTCCACAAAGAATTCCAAATTCTGAAATCAAGCATACCATTTACAAGAATACTACACACACACACGTACGTACATGTGTGAACAAGGAAAGGGTGCTCCAGAATGAACAATGTAAAGTAAAAGGCATTTTAAAACTTAAAAGGATTTTTATAGTTTCACTTGAGGGAAATACTAGTACATGGTTTCATGCAACAACTCTTTAAAGCAACAGGTTACTTATTTAAGTGCTATCAAAGCTATTCTTAGTTTGAAAGAAAAGGCTGAAAAGGATTGAGTGGTCTGATAACCTAGAACAGGCAAGGGGAAAAAATCACATCCCAAGTGCAGTATTTACACAATACTCTCATCGGCCGTCCCCGTCCCCACCCATATACCTGGCTCAGGAAGGTGCAGTGCCTGCTTCATAAAGGGCAATCCTTGTTATCTGCAAGGCTATTTGGAGAACTGCCACCAAGATACAAATGCAATTAGAAGTATGGTTTCCCAAGCTTGGCACATGGCTAGAAACCATCCAAAATATTCCTACAATTACAAGATGATCAGTTTCTGAGAGGCCAACTTCACAGACTGTGCATTTTGATATTGCTTAAACTTATGTTAGCTGTTCTTTGGAAATAAAATGGTACAGATTTGTTTTTTGTTTTTAAATACACACGCGCGCACGCACACACACACACACACACACACACACACACACACACACAGAGCCTGGTAAGAGAGCTACAAGGTTATCACAGAACACAACCCCATGCAGTAGAGATCAACATAAATGCAGTGCATAAATGAAAAGTCACCATAATCAAGACAGACCTCTGTATAAATACCATTAAAGTTCATAATGTAGATTAACATAGTTCCATTAGATAGACACTATGTTTTATATGTCTCACCTGTAGCTGGTGCAGTTCTCTAATGTTGGCTTCACACTGCAGTTGAAGGTCTCGCATTTGATTTTCATGCTTCTGATGTTGAGCCAGTCTTTCATTTTTTTGTCTCTTCTCTTCTTGAATACCAAACTTTTAGAAAAAAGAAAAACTTTTCTTTAGAAAAAAGAAAAAACTTAACATCTATTTGATGCTTGTAGATTTAAAAATGTAATGAAATGGCAGTGTAACATGCAAGAACAGTAACTATACTGCAATTACTAGTATTACCCAGATGAAAAGGGATGGACTGTTACTCAACCGCTACCTATAGAAACCATCATCATTCATTTCTAGTACATATTGTATTAATTTGGATCTTTCCTAAACAATCTAATCCATAAACAATACAAGTCAGAACTGGCTCACTATATTCAAGAGCTTAATAGTAATCGACATCAAGCATATAACAGAATATAGTAAAAGATACAATTTTCAAAGTCTTGGAGTCAAATTAATTTACGAGTCTATGAGTTTCATGGAAATGCATAGTATTTCTACACAGATCTCCCCTTCATCCCTCATGCAAATTATTTAAACTTTAACCATTTCAAACTACTTACCTGCTTAATCTTTTCACGATCCTGTTCTGGAGTGCTTGAAGAGTTAATTCTTAGGCTTTTTTTAAACATTGCCATTCTAGTTTTTGCTTCACTGCGCTGGATTTTGGGCAATCGGGCTCTTTCCTGGGTCTGCTTATTTTTTAACTCCTCCATAAGCCGCTGGTTGTATCTTTGCATCTGTTCTGTTTCCTACAAAACAAAAAAAAGGTGGCAGGGAGATAATAGATTTCCATTCAGCAAAGTATTTAATATGCATTTTTCCTATACATATTGAGTACTTCAAAATGACATTTTCTTTATTATAAAAATTGAAGGTAAATCTTTAAAAATAACAGGTCAACAGCAGTAAACATAAATTTACATATTACCGTAATTAAATATTGACGAAAACTTTAACATGTAGTTTTGCTGAAATGTCTATAATATGTTCTGTTAATAGTAAAATGAATCCATATAAGTTATATGTAATGTTTAGAATAATTTAAATAGATTATAGAATAATCAGCCAAGTTAAGTAGACACATTGTTTATAGCATCTGTCCTATTGTTTTAAGTTTGTGGCTCTTTTATGCTCTACTCATTGTTTCTCATCTATTTATGATCTAAGGTATTAGTGTGTCCTTCCCTTCTAGCTTGAATTTAAGATACTCTTTTGGAAGTTCAAGCATTACAAATATTAGGTGCGTCAAATACTTTAAATAAAAAGTATTGTTTTGATTACTAAAAAATGTGCAAAAGGAAGGCCTATATAGGAAGAACCAAATTTTAAGTCAAAGAAGAAAACAAACTGGGATTGCACTAACTTTTTCATGCCGTTTAAGCAGTTGATGCCTTTGCATGAAGTACTGATCTTTCAGCTGCTGTTTGAGCAGCTGGTGTTTTTCCTGCAAGTGTCGCTCTTCTAGTTCCCATATTGCAGCTTCACGGGCTAGAGGGGAAGAAAAATGTTTCAGGATCACTGAGAAAAGTCACTCCAAAATATTCCTTATACAATATACTTCTTTAAAAATCCATTAATTAATTAAATATTAATATTAAATGGAGCAAATGTACCAAACAAATGATTTCCAGCTAAGTTATCTGACAAATATTTGACCAAAATTATAGACACAATTAGGCTTGGCAGCATCTGAAATCAGAGAACACATTTTTAAATGGATTTTTAACATCATTTTTCTGCTTGACAAATAAAGTTTTTCAAGTACAGTTATAGGGCTGGTTCGCACAACCAAGCAACAATTGTGGTATGTTACCACAACTGTTTGTCAGATCGCGCAAACAACGATGAGCCCGACAGACGATTGGGCTCATCGTTGTTGCTTCGCACCCTTTCCTCCCCTCCTTCCTCCCAGCGATATTCCATGGTATACCATGGAGAGAAAAGGACTTCTCTCTTTGACAACCGCAATTATGAGCTGATTTGAGTTCAAAGAAATGGCACAAATATTCTTATTCATTTTCATGAGCCATGCATGTGAACAGTACTAGATGGCCAGAGTCCTTAATGCTTCTTTAAGTTCATAAAGTTTTAATTCAACAGTGACAAACGGGGAAAGTACCTCTCATGAGCTGCTGCTTGTTATTAAGACAATCCCGTTCAATGGTAGCTAGCTCTGCTTTTTGCTGATGAATTATTTTCTTTAGTGATGCATCCAATTCTTGTTGCTGCTTCTGTACGAACTCTTGTTCCTATTAGAAATTAGTTCAAATGGAATCAATTATATGCAACTCCCAGATGTGTTCATTTGTTTCCCACCCTATTTCTAAGGAGTTCAGAGCAGCATTTTAGTCTCAGTTACCATGTAAGGTGGGTTATGCCAAGGGACAAAGACACAGATACTTTCCCACAAGGCCACCCAGCAAACTTCAGAGATAACAGGGATCTGAACATCAGCTTTCCAGATTCAAAACCAACATTCTATCCAAGGGTCAGTTAAAACTTTACAGAGCAAGTGAACTTGCTGCACATACAACAGCATTTGCAGAACTCAGCACCATAAAGGATGATGCGGAAACATGCATCTCTGAACAGTAGTGAACACGCACTAGGGAACTGTAATTGTCCATATGAGTTCTCTCTCTCTCTTTCCTCAAAGTATCCCCCCATACCAAATCTATAATTTGGCTGAAATGCAACTAGATTATGTGACAGCCTTGCAGACAGTCAATTGTTTGCCAAACTAACATGCCTTCCTGTGCAAGTAGCTTTCCAGATCCACTGCTTTACCATGTTATGTGGTTGTACACCAGGCTGAAGAAAAACGCACAAATAAAACCAGAACAATGAACTAATCAAGATCTTTAATGCTTTCTAAGGACTTAAAGTTAAAATGCTACATGAATTTGCATAGAACCAGTAATTACCAATTGAAGTAATTCATGATTAGGAGGAAGTGGAAAGCAGAAGTGACAGATTAGGGCTAAGCTGAAAAATGAGGAAAAAAATCTTGGCAATAATTAAAAAAGCTGCCCACTCTAGGGATGTGTGCGGAGCTCTACCGGGGTGGGTGGGTGTTGAGCTCCGCGTGACTTACCTTTCCCCGGCTCGGCACAAGTCCCCACGAGAGGAGCTGGGGAAAGGAACTTCCGGGTCCCTAGCGCTGTGTTTTTTACGCAAATACCAAGGGAAACCACCTTAAAACGGCCACGATTTGCTATTCGCAGCCGTTTTAAGGTGGTTTCCCTGGTATTTATGTAAAAAACGCAGCGCCAGGGACCCGGAAGTGACACGCTGGGCACCTGGAAGTACGCTGAGCGCCTTGCTGGCGCCGCAAGACGGATCACACGGCGGGGGTGCTCGCCGAGTGCCCAACGAGGCGAGGTAAGGGGAATTAGTGTATCGCTAGTCCCACACACATTCAAATCTTCCGACATTTTTTTGGGTGGATCATTGCAAAGAGTTGCAAAAGTTTTCATTTTGCGATACCCAACCGGCTAGGAAAGCTCATGTGACCTGTACAGGAAGCAACAAGCACTGCCCTCACTCCAAACTGGTTTCAGTCTCCTTTAGGGATGTCAACAAATAGCCACATCTGACTGAGTATGCAGTGTAGTTACATTGCAGCACATAGTATATTAGCACCCCTAAATGGCTGGAAAGAAGGAAACATAGCCAAAATGAGCAGTAGAGAGAGAAATAAATGTCTGCAAACAACTGTGGAAAAGGCAAGATTAATGTTTTTTGAGAGAGCATGGCATTCTTTTTCCCATTGCGCCAATCACTACTTTCAAGGAGAAACCTGGAGAACAATGTAACGAAAGACTAAACCACTGTGTCTCTTCTGCTTAATGTAGACAGGAATATTTGCCACAGAGAGCCAGCTCCTAACTCTGGATTATTTATACCATTTTCCTAGTTGCCTTACATAATAGTAGGTATCATCTTGCTATCTGCTGGCAATGAATTTAGGATGACAACTCATTTCTTTTGACGGTGAAGTGAGCTGCTTTGAATCATCCCATGTGCAAAAGTGTGGAGAAAATTAAGCGTGCACATCTGTCTTTTACATAATTTTATTTATTTAAAATATTTTATACCACCTTACATAAAACGTGCAAGGTGTAGGGCAGCTTATAAATTTCTGGCCCACATGAATCTTCAAGATAAGCAGGCCTATGAAATTTCCAATATTATATTTTCATGAATCAGACACAGATGTGTCTGAATACAATAATACCTTATAAAAATATTTTGTGAAGTGATGCAACAATGTAGCATTTGAAGAGCACAGAAAAGTAGTGCTGAATTTAAAGTTTTAAAACAGGGACAGGGAAGCTCTGGGTGGCAGGCTTAATCCAGCACACAGAGGCTGTGGCTTCTTCTGCAGGCCTCCAAAACTCCCCCCCCCTCGAGCCCTGTCCCTGAAGGCTACCAGGGAATTCCCCTGGGCCTGGGAATCCCCCTGTCAACTCCGATCATTGATTGGAGATAACAGGAGGATTCCCCTTATTCCGCATGCTGCTCATCCTCTGAATTGGGAGGGGAAGCGGTATGCTAAGTGCTTTGCCTGCCCCATATCTTCTCCATTGGAAGCATGGGGCGTGGGTGAAGACACCCTAACTGAAGCAGCGGCTAGAACACTTTAGCCATTTCCTTGGTTCAGCTGGCTTACCTGCGTGTGAGTTTTCCACAGCTGGAGAAAGCCCGTGCACAGCAAAGGTTGGCTCCAGCTGGTGCTTTGGGTGTGGCATAGCATCCCCCCAACATCATCCATAGAGGTCCGAGTGGGGTGGGGTGTCATTCCTCCCCCCAAATATGTTCCCCACCCCTGTTTTAAATCTAAGTTTAAATCCAAGTCTAAGAGAGGAAACAGCAAAGTGGGATACCAAGACCAAGAAAGTGACACATGGAGATGCTAAAAGACCAACACTGCCAAATTTTAAAATCCAGTATTTACAAGCTAAACTCCTCAATGACATTGCAAATACTTTTACACTAGAAACATATATTTAGCTGCAAAATCTCTACTGTGTAATGTAAACATGCATTGGGAAGCTAGGACAAACAGCTCTCAGATGCATGTTTTGCATAACAGTGGGGAAAACAGCCAACCAACTCAGCCTAACCAGGCATAGGTGCCACTTATAAATTTCATAGATCATAGAGTTGGAAGGAGCCTACAAGGCTATAGAGTCCAACCCCCTGCTCAATGCAGGAAACTAGAGGAGGAGTCTCCCATCCAAGTAATAACCAGGCTTGACCCTGCTTAGCTTTCCACGCTCAGACAAGCTGAGCCAGCGTTAGCCACAGGCCTGTGCACTTTACACATTACACAGAGAAAGTGGCTGCATGTTAAATATTTACCACCTACCTACCCACTTTTTTGGAGGTATAGGATCATTATGAAAATATAATTCAAAGAACTGTAATTCTACCAAACAATTACTTCTTCGTTTGAAAAGAGTCTGTGTGAATGCCTGAATACATAGTGTTATATTTAAAAATTCATGTGCGCGCGCGCGTGTGTGTGTGTGTGTGTGTGTGTGCATATGTGTGTAAATGAAAATATAATATACATATAAATATTTTGTATCAAATAGAATAGGGACTATAGGCCCATATTTTTCTTCCTTTAGGTGAGTCACATCTGATATCCTTGTAGTTCCAAAGGTTCTCACACAGGAAAACATGTAGTTTATAGATATGAATGAATAAAACTGCAAAGCAGATGTTAACTCAGGTTGCACAGAAATTATTTAATCAGATAGTAATTCTTTATTTGCTTGGTATCTTCAGGCAATGTCCCATTAGAATAAGTTACCCAGTCGTAAAGATGACAATGGCCATTTCAATGTTATTCCTACTTGTCTCACCAGGCCCAATCCAAAACAGCACAAAGGAATATCTGCACTCACACCAGGATGCTTCCCTGTTTTCTTAAAAGCAACTTCTTGTGCCACATGGTAACCTGCTTTTTAAAACAAGCCTGGATTAAAAAGCAGCTAATCAAGGGGTGGGGGGAGGGGGAAGAGGAGGAAGAAAAGGCACCCATTGCCATGTGCACATAGCAAATTCACTAGATCATTGCAGCTACGTTTTTTGTACATGAAAAACATTATAAAATACCCAAAATATGAGATCATATGGTTACATTTCTTTATCTGCATTAGAAAAGCACAAGATATCAAAGATTATTAGGTAGGATGAAAAGACAATAATGGCTGATGTAATTTTAGCAATCCTCTAAGTATGTTTAGGAGCATTGGGCTCACAAGCGACCTCTCCCTCCCTCCTTCCCTTCACCTATGCAAATTCCACCAGGTTAGCATTAACTACTGTGCTAACCCATTAGTACTAACCATGCTTAGTTTTAATCAGAGTCTGCAAAGCAGCTTCTTACTGTAGTGACAAATCCTGGCTTAAAAGCTAACCATAGTTAGTACTAGTGTAACATAACACTAGACCAGAGTTAATGCCAACCAGGAAAGAGAAAATTAACGAAAGCAAGGGTAGGGAGGCGGAGGGAAGACATGGAAGACTGCTGCACGTTCCCATGGTTAAAATTACCACTAGCATTAAGTTTGCACTAGATCAATTACACACAGAATTTTCTAATTTAGAAAAGTTTTCTAGAAATTATTAAACATCTAGAATGTTTACACATCTATCTGTGAGTAAGCACATAAGTAAAAACTGTGGAATTAACACAGAGTACAATCCAGCCAAATCCAGTGAAATCTAACAGAGTGCAATCCAGCCAAATTTTGACTTAATTCTCTCCCAATGAAAATCAGTGGGACTGAAATGCATCTAACTTTTACTGGATTGTGCTCAGAGTTATTCAATCTTCATGGAAGCAGATTGAATAAAACATGCATTATTTTAAATATTCCTGTAAGAATCAGAAATGCTACCTTCACTATTGCCTTTTTAAAACTGTTACCATCACCACATATACAGTAAGCAATTTAAAGGATAGCAGCAGAAATTAATTTGCATTGGGCTTACAATGCATTAACATGCTTGATTTTGAGTTACAGGTTTTGCTGTACTGCTACTTTCAGTCCAGCAATTAGTTACTTTAAAAATGCAATTCTAAAGTACTGAAATGGCGAAGAAAAAAGGAAGAAAAACATGGGCCTATATTAGCATGAAGGGTCCCTATTCTATTTGATACAAAATATTTATACGTATATTATATTTTCATTTACACTGAGTAAAGATTTCTTGTCTCTACAGCCATGTAACAGAAGGCCATTTCAATAAAGTGTGCAAAGCAAAACGTGAGTGGTGGAGAAGATCCTACCCAACACTTCAAAGCCCTATCACCTGTTGGGAGGGAAAGAGAGAACACAAAGGTAAAAAGGAGGGGAGGATGTAAAGGATTCTCACTACTGTTCAAGGTAGAGAAGAAAAATGTCACAAGGGTGTTCCTTGCCCCAATGAGTCAAAACTTAGGATGGCTACCTCTTATTAGGTGGAGCAGGAAAAACCCATTGTCAGGAAGCATTCTGGAGAACGCCCAAGTTTCACAGCACACAGAAAACACAAAACATAGCTCAGTTCCACACATGTACTGAAAAGCAACAAATCAAATTGGTACAATTTGTTTATCACAGCCATCTCTTTATGCAAATGAATACATTTTTAGAAATCTATCAGTACATGTGTGTCAGAAAGAAAAATAAGCTAACACTACAGAGGAAATATCCATTTTTGTGTTTGTTGGACTTACATCCTGCATTACTGCATTGAAGAGGGTACATGAGGACAATTGAAATGACTGAATCATAACCTGAGCAACGCCCTGTGGAGCAGAATACAATGCACTTCCCAGGTCAGAATGCAACCACAAATCATGCATTTAAACACTGAGTATCAGCAAAATGACTGTAGGACTCATAGCCTGAACAACCCCTTTGCTAAAAGGAAAAATTGTTCTTATACAGAATCACTTCTTTTTAGAGATACACAATTTCTGAAGTTATTGTTCAGAATTGTTTTTTAATTATTGTTGTACATCGCCCAGAGAGCTTCAGCTATTGGGAGGAATAGAAAATGAATGAATGAATGAATAAATAAATAAAACCTACAGTATTGATCAAGTAGTGGAGTTTTGGAAGCAAATATACATGTATTCATTGAGACATCAATTGCAAAGCAAAACCTGGATGTTGTGACTTCTTCAGAATTTAGGGATTTAACTATAAATCAGGAGCAGGGAACTTAAGCTGGGTGGGAGGCTGGATGAATCCCCACCTAGCCTTCTGTAGGCCTGATGTCAGAGGATGGAGCCATACCCCCTGTCATCATCGGGTCCTTAGCCAAAGTGTGGGGTGCGTGAAAGGAATCCCTACTGCTATCTCAGATTACTGACTGGAGATAACAGCAGGGATTCCTCTCCTTGCTAGCCTAGGCTGAGGTCCTGCGGGCTAGCTGGCAGTATAAATACCACCCCACAACCCACTTCCATTCAACCTGCACCATGCCCCAAGACGTTAACATTTTCTCCAATAAATTAAGGATTGCAGTTACTCAGTTGCACTAAGCCCTCATGTGATACAATATTGTCTAGAGCAGGGTTCTCCAACCTTGGGTCCCTAGATGTTGCTGGCCTACAGCTCCCAGCGTACCCAGTCAGCATGGCTAATGGCAAGGGATTCTGGGAGCTGTAGTCCAGCAGCATCTGGGGACCCAAGGTTGGAACGCCCTGGTCTAGAGGTACAACTCCTCAAATGCACAGTCATAAGAGAGGTACACATTCCAGTGTACATACAGTGCTCTGCTGTGAATGTTGCATGCATGAGAAAAACTTGCTTTGCCTAGTCAATCAGGCACTCTGGCCCTTCCTTCAGTATTTATATTGCCCCCTTTCATCCCTCTCTCACTCCTCAAGCATTCCATCTGTATTCCATAGCATTGTGGATCTTTTGGAGTCAGCTGCCACAAAATAGTGAGTTATGTTCTCTCACACATACAAACATACAGTAACTATGATAAAGTCTGCTTTAACAATATATACCTGAAGCATTACTTCAATCTGTACATTAATACATAGGAGGTATTCTTGGATATCAGAAGTTAATTTAGTCTGGAATTTAAAACCAGAATAGTAACTTCAACAAAAAGTTAAAATTGTTTTACTGGCAGATTCTCTGTACCGCTCTCACACACCCAAATCCTGATATATTCTAGATATGTTCTGTTTCAAGCAGCAAAAACAATCCACAATATACCAGCTGCAATGGCATGCCTGGAATATAGAAGATACTAATCATCCATTAAATAATGAACGTAGACATCCAGCATATCAGCTGCATTGTCTGAGATGAAAGAATTCAACGGTAAAAGATCATGTGAAATGAAAATAATCAAAAACACATTTTCTACTTTTACACTTTTGATATTACTCTTTATGCTAAATATTTGAATAAAGTAGACATTACAGCTTCATAATCACAACACTGTTTGACAAATATACTTTTGAGTCTCCTACTATAAATTACATTTTCATGAGTTTGGATGTAGTTCTACAAATAACTAAATGTTACTTAAAATAGCAAATGTATTGCACTTCTGCTTAAATGACAAAAACTTTGAGCTGCAGTCTTAGGAAGGGTTAATCACCATAAATAAATGTCATATTCACTTAGGGGGAAAAACACAACCTCTATGATATGTTAAAGCTATGTGAACAAAGCTGCTTTGGCGTTTTTTAGAAGCATGAAGCTGCTGCAGTTACCTGAGCATGCTGGGACTGAGTAAGCTCCTCTTTCTTGCGTTTCATGAGCTCTTTTCTCAGCTCTTTTGGTGCTTTCTCCACTTCATTAAAAACCTATAGTGCACAAGCATGCAGAAGGTGGGGAAAATAACCCTTTTTCTCCACAGCAAGCATTTATGGTGAGTATGAGAGGAGCCAGTCAAGCATTAAAATGGTATTAAAAAGCATGCAAAGCCAGAAGAGTTAGCTTAGAAAGTGGATGGAGGAAGCAAACATGCTCAAAGCATATGCTGATTGCATTCTAGAAAGAAGTGCATGTGCTAATCGCATTCTAGAAACTAGTTTCAGTTTGCATGCAAATACTAATAAGGTATTTCACAACCAATTTTTACAGTATCTACAAGACGACAATAATCAAAAAAGAAATTATCTTGCAGTGATAAAGGAAAGGATTTTTCTGTAATGGCAAAAGCTCCAAAATAGCAGGATTTTTAGATTAACATTACTAGAAAAGAACAGCTACTACCGACACGGTGTCATATCCAAGTTGACACACAGTTGTCTAAAGAACAGCTTTCTTAAAAGTTACAATCACCTCTAGAGGGAAATTTACATAGTATAGTTTAATTCCATTAAACTTGATATTAATCTAGGGTTGATCAATCTAGGGTAAATCAAGTATTCAGTTTCATCTAGTTTGTCTAGCTATTGGCATTCAAAGAAAATTGGCATTAGCTTGTAATTATGTTCAGCAATGTATGATCTTTGTATGAGTCAAATAACCTGAAAGATAATCTTGTCAAGAATCAACTAAATGAAGACTCAATAAATGGTTGAAAGTCTGATTGCATATTTTCATACTCTCATGAAGAGATTCAGTACTCTAGACATTCTTTCCTTCAAAAAGCTATAAAGCTAACAACTATCCAAGAACAAATGGCTGTTTAGCACTGGAAGAACCCACAGAAAACAAAGCCCAAGTCACCACGTGCTATTCCTGTTTCTGAAAAAGATTGCTTTGAGTGCATTAAATCTCTTCACCAGCTTCTCCTTTTGAGACCCAATCACCAGTAGAGACTCAAAGTGCAAGAAATTCAGCAAGAAAAAGTAAATATTGTACAGATTAAAACACACACAATTTCATATTATACTGACACTATATAACGCTTAGTATAAAAGCACTGGCAGAAAACAGTTTTAAAAAAACACACAGAGGAGGGTCTAGAAATCTGCAATCATACTATGTGCCTCACCACACTTGAATATTTGTCTGGGAATTATCAGACTGCCTTCTTTTGGTTTACTTTGATGAAGTAATGTTTAGCCATCATGGGTGAAAAGTAAATATAGGCAAAACACTTAGAAACCAAGCAGATTTTGGGAAGAGCTTCCTCATTTTGCACAGCTGTCTGCCTTACCCCCAGTGCAATCAGGGAATAGAGATTTGAAATTGGTTGTGTTTTAAATTAACTGAAACCAAGGCATAATTATGTTCTACTTAAGTGAACTAAATCCAAATTAAAATCAAAAACGGCTTTTACTCATCCATCATTGCCTCAATATTTTTCAGTTGTTAATGCATATTGTACACCAATCCCACATATGCCTTATTCTGAGGCATCCATTTTTCACAAATTTTCCTATCTGAATTATGTATGTAAATGAAGTTGATTTAGATTGCAGATTTCCTGGCAGCACAGAGTAGTGTTCTATGGGAGAGTTCTAAACCCTCCTACATAAAGTTAACCAAGGATGCAATGCTATGGCCACTAGACAGCGTCTAGACAGCCACAGAATAATTCGCAGTCCCAGCTCTGAACTCAGAAACTTGTTCCGACATCGGAGCTGGGAGTCTGAGGTCAGAGCACTCTCCCACCGCCCCCACAGCCAGCGCAGAAAGAACCACGCTGGCTGCCGCTCCGAGATCGCAAGGGCAACCTCGGAGACAGGCTTTTGGGGGCGGGGAGGGGAGGAGATAGGCTTTGCCAGCACACGCAGTACCTTGGTGGTGCTCAGCCTCCTCTCCTAGTGCTCCGAAATTGGCAGTCTGTTTGGCATGGCAGGAGGAGCACAGAGGCAACCTTCGCCTCCGCACTCCTCCCACCATGCACAGGATGCCCGTAAACCGTAATCCTCTGAGTTCGGAGGGTTATGGGCAGCCTCACTGGATTGCTGCTGTAAATCAGCTTTTTTGCTTACACACATTCAAGTACAAGCAAAACAAAATTCTTATGCAGAAAAATATAAACATTCTGCTATGAAATCCTTTTCATGAACTAATGCTCCTCCTCCCTTTTGTGTTGATTTTACACCTATGTAGTATAGTAAATAAGAACTCAGTAACTGGTCATGTGTAATCCTTGGACAGTATCCAAAGAGGCAAATGTGCCAGATCTTTGTGGAATGCATTCCAGCAATTTCCCCTATTTAATCCCTAAACCACTTTTAAATTCCCTCTCTATTACAGGTCTTGACTACGTAACATTTCTTACTATTCCAAATAAGTGGTGACGCTACAGTGTTAACAGCAACACTGCAATCAGTATGTTGGAAATCAATCCCGTACTATTCTTGGTCTTTTTTGGTTAAAATTTATAAATTATGTCAAAGCCATAGTACTTTCTTTGCTGATATCTAAGGTTGGTATTTTAATTGCACATAATTGTTTTGGAACAGTAAGATACTTCTTGGTACTAAAAGATTACTAAAAGAATATATGTACTATTGTGTTTTTTTAATGGCAATATACCCTTTTTACAAAATCAGAATTTATATGTGGAATGCAGTCATCACTGGGGACCAGAAACCTCAATTAAACTTCCCCCATCAGCTAATGAATAGATTTTACCTCTTTTTTCCTGTTTTTCAACATGTTCTGAAATTTGGACAATTCTTTCTCTTGTTCCGCTTTGATGCGTTTTGCTTCATCACGTAAGCGATTTGTATGTTCCTGTTCCAAGCGCTCTATTGTCTGTTTTTGCTGTTTCTCTAGATTTTCGATCTCCTGGTCATACTGCCGCTTCTTACTCTGAAAAGTAATTCCATTAAACTTGATATTAATCTAGGGTTGATGGGTTTGGAGAGGGGGAAAGGGAGAGTCTGCCTATGTTTGTGTGCCATCTTATAAAAACTGATTAAAAATAATGAACTTGCCACATACCAGTTCACAACTTTCTAATTGTTTAAAAATTCATAGGAGAGCCTTTTCTAAGAGCCATTGTGCAACACAAATAAGAACTTTTCAAACCTCACGTTGATTTCCTGAGTCTATAAGCTAGAGCAATTCTCCATCTCCAAAACCCAGAATCAACGTTGGTACTAACTGTTACTTCACTGAGATGGCAGAAGCAGAACCCTCATCTTCTCACTGGGCCTGATACTAAAAAAAGGTTATTTTGGTCTTGCACATATACATACAGAAATATATGGGACAGCACACCAGAGGTAATCTGAAATTCATTTCCAGCTCGTAAGAACTTAATATTTGGGAAAACATACGAAGCATATTTTTACTATGAGTATAGTTGCGGTTCTTCTTTGTAACATGATTTTTGCTATAGGAGACAATTTCTGGTATAGGAGAGTGTAATTATCTCTGTCCTGACTGAATTAGCAGACCCAATACACTAAACAGAAGAAAGTGATTTTATCATCCTCCGCTGTAAGAAGAAAGGAATTACACATAGGCCATGATCCAGAAGACCACAGTGGATGGGTTCCCACAATCTACTACTTAAAAGCGAAGGTTATAGTTTGCCCCTTGGAGTATGATCTTGAATTATTTTGGGAGACTTTCTACTACTGTCAAGGCATGAGATAATAACTTGCTTTTCAGTATAGCAATTCTGGAAAATTGCATTCATTGCCTGCAAGTAGAAAATGGATGTTTCTAATTTGCAAGGTACAGATGTGGAATCTCCTGCCTGCTAGCTGCAGGACAATCTCAAGTTATACAACAAGGGCACAGTTTCATCACCCTACCCACTGTTGGCAGTAAGCAACTTACATACAGGGTTACCATTGCAGTAGCTTGGATTTCAGTTGACCCATGTCAGCTTGAGTTGACATGTTGCAACAAGGGCAGGGCTATGCCTGGAATGAAGAGGACTTCTACGCTGCTTTTCTGTATGTAGTCACGTCAAGTATTTTAAGGTGTCACCAAGTAAAGCCAGAACAAGCGTAGTTTGATACACTCTTTTAAGAGTAGTGCTGCGCTAAAACAGGAATGACCGCATGAAAAAAATGTTCCATTCTGCCAATTGTTTCATCCCTTTATGAAAAGGCGCAAGCAAAGTATTTGGAAGATGATAGGTTGTAAAGTGTGGAAAGAGGAAATGCACCTATTACCAAGGCAACTGGGTCAACAACTCTTCCTTGCTTCAATTTGCCTGCACATATTTAACTTAGCTATAACAGAATGGGGATGTGCATCCAAAATTCAGATCCGCATCCACAGTCTGCTGGAGCTATTAACATGATTACAGCTGGATCAAGGATTGCAGCAGTAATGGGCAATTAAGCCACCAGTACAGAAGTCAGGGAAACATGTGGCTGCACATAGGCATGGAGGGAGAAAACAAACATACACACACTGTGATGTTGGGAGATTTGAGAGTGGCTTTTTCACATTCCTTGAAAACCCACCCTTCACCTCAAGAATGAATGAATGAATGAATGGATATTTATTATGGTCATTGACCAGAACCAGCAAAAACATTATGACAGGAAAACAATCCATGATACATACATGAATCATTAGAGTGCAAAGATCTGGCACAAAACTAAGAATAATAAATTAACTCAAAATTATGTATCTGCACAATATATACATTTGTGTGTGGAGGTGAAAATTTGAACCTTACCGTCATTTCCTGTTCAAAGCGTCTGAACATCTGTTCTCGTTGCTGTAATAGCTTGTTACTAAGCTGCTGTTGAGCTCGCTGCTCTTCTTTTTGGAGAAGTCGTAGCTCCCGTAGTTCTTGACGCCTGAGAGTAAGGAGAAGAGAAAGGGTATTATGAGGGAGAGGAAACAGACTGAATTCTGAATTCAGGACAGATAACATTTGGGGGGGAAAACGAACATCTGCATTTTATATTGTTATTTAAAGAGACAAAGCAAACAGTTTGCTTAAACATAGTCCAGCCACATTAAATTGTGTGTGTGTGTGTGTGTGTGTGTGTGTGTGTGTGTGTGTGTGTGTGTTGGGGGGGTGGGGTGTCCTTTAACTGCCAGAGAAGAAATTCTCTAATTTAGAAAGGATATTTTCAAACTCACCGAAGATATCGTAATTCTTCACTTTTAGAATCATTGTCAGTGACTATTTTCGAAGTAGTCACACTTACTTCTACGCCATCAACAACAAATTTGCGAGTTTTCTTTAATGTTTTCTTGTGTCTTTTAGTTTCCTGAATAAAAGATGATGCATTATTTCTGGGCTACATACAACACAGCTGTCCAATTTTATTCATTTTTGAAAGAAAAAAGAACCCAAAGCCTGTAAGTCCAAAGAAATCCATTTCCAATCAACAGAATGATTATCACTACTTTGGAAACTGAATTCCTTAATTTAACTTCCGCTTCTTTTCACAACATGACAAAAATAAATTGAAGGGTTTTTTTGAGGTATGTTCTTTAAAGGGAGCTCATTTCTTCAAGGGCCAGTCACTGACTCTCAGCCTAACCTACCTCACAGGGTTGTTGTGAGGGTAAAATGGAGAGGAGGAGGAAGATTATGTAAGCCGCCTTGGGTTCCTTTCAGGAAAAAAGGCAGGGTATAAATATAATAAATAAATAAATAGTTTTAGTCTATGCAGCTACTGGATGTGTGAACAAGATAGCAGTAAAGTAATTTCTTGAATAACTACTAGATATTACATGTCCTGCCTTTGCTTTTATGACAGTAGCCAAGAACAGAAGAATACTTCATAGATTCATAGATCATACAGTTGGAAGGAGCCTACAGGGCTATCGAGTCCAACCCCCTGCTCAATGCAGGAAACTAGAGGAGGGGTCTCCCATCCAAGTAATAACCAGGCCTGACCCTGCTTAGTTTTTCACGCTCAGACAAGCTTCTCTCAAGAGTTATTTTTAGGCCCAGTTCACATGTCACAATAACCCAGATTATTATTTTTAAAAGTATGTTTTTTAAAAAAAATCTGGGTTATCATGTGTGGAGAAAGCCAACCTAAGCCCCCTGCCTGACACACACACACTCACCAAGGAGGGGGGAAGGAGACCCAGGGGGGGGGAGACAACCAGTCTCCACAGATGCCAAAGGGGACAAACAACATCTACATAGAATCACCCCAGGGGGGAAGGCAGGAAGCATCACCAGGTTTGTCAATGCTCTTGCATATCAGCCCCATCTACATAAGATTTGAATACCTCTCCAGGGCAGACGCTTCGGCACCCCTAAGAAATGGCCACTCAACACCATAGGATGGGACCATTAAGCAAGTGGCTTCAAAGGGACCCCATCCCACGGGGGGGGGGGGAGGCGTCACCCCACCTGACCCAAAAGGCCGCCCCTCAGGGAGGGTGTCAACCCACCTGATCACGGAGGGAGGGGCTACCTGAAACACCAAGGTATAAAACACCCTGCACAAGGGAACTTTTCGCTGGACCTGATCAGCAATCTTGCCCATGCCTGGGGTAAGGGAACGAAGGATCAGCAACCCCGGGTAGCAGAATCCGGCGCGCTCCAGCTAGCTGGAATCACTGGCCGCTTGGGTTGACCGCCTCCGCCGGGAACCCAGCTAGCAGCGTGCGGTTGACCGGGCCTCTGCCGGGACCCGAGCTAAACTAACTAGCTGAGAGCCCTGAAATCACGTTGTCCTTGAGGCTTTTGCTTGCTACTTTGTACCGTACTGATAAGCTGTATTGCTGGCGTGGGTCTGAGTTTGTGAAGGTAATTTTGTAAATAAACTTGTTTTCTAAAAGATACTTTTGTGGCTATAAGTTATCCCTTTGTTCTGGGCTAAGGGTGAGGCGCTGGGGACCTCGGAGAAGGCCCGCCCCAGGACTCGCTACCCCCTTAGCATTGAACCCGCGCAGAAGACCAGGTTGTCGGTCTTCCACTTCATGACATGCAAACCAAGCTTAAAAGTAGCTCTGAGAGAATTATTTGTCTGTCCATGGTTTGGACAGTGTTATATGTGAACCAGAAACTCTGGCTTATCTCTTCCCAGACAAACCAGAGAAATAAACCAAGAACAAACTGTGGGTTATTTCTCTGGCTTGTTGTGGAGATGGAGGGAAGACCAGCCAGAGTTCCTGTCTGGCAGGCAACACTAACCAAACCAAGGTCCGTGGTTTGTTTAGCCACTCCTGCTGCAAGTGAGAGCAATTGGGCAATGTGCACTATCACGCTGCCTCATTCACTATAGCCCAGAATTTTAAAAGATTCTGTTTACTCAATAAATTCAGTAAAATTCTGTTTACTCAGAAGTACATCCCAATGACTTCAATGGGACTTGTTCTCTAGTATGTATGTTTAGGATTACAGAATTAAGATGCTTGTTCTACAGTAATTAACAACCTTGGAATTCATCATTGTACAAGGTACTATACAAAACCTTGATAAAAACACATTGGGCCAGTTCACACAATCAAACAAGGCACAGTGGCTTAAATAAGCCACCACAGCTTGTTTTAATCCCCGGCTCATGCCAGGTGCCATTTCCCTAATTACCTGCCTGGGTGCAACTTGTCATGTCATCTGAACACGGGCTGCATGGCTTGTTTGAGCAGGGAAAACAACCCTCAAATAGCCCTACAGCAGGTCATGGGTTATTTCAGGGTTGTTATTCCTTCAAACAAGCCACGCTGCCCGGGTTTGGACAACATGACAAGCTGCACCCGGGCAGATAATTAGGGAAATGGTGCCTGGCACGCACCAAGGATTGATACAAGCCACCATGGCTTATGTCACGGTGAACTGTTTTGATCATGCGAACTGGGTCATTACTGGCAAAGACTGATGTATAATTAGTCAGAAAAGTGGACATTTAGGAGAATAGAAATAGGAAAAATTTAGGGACACAGTGGTTACGCCATTTTTCACAGCTGAAAATGTGTGTCACATACTGAAAAGCTCCTGTCTATATTCATGCAGGTTCACACTGTACATCTTTTTAACTACAAAAGCTACTTATAATTGTTGACTCTTACTTGTAAAGATATTGATCCACTCTCCTTGTTTTTAGTGAGGAAGCTAGAAATGGACAAGTTCAAATCAATGCTGCTGTTGTCAGCTGTGGAACCAGTGCCTGAATCTGCATCATTTTCTTTAGAGCTTTCAGGATAAAGATGCTGTGAATTTTCCACACTTTCTTGATTGCCTGATTTATCTTCTGCTGCATTTTCTGCACAGCTAATGCTTATATTGGGTACTGGAGACAGCTCATGTTCACATGCCTGCTCGACTGCAGAATCTTCAAGCTTATTTTTAATCGGTACCTCACAGGAAGCTACCGCAAGGTCTGTGACTATTTGAATGCTATTCTTGTGGTTCTCCTCAGCTCTGGTTTCTAATTTTTGTTCAGGTTCTGCAATTTTACCCTCAAGTTCAGTGTTGCTTTCCTCCATTCCCCTTGTCTCTTGAACATGCTTAGAGTCACCTTCTTCTGGCTTCTGTTCTATGTCTTCCATTCTTTCTGAAACCCCAACCTCTGTTTCCGCTGTGGTGCTTGTCTTATTAGAATCTTCACTGTATTTCTCAGCCAGTTGTTGATCAGAATCCACCATTTTGTCCTCACTTTTAATAAGAGTAGTTTCAGAGGGGACTTTCTTCTGAGTATCTTCAGAAACACACTCTGGTGGTTCCTCGGCACTTCCAAGCACTTTATCTGCATCTGGGATCAGAGCTTCACTACAATTGTCTGCCCCTTGAGCACTACTGGTACCTTCTTTTATTTGCTTCTGCAGTTCACCAACTGACTCATCTGTACCTGTCACCTGAGAGTCTTCAGTACCAGCAGTCACTTCATTTTTCTGACCTTCAGATTCTTTCAGGGTACTCTCTTCACATTTGTTATCCTCTTCCAACTCCTTAATCTCTTTAATTCCTTCTGTAGTCTTTTCCTCCCCGGCTACCTTTTCTTGAAGGTTTATGCTATGTCCTTTTTCTTCTTCTTTCACACCAGTCTCTTTAGAGATTGCTTCTGTAATTTCTGCATTGCTACCTTCAGTTTCAGGTGTTATTTGTTTGTTTTCAGTCACTGATTCAATTGAGAAATCATTTTCTTTCTCTACTTTTGGACTGGGCGTAACATTAGTTTCAGATACTACTGTACCAATTTCTTTTTCTTCTTTCTGTGATCCAGTATCTTCACTTAATATTGCATTTTGAGCAGTTTTTTCAACCTCACTTTTCTTTGCTTCCCCATCTTCCTGCGGTAATGCAGATCCATTCTGCAGCTTTTCCTTTTTTTCCTGTGTGGTGTCACTTCTGCTTTCAGTGGATTTCTCTTTTTCAATTCTGTCAGGCTCCACACTCATTTTTTCACCTTCAAGTCCATTACTACTAGTCTCTTCTGTGGATGAACGCTCTGTTTTTTCAGAAACAGATTCCAGGATAGAGGCATTTTGTGAAAGTTTATCCTCTTCTGAGCTGGCAATGCTGAGGTCAGATGAGGCTCGCTTATTTGCAGGTAACTGCTAAAAGTGTGCATTGAAAACATAATTAGTTACACATTTTAGTTATAAAGAATTAGTACAACCAAGTTTTTATACCTACCTGAACATAATTATGTTAACATAATTGTACCCTTTTCAGAGCTTCTACCCTAAACATTTTACCAATTCTTAGTGAACCCATTTTCAGAGCCATACTTTTACAAATGGGTCACAGAAAAGATGTAAAGGTTAGAATATTTTGTGAAATACATAGATACATACATCACTACTTGAATCCTAACATTTCTTCAGTATAATGAACAGGGCATTTTAGCTGACAATTACACTTTTGATAAATATACAGGAAGGGCAACATAATCTACCAAATAAAGAGAGGGATCCGGCTTATCCTGTTTTGGTTGAACAGGACATCTGTCTAACAAGAATGGAGGAAGCCAATCAAAGGTCTATGGAGGTAAAGAGACATCCCTTGCCATTCCAGGTCAATGTAAAAATTACTCAAGCCCTCAATAAAATCGAGCAAGGCTGTACCTGGAAGGATGTAGTCCCTAAAACGGCTAACACCAACAATGGGACAATTAAACCTCTTGATTGGCTTAATATGAGATATTTAGAAAACACGGAACTGGGATCCCCAGAGAGGGAAACTCATCCTGGTGGACACTTAACCCACATTGCAGGCCCAATAAAGTCAAATGTGAGCAGGTGGAGTCCCAGTATCGAGGCAATTGAATATCTGGAGGAAGAGACAGTAGAGGGGAGGAAATCGACAGCCTTTTCGAACTGACAAAAACCACTCTCCTTCCATAACACCCAGACCAAGCAACCACAAAACCATGTGTTTTACCCCAAGGTTTCATCTACTCAGACTGGTGAACCCAAGGAAATACAGGGTAAAGAAACAGGTCAACTGTTAAATCTTCTATCCTGGAACATCACGGGGTGGAAGAATAAGCTTGTAGATCCAGATTTTATTGAATATCTACAGACTTTTGACATCATTTGTCTTCAAGAGACTTGGCTGTTGGAGGAAAAGTCTTTAATTTTACAAGGCTTTAGAGTCTGGGAACAACTTGCCCGGAAAACTTCTTTTTCAGGCCGTGGTAGTGGAGGCCTGGCTATTTTGATCTCCACCACTCTAGAGGTGGGCAGAGTGGAAATAGCTGGGTCATCCTCTAATTATTGCCAGGCCTTAATTATTCCTAGTCGCAAGCTGGGTCCCCTGATCTGTATTAATGTCTACTTTCCCCCAGGATCATCAGCCTCTTCACTAGAGGTATGGTCTATGCTGGAGGACCTTTTGGAGAAGCTCCTCGCAGAATATCCTAATCACCTCCTTTTAATATGTGGTGATTTTAATGCAAGGATGGGTAAAGACTATCCCTCACTGGAAAAGGCCCTAGGTTTTGAGTTAGGAGAAATAATGGGTATTCCTAGAACCTCTCAAGATATAACCATTAACAAGTTTGGCCAAGCTCTTTTCTCCTTGATTTCTAATTTTCAGCTTGTGTGTTTTAATGGTACATACCTCGATTTCTCGAATGGATATTATACATACCTAACTGATAAGGGGGCAAGTGTGGTCGATTATATATTAGGGTCACCCTCCATTGTCCCCTATGTGCAGTCCTTGGCAATGGGAGATAGACCAGAAAGTGATCACCTTCCCCTATGCTTGATTCTTAAATTTCAAGAAATAAAATCTGGAGCCCTGACCGACTTAAAAATGCCAGGCCACTTATAGGGTGAGAAACGACTTAAATGGTCCCTCCAAATTGACGCCAACATAAGGCAGATGTTGGCCTCTGACAAGCTCTGTGAGCTGAGACAACATGCTCTCGATAGTTCCTGGGATATTTGTGAGATATACCAGGATATAATCGGTACACTTAGACCCCACCTGACTACTGCCACCTCAGATAAAATCATGGTGGCTTCACGGACTTGGTTTGACAGGGAATGCAAGCTTAAGAAGAAGGAACTGAGTAAACTTGCAAGGTGGGCGAAGGGGATTGGCACTGGGGATTCCACCTCTGCCCTGCGACATCAACGCAGAGAGTATAAAACTATGCTCAGAGGGAAAAAAAGGGCATTCATTGTAAATAGCTGGAAATCTTTGGGTCTTGCCCTTATTGAAGGAAATGAACCCAAATTTTGGGAACTAATTCAGGAGGGTTTTTCATGTAAAATGTATGCGACTGGTCCCCCAATTACTCCTGAAGTCTGGGTTTCGCACTTCAGTGGTATTTTCGGGAGTAAAATAGCCACGCATCCAGTCTCAATTAGGAATTCCACCAACCTCCCCAAATGGTCACCTGTTTCCCCTGATGATATAGAGATTTTGATTTCATCGCTACGACCTGGTAAGGCTCCAGGGGAAGATATGATTCCCCCAGAGGTTTTTACCATGGATGTCAGCTGGTGGGCGCCAATTCTTGCAAATTTATTTACTTATATTAACTCAACAGGTAAATTCCCTTTTGGTTGGCAATCTAGCATTGTTGTGCCAATTCTTAAGAAAGGTGACCCAACAGATCCTTGTAATTATAGACCCATTAGCCTTTTAGACGTGGCCTCCAAGCTCTATGCACGGTATCTTTTAAACAAGCTGCTTGAATGGGACCGTAGCCAATCTATTATATATGATGAACAGGCTGGCTTTAGGAAGGGGAGAAGCACAATTGACCAAGTGTTTATTTTACATCATTTGATTTGCAAAACTATTAAGGGCCCAAATAAGTTTCTTTTTGCTGCTTTTGTGGATTTCTCATCAGCCTTTGACCTAATTGATAGGGAGCGCTTGTGGTATAAAATGGCCAAGACAAATATTGATACCAGATTACTCTGGCTCATTCAGTTACTCCACCAAGATAACTCACTACAGGTGAGAACTGGTTTGCACGGCGCCCTATCACAAGCTATGCGTATCAATCGAGGGGTGAAGCAAGGGTGCATTTTGGCACCCTTTTTATTTAATTTCTATATTAATGATTTAATCCCTGGAATATCTTCCTCTTCCTTTTTCCCCCCCTCTGTTGGTAACTGAAAAATATCAATATTACTTTACGCTGATGATTTGGTTTTGCTGTCTTTGAATAAAATTGGCTTAAAAAGGATGTTAGTCAAATTTGGACAGCTTTGTAAAAAGGAAAGGCTCTCCGTCAATTATACTAAAACCAAAATTATGGTATTTGGGAAGAGGGCCCCAAGGTACAAATGGGTTCTTGATGGTCATATTCTAGAGCAAGTACACTCGTTTAAATATTTAGGCGTGCATTTTGAAGAGAAACTTCTCTGGAGGCAACATATAAGTGCCACTAAATTATCGAGTGCTAGATCCATCGGACTGTTCAGAAAGTTTTTTTATTCTAGAGGGGGCAAATTAATAAACCCTGCTCTCAAGGTTTTTACTGTCAAGATCCTAGCACAAATGTTATATGGGGCAGAAATATGGGGAGAGGCAGCTAAATATGAGCTGGAAGTTTTACAAAATAAGTTCATGAGGCATATTTTGGAACTCCCGCCTGGGGCCCCATCGGCCCATCTCAGAGCAGAGCTTGGCCTGCCTTCAATTGCAGCTAGAATTGATTTGTCATTTTTCAGATACTGGCAAAGATTGAATGGACTGGAGGATTCCTCCCTTACCAAGCTCTGCTGGCTAGAACAATTAAGGCTTGGAGGGTGGGCAAAGCAGTGCCATGACAAACTTAATGTTTATAACCTTCCTATAGACAAATTTTTATGTCTCAATTCACTGGTCCTTAAAAATTGGATTTTTGATCATGATTCAAATCAAGACAGGGCGACTATTGTCGGGGCACAATTTTCTATTTGGTATCCACAAATTAAGGTCAACCATGCAAGATCTCATTACTTTGAGGTATTGACCTTTCCCCAGCTTCGTAGGGCATTTACAGAACTTAGGCTCCAGCTTATGCCCTCGGCATATCTTGATGGGAGATACCTTAGAATCCCAGTTGTAGACCGGAAATGTATCTTTGGGTGTGCTCAGATTGAAGATATAATACACTATTTATTGTATTGTCCCCTGTATCAGGAGCCAAGAGAAAATTTTTTGTCATTTATAAAGGACAGGTTGCTTACCTGTAACTGTAGTTCTTCGAGTGGTCATCTGTGCAGTCACACATATGGGCTCTGCGCCTGCGCTGAGACCGTTCCGGAAAATTCTAAAGCTGAGGTAGACTGGGCGGGAGCCCCTCCCCCTCGCGCGTGCTCCTTAGCGCGGCTCCCGCCCATTCCCTCAGTTCCTCTGAGACCGCCTATTGCGGCCCCATGAACCGAGAGATACTCACTGTTGGTATTGACATTCCCTTTTATAGTAATACCAAAAAAACACAACCATTATCATTTAGAAATGACATGAATTGGAGCAATACACACCCAGTGTCCACTGGCAGGTCCATTGAAATCGATAATGACGCCAAGAGGGGATGGATGGGTGGGTTGTGTGACTGCACAGATGACCACACGAAGAACTACAGTTACAGGTAAGCAACCTGTCCTTCTTCTTCGTGGTCTCTGTGCATCACACATATGGGCAGAGTAACAAGCTGATCCACCCGGCGGTGGGATGGCGGCATTGGTCACTGCAATACCGATGACAGAACCACCCTTCCAAAGGTGTTCACAGCCCGAGCTCAAATATCAAGTCTGCAATGCTTGATGAATGGAGATGGAGCGGCCCTGGTTGCTGCTCTATAGAGCTTTGGCCTTTCCCAAACACCACGGATGTTGACTGTGTTCGGGTAGAATGTGCCCTTACTGGGCCTGGCAACTGCTTGCATGAAAGCTGGTATACCAATGTAATAACTTCTATCTATTTGGCAAATTTCTGCCTTGAAACAGAAAGACCTGGGGATTTGCCACCATAACATACAAATGGTTGATTTGTTTGTTGAAAAGAAGCTGTTCGCTCTTTATAAAATGCTAGGGCATGTCGGACATTCAGTGTATGCATTTTCTGCTCTATGTCAGAAGACGGGTTTTGGAAAAAACGCTGGCAACACTATGTCCTGCCCTGTATGAAAAGTCTGAAACCACTTTTGGTAGTAAATTGAGATCTGGACGGATGACTATTATGTCCTTATGAAACACCATATAAGGTGAGTCTACTGTGAGTGCACAGAGCTCGCCAGATCTTCTCGTCTTTCATGTGAGAAACCTGTGATCAATAGTTGCTAGTGGTTCAAAAGTCTTCTGAGTCAGTGCACGCCGCATCAGAGGCAGATTCCAGCCTGGCACCAAATTCCTGATTGGAGGAATGATGTTCTTCAAGCCTTTCAAAATTAAGGTTTCGCCAACGGATGTGTGAAGATTGACCCCGAGGTAACATAAGGCTTAATGGCTGAAATTGCTGCCAAGTATACCCTTATGGAAGATGATTTTAAACCTCACACCATCAGAGCATGCAAATATTCTAGTACAGTTTGTACTGTGCAGGATTTAAGATTTTGTTACATTTCCTAGCATAAGATGCTCTCGTGTACGGCTTGTAGGCAGCTTGCAGGACAGTTTGTAACGGTGACGGTAAGTCTTGGGCTAGAATAATCGAATCTGCCATGCCATTAATGCTAGGCTATCCAAATCTGGGTGCTGGATGTTGCTTTGAGCTTGAGTTAGCAGTGTTGGCACTATCGGGAGCAACTGGTATTCTCCTTCGGAAAGGTGCAGGAGCTGGGGGAACCATGGTTGCCGTGGCCACCACAGTGTTACAAGAATGCAGTCTGCTCTGTCCCTCCAGATTTTTGAGATGACTCACATCAACAGAGGAAGAGGTGGAAACATGTAATACAGATGATCCGCCCATTTCATCATGAAGGCATCTGTGATGAGATTGGGATCCGATGTTGCCCTGCTGCAAAAAAGATGGTAGGCCATGTTTTTGGAAGTGACAAAAAGGTCTACTTTCGGTTGACCACAGATTGAGAAAATTCAACTGCGAATCTCTGCATCCAGTTGCCACTCGTGTGACTGCATGGAGACTCTGCTTAGAGTATCTGCTAGTGTGTTGTTTTTTCCTGCGATGCGAAGCACCATGAGAGACATGGGTCTTGGAATTGTCCAGTTGAAAATTCTGAGGGTCAGCCTTGTGAGTTGCATCGACCTCGTTCCAACCTCTTTGTTGAGGTAGGCTACAATGGTCATGTTTTCTGAGACAACCTGGATGTGTTGGCTGTGAAGAAGAGACTCTAGTGCCTTCATGGCATTCCACTCTGCCATCAACTCCAACATACTGATGTGCATCTTGCACTCAACAGAGTTGCACGTGTCTTAAGCTACGTGGCCTGCACAATGCGCTCCGCATTTCAGGAGGGAGGCGTCTGTTGTCAGAACCCTCGGAGTTAGTGGATGAAAAGGCACTCCTTTGATGAGAACGCTCTTGCTCATCCGCCACAACAAAGATGTTTCGGTGTTCCGTGGAATGGTGAGGTGAGTGGAAGGTGCCTGTCTTTGCAGGTCAAAGGAGAGGATAAGCCAGTTTTGAAGAGTTCTCATGTGAAGGTGGGCATAATGCATTACTTGCACAGTTGATGCCATATGGCCGAGAAGACGTTGGATCAACCTTACTGAGGACAAAGGAGCTCGGTACAGGCATTCCGAGATGGTAAGTATTTTGTCTACTCTGTCTTGAGGTAGAAAAGCCCAGCCATCCTTTGGATTGAGAACTGTTCCTATGAAATTCAGTTCCTTTGCAGGATCGAGGACTGACTTTTTGATGTTTAGACATAAGCCGAGATCATCGAGCATGGACAAGGTTGTCTGAAGTGCAGACTGAAGACGTAGTCTGGATGAATAGACGACCAGCCAGTCGTCGTGTCCTGTGTATTTGTCAAGGCCAATGTAGTCGCCAAGTCCTCTAAAATTCGAGAGGAGTCAAGAAACTCCGTTTCACGGAAGACTTGGCTTTCTTAGGGCCTTGGTAATGAAACTGCGGGAAGCATTCCTTAGTCCTGCAGACTGACTATCATGTGAACATGCATCTTGTCCTCCCATTTAAAAAGAGGTTGAAAAGGAGCTGTGGAAGATGTGAACCTATTCAACTGTCACGGCTTGTACTGCCTATGCCTTGGCAGTGTACTGAAACTCATCTTCTGGGCATTGACCCTAGCCTTTTGGACTGCGTCCAAAGAATCATCCATATTCTCATGGAATAGACCTTCCTCATCAAACAGGTCTTCTATGTGAGCTTTAACATTTGATGTTAGCCATACATGACGTCCAAGTGAGATGGTACTAATCAGAGACCTGACATGGCAATCAGTTTGGTGTCTGGCGTTATTCATCTGCAGGGTTGCCATACTGATGACCTCCGCTTGTAGTACCCTTGCCAAGTCTCTCTTTTCCTCTGGGAGGTAATCACAGATGTTCCCTAACTTTCCAGTTAGGGATAACTGATACCTCACCATAATTGCCTGGTCGTTGCTACCGTTAGTAGAATAGATGTTGCTGTACACTGGGTCTTCTATCTCAGGTGTCTCGACATTAGTTTCTATGCCTAAGGCTGCCATCATCTTCATCACATGGTCTGCAAATGTATCTAGGTCTTCAGTTGGTAAAGTGGACAGTTTATATTCCACCTGCAAATCAGGAGAAGAGCCTAGTAATTTGTACACTGCAGAAACTGAGTCAGAATAAGGCAGGTTCTCATCAATGTCGAGAGCGATGTTCGATGTAGACAGAGACCGCTGGATGTCAAGAGCGAAGTCGTTGACAATCTGGTCTCCTCAATGTCGAGAGCGATGCTCAATGTCGACAGAGGCCGCTTGATGTCGAGAGCGATGTTTGATGTTGATGGGTTCTCTTTGATGTCGAGAGTGATGCTCGATGTCGAGATTGATGCTCGATGTCGATGGAGCCCGCTCGATGTCAAGAGCGATGTTCGATGTCGACAGAGTCCCGCTCGATGTCAAGAGCAATGTTCGATGTCGACAGAGCCCTCTCGATGGCAAAGCGATGTTCGATGTCGACAGGCTGTGCTCGATGTCAAGAGCAATGTTCGATGTCGACAAAGCCTCTCGATGTCAAGAGCAAAGTCAACAGGCTTTCCTCGATGTCAGGAGCAACGTTCGATGTCAACAGAGCCCTCTCGATGTCGAGAGCGATGTTCGATGTCGACAGGCTCTCCTCGATGTCGAGAGCAATGTTCGATGTCGACAGAGTCCACTCGATGTCGATGTTCGATGTCGACAGAGCCCGCTCGATGTCAAGAGCGATGTTCAATGTCGACAGAGCCCGCTCGATGTCAGAGCGATGTCGACAGGTTCTCCTCGATGTCAAGAGCCACGTTCGATGTCGACAGAGCCCGCTCGATGTTGAGAGCGATGTTCGATGTCGACAGGCTGTGCTCGATGTCAAGAGCAATGTTCGATGTCGACAGAGCCTCTCGATGTCAAGAGCAATGTCGACAGGCTGTGCTCGATGTCAAGAGCAATGTTCGATGTCGACAGAGCCACTCGATGTCAAGAGCACTGTTGACAGGCTCTCCTCGATGTCAAGAACAATGTTCGATGTCGACAGAGCCTCTCGATGTCAAGAGCAATGTCGACAGGCTGTGCTCGATGTCAAGAGCAATGTTCGATGTCGACAGAGCCTCTCGATGTCAAGAGCGATGTTCGATGTCGACTGGCTCTCCTCGATGTCGAGAGCAATGTTCGATGTCGACAGAGTCCGCTCGATGTCAAGAGCGATGTCGACAGATTCTCCTCGATGTTGAGAGCCTTGTTCGATGTCGACAGAGCCCTCTCGATGTCGAGAGCTATGTCGATAGGTTCTCCTCGATGTCGAGAGCGCCGCTCGATGTTGACAGAGCCCTCTCAATGTTGAGAGTGGTGTTCGATGTCGAGAGAGCCTGCTCCATGTCGAGAGCGAGATGTTTGATGTCGACAGAGCCTGCTCCATGTCGAGAGCGAGATGTTTGATGTCGACAGGCTCTCCTCGATGTCGAGAGCAATGTTTGATGTCGACAGGCTCTCCTCCATGTCGAGAGCAATGTTCGATGTCAACAGAGCCCTCCTGATGTCAAGAGCGATGTCGACAGATTCGCCTCGATGTCGAGAGCCTTGTTCGATGTCGACAGAGCCCCTCGATGTCGAGAGCGATGTCGACAGGTTCTCCTCGATGTCGAGAGTGCGCCGCTCGATGCCGACAGAGCCCTCTCGATGTCGAGAGCGGTGTTCGATGTCGACAGAGACCACTCGATGTCAAGATCGGTGTTCGATGCCGAGCGGCTGGAGGAAGAACGTTTTCTCCATGGATGGAGTATACGTCTCCTCTAATGTTGGAGCTGCAGTAAGCTCCGTAGCCACGAGTACAGGTGAATCCATAATTTCTCCATCGGAGAGTGAGGCTACTTGCACTCCTGACCCCGAGGCACGCTTTGCAGGCGTGGATGTAGACAGCTCGTCTCTTCTCGGTGTCGAAGACTCGATCTGTGTCGGGATCGAAACCAGGCGTTTTACCTTGGTGGTCGACGTCAAAGCCGTGAAACTCACAGTCGATAGGACTGGAGTGACAGGCTTATAGAGAGAAACTTTCAGTCCTTAGATTTTTTCTTGGACACAGTCTCTTTCTTTTGCTTTTCCTTAGAGCATTTGTGGGCTTTTTTGTCCTTTCTCTTAAGTGGGGATTCCTCATTCCGAGTTGCCGCCACTGTAGTATGAGACGTCGCTGATCTTGGCTTGAATGCCGTGGCCTTGAATGCCATATAGAGGGACACACCACGGATAAAGTTTGCTGCCAGGGAGCCATTTTGAGCTTTAAAGCTCGGTGTTTTCACATCGGCCTAATGAATGCCTTACAGTGGTGGCATATTTCTACTACATGAATGCCTTACAGTGGTGGCATATTTCTACTATATTTCTACCCACTCTCAAACATAACAGGCACAAAGAGTGGCCAGCAGCCGGAGGTAATTTAATCCCACAATAGAGGCACTTTTGAAAAGGCGCCTAAAACAGCCGTTCCTCAGAAGAGGAGAAGAATTTCATTTTTTAAAAAAAATTATTTATTTTAATTTCATTTGGGGGGGGAAAGGTTTATGAGGAAAATTTTTTTGAAAAGACAATTTTAAAGTACTCAGCTGAGTTGTAGTTTTTTAGAAGAACCTCCGGAGACGACTAGCCGCAATGGCGGTCGAAGAGGAACTGAGGGAATGGGCGGGAGCCGCGCTAAGGAGCACGCGCGAGGGGGAGGGGCTCCCGCCCAGTCTACCTCAGCTTTAGAATTTTCCGGAACGGTCTCAGCGCAGGCGCAGAGCCCATATGTGTGATGCACAGAGACCACGAAGAAGAACCAGCTGTTCTCAAAGCAAACTCCTCAAGAAATAGTAATTGGACTTTTAGCTGACAATTACCTATTCATTACATATTCGGTAGCCAAATTTGCATTGGCAGCTAGGAATCTACGTTCTTATTTTATCAAAAACAATAATGTATCTTGAATGTTAATATTTTAGATTCCAGGGTTTAAACTTTTAGAGGAATGTGAAATGGTTTGTTTTATGTAGACCTACTGAGTTTTATAATGTTTTAAATTATACTGTTTTATAAATTTTATAAATTTTACATTTTAATGATTTGTAAAGGCCTATGGCTATATACAATAAAGTTTATTCACTACTTGAATCCTAACATTTCTTCAGTATAATGAACAGGGCATTTTAGCGGGTGCTAACTTGGTCTTTTTGCAACTGGAATATATGCTGGGCAGGATCCAGAGAACCCTTTGTGTGAGCAGGAGGCACTTCTGTTTTCTGCTGGTTCTCTATACACAGCTGCAGCCCCTTGGCCCCCATCACATACCATTCTGGTGGGTCCCCTGACCCTCAGCAATGGCCTTTCAAGGAGTGTGAGGGGTTGCAACTGTAAGAAGGTGGTGGAAAAGTCACATTGTGCAAATGCAACTCCGCTCATGGTTCTCTGGATCCTGCTGCTGTCTTCAATGACTGTTTAGAACATAAAATAAATACAGTCTATTCAAGCATGTAAATATAATAATTAACAGAAAAAGCATAACTAAATAAATATTTATTTATTTTAGCATATTTAAATATCACTTCCCATTTTTAAAATCCCGAAGTGGTTTACAGCAAGTTATAGAACAATATATCATTATAAAAGCACAATATCATTTAGACAAGTTAATTGTTGGAAAAAGCCAGGGTAAATAGGCACATTTTAATAATCATCGTAAGCACCTGATGGTTGGTGCTGGACCTATCACAGAGGGGAGGAACTCATAGATTGACCAATGACAATGTACTTTGGTCTATATTCACTATTTGCTATTCTAAAAGTTAATCTATCACTAAGAGGTTATAGAATATACCCTGCATAGTTTAAATTATATTTTTAAATTAAACTTAAGTTTACGTATTTTGCACTTTGCTTTTACTTCAGCATCTTAATCAAAATTATGTGTTACACAACAGAAACCATGTCAGAAAGTTTCAGAAAGGCATTAACGTACTGCTAAAGTCGCTTACTTAACAGGTCAAAGAAATAAACACAATTTATGGCTTTGGATTGCAATTTAAGTTAAATATTTTTCAAAAGTATAGGTTTTAACTCACCAGAGAATTTTCAGATTCTTCTTCTTCATCTTCATCTTTTCCATCTTCTACTTCTTCTGTAACTTCAGCCTTCGCTTCAGCAATCAGTTCTCTGACTGGTTTATTGGAAGTTACAGTAACAAATGGATGCTGTTAAAAAAAAGCACACAGAATTTCAAATAATCACAATTAAAAGACATTTAATAGCAACATATTTTGCTCCAAAGCTTTGGAGCACCCTCCTGTGGGAGGTGTGTTTGGTTCTATCTTTGACTTGCCTTCTGGCATGCAGTGAAAATGGTTTCATTTCATTGGGCATTTGGCTCTTTTAATGAAGAATTAATTGAAGAACTTAATGAAGAATGCAAAGTTAAGTGCTGCTTCTTTTTATTTATTTATTATTTATTGTTAAGTATTTTTATTGTATTTATTGCAGTTTTAAAAACACAAGTTGTTATTTTGACTACTATTTGGTTAGAAAAGCAGGGTATGAAATTATCTATTGGTGCAGACTCTTATTTCTCTGGAGACGAATGCCAGATAGGAATGTTCCCCACAGTGGGCCAAGTTCACAGGTCATGGCAGCAAATCGTGGGTTAATTAATTTGCCAGGGCATGCGCAGAGCATGAGCTGCTTCCACTTTTTGTGAACAGCCTCTGATCAGCCTAATCAGAGGTTGCGAACATGACATGCAAACCCAGACTGATGAGCTGTTTAGGGGCTAAACAACCCAGCAGTCCAGGGTCACACATCATGCTCACAACCTCCGACTGGAGGCTGTTTACAAAAAGCAGAAGCAGCTTTCGCACAGTGTGCATCCCTGCAAATTGTAGCTTAAGTAACCCATGATTTGCTGCCATGATGTGTGAATCAGGTCAATGCTAAACATATGAAGTTTCAAATTTTAATATATTGACAACTTCAGTATCCCTTCTTAATTCTATACAAATGCATTAAATATAGCAATCCAAGTATTGAGACACTTCATTCTTCATACCTGCAGAAGATCAGCCGTGTTCCACCTGGCATCTACATTCTTCTCCAAACATTTTTTTAAGAAATCTTTAAAGTCAGCAGACCTGCATAAAAGCAGATAAAATCAACAACTGCTATAGATAATAAGTTGGATAATGACATCCTCCCCCCCCCCCCCGTCTAGGTTTATCATAAAGTGACCTATCAGCATAAGACAGTGAACAAATGGTAATGCTCACTGGGCCCTTCTCAGATTATTTTAACAGAAAAAACTATTTAAAAGCTATGTCATCTGAAATATCAGACGATAAAAGGCAAAATAAACATTTCAAAACAAAAATTCTACTTTTTATATACTGGTACCACTCTTGTATGATTTACAGAAGATTAATAAGTTATTGCTGATAGTCTTTGACCAGTGCACAATTGAGTTACTTGAAAGCTGGCTTAGAGTATATCAAACTACGATGTCTACTATTTGCCTCTGGAGAAAAATCACTTTAAACTTTGATTTTTAAAGCATTTGCTGTTTTTTGCAAATTGAGTCTAATCTTGATAATGAAAAGTTTAAAATAGAAGAATAACCATTTTGAGGGTTGTGCCAATGAAGGTGGCTCCGACTTTGCTATTTTCAGCAGAACGCGCATAGGATTTAATTCATGATGAGGTGGTTCTATTTCAGCCATTTCTATTAAAGTGACGCCTAAAGACCAAACATCAGCCTTGTAATCATAAGGTCTGTCTTTAGATGTCTCACACATTACCACTTCAGGAGCCATCCTGGGGTGGAAAAAGTAAAAGAAAGAATTGCTAAGAACTGTTATCTGCAATAAGCAATATTTTTAATAGCTAGGAGATATACATATAAGGTTAATAAAACCTGTAAAATGTTCTAATTGAACAACATTATCATTTTGCTTATCTTATATGAGTTTTTAAAATATACAATGTTATATAGTTTTAAATGCAGATTTGGGCACATGCAACTGGGCTGACAGAAGCGGACTTCCCCACCCAACCCCCTCCTCCCCATGGCAGCTCCTCCAGCCCCCTGAAAATGCTACACAGACCCTGCTGAGCGGGATCTCCAAAGGTTAGCCTAAGGCACCTTCCGTGAGCGGAGCCCTCTTGTCCACGAAAAGCATATCCTTGATCCAACCCAAGCTGTGGTATGTTGAGTTCACCCTGAAAAGACTACAAAATGCCACACTTACCAGTATGGAGTACCAATGAAAGAATCTCGTCTTTGTATTGTCCTTGTATTTTTAGCCGACACTCCAAAATCCGCTTCAAACAAACAAATGAAATACTAATTTAGAGTCACACTCTATGGCAAAGCGGTGTCACTTCCTCCCCACCCGCAAATCAGAAAACAAAAAACAACACCATTCTTCCCCTTTTACTTCCTAATTCCACTTCAGTTTTCCTACTCACTCCCAGTTATGAAGCTTGGGGAAAACACATTTTACTTCATTTCTAGAACTGAACAATTTTCATATTCTGCATTGCTTCTTAAATTAAAGAAAAGTCCTAACTGTACATAACCTCATATGCCTTTGCTCCCAGGATTTCCCTGCAGGCCGTACCAGGAAAAAAACTGCTTTGAAATGGCATCCTGAACAGCTACGAAATGCCAACAGGTCAAAATTAGCTTGTTTTCAAGCTAGGGAGCACTAAAAGGGTAAAGAAAGGCTTCAAAATGGGAGCCTTTCTTGGATACTTAAAAAAAAATATTAAACACTTTTGGGGAACAGTGGGGGCAGCATGTGGCCCGCACCTTGCCCACCCCTACTTTAAAGGCACACATTTACCATCTCCCAACATTTTCCCTTTTATATGTGGCAAGTGACAAGTGAGACACAGGCAAGGACTTGTCAGTGGGTTGGACTTCAGAAGTGCTTAGGAGAAGTGAAATGTCTTAGCTACTTCTGAATTCCTCGAAACCCAGTGCAACCTCCCAGACTTGGGAGGAAGGTTGGGGGCTTGCCCTTGCAATCAGAGGAGCTTCCAAATAACAGTACCCCTGTAATGAAGCCATGCTCCTACCACCCCCTGCAGACCTGGCCAGGCTGTGATACTTCATATTTACATCTCTACAATCCAAGCTGAATCAGAAGCATGGTAAGTAGGTACTATAGAATCATCTGGATCCTCCCAGGCTACTGATTGGTCAGTTTGAATTTTCCCTCTCTGGAAGCTGCCCAGGTCCCATAGAAATACTGTGATTGTGAAATCTTTGCTTTGACTTCTTAAGGTGGTTGGCAAAGAGTCAAGGAAAACTCTTCCACGCCC
This sequence comes from Shinisaurus crocodilurus, assembly GCA_021292165.1. Classification (NCBI taxonomy): domain Eukaryota; kingdom Metazoa; phylum Chordata; class Lepidosauria; order Squamata; family Shinisauridae; genus Shinisaurus; species Shinisaurus crocodilurus. Next base: position 69,761,328 of record CM037878.1, on the reverse strand, counting down.
TGGAGTCCCAGGTGTGGGCCTCATCCCATCCTATCTACAAACTGGTTTGGTGAGTTACTCTTAGAATGCTTAGAAGGCTTCGTGAGATAGTTCTATGTTTCATTTTATTTTAAAAGCAACTGATTTCTGAACTTCTCTCTGCTTGGTTTTTTAATAAATATGTTGAATTTAAAACTGGAGTTGACTGTCTTGCCTAACCTGGAGTTGGCCTTACTCATGTGCAGGACCACTTGGCAAAAATGCTAACCTAGTTGGTTAAGTAGTTTAAAGGAGGCTCTGGAAAAGGGCCCATCCTTTTCCATATATAAAAAATATAAGCCTGGATTCCCACATATCCAGGTTATCAATGGTTAAATATTAATATTAAGTAAGAGTTAATATATGGGTGGTGGCAGCCTACCTCTGAGAAAAATAGACAGAGGTGTCTTTCAGCCAGCCCTACCCTGCAGCACTAGCAGTGTTTTCTTTGTCTACCAGTTTGTCACAAACCCCAAATCATAGTAGCTTATTACTGGAAGAAAAAGAAAACCCAGTGTCTATTGGATCGGTTGTATAGAGCACGGAATGCTCCTGTAATTATTAAATTGATTCATTTTGTTGGGGATCAAGACAACAGACAAACGGATAATGCTTATCAAAAGGTAGTCTCTTGTTTGTAGGAATGATAAATATTATTGTTTACTGAACACAGCTGATATGATTATGTACTTTAATACTTTGAAATAAAATACTGAATGGGTAGAAATTAAACATCCTACAAATGCCAGCAATAAAAGATCAATACGATTTACAACCAGTGCTTTTTTTCTGGAGAAAAAGGTACCGGAACTCTTGGATTACATTTCCTCGGGAGTAGATGGCGATTAAATTGTAATGCAATTAATAGAAGAAAAGGTGCTGGAACTCAGTTCCGGTGAGTTCCACCAGAAAAAAAGCCCTGTTTACAACTGCCAAGACATTTTTTCACCATCAGGAATGCTTAGCAAAAATTAATATAAAACAGTGCAGTTTTCAAAACTCTTTGTAGTACAATGGAAATCACTTGGGCTACTACAAAATATGTGCTTGAAAAAATCTTTTTAGGAAGACTGAATGTTACAAGCTAAGTCAGCACTAAGGAAATACAGATAAAATTATTGTTCAATTTTTCTGTCTAAAGCTGTGAAAAGAAAGTAGAGAGAGCAAGGGGTCCCAGACAAAATGTAAACACCACTAGTTTCAAGCTGGGAAGAGAAAAAATGGATGTCCACTATTCATATCCCACACACAGAGATTAATGTGGATTTTCCTACAATAGTCTTGCGACATCATTAATACCACAGGCTACGTTATGACTTAACAGCAAGCAGCTACCACAAAAAGCAAAGGCTACAGACAGACACTGTCCTGAAGACTGAAGCACGAACAGAAAAGATGGACTTTAATTGCCTTATTTTGAGAATGAAATAAAGAGTAATAAAACAATAATCTAAATGAGTCTGCTGATCCAATGAGACAATCATCACAAGTGCAAGTGAAGGCATGTACTAACTGGTCAAACAAGTGTTCAAAATGCTGAAACTCAATAGGCTTGTCTGTTCCTTAAGACAAAAAGCATGACTTCTGCACTCAATGCATAATTCACCTAATAAATCCACTGCCACAATACGTTTTGACAGCCTACAGCATACATGCTTTTAAAGAAGTTAGACAAACATTCAAAAGAGATCTACTGCCGACTACAAACGATTAATCACAAATGTCATATTTTTCAAAAAGATACTGGCCAACCATGCTCTGCGCAGAGTGGGTGCTGCTTCTGAGCACTCAGGCAATTACATTTAGTGGGCAAATGATGGTGTCTCTTTCTCATATGGGGTTTCCAGTCGAAGCATGATCAACATAGCATGGGATCTGACCATGTAGAAACAGCAACCATGCCAGAAGGATAGCACATGATTGAGCCTGCATCACTGACTGCCAGACGCTGGGGATTAAAACCAGGCAAAGAATACTGATTTCATGCCTTGCTTGCAATCTTCCTTAGGCATTTGCTTGGCTAGCATGGTTAGAAGAGCGAGCCAGCTCATATATCTGACCTAGTACCGGCATTTAAAAAATTTTTTACAAGTGTGCGCCAAAATATTGGAACAGGGCCTACACCTGTTCCCTTTGAAATCCAAAAGAAGTTTGCCAACATAATTAGGATTATTATTCTTTTTCCAGGTCAACAAAAAGTGACCTACACCTGTTGGGAAACAATTGTTCTTGATATAAAAGTAGTTCCAAAAAACAATATAAATCAAGAGAGCTCCTTTTACACTAGTTTAATTTTTTAAATGTAGAATACTCACCTAGTTTAATGTTTCCATCTAACATGAAAAGAATATTGCCAGCTTTCAGATCCCGGTGAATGATCTTATTTTCATGCAGATAGTGCAGTGCCTCAAGTGTCTGTCTGCAAACTACCCTTATCTGTGGTTCAGTTAGAGGCCTCTCAAGTTCTAGAAGAAAAAACACTCTCAGATATAAAAGCCTTCATTTGCAAAAGGTCTTGATAAGTGAAGCAAAATGTTCAATTTTATTACTGTTTTTTACAAATACAACCTGATAACGCATAAAAGATCGTAAAGATCTTAATCGTCACAATAAAATTAAAAGAATGCCCTTTATTTTATTACATTGCAGCAGTGCTGCAGCAAATTGCATTTGATTTTGATTTATTTTTTTTTGGCTACTACACATTAAATTAAAAGTTTTACTATTAATATTTGTGTCTACAAAATTAGTTTTTAAAATGTCTTCAACTATGGGTGAAAGAATCCATTTTTTCCCCAAGACTCAAAGAAGAAATGTGAAGTGTAACAAAGTGCTAAAATTAAAAGAATTACTATATTGTGGGAAGTGTGCACTATTGTTTCCCAACTAGTGATATCTGATGCACATTTTTCCTGGACCAGAACTGGCAGCATGCTTCTCTTTTATACCAGAAAAATTATATCTTATCCACCAGGAAAAATGCATGTAGGAGGAGCTGGTGAGGCAAGGGAGAAGCTGGGGAGGAACCAGTACTGTTACAATTTCACTGGTTATTCTGGGCTCTGGGTCCCACCATACTCCTCTGAGCTAAATCAAGGGAGATAAGAGTGGTCCACTGGAGAAGTCTGAGGAGTTGCGCTGGCCCTTGTACTAGGCTGAGCAAGCACTCTTCTAGGGGTTTTACTGCAATTTCCCATAAGTCTTGGAATGTGAGATCAGAAGTGAGATCAGAAACTGCTCTTTGCTTATGGCCTATGGAGTTGTAAAACTTAATTATTTTGGAAAGATTTTGGCTGCTGAGGCAATTTGTAGTCTAGGTTTTGATTAATGTTTTTGGTGTTTTATGCTTAATTACAGTGTTTTAAATGTATTTTAGCCTCTTTAAAAGTTCTATATACTTTTAAAACAAATAGCTTTGCAACACAGGATAACTAACCTAATGACATAGAAATATAATATTAATGATAAAAGAGAGGATAATCCTGATGATAAAAATTTGATTGATTAAAAAAACCCATGTAGACCATTTCTTTACATTTGTCCAATTTTTCAGGCTGTAGAAAGTTTATAGTTCTTATTTATGCTAAAAATGATGAGTGGTTTATAATTCATGTATAAATAATGTTCATAAAGCCCATAGATATAATTTCCTATATACTACAGTTTGTGGAGCTCCTAAGTCCAGGACAGGACATCAAAGCTTGCAAAAGACGGGATCTCCCTACAGGTGTGTGCATGCAGGTGGGTGTACACACACTCAAGAATATCAGAACATAGTGTTAAAAGACAACTGTGCACACAGAGGGGAGATAAAAGAAGGCATGGAGTAACTTAGCTTACTCCTCCACCTGACCCAATCATAGGAAACACAAAAATTAATTGAAAAGTTCCTGAACAGAACATTTGGCTCTCTGGCAACTTTCTTAGGTATGTACAAGAACTATGACACTACACCAGGTTGCCTTGTTCTGTTCTTATTCTTGAGAGTGTTGGACTGGGACTCTGGGATATCCGGGTTCTAGTCCCCGCTCGGCCATGAAAGCTCACTGGGTGACTTTGGGCCAGTCACTGACTCTCAGCCTAACCTACCTCACGGGGTTGTTGTGAGGATAAAATGGAGAGGAGGAGGAGAATTATGTAAGCCGCCTTGGGTTCCTTGCAGGAAAAAAGGCGGGGTATAAATATAATAAATAAAATAAAAATAAAAACAACCATCTGACCTGCGGTTTTTCCTCTTGCTGTCATCCCAGCACTTCCCACAAAAATGCAACAGGAACAAGGAAAGCAGTTTAGAAAGGTTTTCTGGTAGCTAATGTGTAGGCAAAGCTCCTTGTAAATCCCCCCCCCCCGTATTATAATTTATGCAGGAGGCACGAATGCTACGGTGTTCGTTCTCTCTCTCTCTCTCTCTCTCACACACACACACACACACACGCACACGCGCGCGCGAACTAGGTTTGCAACTCCAAAGTCATATACCGTATGTAGCATCTGCAAAGTTTTGCACCTTGGGTTTCTCTTCCCTAGGCATGATCTTTCCAGCCTGAAGAGGGAAAGGGTAAAGAAGGACTAAGGTTGGGTTGGGTTTTTTTGTGTTTTTTTTGGATGTGTTGTTTTTAAAGACACACGTTTCCCTCCCTTTGATCACCGGCTGCCAAACCTGTTTGTGGGATCCCAGCTTTTCTCTGCAGCTGTTTCCAGGACGCTCCAGCACTTAGTGAGCCCAAGAGCTGCTGCAGATTATCCTCGCTGTGTTTTCTCTCCCACACCCACACAGTCAAACAAATACCTACCTGGAAGGCTGGAATTTGGGACGATCAGGCTAGATACCTACCCCCAGAGAGACAGAGTAGCATCCCCACCCCAACACACTTTTTATTTTATCACATCCAAAGTGAGCGCGCGTGCTTGGGAGTCTTCCCCACCTCAGCCTCCATTTGCCACCTCGGCTGGCTCCAGCGTCCCCTCCCCCAAGCCAGGCCAATCCTGAAGGCGGAGGGAGGGAGAGAGAGAGAGAGAGAGAGAGAGGAAGCAGTGTGAAGAGAGGCTGCCGCTGTGCTCCGCTCTGCCCTGCCTTACCCAGCCCTGGAAACTTCCTGGTGGCAAAAATGATGCGACGGGACCCAGCAGTCTGGTGTGGCGGCACGGTTACTTGCCGCTCCGCTCCTCCTGTTTGGTGTTCCAGTCTATGGCTGGCTCGTGTGCCCACAGGGAGGTCCCTGCATGCCACCTGTGGCACACGTGCCATAGGTTCGCCATCACTGACATAGGATAACTAAACTAATGACATTTTGTTAACATTTTAAAAAATGTAGCTAAGTTATTGCATAAAATAAAATATGAACTTGCCCAACATTACAGCATCTACTGCACCACCAGCACAGAATTCAATGAGAATCTGGATATAAAAATAAAAACATTATGTTTTAAAAATGCATGGGCTGAAATCAAATGTTGGCTAGTAGAGCACAGGAATTGAATCAAAACTGCCCATTCCGACTGTACCAACATCCTTAGGTTTTGATATTTCACAACCTCTTTCCCCTCTGTTCGTTCCATTGTTCTAACAGATTTGTTGATGAGACAAAATGGCAGGCTTTTACTGGACACATTGCTGTTTCAGCAATAAAAATGAAGAATTCTGTCTCTAAGGTTTAGCAAGCAGTGATTTCAGAAAGCCTAGTTTGCTACTGTTTCACTGTGTATGCACTGAGAATCACTGCAACTCTAGCTAGAAAGGCCATATGCTTGAATCAAACTGAGATGATGCTTACATGGTCAGAGCTCTGTCTGTACTTTAAGAAATCAAGCATGCAAATTAATTTTAGCTTTTGAGATTCTCCCTGTTTTTAGAAGGCTATGGGGGGGACGGGGACAGACATAATTCTACTACCTGTCCAGAAGATTGGGGAGGGGGTGAAAGAAAAATAAGCCTCTCACCTTGTTCTACAGTGAAAGGCACTCCTAAAAAAGCACAGTGCAAGGTTGACCCCTATCCTCAGGGAAAAGGAAGAGCCATTCAATCACCTTGCACTAGGTTGGGTAGTACTCAAAAGTATACTCAATAGTGGCATGAATTATTTGCACCACTTCTCTAGGGATGGGTGAGAAATTAGTTGGGTTATCATTTTAATGCAAAATCACCAAATTCACACTTCCCGAACTAACTGGAATGCAAGTGATATGGCGATGTTCATACTTTCCCAAATTCTGCAATGTAGTTCACAAATTAAAAAATGCACTCATAAACTGTATAGAATAAAGAAAAGTGCACATAAAACTGCATTGTATTAGGGAATATTGCTTGCAAAAATACATATATTTAGAAAAAATACATATATTTAGAAAAATGCATACAATATATATATATACACACACACACACGGGACATTTAGATAAATGCACACAAAATATGTACACATTTTCATGTAGACTTTTAAAAAACAAATTCTCAAACTGAGGTGGAAATTGGATGGAATGAACTTAATGTAGAAAAAATGAGAAACTGAACAAAATCAAGTTTGACAGATTCGCCCATTCCTATCCAGCTCCAGATGAGTGAATAATCCTGCTCCTCTACCTTCTCAACTTCTACTGGATTGAATTGTCTCACTGTTTTTGAGTACATCCTATCCCAACACAAGTCCTACATTCATGGCAGAGAATTCAGGAGAGGGACTGGATCTGTCACTCCCATCCACATTGGTAGATATTTTTTAAAAAACCGACCTTAAACTCTGAGTTTGAGGAAAGAGGGGTCTCTTGCTTTGTGCTCATAAACAAATCCAGATTTCTAGAAAAAGATTTCTCCTCACCAACAGCAAGAACATATAAGCCTAAGTTACTCTTTGGAAGGCTTAAACATTCCCTCCTCCCAATTGACTTAGCAGACTACAGACATATGCCTAAACATTAATAAAAACCCAGATTGCACAGAAGTATTGTTTACTCACCCAGGGCACAATCCTATGCATGTTTAGACAGAAAAAAGTGCTACAATTCCCAGCATGCCCCGGCCAGCCATGCTGGCTGGGGCATGCTGGGAGTTGTAAGATTTTTTTCTGTCTACATATGCATAGGATTGTGTCCTGACTTACATTTAGTCACTTAAGACACTAATTCCACATTTTTCCCTAAAGCACACAGCTCTGAACAATAGCAAACACCTACCCAAAGATTATTTTCATAATAAAAAGCATCTAGAAGTTTGACAATATTAGGATGATCACAGGATGCTAGGATATCAATTTCAACCATGTAATCTTCGAGCTCTTCTTCAGATTTAGTATCAATCACCTTTGCAGCAGCAAGAACATTTGTTTCTTTGTTCTGAGCCTATAAGAGACATTAAAGCAAAACTTAAGTCAGTTGTTTCACTCATACATATTGCAGAAATTTTATGTATCTTTATGAGCATTTCCCTATCTTCATGAGACTTTATAGATAAGTACTAACTTTTAACATATGCACTATCCCCTTCCTCTCTCCCTATTCCTTTGTTGCATCCTTATCTCCCACTCTCCCAGCTTCTGTTGCTACAGAGCTTTCATGCTGACCTGGTTTGCACATCATGGCGGCAAATCATGGATCAACTAACCCAGGATTTGCAGGGACTTGCAGAGCACGCAAGCCATTTCCAGTTTGAATAAACAACCTACAAATAGTCCATTTGTAGGTTGTTAGCATGACATCCGAACCTGGACACTCTGGATTGCCTATGGGTTAAACAAGCCAGAGTTAACCCATGATTTGTTGATGGGTTAACTCTGGGCTGCTTAACCCATAACCCATAAACAACCCAGAGTGTCCAGGTTCGGATATCACACTAACAAACGGGGTATTTGTAGGTTGTTTATTCAGACTGGAAACAGCTTGCATGCTGCACATATCCCCGCAAATCATGGGTTAATTGACCTATGATTTGCTGCCATGTTGTGCAAGCTGCCTTGCTGGCTCTGTCCTCCTTTGCTAGCGCAGCTGCCTGACAGTCCTCTGGTATGAAGCTACCATAGGAAGGGGGAAATGATAAGTATTAGAGGATTTCCTAGATAGCATTACACTCTGTTTATGCCTTCCACATAGGAATACAGAAATATATTCTTCTTGCAAGTTAATCATACAAACAGATCCATGGCAATGACACACATAATATGCAATGCTTAGGGACACCAAATCCAGCTCTATCTACTGCAGTCTGAAGAGGATGTTTAGATATACCCATGAGTAAATAAAGTAATTACAGTGATGGTAAATACATATAATCTTGAGAGTATCACAAGTACCGTAAGTTCCAAGTCTTGCAAAGCCTCACCAATGAAGCCCATCCCACAAATAACTCATGTTGCTAAATATAGCAGCAAATACTTTTAGGCCAAGAAACAAATTGATATATTACAGTCACGGTGACAAGATGGGTGGGACTAAATGCAGCATTTCAGTGTGCACTCTGTGGCTGTCTTGATGGCTATTACACATCTGTTTTGAGTGTCGTTTCCATACCAACAACCACAGCATTAGCAACAGACTCACCAGTGCCTTTATTGTGGTTCTTTTACTTCCTCACAAACATGGCTACATACAATCTATGATGTTATAGTTACAAAACGGCAATGACTATACACTTTTTAATGTCTGGATAAGCACATAGTTTTCCTCAGTAGTTCTATAGCCTTATTCACTTTAATTCTCTAGGCCAACATGAAATATGCCCCAAACATGCACACCTTATGGAAACAAACAAAAAGAGCATACATTCGCAGTATCCGTCAAAATGGCAGCAACTGGGAAGGAAGGGAAGCTACAGCAGCATTACAGCAAGTACCCTGTGGCAGGAAGAAGTTGATTGCAGAGCTTGTAACTTACGCTGCTTGCAAGAGATAAATCTGAAGGCTGATTTCCACCAGTGATATAACTCTAGCATCATTCAAATAACATCAGTGAGAAGCATTCCTAAAACTAGGATAAGATCCTTTGATAACAATCATCAGAGGCCCTGCCACTCACCCTCTGAGGTAAGGTGGGTGGCACCGAAGGACAGGGTCTTGCCAGCTGTGGCACCCTGCCTGTGAAATCACTTTTCCTTGCCCATTCATCTGGCCTCCCTCTTATGGTACTCAGATACCCACTGAAGATGTTGCTATTCACCCAGGATTTCCATGGGTTCTGGTTTTTATTTTTCTGCTACTTTAAATTGGATTCTGCTGTTTTTCTTTCAATGTTGATGCTTTTTAGCATTTGCAATTATTGTGTTTTTTTTTATGATATTGCTAATTTAGTTTTGAAGAGGAGATGCCTCAGAAACCGTGGATGAAAGACTGGGTACAATTATTTCAAATAAATGAAAAAATGATCTCGGCTATTAAATATTGAAAGATAATCTGTGTGCAAAACCACTGATCAAGTATTGTAGGTGGGCCTCCTTAATGAAGTGCAAGCAGTTGCTTGGGTCTTGCTGGTCTTATGACTGCAATAAATTTAATAAAGAATAAATAAAGTTGCTTGGATGGATGACATATTTCCCATGCAGGCTGAAAGATCTTTTGGAAAAGTAAGTGGTGTATCAACCCCTCCTGCAAATAAATTCGCAAACTATGTACCCTACCTATATCACTTTTGTGTTGAATCAAAAATATTGTGATACACAGTCTTGATTTTGCTTTGGGGGGGGTGCTAGGTGTGTTGTGCTGGGCAGGTAGTTGTATGGCACCTTCCAGTTACAGTGGGTATCCATACAGAAAATCAGCTTGGCATAACTACATTTTTGGTGACATTTTATTTATTTATTATATTTATACCCCACCTTTTTTCCTGAAAGGAACCCAGGGCGGCTTACATAATCCTCCTCCTCCTCTCCATTTTACCCTCACAACAACCCTGTGAGGTAGGTTAGGCTGAGAGTCAGTGACTGGCTCAAAGTCACCCAGTGAGTTTCATGGCCAAGCGGGGATTTGAACCCGGATCTCCCGAGTCCCAGTCCAACACTCTAACCACTACACCACACTGTAGTAGTTTCCCTTGCATCTCATGCAGACTTTATATCATACCATTGATCTATAGCAGGAATGGGCAACACATGGCCCACCATGGCCATTTGTGTTGCCCTCCACCCAGCCCCTGCCACAGCCACACCCCAAATCCCAGTAATTCTGCTGGAAAATAAGGCACATGGGGAGTGCACACCTTGTTTCCCAGCAGAACCAGGCTCCCAACAGCATGCAAAATAGCTGTTTAGTGGGCTGTTGAGAGTGTAATTCTGCTGGGAAACTGGGTGCACGCTCTCCATGTGCCATTTCCTAGCAGAATGGCTGTTTCTGCAGAGAAAGAGGGTATGTGTAGATGGCTCCCCTCACTCAGTGTCTCCCTGCAGAAGGGGCTACTCACAGCCTGCCAAACAGCAGACTCACTAGAATTTTTGTGACAGTGGTCACTTCCAGCAGGAGGGTGTGGTGCAGCACCAGCAGGGTTCGAGGGGTACAATGCAACCCCCCCTACCGCAGATATTGCCGAGCCCTGGTCTACAGGGACCACCTTTATCCTTCTCTGCAAATCTACTTTTTCCCAGTTCAGGAACAAGACTGACCACTGCAATTGAAGATACCTATCTGTTTAATCAGATTACCCCACCTTTTCCATATGATTGCAATCCTATACACATGAAATAAGCGGGGCTTACTTCTGAACAGACATATAAAGGATTGCACCATAAGTGGCAGAACAGTTTTGAGAATGCCCTATTTAAATATCTAGAAGAAAAGCAAGAAAGGAGAAGTCCACTTATTCAAAACCTAAAGATAAAATATTTCAAAAGTTCCTGTAAATGAGCACATTTTAAAGATTCCAGTCCAAAATACCAGTATTATGTTTTTGAAGATATAGAGATGCTTTATACAGAGTCAAACTAACTGGTAGAGGCCCTTCAAGATCTCAGGCAAAGGTCTCCCAGACCTGCTACCCAATATTTGTTAATGTGAAGATTGAATTTGGGATTGTCCACATGTAAAATAACTGATTTGCCACTGACCAGTAGCTTCTCCTTATTAGGATCAAGCACTTGGATTTTTTTTTAGCTCTGTGTTTTGCAAAAGGTTATCAGGAACTCAAGGATATATAGCAAGTGAGAGTCAGGTACCTTAGGGATTGATAGACATGGAGACAGTGGTCTGCTTCTAGTGTTGAATATAAGGAGTGCTACAAATCATTTTTGTGAAATGCCACAAGAGTGAATTTGTGTTTTTGTCTGTGCAAGTAATTGTGTAATAATTTATAAGAGCACAGTAATAGGATCTTCATTAAAGGATTATGGAGGTTAAATTGTGACGGGAGATGTAGAAAGGCTAAAGACAGGATGTCAAATGAAACAAAACACTTATCAGTAACAGGCCCTTTGTGCTTCAACAAGCAAATTCAGTATATTTCAGTTTTTCTACGTTAATGTTTTACAGGAATTATGTAGTAAGTTGGTTTCTGCAAGTATTTTATACAACTTTTTATATTCTAGTGTCACTTCATTTCTCCCTCATTCTCACTCTGTTTACCAGCTGGAGTGCTATCTAACATGTTTTCCTCATTACTGGGTTAACAAACAACAAACTACATGGCTAGCTTTTCAAGTACTAGTTGGAAAAACCAGCTTTGTAAAATAACGCTTGCTATCAAATACTTTATTTATTTTATTTATTTATTATATTTATATTATATATAAATATAATAAATAGAATAATAGAATATATTATATTCTGCCTCACAGAAGCAGATTCATAGTTCTTTCCACAAAACTAAAATCAAGTTTAAGAAGTTGGGACAAGGATTTACAAATAATTTTTAGGAGGACCCAAGGCAAAACTCGCATTCGTGTTTCAGAAGTATCCAAACCTTTTTATAAATTAACATTACAATACTGCACTATGGTTCACAGTGGCACTGTGGTTCACAGTATCAATCCACAGGTATGTTCTCAGTGAATATGCTAGTGCTGTCAATTTGGATGGTGCCAACTATGAGGGCAGTGGAAGAAGAGGGCACCACCTAGATCAAGTCCCCTCACCCCTAAAGTCATCACCCCATCTATCAGCAGATGATGGTGCATATGTGCACACAATCCAGTAACATCATCCTGCATGGAGCTCCACATACTGGTGTGGTCTTACACACCACTCTGCATGCATAGACCACTTCTAACAAGAAACTAAATATCCAGAGACTTGCTTCCACAAGTGGGATGCTCCTGCTTGATTCGGATGCAGATGTATATTTCATATTTATTTGTGTACAGTTGAATAGAACTAGCCAAAGATGAAACATATAGTTGATTATGTCTTGCATTTTTAAAAAAAATAAAATGCTTTACTACTATACACTGTGAAGTCATAATAACTTTCAAATGAAGAGAGACCATTCAACTTGTTAAAATTCAATCAGGACAATATGCTCAAGTGTTAATAAGGCTGGTAGCCATAACTAATTTAGCTCTATTCACACATCAGGCAAACTATATAGAATGAATGTGTGGAGGGGCAGAAGGAAGTTCTGTTAACTACAACCCTGAGATTTGGTATCCCCTCAAAACCTATGCCAAGGTTTTGTGCTAGCTTTATGCTGCCATCCACAAGTGTTTAGCTGACATACCCAATGTGTGGTCCTATCGAACATACCAAAACCAACATTGTCTTATCTCCTCAAAACATATGCCAAGGTTTTCTGTCAGTTTTATACTGTTTTGTGCAACAGACCCCAAATTTTGTACTGCTACTTCTTAACTGTGTACTGACATATCCAGTTGGGTTTCCTACTTTACACCCCACAACCCCAACTATAAATTCCCAAGCCTGGTATCCTCTCAAAAGCAAGGCCAAACTTTTGTGCTAGTTTGTACTGTTATGTGCCACAAAACAGGAGTTGAATTTTAGACCATTAACATTTCTCAATGTGGCCCATTCAAAAATAGGCTCCCTGCAATCAAAGCACTACGTGGCTTCTTTATGAATACAAACCTATTGTGGCTCTTGGAAGCTACAGCTCACAAGGATTTGTGTGTGCGCGCGCGTGTGTGTGTGTAGAAGGTACTTTCTCCGCACCTGTTCTTTGCCCTTACGGTTCACACTTAGGACTATCATCTCTCTTATACTTTGGACTATCATCATTGTCAATGCAAGTATTGAGAACTTAAGAATTGGAACTTCAGGAAAACAATCTGCAGTAGTTGTGCTCTACCATTTGACTCTGTGAACACAAAGTAAACAAGTATTTTTGTGTCAGCTGATGTAACAGAAACTAATATACATCTGGTCAAAGTGTGGCTTCAGAGTTGCATGCAGCTCTTTGACAGGTCAACTGTAGCTTCTTGAGCCAATAAAGTCTTCCCACTTTGTGTGGCTCCTGGCATCCTCCTTGTGGTGCAGACAGACTGGACAATCTCTGTCCTCTGAAGCACTTGGGCTGCAGGCAATGCTGAGGGCAAAAAGGGAGCATCTGTCACGTAGCAGAGAGAAGTATTAATTGAAAAGGCATAAGCAGCATGCAAGAAAGAAGAGGGAGGAGACTGCCAAAGAAGCATGAAAAAGGAGACAGAAGTAGCTGCCTAAGAGTTGTGGATGGCTTGCAAAGGAGTAGAGAGCTGCTGGCTGCCAAAGAACACCATGGAGAGAAGAGAGTGCAGACTCATGTAAAAAAGAAACACAAGCACAGGGAAGAGAGAAAAGCAAGGAGGCTACCAGGGTCTGGGGAAGGGTGTGAGATCATACAGTGCTGCCCCCTTTTGGGGTACACATGGCCACCTTGCAGGAGCTAGGCCCAGGCATGAATAGGACTGACCTCCAATCAATGCCTGAACAGATGGTCCCATTCTATGTGTGCTTACTCAGATGTGCGCCCCACTTTTGTACAGTGGCACTCACTTTACAAGTAACGGTGCACAGGAGTGTAGCTTCAGGAAGGGCAAGAAACTAACACTGCAAAATTAATAGTGCTCGCCCCCCCCCACCCATGATTCGTTTAGCTCTGAGTAAATAGAACCGTAGAGCTGAAAGGGAGCTATGAGAAGGCCTGTGGTGCCATCCAGTGCTGTGGAGTCGGAGTCGGAGGAAATTTTGGGTACCTGGAGTCGGAGTCGGCAAACAATGCACCGACTCCGACTAAATTTAGATTGGAATTTTAAAAAAAAGCAAGTTTAAATGTCCCAATTCACAAAAAGTTATAATTAATGACTTCTCTACTGTAAGAATAAAGACCAATGCATGCAGTGCCTCACGTAGGCTGTAAAAACTTGTAAACTCCGATTGTTAGCTTAAACTAACATGACTATGGGATTCTACTAGGGAAATCATGTTTTATAATAAATGCCCCTTCCTGGATCCTCTCACTGCCCTATCTTCAGCAGCAGATCAGCACACAAAAAGGAGAAGGCAGCAGCTTCTGCCCAACTACCTCTCTCTGCTAGAAGAGCTTAGAAGAACTTGGTGGAACAGCTTCTTGGATTCAACTGTAAGTGTTTATATTTATTTTAAAACCTGCATGCCTGCTTGTCTGTATGAGGGAAGACATGTGTACATGTTTCTGGGAGAAACTGTCTATCCTAGGTTTGTAAGTGTGGTGCAGGAATGTATGAATGTTTATGTATAGTGCAGATTGTTTATATGCTCTGAGTACTAAAATGTAGGCTCTGTGGTGTGTGTGTGTGTGTGTGTGTGTGTTCAGTACATGTCTGTGCATGTTTTTCTGTATAGGACAAATCATGTCTAGGTTTAGTGCTGGGATATATAGCTTATTTGTTTGTATAAAGCCATGTACGTACAACTTACAAGACTGTGTATGTTGATATTAAAAATCTAATTATATGCCAGTTAGTATAACATATTTTATATTTTAGGGAAAGAGGCATCCTAAACAATGGCAAAAAGACTGCTAACAACAAACACGACAAAGTCTACTGTTTATGAGCACTTTGCATTATCAAGTGATGGAAAACATTACGTGTGCCAATGTATTAGAAAAGATGATGATGGTGAAAAACAATGTGATGCAAAAATTAGCAGTTTCAGTGGGCCTGATAAAAATGCACCTACAAGAGCATCAAATTTGAAAAGACACTTACAGCGTTTTCATCACAAAGTGTTAGAAGCCGTGAATGAGAAAGATAGCAATGAAAACATTGCATCTACTTCTGTGACAAAAAACGTTCAGAAATCTACTGGAGAACAATCACAAATAAGAAAATTCTTTATATCTGACAAAGTTACCATAAGGATGACACCAGAAAAATTCAAACATCACATTATTGAAATGGTAGTAAAGAATAGTGTACCACTATCCTTCTTTTCACAGACAGCCTTTTTAGGCCTAAATGGAGAAATGGCAAAAAAAACTTGGTGTTTCTCTGGAAAGAGAAAGTATAAGGAAACTTATAATTGAGGAGGCCAAATGTAAAAAGGAAGAACTATAGAAAGTTCTGAAAGGACGTTTTGTCTTCCTTAAAATGGATGCATGCACACGTCACAGAGTCAATTATTTCGCCATTAATGTTAGATTTGTGGATGAAAACAAAACAATAACACGGACCCTCGGATTAAAGGACACTCAGGCACATCACACCAGTGATTACCTTCAGAAGTTAGTGGAGGGTGTTCTAGAAGATTCTGAAATTAAAAAGGAACAGATTTTATGTGTTGTGACAGATAACGCTTCTAACATGTTGAGCACAATTGAGAAGATGAACGCAGATGAAGAAGGTAACAAACAGATATTAGAGTTAGAGGAAGACAGCTCTGCAAGTATTGGAGAAAGTTTAGAAACTGAAGAGAATGCTGACATTTTTTTAGACAACTTTGTTGAAGAAGCATTGAAGCTTGCTACTATTCATCATATGCGATGTGCTGTTCATACACTGCAACTTGCCATAAGAGATGGATTAAAAGATCGCCATGCAGCTACACTAATTGGCAAATTACGGCAAGTAACTGTTGCAGCCAGGGCCCCGAAAACAGATGCAATTTTGAAAAGACGTGCAGGAAAAGGAGCCATTTTGGATCAAACAACTCGCTAGGGAAGCACTTATTTAATGGTGAAGCGTTTGCTTGAACTTAAAGACTTCATAGAAGAAATGGACAATGAAAATCTTGCATTAACTGAAAGCCAGTGGACACAAACAAAAGAGCTGGAGAACCTTCTTTCTCACCCCTTCACTGTCACCAAGAGGTTGCAATGTGACGATCTAACCCCGGGTAAATTCCTCTTGGAATGGAAGGGCCTGTTATATCGCCTGAACAAAAATGGAGGGTTAATAGCTGAGGGCATTGCATCTTCAATGATGAAAAGAGAGAGTCTTTTGCTGGAAAATGAAATCTTGTTAGCGGCTATTTATGTTGACCCAATGAGCCGACTTTTGTTGAACAGTGAACAGACTGCTACTGGGAAAAAGGCCCTCTATGATGTAGCAGTTCGCATGAAGGGATTACGACCTGAAATACCTCCACAGAAGGATGAAGTTCTTTTAAGCAATAGTGGTAACTCAGGATCATCTTCTTCAAACGAAGAATTAGACTTTGATTCCTTCTGAGACAAAATGGAAGTTGCTAAAGGAAAGCGACGTAGCATAAGCGTTACAGAACCAGTAAATGTCCAAATAAAAAAATTCCAACAGGAGTTTTATAAAGCACTAAAAGAAGTTGAAAAGTATCATCGCTCATCAAAACTTACTGTTGAAGAAGCCATCCTTGTTTATCCAGAGATCGTTAGTGATGTGGCCACAATAGTTACTGCAATGCCACCCACCCAAGTCAGTATCGAAAGATTATTTTCAGCCCTAAAAATAATAAAGTCTGACTTAAGAGCCTCTATGAAAGAGGATCTGGCAGAGGCAATTCTCTTCCTTAGAACTCTACATTGAATTGATTTGCATTTGCTAAGCCTATAACTACATTTCAAGATTAATATAAACCATTTCTAGGTTTTACAGATTTTGTTTTTGGTTCATATAGATAAGCTTTGTTTTTGTTCTAAAACAACCAAATAATGTGGTTTGTATTTTTGAACTGGTAAAGTTCCTGTTCCTGATGTTTATGCCTGCTGCTACTATCCAGCCACTTAATTAATTAAATTAATAAAAAAAATTAATAAAACTTTGTTGTTTTCATTGTGTTTGTCTTTTGCTTAAACTGTTCAATACAGTAGACTGTTGGCTTCCCAGCCAGTAGTCCTGTGGTAATGACATGTATGTTGCCTTTCTTTCCTTCAAGGAATGTATAAAATACATTCGCATATAAATACAGAGGAGTCGGAGTCGGAAGTACAAAAAACTGAGGAGTCGGAACATTTACCATATCTACCGACTCCACAGCCCTGGTGCCATCAATATCATTTCATAAAAGCAGTCCCATCCATCAAGCAATCCACACACTCCACATACAGACAGAGACTGGGCGCACCACAGAAAAGAAGCCATTGGAAAAACATCTGTGGCAGCATACTTCAACTGTTCAAAATAATCATGCACTTTTTCAGAAAGGGATGAAATTTACACCATTCATGGACTAAAAATGGTGACCATTTTCACATATGGAGGCATGTAACATTTTTACATGAGCACAAGTGTGCAGCTGACTGCATGGTATAACACACAGTGACTCATAATTTTGCAACTTTTCATAAAGGCAACAAATTTACAAATTGCAGATTAATATATAGTGATCATTTTCAGATAAAGAAAAGGAAGGAAAATAAAGGTATATTTAGTTCAACAACATTACTGCCTATCTACTAACAGTCTGACATAGCCTTTTATTTATTTATAAGATTTATATACTGCTCCACATCCAAAAGGATTCCCAAGCAGTGAACAAAAGAAAACAGAGTCAAAATACAGATTAAAACATTTAAAATCAAATTATAACAATAAAACCATGGCTGGTCAATCAGGGAAGGCTTGAAAATTGCCTCTTAGAAGCCCACCTGATGACAGCCCCTACTCAATCCATTTCCGTGTGTTTGTGTATAAGGCTTGGAGAGGGTTTTTTTTTTACAGGGACACATACAGATTTCATGGCTGCATATGTCCCTGTCAAAAACTCCTGATTAACCCTGTCAAAAACTCTGCTTTAAAAGGAAGCCTGTGTTTTGACAGGTTCCCATAAATGGGGTGCTCACACTTTTCCACCTTCCTGAGCACCTAGAGTCTCAGGAAAGGGTGGAAAAGGTGGGGGACAATGAGAACAATCCATTCCAACCCAAAAAAACCTAGAGGATTGTGCTGAGAAGGGGGTGATCTACATGCCCCCCTTTCACCAGCAAAGATCTCCTCACGGCTTTGCTTTTCACTTGACAGTTTGCCATTTGACAGCTGTCAAATGGGGAAAAAGCAACAAATTAACCTATTTGTTGCCTTTCTTTGTCACTGTCCATGGATGGTGCCTCCTGTACTTTAACAGGAGACACCATCCAGAGCACTGACAAGGCAAGGCTGCACATTTGGGATAGTTAACTACTGACCCCCTAAATATATATATATATATATATATATATATGTATATATGTATATATTTACAAACAAATTTGCAGAAATCCCGGGTGCAATATTTTTATTTTTGAAAAGGGGAAAACCAGCGACAACCCCTCTAATATGCCACTTGGTCACTTTGAAGGGGCTGACAGTGTCTGTTACTTCAGAAATCATGAAAAGTGATTTCCAATAAAAGAAAAGGGTAAAATGGAAAAAAAGCTGCAGCAACCGCAAAAGGGGTCATAGTTGGCATGGGGGAGACTGAGCCAATGACAGTTGTTCCAAAGTGCTGCTTGGGCCAGTGTGGCATAGTGTGGGCCAGTGTGGCATAGTGGTTAGAGCAGTGTTCTCCAACCTTGGGTCCCCAGATGTTTTTGGCCTACAACTCCCAGCATGCCTCAGCCAGCTATGCTGGCTGGGGCATGCTGGGAGTTGTAGGCCAAAAGCATCTGGGGACCCAAGGTTGGAGAACACTGGGTTAGAGTGTTGGACTGGGACTCTGGAGATCCGGGTTCTAGTCCCCGCTTGGCCATGAAACTCACTGGGTGACTTTGGGCCAGTCACTGACTCTCAGCCTAACCTACCTCACAGGGTTGTTGTGAGGATAAAATGGAGAGGAGGGTTATGTAAGCTGCATTGGGTTCCTTGAAGGAAAAAAGGCAGGGTATAAATATAATAAATAAATAAATAAAAATTTGGCACTTGCTGAAGCGGCTGTCAGTGGCCGTGGCCTGAGTGAGCTCAGCAAATGTTGTTAATGACTATGTTTATATCAGTTTGAGCTCTTAATATAAGTGTGATATAAAAATGACTTAAGTCATTACATCTAGATGCACAGACAAGGCACACCTATGCATATTTTTGCAAGTGTTAACATTTTACCTGCAATTATCAAAACTTAAGAACATTAAAGTGATAATTTTGTTTGTATCAACATATCTTCTTCCAGGCAGGAATACTTATACTAAGTTTTACCAAGTACTATCTACTACGAATTGTAAAACAAGAAACATTCCAGCAACACATTGCTATGGAGACAGACTCCATATATTTTAAAGTACCGGTACAGGTTCCACGACTGAGGGCATTGTTATCCCACTCCCACTTTTTGTCAGGTACATTTTGTTTCAATCCTCAATCCCTGATAGGAGCAGTTTGTCCAGGACTATTCATTTACAAGAATCTGGCCTCTTCAGTATTTCCACATGTAACACCCAATTTCTTTCCCCCTCTTGCACTGTTTAGTATTGCTATATCTGCCAAAGATTTGGTAATTCATGCTATCAGTAAAAATGACAAGTGCCAGGGCAATACCCTTCCTGCAAACAGAGACTATTTATTCCTTCTCATCTTATCTCTTCAGCCTACCATTCTCCTAAAATAACTTTAGGGTAAATACTGCTGGCATTTATGACACCTTTTCCACATCCTGACTGAGTGATTTGAGAACCAAACCATTAAGAAATCAGGATCCAGAATGCATTATAAGACTTTTTGCCAGGTGACATTCAGAAAACTTTAATGCAGCCAGGGTAGAGCTGCACATGGCGCTGGCCCTTTCCAAAGCAGCAGTATGACAAATGGCTCATTATCTCCTGTGGCTTCATAACCAACAGCTCTAGTGCAAGAAGGCACACTCGCATACACATACTTTCACTGTGACGCACTGTGTTTAACATGAAAGTGCTGTGGAAACTGCATGCATGGCTTCCTGTTAGGTCAAGTTCCCACAGTTTCCAAAGAGCATGACCCTTTTGAAGTTAGAACACAAACAAATGGAGTTGTTTGCACACAGTTTCCAAAGCATTATCCAGCTCCAACTTCCAAGCACAATCTCCAGTGCTGGTAATGAGCAGAACAGGAGAATTGATGGAGGGAGTGAAGAAGTTAAGTGAATGAGAAGCATGGGGTGAGTGACCTCCACTTTAATAGATATTAAGAAAGGCTCAGCCAAAGGTTTTCCATGTAGAATTCTGGGGGATAGGGAAAAGAAACCCACCTGGAAATATAGGTGGTGGTGGTGGTGGAAACCTACCATCATGTCTGGAGTTCTTCCCGGTGACCACCATTTTTCTTTCCCCATATCCCTCAGAGTGATTCTTCACCATAACATAACATTGTTCTGGCTTTTGGGAAAACATGTGAGACCATAAAAGTCACCTGATAGCTGGTGGCAAGTTTCACACTCCCAAAGTTTATCTTCCCCCACAAAACTGCCAAAATGGCTTCATTTCATTGCACACAAATGGTGGAAGATTTTGGTTTAGTACTTTGACTGCACTGTCAAAGAGAAGTGACCAATACTTGTGTTGCCTGTAACAGCACTGCTTGCTCACTGTCCTCTCCCACTCATCTGTTGCTCAGGCAACCTAACCAAAAAAATGGAAAATTGTGCCTAAGGAAGTTAATCTGGTCCCATTGCTGCTCACCTTCCCATAGGCAGCAGAGACTTACTACCATTATCCATGCTCTGGTAACACCCCATTTGGATTACTGCAAGATACTGTACACATGGTTGCCTTTGGTGCACAAGCAACTATAAAGATTTACAGAGTGCTGCATGCAACTGGGTAGACAGAACACATCTGCCAGTCCCAAAATGGGTACAATCACACACAGTCTATTTCCAAGCACAATTCAAAGTGCTGGTTTTAAACTTTATATCCCTAAATGGCTTGGGATCCTTGTATATTAAGGAATGCATTCTCCCACATCATACTGTATACCGAGATAATCCTCTGGGTCTTCCGGATGCAACCCTCACACTGTCTGTTTCCACATACAGCCCAAATACATTATCCAATATAGTTAGCAGGATACATACTTGCACACCTTTCCGATATTATGAAGTAGTGCACTTCAGGTTCTTTCTATTTTCCTTGTGTGTGACTAAGATATGAGTAGGGGGAAATTAACATCGGAAGCAATACTAATATTTTGTCAAGTTTAAATTCTGCCAAATAAGGAGTTCTTTGCAACTCAAACGTCTGCACAGTAACACCTATATAATATCATTTATCTGCAGAGCGTTGTGTCACACGTGGCATAAGCTTTCACGCGTCAGGGATCCCTTTGTCAGATGCAACATTTATCTGCTTTCTATCTTCTGTTATTCTAACCAACACAGTAGTCACTGTCTACTGAACTGCCTGTTCTCAATGCTCTCTTCAGAAATAAAAATATGCCAATATAAAGCTTTTCAGTGGGAAGAAATGAAGGGGCTGAAAATTCTGTAACCTGAGGCAATCATTTATTGCTATCCAATGTTCAAGCATGTAATATGATCACCAAGAGTAACTTTTGTTTTCACTCTAATGGACTGCTTGCCATTAGAACACATTTAGAAGTCCAGGAGGAATATTTCTCCTCCTACCGATAAAAACAAGTACGTACATAGCATTTGCTATAATAAAAACCAGATACTTTGCTCACTTTAGGTCAGGAAATAGCACATCTAATGGTGTAATGGGACCCTAAATAAGAATAAAATGACAGGGATAATCAGATAGCTGCATATAGCCACAAACTAGTAATATCAAATACTTTTGACTACACTACAACACTCCAGATTTAGATTATTATTATGCATTACTATTATTACAGCAGGCAGCTTTGTTATAGTCAGCTTATTTTGGATTGTTATTCTACTTCAACAGAACAAGTTTGAACAAATGGTTTATTTGAAAAGGTTCTACATTACTATTTCAAAGTTAATGAGTGGTCTTGGGATGGCAGTCTGAGCGCTCTCCTCCCTGGCCCTAAATGGGACAGTCTTCAGCATTTTTGCAGGTTTCTATTTATTTACTTTGATATATTATATCGCAGTGTAGTACTTCAATTTCAACTTGCATTCTCTTGACAAGGAAATAGATAACAAGCCAAACACAGCAGAATCAACGCATGTTGGCTCCCGTGGGCAGCTGGTTGGCCACTGTGTGATCAGAATGCTGGGAGATAGACCTTGGTCTGACCCAGCACGCCTCTTCTTATGTCTGATGTATTGCTGAATAACACAGGGCCCTATTGTTGTATCCCAGATACAGAAGCAAATATACCCAACAAAGGTAGGCAGTGACTGGATAGGCTATGTTAGAAGACCTGAATGAACTCAACAATCACCCCATACTCCCCTCAAAATATTAAGGCTTGTATCCAACTAGCCCCTCCTGTCAACAGAATAGCTTTCATCAGCAGAACAGGCAGGGCAGTGATTCCCTTTCCCCCCTTGCAGCCCCTCAAAATCTGCACTGGAAAGTTGGGGGACCCTTCAGAGCAGATTGGGAGACATGGGGGGGAGAGGAGCAGAAAGTGTGATTTAGCCCCTAGACCAGGGGTATACCACCCAATGCCCTCCAGATGTGATTAGACTACAGTTCCCATAATCCCTGACCATGTTGGCTGGGGCTGATAGGAGTTGTAGCCCAACACATCTGTGGAGGCACCAGGCTGCTTACCCCTGCCCTAGTCAGTCCTCAGATCTGTCTGCACTTACATTATCCTTCCTTACAAGGAACAAAAACATCTACTAATTCATCCATAGTTATAAGCTGAAAACTACCAGAAATAAAGCTACATATGAAGCTTTGATACAGTTAACTGTACTGAGTTATAAAATCATAGTTAATCAATGAATCAAATCCCAGAATAGTTCACATAATGCTTTTTACAGGGGGCTGGGGAATCAGTTGCTTTTAACAGTTGCCCAGTGAATGTTTAAAATGCAAAGTGTTTATTATAGGTATTTACCATTTTTCTATACTGAAAGATTAAGTATTATAATAAACATGTCAATTTCTTAAGATTAAAAACTATTGAGAAAAAGATCCTATCCATTTTAATTATTACTGCAGAATTTCACAAGCCTGCCAGGAATTGTTTACAGATCTGACACCCCACACAAAGACACAAAACTAAAGATAGTTAGGTGGGAATATGGCCGCAGGAAACTGAAAGATTGGGTTGTATCCAATTGTAGCCCTCCACTGATGAAAATGATCCAGTGGAGGTTTCCGTGAGTGGAAAAGTGGGGAGGCAAGGTTACTTTTGCAAATTCTCATTTCTTTTGCAGCCCCCACACTACCTCCCATGCTGTTCAAATGGCCCCCAAACCTCTGGAGCAGATTTGGAGGGGGCAGGGAGCTGCAGAGGGAAGGGGAAATCAATTAAAGTTGCCCTAGCTTCCATTTCTAGTCATGGAAGCCTCACTGGATCAGAGAGCCTCCTGTCAGCAGAGGTACACAATTGAATACAATTCACTGTCTCTTTTTTTAAACTGCTTACGGTAAATATCTCCTATAACACATGATCATCTCTGGCTCTAGGAACTACAGATCGATAGGTACAGTAATAGGAGTCTAGAAAGTTGATTCCTAGTTCCTTAATCAATTCAGATTAATAAATTCAATTCATGAACTCGAAACTGAAAAGTGAACACAATATAAGCTAAAACAATGCACCTATGCCACCAGGAGACTGTTCCTAAAATGGTACCTAGTAAGCAATATATCCAAGACTAAAGTGATTAGAAAAAATCTCTTCTGCCAGAGAAATAAACTAAAATAAAGGTATACATGTACAACATAAACACTCTTCTAGTGCCCTGTTTCCTCCTTTTAAAAATGAATGAATAAGTTTGAGATTTACAAGACTAAAGGCACAATCCTATGCATGTTTAGACAGAAAAAAAGTCCTACAATTGCACCCTTAGTTTACACCTTGAAAAAGATTACTGCTCTGTAATGGAATGGGTGGATCAGTAATGCATTCTACATATACACTCCATGTACTCAAGTATTACTCATAAGGTATGCACCTGGCACACAAGTGACTAATGTAAAAAGGCAAGAATTAACCTGCATATTATACTTCCATGATTTGAGGACTTAATTATGTTTAACCATGGATTATAGCACCAGTGTGACTTGGTCTAACTAATGGGTTGGACTACAATGCTACAGATATTACAAAAAATATATTTTATATATTTAAAATATTTTATGCCACCTTTTAAGGCAAAGCCTCCTCAAGGATGTTTACAAAGTAAATTAAAATTACAACTACCGTGACTCAAAATCTCTATTTGTAATCCGGTATACTACTTCCTGGTTATTTCTGAACTTTTGATTTTCAAACTTTGGAAACTAAAGCTCAAACATGCACAAAATGCAATGGAAATCATGACTGAAGTAGAAAGAAAACCAGTAGAGCACCTGCACAGACCTCAGAAAGAACAACAAAGTCCAACTCACAGGCTTTAACTCTAAAACAAATGAACAGAAGTAAAGTTTGCCATCCCCTTCTATCCCCTGCCCCTCAAAATCTGAGGAAGGCTGGGGTACTGGGAATTGCTGCAAACTGGGTGGAGTTCCACCAATTTTGATGACTACACCACCACCCAGTAGCCCTCTGTGCCCCATCCAACATGGTCCTGGAGGTTCCTCCAACCCCCTGGAAATTCTTTGGGATGGGGTGGTGGTGCAGGTGACTGTAAGGGGGAGAAGGAAGGGGAAAAACAATTTTATTTATTATTCTAACATTTACACTTTGCTTTTCTGTGTAAATACATACTCAAGGCAAGTTACAGCATTAAGAGATGGAAGCCTCCAAACTCAGAGGCTTCCCTGTATTTATTTATTTATTTCTTATATTTATTAATCGCCCATCTGGCCGGTCACCCGGCCACCCTGGGCGATGTACAATTAAAATACAATAAAACAATACAATAAAATATAATAATAATTAAAACAATATAAAAAGTTCTTTTAAAAACCTAACCCACCCCATATTCCCGCCTGAACAGCCATGTTTTTAACGCACGGCGGAAGCTCATCACGGAGGTATCCAAGGCCCTGCCAAGCTACTGCCAGGAGGAGCAACAGAGCAGGAGGAGCCACAGAGGTGATTTTCCCATATGGCCTCTGCACTTCGCATTTTTCTCTAGACAGGCCTCTGAGCCCATCTAGAGAGGGCACACTGGCAGGGGTAGGACTGGAGAGGCCATAGGATTCCTCATATTCTGGCCTTCCTTCTCTCTGCCCACCAGCACTTCCCCTTTCTGACCTCTCCAAGGCTGCTTTTGCAACCTCGTGAAGCAGCCAGTGCAGCTCTTTCTGCAGTGGCTGTGAGCGGGGCAGGGGGGAGGGACTGGATATCGGAGTTCCCCTTTGAGGTTGCAGCAGTGTCTACAGCCTCGGGGGTGAGGGACTCCAAAGAATCCTATGGTCCCTGGGATGCTCTCCAGGGACCATAGGATTCCTCTTTAAGAAACCACACAGACATAATCAATTAAAATCCAATACAACAGGCAGATAGCAAACAGGAGAAAACAGCAATAATTTAAAAAGCCCTAGCTAAATGTGTTCAGTATACATTTGAAAGCAGGCAATAAGAAGGCTAGAAAAGCTGTCTGTGGAGATCACTGTATACCCTGGATGCCTCAATAGAAATCACCCTCTCTCTCATCCCCTCCATTTGCATTTCATCATTAGCAGAAAGACAGCAAGACAGGCCTCAGAAACAGAGCAAAGTTCAAACAGGTAATTCTCAATATAACCCCAACCCAGGCTATTTAGCTCTTTAGAGGAGGAAGAGACTGGAAACAAACTGCAAACCAGCAAAACTGGGTTAAAAATTGGCTTATTACAATCCAACTTGGATGAAGCCAAATAAGAATTTGTCCACATCTTCTTGAACCAACTGAAGTTTCAGAACTATCTTCAAGAGCAAATGACAGAAGAGTGCTTTATGGAAATCCAACCTGGAAGTGACTAGAGCAGGGCTCTCCAACCTTGGGTCCCCAGATGTTGCTGAACTACAGCTCCCAGAATCCCTTGCCATTAGCCATGCTGGCTGGATATCCTGGGAGCTGTAGGCCAGCAACATCTGGGGACGCAATGTTGGAGAGCCCTGGACTAGAGCAACCTTCCCCAACCTGGTGCCCTCCAGATGTTTTGTATTACAACTCTCAGAATTCCTGACCATTAATGGCTAATGGTTGGGGCTAATAAGGTTTTAGGCCAAAACATCTGGGGAAGGCTGGACTAGGGCATGGACTGAAGCTCAGTTTGATTTCTCCAGGAAACGGTACAGCTAGCCACCACTGTTACCTGCACATAAGTAGGGCCAGCTCCAGAAGAACCCCCAAGCTACAAACCTGATGCTTTGTGGAAGTGCAGCCCTGTTTAAGAAGAGTTAAATACCGGTACCTATTCCAAGCCTATCAGTACCATTAATCAACACTACCTCTATCTTGTCTGGCCTACGCCTCAGTTTGTTCATGCTCTTCTGCTACAAAACCTCCAGAGCCTCCTGAGGAACAGATGATGAAAACAAGAGACAGAGCTAGGAGTCATCAGCATACTGATGACTTCCCAGCCTCAGTCTCCAGATAACTTGATCTACCATGTTCATGTAGATGTTGAAGAGCATGGTAGACAAGACGGAACTTTGCAGAAGCCCATATGCTAAAGGTCATGGATAGAGCAGCATTCTCCCAGTACCACTTTCTGGGACCTGTCCTCCAGAAAGGGCCAGAGAGACTGAAAATGGTGAATTGAAGCCCACCTTGCCCTGGAATCCATCACAATATATGCCTCCCTCTTCAGGCTGAAGAGCGGATTAGAACCTGTTAATACATACATACATGTAATCGCAGCAAGGCAGCTCAGAAGGATACCATGGTTGATGGTATTAGAAGCTGCTGAGAGCTACACGCTCTATCTATTTCCCAGTGCAGTTCATCCATCAGGGCTAACTAGAGAGTCCCAGTTCCATACCTGGGTTGGAATCCATATTGGAACAGGTCAAAATAATCAATTGTATAGAACAAAACCCAGAGCAGGCTAACCACCACATGCTCAAAGAGCTTGCCTCTAAAAAGGCAGATCTGAACTACATCATTTTATTCTCAATGACAGTGTATGGAGTAACATCTCACTGCAAACACAAATCTCCAATAGACTTTGATTCTCAGTTTGGCATGGCAATTTCACTCTTGTATTATTCTTTGAAGAAACCTAAGCAGCTAAAGACTAAATAAATAAAACAATCAAGAGCATAAGAAGTAAACAAATGATAAAACAGATTACACAACAATCAGCAAAAAAAGTGCATAGCCCTGTCACAGCAGTAGGAAGATCCAGCAAAACAACAACTACTTGCAGTCATCTTTTGTCAGAGCCTCCAGAAAAAGTCATGTTTTGGTCAAGAGGTAGAGGATACCAAATAA
Source organism: Shinisaurus crocodilurus (assembly GCA_021292165.1). Taxonomy (NCBI): domain Eukaryota; kingdom Metazoa; phylum Chordata; class Lepidosauria; order Squamata; family Shinisauridae; genus Shinisaurus; species Shinisaurus crocodilurus. The sequence continues at coordinate 69,733,597 of CM037878.1, read as the reverse complement.
CATGGCTTGCTAGGGGGGAATCCATAGGCTGGTGCTACAACTGAGAAGGTCCTGCCCTTCATGGCCATCTGCGCCACTTCAGTCACGGGGAGTTGGCGGGGTAAGGGTAGAAATATTGAGCAGACCCTCTGATGTTGAGCGCACAGAGAGAAATATATAGAAAGTAGTCCTTAATGAACCCAGCTGTTTTTAGGGCTTCAAAAATGTAAGTAACAAAATGTGACACTGGAAACAAATTGGTAGCCAATGAAAGCCAAACAGCAGTGGAGATATACAGTATTTTTCCATGTATAAGACTATACTTTTTCCTAAAATCGCTAGACTAAAAATTGAGGGTCGCCTTATACACGGAAGTAAGCTGAGGAGAGAACTGCGCGGTTGCAAAACTGCCCAGTGGGGGGCGTCTTATACATGGGGGCGTCTTATAGATGGAAAAATACGGTACACTGTCTGACTAGTCCCAGGCAACAGTCTGGCAACAGCACTTTAATTGTAGTTTCTGGATGCTTTTCAAGAGTTGCCCCACACAGAGCGTTGACATACTATTCATACTAAAGCAGGAAGGATGGTGTACAGCTTATGTTCTATCTAGATCCATTTCAATCTGGATTCAGGCCTGGTTTTGGAACGGAAACTGCCTTAGTCGCCCTGTGGGATGACCTCTGCCGGGAGAGGGACAGGGGGAGCAACCCTGTTGATTCTCTTGGACCTCTCAGCGGCTTTCGATACCATCGACCATGGTATCCTTCTGGATAGATAGTCCGGGTTGGGAGTTGGAGGCACTGCACTCCAGTGGTTCCGATCCTACTTGGGCAGCCGATTTCAGAAGGTGGTGCTGGGGGATTACTGCTCTGTCCCTTGGCAGTTATGCCATGGGGTGCCACAGGGCGCTATTTTATCCCCTATGCTGTTTAACATCTACATGAAACCACTGGGAGAGATTATCCGGAGGTGTGGGCTGAGGTGTCATCAATATGCAGATGACACCCAGCTCTCTCTCTCCTTTTCATCTAATCCAGGTGAGGCAGTGGCTGTTCTGAATCAGTGCCTGGACACAGTAATGGACTGGATGAGGGCTAATAAACTGAGACTCAATCCAGATAAGACGGAGGTACTGTTAGTGGGTGGTTTGTCTGCCCGGCTAAGTGATATTCAACCAGTTCTGGATGGGGTTGCACTCCCCCTGAAGGATCAGGTTCGTAGTTTGGGGATGCTCTTGGATCCACAACCGTCACTCAAGGCACAGGTGAACTCAGTGGCATGGAGCACCTTTTATCCGCTTAGGCTGATATACCAACTACTTCTTTATCTGGACAGAGATAGCTTAGCTACAGTTATCCATGCTCTGGTAACCTCTCGTTTGGATTACTGCAATGCGTTATACATGGGGCTGCCTTTGAAAATGGTCCGGAAACTTCAGCTGGTCCAAAATAGGGCAGCGAGATTATTAACCGGGACTGGCCGGCGAGAACATATTATGCCAGTGCTTTCTCATCTGCACTGGCTGCCAGTCTGTTTCCGGGCCCGATTCAAAGTGCTGGTGCTAACATTTAAAGCCCTAAATGGCTTGGGGCCAGGGTATCTGAAGGATCGTCTCCTCCCATATGTACCTGCCCGGACACTAAGATCTGCATCAGCAGTCCTTCTCCGAGAGCCCCTGCCAAAGGAAGTGAGGCAGGTGGTTACCAGGAGGAGGGCCTTTTCTGCTGTGGCACCCCGGTTATGGAATGAGCTCCCCAAAGAGGTTCGCCTGGCGCCTACTTTGTATTCTTTCCGGCACCAGGTGAAGGCCTTTCTGTTCTCCCAGGCATTTTAATCATCTTAATCTTGTAATTGTTTTTAATTCCGTTATTGTAACTGCTGCTGCTAGCTCTGCTGTTTGTTTTTAATCTGTGGTTTTAAATTTTATATTGTATTTTATGATTTTAACTGTTGTAAATCGCCCAGAGAGCTTTGGCTATTGGGCGGTATAAAAATGCATTAAATAAATAAATAAATAAAATGTTCTGCTATCTGAGGAACCAACTATATGCTCTCTAATACCACAGTGAAAAGGTGATTTGTTTACTTAACATCAGCAGCAAATATTAAAAGTCATGAAGAGACTATCTACTTTTCAGGAGAAGGAGGGGATAGGCCTGACTATATGAATTAACCCATCAGTCTCCCTGGTGCAGACACGGAAAACTGCTTTTGCATGAAATAGGAACTTTTGAGCATGTCTACGGTTATTGAAGATGCATTACTTATCTGGCACAAAGGTCTCAAACCATGAACAGTACAGTCCTAACCAAGTTTATTCAGATATACCTCAACCCAATTCAGCCCTTTCCAATTAGACTTCCAATACTTAAGACTAAAGCATGAATATTCTATAGTATCTTCTAAACATCCATTTCAATTTATCTCTAACTAAAGTCATACACCTAAAATGGCAGGTGCTGAACAGAAGTCACCACAAAAATCATTTGTTCTAGGCCAAGGCTGAATTTTTATTAAAAAAGACAGTTCTACATTTACTCACATGTCTAAACACAGTGTAATCCTAAAACACCAGAACTCAGCTTTGACTTTACAGACATGTTGCACATCTACCAAAATGAAGTTACTGATCCAAGGAAGACTCACGCTGGAAAATTGCAGTAATGCTATGTGAGTTTTTCCCTCAACACCCTATGTACCTGTTCGATCAATCTCTATTAGGTAAACCTCTCAAGTCTACTCTCAGATGAGCTCATGCTTTAAAATACTATTTTCCTTTTAAAGATATCAGATATATTCTCCACCCACCATAAATCATCAATATGAAGCTCAAAAGGGAAAGGACTGTATCTAGTTAAAACACATAGGTTTCTTCTTTTTAGCAGCATCTTCAAAAATATATTGTTATTATATAATATTTAGAAACTCTCTACTCAAGGTGAAGAAAAGCTGGTGTAATATATAATACATACAAAAGTCATACAATGAAATTATATTCATTACATAAGTCATCATATGAAAAATTTAACAAAATACCAAGAGTAAAACAGTTAATTTTACTTTACTTCAGCATCATACTGACTGGGTTCACACAACATGCTAAACCTCAGTAGGTTAAGAGGCAGAGTAGCTTAGTGTGTTGTCTGAACGCTGCATGGTGGCTTATAAGCCAACCTGGTGTGGCTTATAAACCACCCTGCTAAGCCATGGCTTGCAGTAGGGTTAAGAAAACCCTAGTAGGCTTAACATGTTGTCTAAACCCAGACGACAGGCTAACCCACTGAGAAGCCAAAAAGGTACAGAGCCCCTTCGTAAGAGCAGCAAAAAAGGGCTACCGTTCTTGCCAGGGGGCTAGCAAAGAATGCTTTCCACTCCCCCAACTTTTTTTTTTAATGTAAAAGAAATAGTTAGCAATGGGCTACGAGGTTCCAATTTGGCATGGACACAGTGTCCATGCCAAAATGGAACTTTGTAGTCCACTGGCAACTATTTCTTTTACATTTTTAAAAAAAAGGTTGGGGGGAGTGGAAAGCACCCTTTGCAGCAGAATCTTCGGGGGGTTTGTGGGGGGGCTCATGTCTCCCCGGGCTGCCCTCACTTTCCTAATTGTGGATAACACAGAGGCACAAGGGCCCCCACTAAAAACAACCAAGATCCTGCAAAAAAGGGTGTTTTGGAGGACACCCCTCAATCCCCCCCTCCACGCAGGATCCCCAGGTTTTTTGGGGGGTGCTGGGAAACCCCAACCATCCCCTCAGTTTTGCCATTTACCTCAAGTCGATAGCACCTCTGGAAGTAGAAAAACCAGAGGGAATCCCCAGTAGCGGCGGAATTAGTGCAAATGACAGCGGGGGGGGGGACTCGGTGCTCCTGCAGTGTACCCTGGGATACCTGCAAGAGGACTGATGAGGGAAGAGGGTGGGGGAGATGGCCAGGGAACCCTGCTGTGCCCAATCATTACTCTGGGCCCCAGGTAACTTTAAACCCACAGAGGTTTCAGAACCTCTGTGAGTTCATAGAATCAAAGAAAAGTAGAGTTGGAAGGGCCCACAAGGCCATCGAGTCCAACCCCCTGCTCAATGCAGGAATCCAGGTCAAAGCATCCCTGACAGATGATTGTCCAGTTGCACCTTGAATGCCTCCAAAGTGGGAGAGCCCACCACCTTGCTAGGTAGTTGATTCCTAGTTTAAAGTGTTGTGTGAACCCAGTCACTGTTGAAAAAAATACTAAATACTTTAACAAAATGCACCTAACAAAAACTTTAACACTTACATTTTGGCGAGAGTAAAGTAGTCATGTGAAGACAATTCAACACACATACATACAAGAAGCTCCTCTCTTTTCTAGAAGTTTAAAGCAAAACCAGACATAGCAGGAAAATACAGCCAAAAAGAGAACTTGGCAATAGCCAAGGGAAAAAAGTGTGGGCCTATGACCTAAGAGCCGCTTTCTATCCCTTGTTTCTATTATTCTAGGCAGTAATTAAGCATTCTGACTAAGTCCATTTAAGACAACAACTATTTATGATCTAAAGAAAAAACCATCATCTTAGCTACAAGATATACAAATAGACCAACACCAAATGGAATTCTAAGGACTATGGAATCTTTATAGTATAGTGAGACATTCACAAGAGACAGGCTCTAGAAAAGGGTAGTGTGTAAACACATGTATTTGAGGACAACAGAACCCCATAAGACAAAATATTTCTTACCTTAAATACTTTGCCAAAAGCACCATCACCCAGTTCTCCTATAATTTCCCAATAGTCCTCTGGATTCAAGTCCCTCTTGACATGCTCATACTGCTTCTTCTTCTTTTCACCTCCCAGTTTGAAGATCTTACGAAAGTTAAAGAAGGACATTTCGCCTTCTTTAACTAGCTCAAAAATGCAACAACAAAAGCTCCCCAAACCCTCAGAGACTGAATAAGCAGTCTTTTGACTCTTTCCAAGTCTTTTCCCCTTGCTTTTAAGATCCAAAGGGATAAAAGGCACACAACTATGACTATTATGCCACGTGACAATGCTGACGCTGCTAATGAAGAAGCAGACAGCGACACAATTTTTCACCCTAGGTCTTTAGATACAGCATACAATAATCCAACCTCAGGAGGAATGGCAGTGAGCAGCTTCTTCAAGTTTATCACTCCAGCAATAATAACCTAAGTATCACACACTACTAGTTTCTTGTTCATAATAACTACACAACAGCAGATGGCAAGGCCCCAAAGATGCTACCAAAAAAAGTGCATTGACGGCCTACTACCATAGAGTTCGGCAGTTCTGCGGGTGAAAAAAAAACCCACGGGGTGGAGTATTTTTGGTAGCGTAACCCACACCCAGTGGAAAGTACTTGTGCCAAACAACAGAAGAGTAGACAGTTGTCTTCAAATTCTGCCCCAATACTACTTATTTAGCAGTATAGATTACAGGCATCACTTCAGGTACAGGCTTCCTTTTCCTTGGACACCTTCAGCACTCCAAGGCTGTAGAAAATGTGCATCCTCATCCATATGTGGGGGGGGGAGCAGAGAAGGACTTTTATCCAATCGGAGACAGCTCTTCCCCTGCTGAATGTGGTGAGGGGGGAGAGAAGAAGAGATAGAGAAATAATGTACTCCTTAACACATGAAGTCTTCAGTTCCTCCCCACCAGAGAAAGATTAAAAAAAAAAAAAACAATAACAACACACACAACTTGGCCATTTCCCTTATAAGTTAATCATGCCTTTTCCTTAAGGCATGACGAACCCCACCAGAGAGACTGAGGGACTTGTAAAGTGAAATGTCCTCATTGGCAAGGGGCGTGTCAAGGTTCCTCCCCCCACCCCCCATCCTTCCCTCCTGTGCAGAAAGACGGAGTGGGCTCGAGGCGAACTCTTTTTCTTAGGAGAAGCAGCCCCCACCTGCTTCCTCAATAGTAGTAGCGGTAGCAGCGCCTTTCCTTATGGGGACGGGGGGGGGGGACGGGAGAGAAAGAGACGCGAACGAACGAGTCCTTTACCTAGAAGCTGATCTCAGCCTCCCACACGGCTGGGAGGGAGCCGCCGCCTTCACTGTTCCCACTTCCTCCGTCTCCTCCAGATAGAAGGCGGGACAGAGCAATAAGCCTCCTTATGCCGATTTCCTCTCAACCCCCAACCAAGTCCGCCTGCGCCTCAAGGCTCTCCTCACTCATTCACTCTCTCCCCCCCTCCCAAGGGCTGCCGCGCATGCTCACTCCCGTCTACCTCCTCAGCTGCTCTCGACAGGACCCAAGAGCCGCTCCCAACTCGCCCGCTCTCGAACACTTCCGCCCCTCCCCCTCTAAGTGCCCGCCTTCCGCTAAGCCACGCATGCGCGCCTGCAACCGAATCCCGCAAGCTATCTCATTCCCCGGCTCGCGTTCCCTGCATTTTTCTCTTCCTCACGCACAACCCCTGTAGCCGGGTAAAGTGAGGGGAAAAGGCGGTGGGTAAAGGGAGGACCTCAAGTGTTGGTTCGGTTGTCTGAGGTAGATTTCCTTCCGGTTTCGTCTTCCTCTTGCACGTGATGTCAGAGTGTGCCGTTCGCGCTAGAGAACCAATAGGAGCGCGCTGAGCTCTTCGGCGGGTAAGTCAGGCAGCGCCAAGGAACTAGAGTTAAGAGGGGGTCGAGCGAAGCCCATTGGTGGGCGCGCGGGAGAGTGTGGATTGTACTGCTATGTGAAGGGCGCGGTTTAAGGACTCAAGTTCGTTCTTGTTGGCTGAGGGGAGACTGTTTTAGGTGCTTCCGTTGCGAATCAGTGGTAGAAGAAAAGGAGGAGGGTAAGTTAATAGACGCACACGTATAAAAAACAAAGGCACCCGTTTGGTCCCTAAAAAATATTCCAAAATCCATATAATGTAATATCTTTATTAGGACAACTCAAAATTTGCAAGCTTTCGAGATCTCTTCATCAGGCAAGATGTTATAAAAAGAAGGTTGGTGGGGGAGTGGGGAAAGGGGGAAAAAGCATAGGGGTGCAATGCTATGCATGTTTAGACAGAAAAAAAAGTCCTGTAGCTGGCTTGCGTATGCTGGGAGTTATAGAGGTTTTTTCCTGTCTAAACATACATAGGACTGCGCAATAACACAGCACACATATATGTGGGGGATGGGGTGAGGGTTGTTATTTTTTTATTAGGCTGCTTGGAACACGGTACTGTTTTAACTTTTGGAATTCGCTGTCGTGAGATGTAGTGATGGCCACTGGCTTTAAAAGGGGATTAGACAAAACCATGGGGGAATAGGTCTATCAATGGCTGTTAGCCGTGACAGCTGTGAGGAACTTCCAGGCTCGGGCTGAATACGAGCCCTGGGGCGTGGGCCCAAATAACGGGGAATGTTGTTGCAGGACATGAAGGCTTATGGGCTTTCCACAGGTATGTGGTTTAGAGGGCTGCTGTTAGAAACAGGATGATAGATGAGATGGACTTTTGGTGTGATCCTGCAGGGCTCTGTTTGTATGCTAGGAACAAAATAAAGTTTGGGAGGATAATTAAACAGATCAGTTTTAAGATAGGCTAGTAGAACCCTCCCCCTGGTGCTCTCCAGATGTTTTGGACTTCACTTCCTATCAGCCCCAGCCAGCATGACCTGGTCAATAATGCTGGGAGTTGCAATCCAAAACATCTAGAGGGCTCCAGGTTGGGGAATGCTAGGCTAATGAAATGTAGCTGTCATCTGAATGAATTTGTCAGTCTTTAAGGTGCCACAAAACTCTTTGTTATTTTTACTAATAATCTAACATGTTGGTACTATAATAGAGTTGCAATGGCTTTATGTAAGAGACATCAATTATGATCTATCAATGAGTTGTAGCTTATTCTACAGTTTCATAGTTGCAAAGCTAATGGTGCAGTCTCCTATCATCATGCTCCGATTGCATTAAAATGTGCTCTCTTCTCATCTGGCAAGTTTATTATCTCCTGTTGCTGCATATGCTCTTTGGAAGTTTATTCAAAAGTGCCACTAACTGCAGTAGGACTTACTTCTGAGTAAATTTGCATGGTGTTGTGTTGTATGTGACACTAGCAAAAAAATATATTCTAATTTGTACTGACTTTGAGACACAAGTTTGTGTCTTGAGCTCATTACTCCAGACAGAGAATGGTTTTAGCTGTTCTGAATCCTTCTGGCTAGTGGGGTAGAGATGATAAGTGTAGACTACTGTCACTATCTGCTTTGGAAAATCACAGCAGTGACATGGTAAGATTTTTTTAGAATTCTGTTTTAGTTACTGTATATATAAGACTGTGTAAAATTCCTCCCCCAGCCCCATAAACCTTTCAAATCCATTTACTACTATTTAACCTCTTTTGTTCCTACTTCAGAATTGGGCATTCCTTTCTTAATTTCTGCTTTCAGTTTTTGGCCCTTCTCCTTGACCACTTCCCTTTTCAATACTTGCTGATCTTAGTTCCTTTCTTAAACTTAATCACCCCATCACTGTTTTATTTCCTGTTCCTGGAAAGCATATGCTTGTTTACCACTCTCAGGGCGCAATCCTTTGGCCGCTAGACGCTGTCTAGATGGCCACAGATTTGGTCGGAGTCCCAGATCCGACCTCGGAAAATCGCCCTCCCTCCACCCTCGTGGTTCTTTCCGCACTGGCTGAAGCTCCAAAGATGGAAGACCGACTCAGTGCTGAGGGGGGCATTCCGGGGTGGGGTGGGGAGGGGAGGAGTGAGTCACCACCATCCTATGAGGAATCCTGGCAGTGCTTCTGACTCCTCTCCTCATGAGCCAGGGCAAAACACTTAGATGACTGAAATTGGCCATCTAAGTGTTTTGGAGGGCAAGGAAAGGATTGCTTCTGCACTTTTCCTGCCCTCAATAGGATGCCCGTAATCGTCTGAGTTCGGTGAGTTACAGGCAGCCACATTGGATCACACTGCCCGGCTAGTTATAAATAAATAAGTATACTATGCATTTGTTCACCTTTCTAAGCAGGCCTACTTTTATCTTTTACCCCAATTTCCTAATCAGAGTTCTGATGTTTCCTATTCTCCAATTTATCACATCCTGTCTAGGCTTTTCTAATCTTGCTAATTCCCTTATGGGCAGGGGCATGCTGGGAGCTGTAGGCCTTTTTTCTGTCAAACATGCATAGGATTGTATCTTAAAATAATTATCTCTTGGAGCCAACAATAAGGAAGACGTCTATTCTCTTCCCTCTGTCTGCTACCTCTGACATGGGAATCACTCTCTCCTTTACCTTGTGTGATAGTTTGTATTGGTTCATTGTCTTTGAATTTAATAACAGTTGCATCCCCAGTCTTTCCTAGTGCTTGCTGTTCTGTACTGCCATCTTATTCCCGCTCTTTCCTGATGCTTCATACTTTATTGAAAGAATGCACCCTACAATGATAGTGATAGGATTGGTAACATGACATAACAAGTAGGTAATGATGTTGCAATGGATCTCTGGCACTTTTCACTGGAGGATTAGGGAGCAATGATCTGTTGGGAAAACCTCATCTGAAGTGGGAGGGGGACTATAGTTCCTTGGCTAAGTGGCAGGTGCTAGGTGCAAAAGCCCCATATGTTCCTGCTGGATTTGAAGTAAGGAAAACAAGTTCTTGATTGCTTTTTTTTTTTTCTGGTTGCTCTTCTGTATATTGTGTGGATGATAGTGGGTCCTCTTTCATGTGAAGGGCAGTAGGAAAGGGAACTCTTTGAATCTATGAATAGAAATTTAGTTCAGCCTTCCCCAACCTAATGCACTCCAGATATTTTGGACTACAACTTCCAGCATCCTTGAGCACTGGCCATGCTAGTTGGGGCTGAAGGGAGTTGAAGTCCACAATACCAGGATGTCATCAGGTTGGGAAGGCTGCTCTAGATGTTCAGAACAAAAAAAGGAATTTATGTTACACTTCTTGAATACCAACCTCTCTAACATAAATGTTAGTGATATAGTATGCCATCAAGCAATTATGATGCTATTATTTTACAACCAGCAAGGAACAACTAATTCCAATGTTCTCAACAGCAATTCTCTAAACATTTTAAAAACACAGTCTTGCTTTCCACAGCGTTCTGCTAGCAAGACTATATGTTCACCCCTCCCTCAACCTGTGAAGTGGGTCACAGATCCTTTAATCTTCATTACAGCTGGAATAATAGGAGGGAAGGAAGGAAAAGGAAGGGGAAATTGGGAGATAAAGTAATAGGGAGATGTGGAATGAGATGAAGTGTGTAGCTTCCTCTTCCCTTACATAAAAGTGATCCTGAGCCCTTTTTATAATAGAGATGGGATGATATAATATCTCAAGATTTATGTCAATTTGATAATGAAGCACTTGAATGGATATGTATTGCCTCACATAGCCCATAATCTTTCTAGGGTCGAAGTCACTGGTGCTTCTTTGGTTTTCTTTGTCCTTATCAGTCCAAATGGCAAGGTTGCACATTGGCTGTCACTAAGATTCAACAAAATTTCCAAGCAGTGTGCACAAAACTTAAACTTTCCACTGTTGACAAACAGGTATTTCTGCATCTCCAACCCAGTGAGATAGGAAAAGCTGCAAGACACCCTTTGTCTATAGTTCTCAGAGGTAGGCTGCCACCACCTATGTATTATTAATAACTCCTCTGGTGTATTAATATTTAATGACTCATACCCTGATACATGGGAATCCAGGCTTATGACTTTTATATATTGTGAAGGATGGGCCCCATTTTCAGAGCTTCCTATAATCTTAACAACCAGGTTTGTATGTTTGCCAAGCAGTCCATCAAATGGGTGAAGCCAATCCTCATACTAGGCAAGGGAGTTAAATCAACTCCAGCTTCCAATTTAATATATTTATTAATGAACCAAGTGGAGAGAAGTTCAGAAATAGTCAGTTGCTTTTAAAAATAAAGTGAAACATCAAACATGCTCACTAGCACTCACTTATCAAGATTCTGAGAGTACGGTAACTCACCACAGCAGTTTACAGGGAGGAAGGGGTCCCTCTGGGACTCCAGAAGGTAGAAGAGTTTTGCTTTAGCTCTTTGCCAGCCTCCTGAAGACCAAGAAAAGATTTCACAATCACAGGTATTTCTATGTGGGCTGGACAGCCCCCAGAGAAGAAAAATTAAACTGAACAATCAATAGCCTGGGGGAGACCTGGCCATGCATCCACCAGGTGATTTCTCTAGTACCTACTCAGCTGGAGGCTGAGTCAGCCTGGAAGGGGTATACTATTGCAAATTTTGGAATTTATCACAGCCTGGCTGTGCCTGGCATATTTTTTTGTTTAGATATTTCCAGCAAAGGGTGGGAAGAGACGGGTAGATTTGTTACATGTCTTCCATCTTAGTTCATTGTGGCTGCTCTAGACTTGCAGAATCCAGTGGTTCCTTAGGCCTAGTAGGCCCAGCCCCAGACTAATACAGGTGCCCAGTCATCCTATCAATATATTATTGTCAGTGGTGCTGCTATCCTTCCACCATGACTGAGGCAGGGAATTGGGTTCCTCTTGAGTGCTTTTACATAGAAATGTGTTCCTGCTTTCTTTAAGGGCTCAGGGGGACAAGGCGAGAAACCTATTTGGCAAGGAAGCACCAATAAACCTTTGTTGCATCCACAGTCACCGTGGAAAAGGGAAATAAAGATTTAGCCTATAGATGAGGTCCCAGCTGCTTCCATCCTTTATATATTCAGCCAGTGTAGCGTAGTGGTGAGAGTGTTGGACTGGGACTCGGGAGATCCGGGTTCTAGTCCTCGCTCGGCATGAAACTCACTGGGTGACTTTGGGCCAGTCACTGAGTCTCAGCATAACCTACCTCACAGGGTTGTTGTGAGGATAAAATGGAGAGGAGGATTATGTAAGCCGCCTTGGGTTCCTTGCAGGAAAAAGGCGGGGTAGAAATATAATAAATAAATAAATTGGAGTTATGTAGGATATGTACTACAATCTATTATAATTATAATTTATTACTACATTCTGTTGTAAAACACCTTAAGGATCTTTTGGTTGAAAGGTGGAATATATATTTTATAATAGTAATAATAATAGGACGACACTACAGGACGACACTGTTAATAATAGGACGACACTGTTCTATCACCCTCTTTAAGAAGGGTGATAGAACAGACTGTGGAAACTATCGGGGCATTTCTCTCTTAGCAACCGCAGGTAAAATATTTGCTAGGATTCTCGCAAACCGTCTTCTATCTATTTCAGAAGAGATCCTCCCTGAAACTCAATATGGTTTCCGCCCCTCTAGAGGGACAGTAGACATGATTTTTACTGCACGTCAGCTCCAAGAAAAATGCCGGGAGCAAAATCAACCCCTTTATATGGCATTTATTGATCTTGCTAAGGCCTTTGATACTGTAGACCGAACAGCTCTCTGGACTATTCGTATGAAAATTGGATGCCCCAATAAATTTGTGAATATCTTGCGACTTCTCCATGACAACATGACGGCTACGGTCTTGGACAACAACGGCTCTCATGGTGCTCCATTTAAAGTGGGATCAGGTGTTAAACAGGGATGTGTTATCGCCCCAACATTATTTGCCATTTTCATCGCCATGGTTTTACATCTTGTCAAGGGGAAACTTCCCACCGGTGTGGGAATTATATATCGAACAGATGGAAAGCTTTTTAATCTCAGCAGGCTGAAAGCAAAAAGTAAGGTAATTACAACCTCCGTTGTGGAACTTCAGTATGCTGATGATAATGTGGTCTCCGCACATTCAGAGGATGATCTCCAAACTATCCTAAATGCTTTTGCAGAAGCATACGAAAAACTTGGTCTCTCACTTAACATCAAAAAAACCAAAGTGCTTCATCAGCAAGTGCAAGCCAATCCTTTGGTGATGCCATCTATCCAGCTTGGCGGGACAATACTGGAAAATGTCGATCATTTTCTCTATCTTGGCAGCTATCTTTCTGTTACAGCTAACATCGACAGTGAAATCCAGCATCGTCTGAGCTCCGCAAGTGCCACATTTTCTCGAATGAAACATAGAGTGTTCGAGGATCGGGATATTTGTAAGAAGACCAAAACACTGGTTTATGAAGCCATTGTATTACCAACTTTATTGTATGCCTGCGAAACATGGACTATCTATAAACGTCACTTCCACCTCCTTGAAAGGTTTCATCAACGTTGCCTCCGGAAAATCCTGCAAATTACTTGGGAAGATAGGCGAACAAATGTCAGTGTACTGGAAGAAGCAAAGACTACTAGCATTGAAAAAATGATCCTTCAACGCCAACTTCAGTGGACCGGTCATGTTGTTCGAATGCCTGACTGCCGTCTCCCAAAGCAGTTACTTTACTCCCAACTCAAGGATGGAAAGCGGAATATCGGTGGTCAATATAAGAGGTTTAAAGATGTTCATAAGGCTAATCTAAAAAAATGCAATATAAACATCGAAAACTGGGAAGCTCTGGCCCATGAACGATCTAAATGGAGGTTGGCCTTTCACAAAGGTTCCATGGATTTTGAAGAAGCCCGAGTGCAAGGTGAAAGGGAGAAACGTGCTAAGCGAAAAGCACGTCAAATGAACCCTTTACAGGACCATCTTCTATCTGGTAACCTGTGTCCTCACTGTGGGAAGCTGTGTGGATCTAGAATTGGCCTCCACAGTCACTTACGGACCCATCGCTAGAGTCTACACAATCTTCTTTAGAATTTCCTCCTTTTATCCCGGAAGACAATCTTACTCGGTCACGAGTGATCGCCTGATGATGATGAATAATAGGACGACACTACAGTTCTTAGTGTTGGGTGTTGGTGCCTGGATTCCCAATGTGAGATGCCTGCAAGGGTTCTAGGAAGACAAGTGTCAGCACTCTGCTACAGTTTCCATCTGTGTTCTGGAGACAGGCTGTTCATGCAAAGTGCCCTTCCTCCATGTTTCCCATCACCAGAGTTCTACCTTGTGCTCTAAGTGTGCACAACATGAGGCCAGAGAAATACAGTTCCCTGTCTTCTGAGTTGTGGTTTCTTTGTCCAGGGTGTATATATGGGTGTTGGTGTGCTGTGATTGGCTACAGAGTTCTGCCATATCCTATACCCCATCATGGCGATGTGGGTAGAGTGGTCATTGTTGGGGGGGGGGGGTACACAGTGATTTTTAAAATTTATTTTCCCCTTCCATTGAGTTCAATCAGAGAGGGAATTCCCTCGTGCTGGCTCCATTGTTAATGTAAAGTTTTACTGTCGATGGGTCATGGTCTGAAAGAGTGCAGGAAATGGCATAAATCCCCTCCTGCCTTTGCCATCCACGACTCCACCCTGCTTTGACTGTTCTGCTGGTGCAACAGATAGACTGTAGAGTTGCAGTCATGTGGAGAAATCCCTGTGTGCATACACCTTTTTGAAGTTCAAATTGCCACTCCCCTCCCCTGGGGCATGTTTGTTCTACCAACTATGAAAGTCTGTAAAGAGCTATAATGTCCTAAGTCATACAGCAGGCTTCATGACTAAGTGGGGACTTAACCCAGATCTCCCTCTTCCACTGCACCACACTAGCTCTATTTTTTAGTCTGTGAAGCACCATCCATCTGACAGGTATTACATGGCTTAAATAAGTCACATGAAATTATGTGCAAATGTAGCACCACCGTTTTCTTAACCTCCAAATATTTGTTAGGCTTTTGTCCAAATCAGCAGAAGCTGATTTGCTTTGTTTGTAGCTTTAATATTTTCATTACCTTGTATAATAGCAATGGTTGGGAAAGTATTAAGGGATGAAGGCACAAGATTTTCCAAATATTAAATCTATAAGTGGCACTTTTCACCTTGCAAATCCTTATTGTGCTTCTGTCTACTCCATAATCTTGTTTTTCAAACTGACATTGTTCTCTTGGGATTATGGGTGAGCTGTAGAGTCTCAATAAATAGCTTACTCCATTTATAGATTGTTCTTTACTCTTCATTTTATATGTATGAATCATTCAATTCCTAATTTGATTATGGCTGTAACTTGTGGCAAGAGCACAAAATGGCCAATTATATAGTGAGCACATGGAAAGGCTGTAAGATCATGCTGTCGCTGACACATACATTTGAGGTGGTGTGTGTGCGCACATTGTAATTGTGTTATTGTGTTGTCTGAACCCAGTCAATGGGTGGTTTGCACAATACACTAAGCCCCCCTGCGAATAAGCTATGCAGTTTGGGTGCATCCAACAGACAATTCTGCTGCTCACCATGGCTTGTTCTCCCCCTCCTTCCCCTTCAGTCCTCCAGCTGGTATTCCAGTGCCCTTCACCGCAGAACCTGTCTTGTCTCCCTCTCCCTGCTCTGATCGTTATCCCTTTATGTTCACCGCTATTTTGTTTTTAATTTTCAGTGGCTAAGAAATGCGTGATTGGGGTTGCACTATTAGTTTTCTTGGTCTTTCGCAAGTGCGCTCTTATGGCTGTCCAATTTGTATAGTCTTGCCTGGTCAATTTCCTTGTATGTTTCACCTGTCAAAGGGAGCAGCGGTGGAGTAGGTAACATACATGGATTTGGACAAGGTGAGACTGCGTATAGGCTAATTTGCACACAGTTGCCAGTGACAAATTGTCAAGTTGTCAATTGAAAAGCGGGAGGGGGATGGACCAGCAGAAGTAGATGCACCAAAAAGTGAAGGGACAATCTCTACCCTTTGGCAATGTGATCCTGTCGCTTTAAAGTATTCAACTGACACTTCTCAGTGCCCTGCCCTCTATCTTTTCAATACTTCCCCGAGTCTCCAGCTAATCCAGAAAAGGGAGATATTAACTCCCCTTTTCGTGGCTCCTTTTCGGAGCACTTCCTGCTGTGGTTACTGTGGGTCCCTGAGAACTGTTTAAAAAACCCACACAAAATATACACAAATTTAATGGCTGGGAAGTAAATGGAGGTGAATTCTGCATAAATTTAAGGTCTGGAAAGTAAACTGAGGAAAAATTTGTGCACCTGCATTAACTGCTTTGTTGCTGCAGGTTTGCAAATTTCCCCTCCATTTACTTCCAAGCCATTAAATTTGCATATATTTCCCAATCCAAAAAATTGTGCAAATTTTCCTGACAGGGTTTTTTTTAACCCCTTATATAGGTGGCAGACCAGGACGGAGCAAATGAGGCGCCAGCACCATCAGTATTTACACCCCCTCAATGGGGCCCCATTCATTCTGTCCCATTCAACCACCTTCTAGGGTGGGTGGGAGTTGGGAACTGTCAGGGACCTGAAGTAACTGCAGCAGTAAGTGCTCTAAAAAGGAGCCTCAAAAGGTAGAGGGAGACTGCTCAGCAACTGGACCCTGGCAGCTGGGCACAAATTAGCCTATATGCTGTCTTACCTTGTTACCAACTCCACTTGCTGCTCTCTTTGACAGCTGAAACATACAACAAAATTCACCAGGCAAGACTACACATATTGGACAGCCATAAGAGTGCACTTGCATACTTGAGAAAGACTAACAAAAATAATGATTAAAAAATGGGTGGCAAACCAGTGACAGCTACTCCAAATTGCAGCTTGAGCATTGGTGAGCAGCAGCGGGGTTTGTTGGCCTTGCTGAGCGGCTCACTAGCCAATCCCTGCAACCCACGATGAAATTGCTCTCCCAGGTTCAGACTACACGACAAACCATCATGGATTGAACAACCCTTGGAACAAGCCATGGGTTGTCAGGGTCACTTGCTGCTGAAAAATAAGCCACCCTGCAGGAAGCAGTCTGAATTTGGACAACCCTACAACCCACCGTGGCTAATTACCTACAACGGGTTGTCATGTGTGAACCAGGTCAATACCTACATGTTTATATGGCACTGTCTTCTTCACTATTATCTCAAAATTTCGGCAAAACTAAATAAGATCCGCAAGCTCTGAAGTGGGAATGGTATTCCCAAGTAAGTTTGCTTTGTTATAGGCATTTCTTTTTATTGCTTCCAAGAAAAATAGTAGCAGGTCTTTTCTCTTGTTAGAAAAGAAAACAGACTATGCCTGCTCTTCCAGTGGGTCAAAGGAGGATTGTGCAACACATGCAGAGCATGCCAGGGGCTAAACTAATTAAGGGAAAGCCTGGAGAGAATGAAACTAGTCATTATGTTATAACTGACATTGTATTCCTAATTGTTGCTAATGGTAAAATGTCAGCAAGGAAGGGAATAGCTAACTTGATGTACAATTTTGGATGATGGGGTGCAAAGCGTGCTGTGATCAGTCTGTAGTCCTTGCCTAAATGTCACATCTTATGTCTGACCTGCATTCCTGAACTCAGACATTTTTACTTTCCTTTTCTTAGCAGACAGTAGGTGCTGTGTAAAATGCATGGAATAGTTAGCCCTGGTCGTACTGGAGTTCCCCTATCTACATGTATGTTCTCAAAGAGCACCAAAGGGACTTTCCTTTGCAGAAACGATGCTAATTCTTCTGTATCTTGCTTGTCAATGTGCTTAATGATTCTTTCTTTAACAGTGCTTTCCACCCATTTACCCAGAAGTGAAGCTAATGGGTCTTTAGTTGCCTGTATGCCATCTAAAAAATTGGGAGTCAGTTTAGCTGCTTTAAAAACCTCTGATACAGGGACAACTTGTATATTTTTGTTAGAAGATCAGCAGTACCACAGTTGAGTTCTTTAAGGCACAACCCTATCATGTTTAGACAGAAAAAAGCCCTGCAACTCCCAGCATTCCCCAGCCAGTAGTGCTGGCTGAGGAATGCTGGGAGTGTAGGACTTTTTCTGTCTAAACATGCATAGGATTGTGCCCTTAAGGAGACTTGGGTGAATGCCATCCGGACCCAGTGACTTATTAACTTAATTTGTTCATAAGCTGTATAATTTCACCTCTGCTTAATTCAGTTCTTCAGACTCCCTTGCTGAAAAAAATCAGTTCAGACACTGTCCTACAATTTCTGCAGTGAGAAGGGATGAAAATAATTAATTCAGCAGCTCTTCAGTCTTGTTATCCTCCTTTCACTGCTTGATAACTTAATGGTCCAACTGTCTCCCTGGCCAGTTTCCTACTTCTGACATAGTATAAGAAATTCTTATTGTTGGTCTTATTTACTTATTTATTAAAATATTATATTCCACCTTTCCCCAAGGAACAGACTCAAGGTGGCTTACAAAGCAAAACATAATACAATAAAAAAGCAATGTGTGGCATAGTGGTGTTGGACTGGGACTCAGGGAGATCCGGGTTCTAGTCCCCGCTCAGCCATGAAACTCACTGGGTGACTTTGGGCCAGTCACTGACTCTCAGCCTAACCTACCTCACAGGGTTGTTGTGAGGATAAAATGGAGAGGAGGAGGAGGATTATGTAAGCTGCCTTGGGTTCCTTGCAGGAAAAAAGGCAGGGTATAAATATAATAAATAAATAAATAAAAATAAAAAACAGCATTAAACAAGATAAGTCAAGTGGGGACTCCTCCAAAACCCTTCTTAAATGGCTGTATTTTTACAAGCCACCTAAAGTGTTGGGGTCTGATGGATCTCATTAGGTATGGTAGGTCATACCATAAGATGGATGCCACGAAAGAAAAGGCTCTACTCCTAGTGGCTCTCTTACAGGTTTCTTAAGGTCAAGGAATCTGGAGTGAGGCCTCCAGAGTAATGTCAAAAGACATTTTGTGTTCACTTTATCATCAACTTAGTTTTCCAGACTTTGTGCTCTTTTCTGTTCTCCTCATTTGAGCAAGACTTCTGTTTTCTGATTGGAAGAATATGCAATAAAAAAGAGACAATCTGAACAAATTACGCTGAAATTCTAATGTAATTTGCCATCCTATGGTTATCATTTCTCTAGGATAGTGTTTCTCTCTTCAGTTTCAGCAAAGTAAGTGGTTATATATTGCTGCTGACTATTAGCCATTTCAATTCAGGTACTATGATATGTTTAAATACTACTGTGGAGTGGAATTAAGAGATTGTTGTGTCTGAGGAATTTATGTCACATATTATTTTCTCCCCCCAGTCTCGCAAACATTCCATCAGAAGCTCTGCTTGTGGTTGGTTAATCCATTCTCTTGAGGATAAATAATTCATTTCTGAATGTTTGCTGGAGCCGCAGAACTGGAAGTAGAGGTCCCTTCACTGTTATGGGGCTTGGATCCTATCTTTTCTGCCTTTGCAAGATTGTACATTAAAGACATACTAGAAATGAAGGAGTCTAAACAGGTCCCAGGTAAGTGATGAGATGACTATGAAATGCATGACAGCATCACTGGTTTTAATGAAAAACCTAGCATTACTAAACTGTAATGGTTGACAATCTGACCCCAGATGTCAACCTTTTTCTCCCATGCTTCTTGAAAGAAGGTCAGAGGCAGGATAAAACAGAGCAAGAGAAAGTGGGATGAGCCTTTTCATTGTGTATGACAGGTCCTTGTCTGCTTTCCCCACAGTGTGCGAAGCACATGAGTCCGACCCTTGCCAGTGTTCCCTGGCCTCCGTCTGCCACCGTACTTGCTTTCTGAGCAAGAAGCGGGAAGGAAGGCTGACTGAGCAGACCACCCCAACAAGAGGGGTGTTTCTTCTGCCACTGGTGTGCTGAAATCTCTCCCTCTCCACCCCATCTATATAGTGTGATGTGAAGCGCTCTGTGTGTGTGTGTGTCTGTCTGTCTGTGTCTGTAGAGGTGGGGTGGGGGAGAAATATGGTCCTGGAGTTGCCAGCAAGTCACTGGGCGGGAGTCTCTCTTCAGCTTCACCCCTCAAAGTGATCCTCTAGTACAGCCTTCCCCAACCTAAGGTCCTCCAGATGTTTCGGATTACAACTCCTAGAACTCCTGGCCATTGGCCTGATGGCGCGTGAGTGACAGCAGAGCCCCGTGTGTGCGAGATGGGAGATTAAAAAACCTGTTCATGTGTAGAGGCCCATTTATCCACACACAGAAATCCAGATCTTTCTCCCCCTCTCTCTGTGCAGCGTGCAGCGTTTCGGATGCAATCAGCCAGCCAGCTTTCCAGCCTGTAATCCGACTCCAGCAGCCAGCTCCCCCGTTTGCAGATAGCAAGGAAAAAACTCTGTAACTCCACAGGTCTATTCTACCTGTTTATTTACTTAGCAAAGTAATATTCTACAGAGTATACATTTCCTAGTTACAGTCCATGTGCAGAGTACAATGCATAGCAAGCATTTATGCCAGTGGAGCAAGTTGAGCTTTACCCCACCTCAGCAAAGACGCTACATTGTTGCATAAGTCCAGCAAGCAATAGTCAGAAGAAAAGAGTGAAGAGAGAGAACAGTCCTGCTCCTCTCTAAAATGGCTTCTGACAGACAAGTTAATACGTCACCAGAACATACAAACCATGTGACCAGCTCATATTGTTCTCACACTTTAGTAACCCCTGCGAAAACACGAGATTCTAGAGAGACATAATAAACCTGTTTACCCGCCATTCTGTCCCTTCCATGTGTAAACAATGTGCTCCAGCTTGTGAATGTGATACATATCACAACATGGCCATGCTGATGGGAGCTGAAGTTCAAAACATCTGAAGAGCACTAGGTTGGGAAAGGCTGCTCTAGTACAACTAGCTGTCAATGAAGGTCAGAAAGAGTTAATTTAAGTACCCATTTTAGAGTAAGTGGGTCAAACACGTGCATGGTTATAATGACTCATCTGTGGTGAGTTAAAATGTGCTGAATGTTTTTTCATGATCATTTTCAGTGCAAAAGTTTTGGTTTCAGAGAGGGCAAAATATATCTGAATCTCTCTTCCCTATTTGCACTTTGGTATCCACCGAGTAGCTGTGTCAGCACCATTTTTTTTCAGACTGAGACTTCGTCTTGGGAGGTGATCACAGCAAATCAAGGATTACGGCACATACTGAGCATGATTTGGCTATGTGTCAATGAGCTAGTCCAGAGTGAGGGCAATGTACTGTTATGCGCCTTGCCACTGAAAAGTTGGTTGTAGCTGGTGCAAGCTTTTTCAAAAAGTGCTTTTCACCATTTCACTCGGCCTCCAAGCAACTAGACTTGTAACCTCAATAGAAATTGACTTGAGGCAACAAATGACTAAGCTCTGTGTGGCTAGGTGAGCTAGTAAAGTCTCATGTAGGCTAGTAACTTTGGGAACTTTTTTTTATAAGGCTGGTCACATATGGATATTAAATCTATGAGGTGAAAACAGGAAGTACACATTCTTTGGAATTCACATGTGGAAACAACATGAGAAAAACATAAATAACTGTTAACACAGAGGGCTCATGCAACAAACACAAAGAGGAAAAGCTTCCCATCTTAGTTTCTCTACCTTCCATTAGGCTGGGACGGGTGATGGAGAGGCTTCTGGATCTTGTGGATCCATGCCTCTCCTTCTCCCTTCCCAGCATGCCCCATTTCCACCCTCCCTGTCCTCTTCTGAGGAGCTGCAGCTTGGCTACATGTGTCACTTGTAGGCTGTTGAGCAAAGTAATATTAAAAGAAAAATAACAGAGCAATCCTATGGCCCCTAGGCAGTGTCTAGAAGGCCATAGGATTTTTTGCATTCCCAGATCCGAGGTTGGAAAATGGCTCTGACCTTGGATCTGGGGATCCGTGCTTGGATCCTCCCTGCAAGCTGCTTTTCTGAGGTTGTAAGAGTATCCTCAGAGAAGGGGTTTGGGGGCGGGGAGGAGACCACCGCCACCAAGGTACGACGTATCCTGGTGGCACCTCAGCCTCCTTCCCTCCCTGTCTGAAGCACCATGGTTAGACTACCGAAATCGGTCGTCTAGCAGCTTTGCAGAGCAGGAGGAGCGCGGATGCAAACCTTCACCTTTGCACTCCTCTCATTCTGCATATGATACCCATAATTCTCTGAGTTTGGAGGGCTATGGTCATCCCCATTGGATTGCACCCTAAATTGCCCATTAAATTAAGTAAAAAATTTAATTTATTTAAATTAATTTAAATAATTAGTTGGGTTTTTCATGAGAAATGAAAATAAGAGCAGACCTATTTAATATCTCAACAATTGTAACAGATAATTGAATGGCAGGTTTTGTAATAACATTAAAAGAGCCATTTATTTAATTTTGGAAGCTTGCTTATAATATTTTCTCCTGTGTTTATAAAAAAAAATAAATGTCTTAGATGATTTCTCAGTTCTGTAAAACAGTATTTCCTTGTCTTATTTATAATGCCATTTATTGTTTTGTATGTTTAATTTTCAATAATACTATATTAATACAAAAAAGATGCATGCCACACCGTCACTGCTGTGTTTTTAATCTTTTAACAAAGCTGGTCTTTTTACTCTATATGATACTTTCTTGAACTTTATAGAGTTAATTCTATACAATTGCTTTACATCCTTGACTCCCAGGCTGTAATCATCTTTCCAGATTGCCAGTTCATAGTTTAACATACATATTACGTATAATCTCAAGGCAGAGTCTAGGCCAGCCTTCCACAACCTGGTGCTGTCCAGATGTTTTAGACTACAACTCCCAGGTTTCCTGACCCAAGTTTCTATGCTGGCTGTGGCTGATTGGAGTTGAAGTCCAGACATCTAGAAGGCACAGGCTGGAGAAGGTTCATCTAGGCAGTGATTCCCAAGTCCTGTCATCCCCAGCCAGCATGACCAATGGTCAGGAATGATGGGAGCTGTAGTCCAACCACACCTGGAGACCCAAGGTTAGGAACTGCTGGTCTAAAGAAACCTTTTGTCAGTTTCACCTCTGTAGCAAGTCTGCAGAAAGTTCAAGACAAAGCATATGAAGATTAACTAAAACAGACCAGGAAGTGTTTGCTAAGGAAATTGTACCGTAATTTTCCAAGCAAGCAAGAATGCCACAGTTTTAATAAATAAAGCCAGGTGGAGGATTTATTTATTTGTGAAAAGACACGCTGACATATCTCCAGCCATGATCTTTAATTCAAAATAAGTAACATTATTGTGTGTTTTTAAAGCAATGTTTCCTAACTGCCACAATATCAGGAAACAGAAAAGAGAAAAATCAGTTTCTAACCAGCCTTTTATTAAACCCCCTGGTTTCTGTGTGTCACCAGCACCACACCTTATTTTTTTCCCTTTATATGTTGTTGGAAGCAATATGCTTTCTCTGATTTCCTGTTCTGTTCTAGCCAATATTGCCCATATCTCTTCCAAGGAAGTCTGAGACTGATCTTTTGATTGCTCTTTATTACTCATGAGAACCTTGGAACCTTGCTTCTCAGAGCATGAAGGAACAGTTGTGAATCTTAAACTGAATCAGACTAGGCAAAAATAATGCTCAAAAACTTTACAGTTTTCAGCCAGGCCGGTTTTCCTCTGACCAAACTGCCTTGGTAATGAACAGTGGAAACAGAGCTCTGGTTGAGATAAAGTGTATGTAAGGCTATGTCACTAAGGGCAAAGTATCTTACTGCCAGCAACTGGGGTGAAGCCTCCACCATGCACATAGGACCTCAGCTCTGTTCTGGAATGACAAGTGGGAGGGCTGGTGAATATGGAACAGCTGCCACATAGGAACAGCTGCCACATCAATCCATATTATGAGCTGCTTCACACAAATAACTTGCCATGTGGGAGACATCCACCATAGGGGAGAATTTGAAGCAACTTTATATGCAAGGATTCTGAGATGCAAACCAGATGAGAGGGGGACACAGCAGTCTACTTGTCACATTGTAAACCTGCAGCTTGTTTCTTGGCAAAATTTAAGCCAAAAGCAAGAGACTCCTTCTACAAACCTGAAAAATGAACTTAAAATACATTTGCATTAAACACTTCATGTGTGTATACAGTCAATTAGACTTTATTTGCTTTCCTAGTTGGTGAACCTGGATATTATCATGAGGAATTAAGAGGCCTGTTAGTTTTTATTTAAATATCTATGATTTCATCAGGCTTTTAAAAAATAACCTTGGTGTCCTAAATGCTCTTAGACAGAACTCAATCCGTAGGATAGCTGCAACAAAACTGTGTAAGTATACTTGGCTTCGCTAGTGAAATCTCAAACAAGATGGCTAGTGCTCTATCAGAAGAAGGCAATATGAAGTGAATGGGACTTATGCCACTTGAATAAGTTAAGGCTAGGAGTCATGTAAAATAATCCAAAGCATGCTTATTCAGAAGCAAGTGTATTTAGGATTGCAACTTAAGACTGAGAAATATACATTTTAATAACTTTCTCATAGGGTAATGGTATGAAAGAGTGAGATATTTACAGACAGGAATTGCTCCAATCAAGAAAAAGATAACTGGAATGGTGGTTGAACAAGTTTAATAAGTGTCAGTTATTTGAATGAGACTGAAGACAAAGATTGTCAAACTGAACACATTTCCACTGTAATCCTAAACCTCTAAATTGCAACGAATAAATGCAAGCCCAAGTCTGAACATAAAGCCACTTAGTCTGCTGGCATAATTTGAGGAATAAGAATGCAATCCTTTGATCAAGAGCTGACATCAGTGGTGATACTTTCTGATCAAGTTATGAAAAAATAGTATTGTGGGGAGGCTGTTGAAGTTAGCATTACCTAACAAAAACTAGGAGTGAGCACTTTAGTGGTACAAGAAGGATTACGAAATATAGGATTTTAGAGAAACAAATCTAGAAACATGTACATTTTCCTCCTCTTTTAGGTATATTCTTTTATAATCGACATCCAATAAGGCAGGTAGATATTCTTGGAACTGTGGTCCTAACCAAAGAACGAGATGCCTTTTATACTTATGGAGGTAAGAAGTTCTGATTCCTGCTAGCTTTTTTCTTTCTCCATTCTTAGTCGCTGTTAGTCCCCTGAAGTTGAAGATCCCTTGCTTGATTGGACAATTGGTGCACCACCACCCCCAAAAAAAAGTGGGGGGGAGGAAAGGAAAGAAAAAGCTCTCGATGCTTTTTAGTAATGAATAGCATGAATTTATGCTCAATGCAGTCTGCAAAGGCAAGCAAATACTAATACACATTTGTAAATTACCTACGGGTATTTATAAATGCTTAAAAGATTACCGGTATATTACAGTAATACCTTGGATTGCAAGCATAATTTGTTCCGGAGCCGTGCTTGCAATCCAAAATACTCTTATATCAAAGCGACTCTCTGGCGGGCGTGAGCGGGGCCGATTTCAGCCCGCTCGAGGCGAGCGGTTACATCCCTACACTTGTCTTGCAAAACCTTGCTCGTTTATCAAGTCAAATTTTTTAAAAAATTTTTGCTTGTCTTGCAAAACACTCTCAGACCAAGTTACTTGCAATCCAAGGTATTGCTGTATAGTGCAATCCTTCATATGTCTACTCAGAGTTAAGTGGAGCTTACTTCTATGTAAAAGTGAGTATATTATAGCTTTAATATCTTATAATATATAGATACATCTGGGATTATCTCTGGCAATATATCAAAATTGATACCTGCTGCCTGACATAATGATGGTTCTATTGCAATTTCTTCATACATATAGATCAGCCTTCTTCAACATGTGCCCTTCACATGTTTTGCTAATATAGATAGAGAGTCAAGTTGTGGAAGGCACTGTGGAAGGAAGTGAGACATAGAAAAGCTTTCTCTTTCTCATAGAAAAGCATTATGTTGGAGATGATGTCAGGAAAAAGGGACATATGCTCATATGTGGTGGAGTTGTAAAAATGTATTGGTGTTTTGGCGAGAGGTTTTTACAGAAATATCGAAAATTATTGGTACTAATTTAGAGGTCTGTCCAAAATTAGCATTGTTATCAATAACTGAGAAGCTTATTTGTTATCAAAATACGAAGGAGTTAATTGTAAACTTGTTAACTGCGGCCAGGCTAATGATAGCGAGAAATTGGAAAGTACAACATGTTTTCCTAATAACAGACTGGTATAAGGAAGTTTGGGGCATAGCCCTAAATGATAAACTAACTAGTAGTATCAAATGCAAAAAAGGATTGCTAAAGAAGAATAATTTTATGGAGATATGGAATCAATTACTAGATTATGTATTAATAAAGGGGAAGGGTAACATGCCTTGTCAGGATAAGTTATATTTTTGGAATTTAGAATTTATTTGATTAAGAGGATAGAAGTATATTAATTGGTCCCTTGGAGGGTGGGGGGGAGCACTTCATGATTTATTGTATGTTGATTATGTTATATTTGTGTGATAATCTTGTATTTTCTTATATATATTTTTTGTTATAATTTGTTTTGAAAAATAAATAAAATAATTTTAAAAAGAAAAGCTTTCTCTATGTACAGCGCACAGCTTGTAAACTTATCAACCCTGCCCCCATTCCATTTTTTCAGAATTTTTCCAGTTCCATTTCAGCCAGTCATCTCAGCAGAAAAGTATTGAGTAGAGAAACAGAGCCCCAATCTTAACTTCTCTAAGAATGCATGTATTCAAATTGATTTATTGAGGAGTCAGTCATCTTTTTAAAAAGTCCACTTGAATCATTTGGTCACCTGCTCTGAACACTGTCCTTTGCACATACACACAAGCACGCATCAAGCTTGTGATTTTCAGAAGAACATTAGAGAGAACCTTAACCTTCTGAAACACATTAGACCAGGGGTAGGGAAGCTGGTGCCCTCCAGATGTTTTGAAGTACAACTCCCAGAATCCCCAACCATTCATCATGCTAGCTGGGGCTGCTGAGAGTTGTAGTCCAACAAAACATCTGGAGGGCACCAGGTTGCCTATTTTTGTGTTAGACATGCCTTAACAATAGGTGAGGGGGCACAGCTTAGTGGCAGAGCAGATAATTTGTATTCGGTATTTCTCATATTCAATCTGAATTAAAAGAACCTCGGGAAGTAGGCTTGGAAAGAGCAGTAGAGAGCAGCTACCAGTAAGAGTGGGCTGTACTGGTCTGAACGGACCAGTGGCCTGACTTGGTAAAAAGCAGCTTTGTATGTAATATTGTTGCTTGTTTGCGCAAATTTGTCAAGTCATTTCTACCCTGGATTTCCCCAGGGCACTTAGTCCTGTTCATAGCATGGGAGTGGGGGCATTCAGGAAAGGAGAAGGGGGAAAGGACAACCTTTTCCTTTCTCACCCCCTGAGGCCTTCCATTGCTGTGCTGAAAGGGAGCAGGTGATGGGAAAGACCTCTGTGCAAAACACTAATTAGCTCCTGCCAGGCAGAATAGACAATACTGAGCTAGGTGGACAAAAAGCCTGACCTAGTATGAGGCAGTTTCCTATATTCCTTGGAGTTCAGTGAGTTCAGATTTGGGATTGCCAGCCCTGAGCATGAGCATTTTATCGCTATATAGCAGGGTGGGGGTGGGGTGGGGTTCTGGAGAGTGGGAATGGAAAACAGTATCTTCTTTTCTTTGCTCCTGAAACATCCCAGTATAGTTCAAGGAAGGGAGTATTTTAGCCTCATGGGACACATCAGTCTTAAATACCCCCCTTCAGATACTTACCTTAAGATGTTGGGAGCTTGAGCAGGCAAGTTTCGTCATCTTCCCCATCTTCAGTTTTTCCACCTGCCCCAGGTGGACATCTCAACTGACGCAGCTGATACTTGACATCTGGATTAACCTTCAGTTTATTCACTTTCATCCACTCCAAAACTGCTCCCAGACACTGGTTTAAATTTTCCACAGCCTCCCCAGGGATCGATGATGGAAACGAGAGACAGAGTTGGGTATCAGCATGCTGGTGACACCCCAGCCCAAATCTGTGGGAGCAGTTTCAAGCAGATATTAAAAATTAAGGGGCATAAGATAGAAACTTGTGGCAGCAGTCTGCTGGTACTACCTTCTGGGACTTCTTTGATGTCTTAGGGCAGATAAGAAGGAGCCAGGTGCAGCAGCTGTGCTTTACATGAAATGCTGGGTGATGGCACTTGCAAGGCTCCAAACTTCTTCCTCCCTTTGCCCCAGGACTGCAGGTCTTCTGACAGTTCCAAGGCAAAGAGTGGGAAGCTGGGTGCATGATTCTCCATGCCTGGACAGAAATACTCATATTGCTTTTGTTCTTAGTGCTTCTGCCCTGGACAGTGGTTCTTTGGTCTGAAGGGAGAGCCTCTGCTTCCACTGTGCTTTCTTCCTATCTATTTCTTGCCATCCCTCCATTCGCCACTAACTCAGTGCATAGAGACCCTTTTCCTTCATGTTGTCTTTCATGAAGATGGAGCAAGATCACAACTGCTTAATATCATGTGCTTAAAGTGAACTTAGCAAAAGGGCTGAACTCTGTTCTCTCCTTAGGACTGTTCTCTCCGATTCCCCTTGTGTCTGTTGCTCTCTCTTCCCACGTGTTCAAACCATTCCTAGTACTCAGGCTTCTTGGCAAGCTGTCCCTCCCGATCCTTCTTCTACCACCATCAGGCTGAGTCGGCCAAAAATAACTTGTAATTTCCAGTTCCATCTTTCAGTTTAAAAATGAGGCTCTGCTAGCTGGAGAGCTAGTCAGCAAGTGTTGCATCAGCTGGATCAAGTGTCCAAGGCTACTGAGCTATAATATGCTTGTCAGCTTGTAGAGAAATTGCAAAAGAGAAGAAGCATGAATTGCTTTCTTGCTTCTCTACTGAACACTCTAGATTTAGTTATCTTAATATTTATTTATATTCATGTTTTTCAAAGGAGGGTTCTTCTTGCAAGACTTGTAACAGTGCACAATGCACAACTCTTATAAGCACCAACTTGCTAGGTAAGTTTGGGCCATCAGGCCAAGTGTCTTGTTGCTGAAAGGGGTCAGTAACTGATTTGAAGACACACAAGAAAATGACAGGAATGTAGGTCAACAGTGCCACCAGTCTAAATGTGACACAGGTGCTTCGATAGAAATTAGGGATGCCCAGCTCTTTGTGAACATCTGGTTCAAGTGGGAACCAAAAGTTGCCAGCTGGATATCAGGGTAGATGTATGGTCTTTTCTGCTGTTATTCATCTTTCCTCTGTAATCGCTATTCAAGCTGCAGTTAATACTGGATGTTATCCTGTCCCTGATACAGTTTATGTACGAAGCGAAAACAACTCTTGCCTAACTTGCATCTATTTTGGGAGACATAATAAGTGTTAGATATTTCACAAAATATGTAGTGACCGTTTCTGCAGATAATAGAACAGTAGGCGTGGGGGTGGGGGGCACTGCTAAAAAATAAAAATCTGTTAAAGTAAATTGAAATATATCTGAGATATTGGAAGACTGACATTAATAACAAGTTGAATAATTTTATATTGGAATGGGAAAGGAGTCCTACCAGTCTCCACAACATAAACAGTCATTTTCATCTTCCCTTTACTTTCCCATAGTCCAGGTTAGCCCCAGAAAGTCTCTGACCTGGCTCGCATGACACGACAGCCCACTGTGGCTTAATTTACCTGTGGGGGCTGTTGTATCATGCTGGGCACCCACAGGTGCCATTTTTGCATGATGCTCGCAGGTGCCCAGCTTGCCATGGCTAAATCCAGGTGGCAGGGGTTGTTTGATGCTTAAACAACCCTCAATCCATGGCTTGTTTTAGGGTTATTTGATGGTTGTCTAACCCTAAACAACCCCTGCCACCTGGGTTCGCCTGACACGACAAGCCAGGCGCCATGCAAAAATGGTTCTCATGGGTGCCGAACCTGATACAACAGTCCCCGCAGGTAAAATAACCCACGGTGGGCTGTCATGACATGTGAACAAGCTCTCTGTCTTTGTCTTCCCCACTTCTTCATTATGCAGACACTTCCATCACCACCAGATAAGGGCTGTAAGAGGAAAACTTTTAGAGGATGAGCTATACTGTGTGTTGTTCACTTGGATTTGTAGGGTTGGTCAGCCACTTTCAATGTTGATTTGCAGTAGGAAATAGTAACTGCTGGAACAGAGAAAGGGGATGGGAGAGAGCTGGTAGAGCTTTGAGAATGGTTTGTCTCTTAGGTACAAACAAAAATGCTGTCGCTGAACAGAAATGTCTGTGGCTTGGTACAATGAGAGGTTTGTGTCCTGTATTTCTGGAAAGGCAAACCTTAACCAAAATGACTTAAGTTGCTGCTATTGTCTTCTAGTGGATGACGGCACAGGTGTTATAAGTTGTACCTGCTGGAAAAACACTTTGGCAGAAAAGAAATCTTTGTCAGGTAACATTCAGATGTATGTATTAGTATATACTATAGTCAGGTTGTTTTCAGATGCTTATACCATTTTCATGTTTGCTTTGTGATACTGTTCTAGCTTAATGTGATTGCCAGTAAAGGAACAGCTCTGAGATCCCTTCACTCACAGCTAATACTTACCTGGCTGATGTTTAAGTTCAAGCCTTCAAATCTGGCCAAATTGTTTCCTTATTGTAACTCCCAGTGTATCTCCTCCATTTTGGTGAAGGAGGACTCTGAAAATGGGTAGTGTTTTTTGTTTTGTTTTTTTGCAAACAACTCTTCCAGTCCTAGGCAAATGATTTGAGACCTGTTAGGCTCTCTTGAGTGTAGTAAGCTGTGGCATCTTTTTGCATATATTTCCATTTGCATGGATTTTTTTTCACTCTATTCTTATTTTCTTTTATGCATTTTATGTCCCATTCTGAACACTTGTTATAATAGACTTTAAAATGTAAATATATTCCCAAGTTCTTGTTTGTATGTAGAAGTTCATGCATATTCATAAACTGTAAAAAATAAATGGACCTGAGCACACTTTTGGCCAAGTGGTAGAAAAAGAAATAAGAGGTATATTTTCCATGCGTCAGTGCAGATGACTTTCTCTTGTTGCCTGCAGATACCTATGACATAACATGGCCATTTTGTCCCTCCCCTCTTTCAATAGGTCACAGGGCTACAAAAGGCATTTTTTTAATGTGCCAGCACACAATCACACAGTCTCTTTGTCTTGCAGATTAATTGTTCTGAACTCACTAGACTTTCCTATTTCTATTCTGCCACAGTTCTTACAGCTGTCCATTGTTTCCCCAGCTACTTTCAGTGTGCAGAAAATAATGGCAGTGGTTAAGGAAATGTTGCAGTTTATTGCGTATTGATGCACTGAAAGTAGCTGGGAAAACCTTTATTAATACACAGTTGGGGTCAGATTGTCAAACCTAAATCCAAACAGTACTGTATATTAGAAGCCTGAAACTCAAATCTCTGTTCAGTCATGCCAGGAGAAACTGATAATGCAGAAGTCACATTGGCTTAGCTCTAAAATCTAATGAGGAATTCAGGTTCAAAAAAGAGACACGGAATATTTAGTAGCCTACTTGCTCTAAGAATTCATTCAGGCAGGCAGTTTTTCCAGGCGGCTGCAATTAAAGTTCATGCTGCTCAGGATCAAAAATTGAATTTTAAATGGTGAACTAATAAGCATGAAGTTCTGGCAACATGCATTTGTAGCTTGGCAGGCACCAAGAGGCAGCTTTTGTTTTGCTTCTAATACTATCAAGATTCCTTTTATTTAGTGTCAGGTTTGCTAGGGACTCTTATTTTGGATTCTTTTTTTTTTTCTTTGTTAAAGTCTGAATTGTGGAAGGGTAGCACTAAACAGAGTAAAGAAGAGTAAATATGTGTTTTACCACGTATACAGAGTCCAGTGACACTTAAAAAACTACTGCATGTATTGTAACTTGAGCCACCATGAGCAAAGGTCCATTCATCAAATACATGAAATGGTCAGGGAGAGTAACAGTATTGGATAGTACATTCACAGGGTCCAGTGTGGAGAAGGAGATGTGTTTTACCATGGTCAGTAAATGGTCGGGGAGAGAATAACAGCTACACTTCCTGGAAACAGTGATTCCCCAGCATTTATCAATCAGATGAATTTAACAAAATAGGTTTGAATATGCTGGCAGCTGCTGATTAAATATTTAGATATTCTTATGATGCACATGCATGTTGTAGAAAGACTCAAGTTTTGGAATATGTTATCGTAGCTAACTAAACACACACTCTGGGTTTCAAGGATTTGTACTTTTAAGAAACTTGGTAAATAGTTATGTGAAAATACACATTCATCATAGAAGGGACTATACTATTCTTAAAGGCAGAACAAGTAACTAGATTACATCTTGGAAAATATATGGGTGGAGTCTAAAGTGTGAGGGGTTTAATGGTTCAGGAGGCAACTCTCACATAATGGCTGCTTTCTCCTTAAATTTGTAATGGTGTCTTGTTTTGCCAAGTCACAGCCATAGTCAAGGAGACCTGCAGTATCTCCTTTTATACCCCACCCCAACCCACTGTTGTGTGTTTTTCCATTAACAGTGCTTGGGGCAGGTTGGCACTTTGTAAGTTGGGAAAATATAGTGTGTTCAATATCACCTGTGAAGTTGCCTTTTAACATGCATGGTTTGTTGAGCAACATTTATCATGATATTTGAGAAAATCCATTTCGCTTTTCCACTCCATGTTGTTGTTAATAAGGCAGCACCATGTGAGATTTATTTATTTCTCCACAGATTTTGAATCTCATCCGAGTACCTCAAGTGAGTTGGATCTAACTGAACAGATAAGGAAGCTGCAAGTAGCAGTTCAGCAAAAAACAAGGCTGGAAATTGGTGATCTAGTCAGAGTCCGTGGTTGCATTAAAATCTACAGGCAGCAGCGAGAAATCAAGGCCTCCATGTATTGTGAGAAGTTACTCTTCCAGCAGTATGCATTTTTATCCTGACCTTTAAAGCACCCATAATTGTAACCTTGCAACCTGCAATTTATCTAAGCTTCGCCAAGGCCTTTTTTTTTGTCACAACTGGGCCACCTTGAGTCTCGAAGTGTACAGCATCCAGGTTCTATTGTTCGCTTTTATGGCAACAGTCTGCACAGTTATGGAAACAGTTCAATGGGTAGTGAAACGGGGCTCCCCAGCTTTCTAGAAGCTATCCTTCAAACCCAGTTCCAGAGGTTCAAATGCAAACTGTGTGCCCCTGTCCATATACAGTCTTACTACTTTTCAAGTAGGACACAGAGGGTGAATTGCAGCCATGAAATCTGTTCCTGTCCCAAAAAAACCTGTTTTAAACAAAACTCTTACTTTTGACAGCTGTCAAAAGTAAGTGCTCCCATAAATGTGGTGGGCTGCACTTTTCCATTTTCCAGAACACCTAGAGGCTCGGAAAAGATGGAGTACACTGAGAACTGTCAGGTCCAAACTTAAAACCTAGATGATCTCACTCTGAAGGGGTTATGTAGTCGCCACCCCCTTTTGCAAGCAAAGACCTCGTGCCTTTGCTTTGTGCTTGATAGCTTGCCATTTGACAGCTGTCAAGAGAAAACAAAGTAACATATTTGAAGCCTGACTTTGTCAGTGTCCATGGATGTTGCCTGCTTTGACAGCAGGCACTTACCAGGACATTGACCAGGTAAGGCTTCAAATTTTGAGTAGTCAGAGTTGAGCACTTGTGCAACTCCAAACTACTGACCCCCACCCCACCCCACCCAAAAAATAATTTTAAAAATACCAAAAACACTTGTGCATATTTCTGGTGCAATTTTTTAAAAAAAGAATAAATAAATAAATTTAAAGGTCGGAGACCAGTGACAGCTGCTCCAATGTTCTGCTTGGGCACTTGGGAGGGGCTGTCACTAGCTGTCACTTCAGAGATCACAAAAAGTGGTCCCCAGGGGAAAAAGGAATAAAATGCTGGGTGACCACAAAAGGGCTCGCAATCACAGCGGGGGAGAGCGAGCCAGTGACAGTTGTTCTAAAGTGCTACTTGGGGAATTGGTGGAGCGGCTGTCACTGGCAGTGGCCCCAGGTGAGCTTGGCAAGGGTTTTTTTCTGCTCTTGTCAAGCACCTCACTTGCTGCTTCCCACAACTCATGATGGGTTCGGTCGCCCAGGTTCAGACAACACAACAACCTATCGTGGGTCAAACTCCTCCTAAAACAAGCCATGGGTTGTCAGGTTGGCTTTTTTTCGGAAAAACAAGCCACCCTGTGGGAAGTGGTCCAGGTTCGCACAACATGACAACTACCCATAATGGGTTGCCATGTCGTACAAACCCAGTCAGAGTAGATTCTGATATTCTGGAGTTGTGAATAATCTGATTTTTACTCTATAAAATATAACAACTGATATATTATTACATCTAGCTGCTGAAAATTACATATGTTTTTACATTTTTTGTGCCTTGCTCTTTTCAGATAAAATTAATGATCCTATGTTTGAAGTTCAGATTTCAAGGATGCTAAAACTCCCCCATCTGTACAGAGATATTTACGACAAGCTATTCCAATTCCCAGAAGAGGCACAGAGGTCAGTGTGAGTTATGGATATGAGATACAAATTATCTGAGAAGGTAGGTTTTACATCAGCCTTCTCCAACCTGGCACCCTCCAGATGTCTGGGGAGTGCTGGGAGTTGTAGTCCAACCCATCTGGAGGGCATCACGTTGGGGGCAGCTGTTTTACATTAAGAGCATGGCATAAGCCAGGGAAGTGAGGAATCCAGGCTGGAGACAGTAAAACAGAGGCTCCTTTAATGCTGGCTTAATATGGAAACTGAGTTAGTATGATGGAGAAGCCGTGAAGGAGAGACTAGATCAAAGGCAGGGATGGGAATATGATAGGGAAGAAGTGCAGGTGATGTGTCTAGAGTAGATAGAGCTATAGAGTGAGAGTGCCCAGCTAGATGCAGTCAGCAATCACATCTTATGATTATCTTGAATACTCTGGCAAATAAGAAGCCATATTAAAAAACCTTGACTATCAAGGAGATCTAGTCTAGTGGATCTCTACAAAATATGGTGCATACGCACAGTGGTGGGCAACATATGGGCTGCTATTCCCTGATGCAGCCCCCGCCACCCCCACCCAATTGTTTAAAAGTATATTGGGGAAATAATTGGCATCTGGAGTGGCTACAGAGCACTCAAAGGGTCAAAATTAGCTTGTTTGTCCACTCCTTACATATACTGATAGGAATTGTTAGTGTAAAATGTTTCATGTTGCAAGAGCTCAAAGCACTGGGAGCAGAAGTGCATCAAAACTTGGCTCCTATTCCATAGCACTTGGGATACTTGCAGCAATGCACAGAGTTGTGTGTGTAGCTTTGGCTTTCCACCTGTCCTCCCAAGATCACCACCACAACACAATCATGCAAAGAATCACAGAAAGATAATGGGCATTCTTCCCTCATCCTATGCATTTGGGCTGCAGTCACCCCAACTACTGAGTTATCCCCAAACCCAGTTCCAGGGACCAAAAGGCTCCACAACAAAGATATAGAAATATAGAGAGGCTATTGTGAGCTTCAGAGTTACCGGTTGCAATCTTATATATGTCAACTGCAATTAGGTAGAGAGAGGTGGTATATTTATTATTGTTATCCGCTTTGAGTGCCATTTTTGGCAGAAAGGCAGGATGTAAATTAAATATCTGTAGTCTCTGACCATGCAGTAAGCCTAGTGTTGCCGCACTGTGGCACTCTGAAACTAGGGAGAGTGTGGCACAGGAGGACCTGGTGCCAACACCATTCCAGACATTTGCAGTGATCATGCATGCACGTCACCCAGATCGCAAAGCTTTGTGTGGATCGTACAAGTCAGTGACTTTTCTGAGCAAAATTAAATCAGCACATGGGTTTATGCCATTGTAGACTTGGCCTTATAGTGTCTGGGTGTTCAGCAACACTGAAAATCTTCTAATGGTTTAGTTAAGTACCTAGTTTTATATAGCTTCTTACTTTGGTCAGTTTTCTGTATCTTCTCTCCCCATTTTTAATTTGATCTATTCTCTGCTGATAGAAGCCAAGGTGCAGCAGATGCGTTATGCTCCATCACCATACTGAGCGAAAAAATAAGAGACTTCCTGTTGGGGAAAAATATTCAAAGCTTCTATAAGCAGGAGTTGGAAACAGTGGAGGATTTGGTATCTCTGGTCGTGCAGGATGGTCCAAGTACCACTGCTGAGCAAGTGAGTAAAGATGACTTTGTAGACAGTTTTCCTCATTTTGGGGGTATCTCTGGTCAATTAAGGATGTTTAGCAATAACCACGTACAAAATATGCTGTGCAATTACTGCTAGTTAAAGAAAACAAAACCTGCACCAATTAATGATATGCCCCCCATGAATCTCTCAAACAATGCCCAGGTACTCTGTTTTTTTGTTCCCAATCATGAGGACTAGAAACTGAGTTTTTAAAGGTAGTGGAAACTTTGATTGTCAGGAAACTAGCTGAAATGCCAGATTTTACAAATGGTTTTGAGTGTATGCAGTAAATACTGAAGTGAAAAAGCTTGTTAAAACTATAAAGCATACTAAACAATGCAACTTAATAGTGGCTTTTAACCTGTTTAACTCTCTTCTATGAGAATTATGTTAGGGAGTTATATTGCGGTGTGGGGCACCCTCTTAGAGACTATGTATCAATTGAGTAACAGGACTAGGTGGTTCTGAACTTAATCAAAGGCAAGATAACAGGCCTAGCATATTAAAAAGGTGGGACCTTCTGTAGGAAATTATAGAATATGTTAGCATCTGCTCTGTATTATACATTCTTTGTGCTGGACATTTCAGTCTGTTCAGAGTAAAACTTTGGGGTGGGGGTTTAGGAGGCTTCAAGCTTTAAACTCTAATTGGAATCAGAATTGTACATAAAGTAAGTGCCTGTTTGGGATTTCTGGTTAAATAGAAATTTGTTTACAAAAGAGTCATAGCGTGCAAAGAATAAAGTCATGAGCCATATACCCTCCTGGTGTAAGTTTGCACAACTCCAAAGCATATGAAGTTAATGTATACCCACATCAGTTGACAATCTGGGCTTGAACATACAAAAATATTTAAAATCCTTGCTGTAGTGTTACAATTAAGATTGAACATTGGTATAGAGAGCTGTGTCTCTTTAGATAAAATGAAAGGCAAAGATTTACATTAAAACAGGAAACCCCCAACTTTTGGGCAATTTTCCCTTTTGTGTCTAACTACATTTTTGGTTAAGGTTATGTTTTAGATTCCCAGCACTGTTGGAAGATATTTAAATCCACTGAAAACTGTTCACTGAATTAAAGTAACAACAAAACTACCTCCCATTCATACTGGGTTCTGTGATCTCCTTCCTGGTGGTTGCTTCCTGGCAACCATTTGTTTTCATAAAAGAAATGCTTGTCATTGCATTTTAATAAAGAAAATAGGCTTGGATTTTAAAAGGAACCCTGCTGTTTAGTGGCACAGGAATATAATACAATAACATAAAACTGCAGAGAAGGAATCTGTTTCGCAAGCAGCTGCCATAATAAGCGATTCTGGTAAAGATGAAGGCTCTCCCAAGCTATTCGTCTCAGTGGGTTAATGGCTGAGCACATCCGTTACTATGGGCACACAAGGGAATTGTGTTACTACAACCACAGCAAATCCCCTTTGACTTCCCCAGCCCAGTATATTGAGTAATCATAATGGAGTTAATGTAATCTCTCTGATAAAACGTATTGGACGAGCTTAGGGGTCCTGGGTTAAAATCCCTGCTCAGTTATACACTTACTGCATGACTCTAGCAAGTCACATGCCTCATTGGTAGCATTGTGAATAATATATTTCCCCTTTGTCTTTCTCATGTTTACATTTCTTTTGTCCAAGCACACCAGCCAGAATCACATTTACAGCTGAGTAAAAACTCAACCACTCATGGTCTTAAGTAATTTCACACTCCATAAAGCTGGCTCTCAATCAGCCCATTGCTTTTTCTTTTTTTGTAGTTAAAAATGTTGACCTTGAATATCATATAATGATTCTTGGGAGCACTTTCTGTTAATCAGGCACTGAAAGGGTAAAATAATATTGCCAACAGGAGATTGAAGGAGCTACCTCAAGCTTCAAACTACCTCAGACTACCTCAGTTACAAGTCATTGGTTTGGTCTTGAGATTGTTGCATAGTCTGAGGGTTGTGGGGAAACCTACAAGAAGATCCCCTAAAAGACCCCAGAACCAGAAGTCTGTTTAAGAGCACCCTTGTCCCTTGTACAAGAAGACCCCAAACTTGTGGTCTTATAACAACTAATGTGATAGCATTTAACACCCCTGAACTGAAGGCTGTGACACTTAATTAAAAGTAAGCACTGTAAGAAATAGCATTGTACAGTATGGCTACATTCCAAAGTCACAGCGTGCTATGTTTTGACTTAAGGCTTGGCAGCTACTAATAAGGAGATAAGAAGACTAGCTTCGATGCATGCTCAGATGCTGATTCTGAGCAAAAGACTGTGCTAATGAGCTCATGCTGTGCACCTGCTAAGGATAAGGGGTACTGGGAACATCCTTACTTGATGCTTATTGATTTGGAAGTCGTAACAATGGCATCATCAGTGGTTGGGAGGAGGTGTAGATGGTGCAAATGACCAAAAATGAGTTCAAAAAAGATGTACTGGGAGGAACATATCAATCAAGATAACGCACTTAAATGGGGGAATTTTGAGAATTTTCGAAGAAGTTAAAATTAACCTGTTAATGAGTATGCTGGAGACACACAGACATAAAATGTGACATAGTTGGGGAATAAGTGGGCACCTCACTTTTGATTGGAAGGTGCTTGTCTCACCACCCATTGAAGCTCACACCTATGATCAGAGTAAGTGTATAAAAGCATAGGTAGAGAGAGGTTTCTTCACTTCGCTCTCCTGCTCCTGTTTGCTTTCACCTCTGATCTTCACTGGTCCTCCGGACCAAAGGATTTGGGTAACTATGGACCTCTTCAACACTTAGACTCCCAGATAATTTTATCTCTTTGTTTTCTAGAGTTTGGTCTAATTTCTAAAGATGGGGTTTAGCCTCATTTCTGAGAATGAGTCATCTAATTTCTGAAGATGGGACTTATTTCTTCAAGTTTAATCCTTCACATGCCTAAAAGAACTTAGCGATGCTTTAGCTTAGCTTTTTACATTCAGGTCGGCTGCAGGAGGAAGTCAAGAAAAAGTTAGAAATTTTAGCATCTTCTAGTTTGGCTTTAAAACACAAGTAGAGTGCAGGAGGGTGCTGTGGAGGAGTCATACAGCAATACCAGCGTTGACAGCTGCAATCTCTTTAATTAATCTTAAGTTTATATTACATTCCTTTTTGCTTCTAATAATGCAGTTTCCAAATTATACTCCTGTAACCACCACACTTATTTTCTTAAATATTTATAATTTTCTTAAAGCATTTAATGCATTTCAGTTTACTTCTGAGTCTATAGTGAGTCTGTAGTATCTGCCTGTTTGAACCTGACTTGGTTACCTACCGGGGTGTCTCAAACCCAATTGGTATAGGTCCTGAAGCTAAACAGGACCAAATTAATACCGTCCTTTTGGCTGATATATCTGATTTTGTGGGCCTTTGCAAATATTCAGTCCTTGGACTAGGGCAGGCATCACAGAGCCCGCAGGTGCACTAGTGCTCTCCAAGACCCCCAAGTGTGCCAGCCAGACACCGCTGGAGCCGTCCTTCCCATCACTGCATTTCCTTCACACACACACCTGCCGCCACCGCTCCCAGGCCCTTCTTTCCCGCACACCAGGTGCAGCTGCCGTGGCCTTGCCTCCCCACCTTTCTCCTCCTCTGTTGTCACTGCACCGCCCCTTCCTTCCTCTGCTGTGCAACTGCTGCCACCTTCCCTTTTCCCCCTACGGCCTTTCTTCCCCTATCCCTACCCCTGCCTCCTTGCCTTACTTCCCTCCACTTGCCACCGCTGCGCATGCTGCCCTTTCCTTTCTTCCTCCCCCCATGCTGCCGCTGCATTGCCATTGCCACCTTTCCTTTCCCCACTGTGGTCTTGCCTCCCCACCACCACCTCACCTTTCCTCAGTTGTTGTAGCTGCACACGCGCCGCCACCTTTCTTCCACGCCCAGCGCACTTCTGCAGATTAGGTGATAAGGTGAGCACAGCAGGAGTTGGGGGATAGGAGGAGCATGGGGGAAGAAAAAGAAGGGGGTCATGAGTGGGAGGGGGGAAATAGTGGTGGGGGGAAGAGGAAGAAGAAATAGCAAGTGTTGGGGCAGGAGAAGGTACGCCCACGCACCCTGACACCAATTCTTGGTGGTGCCCACAGACACATTTCAAAATGTAAAATGTGCCCATGGACCCAAAAGGTTACCTGCTCCTGCCTTTGAGGAATATAGCTGTTTCACCACTGTTCAGACACCCTGCACTTTTGTTGCAAGGTTATTGCATTTCTGCAGCATTGGATATTTTTATTTTTGTACTTGGTGAAAATATTACTCTTCCTAACCCATGCCAACCCCTGATAGAGCAACCATTGTTTCTGTCATGTGGAATGTGTGATTGTCATGGACACCTCACGGGTTATTTTCAGTGATTAGTGGTGAGCAAAAGAATTCCTCCCATCTTCATCTCCCCCCTCCAAATCCATACTGTTCTGGGAAAGTTAGTTTTTCATCTTTTTTATTAAGGCCTTTGGCTCTGCACTTCCTTGCTGTGCACCATCAGGACCAAAGCATTAAAGTGATCACTTTTAGCTTTAAAATAAAGATCATAGAGCAACAAGTTCAAAAAATAAAGTGCGAAGACGTTGAAGTCTGTTGAGTTCTGTCATGTAACGTTATTGCTCCTCCTGTATTAATGAGTTTTTATAATCTTAGGTTCCTTTTGTTGCATTGACCCTTTTGGAATCCCTGATATCAAGACAAGGACAGGTGTCAAATGTTAGCAGTTGGAGTGCTTGTCTTACTGTACTAATGCACATGACGATAGACCAAAATATATTGCAGAGAATCTCATTTGGCTTAATGCTTATCCCTCTCAGGCAGTTGCTGCTCTGTGTTCTTTTTGCTTACCTCTTGCTTCAAGTGGACTCATGCTTTCTAAGTTGCACTGGAGATAAGAGAGGAGCAGAGCCCCATTTGATAGTCGGAGAATGTGAGCTGGGTTTAGATTCTGGCTGCTGGGTGGAAGTTCTATTCCATTTCCTTAAGTAAGGCCTAGGTCTGCCAGAGACCATGGAAGCCCTTCCTATTATGTTCTGAACTTTGCCTGTCCCTTTCTGTGTTAGCATTGCCCTTTATAGCAGCTAGTCAAAGAACTATTTTTCTGCATGGCTTGGGATGCTGCAGGCTCGGATTCTTGGGAAAAGTAGGGCTCCATCCTGAAGGCTCTCTCTTTTTCACTTCTCTCGTTTCCTGAAAGAAGTACATAACCACTTTTATTTTTAACATGCTGTGTTCAATTTCCTGCGATGAGCAGCGGTAAAAGTTAGCAAAATGCTATTTTGTCATTCCATTCTACTGAGTATCAAATTACTAGCTGCAGTAAATCCTCTAGCTATGTCCTCTATGTGGACCTTTTTGCCCTTCTGCTCACCCCCCCACACACACACATTTCAGCCTTCCCCAACATGGTGCCCTCCGGATGTCTTAGACTACAACTCCCATATGAGAATCATAGTCCAACACAGCTGGAAGACACCACATTGCGGAGTGCCATCCTGTTCTGTGCTCTCAAAGTCAGTAGGGATATACATTTGGCATGAAGTCTTTTAAGGTTATGTATATAATTCTGTGTTCATCTATTTGTACTGTCATCTACATTTATTATCCATCCATTTGATGATGGAACCCTGAGTTATCCCAGACTTTAAGCTGGAAATCGTCTCAGCGAGATTGTCCATTTCACCACTGTTCCTCTGTACAGTATTTGCTGAGGGGGAGTAAACTGCCACAGCACGTTGCTAGTGAATGAAACAAGACTATAGAGTATGGACCAAATGAAACGTTAAATTCTGCATTCCTAAGCCCAGGTGACAGTCCTCAAACAGCTGCATGGTTGACTTGGAGTTTCTGGAGCTGTCTGTTGTCCCTTTCCTCCCTTGGGCATGTAAACTAGTTCATAAAATGGGCTGGACCTCTGTCCTCTCTTTGATCCCTTGCATCCTCAGAATCAAATTTGTTGCTGGCAGCCTACCTGCTCTTTCTGCCTCTTGGTTGCTCCTCAGATAAGCTCCCTATACCTGAAATAGATTAAGCCGGACTCCTGGTGAGTTTCAAATCCAGAAGACTGAAACACAGTATAGTGCAGATGAATTATCTCTTCTTTTTGCTTGCCTACTTTCCTTATATAGTATCAGCTGGGAGACAGCATGCGCTCCTGCATGCTAGTGCCATCTAACCCACACGAGATCAGATTTATGGTGTTGGGGATAGGAAGAGACACTTCACAACTCCTGGCAGCTTCCCATGTATTCCAGCAGTATCCGGCTTCAAAACTACCGACCCAATAATAGACCAATTATTTTTTGCAAAATATCTCAATTTTTCAACATCTGTCCAAACGATTGACCAAAAATCCTTTAGTTTAAGTAATAATGCATTGCACCACATTATGCACTGTGAAACTGCATTGCATCCACTTTTTGCGCAGAGTTGTGACTATTTTTAAATTTGCCACTTTTTAAGGAAGGAATAGAAAAATACTGGGAAAACTCAGAAGTTCACTAAAAAGAGGGTAGAATTTTGAAAAAAGGAAAACATTGAATGAACTGGTTGATTTTAGCCCCAAGAAAAGAGGATTGAGGGGAAGGCTAGAAATGAAGATTGATAACAATCTTCATTTATTTAGAAGACCAAGTATTCTATACTGCCACAGATGAGGAAGTGAGTTTAAATTACAGGAAGGCAGGCTTTGGAATAGACATTAAGGAAAACTTCTTTATTATGAGAGCAGCTGGGCATTGTATCAAGTTGCTTAGGAAAGCTGCAGAATCCTATTCCTTGGAAATATTTGAAGAGCTTGTCTGCAGTAGGGAACTGGACTGGATGATCCCTTCCAGCCCAATTACCCAGGATATTCTGTGTTCATCCAAATTAATTTTGAAGATTAGCAATGCCCATCTGACCTGTCAGGTCTGCAGTGTAGCACTGAAGAGGGATAGGTCTCCAGAGATCCTGGACCAAGTGAGGGAAAGGAAGGAGCAATGGAAAGGGAGCAGAGCTTTGGAGAATCTTTGAGAAGTAGTGGTGACTGAGGACTGTTGGCAATGAAGGTAATTGGAAGAAAAGTGACGTATGCTTTAATGACAGAACCCTGTGGTATTTCAAAGATAAACACATTTATTATGGCATCAACTTCTGTACTTTTGCCAGATTCATGAAGAGCTATCCTAGGTTGGCAAACTATATTTATATAAAATACCTGTAACATGCACACACACACACACACACACACATACATGTGCACAGAGGGGTGTTTGTGTTGGACTACAGCGTGACTATACCCTGTCAGCTAGGAAAACTTAAAGAGAAGATATGTTGCAAAATCTTGGTCTTTCCAAGCAAGTAATTTAATCAAGCACTCCTTAGGTTAGCACAAAACATCTCCTCAGATTTCATGCAGAATACAATAGGGTTACATTTTTTAAAGCAGAAAGAAAAATCAATACCTCTGGTTACTCTGCGGTCATAGGTACATTTTCTTTGTTTTCCCTTTCCTTTATGTATGACATATTTGAATTTCCTACTCCATCCTCCATATTTCCTTAGCCTAATTGTTTTCTGCTGCTGCTTTCTCTCCCTTTCTCCTGGCCAAATCTCTGTCTAGATCTCCAGCTATACACTCCACAATTGTCTTCTATGGCTACAATGAGAATCACAAGAGTGTGGGACTTACAGCATGGAGACCCAAGTTCAAATTCGCACTCAGCCATGAAGCTCACAGGGTGATCTTGAGCCAGTCATGCTTTCCCAACCTAACCTACCTTGCAGGGTAATTGTGAGGATAGAATATGGGGGTGGGATGCCTGCTGCTCTGAGCTCCTTGGAGGAAGCAGTAACAGTTTTAATAAACAGAAGGGAGGGTAGGCAACGAATGACACACTGTAGGTGTATGAAAGATATATATTTTTGGTGGGCCTGTACTAGATTGCAGAGACTGCCCCTTCCCCCCACACAAAACAAGCAGGATCCTCCATAATCAACATACTAATAGATTAACCCAAAATGGGAGAACATAGCCTGTAATCATCCAAATAGTGATGCTACCGGCTGAGGCATAAGCAAGCACAAGAATGTAGAGCTGTCTGTATGGCAAAGAATAAGGTTAATAAAACATAGGTGTCAGGATTCCTGAGAAGCTCCTCTCTTGTGCTTCCAAGTGAACATCCATTTCTTGTGCTTTTTCTGTCAATCTTAAGAAGTTCGTCATTAGCAATTCTCTTTCAGGAGCTATCCAAGCTGAGCCTTGTGTCAGCTCACATGGAGAGTGTTCTTAATTAAGTCTGTCTTCAGACAGGATTGATGCACTAGACCAAAGTGAATAATTAGCATGCATTTCTTTCTCTCCTCTTGCAGACCCCTTAGTTCATTTCCCTTTTCTTATTAAAAATGGATCAGTATCTCATGAGGTAGATTACTTTGGCAGCTAATTGTTCCAACTACTGAAATAAGGTTCGTTCCAACTTTTTAAATCTCCAGGGCAAAACCTTTGTGGCTATTTGAGGGGGAGTGCTTCTGAGTGCTTTGATTCTCTGTGCAGACCCAAATAAACAACCTAAAAATGCATCTGACTTGCATGCTCTTCTTGCCTCTTTATGCAAATATGCCTCCTTTTGTCTGTCTCCCCCCCAGATGGATTCCAAAGCTGGTCCCTGCTCCAAACTGATTAGGAAAGCCTTCACAGAAGCAATAAAGGTGCTGCAGAAAAAGGGTGTTCTTTTCCAGAAATCAAAGAATCCCACAGACCTGTATTATGTAAGTATCTAAGGTCTGGATTATACATGTATGGTTTATACATGCTGTATAAACAGGTAAAGCCCTGACTGTGTAGTGTTCCACATCTGTTCACATTTAAATGCACTTACCACATGGAGCATGCTACTAGCATGATAATGCTATATGCAAATGGGCTAGCACACGTGGAATGTGCACTTTAAGATGGTCAGGTGTACATGGAATGCTTACATAGCTAAGGTCTTTACCCTTGCCATGTTTAACCTGGGCCTGAGTGTTAAAGGTAGAAATGAGTAAATGGAAACCATAGAGCAGAACAATAGTCTGTTCCACCGTATGCCTCTGAACAGAAGGATGGTTTTAAATTAGAGTCTTATAAGCTTGGAAACTCTTCATATGCTGAAGAAGAGATACCTTGGAGTATTCGTTTCCAATATTATATTATTTGGGGTGGGGTGGGGAATGCAGCGGTCTCTAATTGTAGGCCTGGCCCTTATATTTCTTATACTATAATCTACATTG
Source organism: Shinisaurus crocodilurus (assembly GCA_021292165.1). Classification (NCBI taxonomy): domain Eukaryota; kingdom Metazoa; phylum Chordata; class Lepidosauria; order Squamata; family Shinisauridae; genus Shinisaurus; species Shinisaurus crocodilurus. Next base: position 69,688,683 of record CM037878.1, on the reverse strand, counting down.
CTGTGATTTAGGGATCTCTCCTTTTCCCTGTAGTTGACTGAGCAAGATAGAGAATTGCACAGAGTGACCCTTGAAGTCTTAAGAGCTGATTGTAAGAGGCCAAAATGTAAGTACAGGCAGTTCCCTGATCTCGAATATAGTCACGTACAAATAAGGAATAATTGAATTTAAATAGGAAAATGTATCAGTCACACCTCAAAGCAAAGTAACTGCCATGGGAAGGTCGAATTGGCCACTGTTACTCCGTCAGAAAAGGGTGAGTACATCTGTCACCTCCCTTGTTGTGATGTTTTAATACCACTTCTTCTTGGTTTCTGCAATGAAATAAGATTGTTTTTGGTTCACTCTGATTCTCATTCAGCACTGAATTTTTTGGAAAATATCTTCCAATTCTGGGGAAATGCCTTCAGGTAGCAATGGAAGTGTCAGTGGTGTGCCAGCACCCAAACAAGTTGTCTCAAAGTACTTGAGGCTTTTTTCTGAAGTTTGCCACCTGCCCATAGGGGCAGCTTCATACCTGCTGGTGAAATCCAGGCTCGTGTGCTTCTTTGTGGCCCTATAAATTGGCCTTGGTCTCTCCCTCATGCCCATCTGTATCTCTGCATATCAAAGTTGCATTTCCAGGAAACACAGGCAGACCTTCTAAAGAAGGGAGGTACACAGTCACGAGAATAGTTGTCTGGTGTGTGTTTGGCAGTGGTCTCTAATGTAAACACAGTCCAGCTCATCCATGGAAGCCTCTGATTGGTTAGCCTCAGGAATTGAGAACAGTGACAGATTAGGGTGCAAAAGAAGCCTTTCTTCTGCTACACTAGGAAGGTGAAAGCATAATGTGAAAGAGGAAGTGTTCCCTCTTTCTTCAAAGGGAAATATAAAAACAAAAGAATGATTAAGGGTAATGTGGGGTGGCTTTACAATTGTTTTCCTTTTTAGAAGGCTACATCAATGCTCTTGTGATAAAGCAAGCAAGTGCTCCTTCAGTACTGAGCTAAAATAATAATCAAAAACCTTTAAATTAAAAATAGTTCCAAAATTCTACAGTAGGAGAGAAGAATTGTCTTGTCAGAGTCAGACACTGTCCAGTTGGTGTCTGGCTACATAAAAATGTACATCCCTTTATCAGAATATTGCTGATTGCACCTCTTGGGAAGGTGTTCATGTTCTAGAAAGTACCACTTGAGGAATTAACCCCTCCGCCCCTCCCCATATAACGTGACAGCCAAGAATAGTAAGTACCTATATCCTGTGCCATAAGAGGAAGACGACAAAAGTACTTCCTTTCTGCAACTTAATTTATGAGAGTGCCTTGTGTCGAAAACTTGGCTGAAATAATGGTATACAAAATGTGTACTTTTTTTCCCCATCACACCATTTATCCTATAAAGGAAGCTAGGTTGGTTTGGCTTGTTTTGTTTTTACATGGTAGAGATCCCCTTATTGTTTCTAGCTAGGAGTATTCCTGGAGTTTTTAATGCTTCTGAACTTAATGGTTTCATCAGTGGTGGTGTATACATGTTTGTCTTCTCCTTGAAGGAGAATGTGGAATTCCAAGGAAATCATTTCCCCCAATATGGCAAAAAATATCGGCTCAGCCTTATGCCCACACAAAGGATTCATTCCTTGCTCTTAGCAGCCAAAGGATTGATCTAGCTAATGCACATTGTAGGACGTGCTGTTGAAAGGAATAGCCCAGTCTGTCAGGAGGGGTGGGCGGAGAGAGACAAATATAATTCTCATTACACATACCTATAACTGCAACACTTACATAGGTGGCACTATTAAGAGCAACAAACTTCATGTGTGTCCCAGTAAGCAACTAACTGGCAAACTAGACTGTAGAATAAGAAATTGGAGCCCTTCCTGCTTATCCAGGATTGGCCTCCTCTTCTTGGAGGCATGTAAGTATTGTACAGGAACTTCACTCTGGATAAGGGTTTCAGATCTGGTGCTATCTCTGACTGGATGACTGGTCCTGCAGTTAAAAACAAGAAAGGCTGAGCATATAGGAGGTATGTGACTGAATACTATTCTTGAGGGGCAATGCAAAAGTTTGGTCACAGGAGATACTAGCAATACGTAAATGTTTGACAATGGCTGAATATATGAAACAATCAAAATTGATTGTGGCTTGCAGTGTAATTCCTGTGTGTGAGAAGTCTACATACATTCATCTGTGTTTTGTGGGATTCTCGTACAGAATTTAATAGAACACATCCAAGTTTTTTTAAATGCACACACAATATAGTACTGTCCATCCATTTAACGTTCCATATTTATTTTATTTCTACAGATGCTGAAAAGGGCTGCCATCGACTTCACATTCTCAGTTGTATTCAGCAGAGCTATAGCCCTTATGTTACTGAAGCTGTAGTCCGTTGCCTCCTAGACTGGTTGGAGACTAACAGTGATATTGTCACTACCATGGAAGAATACTACATGGTCTTTTAAGGCAAGGGATACCATAAACCAAGCTTTATCCAGTGGGCAGTAAGAATACCTCCAACACGGAAGACTCAGCTGTGTTCCTATTCTATCTTTTCTAATTTAGAAGATGCAGCATGATGACATTCCTATTTATTTTGTTTCACTCCAGATTTCAGAACATGTAATTATTTTTGAAGCACTCTTATCTGTTTCTGATTTTCCAAGTAATAAACAGATTTTTTAAAATAGGGAAAGCTATCGTGTTATGAATGCCTTCTTGTGGTTGGATTAGAGACAAAACAACAAACTTTGCATTCAGCTCTCATAATTCAATACGCAGGTGCTGCCTAAAGTGATGAGCAGTGTGAATCAGATGTTTGCGCTGTCTTCGAGTCTTCTAGATTTTTAAGCCTCTGTTGAATTGTGCAAGGTTTAGTTCATGTTCTGTAAACAACCATATATATACTGTTCATTGTTAATTTGCAAGCTTTGCAAATCACACTGTATTAAAGATCACATTGTTCCCATCTCTACAGGGATGTCTTGTGAGCAAATATTTCAAGCCACACGTACTTGTTAATGATCCCTTTCTTGTGCTCCATAAATAGCAGAGTTTGTATGTTCCACTCAGAGAATATTTTGAAGAACTGCAGTCTGCTCTAAAGGTATTGTACTCTTGTCTCTTATAGGACATGAGACATCCCCTCCCGTGGTCCCAGTGTGACATACCCATGCCTCTATCCCCAGGCCCCACTGCCTTCCCTCTAGCCACTGATAGTTTTATGGTTTCCTGGCTTTTGTGCATTTTTCCCCCCATTCCAAAAGGTTAAAATACTTCTAAGGTTTGTTGTGACATGTAACAAAACAACAGCTGTGAACACATTGTTTATATTTGGAAAGGTACAGAATGGCTGGAAAAACAAGTCATGTTATGTCTGCTACTTCCTGTCCTGTTCTCATGGGAAAAGTAGGTGTGAAAGAAATACGAGCTGGTCACATGGTTTGTATATTCTGGTGACGTAGAATTGATTTTGTTAGCTTTCGTTCTGTAGCCATTTTAGTAGAGAGATGGATTGCTTCTTGTTCTCTCTGATGCTCTGACTATTGCTTGCTGGACTTATGCAAACATGTAATGTCTGTGCTGAGGTGGACTTGCTCCACTGGACTAATGCGTGCTATGCATTATAATCTGCATATGTTTCTAAGGGATGTATACTCTGATGTAGAAATAAACAGGTAGCAATTAAACCTGTGGAGTCTACAGAGTTATTTCCTTATTACTGGAAGCTGCTGGAGGAGGAGGCGAGGCTGGCTGTAATCCGAGGCGCTTGGAATGCTGCTGGTGGGAGTAAGAGGTCTGCAGTTCTGTGTGTAACTAAATGGGCAGTTATACACAGGAACAGGATCTTAAATCTTCCATCTCACGCTCTGCTTTTCCACGAGGCCGGCGGGCCTACAGGGTGGATTGGTTGAAAGCCTTCAGGGCTGTGTCATCACCCTTTCAAGGTTTAGATCCTAGCAGATCAGTAGGCTGGACTTTGGGAGGGAGTGTTGAACTATTTGGTTCAGGTTATGGCCATCTGGGGAACCCCAGAGGGCTGGATTTGGTCTCTGGGCCTGAGGTTCTACACCCCTGCGCTAGGTAGTGGCAGCTGGAATGCTCACGCTCACACAACAAGAGGCGGCCTAGCTGCAGTGACTGTCCCTTTTTTCTCCTAGCAAGAAGACAACTACTCTCCAAATCTTAAAAGCTTTGCCACCAGAAATATGGCTATCCAGATAATGCTATAGGGGTAGGGAATATTTCTCAAGCTATGGTCCTTACAAGAGCTTCCTAACTAACATTAAAATTAGTAAAAACACATTTAGAATCAAGAGACTAAAAAAAAAAGGACAGCAGGCAATATTTGAATCCAGCTTCCGCAAAATAGGGAGATACTTTCACTTCCAGCTGAACACCACTTCTAGAACTACAAGGAAGAATGACCGTTTCTTCTGCAGTGAAGTGTGTGTGTGTTAGAATACTCTTAACATAAAACACTAGATTTTATATATATATATATATATATATATATATATATACACACATACACACACACACACACATACATACATACACACACACACACACTCTCCAGTGTTTTACATTAAAAGATTCTTATTCTAAAATACCCCAAGAATAAGGAGCAAAATACGCCTCAGCCCCAGTGTGACCTTAACTTTAATAAAGATACTTCGTTAAAACAGACTGGGCCTTGCCTCTCTCCCTTCTCCACCCCATATTCCTTAATGCTGATGGAATGCCTCGTGATCCATAAATGGCCTTCAGCACATGCTTCCTTATGGCAGGCCTCCAGCAGATAAGAGCCTTGTTCCAAGTGATACTGTCTGTCAAGAGCCTCTTGTTTGCTCCAGCGCTCTACAGTTTTGGCACAGGAAGTCCCTCTGTGTCATTCCAGCTGCCACGTGGACTTATTTGTAAATGCATGACTGTCCTGCCCACATGTGTGAGATGAACAAAGACAGATCTGCTGTCCTTGTGCTATATGGTAGACTTGGGCAAACATTCAGTGCTTTTTCTTTAAAATATTTCTGCCTTTGGGTATTTGCTTTTGAAGCATTGAGTATCTTGCAATTTGGTACCTGGGGTTTATTAGGCAGGGTTTAGCTTTTTGCGCAGGGATGTTTCCCTTTTTCTAATGTCAGTCTTTGTTCTAGGAATGTACAAATTTTGTTAAATCTGTGTTTCGTGGGTTGTCAGGCATCTTTTCTGTCGTCTGCTCATTGACGGAACTGGATTTTTTTGTATGAGAATTTTGTTAGTTTGCAAATGCCCCCCCCCCAAGTTAAAAAAAAAAAAACAGCTCGCAAGTCTGCACAACTTGGAAAAAGCCGGTCCACTCCAGAATCCACAGATCAGATTCATAGAAATCCGAACTCCTTTGAATCCGTTGCGGATTTCTCCAACATCCCTACCGGGTTTGTTCACAGAAGAATCCCAGCCAAGGAAAACATTTTTGTTTTTATGCTGTGAAAATTTAAAACTCTGTCCCATCTTTTCACTCTTGTTATTTTGATGCCAGAACCAGAAGAGCATGTCTCTCTTTACATTTTAGCAATGAAAACTGGTTTTCTGATGTCCTCTTTTGAAATGTTCTTCCAGAAAAAATTAGAGTCCCATGGAATGAGATAGATACAGTGTGTCATGGCTTCACTAATATAATATCAACAGAATAGATCTTAGGTCTCCCAGCTTAGAAATTCTAATCTGTTGGTCTGATTTGTGTGTCTTGTGCCGGTAATGTATCAGGAAATATGACAAAACATTATATGCTAATATGTATATGGCCACAGCGTGGTGCTGTTGAAGCAAACTTGAACAATAGTTGGACAGTGCAACTATGTTCCTTAAAGAAGTTTCTTTATGTACTAAAAGGTTTAAATTAAACTGATTTAAATTGAATATGTTTTATGTCATGGCCTAAAGAGAGAGAGAGGCAGATGCATACTGCTTGGAGAGCTAAGAAACCAAGCTATACGATATAGGAAGGAGGATTGGCTGGAGCTAGTAAATTTGCTGTTAGTAAGGCAAACTAAAAGCAAATTAATACTGAATTAGAGATGGAAAGTCAAATATCCATATGCAGTGGCTAGTGCAGAATCTGTAGTTAAGCTGCGCATAGGGATTTATGGACTTTGTTAAATCCGTTACGGCTACGAATCCTGTCATCCACTTGTTGATGCGCAAATTCACACTTAGGAAAATGCTCAGTTCCCCCCCCCCCCCCCCCAATGTGCATTTTCATGCTTTAGTCTATGGGGGCAAATGCACATTTTTGGCCGGTGTTTTTTTATTTGCGTAGAATTACGGGAAGTAAAAAAAAGTCCACAGAATCTGTGCAACTCTAGGAAAAGCCAGTCCACTGCGGAATCCGTGGGTTGGACTCATAGCAATCAGAACATTTGAACCCATTGCATCTGACTTCTTTGACATCCCAAACTGTGCTAAAGCCAAACAGCCAAGTTCAGGAGCACAGGTACCGTAGGTTAGATTTGAAGGCAAGTAAAAAATGAGGCTCAGAGTTCCAAGCAACAGCTTGCCAGGGAGGCAAACAAATGTAATATCTGGTCAGGTAGCTCAGACACCTGAAGACCAGGTCTGAAAAGGCCATGAACACTGGACTACTACATCACTTCTGACACCAGATGCTAAACCAGCAGCACCTCATTACACAGGGCACATTCATGTAACAACAGATTTTCAAAATGTTTGAAAAGGCTTGGTTTTATTCAGTTAGTTGAAATCTTGATTTGTTTTATCTCACTAAGCTCAGTGATTCTTAAACTATTACCTTAATAATGCAGGAGCCATTAGTTTGGGGCAGTGATGGCGAACCTATGGCACAGGTGCCACAGCTGGCACACAGGGACCTCTCTGTGGGCACTCGAGCCATTGGTCACCGGATCACAAAAAGACTGTCCCCTTCTGCAAAACACTAATGATCTTGTTCTTTCTCACAGTGTGGAACAGAATGATTTTATTCTAGAATTCCTGTTACAGAATTCTTTTCTACATTGTTATTACATTTAAAAGATTTAAGAATGATGCACAGAGCATGGCTTGGATGTAAAGCCCTAACAGTTGACCTGAGTGCTGCATGTGTTGCTCTCAAACTAACAGAGTATGAGCCAAGGTTTGACAAATTATCAGCATGCATGCAATAGCAAAAATCACATTAATTGTGCAAAAGCATGCCCAATGCAAACTTTTACCTAATGCAGTGTTTGCAGTCCAAGACATAAGTGTTTAAAATGTGTTAAGCACGTTTTGTTTTCTTGTTTATCTTGCTCATCCTAGTACAGGTTGACTTTTACTTTTACTAATCCGACACCTGTAGAAGCAGTGAAAGGACCTGGGGTAAAGCTTGCCCCATACAATTTCAGTCTGGCATATAATCATATTACAAGTTGAGAATCCCTTATCCAAAAATACATGTGCCTAATTATTTAAAAAGTTTGTATAAATTCCCTTCAGGCTATGTGTAGTACTATATATATGTAGTACTATAATAATTTGAGCTGATTTTTTTTCCAACAAAAAACTGTTAGTATCATTGAAAGCTCTGTTGTTGTGTTTTTCTTTTAAGACAAAAGATGTTAATTAGTTCGGACAACTGTATGAGTTGTTTTTCTAAAACTAAAACCTCAGTATTCAGGTTTAATTGCAGTGTTGGCACTTTGAAATAAATAAGTTGGTTTTGTGTTGCAGTTTGGGCACTCGGGCTCAAAAGGTTCACCATCACTGCTTTGGGGCATGGTCTTGCACTCTGCCTGTGGCATAACTGTAGGGTTAGTGTGGATGTATGTATGTGGGTTGGGTGGGAGAAATACTTATGACAGAGTTGGACTTGGTCAGGGCTCTTCAACCTTGAGCCCCCAGATTTTGCTGGGCTACAGCTCCCAGCATACCCAGACAGCATGGCTAATGGCAAGGGATTCTGGGAGCTGTAGACCAGCAACATCTGGGGACCTGAGGTTGGAGAGTCCTGGACTAGGTGATATGTCTGTTAAAACAGGGCACCTAATTGTACTGATGAATCAGAATTTGTATTCTGGTCTGTTCTAGTTTTTCAGTCATGCAACCACTTAATTCAGTTAACTGGGCTGTTTTGTTTCAGCAACATAAAGGGATCACATCTTCAAGTGCTCTTTGATCTTAACAAAAAAAGAGGGGTGTTGCACTCAGTAACTATAATACGAGCATTATTTTAAAACCTAATTCATGGAGAGGGGCTTGGACCAGTCTGGCATATTCTATTTTTCTGTGTGCTGGGGTGAGGGGGTTTTCCCCCTAGGGTGGGTGGGTGGGGAGAACATTCAAACCTACAGCAAGCTACCTGCAGCCTAAAGTGGTATTGTCCAATAGGAACTTTATCACGTTTCTGCTGAGTTTGTGCATCTCAAAGCAACGACATTTCCAATTTTTATGACTTTCCCTAGTTCTCTTTTTGTACTTCGATTTTAAGTAAAAATTTCTGAATATCTAGCATGAGAGCCGGTGGTTACTTCACCCAAAACAGTGAGGTGTTGAAACAGAGCAATGGAATAAGAAGGGGGAAATGGAAAGCAATAGTGACTTCTGTAGAAACCATCTCACCTCTAGGTGGAGAGCACTCTAGCAAGGTTATTTGTTGTGCTCTTGTCTCATCTTACACAGCAGGGCCTAAGCCCTAGAAATGTTTATCTCCAGTATCAAGTTGACTGGATTGGTGTCATCTTGCCCTAAGTGGGTCACAAGGTCATTTGCCGGCCAGAATTTAAATGTACACTCTACCATGCTCTTGGTATGCTCAAGTTCCATAAACTTGTTTACCAAAAGAAAAAGTGTGCTGAGCCCATATGGAAATAAGCAGGCCAGCATTGTTCAGTTTGTACAAGGACATGTAAGAACAAGAACAACAACCCATTAAATATATATATATATACAGGGCTTTTTTTCTGGGGGAACTCACCGGAACTGAGTTCCAGCACCTTTTCTTCTATTAATTGCATTACAATTTAATCGCCATCTACTCCCGAGGAAATGTAATCCAAGAGTTCCGGTACCTTTTTCTCCAGAAAAAAAGCACTGCATATATATATATATATATATATGTATGTATGTATGTTGATAGGTGCTGTTATCTTTAACCTGCTGTACTGTGCCTGCCTTCGCTGATAGAGTGCATTTAGTATATGTCCCTTTCACTTTCACTATACTGTATAATGTTTCAAAATGTCTTAACAAAAATAGCCTCTGTGAAACTGGCACAGTGAAGGCTGGGCTGTCCTTGTTTATTTTCTCTTGGTGATTTCCTGATCAAGTTCTCAGTTTACAAGTCAAGAAGTTTGGGGACTACCAGCACTGCAGAGACCATCTGAAATGCAGAAAGAAGAGGGGCTGCTGACAAATGAAGCCTCTCTGACAGGCAGACACATAAAGACAAATGTGTTATTTTTCCTCCCCCTTCAGTAAAACAGGCAGTCCACCCCCCCCAAACTGAGCTGTTAATTGAGACATCCACACATTTAAAATGGGAACTTAGCTAACCTTCCTCTTAAACCTGGGATGTTGGATGATCTCTTCCTGCCTTCACTCATCAAGAACCTCAACCACTATATTGTGGGAAGGGAGCGGGGGGGGGGGGGGGCGCCTATCACTCACATTTAATGCTATTAAATGCGAACAAAACACATTTCTTTCCTGTGTGTGAAATTAATATGGTAAGAGGTATAACCCACAAATTATAGCTCTGCACACCACAAAGATAATCCTAGATTGGCCAAGACTACAGAGCTAATTGGATTATGTGTAAATTTAATCTCTGCAAGGCAAGAGTGACTGGATGATGAGAGAGGGTAGGTCCATTCAGGCTACTCACGGGGGGGGGGGGGGGCTATGGGGATGGGGTCACAGCTGCAGAGGGAAGGGCTAGCCCCCATATGCTGTGACCCCCTCCCAATCACTGCTCCTTGCAGCAATTAGGCTTTTTAAAGCTTCCATTGGTGCCAGTGGGAGCTTTATTTTAAAGCCTACGCTTCATGGGGTGCAGGGAGGCAGCTGGAGAAGGGGGAAAAGGAAAAAAATGGGGCAGGAAGAGAAAGGACTCGGGCCTAGACTCTGGCATGGTGGGAAAGTATGTTCTCTCCCTCTAGTTTTCCAGATTTGCAGACACTTCTTCCATATAAATTGATAGGGACAGATCTCTCATTAAGTTCTCCAGAATATAAAAAGGGGACTCTCTGTTTGGAGAACTATTGGGAGAGGAAGAATATTTCCCCTGTTCCAGACTCTGTTGTTTGCAGCCTGTGGAAACTACAGTCTCCATCTGAAAGGTCCTCCAAATTCTCTCTATTAATTGAGGGTACCGTATTTATTCCATTGGGTGGGAGAGGAGAGCCTATTTGTTTGTTTAGTACATTTATATCCCACCTTTCCTCTAAGCGCTCAAGGTAGCATATATGGGTCTCCCTACCCCAACCCATTTTATCCCCGCTCACAACAACCTTGTGAGGTAGGATAGACTGAGAAATAGTGACTGGCTCAAGATCATTGGGTGAGCTTCATGGCTGAGTGGAGATCAGAACCTGGGTCTCCCCAATCCTGATGTACTGGTCCAGACACAGGGAATGTGTGGCCCTTCAGAGATTCCACAACAACTACAACTCCCATCATCCCTCCCTATTGGCCATGATGACTGAGGCTGATGGGAATTGCAGTCCAACAACACATGGAAGGCCACATGTTCTGTTCCCACCCCCCTGCTCTGGTCTTACTACTATGCCAGACTGATTCTCTAGTGCTAGACCTGCTTTCCTCTGGATCCACAGTTTGTGAGAGTAATGATTACCGTATATTTTGACCAAGAATTGGGCCAGGCTCTGGCACTTTGGGGAGGACGCAGTTCCTCATCCTCATTTTGTAGGGCGATATGCTGTTTTTGTGAGAGGGGGGGGAATGGGCATTTGATTGGAGGGTGGCGGGAGAAGCTAAGCACATTGTTCAACTTTTAAAGAGCAGCTCTCTACTACTTAGCTACAGCAAGGCACCAAGGGAAGTGGACTGAAGTGTTTACAGCATCTGGCGAAGGATACACATTACTATGGTTTCATATGATGTCTGTCACATTGGTTATCATAATGTGCTAACCACTGAGAAGGATGCTCACCTGTGATTTAAAAAAAAACACCCCTTGGTGATCACTACATGAATTGAGTGTGGGAACTGACTGTAAATGTTTCAGGGTGAGATCTAGCAGCCCCCGTTTTTGGTATACCGCACTTTCCTCAACCTTTACATATTCTTTCAGTTTAGCAGTGAGTTGTGAGTGTGTAATTCCTGTTTGCACAATTTTTTGTAGTGCTTTTCACCTCCTAAGGTGTTCCAGAGATGTCATCTGTAGGGTCTTGAAGCCTGTTTACAGAAGGCTTTGATTCATGATGTACACTACCATGCAATCATTTCTTCCACAAGAAAATTATTCCATGGGTGATATCATTGCTGCTAGTATACCCTTGTTTGCAATTTGTCATAGTGATTTGGCTGTTGGCGGTGATACGTGCATGGGTGTGAACAATCCCAATTTTTACTACTGCAACCAAACATTCATTTCACAGAAGGCTAAAAGTCTAGTAAATTGCCTAAGAACCTTAGTAAAAGGCAAGGAGGGGTATATGAGGCCCAAAACATGAAGACACTTTGAACTCCCTGACTTCTGCTCTAACATAACGTCCATTTCACAGAAGGCAAGTCATTTCCGTAAATCACCTCTAAGGGTGCAATCCTATGCAAGTTTAGACAGAGAAAAGGTCCTACAACTCCCAGCATGCCCCAGTCAGCTATGCTGGCTGGCTCATGCTGGGAGCTGTAGGCCCTTTTTTTCTGTCTAAACTTGCATAGGATTGCATCCTAAATAAAAACACACCACCCATATCCACAAGCACACCCATTCCCTCCCACACAGGCCCTGGATCCTCCATTTTTTCTTCTTCCAGCCCCTGGCCTAGATCCTCCATTTTTCCTTTCTGCACAGAACCTACCTCTCATATTTTCCACTGAGGCACAGGCACAGATGGCTCACTTGCTATCTCCTCTCTTCAGAATCCACATGCTCTCCTGCTGACGGTGTCCAGTTGGAACTGTTCTCTCTCTTCTCTAGTCCCATCCAGTTAGAACAGTTCTGAGTTCTAATTACTGTTCTCATTGGAGAGGGAACAGTTCCAACTGGTTTCTCGCTCTTCTCTGTGCTAGTAATGTCCATTAGAACTGCTCTTTCTGTTCTCCCATGCCCTTTTTCTGATTCTGCTGGCAGATCAGAATGGTAGGTAGAAGAGGGCCTGAGAAAATCCAGAGGGTAGATCTCCCCCAGCTTGACAAGTTAAATTAGCATAACATTAAGAGTTGAACTGCAGCTGAGGTTCCCTAATAGCTCATCAGAAAGCCTTTACAGATGCAAAAGAGTTATCTGCTCCCAATGTGGGCAGCAGGAATCTAGGGGCAAGAATCTTGGCTGGCAAGTTCAGGAGCAGGACGCAGGACTCTCCTCTGTGGGAGCCTCCAAGCCAAACAGGGGAGGAGCACTCAAGGAGCTGATGAGAGTACACTGGATAGCCCCCACACCCCTGCTGGCTTTCTACCTTCATAACTTGGTTGGGTTTTTAAAATCAGTATTATTGGGATTGTTTACCTGGAAAACCAAGTTGTTTACTAGGAGAAGGGGGGGGGTTATCTATAGTTATTAACTTAACAGTTTACATTTACTTACTATCAGTGCTTTTTTTCTGGAGAAAAGGGTACCGGAACTCTTGGATTACATTTCCTCAGGAGTAGATGGCGATTAAATTGTAATGCAATTAATAGAAGAAAAGGTGCTGGAACTCAGTTCCGGTGAGTTCCACCAGAAAAAAAGCCCTGCTTACTATGAGAAGGGAGGGAAGAGTTCTCTGCCCTGACCTACTCACCCTGTTGTCCAATTCACACAGTTACTTAACTTGCTTGTGTGCTGACACTTCATCACTGGGGCTCCTCATACACAGAAAGCTAGCTCCTTTGTAAGCCTGCCTTCTTATATAGCTCTAGGCTAGCTAGCTTACCCCAGCTGCTGCTGCAGCCAATCTGATTAGAGGGCCTTGTTTGAAAAGCAAGGGAGGATGTGTCTCAACTACTGGCCTGCACTAGCTTCTAGTGGGATGAAGTCAGTTGAGCTCCCACAGAGTGAAGATATTCTATTCAGGGGAAAGGACAATAGCCAATGGGAAATCTTCTAGTCAAGGGAGAGGACAATAGTCTGGGTCATTGGAGGGGGCAACAGACAAAGGGTAGGTGATTTGGGAAGGGAAGGGATGTGGTTTGGAAGGGCTGAACTCTGGTGTGTGTGTGTGTGTGTTTAAGACTAAGTGATAAGCTGGACTCTGAAACTTGGGATAACTATTTCTGAGCTTTAGTTTATGAGCTTCTCTATAAGATTTGTAAACCTGAGCCCAAACTGAAGCTTGCCTTCATTTTTTTGTTTATAAGCAGACTCTTCCACTAGTTAGGCCAGCACAGTGGCTCTTGTCAGTATAGAGCTATGTATTACTTTTGCTTCCCCTTTCTAAGTTTGGGTTTAGTTTAAATATGGAATCTGTTTGGGCAAGGCTGCAAGAACTGTAAGTTCCTGCTGGATTTCCCCCTTTTGGGGTAACCCTTTACAAACATACAGTTGGGAGCTAAAATGGAGTGATACCTGGGTAACCCCAGGTATCACTCCATTCTCACACTAACCCTGTGAATCACTAGATTAGCTTGGGATATATAGTGCCTTGTCCAAGGCCACCTGATGAGCTCCCAGGACTGTCAACCAGGGTATTAGCACCCAGATGTCTCCAGTTTATACAAAGTCCATCCATTACAGCACACAATTCAAAGTGCTGGTGTTTATCTTTAAAGATCTACATGGTTTAGGACCTAGTTATCTGAAGGAACATTTTTGTAAATCTCCCTGGAAGGTCTGCTGATATAAAATTAAAAACAAACACAGTACACTGGTATTCACTGATGTCTTTGGTAATTTTATCCTTTGGGAGGTAGCTTTTGGAAGGCTCAATTCTTTGTTCTGTTGCTATTTAACGCTGCCCACCATTATATACAGAAGTACATTCATTCACGTTGGTCATCTTTTTGTAATGTACCGTAGGTGGTAGGTTTTTCCCGTGGTGTCTCAACTCTTACACTACAGTGCCCTGTGTGAAATCTTCCTGTCCTGCAAATATAACCAGCCATTGAAACAGTAACAGTGGAGTCTCTGGGATGATAAATACATTTGCTACAGGTGTGCATGCAGAACACCCACAGGCTCTGCCTCTTAAAAGGGAAGTGTGAAAATCCTAATGCAGCATCAAATTAAGAAAAAAGTTGGTGATTACTAGAAACTGGTGGAAACTTCAGGGGAGCCAGCTAAGAGAAGCTTTTTCCGTGGCTTACGCTGGCTCAGCTTGTCTGAGTGTGGAAAGCTAAGCAGGGTCAAGCCTGGTTGTTACTTGGTTGGGAGACCCCTCCTCTAGTTTCCTGCATTGAGCAGGGGGTTGGACTCGATAGCCTTGTAGGCTCCTTCCAACTCTATGATCTATGAAATCTACTGCATACTGTCGCTGGGGCATACTGGAGTTCCTCCTTGTCCAAGCAGCACTAACAGTGCATTTCCAGAGGGTGCTCCCATGTTATTTGGCAACCTCTGCCAGAGTCCACAACAGATATATTTTGAGCTTCCAGTTGGTTACCACCCAAAGGACATTGGAGCAGACATTCAGGGCCCCACTCAGCAGAATGAGCAGGTGGACTCCCAAATGCAGCAGAGCTGGCTTATCACATTTGAAGTTACTGAGAGAAGTAACAGACATTACCACCTGAACCAGTGTGCCGTAGTGGTTAGAGTGTTGGACCGGGACTCGGTGGACTCAATTTCTAGTCCCCACTTGGCCATGAAGCACACTGGGTGACTTTGGGGCAGTTGCTGACTCTCAGCGCAGCCTACCTCCCAGGGTTGTTGTGAGGATGAAATGGAGAGCAGGAGGACCATGTAAACTGCCTTGGGTTCCTTGTAAGAGGGGAAAAGGTGGGATATAAAAATGTAATAATAAATAAATAAATAAAATCTAAAGCAGCCTTCCCCGACCTGGTGCCCTCCATACGTGTTGGACTGCAACTCCCATCATTCCTTGACTAGATCTGATGGGAGTTGTAGTCCAACACATCTGGAGGGCACAATATTGGGGAAGGCTAAGGAGGGACAGGTGTAAGACCACTATACTCAGAGTGTTCAGATTACCTAACTCAGCCTTTTGTAACCTGGTGCAGTCCAGATGTTTTGGACTACAACTGCCATCATTTCCAGCCAGCACAAGTGTGAATTACCCCGCAAATCTCCCCCCCCCTTCTCGGGCAAGAGGTGTGGGGGCGGGGGTGAGGAGTCAGAAAGGATAAGGACTGGGGCTCACGCGGCGGGCCTTAGCCAGCCTCAACTGCAGTGTTTACTAAAATCAATCGGGCACTTTCGAAGTTGGTTTGAAAGAAACGGGCATCGGAGGCCAACGCGCCGTGCTGCTTCTGTCGGCGGCCCCAAAAGGGTGCTTGTTCTCAAGCCGGAGAACTCCCTTTTCTCCCGGGTGGTTGGGCAGCTTCCAGAGGCGGGGAATCTCTGCCTTTCTTCTCTGGTTGTCTCCGGGGAACTTTGCCAGCAGCAGGCAGCCAAGCCAAGCCAAGCCAAGCCGTGCCGAAGGGGAGGCGGAGCATACTGGGCAGGGCAGGCACGCTTCCTCCACGCCCCCCCCCGGGGGGACTTGGGGTGTGGAGAGGTGTTCGCCCACTCCCCCTTCTGATATCCTGTCCGGGAAAGACCAAGAGGGAGCCCCCTCCCCTCCGTTGCACGGTAAGCAGAGCCAGCCCTCCTGCCTCCCAGCCCGCCCCTCTCCTCCTCCTCCTCTCCTCCAGCCCGTCGCCTTGTCCGGCGCGGAGCGAAGCTTACGGCACCAGGAGAGGCTGGGGAAGGGAGCCGCGCACATCTCTCTGCCCGAGCCAGCCCGCTGCTTTCTGCCTGCCTCCTCCTTCCTTCCCCGGAGGCGGCGGCAGAAGCGGCGGCAGCAGCTGCGACAAGGAAGCAGCAAAGACCTGGGGCCGAAGATAACATTAGAGCGGCGACTCGCTCCAGTGTAGGAAGGGGAGAAGAGGAGAAGGAAGAGGGAAAGCAGGCAGGCAGAAAATACACACAAATACATATATATATATATATATATGCACCCACTCGTACGCGCGCGCGCGCGCGGGACACTGCACGAGAGATCCGTAAAAGGGCTGCAGAACTTGATCCACTCCCAAAAGACTGAATAGCGACTCCCTCCCATCCACACCGGTGCGGGCTGGACCAGAAGAATCCCCTTCCACCAGGATAAAAAAAGACCAGGCTCTTTTGAAAGTGATTGAAGTCCTTTCTGACCTTCCAAGGGGCAAAAAAGAAGGAGTGTGTATGTGATTACGCTCTTCAATATTTTTGTAGTTTCCTCGCATTTCTTTTTTAATTACACACGTTTGAAAACATCTCCTGTAAATATTTGGGAAGTTCTGCTTGTCTTCTTGTGCAGGCAACGGGGCATAGGGGGTGGGAGAAGAAAAGAAAAAGAGACGGCATCAGCTTCCTAGGAAATCCTCCTTTTTGAGCTCTAAGGAACCATCCTGAAAGAATAAGCACACTCATCATAATACAAGGATACATCTGGACTCTGCATTTCCTGATTTCCTGGGGCCAAAGATGCTGTCCTACAGCGTGCTGGATGCTAATGTGGTGGACGTGGAAAAAAGGCGAAGCCCTTCCAAGCATTATGTGAGTACAGAGAGATGAATAATCATGCTGGTGGGTCATTAATGGCCAATTGTACAAAATGCTGCATGTCCTGGCAGTGTCTTTGGTGTCATCCTTGAAGCATCTTACCAGCTTGCCTGTGGGATTTATGATTGCAAAGGGGCAGAACAGTGGTTTGAGAAGGGAGGCAGGTGGCATAGGGGTCTGTTAAGTGTGTCTCCCCTCCGCTTCTCCTGTAAACCTTATGGAGCACCTTTATGGCTAGGCAAGAAGATCAGCAATGAGGCTTTTGCAAGCATTTTCACTTGGTGCAATCATCTCTCTGGGATACAGTTCTGTCTAAGGGAGGCTATGAGCTGGACACCAGAAGCTCACTTGGAACAGGCTCCAGGGAGGAAAAGGCACCGGTTTCAAAAGCACACACGATGGGCATGTGGGTGTAAAACAAAATCCTTTGTGATTTAAGTTAAAATCAGCACATTGTTGTTGTTGCTGTTGTTGTTGTTGTTGTTATTATTATTATTATTATTATTATTATTATTATTATTATTTTCATTTCTATATGGTGAGGGATGATGGGAGTTGCAGTCCAACAACATCTGGATGGCCATATGTTCCCTATCTCTGCTGTATTTAACAGTCCTGCTCTGAATGAAGTACCTCTGCCACAGCAACATCTTCCTCATTTCTGCTTTGTGTTGGTTGGAAATCGTGCTTGGTGCTCTTGCACCAATAGTGTTGGTTGGGAATAGCATTTGCTGCTCTAGACCCGACTAGACTAGATGATGTTTAGGCTCTGAGTCTGCCTGAGTCTGTGATGGCAGTACCAGTTTATACATGCCCAAGAATGTTGCCCTCTGGTACATCGGCTGGCCATTATTTGCCCTTTCCATACCTGATGAGGCACGTGTGTTTTTTGAGCCACCTGGGCTTGTTTGACCCAACTTATTATTTTGGTCTCAGTGCACATTTGGCAAAGGTGCACCCAGGTTCCTCTGCTCTCTGTTTATGATACATTCAGATCTGTGTATCTCCCCTCTTCTGGAATTCGATGTACGTTTTCCTGAACTACCAGTCGACAAATCAGCACTGAAAAGGATGTTTCCTACTGGAGCTTATTGGAATATGTGTTTAAGGACCCACCCTGATGTTTTCCTAAGTGGGCATCCTGGTTTCTCTGCCACTCTTTATTGGCAAATGGTCATTGCTTGACTTTCTCATTGGAGATCCAGGGCAGTGACCGTATGTGAACCCTCTCTTCGCTTTAGTCAAGGCAGCTCATTTAGTCTGCAGTGCTTGCTGTGCTCCTGTGGGGTGCAGGCCAGGATACAAGCACAGGCAGTGCAGGAACAAAGCTCACTGCAAAGTCCCAAAGAGGAATGAAAGTGTAGTGGTCGGTGGTATGATATGGGTGAGAATGAAACCAACTCTGTTGGCCCCAATATGAGAAAGTACAAGGAAGTCCAGGTTGCTCACAAAGACTGCCTCATTTCCCATAAAAACTGTGTTTGATCCTGAGGGGGGTGGCAAATTTGGTTTCCTGTCTCAAAGCTACCTGCTATTGAATACTATTTGATCCTAGGGAGGTGGTGGGCTCTCCCACTCTGGAGGCATTCAAGGTGCAGCTGGACAGCCATCTGTCAGGGATGCTTTGACCTGGATTCCTGCATTGAGCAGGGGGTTGGATTTGATGGCCTTATAGGCCCCTTCCAACTCTACTTTTCTATGATTCTATGAATGAATGGGTATATTTCTGGAATTATCATGTTTTCATGGTACTCCAAACTCAAATATGGATGTGGGTAAAATGTTTTGCTGGAGCTCTATAACATTTTGGTAGTACTCCACGTACTTTTTGGGAACTACACGTTCCCATCTGGTTTTACCATCACCACTGGACACAAGTAATTCAACCTGATTCCCAAGTCAGGAACTGGACACTAAGGAGTAGCTCCCCACTTCCAACCATTCCTTGATAGGTAGCCAGGGAATTCGTTTAATCTCACTGTTTTCAATGTTATACCTTGTCATGCCAACACCACAGTTTTAAACTGGACTGAAAGAGCCAAGGAGACAAAGAGTCATCACAGCCTTTGATAAGGGCATAAAGGCAGAGGATCTTTAATCAGTTCTTACCAATCCTCTACTCAGTGACCAAGTGTTTAATGAATGAATGAGAGTGAATAAATGAGCATTAGTATTGTCACCTTTCTCCCCATTTCTGCCAAGGACACTGGAGGTAAAAGGTAAATCTATTAGATGAGCAGTTTGCTTCTTGCAAATTTAACCTTAAAAGACTCCCCCACCCGCCCCAAGTTTGGTTTGCCAAGTTAACAAGACCAACTTGTGATCTTGTTTCTTTCAGATCTCAGCTTCACATGTTCCTGCCAATTGTGGAGAAACATCACGTTGGCTTCTACATGTGCTCTCAAGTAGGGACGTTGAAGAAATCTGCAACAGATTCAAATGAGTTCAGATTTCTATTAATCTAACCTGCAAATTCCACAGTGGACTGACTTTTTCTGAGTCGTGCAGATTCTGCAGACTTGCAGACTGTTTATTTACTTTTGGGGCAGGGGGTGTATTTGTGCAGATTTGCATTTGCACTAATGAACATTAGCATAAATGGAATGAAATTCTCATACATCTGTAAAAAAAAAATTCCAGTTCTGTCAATGAGTGGACGATGGAATGAAAGACGCCTGACAAAACACAGACAGAACGGATTTAACAAAATCTGTACATCCCTTCCCAAGGGTCAGGACCAGCTCTGCCCATGAAGCAGTTGAAGCTACCTGCCTCAGGCAGCACCCTGGGCAAGGGCGATAGGGAGGTGAAGGCAGGAATTGGTATCTGAATGGTGCAGCAAGACTTTTTAAAGTGCTGACCCTAGC
Organism: Shinisaurus crocodilurus; assembly: GCA_021292165.1. NCBI lineage: Eukaryota > Metazoa > Chordata > Lepidosauria > Squamata > Shinisauridae > Shinisaurus > Shinisaurus crocodilurus. Next base: position 69,668,993 of record CM037878.1, on the reverse strand, counting down.
AGGGGGAGAAATTCATTGCACACTGTTTCAGGCAGTGGGGAAGCACCATTTGGATTTTGCTTCAGGCAGCAAAATGCCTTGGGCTGGTCCTGATACTAGTCATGATTCTGCTCCCTTGGGCTTAAAGCTGCTGGTGTCAGGAAGTTGTGCTGCAAAAATAAAAACAAAAGAAGAGCTGGATTCTTCATTTCATTTATTACTTTTCTACACCGCCCAATAGACAAAGCTTTCTGAGTGGTTCTCAAATATTAAACCCCCTAAAATTACAGTATTATGCATAATATAAAAACAGTTTAGCTACAAACATATAAACAGAGCAGAACACATGCACATGCATGCGTGCGCGCACCCCCCCCCCCCAAACAATATCTCATGACCTGATTAAAAATCTATCATATGCTGCCAAATGCCTGGGAGTAGAGGAAGGTCTAAACCTGGTGCTGGCAAAATAACTACGGTATGTTGGTGCCAGGCAAGCCTCACCGGGGAGTTCATTCCATAATTGGGGGATTGCCACTGAGAAGGCCCTCTCCCTTGTTGCCACCTTCCGGGCCTCCTTCAGAGAAGACACCCGGAGGAGGACTAGACCGAGAGTTGATCCACCATCCTGTTTCAGATGAGCAGGGCATGAAGGCAAAGTTGGTCCCCACTGTTGCTTCTCCCGCGAGTAGTATTCAGTGACACTGCCCCTGCTTATGGAAGTTCTGTTTAGCAGTCAAGGCTGATAGCCATGGAGAAACCTACTTTCTTTTTTTCTTTTTAAATTTTTTAAATTAGTTTTTTAAAATGTGAATTACACCAAAACAAAACAAGACCTACTTTCCTTAATATATCAACCTCCCCCCCCCATTGGGGGGCCAATGGCCAACAGTTATCCAGACTTCTGCGCTTTTTGCCCTATGAACTGAAATGCACACATATTCAAGAGTTATGTAACAAGATGCAACCCAGGCACAGAGGTCTGAATCAGTGCCAGCTCCAGGTTCTTGAGGGCCCTTGGGTGTGGCACCCTCCATGGGCTGGCCGGCAGGCCTCAGTGAGCCTGCTGCCTCACGGCCATTATCACCACCAGCTGCTATTGCTCCTCATCTTCTTTCCCATCACTGCTGTCATTTGCTTGCTTGACAAGCAGGGAGCCTGTGAGCAAGCAGGCAGAGGCATCCTTCTCATCACTGCTGCTGTCTGGGCCAGAGCGAGAGGCAGGTGAACAAGCAGGTTGCCATGGTGAAGAGGAGGAGCAACTCCAGGGGGTTCTTGTCAGTGGGCCTCTGCTGGCCTGTGTGGGCCCTTCGTAGGGGCCCTGCCATGCCTACCCTGGCCTGAATACTGAAGTGAATTGCAGAGAACAGAAGGGTGCATTATTCTATCATACAGTTATTCAATTCTTATAGAAGATTATGCCAGATGTTCTCTGGCTGCATTCCATTGCACACTTACTTTGGTGTAAGCATCATAAAGCGCAATAGGAGTAAAGTCTGAGTAAGCATACATAGGATTGGACTTTGAGTCCTGGGGAGCTAGTCACATGTAGCCCTGCCTATATTGCTACATAGAATAATCTGGGTTAACTATCTGTGTTAATTAGCCCTGGTTAATTATTAACCAATAACTGTTTTGTAGATGGCTGCTGTTAATAATACAATTGTCACATTTCATTTTGTGCATTTCATTTCTCTCTGACCTCACTGTTTCTTCCCAAGCCCTTCACTGCCACCACAAATTCCCTAACACATTTGTATATATACACCTGCGGCTCAGGATACCATTTCATGCACTGTATGAAATGAGATGGCCTGTAGAAATTAATGCCATAATTAATTTGTTCATCTTTTAAGGTAGCACAGGTCACTTTGCTGTTGTTTGCTGCAACAGATTTGACATGGCTACCTCTCTGAGAGAACTGCCTCTACTCTGTTTTAATAACAAATGCAACCAAGATGTGCTCTGTGAACGGCTTCCTAGCACTTTCATTGGATGGGTGCAGGCACAGATCTTTTTGGACCATGTCACAACTGGGATGCGAAAGAAATTGTAGTGAGAGGCACTCTTAAATCATTTGGTTTTATTCCAGAAAATACATATGACCCTAAACATGCAAACTCACAGAATGGAAGTAGCTGTTTCTGTTGTGTCTCTTATGTTTCATCCTGCCTGAGTAATTTAATTTTGCTCTGTTCCTTTATAGATTTTTTTAAAATAACACAAAATAGCTTTTCAAAATGTTGAAGGCTGAAGTTCTTCAAGTTCAAAGCAAGTATTTTCCCTTTGTAAAGTGAACAAACTACTCTGTCATTAAGAGGACACCAGTAACCAAATCTAGACTTGATTTGATGCTATACATTTACAAGTTACGTATTTGGCTATAAAAGTTTCATTCTGTTGTTAATAGAACCAAATTAGATGCATATACTTGATTAAATTATGTGCTTTGTTTTCCCCAATTGTTATTAAATTCATGGTTTTCACAGTTTAATTCCAGTATTTTCAAGGTCAGGGTAAAAAAGATTAGAGCATAGCAGCAGCAGAATGCAGAACTGCATCCACCTTTTAATTTTTCCTTTGTAACCAGGAGGGCTAGAAACCTGCTCTTTTAACAAAATGAAAGCTGACATTTTCAACATTCTATGTTAGGGAAAAGGCTGATTTCATGGTTATGCAGTTTGCTAGACTCCCACTAACAGTACAGGGGTCATGCAGCTCTAACATTAGACTTACTGTGCTGTGCTGAAAAATGTTCCCTGTTTCTACATAAGTTAATCAACACAGGTACAACTTAATTACCTAGTGCTTCTTCCCATTCAAGCTCTCTGGAGGATGCCATTTGATTTCCCAGGCTCCTACCAAGTTGTCTGATATATCAAATCGATATTGGCTGACTGGGTTCATCCAAGATTGCTTTCATGTGCAATGTTTAACCTGATCTTCAAGATGCATATTGAGAATGGATGATCAAAACCCATCCACAGCCTCAGGCCAAAGGCACATACATGTATGCCTTTTCTTCATCTCTGTACATTAGTGCTGGCTAAGTGAATCCAGCTGCCATTATGATATTGTTCCCTCCAGGGCCTTTTCATGCACTTTGTTCAATCTGGTTTTAAATATCTCACTATTGCAATATGCAAAGCTTGATTTGTGCCTGTGTCAAGAAAAGAAACATCTGTGGCATTTGCCACCCAAGGTCAACATTGCAAATGGGTTACTTTCCTCATGTTGATTGCCAGCTCTTATCTCTCACTTTCTCTCACATGTTTGGATATGTATAGGGAGCAGCAAACTCAAATATTTGTGAGTGTGATGCAGCAATACCTTCCCAAAATGTATGCTGAGTTCCAGGATTCCAGGAGATACAGGAGGCATCACCAACTCGAACAAAGTATGAGTTTGAGTTCTCAGTTGCAGTTCCTCAGTATGTGTAACTGCATCTGCTCACATTCATCCCTTGCCACCCTTATCCTTCCCTTACCTCTTTACTGAAGCATTAGCTCGTAATCTCCTTGGGGCTGGCTTTTTTCCTTATGCAGCAAAGTGCCATTACATTGGGTTGGGTCCAAAGGCATCCATGAGCAGAGCTCCACTCACAGAACATTTCCATTTATAGAAGCCGGATTCCCCCTGCAATTCCCCCTGAAGGCCCTGTGCCTCCCTCCACCCCATATGCTTTGGGGTATTGGCAGATACTCCAGAACAGCGTGGCTGGTGGAGCAGGAGGCTGCAAGGGGAGGTGAAAATGGCCTCTTCCCCTTCTGGGAACAGGAGCCACTGCTGGAGGGATGCATTCTGTTTGTGAAAGGGCTGCTCTGGATCCAACCACTTATGGCACTGAATACATAGGCCTATAATATTTAAAGCAGATGTCTGTCTGTCTACCCATCTGTCAGCACCATAGCGCCAACACAGTGAAACCTAGACAGACACCTGAAATGTAGCATGCATACTAAGGGGGCCCTAGGGGTGTGCAACCCAGGGTTATTTTGTTTTTAAAATGCATTCATTAATTTTAATGTGTCTGTGTAGTTGAAGCCTGCAGTAAAAGCATCAGTCACTAGGGGCAGACTTCCAGCACATAGCTTTGCAGTCCATACAGTTTGAAGCCAGGGAAGATTAGTTGGCTGAGGGACAGTTATAGGACTGCCCCCTCCCCCCTCACCATGGGGCAGCCCCCCTCAGGGGCATAGTGTGGACAGAGCCCTGCCTCAGAGGGCTATAAGTGTGCACCATGGCAGGGGCCATACGTAGGGAAGCCAATAGGCACGGCTTCACTCAGGGCAGGGCAGGCACAATGTGTCCCACTCCGATAGCTGTGTCCCACTTTGACAGCTTCAAGTTTGCTCGAAGGCTTTGCTGTATCAAACTAAAAGCTATTCCAACCTGTGCCAAGCTGGGTCCATTCTCTAGTAAATAATATACCTTAAAAAAATAGTGCCTGAAGCAACAAGTGAACAAGAGACAGGGTGGATTTTTCTAGAGCCATATTGCCCTATGTGTGTGTGTATGTATATGTGTGTGGATATATACACTCACATAAATACATACACATACATCAAGAGCACATAATGCAGGCCACATGCTGAAGCTAAGCAGGTATGAGCCGGGTCAGTGCTTGGATGGCACACATCTGTTCTCCTGCATTGAGCAGGGTTTTTTATTTATTTTTATTTTATTACATTCGTTAATCGCCCATCTGGCCAGTCACCCGGCCACTCAATGGCCTTATAGGCCCCTTCTAACTCTACTATTCTATGATTCTACCTCTATCCACCAGAGAAAGATAGCTTATTTTCTAGAAAGCAACATTCAAGAAACTTCTGGGATGGCACCCCAAAACTTTGCTGAATGTGATTTTCTCTGTGTGGTAAATTTGTTCCTTCATTTTTTATTCATTACATTTGTATCTTGACTTTCCACCAAATGGTGCCCTTGTTCCCTTGCATGTAAAATGCATGTACACTTTTCAGAATCAAGATCAACTTTCCTGAATAATCTCTATGAGAGTGCCCAATCCTCTGGCCTTTGTTGATACAAATGCATCTTTCATGCAGATACGTTGATTGCACTAGGCATGGGATCCTTTGACCTGGTGTTTTAAAAATTGCATTCTTTTGTGCCATCTGAAAACGTAGGTATGGAGGAAGGGGGGGCTGGCTGACCCGCCACCACCCCACCCTTTCCTACCCCAAAGGAACCAAGACCCCCAGAGACCTCAAGGTAGAGGTCTGCCAGAGACCTCCGCTGTCTGCAGTCCTACTTGAATCTCTGTTCAGGGACTTGCCTTTAATTCTGTAACCTGGATGTAGATACTGGAGCCACAGAGCAACTACAAAACCCATGTGGGGTAAAACCAAGGAAGGTTTATTCTGGTAGCATTATACAACAAAAGGTGGGAAATGAGGGAAGCACACAAAATAGAGAGAGACACTTTGGTACACAGAAATAGAGCTTCAAAATAACAAAACCTGATTCTTAATATCTCTCAGGCACACACCTCTGTTACCTGAGGGTCAGTTCTCTTCCAGGGTTAGATCCAGCACAGCCCTGCTGCCCGGGGGAAACTATTCCATCTACCCGAAGGTCCAAGATGGGTAGCCCTCCACAGGGCTTGCCTTTACCAGAGCCCTCATTCAGCTAATTTCACAAGGAGCTACCTGGGGTCGGTTCTTGAGGCCTCCCGAAGGCTTCGGGCCTCTCCTTGGCTTACCGCCATTGCTCCAACAGCCACCATGCGGTGACCCAAAAGACAAAGAAACAAAACTCCCACCTTGGAATATAGCTCTTCCCCCTCCCCCTTTCTGTAGCTTTCCTGCCTCCAGCCAATTAGAATGAACTTCACCTGGCCAGGCAGGGGGAGGGAGACTCATGACATTTACATCTAAAAGCCGGGTCACTGACTAGACCGGCTTTTCCGGATTTCCAGGCGCCATCCATAGGAACTATGCACACTTCGCCCCCTCCCAGCCCCCCAACTGGCCTTACTTGGTTTACACATGAGGAGGCGTGTGTGTGTGTGTACATGTAGGAACCCCCAAAGGCTCTTTTCTTCACAGTAGGTCAACGTCTTGATCTCTCTTTTTTCTTCCCTAGCTTAACTCCAAGAGATCTAATATATCAACCTCCTCCTAGATGACACAATTTGCAGTCTAAAATAGTATTTCCTATTAGGTAATGATGAATCAAGGTTAAATAATGGCATTTGGTACTCAGAGATGTATAGGCTGTCTTGGGAGGAAACAGCTGGCTTTTACACAGCGTATAGGCTGTTTCTTTGTCAACAGCCATTTTTATGTCGCTTCCTCTTCACGACCAAGTGTCCATACAAAAGGAAACAGCTCACAGTTGGCAAAGCAGGATTGCTGGCTGGGAAGCAGTTTGCAATGCTGTGTTAATATGCATGTAATCAAACACTTTGATGTGTCTCCCTAGAGTTGACATCTTTTTTCTTTGCTTTTTTTAGCCTCAGGCATCAATTATGTGTGAACATAGGAAGCTGACTTCTACTGAGTCAGGCTGTGAGTCCATCTAGCCTAGGATTTTCACTTGTCATCTGCCATTGCCCACGGTCACAGACCCAGGTCTTTCTCAGCCTTGCTTCCAAAGTTTCTTTTTTGTTGGAGATCCCAGCAACAAAGCAGGTGCTCTCCTCTAGGATGAAATGCACCTAGGTAGAGAGAATGCCACAGAAGCCTGGTCTTTGGAATGAAGTAGTATTGCTTAACCAGTTAGAACTTAATCAGTTAGAAGTGATCCATGGTCTTGTTAAGCCAGTGAAAAGATTACCCATGGCATTCTCAGCCTTTTAGATTTTCACACCTAAAGTGAAGAGACAAAATAACACTGTCGGATACTCACCTGTTTCAGACCAGAGAAAAGGAAACCAGTGTCCCCTCTGGAATCTGTGAGCTGGAGTAGGCTGGTTTAAAAACTGCTTTCTGGTAAGGCTGGTACTAGTGCTTAGGGGCTGTAAGTGTACAGAGGATTGAAAGGGATGGACCTTTTGCATACTGGCAACACCCTCTCCTTGGGTACCTGGCATTATGACCTAGTTCGATGTCTGAGCCAGGTCAAAGCCCTGCACAGTTCAATTCTGTCCATTGCTTCCTGGTTTATTTTATTATTATATTTGTGGGATTGTGGGATAACCATAGTTTGCCACAGTGTCCAAATTGCTGCAAACCATAGCAATTGGAATTGGAAACTCACTTCAAACTATGGTTTCTAATTCTAGTTTGCAGGCAAATGATGGTTTGCAGTAAGAATAATTTATCCAATTTGGACATCATGGCACACTAGGGTTACTGCAAACCAGGAAAGAAGCGTGCAAGAGGAAGTGAGGGAGGAGGGAGTGAACAAATTCTGGTCAATTCCCAACAGGCAAACTAAGCCTAAAACACACAGTATACCAGACCTTTGGGTGGCACAGGTTTAATTTTCTTTTTAAAAGATGGGGGATGGGGAAGGACAGAATCTGTCTCCTGTGTTTACTGGTTTCTTTTTTACTATCTAAGAATGAGTTGTTGGTTGGTTATTTTTTTACAATGTTCAGGCAACAAAATATTATAAAATAATAATCCCAGTAAATGGAAATTTATCCTTTTAAATGGGATAAATGCTAACCCTTCCTCTTAGGTTTACTATGAAAGAGATATACAGATAGATACAGATATAGATGTATATCACCATCTATGTACATGGCTGTTTATGTCATTTATGAGTCACCCAAACAGAGAGTTATCTGGGCAATTAACAGATTAAAACAAATTAAAATCAAAATTCCAATCAAAACCGATCAATAGTAGCACCTAGTGAGGACATAAATGGCTAACCTTTTGGTACAGACAAGAGGGATTTGTGGTCCTGGGGGTAAACTATTGGAAGCTGACTGCCTCTGCAGCACCCTTCTGCTGTCTGTGCCCATCTCAGCAGAGAACAGGAAAGCCACACCAAGGCACTGGAAGTGTTGCATGCACTAGAACAGGGCTCTCCAACCTTGGGTCCCCAGATGTTGCTGGACTACAGCTCCCAGAATCCCTTGCCATTAGCCATGTTGGCTGGGCATGCTGGGAGCTGTAGGCCAGCAACATCTGGGGACCCAAGAGCTCTGCACTAGAATGTCTTGTGCTTAGGATTTAACATATGTCACAGTAGCCAAAAAATGATTGGCTAATATTGGGCTTGGCCAAAGCTTAATCTAGCTGTAGTTAGGGCAGGTGCTGAGGGGAGCTTTTAGACAGGCTGGGCTGGGAGCCTAGGTCCAGTGGGCTTATCCAGGAATCATGACAAATTAAGCTGATGCAAGATTTAGAGACAAGCTGGTCCCCAAAGGATCCTCAGTGAAGAGGTCCCCAGGGAGGTACATTCACTCATCGTTCTATATTAATGGGACATGATTTTATTTATTTATTTATTATATTTATACCCCGCCTTTTTTCCTGCAAGGAACCCAAGGCGGCTTACATACTCTCCTCCTGCTCCTCTCCACTTCATCCTCACAACAACCCTGTGAGGTAGGTTAGGCTGAGAGGCAGTGACTGGCCCAAAGTCACCCCGTGAGCTCCATGGCCAAGTGGGGACTCGAACCCGGATCTTCCAGGTCCCAGTCCAACACTCTAACCACTACGCCACACTGGCTCTCTGATCCACAAAGTGATAATTCCCCTTTACTCGGCACTGGTTAGGCCTCATCTTGAGTACTGCGTCCAGTTCTGGGCACCACACTTTAAGAAGGACATAGACAAACTGGAGAGGGTTCAGAGGAGGGCAACAAGGATGATAAAGGGACTGGAAACAAGGCCCTATGAGGAGAGACTAAAAGAACTGGGCATGTTTAGCCTTCAGAAGAGGAGACTGAGGGGAGATATGATCGCACTCTTCCAGTACTTGAAGGGATGTCACACAGAGGAGGGCCAGGATCTCTTCTTGATCATCCCAGTTTGCAGGACACGGAATAATGGGCTCAAGTTACAGGAACCCAGATTCCACCTAAACATCAGGAAAAATTTCCTGACTGTCAGAGCAATAAGACAATGGAATCAACTACCTATGGAGGTGGTGGGCTCTCCCAGTCTGGAGGCATTCAAGGTGCAACTGGACAATCATCTGTCAGGGATGCTTTGACCTGGATTCCTTCACTGAGCAGGGGGTTGGACTCGATGGCCTTGTAGGCCCCTTCCAACTCTACTTTTCTATGATTCTATGATTCTAACTATGTTTAAACTCCACTGATCTCAGTTAGAGAGACTGAGACATTAAGGCTGTAGTCCTGTAGACACTTACCTGGGAGGAAGTCCCATTGAACTCAGTGGGAAGACTGAACTGCAGACATGTATAGGATTGTACTGCAAGCCATTGAAATCAATGGAGCACAAAACTGGCCTCACTAGTGCCCATAGTGTGTAGACCCACCACTAGAGACCCACCATTGCCTCCAAAAGCAGGTTACGGAGGCCATAAGTAGTAAACATGGATAACTAGTGCCACATAGTAGCAGGAAGTGAGATGTTGGCTAGGGATAATGGGAGTTGTAGTCTTACACATCTGGAGGACACCAGTTTGTGGGGAAGGCTGTGATAACCTATGCATGAATGCAGGTACAAAATCTGGGAGTAAAGATCTTGAAATAAAAGTCTATATCTAGCTTGTGTCAAACGTTTTGTCCAATGCTCCTGCCCCCAAGTCTATAATCTGATTCTTCAGACTGGAGGATGATTTAAAAAGAAGAAAAGGAAAGAAAAAGCCAAGAATACCCTAAGAGAACATTTCCTTTTAAAATGAGAACATTGAGTGTTTCTATCATGTGATATTCCTCTATACTTTTACCTGCGAAATGTGTGATGCGAATGTAGGCTTTAAACTAATTGGTCACTTTATATTATTTTCCTTTTGCAACGTGAGAAGCAAGTTCTTTTTAAAATGGTAATAATAAAATAATGCATTTGTAGTTGCACTCTGCTTAGCATAAATGTTTAGCTTTAATGTTAAACAAAGTTATAATAAGCCGGGACATTTTTTCCTAAGTGAGTGTTTCCTTCTAGATTGGAATGGAGAAATATTATCGTGAAATATAAGAGGAGGCTGGTTAGCAGCAGAGAACACTTTTTAAATTACACTCTTGTCTCCAAAGAGTGTTGGACTGGGACTCGGGAGATCCGGGTTCTAGTCCCCGCTCGGCCATGAAACTCACTGGGTGACTTTGGGCCAGTCACTGACTCTCAGCCTAACCTATCTCACAGGGTTGTCGTGAGGATAACATGGAGAGGAGGAGGATTAGGTAAGCCGCCTTGGGTTCCTTGCAGGAAAAAAGGCGGGGTATAAATATAATAAATTAAAAATTAATTAAATTAATCTGCGAATGTGAAATAATTTCTCTATCTGCTGCTCCTTGGTGGCCCTGTTTTTATTCATGACTTGTAAGCATTACAAAGCTGACATGATCCAGCAAACATATTCAACAGCAGACACAGATGTTCAGCTCTTCAAGGGAGAATTTCACTGTCAGGACTACCTAGAAAACCTTTAAATAAATAAAAAGCAAGGGGGATATTATAGGCCATTATGAATAGAATGGGATTTTGATGACTCAGTATAAATTAGTAGTGCACGCCTTGGAGCAGCCTTCCCCAACCTGGTGCTTTCCGGATGTGTTGAACTACAATTCTCAGCATCCCCCAACCAGCTATGCTGGCTGGGGGATGCTGGGAGTTGTAGTCCAACACATCCGGAAAGCACCAGGTTGGGGAAGGCTGCCTTGGAGTGCTACAAACTATTAAAGGCCAGGGATATGGACCTCTTTACATATGATGAGTCATTGAAAACCTGGATTGTAATCCCCTCAGGGCAGGGACCTGTCCTGTACTCTATAAAGCACCAGGTATGCTGATGCTGCTATGTAGACAAATAAACAAACAATAATAGATGAGATAAGAAATTAAAAAATTATGTTTTGTGATACAGAAATGCTTAATAAGTTTAGAGCAACCTGGTGGCCTCCAGATGTGCTGGATGGCAACTCCCATCATTCCCAGTCAGCTTGGGACTGCCATTAGCCACGCTGGCTGGGAATGATGGAAGTTGCAGTCCATTACATTGGGAGGCCACCAGGTTGGGGAAGGCAGTTTTAGAGATTGGTAAAGGGACAGAAGGTATGATACAGGTAAATAAAAAGTATGGTCGGAATGGGGAAAAGTTAGTTCTGTTTACTATCTTGCATAAGATAAAAAAATACTCAATTAAATTAATATGTGAAAATGAAAAGAGACCCATTTAAATGAATATGCAGCTAAATGCGAACAGCATTGATCTCTGGAATATGCAACAAGTTTTTTCCCAGGAACCCAGGAATATGTTGAGAGAGAAAAAGTTACCTGCCTTTGTCCTAGAACATTTCTGATAGCCTGCATTATGCTCTTTTCTTCAGGAGGCTGAGTAAGTCCACCATACCTGTGGACTTACTCTCCACAGGTATGGTGAGACCTACCTTGCAGTCATTTCCTCCCAGACCTGCTCCGATACTGGAAGAGAGCTGGGCTAAGGGAAATGGCTTGAACCATAGCAAGGTGAGGCAGAAGAGGGTGTGTTCCAGTCCCCCAGGACATTCTGTCTATCCTGATATAGAAAGTAGCCCTCCCTGTGCTTTATAGGTAAATGGGCAAGCACATGTTTCATAATCATGCACATATAGTTTGGCCCTTAGATATAGGGTGGCCAGTTCTGCATCACCAAAAAAGAGGACCAAAAAAGCCTCCCACAAACGACAACAACCAGGACATAGATTTGCATAAGAAAATGTATATGTATAGGTACAAATAATTACTATAATTCAAATAGAAAAATATCTCACCATAGTGGAGAAGGCTGTGGCCAGGTGAGTTGTGTGCCTGCTGAGTCTGCTGTCCAGGTGCTAACTGTTGATGGGGAACTTCAAGGCCCCTCCCTGGTCTCCCTTCTTACAGTTCTTTATCTTTAAACCGGACTTGGACTGACAGCCCTTCCAATGGCGTATGCCTTCAAACAGAGGACTATAAAGTAGGACACCTGGACACCCTACTTTGATATAGGGTGTCTTGCTAGATTGTCTGCTAAGTTCCTTCTAAACCCACATGCACGCACGCACGCACACACACACACACACACACCAAACTAGAATGAAAAAGGACTCCACAAGTGGCAATTAAAGATCTCTTCCTGGCTTCCTTTCCAGTCTCTGTGTGGGCTGAGTGATAGGCATATTATGCAAATGAACCTTCCATCCTTAAATTATCAAAAGAAGCAGGCCAACAGGAAAGAGGAAGGGCAGAGACAGAGAGCTCAAGGGGGAAACACTTTCTGACTACTGTGTGTGGGTGCAGTCTTACAGGCTGAGAAATGCTATAGCAAGACACACCTAAGTGAGTTTATGAGGCTGTAAGTCACTTTTTATTTCAATATCTTATACTGCCTGCCGGGGAAAATGGCTAAAGTGAGAGGGAACACGCCCCTTCCTTCAGCTGAAAGCTTTTGACAGAGCCGGCCCAGAGCATTTTGCTGCTTGAAGCAAAGGACAAAATGGCAGCTGCTCCCATTCCATGCACAAAAGCTGACTGGACTGGTAGTTGAATCTTTTTTCAACACTGGCAATGGGACAGCATGCTCCAGCACACCTAAAGGCAGCAGGATAGCTTAGGGGATGCAGGCCAGGCCACATGTCCCACGGCTCTCTTCTTCAACACCTTGTTGCCATCTCACAGGATCCACTGCCTGAGGCCGCTGCCTCACTCTGCCTAATGATAGGGCTGGTCCTGGCTCTCAAGGCCCTGGCTCTCAAGGGCCAGCCCTCCATGTGCAATGTGTAGCTTCCAGAGAGCAAGTGAGAGCAACGTGTAACTTCCAGAGAGCAAGTAGCTTCCAGAGAGCAAGTGTTCCTCCATTCACTGCAAGGTTTGGGACAGCATATTCTTCATTCTTGGGAGGTGCAGCAGTGTGTGCATGCAGTGGGATAGGCATGTAGATACATTTCTGGATTTTCAGTGAATGGGCCCATGTCTGTATTGGAAGATTCGGAACTTTGGATTCAAAATGGTTGATGTGTGACAAGGCATGGTAGCTTCTTATGTCCCTACTAATTGTAGAATATTTTGTTTTTGAGAATGTTTCACCTCTGTTGTGGCTTACGCTGGCTCAGCTTGTCTGAGCGTGGAAAGCTAAGCAGGGTCAGGCCTGGTTATTACTTGCATGGGAGACCCCTCCTCTAGTTTCCTGCATTGAGCAGGGGGTTGGACTCAATAGCCTTGTAGGCTCTTTCCAACTGTATGATCTATGAAATCTATGAAAGGGCATTGTAAAATTCTAGGGAAGGGAAGAAACACAATTTAGCAGGATTGCAATATATAGTGCAGGGGACCTGAGGGTGTACTGATGCTGTGGACATTCTTTAAAACTGGGATTTGCAGATGGTAGATTGGGATCTACTGGGACTCTGGGAGAGCTCTGGGTGATTTGCAGTAGCTTGGCAGTGTTTTCCTACTCCTATTCATTTAACAGTTGCAACAACAAAAAGGCCTTTCCCCCTTCAGTTAGGCTGATAGCAGCCCCTGATCTGTAGCAACTCAAATGCAGGTCATTCCAGTGCATGGCTCATGGGGGCAGGAAGCAATAGGCTCTACCCCCCAAGCCACCATTTTGCTCCACCTAGCTCTAATTCAGAATTCCCCAACCTGGCGCCTTCCAGATTAGAAGATTCCAGATTATAGACTACAGCTTTCATCAGCCCAGCCAGCATGGCCAATATTCAGGGGTGATGGGAGTTGTAGTCCAGGACACCTGAAGGGCACTAGGTTAGGGAGGGCTTTTCTAGTGGGCGGACCTTAGGTTGCTAGTAAAAACAACAACAGTAGATCCCGCAAGCCTGAAGTCTGTTCACACCAGCTGTAAAGCAACCGGGTGAGCCTTCTTGTTTAAAAGAAAGTAATTTGTCTTATAGTAATCAAGATTTCACTTTCAACAGAGGTGCTTTAAATCATGCTGGACCTTGGGATTGGCTGATCTAGCAAAGGGCAGGCATCTATAGACATCTTTGATCCCATCATACCATTTCTCAGAATAAATCTTAAGCATCCATCAGACCCATTTATCCCAAGAGCACTATAAGATAGCTGAGCCCATTTTAAAACTGAATCCAGTTCTATTCAAGGTGTCTCAGTACAGCATGTAGTTTTGGTTTGGCAATTTCGGAGCTTTCCCAGGAGCTTTTGTTGGGCTTTTCCACTGCTATAAATAAAGAAAACAGCCTTTTGTGCAAAACGTGGGCAATGTTTTGCAGAAGAGGCCTGGGAACGCAAACTGATGACCTCAAGTGAGCAGTCTTCCGCTGACAACAACTAGAGTTTCTGGTAAAAGTAAGGCATGCTGCTTTGTTGCAATCCAAAGAGCTGGAAATGTGGCTGTGAAAAAATCATCCACCACAATTTGAGACAAGCCAAGAGATTACGAGCTATTATCACTGGGGCAGGGCCAGTAGTCCTTACTGGAGACCATCCAGGCATTTGATGTCACTAGCAAGTCTGCAAAGATGTCAGCTGCAGTACTTTCCCATGTCACCTCAGTTACTGTTGCCTTCACATTGCCTCTAGGATGGTCCTTAAAAGTCTTTGACTACCAGGCAAAAAGATCTCACCCGAATGTTGACGGTCTCACATTCTTCTCAGGAACAACTCTTTAAACAGGTTCCAAAACTGCGTATGGACTAAATGCTATGCCAAAAATTTATCTTACATTCCCCCCCCATTCTCATTCAATTTGATAGAAAAGAAATTCCTTTCGAAAAGGAACTCAGAGGAGAAGAAAAATTTGGAGAAATTCTCTTGGCTTAGGTTCGGGGATCTTGTGCTTACTTTACTTATGAGGTGGCCATGGAGTGTGTGTGATTGTCCTGTCTTTCATTGTGCAATCATCTCTCCAGCAACCTGTAGCCTCCTCGGCTTCCCACACTTCAATTACATAAGATGTCATGAAGTAATTCCTCCCCAGTAGGGCTTTTTTAAATCCAGAGGCACAGGCATCCTGGGAGGTTGCAGAGCAATGGAGAGATGTGTAATAGAAAGAAAAAAGGGGGGGGGCAGCACACTCAGCCACCTTGCAGGGATTAAGTATGCTCAAAAACACCACCAAAAGGAATTCAAAATAGTGAGGCAGAAAAATGGAAGCCTCTTTCATCAGGGAAGAAAACTTCAGGAGGACAGATTGGAGGTCAGATTTCAGCATAGCGCTAGCTCTACCTGTTCCCTGGATCCGGACCCAATACTGGCCCCTCACACCTGCTGCTTTCAGAAAGTGGCGGTATTATAAGCATCTGTGCTAGATCCAAAGACATACACAATCACCCCTCTAAATGTTTGGAAGACCCTGGGGAAGGTGCTGAACCCTGAAGAATTACAACCAGACTTCAGCCAAAATTTCTCGGAAGACACGCTAACCAAGCCAGGGACAGAGCGTCCCTGGGTTGTTTAGCCACTTTTGCTGGCAGGAGGAGCCAACTGGGAGCGATTGAGCCATGTGAACTAGCATGCTGGTTTACTCATGGGTAGCCCAGGGCTTTTTTAAAACCCTGGGTTACCGTTGCATGTGAACCAGGCGTAGCATTGGTTAAATTTGGGGACATAAACCCCGAATTTGCAGACAGACCTCCCCCTTTGCACTCTGTACTTCTGAAACAGACCTGTGGCTTACGCTGGCTCAGCTTGTCTGAGCGTGGAAAGCTAAGCAGGGTCAAGCCTGGTTGTTACTTGGATGGGAGACCCCTCCTCTAGTTTCCTGCATTGAGCAGGGGGTTGGACTCGATAGCCTTGTAGGCTCCTTCCAACTCTATGATCTATGAAATCTATGAACTCACCACCCATGGCAAGCCGACTGCTGCCCTAGATACCCCCTCACCCTTCTTTCGGCGTTACAGGGAAACCCCTCCACTAAACCGAGGTCTTAAAGGGGAATTCTTTTTTATTATCAAGTAAATCTCACTCAACTCATTGATGCTTCCTTCCAAGTAAAGATCAGGGTGCAAGCTGCCTCTCTAGAGGTGCAATCCTGTGCAAGTTTAGACAGAAAAAAATGCCTACAACTCCCAGCGTGCCCCAGCCAGCAGAGTTGTAGGCTTTTTTTTTCTGTTTAAACTTCCATAGGACTGCGCCCTAGGCCACCTACAATCCAGATCCACTCAGGGAAAAGCTGACTGAGCCATTGGTTCAATGAGTGCTCCTTGAGCCAGTAGGTCAGTCAGGAGCTGGTTTCTCTCCTCCACCTTTTCCTATGAGAATAAAATGAGGCTCTCGTCATTTATCCTGGGACAGGAATGGAAAACAAACGCAAACAAAATAATGGGAAAGTAGAAAAGGTATACATACTATATGGAATAGGAAGATAATCAGATATCTAGATACAGTAATACCTTGGATTGCAAGTAACTTGGTCTGAGAGCGTTTTGCAAGCAATTTTTAAAAATAATTTTTGACTTGATAAGCAAGCGACATCTTGCAATACAAATTTAGGGATGTAACCGCTCACCTCGAGCGGGCGTAGCGGGCCGAAATCGGCCCCGCTCACACCCGCCAGAGACTCGCTTTGATATAAGAGTGTTTTGGATTACAAGCACAGTTCCGGAACGAATTATGCTTGCAATCCAAGGTATTACTGTAAATGGGATTGCTGTTTTTACGTATGACTGAAATCACATAAGGCTATGTGCTGGATATACTCTGGATTTGGGAAATGAGGGATTTTGGACAATAATTCCAGCAATTAAACACAGGCCTGTGGCTTATGCTGGCTCAGCTTGTATGAGCGTGGAAAGCTAAGCAGGGTCAAGCCTGGTTATTACTTGGATGGGAGACCCCTCCTCTAGTTTCCGGCATTGAGCAGGGGGTTGGACTCGATAGCCTTGTAGGCTCCTTCCAACTCTATCTATGAAATCTATGAATTGTTTCCTGAGACAAATTTCAACTAACAGGTTTGTGTTGTTCGTGTCTAAATTTAAGAGATTTTAGTGTTCTCAAGTATCCCTCACACTGTTATCTTTTCCATCTGTGAGCTTTATCTACTTCTCAATAAAATGCTATTTTTCTATTAGGCAGTATTTCTTTTTTAATCCATGCGCAAGTGTTTAGATTTTGAGAGCCAACCCCAAACAATGCTGATAAAGCAACACAGCTCTCCTGGCTTGTTTCCCCTTGGTGGGAATGATGAGAGCCAAATGCAGGAAATGTAACTAAAACAATCCTGTTTTGATAGAGCTTTTGGACCGTACACGTTTTTGTTCCAACTGTACTTTCAGATGACATCATCAATGGGATTGCTGTTTCCAAAAGGTTGCAGTTCCGTTAGCTTTGGCGGGGGAACCTTGGCGGGGCGGGGGAACTTTGGCGCGGCAGCAGCACCCCCCCCCGAGCAGCAGGGACGCGAGCGGGTGAGCTGCAGAAGAGAGGAGGGCTCCTGCACGCGCCAAAGGGGGTTATAAGGACTTTTTCTTAAAATTCAAGGTAAGTGCCTCTTGCTTTAATATTGCATTTCTTTTGCTTGTGCCCCCAAGCAGTAGCATCCCATCATCAGCACCATCCAGCAGTAGTACCCTCATCATCCACCAGCAACACCCTCCCCCCCAGCAGTAGCACCCCCATCATCCACCAGCAAATCCTGCTGATGGATGATGAGGGGTGCTATTACCACATGGAGGGTGTTTCTGGTGGATGATGAGGGTGCTACTGCTGGATGGTGCTGATGATGGGATGCTACTGCTTGGGGGGGGTGTTGCTGGTGGCATCCCATCATCCACCAGCAACACCCTCCCCCCCAGCAGTAGCACCCCCATCATCCACCAGCAAATCCTGCTGTTCTCCCGCCTGCAGGGAGAGAAAGAAGTTGCTTTGCTTGCATTGGCTAGGATAGGGCATGTAAGCCGGCCCATCTAAGTAACACTGCAATCCTATGCATGTCTACTCCGAAACAAGCACCACTGAGTTCAATGGGTCTTAATCTCGGATAAGTGTTGAATAAGGATTGCATCCTAAGACTGCAATTTTAAAACACTAGGGAGTATGTCCTATTGAACACAGTGGGCTTACTTCTGAGAAAACATGCATAGGATTGTCCTGCAAAGATCCAAGCATAAGGATGCTTACCTGAAAGTAAGTCCCATTGGGCTCAATGGCGTTTCCTTTTGAACAGGAATGCCTAGGACTGCACTGTTTGACTGCAAGTAATCAAGTTTACACATTTTGGTTTGGAGTGCCTGCTTCTGTTGGAAGGACCTAATCCTGTGAAGTGTTAGAGACCCTTGATTCAAAGACCTCAGAAGGGGGAGGGCTCTGTTTGTAGAGCTGTTTGTGGGGGGGGGGAAGGGGAGTAACTTCAGGTTTTTAGCTTGTTTTGGTTTTGCAAGCCTCTTGTGTTTTTACAGCTCATGGGGAAAAAATGATTGGGGCAATAAAATACTGGCAAAGTGCCTCAGCAAGCCAGGCTCATCTTTCATGCTCTGTGACAGGCGCTTTCATGCTGTGTTCCAGGGGTTCCTTGGAAACTTATCAGGCATTCCCCTATCAGAATCTTAGTAATAGCAGACAAACATCCCTGAGTGAAAGCACTCCGCCCCACTACGGGACTTCATGTACAGTTGTGTGAAAATATTTAGTGTGTTCTATGACAGGGGGTGGGAAGAAGTTAAGATTCGGATCTCCTGGTAGATCTCTGAGTGATTTACAGCCAATCCGCAAGGATTTCTAACTCCCAATTGTTTAATGGTAGCAACAGCAAAATGACTCTCCCTCCATTCCTGAAAGAAAGCTTGGGGCAACCAGGAGTGGATTTTTTGTGGAATTACTATGAGCTCAGTTCAGTGTTGGTGTTCTAAACTCCTGGTGGTACCCAAGATGTTGGAGGTTCATAGCTCGGAGTATGGCCTTTAGTGCCATAGTGCCCACTCTCTGAAACTCCCTACCACTACAAATTAGGCAGACATCATCCAACAGGCATTCCCAGAAAGATAATCTTGTCCTCTGTACGTTGCTTAGAAGTGTATTTAATATAAGTGATTCATAAATATACAGGCAGTCCCTGGGTTACGAACGAGATCCGTTCCTAAGTCTGTCTTTAAGTTGAATTTTTACGTAAGTCGGAACAGAAGCCGCGCAATGTTTTCAAAGTGTTGCAAAGTGTTGCAAAGTATAGTGCATGGGTTCATAAGTACGAACCATTTTATTTAACTCAGATGTTTACATATATGGCGGTCCGTTCTTAGGTATGAGTTGTCTGTTCTTAACCCAGGGACTGCTTGTAGTTAAATGATAAATAGATAAATAAATAAAACAAATTAGTGGGCTCGGAATGCTTTCATTCTAAGTGTTTGTCTTTTGTGCCTGGCTCTGGTTGACGGACCTTGGGGTTCTAGTAAAAACTGCAACAAAGTAGGGCCCACAGTCCTGAAATTTGCCCATCCCTATTTATGGGTCACATTGTCAGTTCAAGCAGGACAATTGTGAGGCCTCCACAGACCTCTCCAGCACCCCCATATGAATGGAGGATGCACCTAGAATATTCCCGAGAATCCTGTGCAACATTCAGGGGTTCCTTATCAAACAAGTTGATTTCGAAAGGGCTCCCTGCAAGTAGAAAGTCTGAAAACCTTTTCTCTGGGATGATGCTCTTGGGGAATATGTTGCTTTCAGGAAGAAAGGAGAGTGATTGGATACCCTACAGACTATGATAGACTTGTCTGCAAGGCAACGTCCATGATGCACTGTGGGAGAACTTTGCATTGGCATTGTGTATTTGATTGTGTGAAGAAAGAGGTCCACATTGGCTCCCATTTTATACGGGGCAGATGGTCTGTAATGTCTGCTCTGCAGATGGGTAATGGGCCACTATAGATCCAGCTCAGAGTGCATGTGACTTATGTGGATCAGATGCACAGAACAAACTAATCCAATCCATGCTACCAGACCTGTGCAGATGTGCTTCAGATCAGATGTGCTAGTTACTGGATTGGTTTCCAGTTATGGAAGCATCAGTTCCCAGCTAAGAGCCAAATGAGAAATGATGGCAGCAGATTCATGTCTAAACACAGTCTGTTCCAATCTCATTGAAAGCGGGGGGTGAGGTGTCATGTCCTTCATTTTAAAAGCAAAAGGGGCATGCAGAGGACTGTAGTCTTTCCACCTATGATGTGCCTCCCTAGATCTCCTCTCCCCAAACACTTTTCTCCCAACCTTGGATCAATGCCAGACTTGAGCCCTGCCTCCAGCATAGTACCCACCAATCAGCTCCCTCTCCCATAGGTGCCCCCCTTTCTGAGCTTACCTGGTGGCAGTGCTCTTCTGACTGGAGCCAGGTAGTCGCACCATTTAAAAGTTCCCACAGTGCTCCAGAGTGGGCACTCCAGGGTACTCTGAAAGATTTTAAATGATGTCTTATAGCCACACCCTGTGGGGAAGACAGCAGCATCAGTGAGTCCTGCTGGGGCATGAGAGCCCCAACAGCTGCCCAACGATGCCAGATGCTGATGCTGGCCTAGCCTCCTGTCAAAGCATAAATCTGCTGCTGTCGTGTCCACTTTGGCCCTGTGAGAGCATGTAAAGCGTCACTATCTCAAATACCCAGAAGTTCTAAGCTTGAGTCACTGGCGTGCTTTAGATTGCAGGTGCCTAATAATTGATGTAAGATGGCTCTTGGAATCCTATGATGGTCCATTTATTTATTTATTTTTATCATATTTATATCCCGTCTTTTTTCCTGCGATGAACCCAAGTCAGCTTACATAATCCTCCTCCTCCTCTGCATTTCATCCTCACAACAACCCTGTGAGGTAGGTTAGGCTGAGAGTCAGTGACTGGCCCAACGTCACCCAGTGAACTCCATGGTTGAGTGGGGACTAGAACCTGGATCTCCCAAGTCCCAGTCCAGCACTCTCACCAATATGCCACACTGGCTCTTTTTGGTACAGAAACCCAGTTCTTTCCACACTCTTGTTAAACAGAGTGGTCCACCTTGGGCTATTAATCACAGAATCTTATATATGTCTACTTAGAAGTAAGTAGCATTTAGTTCTGTAGGGCTTACTCCTAAGTAAATGGGTACAGGATTGGCGCCTAAGAAACCTAGGCTGCAATCCTATACAGTGGGGGTGGGCAACTTGTGGTCCTCCAAATGTTTTGGCCTACAACCTGCATCAGCCATGGCCAACATAGCCAGTGGTGAAGGATGTTGGGAGCTGCAGGCCAAAATATCTGGAGGAACACAAATTGCCCACTCCTGCTGTATAGGATTGCAAACCTAGGTCTCTTAGGATTTATCTGGGAGTAAGCCCCCTTGAACATAGTGGGGCTTCCTTCCAAGTCAACATGCACAGATTGGGCTGCTAGTTTGTTTCAGCTGACATTCCACTGTCCTTGCTACTAGGATGTTTTTATCGCCGATGAGTTTACAGGATGGTACGTGAATTGGAGAGGAAAGAGAGCCAGGGGGAAGGTTGTAGTAACAAGATCCTCTGGCACGATTGAGCTGATTTCTCTACATGCCATGTAGGTCAACTGTCTTTTTATATAGCCGAGGATTTGAGCGAACATCAAACAGGTTTCTGCATGTTAAAAGCCCTCTACTACAAGCCTGATTTAAGTGAGCTGATAACTCCTCTCTTCCACCAGGTTTCTAACAGGGGTTCCACAGATTCATTTAAAGCATGTTTGTTGGCTTTGATGAACATGGTTGAAGTACGCCCATTCAGTACTGAGAAGACTTCAGTTACGCTCTTTCCAGATCCATCAGCCATAGTAATTACAGACAGCACAGCAGCATGCTCAGGTTGCTCAGGTGGGGAACTTGTGGTCCTCCAGATGTTTTGTCCTACAACTCCCATCAGTCCTAGTCTGCTTAGCCAATGCTGAGGGACCATGGGAGGGCCACAAGTTGCCCCAAACATCTGCAGGGCCACAAGTTGCCCACCTTTGCTTTATGTCAACAGCTTTCTGTCACTTTCTGAGTCAGGCAGCAAGAGGGGTCTGGTTGAATTGCACTGTGTATACAAATCCTTTATGTTTCTGCTTGTGATTTGTACTTGGGAATGTGATCTGGATACATTCAGATACACACAACTCAATCCTACGCATGTTTGCTCAGAAATAAGTCTCTTTGTGTTCAGTGGGGCTTACTTCCAGGTACGTATGTGCAGGATTGCAGCCTAAAACATCTAGCTTATTTATAATACCTTTATTTTCTGCACAGCTTGGAAAGAGCAGTGACTTCGGAGTCAAAGGATGAGGAATGCAACAGATGGCCTGGATTTCTACACCTCTGTGCCTGACGAAGTGGACTTTGTCTCAGTTCTGCATGCACTAGTGACATCCAGACTAGATTAGTTTAATGCACTCTACTTGCAGCTCCCTTTGAAGCCAACTCGAAGCTTGAGCTGGTACAGAATGTGGCTGCTTGGGTGTTTGTTGGGGCTAGATGGTTGGAACATAGCACACTGATGCTATACCAGCTGCATCAGGTACTGGTATGTTGCCAGGCCAAATTCAAAGTGCTGTTTTTGACCTTTAAAGCCCTAAATCAGGAACAATTGCAAGTGCCTGGACCCCAATCCCCCCCCCCCCCCCCAACTAGTTCTGCTGGAAACATGGATTATTCCAGTGCTTTTTTTCTGGAGAAAAAGGTACCGGAACTCTTGGATTACATTTCCTCGGGAGTAGATGGCGATTAAATTGTAATGCAATTAATAGAAGAAAAGGTGCTGGAACTCAGTTCCGGTGAGTTCCACCAGAAAAAAAGCCCTGGATTATTCTCTTCTCATGCTGTGTTTCACAGCAGAATTTGGCTCTAGCCTGCTGTTTGGCCCCCAAGCACCAGCCCTATCCACTTCTGCTTCCCCTGAAGGGTTTTGTAGGCTGCAATATGGCCCCCAAACCCCAAATGGTTGCCCATGCCTGTCCTAAATAATTTGGGTCCAGGTTATTTGAAGGGCCACCTTCATCCATGTGAACCTGCCCAAGCCCTAAGGTCGTCATCAGGGGCCCTGCTCGCTAGACTGCCATTAAGACCTATGAGCTTGGTGGACACTAGGGACAGGGCCTTCTCAGTGGGGGTCCTCTAATCTGTGGAACTCCCTCCACAGGGATGTCCAGTTGGCCTCATCAGTTTTGGCCTTCAAAAGGGCTTTGAAGATGTATCTCTTTCAAATGGCTTTTAAGATTATCAGATTGATTATGTTGCTGGCTTTTTGACTTTTAGGTTGTTAGTTTGCTGGCTTGAACTGTGTTTTTAAATGGTTTCTTAACTGTGGGGATGGTTGTTGGTTGATTTTGAAATGTTTTATGTTTATATTTTGTGGTTTTAAATAGTGAATGCCTCTGTCCTGAAAGGTGGCCTAAAATATTTAAAATAAAATAAGTAACAGCACAGTCTGAAACATACCTACTCAAAAGTAAGTCTCATAGACTTCAATGGGACTGACTTTCAGGGAAGAGGGATAAGAGGAGGAGTATTGCAGCCTAAATTCTTCATGTTCAGCTGGTATAAATGATGCTGCTATTCTAAGCCAAGTAGTAGGAAATTGCTTTGAAATTAATTTGAAATATCATCAACCAGTCCTGCACCCATGAGCATCAGAACTGTACTGTATTACAACAAAGATGCAGCATGGTAGAGGCAGAAATCAAGGTCACCAACCTTCCCCTTTGTGCACATAGAGACTGAAATGGATTTCACCTTTGCTCTGCATCTAAATAATGTGCCACCCTGCATCACTCACACATAGCAACTACTCTAATCAGTGAAACATTTTATGTGGGACACTCAGCATCATATTTCTTAAGTCTCTATAGAAAGGGTGAAAGTACTTCTTTCACTGCCAGTGGAATAGTCTGCTGCTGCTCAGGTTGCAGCCAGACTGCCATCTATGTGTTGTTGGCTTGCTGCAACTATTTTATAAACATGTGGGAGCAGAGAGCATAGACAGGCCACATAATGGGGAAACCTGTTCAGCATCTACTTCAGTTTGAACTGGTTAAAAAAAACCTGGAGAACTGGGAATGCCCCATATTTTTATTATTTATTTATTTATTTATTATATTTATGAGTCGCCCATCTGGCCAGACATCTGGCCACTCTGAGCGATGTACAATGCAATAAAATACAAGGGGACACACACACACACACACACACACACACGCGCGCAGTATAAAACACAATCAAAAACAGCACAAAACCCAAAAATCCTAACCCACCCCATATTCCTGCCTGAAAAGCCACGTTTTTCATGCCCGGCGGAAGCGTGGAAAGCTAAGCAGGGTCAAGCCTGGTTATCTATGTTTCTGTCCAGTACTTGGAAATGTGATCTCAGTGGATGCACCCACTAAAACACCTGGCTTATTTTATTTCCTTTACTTTCTTCATGGCTTGGAGAGGGTGGGGATTTTGGAGACCACAATTTGAGAATATTTAAGTTTTTTATTTTATTTTTCTTTGAAGGGTATATGTTCCCCTTCTCTTCCCAGCAATGAAACCCCAAAAAGGGACAAACAAGATTTTCCCCTGGAGCAAGAGTCTCTTCACAACCACCCTGCCTGTCCAATTATGTTTGAACAGTTGTCATGCAATCACTGAAGGAATGGGACTAAAATGTAATGTTTTTTAGTCCTTATACAAGCCTGAGAAGCACACAACACATAAGCAGTGCACGCTGTCTTCTCTTCCTGCCCCTGTTCTCTGTATGTATGTATGTATGTTTATTTAGCAGAACTATTACATTAAGAAAAAATCCTCCTTATAAATATGTAGAATTGTGACTCAATTGGAGATTGTGCACCAACTGGAAATTCTTAGGAACTGTCCTAAGGTTGGCTAAGTCAACATTATAAACATGTAAACCTGTGTTACACCATTGGTCTATCTAGCCCAGTATTGTCTACAGCAGCCTTCCTGAACCTGGTGCTCTCCAGATGTGTCGGACTGCAGCTCCCATAATTCCCAGCCAGCATGGCTATTGGCCATTCTGGTGCCAGGTTGGGGAAGGCTCATCCACTGAGTCAGTAGTCTTCAACCTTTTCAGATCCAGGACTCACTTTTAGCCCAAACATGCATTTGAGAATCCATTTCTTCATTTTGTACCTTAGATTTGTACAATAGGCAGTGCTGCTGTTGTGACCCACCTTAGGTCAGGCTGTGACCTAGTAGTGGGTCCTGACCCATCAGTTGAAAATAAGTGGTCTACTTTGACTGACAGTGGACTCCAGCACAGTTCATCCCCTGTGCTAGCTCAGTTGATCCATATGGCAGAAGATGCCAGAGGTTGAACCTGGGATCTTTGCATGCAAAGCATGTGCTCTCTATGACTGAACTACCCCTGACCCTGTGCCTTGGTGATGAAGAAGGAGGACTACAATTTGCCAAGTTTATTAGAGTGAAGGTTGACCCAAGGTTTGATTACTAGCTGCCTTCTCTGTGGGAAAAAAATTATGATAATAGTCAATTGTGGATTGTTTCTTTAATGTCACACCTCAGTGAAGTCTCTGAGTTGATTAACTGGGGAACTGACGTTCAATATTGCAGCCAGATGCAGCCTTTGGCTTTGTTCCTGAGGTTCAGGGCCGTCTTCTAAACCGTGCTGGGCTAATTTTTCCTGTCAAGGAGATTTGCTAGTCAATGATGTTGGAATAGGCTTTCATCTTAAAAAGGGATTGGGGTTGGCTAAAGAATACACAGGGCTCTAACAGGTACAGCAGATGTTACTTTATCAGAGCAAAAGTACTTCTTTCGGTATGCCCGGATCATAGATTGTATTTGGTTTATAGCTTGGAAACTCCCCCACCCCACCCCGACATACTTAGTGATGGAAAACATAGAATGGAGTTGCACAATTCACTGGCAGCTCATAATGTAGTGAGAAATGAACTTACCGTAAATATTTTAGATTCCTAACCCACCTCATCTGAATGGCTTGGGAATAGGTAATAACACTTTTTTAAAAAGGCAATAGAATAAAATTCCGACTAATGTACAGATACTATATCAAATTACAGTTCTGGTTCAGAGTTTGCTTGGGCTGGCTTAACCCTAGCCACTGAAAGTCAAACAAAATCTTACGGCTCTTTGAAAAAATGACCCTGATTGGAACTTTGGCAAGCCCCCAAGGTAAGGCAATTCCAGAGTTGTGGATTGTATTCCAGAAACGTTGTTCTTTGCACCCTCATTTTCCAGATGCAGTGACATTTTCTCTCTCCGGAGGCAACTGTAATCTTCTAACTCTATTTGGAAAATGTTCTGGAAACTATCCCTAGGGGCCTAACTGCATATTATTTGGGAATACATGTAACACAAAGCAGCCCCAGGTGGAGACAATTTGGAGTGGAGAAGTAGGGGGAAGGGATGTGTTGCTCTTGCCCTACATCAGGGTGGACAACTTTTGGCCCTCGACATGTTTAAGCCTGTAACTCCCATCAGCCATAGCCAGCATAACCAGTGGTGAGGGATTTAGCGGACGGGACCCCTTACTCCAAAGCCCACACCCTCAATGTGTACTTCGCTCTCACCAAGTGCCCCCTTGTATGGGTCACTTCAGACTTGAAGCTGTCTTCTTAAACTGCGTTAGCCGATTATGTGTCTTAGGTCTTATATGTAGCTGTTCACCCACGTTTGTTTGTCTTTATTAAGAGCAGTTTGTTTTATTTGATTACTTGAAGCAGGGTGCCCCTCCGTTAATTCACTTCTTACTTTCCTGTCACCAGTCAGACTCTGGAGAATTAGAACTTTGAATAAAAAGATTGATTTATTGTTCTAACAAAGTCTCAAAACTGATATTCAACTCAGGCACAGATAACTTGGATTTTCAACAGTTAATTCAAACTTGTTCTTTGCTTAGATTCAGGTTAAAAGCAGGCAGATGTTATACAGTGCTCTTTGTATCAATTTGGCTTGGTTACTTGAAAGTTACAGTATCAGACCAGGGAACTTAACTGTCCCTCACACTAGTCCAGAGTTTCTCCTTCTTCCTCAAACAGAAGGTCCTTCACTCCCTAAGCGGAAACTCCTGTGAATTGTTCTACACTAACACCTTCACGTTTGCTTTCTCACAACTTAGTTACTAGATTTCCTGTCTGAACTCTTCTCTTCAGTACCACCTTTCCCTACCTACTCTACTAACCTTCCACTCCCTCTCTCACTCCAACCCACTCTCTTCCCCAACTGACAACCAACTCCCCTTAACTGTCAACTCCCTGGGGTTCTATGCTCTCCTTCAACCAATCAGAGCCTCTGGAATGTTCAGGTTGGCCCCTCCCTGGGCTTTTGCCTGTCATTCTGCCACAAGGGGTGATGGGAGTTGGATGTCAAAACAACTTGCTCACGCTTGCCCTACATGCTGCTTTTACCCTCCGTTTCTCCCCCCACCCACTTCTAACCCATGTAGTTCCAAATGCATGATTGCCTCAGAAACTTCCACCTGGAATTCTGTGGTGCAAAAGCGGGGGGGGGGGGGAGGTACAACAGAAGAGTTGTCGCTTGGGGAAGGGTTCCGCTTGCCCTCCATTCCAACTTGCCCCCTGTTTGGTAGCAAAGAAGTGATTCACTGGGGGTAGTTAGGCCTTAAGACTGCCAGCGCAGCTTAATATTTTATCTGTGAACTCAGTTTGACAGGGTCTTTACAGCTTGAGAGCATGAGAGCCCAGAGAAACTACAGAATGGGCCACATGGTTTCTAAATCTTGCTGGAATGTAAATGCTTGCTTTTGTCCTTCCAGTCCCAGTTACATCATTCACCTAGGCCTTAAAGGGCCCTTTGAAGGTGATGAGCGCTGCCTTCCATGAAAAAAAAAAGTTTGTTTTCCACAAATTAGTAATTGCAGCACCTATTCAAAACAAACTGCAGAAATATTTCATCTATTGATCATCACTCTTGAGTCCTTTTATTTGCTGTCAGGATGACAGCAATTCTGTTGAACTTTGCAAAGAGAAACACCCTTTCAGCTTGAGTAATCAGAACTTCTGACTAATGTAGACCATTAGGCAAAGTGAGGCGGTTGCCTGAGGTAATAGATGCTCAGTGATGTGGAGGGGGTAGCAGCAGCAGCCCCAGCCCCCTGACCATTCCCCTCCAGTGCTGTGAGTTCTAGCCTGCCCTGTACTCCTTACTTAGCCTGTAGCCCTCAGGTGAAATGGAGAACCAGTATTGAAGATTCAACTGTCATTCCAGTCAGCTTTTCTAGGTGAAATGGCAGAGAGGGGGCACCTTGTCTTTCACCTCAGGCAGAAAATGTCTTGGGCTGGCCCTGGGCTGATGTTTGCTCAAGTAAGGGCTATTCTGCCTCATATGGCTGCTATGTGGAGGTCAGTTTAAAGTGTCCCATGTGGCAGCTGATCTCATGCAGTAAGCCATTCATATAGAATGACACATCATTCAGATCAGATTGAGGGTTGGGTTATCACCAAACACATGCCTGAAAAGAGAAGTGTGTAGTGAAAAGTGACTGACTCAGATGCTGACAGGGATTGGTGAGAAATTCATTGGCATTGGGTCCCAAATATGCACTTCCTGAACCTGCACATGAACTGAATATTCACATTTTCCTGAATGTTGTGATACATTTTGCAATTTTTTTTAAAAAAGTGCACAATTGGGAAAAGTGCACACAAAAATGCATATTAGAGGAAAGTGTACACAAAAATGCATATCTTTAGGAAAAACCACTTGCAAAATTTGTGTTTATTTAGGAAAGTGCATTAAAAATGTGTACATTTAGATAAAAGTGCACAAAAACACATACAAATTTTCATCCAGACTTTAAAAAAAAAATGAATTTGCAAACGATGCAGAAATGGGATGGAATGAACATAACACAGGAACAATGAGAAACTGAGTGTAATCAAATTTGATAGATTCCTCCATCACTATAGGCAGCTCTACAAAACCTAGCTTGTGATGGCCATAACATGTGGGCAAGTCCAAACAGTGATTTACTCTTTGGGTTTCAGTAGTAAGTGATAGTTGAATATAAGTATGAACCTATAGATGGGCTTTCTGAGGTACATGTCTGAGAACCCTTAAGAGGTCCGCCCTAGATAAGGTGTAGAAGACTTGCAACTCTCAGGTTCATGTTTACTGTTTTCTCCCCTTAATCCTTCAGTTGCCAGAAGAATCATATAACTCTATGGTTGGGAAGGGTCTGGTCAAGAGGCCTCTGATAGTTCTGTGGCATGACTGCCCAGCTGGTTGCAAATACATCTGGGCCAGAACTGACTTGAGATGATTGGTGCCAGGACACAGATGGACTGATACAACCTCAGGGGCCATTTAAGCCCCAGCCAGCAAGTGACTGGTGGGGGTTGGGGATGGGGGTATATCCCAGACAGTGCTGGGAGAAAAGTCTCAAGGAGATGTGCTGCCTAAGGAAGAAGGAGGCTTGGAAGCAGGAGGTGAAGCCGAGCCCTGCCAGGTTTGCATCCTGGTAAAAGGCCTGCAGCTGAGAGTCTGCAGGACAGGTCAAGGCACCAAGGGCCAACAGTGAGATGACTCCTTCCCTCCTCCTTGTCAACCATGACAGAGGAGTTGCTCCAGAGCCCATTGAGTTTGAGCATACATATCCTAAACTCCCCCATGCTATAAAGTCTGGCATGTACAATATTAAGATTAAATATGCTACAATAGTAACATGATAGCTCAATTGGACAATAATGACACATTTTGTAGTTTCATATCCCATTTCACAGTAATTTGTACTTTAAAAAGTGGGTCAACATACTGCCAACAAGAGAGTGTTAAAGGCAGTGCGCAGCATAAGAGACTCAGGGCAAGGGAGATTTTGCTTTTGAACTGAGATGGAAAAACGGCAGTACTGGAAAATTTGGTTGAGTCCGTTTATGAAAGGCAATTTAGTGTGGGTTTACTGCCTGTTCATGGCAGGATTAGCTGAACTTTGCATTTCCTTTATTTTATTTTATTTGTAGTATTCCCTTTTCTTCAACTTTGTATTTCATTTTTTCTCATGGAGGATGTTCTTGGTGTAGCAGATTTTGGTCTGCTCATGATTGAGGGAGCCAGTAGCAAGTCCCTGCTAAAGTAATTTCAGCCTCTGCTTCGATAGGAACATTTGCTGAGTGACAATGGTCACTCAGCAAGGAATGGAGGTGGAGAGTCAGTGCAGTTCATTATTAATCTCAGTGTTTTAGGGTGAAATCCTATGCATGTTTAGACAGAAAAAAGTCCATGCTGGCTGGGGAATGCTGGGAGTTGTAGGACTTTTTTGCGTGTCTGAACATACATAGGATTACGCCTTTTGTCAATCATGATTTCTGACCTATAGCTGAAACATGTTGCAGTCAAGGAGCCATTTCTGCAAGTGACTGCCATATCTAGATAGCTATGGAAATGTAAAGTATGCTTTTATACATGAATTTATATTTTAAAATATATATATATTAAAATAAATATATATTTTATATTTTAAAATATATGCTTTTATACGTGAATTATTGTTTTACCAATATTTACACTGCATGTCTCTAAATCCAGAGGTTGTGAGTTCTTGATCTTTGAGTTAAAGTCTAACAGTTTAGCACTTGTTTGTCAACAAGATTTATTATGTTTGGAGGAGATGATCAAAGGCACACACAGTGATTTGTTGCTTGATTAAAGCTTCTGCTTCTTTTATGGCCACGAGACTGAAATAGTTACACTGAGGGCAAGAACAATTGGACTCACTGCTACATTTCCCCTTTGCTGTTAGCCAAAATTAAGTGTGTCGCAGCCAACAATTTTGAGTTTTGTGAATCTGGGGGTCTTGGAGCTTACATGAACTTTCTTTTCCGTTTTGCTCTGAAGGGGGGGGGCGGGAAACACTCTCTCATTCAACAAGGCACCCCTTGAAGAATCCCCACTCTTTGGATCAAGGAAGCCCCCAGAGAATTAGCATTGTTCAAGAGTGACCTGAAGGGCTTTTGGGACTATACTGCTTTTTTTCTTTCCCAGGCCCTGGGTCCACTTATTGGGCAATGCGGCTGGAGGTCAGCTACAAGGTTAAGAGCAGTGCTGAAAGATTTTTGTGTTCATATAAACTATATTAAGTGTGTGGGTTTTAGCATGAGGCCTTGCCACAAGACAGTCTAGAGAACCAAGATAGGCTTGAACACATCTTGACATATCAAAGGTAAGATCAGGCCACACTGTGTAAAGTATTTAATGCCTGGGCATAAAATGTGAGCCATATACACTTGTTGCAGAATATGCACATTTTGTGTTTGTATTGAGAGTTTATCAGGCCTGTGGCTTATGCTGGCTCAGCTTGTCTGAGCATGGAAAGCTAAGCAGGGTCAGGCCTGGTTCTTACTTGGATGGGAGACCCCTCCTCTAGTTTCCTGCATTGAGCAGGCGGTTGGACTTGATAGCCTTGTAGGCTCCTTCCAATTCTATGATCTATGAATCTATGAATCAGTGAAGTGTATCGCTGATCTTCTGGGCCAGCCCAAGATGTTTTGTTGCCTGAGGCAAAGGACAAGATGATGTTTCTCCCGTCCCCTCCCCCATTCCAAGTACAGAAGGGAACTGGACTTAGATTTCTTCAAAACTGGTGACGGGGCAGTGCCCTCCACCACAACTTAGGGCAGCAGGTTAGTTTAGGGGGTGCACATCAGGCCATGTGGCACACACATTTCTGTCTTCCAAAATAGGGAAATGGCTGGGGGGGGGGCTCAGGAGGAATGGTCAGGGGGCTGCCACTGCTGTCCCCAGTATCTGCCACCTGAGGCAGTTGTCTATGGTAGGGCCAGCCCTGCTGATGTTCTCACTGACAAGCTTCTGAGGATGCCAGATTCACCGTTCAAAAGCCAAAGAATCACACCTTTGTGAAATATAATGGATGCCTCTATTAAATACAGCTCCAGACTTGACAACACAGTTCTTCAGTGACTTTGAAAGTTGAACTGGAAAACTTGACATGCAGTTACATATGGGAGATATAATGCTACAGCTAGAGTGTCAAGTACTCCATGGGTAGATTTATTAACTGAAGTTTTTTCTGCGATGCTGCCTTATGCCAGGTGAGACTGTCCATCAGGCTCTTTACTGTCTCTACTCTGGCAAACAACAACAAAAAAGTCACCCTGGAAATTGGCTGCCATTGTTCTGGTTCTTCAGGGAGTGCGTGCCTTGCTTTAATGCAAAATCGTGCTCCTCCAGGGCTTCCACAGGAGCGCGCTTCTGTGTTAAAACAAGGGGCATGCTCCCCACTCATCTTGTTTTAAAGTGAAAATGCAGCTTTTTTTCTTGCCACCAAAATTTGGCAACAATTTGGTGGCACTGGTTGCAGTGGGGAGTGTGACCCCGGTGGGTTCTGGGGGTGGGAATTGGCTCCCGAATCGTCTGAAGTCGCTCATCCCTGCTCTACACATTGGTGTACAGGGGGGAAATGTAAACAGGTCGGATGGAAATTACATGCAATAGTTTGTGACAGTTGCAGACTATATTTAAATGTATGCAAAATAAGCACAATGATAATTTACAACAGCAGTAAAACAAAACTTAGACATTTATGTGCCTGTGAGGACTCTATCTCATTAAGTATGGATCTGTCAATTTCAGTCTCTCATTTTTCCAATCTTTGATTTATCTTGAACTTTGAGATTTTCTCCAGTCTTAAATTCAGTGAACTCTGATAATCCTTATGTGAATTTTGAAGGACAACTGAGGTTCAATTCATATAGTGATTTGAAAGTGCTAAATTAATGAGAACTGAACAAAATTTTCCCCCATCCCTAAGTCGCATAAACAAAGACTGAAACCTATAACAGTCATTGACTTGTCATCCCTATGTATTTCCCAGCAACCATTATTCACATCTTACATGTAAGGTAAACATGCTCTTGCTCTGTGGGAATGCTCATTCTGGAATTGCCTCATCTTTTCAAAAGCTGAGGAGAACCCTGCCATTTCAAATGCTTCTGGTCCCATATTTAGAATCTTTGAAATGTCAGCCTGTCAGTGATTCTGATCTGGAAGCTCTCTGAATTTCTGCTTGCAAAAATATGTCTTTCAACCATCCCTCATTCATAAGGGGCATGTCACAAAGTCCCACCTGCTCATCCTGTTTTGTTTTTTTTTCAGTTTAAATTTTTATTTCTATATAAAACAAACACATAATATCAAACATATAACAATTAACAAAACAAAATAGACCTCCGATTTTCTTCTACAGCAAATATAAGTAACAATAATTTTTCTTACTCGATAATCAGAATGAGAAATCTCTTTCTTCCCGTTGTCCCAAATTCACTTATTATTCCATAAATCCACAAACAAACAAATCATTATTTTCCAGTCTCTGCAAAAAGTCAATTAGAGGTTTCCACTCAATAATAAACGTAGATGTTGTCCTTTCTCTGATTAATGATGTAAGTTTGGCCATCTCTGCCAGCTCCAGCATCTTGACCAACCATTCTTCTGTCGTAGGCACTGCTGGACCTTTCCATTTCTGTGCATATAGTAGTCTTGCTGCCGTTGTCATGTATAAAAATAAAGTTCCATACCTTCCTTTGAGCTGAGTGTCCATTATTCCCAATAGAA
Source organism: Shinisaurus crocodilurus (assembly GCA_021292165.1). Classification (NCBI taxonomy): domain Eukaryota; kingdom Metazoa; phylum Chordata; class Lepidosauria; order Squamata; family Shinisauridae; genus Shinisaurus; species Shinisaurus crocodilurus. The sequence continues at coordinate 69,635,441 of CM037878.1, read as the reverse complement.
AAGCCTCTGGTTTCAATTGAAAAGTAATCTTTAAAATCTTCTGCATTAATAAATGAATTTCAACCCAAATTTTTTTAGCTTTCTTACATGTCCACCACATATGATAAAAGGTTCCTTCCTGTTGTTCACATTTCCAACATATATCTGATGCACCGTTATACATTCTAGCCAATTTCTCCGGAGACAAATACCAATGATACATCATCTTATAAAAATTCTCTTTAAGACTCATCCTGTGTTGAAAGGTATGCGCAAGTGAGCGTTTGCAAATCTCGGGATGAAAAATGAGGAATGAGTTCTTGTCATAGATTCATAGATAGAGTTGGAAGGGGCCTACAAGGCCATTGAGTCCAACCCCCTGCTCAATGCAGGAAACTGGAGGAGGGGTCTCCCATCCAAGTAATAACCAGGCCTGACCCTGCTTAGCTTTTCACGCTCAGACAAGCTGAGCCAGTGTGAGCCACGACTCCTGTAACATACATGGCAAGAAGCTCTTCTCCAGGCAAGGCATTTGTTTGATACCAAGATGTTGCCTTAATTAAAAGCAGTTGTTGCCTTTCTCCCCTAGTTACAACTGCTGTGTATACAGGGCTAAACACTGGTCTCATCCACACCTAGCAGTGCTAAAAGGATTATCACAGGATAAACTTTTAGTTCTACTGTGAAAATTAACATGCTTATTTGCAAAAAGTTGTTCCCCTACCAAGGGAATAGGTGACCCCTCCTAAAATGCAGTGCTTCCTTTCTGATGCAGAAAACAAAGATATCCTCTTCAAAACAGCAGAGATTGACATCAGGACATGAAGTCACATTACTCTCTGGATTTATGTCAAGGATAGCTGCATGTTTTCCAAAGAAAATAATGCTTTTGATAATAAACTTCCACCCTGCCCTTTAAATGAATGCTTTGTGACATGATAATTCATTCATCTTGTTGCCCTTTGTTGACAGCAAAGAAGAAAAGGTAGCATTATATGGTAGTAAAATCTTTTTAGGATGCAATCCTATGCATGTTTAAACAGAAAAAAGTCCTACAATTCCCAGCATTTCCCTGGCTGGGGCATGCTGGGAGTTGTAGGACTTTTTTCTGTCTAAACATGCATAGGATTGCGCCTTTACTGTGTTTGATACATCACACAAAGATTTGCGGACCTGTGATTAAATAATACTTAGCAACTGACATGCCAGGCCAGAATACGGCATCTTTTGTTGACCCTATATGTTTAGTAATAAATATATTTCAAAGTTATATGTCAAGATCCTTTTAAGATCTTTTCTGCACAATCTCTCTCTCTCTCTCTATTTTAAAGTCAATGAGTATTCATTTTGCATTTGTGGTGCAAAATCTGCAACCATTTTGCCAAGCTGGTACTTTTGCTAAAGGGATACTGTCTTTTCCAGTGAGTCAAAGTGCTGTGTTATCTGTATGGGGAAATCAGTACATCTCCTAGACAGTAAATCTTTAGCTTTGCAGTTGTGGCATGCATCGAGGTAGTAGGAGTGTCATGAGGGAGGATGTCAGTGAGTGATGCAGGTCTTTTTCCACCTCTCCTACTCCACAAACCACATTCCTTTACTGGTTTAAAAAGCAAACATTGCATCATTATACAAATTTGAGAGGTTAAGGCTGCAGTCCTAAACTTACCAGGGAGTAAGCCCCATTAAACACAGTGGGTTATAAGTCAGTTCCAGTAAATGAATTGGATCCTCTTGAATTTTCATCATTTTTACAAGGGTTCCCCTCCATACCATCATGACATTGTAGATCACATCTGAGACCATGGATTGAACCATAACAATCATAGGTTTGCCACTTTCTGGTGCTACCATGGTGCAAAATCATGCATGCAGGCAATGGGATTTCCATGAATTTGCACAATTTTTACACAATTCGCCGCTGCCGCCACCAGCGCTGCCACCATCAAAGTACAGGTCACATCTGTGCCCATGTATAGCACTGGAAAAACCACAGATCTACTACTTTCCAGTGCTGCCAGGGTGTAAAAACATGGATCCAAGGCATGGATCTTCATGGATTTTCATGATTTTGGGGAAGGGCCTTCTCAGTTGTGGCACCCCATCTTTGGAATCAGCTTTTCAAGGAGGTGCGCCTGGCGCCTACCCTCTATTCCTTCAGGTGCCAGGTGAAGACCTTTTTATTTGCCCAATATTTTAATGGTTCATTTTATTCTTTTATTATCGCCACTATACCTCTGGATTGAATTGATTTTGGCTGCTTGTTTTTATCATGTTATATTTTAGTATGTTTGTGTTTTTATATTATTTTAGCTGATATTATTGTGTTGCTTTGTTTTGTAAACTGCCCAGGGAGCCTTTGGGCTGATGGGTGGTAAATAAATAAATAATAAATAATAATAATGATATTTTTTTTACACAGAATGCCACCAAAAGCCACTGTGAAATCACACATTACTTCCATGCCCATGGACTGAACTTTAAACATCACGGATCTACCACTTTCTAATGCTGTCATGGTGCAAAAACATGGATCCAGCCCATGGATCCTCATGGAATCTCTGTATTTTTATATGGAATCTCCCCAAAATAATATCAGATCACCAATCATACCTGAGGCCATATACAGCACCACAAAAATCATGTATCCAGTCCACCACTTTCTGGAGCCACTTCAAAGTATGGAAAGCTGCCTCCAATGTCATGAGTTCCACCCACCAAAACTGTACTGGCATAGCAGTTTCCTGCATTGAGCAGGGGGTTGGACTCGATAGCCTTGTAGGCTCCTTCCAACTCTACGGTCTATGAAATCTATGTACCTTGAGCTTCTGAGTGGTCTGGGAATTTTATTAAAGGACAGGACATTTGGTAAATAGAGCAGGGGTGCAAAACCTCAAGGCCGTGGGTTTAATCTGGCCATGAGGTGCCACAATCTGGCCTGTGCTGCCTCTTGCGGTTCCTCCAGGGGATGGGGATTAGGCTCCAAGCCTCGCCCCCTGGAGGAATTCCCTCAGGGGGGGATTCTCTGGCTGGCCCGCACCAGCAGCAGAACTCCCACTGTTACCTCCGATCTCAGATCAGAGATAGCAGTGGGGATGCCGGGTGGCCTGGACCTGACTCACCCATGCTTGGGGAAATGGCTGCTCTTCCCTGCATAGGCAAGTCCCCCCCATCACCTGCTGCCTCTCATCCCTGCTGCTAGCGCCGGGCAGCTTGGAAGCTTGAGGTACTGCCATGTTGGTTTTGGTGGGTGGTATTTGTGACGCTGGAGGCAGCTTTCTGTTCTCTGATTCTGGTTCTATAATAATATCTTTTCCACAAAATAACGTTCCAACAAAAGCATCCCGTTTGTAATTTCCCAGGGCTTAAAGCATTCTATTTTCTTCCCTTTCGTATATTTTCTCCTTTCATACTTGCATTTGCCTGAACAAAAGACCTTGAATATCTCATTTTTCTTATCCGACACCATCAGTCAGCATCCTCTGCCATATCATTAATCACATCTCCAACTAGTTTCAATGGCTTTGGGAAACACTTCTAAGGTAATGTGCAGAATAGAATGCATGATAGGGGAAGATTCAGAAAGTGACTTCAGCCGTATATTCTGCCTTTCGTTGAGGTGCAGATGCTGCTGGATAACTCACTTTCTGTGGAGCAGGAATTAAGAGGCATGGAAGAACAATTGCCAGGGATTTCTGTGGCTAGAACGAGGAACCTCATGGTGCTGAGGCTGGGGCCTAGCTTAGTGAGCTACCTACACACTATCAGGGCTCTCCAACCTTGGGTCCCCAGATGTTGCTGGACTACAGCTCCCAGAATCCCTTGCCATTAGCCATGCTGGCTGGGTATGCTGGGAGCTGTAGGCCAGCAACATCTGGGGACCCAAAGTTGGAGAGCCCTGCACTACCTTAAGATGCAATCCTATGCAAGTTTAGACAGAAAAAAGGCCTACAACTCCCAGCATGCCCCAACCAGCCATGCTGACTGAGGCAATACATGCTGGGAGTTGTAGGCCTTTTTTCTGTTAACTTGCATAGGATTGCATCTTTAGTGTGTGTAAGCCTTGAAGTCCTCTTTAGGTATGCTAGAGGAACAGTGCAGCATTAGTCTCTGTGACTGGCAAGCAGTATAACACTTCTTGATTGGCCAGATCCTGTATAAATACTAGGACCATGACTGTCGGCCCTTGTCTTGAGAACAGAACAGTGAGTTTTGCATGCTGCACTTCAGGCTCCTGTTAGTGCTTCTTCACATCCTACAGACCTAGGTTTGCTCATGGAAAAATAGGCATTGGAACATAGGAAGCTGCCTTATATTGAATCAGATCAGTTTGGTATTGTCTAGAGAGCGACTGGCAGTGGCTCTCCAGGGTTTCAAGCAGGAATCTTTCCCCACCTGAACTCATACCTGGAGATGCCAGGGATTGAATTTAGGACCTTCTGGCCCTGGATGGCATCTTAACCCACTTCAGGCAGACAGATTCAGATCAGATAAACATATTGTTCATGTGTACACAGGTATTATCACACAATTGCCTCCTTGTGTGCAGCTTTCCATTGTATGGTGACTCACTGCACTTTCTCCATTGATGTAAAGATCCCCAGCTGAGGATCTCACTGTGTGAACTGTTTATCAATAGGCCACATGAGTCTGCCCATATTGAGCTCATTTTGGAGATCAATGATTGACGTCATTTTAATGAGATTGCTTAATTTAAGAACTATGGAATGCCCTTGTGTTTTTTTGCCAGCTCATCATGCATGCAACAAAAGGGGATTCATCATTTGTCCAGAATGAGATTGAATTTTAATTTGACATGGCACAGCAACGTAAACATCACTGCTCTTCGAAATAATTCCATGGGATCCGTAATGTATGTAAATAATCAAGAGGACTTCAGCTATCATCCAATGTTCTAGAAATGTTTGTTCTTTTTTCCATCATGGGCCCTGCCCTGCCTGACACAGATGGACTGCAGGACAAATGAGGGAAAAGAATCTAAGGGTGCAATCCTATGCATGTTTAGCTTTAGACATTAAAAAATTCCTACAGCTCCCAGCATTCCCCAGCCAGCATGGCTGACTGAGGAATGCTGGGAGTTGTAGGACTCTTTTTCCTGTCTAAACATGCATAGGATTGCACCCTAAAACTCTTTTACATCTCTGCTCCTGTTCCTATCCTTATGATAGTGCTAAGTGTTGATGGGCAGCTTCAAGGCCCATCTCTCCCCCCTTATAGTTCTTTATCTTTCAACCTGACTTGGACTGGACAGCCCTTCAAACAGAGGACAGTCCTAAAGTAGGACACATGGCCACCCTATTTACAACCTAGTTCTACACCCAGTGCATTTGGATACTCAACAGTCAAGTTGTTTAAAAGGTTTGCAGAAGTGATGTTTACTACCTTTAGTTATGTAGATCACTAAGCCGCTATGTACAGAAGGCAGGTTAATGCAACATTTGGAAATAGAGAGATTACACACATTCTATCAGGATAAGAGAAAGGAAACAGATTTAATGATTCTGAGGGAAGATTGTCATCCTTTCCCTCGGCCATTGTAATTGGTTTTATTTAGATAGAAACTGGAAGATTGCTATCACATACTGAATTAGGAAGGATTCTCCTCCCCTCACCCGCCCCTGCCCATCTTATAATTGAAGTGCGAAAAAAGACAAAAGAAAATTTCTCTTGGGGTTTTTCCCCTCCCTTCAGCTGCACCAATGAATGTACTGCCTTTATCTTTAAAAGCCTGAAAGCAATTGTCTTGCCCCAGAGCACTGTCTGAGACTCTGGCTGGTGCTCAGGTCAGGGGGAGGGAACACACCAGTTGTAATCTTGGAAAGACAGCCTGACATTTACATATTCTGTGAAGGAGTGTGACTTTCCAAAGAAGCACTTGAAACTGAGAGGTGTAGTCTGCCTTTCTGCACTCCAGCCTTTTCTGATTTCCTCCTTCCAGATTTCGGAAGGCAAAGGGTCTCTTTTTGGTAGCACTGGCTGTGATCACTCAGCTGACCTTTATAGTGCATAGTAAATACATTAAGGGTGCAATGCTATGCATGTTTAGACAGAAAAAAGTCCTACAACTCACAGCATTCCCCAGCCAACCATGCTGGCTGAGGAATGCTGGGAGTGTAGTCCAATGCATTTGGAGGGCACCAGGCTGAGGAAGACTGAAATTAAACAACAACAACAAAAGTTGCAATGTCCAGTTGATTGATTACTTAGATATTTTGATCAATTTAAAAAGAGGACACAACTGGTCAGGGAATAGATTTTTTAAAAAAGTTTATTATTTTCAGAAACATTACAGGTGCCACCTCATAAGAGGCATCCCCTCCTTTTCTCTCATGCAGGAGGGAATGCCTCTCCTAAGATGGTACCTGTTGTTGTGACACATGTATTCATCATCTTACAAAGAAATAATGTTTTTTCTTCAGAACGATCATTCTAGCTGAATGCACATTGGTGCAGAAGTAATTCATTAAATTCATGTGAATAATCACCTTGGAATTCTTTAATAGGGTGAGAGTTCTAAAATACTTAGTTGGCATATTGGCAACTGTAGGATGTTTCATTACTGACTTATTTCTGTGTTTTGTTTTCTTCTTCTTGGACTAAAGCTCCATGCTGCTGATGCCAAAGAGAGGATTCAAACATTATGGCTTCCAAGTGGAAACTGTTGGAAAACTGCTTGTGTGTGGCAGTGCTCCACGTGTGGGCTGAATCGTCTGAAAATGGCACACCACATGGTGGCCCCATCATGTGGATCACCCAAATCAATAATAGTTATTTCTGGTGTATGCTGGCATGGAAATCTCATGTGACTGGAACTATTTTCAGATATTGACCTGGTTTGCACGATCACAGGATGGTTAATAAGCCATGGTGTCTTGTTAACCACTCTGTGCGTGCCAGTCACATGCTGGGGGGGATTAGCATATTTACCCTCCGCAGCGTGTTTTATCATGTCATGTGAACCTGGCTAGTGAGGCTTGTTGCCATGGGTAACACTGTAATTATGCTAATCCCTCCGGCATGTGACCAGCATGCACATCTGGGGAAATAAGCAGGCCATTATGTGTGGAGCACTGCCACACGATTGCTGGGCTCCATGCGGGGTCCAGAATGTGTGAAATCAGCCTTAAAATACATGTTTTCTGGAGTATTGTCATGACACTGGTATGTACACAAAGGCCTTTCCCACCCAGCAGGCATAGTCTGGTTAGGCAGGAAGCACTCTGCTTCTCCTTAGCAAACATGGTGACATAAATGTCATAATTCACACATATATATCAATGGAGTCTAAATTAGCTGTACCGCCCAGGAAAGACTTCTTGGGGTCAAAGCTGAACATTCCCTGAAATTTTTCTCTGATGTATGGCAGCAGAGCAAAAGGCAAATCAGCATTAGGAGCAATTGAGAAAGGACTGAAAATAAAACTGCCAATGAGTGTATGGCGTGGCTATACTTTGAATTCTGTGTCCATTCCTTCTCATTCCAATGCAAAAAGGAGAAAATGCAGACAGGGGCAGCTTATCGGGGAAATGATGAATCTACTTATGAAGAATTTTGTAACCATCTTTGTATATAGCAAACGATCTCAGCTTTGCCTTTGAAGCCCTTGAATCACAGCTGTGCTTTTAGCATTAGAATGATAAGCTGAATAATAACACCTTTCTTTCTGTCTCTGCAGGTATATATCATAAAAGTAACATGGTCAGACTCAACCTGCCAGATGATCTACCGCAGATACAGCAAGTTCTTTGACCTCCAGGTAATGAAGTGATTTTGCTTTTTCTTCTGTGAAGACATTATGCGTGGTCTTGATTTCCTGCATTATCTAATAGTGCCATTCAAGAACATGTGGCTTAAATTGAATAGCTTCTGAGCATGTTGCAAACTTTGCATTATTAGAGAAGTCACATCCAAAATGTTCAGCAGATGGAATTGGCTTAAGAAATGAGAAATTGTCCTGATGTTCGTTCAGGAAGGTCTTGCTGTGTTATGCTACCCTGTGGTCTTTGCAAATGGACAGTGGAACAGTTTCTTCCTCCATCTTGGAAAGTTGGGGTCCAGAATGTGCCTTAGGCCAGTTTTGAGGAATGTTACCTCTTAGGGATTGGCTTCCTGCTTGGGATTCTGCTGACATTTTATCTTTGGCATGCCTCCTCTCACCAGCTCCCCTGAAGTTTCCCTTCCTTGAGTCCTGTGCACTGAATTCATTTCTTAACCATCTCCAAAATAAGGATAGGGGATACATTTGTTAGGCTCACATTTAAATGCAAACTTACCTAATGTTGTACTTTCGAACCAATACGCGAACCTAAAGTCAGCTATCCTTCTAAATTCACACTTCTCTGAATTTTCCAGTGGAGTCCTCCAATCAAGAAATGTGTACAAACATGCATATATTAGGGGAAACTGCACAGAAACATGAGCACATTAGTGAAAATATGTTAAAAATACATTACATTAGGAAAATTGCTTGCAAAAAATGTGTTTATCCAAAACTGCATATAAAAATGCATGTGTCAGGAGAAATGCGCACAAAAATGCGTACGAATTTTCATGCAAACTTTAAAAAAGCATTCTTGAAGTTCAGGATGAACTGAATTTAAGATTGGAAAAAATGAGAAACTGAGAGAAACTGAAATTAACAGATTGTTCATCCTTACTCCAAAGTACTCCAAATAGTCTGATGAGTTCATTCAGGTCAGTAGCAGCAGCCTCCTTAGAGCAATCCTGTGCTCATAGTATCCTCTAAACCAGGAGTGGGCAGACTTCAGACTTGCGGGATCTACCTGGTGTTTTACTAGAACCTTGAGATCAGCCTATTGGAGCCTGGTGCAAAATAGTGGCTCGGGCAGGTGGACATAGGCTAAGAATTAAGGAACAGAGTGCCTCTGAGCATATGCTCATCCCAGGAATTTGTGACCAGTACCAGAACCAAGCTCACAAATCCTTTCATACAAAAATCAACTCCTGGTTTTTCATCAAGCATTCTTTTTCAGCAACCTAATTTAGAAGGGGAAAACTTTTTTTTTTTTACTTGTTGCTATTGTTAGATAATTGGGAGTCAAAAAACCCTTGCTGATCTACTACAAAAAACATGCCTGTGGCTCACGCTGGCTCAGCTTGTCTGAGTGTGGAAAGCTAAGCAGGGTCAGGCCTGGTTATTACTTGGATAGGAGACCCCTCCTCCAGTTTCCTGCATTGAGCAGGGGGTTGGACTCGATGGCCTTGTAGGCCCCTTCCAACTCTATGATCTATGAAATCTATGAAATCTCACTATTTTCTGCCCACCTCTGCCTTAAATCACAGCTAGCCAGAAACTGGGAGGGAACCCTAACAAACTGAAAAATCACTACATAAGTTCCCAATTCCTTCTATTCTCTTTCCTTAAACATGGTTGGATTGACACTGCTTGTTCTGTGTTGTTTTCGCTATCCTTAGAATGTTTATACAACGATCCCTTAAGTGTAGTCTTCCTCCACATGTTTCCTGTCGTAAAGCAACATATCCAGGAATCCCATCTCATATCATGCTGCAAGCTTTGCTTCATCGCAAAAGAAAAGAGGTGGACCAACGGACATCGGAAGTGTCCCCCCCCCCCCCATCTGATACAGACTTGCCTTCATAACTGCTGCAATATTTCTGTGAAAGGGACCAATTGCCATTGGTGAAATCAGTGGTGATATACTAACTGGGTCACTGTATCTATTTCTTTCTATGGAAACAGGAAATAACTAAGATGTGAGTCATGAGAAAGAAGTGATGGAATACTGGATAGTGTACAGTTGGTTAGATTACAGTTTGGAGGCAACTTTGATCTCTATCAGAAGCGTGTGGCAAAGGGCTTCTGTCTGTTCAGAACTTCAGAATTCTGACTGCAGTAGTTTGCAATTGCTTCTATAGTTGGATGAGAGCATCAAAGGCACATCATGAAAGTGTCAGATCTATTCATCATACTGAGCTTGCAAGGAGCAACTTAATACAGGCTCAGCTTTTCTTTTTTTCTTTTTCTTTTTCTTTTGGAAACTGACAATGGCCTGTTCTTTCACAGTCCATTTGGGGATGTCCATTGGGAAGCAGCTGTCCAAAGTTGGGAGCAACTCCAGCGACTGTTGTGCATGGAGAGCTCCAGCAGCCATTGGCATCTCCCATAAATGTGTGCTACCTTTCCTCTAGCCAGTTTTATGACCCCCACACCACAGTGTCTTATATGGTGTGAATAAAGCTGGAGAGGGCGAGTCCTTCTTTATAGTTCCTTCTGTTGGCACTCCTTGGCTGAAGTGGCCAGCTGGACATGGAGAAGAAATACTTGAGCCACTGGATTCCTCTGTATCTGCTTGTGGCTTCTATGCTGAGAACAGCAACTTTTAAAAATGACTGGCCTCTGCAGTGCAACTCTTAGTCCCAGCACTTTCTTTTTGTTAAACATCAGCTATTTCTCCACCCCACCCCCTTGTCTGTGTTCTTGTAAGTCTCCCGGACTTTCCTGTTAGGTTTGAAAAGTTCCCATCAAGCTAAAGTTATCAATGGGGTTAGTGTGTCGGACAGGAAATGATGTCTCCAATCAGGGGAGAAGGAGTCTTGAAAGGTCCCATTGATAAGTGGGAGGGGAGGGGGGCTTAGCATCAGTGGAAAACGTCTGCTGAACAACATGCATCCTTCTCCCATTCCCACTTGAAAACACAGCAAGAACCCACCCACCGCCCAAAGACTCACCCTTTTATTCTGATCCTTTTGTCCCTCTGCACTTTCGGTCCCTCTGTTCTCCAGGTTGTCCTGAAGGACACTGGCGCACAGGGAACCACAGCAGCAGTCCCGAAAGAGTTTAATGGGAGGCATCCATATTTGGCGCTTAGAGATGTGCTGATTTACATGAGTTCATTTAAAACATCTGTATCCCACCTTTCCACAATTGTTCAGGGGGCGGCTCACGACATCACTGAAAATATCTATGCAAAAATACAATCGATTAAGAGTGCTCTAAAAAATTCAGTAACAGGCGAAAACACGTGATTGACTTACAGGTTGTTTCCAAAGGGCAATGCTCAGCATGACATCTTGCCGAATGCTTTGTAGATAGTGGAGGATTGGGTGAATGCCCAGGAGTGTAGGCCAAAGGCCCACCATCTGGCTACAGCTTTCAAAATAAATTCTGTAGGGACTGTTTTATTTACATCCTGGTAAAGCAATATTCCCTGAGGAAGAAACATCACTGTATACTTATCTTTCTAATGTCTGTAGAATTATGGTGTTTCAAAGATAGGATTCTTTCTGTTCTGCACTACCCAGGACTGGCCCAACATATTTTGCTGCCTGAGGCAAAGAACAAGATGGCACCCTCTCCCCCAGTCCACATACAGAAGTTGACATGTCTGGCAGTTGACACTTAACTCAGTCTGGCAATGGGATAGTCTCCTCTACCACACTTGAGGCAGCAGGTGAGTTTAGGGGGGCCAAGAGACATTGTGTGGTGTGGTGTATGCAGCTGTGTCCTCCAACAGAAGGGAACAGTCAGAGAGTTCAACAGCCAGGAGACTGCCACTGCTGCCCCCAACTGCTGCTGCCACTGCCCCCAACCACTGCCACCTGAGAGGGTCACCCTACTCTGCTTTATTGTAGGGCTGGCGCTGGCCCTACCCTTCTTTATAGGAAAACAGCAGGGTCTTCAGCTATATATGGAATTTTAAGAGTTTTTAGGATACTTTTAAAGGTTTTTAAGAATATTTTAATAATATTTACTATGTATTTAACTAGTTATGTATTTTATATTTATGGTTGTTCCCCGCCTCGATCTAAGTGGAGAGGCGGGTAAGAAATACTACTACTACTACTACTACTACTACTACTACTACTACTACCTAGCCTGATTCCTGCATTACTGTCCACTCTTTTCCCACTTCTCCCCTCCATCAGCTCCCTTAAAACTCTTCACAATGGATCAGATGAAATTGGCTCTCTTTGTTCAGCCCCAGTTTTGTAGAACCCACTCATCTGTGAAGCATGCAGATGCCCCAAACCTCCAGAAAGTTGGCTAAAACCTTCCTGTTTCAGAGAGCTTTTAATGTCTCTTCTAAATCTTAATGACTAGCTTAAATTTAGCTTATGTTGTTATGGTTAGTTTTTAGACTTTAGAGGAATGTTGATGAGTATCTTTTGTTGTAACCCACCTTGCATCTTTTAAGAAAGCACTATATCAATATAACAATAATAATGGGTTGGAATCAGGGGAGAAGGCTGGGTTGAAAGGTGTCCTTCAACTTGCTGATAGAAGGATTCCTTCATCGGCAGAAGGGCATGAAGGCTTTGGATCCAGCATTCTCCTCTGGATCCAACTGCACAATGTTACTGCACTTGCGGCAATTTTATTCCCTGCCTCACAGCCCCTCCAGCTAGCTCTGCCGTCCTCAACCTGGTGCCCTCCAGATGTTTTGGACTACAACTCACACCATCCCTAATCCATTGGCCGTGCTGTCTGGGGATGATGGTGGTTGTAGTCCAACACATCTGAAGGGCACCAGGTTGGGGTATGCTGAGCTAGACAGTGAATTGATTTTATGGGTTAGCAACTTCCTCTGGTGGGTTATTGGGGTGGGTTTAAATGGACCCATCACACACTTGCACACAGCAAAATACTGAGTGAAATGTTTAGGGGCGGGGCCAGTGTGAACAGAGCTTTGGCTATTGGGTGGAATAGACATGTAATAAATAAAGAAATAGAGTGTGGGAATTGCTCCTTGTTATGTGTAGTAGTGGTGATATGATACTCATGTTCTGTTAGCATCGTGATTCAGCACCATACAATGGGTTAACATGGCCCTCTACTGAATTGGATCTCATGTGTGTGTTTTTCTCCTTCAAGTAGTACGGGGTGTGGCCTTCTGGTTAAGTTTTATATGTTTGTGACATGCTGAATATTCAACCACTGAGCCACGTGTGTCTGTTTTACTGTCAGGGAGCTTGCATCATTATTTCCCATGCTGGACTTGGCTCTGTCCCATTTCCGTGGGAGCTACATCCGCTATGTTGGGTTGATTTCAAATGGCCTGGAAGGAGGGGAGATGTTGGGAGAGTCAACAAAAGAGATCAAATAGCAGCTTGGGAGGAAAAGGCTGGAAATCAGCATGTTTGTTTGAAAGCTTTGCACATCAGGGCTTTGGAGTTTGATTCTCATGGCTTCCTCCTGTGTGTCATCTTTAAACTGGTCAATGGGATGACACTGGATTAGTTTCTGTAATCAACATTGGGGTGGAAAGGGAGCAAGAGGAAGGGAGTCTCCTCACCATGTTGGAGAAATGAATAGGGAGACACTGCATCGGAGCAGCCCTATTGTGCATGGCCAGGCTGCAACTTTGCCTTGGGCTAGCACACACCCATCAGTGACTACCTAGGGAGAGCCAGTGTGGTATAGCAGTTCAAGTGTTAGACTAGGACCAAGGAGATCCAGCTTCACATCCCCCACTCAGCCATAAAGCTCACTGGGTGACCTTGGGCCAGTCACTATCTCTCAGCCTAACCGACCTCAGATGGTTGTTGTGTGAGGATAAAATGGGGAGAGAGGACCATGTACGCTGCCTTGGGCTCTTTGAAGGGAAGGCAGGATGCGCACATAATAAATATAGAAATTGACTACCTAGGGCCAAATTTGATGATACATAAAATGCATGTATGTATTTAATGTGTCTAATAGCTGTTATTTAAATAGTAACTACTGTGTTAGGAGGGAGTTCGGACCATGCCACATGAGGGGTGGGGTTACCTATCCCTATGCCACAGCCCTGATTAAAATCCCCCCCCACCAGCTGCTAAGCTGTGGCCCGTGGGAGGGAAGCTTTAGTCTGGATAGAGAAGCAAGGCTTGCATTTGGACAAAGCATGGAGTAATAAGGTCTCAAGTACACTACTACCACAATGCTATCAGAACAAAAGTCACTGGTAGTGGTGTATTTGAGACTTTAGTTTGGCATTCCCCAGCCTGGGTCCTTCCAGATGTTTTGGACTATAACTTCCATCAGTCCCAGCCTGCAGGGCTAATGTCAGAGATGATGGGAGTTGTAGTCCAAAGCATCTGGGGGGGGGTAACAGGTTGGGGAAGGTTGCCTTAGGTTGGATACTGATGCAAGCATAGACAACCAAGTGATACACAGATATCACAGTACTTACCGGTAGATCTCCAGTGGCCACGGGGTAGCATCATACATGCAATTAATACAGGTATTATTTATACCCCCTCTGGTACTCACTCCCATAATGGAGCCTGACCACAGCCAGTGCTACTGATATCCTCAGTGGCAATTTTACTGCTTTGTCTAGGGTATTGAGTAGCATTATTTATTCCCCTATTTTACTCCTCAGCAAGCATGTACAATACCGATAAAATTAAAATGCCAACAGTGCTTGACCACTGATGGGGTTTGTTCTGTTTTCATAGCAGCTTTTGATACAGCATATCACAGAATCATATTACTGGGGGCATTTCAGCGGAGAGTCTTCGCGGACAGTAGGCAAACACTCCATAGCCACTTTGTGTATAAAACGAAGGCGCCTCCTGTACCAGCCTGACATTGCAGGAGGAATTTGAGGTAGGCCTAAAATTGAAATTTAACCATGCAACACATTATCCCATGTTGACATTTTGATCACAAAGAGCCATCTGAAATATTGGGATATTACAAAGGCAAATAAATGAACGGCTTTCTTTTGCACATTCTGTCTGTGTATCGTTTTGCAAAGAACAACCTTTTCGGTTCAGTCTGCTGATCCAAGTGGGTTTTCTTTAAAGTGGCAAAGAGAGAGTCATTCACTAACAGCACCTCAGAATGTTTGGAAAAATAAAGAATTTCACAGGGCGTCAGGAGGGGTGAAAGTGCCGTAGGGCTTTTTGGAAGATGGATTTGAAACTTCGCAAACATTGCATGTTGTTTCTAAGATCGTCTTGATTATTTATAGAGCACTGATGAACAGCTGAGCACTGAAGGACATCTTAAACAAAAAATGGTACAGTAAAATCTATAATTGCAAGCTGTAGCACTGCTATTTCTACCCAAGCTGGTTTGAAGCATCGTCACAGCACCAGCCAGTTGAGGATCGCTGTTATGCAATGTCCTCTTCTCTATAAGCATCCATGCTCTAGTTGCAGCACAACTTAACATTGCCATTAATAGTTTACAGAGTACTTTTAAAAGTGCTTTTACAGTTTTAATCCTCATTCCCATGGCAACCCTGCAAGATAGAACAGTGGGTTGTAGCCAGTGTTAGTCCTACTTAGAGTAGACCCATTGAAATGAATGGAAGTTAAATTAGACGCACATTGGATGCAACCCATTATTCTTATTTTACATATGGGGAACTACAGCTTAAGAGATCCTGCAAAGCCATGGCTGAGGTGGGATCTGAACCCAGATGTCCTAGGTACCTGTCCAGTTCTCTACC
Source organism: Shinisaurus crocodilurus (assembly GCA_021292165.1). Classification (NCBI taxonomy): domain Eukaryota; kingdom Metazoa; phylum Chordata; class Lepidosauria; order Squamata; family Shinisauridae; genus Shinisaurus; species Shinisaurus crocodilurus. The sequence goes on along the minus strand of CM037878.1, from coordinate 69,620,022 downwards.
CTTTGGCCAGATGGACAGTCTGAGACGTAGAAGAAATTTGTACCTATTCATGACTTAAAGCAGTGGTTTTCAAACTTGGACAGCCTTGGGTTCCTTGGAGACAGGCCTGTGACTCACGCTGGCTCAGCTTGCCTGAGCGTGGAAAGCTAAGCAGGGTCAGGCCTGGTTATTACTTGTATGGGAGACCCCTCCTCTAGTTTCCTGCATTGAGCAGGGGGTTGGACTCAATGGCCTTGTAGGCCCCTTCCAACTCTATGATCCTATGATCTCAGGATCAATAATGGTGGTCAACTTTCCTCATAAGATGGCTTGTCTACCACTTGCAGCCCATCTTCCCCTGCAATCAATTTCAAGGATAGAATTTACACAAAATGGGTCACAATTTGTGTGTGTGTGTATGTGTGTGGGTGGGTAGATTCACATTTCAAGCCCGCCACAATTTGATTGTTCAACCCATCCCTGCGTGGGTTGCAGAGGAACTAAATAAACTGCATATGACAGAAGCCCAACGGGTGGTGTAGTGAGTGTCGGATAATGATCCATTGAGGGGAAATAAATCTGGCTTAATCAGGGAAGGTGAACTTGAAAGAACCCTGAAAGGGCCAATAGTTGCATACAGTTCAGCCCCCCTGCTATCTGCCCCCCCCCCCAGCAGAAAAACAGGCAGGCGTGGGTCTGTCACCTGGCATCTCAGAACCTGATAAGATCAGTACTGGGTGGGAGGCACCACCACAGCCTGCCTGCTTGTCTGCAGCGGAGCTCGAATAGCAAGCTCTCGGAAGGGAGAAGGGGACCTGCTGTAGTTCTCTGGCCCTCCACAGAGGGCACTACAGTATTTTTCCATGTATAAGACTATACCTTTTCCTAAAATTGCTAGACTAAAAATTGAGGGTCGTCTTATACACGGAAGTAAGCCGAGGAGAGAACCGCGTGGTTGCAAAACTGCCCAGTGTGGGGCGTCTTATACATGGGGGCGTCTTATAGACGGAAAAATACGGTATATCCAGGGCAGCCTGAACCAAAAAGTGGCTTATCTTAACTGGCTTGATTGTTTTAAATACAGATTCCCCCCCCCCCCTGAGATATTGTGTCGGTGGGCTAGATGACCATCCCACCCAGGGAAACACATCATTATCTTCAGTGCATAAAATCAACTGTTTATCGTTCTTGTTTCCACTGTTATCTAAACATTCCGGCTTGGAAAGCAGTCTGTTTGATTTCCAGTTCTTGTTTTGGAGAGAACTTCACCTGTCAATCAAGGAAACTGCCTTTCATGCTACAGGAGGCTGCCAAGATCACTGGGGAAATGGCTGATTTCCCATAGGCCAACTAAAGAACTTCTCTTAAGCTCACCCAGTTGCAAACACTTCCTCTGTTCACTTCATCTACCTGTTCCTGCAACACAGATGCCATGCCGCCATTCCGATAGGGCCTTGTGTGAGGCAGTGCACGGGTGGGCAGACTATAGGCTTACTGGATCTACTGTGGTTTTTGCTAGAACCCCAAGACCCACCATGTGGACCCAGCAGGGATGGGGACTCGGACTCGAGGACTCGACTCGTGAGTCGGACTGAGTCCCCCCTCTGACTCGACTCGGACTCGAGTCCCAATATTTTTAATGGGACTCGGGACTCGAGACCAAAGACTCTTCAACATCCCTGGGCTGTGCCAGAAGGAGTGGAGAGGAGCGTGATTGCCGGCGAAGAGCGCATGGAAGCGAGGTGTGCCGCTGCTCGCCCACTATGGACGGCTACCAGGAGTGCAGCCCCAACAGTGTGTCAAGATTTATTTTGATTGATGTGTTGCATACTTGGGGGAGGCAGAAGAAGGACCTGAGATTACTCTGTGTGGCTGCTCTGACTGTGTTTCTGGTTCCAGCAAGTTCATCACCAGTGGAGCGGGTGTTCAGTGAGGGTGGAATTGTGATGAGACCTCACTGTTCCAGAATGGGGGCCAAACATTTAGAAAAAATCATGTTCCTCAAATGCAACATGGGTAAGTTTTAGGAAGTACAGCAAGTTTATTTTTTAAAATCATTTTTCTAAAATGCAACTTTTCAGACATTTTGGGTTTGGCTGCCTCTGCCTGCCTGTCTGGGGTTCCCAGCCTCCTCTGCCTGCCTGGTCTCTTCTTGACCAGTTCAACAGTTGAATTGTCCAAGACAAAGGCCTCTGCCTGCCTGCTTTGGGGTTCCCTGCCTCCTCTGCCTGCCTGGTTATTTTGGGTTTTTCTGCCTGGTCTGTTCTTGCCAAAATCAGTTGCAGAGTTTTGAAATAAAAAGGCACACTTGTGCCTAGAATTTATTTAAACCACACATCTGAAGTAGCCTTATTTTGTTGGGAAAACCCCCCATTGATTTTAATAGGGACTCGTGGAGTCAGCTTTGGGAGTGACTCATGACTTGTGACTCGTGAGTCACCATTTTGCACCAAGGACTCAGACTCGGACTCGAGACTCGGGTCCAAAGACTCGTGACTCGACTCGTGACTCGAGACCAAGGACTCTTCAACATCCCTGGGACCCAGGCACAAAATAGTGGCTCAAGAAGGTAGACACAGAACTGCAGAACAAAGGGGCCTCTGAGCACATGGCTCAGCACAGGAATTTTTCAGTATCTGAACTGGAGCCTGGACGCAAATCCTTTCACACACAAATCTACTCCTGTTCCCACCTTCCCCCAAACTTTCTTGATTTCAGCAGCCTAATTTGGGAGACAAAGTATTTTCCTTGTCACTATCCTTAAATTGTTGGGAGTAGAAAACTCTTCCTGATCTACTGAAAATCACCTGGAGAACTACCAGTAGATCTTGATCAACCTTCTGATCACTCCTGATGTAGTGGTAGCTAAGCATGGGAGCAGGAATTCCTGGTTCAAATCTCCTTTCAGTCTCAACTCACTCGGCGGTCTTCAACAAGTTGCCATCTCTCAGCCTAGCCCAGCCCGGCCCCCATTCTTCTATATGGGGCAAATAATACTGACCTTTATTGCAGTATAATGTATATGAAATGCTTTGAACAGTCTGGAGCGGGGGTGCAAAACCTCAGGCCCATGGGCCAAATCCAGCCTTCCGGGGGTCCCAATCAGGCCCACCAGGGTTCCCCAGATGTCCAAGCCCCCTTCCTTTCACCCCACCCCCTTTCCCCTGACCACCAATCATCTGGTGTTTCCCCAGGTTCTGTGCAGTTTTTTCCACACTCGCAAAGGTTGCAAATGCCTCTCTTAAGGCCTAGTTACTGGCAGTAAGAGCCTTAAGCTAAAATATACTGGTATTTTTTTTGGAATTTTAACCCCACCCCGTTTGCCTTCAGCCCCGCCCACCACTGGAATGCTCCTCCACCCAAAATGGAGCCTCTCCAAAATGGAATTCAGCCCTGGAGCAGAAAGAGGTTCAACTCCCTGGTCTAGAGCATTATTTAAATACTACGTATTATTAGTCGTGGGTGTCATGTCACAATACATCGCCTCAGTTGGGTCTAATGGGACCTTCCCTCCCAAGCTGAATAGCAGCTGGAGGGGCATTTTCAATGGGACCACAGTGCAGGGGGGAAAGGTCAGCCTCCCTTCCTGCCCACCACATCCCTGTGCCTGACTGGGGACACCCAGCAGCTGCTACTTAAAAAGTTATACGCAATGCCAAACTCTTCATTTAATATCACATATCGTTTGGCCCTCCTCCAGTGTAAGTCAAATTTGATTGTATTACGGAGTGGTTGGAAGACCTGGGCAAATAGTTCCCTGTCTCAAAGACGGTCAAAGCCTTGAGAGCACTTGCAATGGTCTGCTCTCCTTCTTCTGCTGTAGGACTCTTCTCTTGAATGGTTAACCATGCAATTCTAAGCATTTGTTACTCACAATTGAGTCCCATTGTATTCAATGAGCCTTGCTCCCAGGTAAGCGTGCATAGCATTGCATTGCAGCATTATGTATATATCATAAAAGTAACATGGTCAGACTCAACCTGCCAGATGATCTACCGCAGATACAGCAAGTTCTTTGACCTCCAGGTAATGAAGTGATTTTGCTTTTTCTTCTGTGAAGACATTATGCGTGGTCTTGATTTCCTGCATTATCTAATAGTGCCATTCAAGAACATGTGGCTTAAATTGAATAGCTTCTGAGCATGTTGCAAACTTTGCATTATTAGAGAAGTCACATCCAAAATGTTCAGCAGATGGAATTGGCTTAAGAAATGAGAAATTGTCCTGATGTTCGTTCAGGAAGGTCTTGCTGTGTTATGCTACCCTATGGTCTTTGCAAATGGACAGTGGAACAGTTTCTTCCTCCATCTTGGAAAGTTGGGGTCCAGAATGTGCCTTAGGCCAGTTTTGAGGAATGTTACCTCTTAGGGATTGGCTTCCTGCTTGGGATTCTGCTGACATTTTATCTTTGGCATGCCTCCTCTCACCAGCTCCCCTGAAGTTTCCCTTCCTTGAGTCCTGTGCACTGAATTCATTTCTTAACCATCTCCAAAATAAGGATAGGGGATACATTTGTTAGGCTCACATTTAAATGCAAACTTACCTAATGTTGTACTTTCGAACCAATACGCGAACCTAAAGTCAGCTATCCTTCTAAATTCACACTTCTCTGAATTTTCCAGTGGAGTCCTCCAATCAAGAAATGTGTACAAACATGCATATATTAGGGGAAACTGCACAGAAACATGAGCACATTAGTGAAAATATGTTAAAAATACATTACATTAGGAAAATTGCTTGCAAAAAATGTGTTTATCCAAAACTGCATATAAAAATGCATGTGTCAGGAGAAATGCGCACAAAAATGCGTACGAATTTTCATGCAAACTTTAAAAAAGCATTCTTGAAGTTCAGGATGAACTGAATTTAAGATTGGAAAAAATGAGAAACTGAGAGAAACTGAAATTAACAGATTGTTCATCCTTACTCCAAAGTACTCCAAATAGTCTGATGAGTTCATTCAGGTCAGTAGCAGCAGCCTCCTTAGAGCAATCCTGTGCTCATAGTATCCTCTAAACCAGGAGTGGGCAGACTTCAGACTTGCGGGATCTACCTGGTGTTTTACTAGAACCTTGAGATCAGCCTATTGGAGCCTGGTGCAAAATAGTGGCTCGGGCAGGTGGACATAGGCTAAGAATTAAGGAACAGAGTGCCTCTGAGCATATGCTCATCCCAGGAATTTGTGACCAGTACCAGAACCAAGCTCACAAATCCTTTCATACAAAAATCAACTCCTGGTTTTTCATCAAGCATTCTTTTTCAGCAACCTAATTTAGAAGGGGAAAACTTTTTTTTTTTTACTTGTTGCTATTGTTAGATAATTGGGAGTCAAAAAACCCTTGCTGATCTACTACAAAAAACATGCCTGTGGCTCACGCTGGCTCAGCTTGTCTGAGTGTGGAAAGCTAAGCAGGGTCAGGCCTGGTTATTACTTGGATAGGAGACCCCTCCTCCAGTTTCCTGCATTGAGCAGGGGGTTGGACTCGATGGCCTTGTAGGCCCCTTCCAACTCTATGATCTATGAAATCTATGAAATAATCATAGTTATATTGGTCTCACACAGGAACTTGAAACATGATCGAATGGCAGAATGTAACACACATCTTCTAGCAATGGGGGATTCAAGTCTGAATTTTGCAATGTGTTTCAGCCATCTGTTGCAAAACCAGCTACTCTTGTGGCTTGTTAAGCTGGAGAGGACAATTAGTGTGTTCCCCCTCCACTCTAGCCACCTTACAAGCACACTAATAAAGCATCTGTAGGCTCCCTGATGGCTATCCATTTAGCTTTGAGGTTAGTGGGAGGGGGGGAGGGGAAGATTGTTCTCAAGAGGGCATTGAGGGTCGAAGAACAAGCACAAGGAGAGGTGTAGCGGAAGTGTAGCTGAGAAACCAGAGCTTTGTCACTGACCACTGCAGCAAAACAATGCAGAAGCAAATACTTTGTAGGAGGAACTTCCTGGACTCCAGTGAATCCAGCCCAATCTCTTTTAGCAACATAGCCATTGTCAGCTGCTGCTGCTTTATTGCTCCCCCTTCCCCCGGCAAAAGGTGAAAAGAGAGCAACCTGCTGACTTCTGCCATGCTTACTGCACCCTCCCTGCTTGTCTCGCCCTCAGCACTGGAAGAACAGTGGGCAGACGGGTGATTCTGAGGTGCCAAGCTACTACATGTTGTTCATTGTAAGGCTGGTCCTAAATCAAACATTGCTGCTTCAGATCTCTGTGCCTCAAGACATGTGAGAGCTGGATGTGTCTCTCCCAAATAAACTAAAAAAGGTGACATTCTCACAAGAGATTTTATAAAGACTTACCGTACTAGCTGTGGAAAAATAGATTTGGAGGTGCTGTGCTGCCACTCCTGCAGTGAGAAAAGAGATCAACTGGGTCCCATCAATTGAGTAGTCTCCAACGACCCTGTGAAATTGGCTTTTCTCTGGTCCCTTGACATATACAACCAATCCCAAGTTCAAAGGGGCACATTTCTCTTAATTGCCTCTGGATGTTTTAGATTTAAACTCTAGAATGGCCATAGGGAAAGACCCATCTTTTGGAGGAGTCAGCTATGCAGGCTAGCCAAGATCTGGCTCCATAGGAAATGTGGGGAGCTCCATTAGGGCACTGGAATACTAGTCAAATTTCAAGCAGGAATGTGAAACAGCAACACATAAAACAGCAATGCAGTAATCCCTCTTGAACTGTTGCTGTTTCTACATAGGGCTGGGCTGTAGCAAATTCCATGATTCAATGGAGATACCCAAGGTTTTGAGATAAGGCAGCTTAGCTTGGGTCCATTGGCTGAGAGTAATTGGGCTAAGCTGGGAGATAACAGGCTCATGGGGCATTCAAATAGGACATTGTCATGAGGGTCCCCCTGCACCAAGGGAGGGCCCATAAACATTTCTTATTGTGCTCTGAAAAGTACACAAGTGTACTCAGTGTGACTTAAACCTTTTCATGTGGCTAAATTCCACAATCACAATGGCCATAGTCGTTTTTCTGTAGCTGCGCATCAGTGCACATATGGGGCACAGCCTGCATTCCAAAACTTAGAGCCGCCCTGTGTAGGACTTCAATCTATCTCAGCAAATCCCTCTCTGATTTAAAAGTTACAACAACCTGCATGTGGAGGCTGATGGAAAGCACTTCAAGAGTTATGCAGTGGACCTAACGTTCAAAATCCAATGTGTTGGTGCAAATGAGTGTATCATCTATACAGGGGTACAATATTTGAATCAGTCCCCCTGCCCCCAGCATTTGATAGATGGAAAGAGGGAGATGTTGCACAGTGATGCATCCTAGCAGCCCAGAGAGAAGAGCTGGCAGCAACAGTCAGTGACTCAGTTCTGAGCTGGGTGTGGAGGAAAACCAGGTTGGATTATGCAGCTGGAAGTGATGGGTGAATTTAAGCATTCTGGGATCTGTTAGGGTACCCACCAGGTTGGCTGGGAATTATGGGGGTCCAACACATCTGGAGGGTACCAGGTTGGGGAAGGTTATGTTAGGGTATTGACTTTTTTAGACTACTGAGTTAGAGAAGGACCAGTCACAATGTTTTTCTTCTGCTTGGAGTGTGCAAAGAAATCCTGTTTTTTTCCTCCCTGCTTCCTTAGAAGCATGAAACTTATGAATATATGAGGCTGCCTTATACTGAGTCAATCATTGGTCCATTCAGTCTATTACTGCCTACTCTAGAGAGCAGTGGTTTCCGGGGGTGTCTTTTCCAGCCCTGATACCCTGGATCCAGCCTTTTCCAGTCCTTTAACTCAGCCATTTCCAACCTGGTGCCCTGACCTCCAATGGCCATGCTGCCTGGGACTGATGGGAGTTGTAGTCCAACACACATCTGGAAGGCATCAGGCTGGGAGAAGGCTGCTTTAATTGGAGATGCTGGAGAATGAACCTAAGGCAGTGATGGCGAACCTTTTTGAGCCCGAGTGCCCAAACTGCAACACAAAACCAACTTATTTATTTCAAAGTGCCAACACTGCAATTAAACCTGAATACCAAGGTTTTAGTTTTAGAAAAACTCATACTGTTGTCCGAACTAATTAACATCTTTTGTCTTTAAAGAAAAACACAATAACAGAGCTTTCAATGATACAAACAGTTTTTTGTTGAAAAAAAATCAACTCAAAAAATTATTATAGTACTACATTGTACACATAGCCTGAAGGGAATTTATACAAACTTTTTAAATAATTAGGCACATGTATTTTTGGATAAGGGATTCTCAACTTGTAATATGATTATATGCCAGACTGAAATTGTATGGGGCAAGCTTTACTCCGGGTCCTTTCCCTGCTTCTACAGGTGTCGGATTAGTAAAAGTAAAAGTCAACCTGTACTAGGATGAGCAAGAAAACTAAACGTGCTTAACACATTTTAAACACTTTATTTCTTGGACTGCAAACACTGCATTAGGTAAAAGTTTGCATTGGGCATGCTTTTGCACAATTAATGTGATTTTTGCTATTGCATGCATGCTGATAATTTGTTAAACCTTGGCTCATACTCCGCTAGTTTGAGAGCAACACATGCAGCACTCAGGTCAACTGTTAGGGCTTTACATCCAAGCCATGCTCTGTGCATCATTCTTCAAAATCTTTTAAATGTCATAACAATGTAGAAAAGAATTCTGTAACAGGAATTCTAGAATAAAATCATTCTGTTCCACACTGTGTGAAAGAACAAGATCATTAGTGTTTTGCAGAAGGGGACGGTCTTTTAGCGATCTGGTGACCAATGGCTTGAGTGCCCACAGAGAGGTCCCTGCGTGCCAGCTGTGGCATCCGTGCCATAGGCTCGCCATCACTGACCTAAGGCCTCTGCACACAGGAAGCGTGTGGTCTGTCACTGAGCTGTAGCCGGGGCTGGCCCTACCATTAGGCAGAGTGAGTGAGGCAGCCGCTTGAGACGGCAGATGCTGAAAGCAGGGCAGCAGCTCCCACCATGTCCCCCTGAGTCCCCTAAGCTAGCCTGTTGCTCCCAGGGGTGGTGAAGGAAGCTGGCCCTTCACCAGGGCTGGAAGTAAGATTCAGCTGCCAATCCGATGGATTCTATATGTGCAATGGGTGAGAGGTGCCATCTTGTCCTTTTCCTGAGGCAGCAAAATGTCTGTAGCCCCTCCCTCAGGAACCTGCCACCAGTTTAGGGGTGGCAATCTTAGTTGTTCCGCTACTTTTTTCTTTTTTTTTTAAATGATAGAAATACAACAGGGCCACTTTCTCCATCTTAAAGATCCAGTGATGTGGAAAGCTTCATCAGTTCAATTTCTGTTTGTCATGCAGGCGTTAAAGGCAGATACATTGATAATACTTTGCCAGTTCACACTGGACAGGCTGGCATTATTACTATATTATGTATTTCATTTCTATACCGCCCAATAGCTGAAGCTCTCTGGAAGGTTCACAACGATTACAACAAGTGTGTTCAAGGTCAGAAAACTCACAGTAAATCAGGGTTTTAAAAAGATGGGAAGACAACACACACAAACTTAACCACAACAGTGTGGCAGCAGCATTGTCTGGATTCTCTGTAATAACTGAGTGAAAGAACGATGTCAATTCCAGAATACAGCTAGTGAGGAAGCAGCAGCCTTGGAGACAAGTATTTTGCAGTGTGAGACCTTTAAAAGGATTCACATCAAAGAACTCTGCATCTGAGGACTGCTGGGGAAGTGTAGCTTCTGGCTCATACTACATCTTCAGATCAGATCAAGATGCTGCCATGTGAGGCCTCATTAGCAAGCGTTTACATATTAATGAGGAAGTATTTTTAGCGCTGGGTAAAAGCTGCTGAGACTCTTCAAATTTTAAAATGTGCTAGTGTTTGTGACTTTCAGGACTGTTCTGTCTTCCAGTACAATTTCTGGCAGATGGATTTTACCTAAACACTGGGTTTTAAGCAGAGATCAAAGGTTGCACCCAGAATATCACACTTTTAAAATCAGGGGTGCTCTAGACCAGTGGATAGTCAAATAATTCACTCATTTTGTACATGGATCACTGCACTAAAATATTCCAGATTCTGCAATGAGATAAAGCAAAAGTCTGTAGCTGTTATGAAATATTCTTATTAAGTATATTAGCATACATTTCCCCCAAATATTTATAATATCCTATTATAAAAGTTTTCAGATCATAGCTGGAGAGAGGGGAGGTAGCTGGGAGCTCCGGGAATGGGGCGCGCGGGGGGGGGGGCAAACTCCTGTCACAGCATGTGATTTACGCAGAGTACTTTTAGTTTCTAAGATTATACACACACACACACATATTAGTATGCACTTTTTTTGATATAACTTTGAAGGACATTAATTAAAATAGCCTAGGTAGCCTGTAAAATATGTGCTGGGGATAGCGCGCAAAATCTGCATTTTGTCTTGTGTAAATTCAGGGTATCCTTGGAAAATATAAAACAACAGTACTGCAATTCTGAAAGTATATTCTTCTGTGATGTCTGATAGAATAATAGGCTGTGAGGACCTACATGTGGAAATGCTAGGTGGAAGCTGTACCTTTCCCTGGATGGATCTGTGGGCAAGATCCTAGATTTTTTGTAGAGACCTATTCAGAGGCTTCTGCTCCAGGGACATTACTTGTGGAGAACCAGTTCCCATGTAACACTTGCACTTGTAGACTCTCATGCAATCTCTTTCAAAACCCAATCAGTGAACACACCAGGTTATTTTGGAAGAGGCCCAGAGGCTAATTACATCAGATGGGAAATGAATGTATGTAGTTTGTGACCACAGGATGATGGTGCCAGCCAGGGAATTATGATGATGTATTAACTCCTTCACGGAGTAGTAAAAGTGCAAACACACACCCCCAAGTCCAAATCACACACCCCTCTACTCAGCTAACTACTGTGTGTGCTCAGTTATTTATGGTACCAGAAAATAGCATGAAGTTCCCGCCCACAGCCCTAAAACACAATTCCTCTTTTGTGCAGTGAATGCAGTCATTCACTTTTATGGAGGGTGCAGAGAACGAGATGAGAAGTGCCCGTTGTGTTCACATCCCTTGGCTTGTGATGAGAGAAGCTCTTTGCTTTCAGAAATATCCAGCATAGGGTTATGAGGAGTTTATTTACATTATTGCCCAGAAGTGCCACTGGGAAATTGCCCCAACAAGACTGGAAAAGTTACAGAAGGACCTGTCATTTGCCACTGGTCCCCACCTCTTTTAATTTTACAGTAGTGTTTGCCAAGCCAACAGCTGGGGCGTTATCAAGGCAGTGCCTGGGTGAACAAAGTGGACAGAAACCAGGTTTCTACAAGCAGCCATTTAGCACTGCCTTATTGTCTTGAAGCAAGCATTTTTCCAGATTTTGTGAGTGGGAGTGCCATGCCTGCACGGTTTGTTATTATTGTGGGTGGGAAATAAATGCACTGATGTGTGCAGGGTAAAATGCTCAACTCCCAAATCCTCCCAGTTCAAAAACATTCTCTCCCATCACTTGCCAGCCTGGCTGCGACAATGGACTGGATGAGGGCTAACAAACTGAGGTTCAATCCAGACAAGACTGAGATGCTGTTAGTGGGTGGTTCTTTTGACCGGATGGAGGGTGTTCAACCTGTTCCGGATGGGGTTGCACTCCCCTTGAAGGAGAAGGTTCTTAGCTTGGGGGTGCTCCTGGAGCCATCTTTGTCACTTGAGGCTCAAGTGGCCTCAGTGGCAAGGAGTGCCTTCTACCAGCTTCGGCTGGTGGACCAGCTACGCCCCTATCTGGACAGGGATAGCCTGGTCTCAGTAATCTACGCTCTGGTGATCTCTAAACTAGACTACTGCAATGCACTCTACGTGGGGCTGCCTTTGAAGACTGTTCGGAAGCTGCAGCTTGTGCAAAATGCAGCAGCCAGGCTTATTGCGGGGACCGGAAGGTCCGAGCATATTACACCGGTTCTGGCCCGTTTGTACTGGCTGCCAATATGCTTCCGAGCCGAATTCAAGGTGCTGGTTTTAACCTATAAAGCCCTACACGGCTTAGGACCACAATACCTGACGGAACGTCTCTCCCTACCGCAATCTACCCGGACACTACACTCAACATCTGGGGCCCTCCTCCAACTGCCACCTCCAAGAGAGGCTCGGTTGGTGGCAACGAGGAGGAGGGCCTTCTCGGTGGTAGCCCCCCAATTATGGAACATGCTCCCCACTGAGACCCGCCTGGCGCCAACCTTACTATCTTTTCGGTGCCAGGTTAAGACTTCCCTCTATGCCAAGGCATTTAATAGTTAGGAGCTCGGAATAGCACGAGGGGGGGGGGATTGTCACCTGTAGGCTTAGTTTTATTAGTTTTTTGATTGTTATATTAAACTGTTTTTTTTTAAATTGGTTTTTAATCTTTTAAACTATTTTGTATGTTATTGTTGTTTTTATGTATAATCTATTGTGAACCGCCCAAAGAGCTTCGGCTATGGGGCAGTATATAAATGAAATAAATGAAATGAAATGAAATAGATGATTCAAAGATCAGGCCTACCAGCCAGTCTGGCCCCAAGACTGATGTGATGTTAAATGCATCACTTGTTGTTTCATCATCTTCTTTTTTTAATAGCAGGGGCAGAGGGATTTTTGTCAGGACAATGGCACCCTTTCCTCCCCAGCTGCACTCCAGATGAAAATCGCCCCTCTTACCAGCTTCCTGGCACGGAAGTTCCCATTGGTGTCAGTGGAAGCTTCCCTACTGGAGCTAATAGCATGGGGTCATGGGGGGGGATTTTGGTTGGGACCATGGCTGGGGAGGAAAGGACTAAATCCCCCTCCCCACACCCCCTCAAAAATGGGGGCCTCCCATTATAGGACCGACTCCTTTCCATATCCTCCAACACGATCTTCCAGCTGGAGAGGGAGGCTTGCATTTCATGCTGGAGGCTGCAGACCAGTAGCTCTTCTACTCCTAACCATGCATCCAAGGAAGGATCTTCTTCATGGGTAGACCCACTGACAGGGACTGCACCATCATGAAACTGAGCCCTTCCCATTTCGGAAGATCTCCAGCTTTTGAACTAAAATGATAATAATAATCTGGTATGGGGGCAAACCTCTGTGGGTCAGGGAGTGGACACCAGAGGTCAAGCCAGGGGACATTACCCAGATGTTTGTGCCAGGTCTGAGGGCAGAGCCCAGTGGTTTGGAGTGGTCCCAGGGTAGAGGCGAGCCAGGGTTTTGTGGATTCAGGTTGGAGTATAGTGGTCTGTGGTGGGCCCAGGTCAGAGCATAGTGGTTTGAGGTGGGCCCAGCTGGAGCCCAATAGTTTGTGAAGGGTCTGAGGATGGAGCCCCTTGCAGAAGCTGGCTGTTCATATAAAGCAGAGGTTGGCAACTTGTCCAGAGGTGGGCAACTCCAGATGCTTTGGCCTACAGTTGCCATCAGCCCTAGCCAGCATAGCCAGTGGTCAGGGCTGATGGGAGCTGTAGGCCAAAACATCTGGGAGGTCACAAGTTGCCCTCCCCTGACATAAAGTATACAGCTAAAAATCAAACAAGCTAAGGGGAGGGGGATGGCCTTACTCTTTGTCTTTCTGACAATGGGCCCCAAAGTAAAAGAGAACAGCATATAAATAAATAAATAAATGCCCAAATAATCCAGGCAGGACTTTTGTTTTCCTCCCCCAATTAGATGGCAGTCTTTCCTGATTGATGGCTGATAAAAAGGCTGTGTCAACTGGAAAGGGCTTCCAGTTGAAGGCAGCCTTCCCTAATCTGGTGCCACCCCATCACACCTGGCTGGGGATGATGGGAGTTGTAGTCCAACACATCTGGAGGGCACCAGGTTGGAGAAGGCTGATTTAAGGTGTAGGTGAGACTCATTGTGGCTAGTGGATTTGCCCATGCGTAAGCATCTGAAGAGTCCTTCCTTGGAAGCAGATCTCGTGTTTCCCTGTGATATCTCCAACATCACAGGTAGCAAGCATCACAAAGAAATTGAATTTACTTTGAAGAGAAACATCATCAGGCAGCCAACTAGGAAGTAGAGCACTGATCAATAACTCCACTCTGGATCTGGTGCAAATGAAACCATATTTGCTTGGAACATATCCCAGGAGGAAAAAAATCTGGTATGAACCCCTTTACTCTGTTTGGATATAAATACGTTGAGACAGACAGTATAGATTTATAGTGGTGGAATAAGAGCAGTTCCTGCCCTTCGGTTTAGCTCGTGTGAGAAATGCAGGACAAATGAATTACTGATGTCTTATCCTCAACCCTTTGGTCTGGGAGCTATACCCTAAACATTGTCAAAGGCTTGTTAGTTTCAGCTCTTGCAAGTTTGTTTGCTTTATACTTTAACTTATCGTGCATGCAGCAAGAACTGATCAAGGTTGCCTTAAATAGTTAGATTTTTAGCCTTTGTGCTCTGTGTCAGTTGTACAGTAATTGGGATAATGAATGTATTTAGGGCTATTGGAGAGTCTTTCCCCCTTTTTAATATTTCATCTATGCTTACTCTCTTGGTTGCTGTATTATCTAAATTAAGCTTTCCAAATGTTTGAGGCTATGAGCTATTGTACGTTCCTGGTGCCCCCTCCTCCCAGCGCCTACAGATTTGTGGATCAAGCTGACACCCAATTCCTGTTTTCATTGCTGATGAGGGTGTGTTAGGAAAACCAGCGTGACCTGCACAGCTACTGTCTTTGGGTTTTCCTTCAGTGTGTGTAGCAAGGAAGTTCTAGAGGGTAAACCGTGAGAAGTGTTGTTGTGTGTGAGAGAGACAAAGACAGAGAGGAATATCTTAGAGGCATCTTTAACTCCTGGAAAAGGCTTATAAATCTTCCTCCATCTGAGCAGAAATAAGAAAAATGATGAAGGGAAAGAGATTATTCCGAAGGGCAAAGGTGAGTCCAACAGCACCCATTCACTATTTGTAATCTGTTTTTGTCTTATCTACCTGCACAGATAGACAAGCACCTTTCTTTCTTTCCTCTAGGAATGAAGGGAGGTCTGAACCACTGCTTGTTTCACTTAACATCTCATGGCAAATTGCTCTCGCTCAGTATTCCTCTGGTTTTTAGGTTCTGTTGAGCTTTGCAGTTTAGATCCATGGTGGTCCCTCAAAAACTCTGAACAGCTGGGTGGAAATATCCACCCTGCCAGGGATCAGAAATAAACATTTATTCATTGCATGGAATTATGAAGGTTAGACATCCCTGACCAATGCAAACCTCACTAGGGTGGCTCCATAGCTCAGTGGTAGAGCACATGCTTTGCATGCAAAATGTCCCAGGTTCAATCCCTGGTATCTGCAGGTGGGGCTGAAAAAACTGCCTGTAACCCTGGAGAGTCACTGCCAGTCAGTATGGACAATACTGGGCTTGATAAACCAATGGTCTGACTCAATATAAGGCGGCTTCCTATGTTCCTAGGGTATGTCTGTTCTGAAGCAGCTCAGTGATGCTCCCTGTAAATTCCTGGTACTTTTGCCACCTTCCTACCTGACCATCTATTCCTTTGCTACCAAGCTGGAAGTGGACGCCATGTATTCTCCTTGGAAGGTTGTTCCCTAACAAATGCACTACCATAGACATGTATGCTCAGAAGTAAGTCCCATTGAGCTCACTGGAGCTTACTCCCAGGAAAGCGGATATAGGGTTTTGCAACCTTAGTAGCTTGGATATGATTGAAATGCATAAACAGAGGTCTGCCATTGTTATAGATTAGCATAACAAAATTAATTTTATGAAGGAATGTGCAAAGCCATATAATTGTGGAAGATCACACACACACACACACACACACACCAAGATGGAGATTAAGTGGGTGGGTACCTGCAAAACCACAGAAAAGGGCTTGACAGTATAGCCAGGTTTCAGGGGGCCTTGGGCAAACTCCCCTCTAATGGGATACCACATCTATTGGTGCATTCTGGCGGGTTTATCTAGTGGTTGGCAGCAGCCAGCGCGCTGGAGTTAGGTCAAGCCACCATTTTAATTTTCCACAGTGTCCCCTTTAAAAGGTGGCTTGACCCAGCTGCCTGGCTCTGCTTGGAATACTGAATGTGGTAGGTGGGATAAGGCAGGTGCCAGCGACGGGCTCTGCCAGGATTCTAGGAAGAGATGTCAAAATTTCCAGAAAGTGTGTGTGTGTGTGTGTGTAATGTAAGGTCATTCCCAGGGGGGGAAAATGAAGTTGAATTGAAATATATGCAGTACTTACAATTGTATGTATGTATGTATGTATTTGATGTGTACCTTTCCTTTCTACCAAGAAAAATGACACTCACAGCAGCTTACAACCACAAATAAAACTTGATAAAAACAATAATAAAACAAATGCATTAAGGGCGTAATCCTATGGCCCTCCGACCCCCCCACCTCATAGCTGGCACGGTTCTTTCCGCACTGGCATGGAACCGAACACGGAAGACCATGTTTAGTTCCCCCATGGGGGGGGGCGTTCCCGGGGGTGGGCGGGAGGAGCAAGGCACCGCTGGGTTCCTTGAAATCCAGGCGGTGTCTTAGCATCTCCTCCTCATGAGGAGAGGAAAAACATCCAGATGGCCGAAATCAGCTGTCTAGAGGTTTTTGAGGGCGAGAAGGAGGGTACAGCGGATATCCTATTCCCCACACTCCTTCCACCCTCAGTAGAATGCCCATAATCCTCCAAGTTCGGAGGGTTACAGGCAGCCTCATAGGATCGTACTGCCCGAGAGTGATCCAATGGCCCCTAGAATCGTCTGTGAGGCCATAGGATATTTTGGATTCCCAGGTCCAAGGTTGGAAACAGAGCTCCCACCTCAGAGCAGGGACAGATGTGCATCTTGGATCTGAGTGTTGTATAGGTCTAGAAGCAACCTTTGCCAACCTGGTGCCCCCAGATGTGTCAGATTGCAACACCCATCATCCCCAGCTAGCATGGTCATTAGGCTGGTCTACAGTATACTTAGGAATTATTCTCTAATGCTGTAGATCATCTAATACAAAAGCCTATCCGGCGGAATTTTAGGATGTTTTAAAGATGTTTTAAAGATGTTTTTAGGATGTTTTAAGATGTTTTAATAGTATGTATTGTGTTGTTTTAGTTTATGTATTTTATATTTTCTGTTGTTCCCCGCCTCGATCTAGATGGAGAGGCGGGTAATAAATAAATAATAATAATAATAATTATTATTATTATTCATACTACACAGTTTCACCGAGTAAAATCTAGTCTTAAAATTTCACTCATTCCAAAATAATATATCATATCATATCATAGGAGGGTTTTTTTGCCTAGTGTTCCCCCAAATATCTGATTTTTCTGTTGGAAAAATTGGAAAGAAAATAAGTCTTCAGGGAAAAAGGGCAATCTCCTCCCTCAAATGTTTCCATTCCCCACCCCTGCCCCAGGCCTTCACATCTGTAGCTCTAGAGCCCTGGCAACTGTCCCAGGATGCCAGGTGCTGATGCGGGTGCCGAGGAGCACGGAAGAAAAGGCTACACAGTATCCCAAAGCAAATACCCTTCGTATTTTGAGACATGTGTTCTTCTGGGGCAAAATCTATAAAATGAAGTTGTGCGTGTAGTCAAAAGCCACCCCAAGATCAGCAATAGACACATGTCCCCACGGCCCACTGCATTTATACAGGTGACACATTGAGGAGCTAGACCACAGGGCTCCTAGAGCCAGTTCAAACCCATCTTCAAAACCCAGCTTTTCCGTGAAGCCCTTGGCACCACCTCCTAGTTCCTAACTAAGCCTAAGGATGGAAATAATGTCACTTCCCCTGTTACTCCTGCCTCCACTCGCCTCTTCTTCCTCTGTTGTTTCTGCCTGAGTTGTATTTTAGATTAAGAGCTCCTCAGGACAGGGACCTGTAAAATGCCATGCTCACAGATGGTGATAGATAAATAGATAGATAGAAAGAAAGAAAGAATCCAGAGAGGTAGCAATGTTAGTCTATTGCAGCAAAAGCTTTTGTATGTGCACCCATCAACTTAGGATAACACTTCGTGCATCTGTTGAAGTGGACTGTAGTCCATGGAAGCTTGTGCCATAATAAATATGCCTGTTTTTAAGGTGCCACAAGACTCTTAGTGCACAATCCTATGCATGTTTAGACAGAAAAAAGTGGCTGGGGAATGCTGGGAGTTGTAGGGCTTTTTTTCTGTCTAAACATGCATAAGATTGTCCCTTTATTTGACTAACAAGAACAGCATTGGCACTAGTTCTGGAGTCAGGTGGATATTAAAACTAAGAACCTCAGGCTGAAACTCACTTAGCATGTATACTTTAGGTCAACAGATCCTTCAGACTCAATTTCCTTGGCATAATTGGATAACGAAGTGGGCGTGAGGAAGAGATAAGAAAACACAGGAAGGAGGCAGATGGGCTGATGTTCCCAAGAGGGCTCTGGTATGACACAACCTTTTGAGTGAAAAGAGGCATCATGAGTCTCCTGCATGTGATACCTCCTTCTCCTCTAATTGATGGGGAGGTTCTTTGAAGTGAGACTCTTTGAAATTCATCCTCTCTCTTGACTCAGCTTTGATTAAAGAACAACACAAAGTGTGAGGCTGACCAGGTAGCAGGGAGACATTGCCACCTCAGATAGGCGTAATTGCAGAAAAGGCTATCACCTGCAGGAGCACCTGAATGCTACTTTTTCACATGAAAAGAGGAGCAGGGAGGGAATGGCCAGTTGGGAATCTGAGTGATACAGTAAGTTAGCCTAGTTGC
This sequence comes from Shinisaurus crocodilurus, assembly GCA_021292165.1. Lineage (NCBI taxonomy): Eukaryota > Metazoa > Chordata > Lepidosauria > Squamata > Shinisauridae > Shinisaurus > Shinisaurus crocodilurus. Next base: position 69,601,384 of record CM037878.1, on the reverse strand, counting down.
CAGAGATATTGACCCAGGGGTCTTACAAGAATGCCAAGAGTTGTGAGCAAAGGGGAAACTACAAAATAGGTCAGTCTTCCCCAACCTGGTGCCCATCCCCATGCTGGCTGGGGATGATGGGAGTTATAGCCCAACACATCTGCAGGGCACCAGCTTGGGGAAGCCTAGAATAGGTGATAATTTTTTTAACAGTCACTGCAGGACCAAAGGGCAGCTCAGTTCAGAAAGCAAAACCTTTGGACCCGATATAAGTTTGGTTAGCCAAGATTGCTATTTTTATCATGTATTTATCATAATTGTATCCTACCCTTCCTCCAGCGAGTTTAAGGAAGTGTACGTGGCCTATTTTATCCTCACAGCAACCCTGTGAGGAAGGTTAGGCTATGGTTAGATAGGTAGACAGACAGACAGACATCAGCGTGCATGGTGCTTTTACAGTGTAACAACAAAAAGACAGGTCACTGCCCCAAAGAGTTTACAACCAAAATACCTCACTGAGAAGCAGTGACATACCACTCAGCTTCAGGACCAAGGAGGGACTTGAACCCCAGTCAAAAATCTAACACTCTAACCACTGTGCCACTTTTTTTAAAATACATGATTGTTACAAAATAAGTATACAGTGCCAGCATATTTCAATATTGGCCACACTTGTCATGTTAAATTCGTTAGGACAGCCTTCCCAACCTAAGCTGGGGACATTACCCAGATGTTTTGGACTACAACTCCAGCATTCCTGATCACTGACCACACTAGCTGGGGCTGATGGGAGTTGAAGTCCACAACGTCTGGAGGCCACCAGGTTGGGGCAGGCTGCATTAAGATTGTGACTGGGGCACAGTTGGAGGCCTCTTCCAGATCTGGGCAAGTGTGAGCAATACAAATAGTTAGCTAATGATTAACAGCAAAGGCCATGAGGCAGGACGGCACGGGCCTAGCTCTAGAGAAGGACCAAGAATGGGCGCAGAAACAGCTCCAGCAGGTGAACCGGCAGCTCAAGCAACCTTGTTTGAACAGGAGGCTTGCCAGAGCATGCTCAGTTAATAATCTCAGTTGCCAAAGAAAAGAAAAGCAAGAGGAACCTGGAAGATTCATGGGAAACATCATTTTGTTGCTCAAAGCTTGCAACGTAGAACACAGGTGGCTAACCTGTGGGATGGGCCTCAGCAACAAGTACCACAAATGGCACCGGAGTTGTGAGGTTGTGGCACCCCTGGAGAGCAGCAGGAGGGCATGCAGTCTGGATTGCGGAGTAGTTTGAGGCAGCCTCTACCTCCAGTGCTTGCTGATCCCTGCTTCCCAGCACTGAGTCAATTAGAGGAAAAACCACACCAAGGCACGGGGAGCTCTACATTACTAAAGTGCCACTTTAGCACATGCCATCTCATACTGTAGTGGCGGGGTGGAGAACCTGTGGCCCTCCAGATGTCATTGGACTCCGGTTCCCATCAGCTCCAGCCAGGATGGACAATGGTCATGGAGATGGGAGTTGTAATCCAACAACATCTGGAGGACCAACCCTGCTGTAGTGTATGAAACCTGAATTAGGACACACTTGTGAAAAGGCTGGCCACTGCTAAGTCGTAGGAGGAGGTGGTGGTGGTGGTTGCACTTCTTCCTCTTCCTCTTCGCTACTGCTGCTGTCCTTTCAAGGTAATAAAAGGATTTGGTATCAGATCCTTTAACAGGAACAGGATAGGAATGGAATCTCTGAAAAGAACAGCAACACCGGGGGTAATGGAACAGTGGTATCAACTTAGCTGCCTTCTCCATCGGAATAGCATTCCCCAAGCATTTTGCGGCTTCTCTGTATAACAATTTGTGCTTGTATAATATTTTGTGCCTGTGTGTGTTCTGATGGTATTATGGCTCTTTGGATACCACAGATCCCATTTGCACTTTCAGGAAGGGATAGCCTGCAATTACTTTATTCCTGTGGCAGTTTAATTACTAGTTCATGGAGTTTTCTGCATTCTCAGAGGACTAAATACCGGACCAGTTTTTGCAAGTACGTACAAAAGCACTTGGAATCAGAGTGGAACTGTCAACCAAGCTTCTCGCCTTTCTGTTAGAGAGCACTTCAGGAAGAGGGACGGCAGCTGGAGCTTACTGAGAAAGTTGTTGCCCCCCGCTTTTTGTTTTCCTTCTCCCCTAGACAGGAATAAATAACTTAGCACGGTCTGTCAACTTTGTCTCTGGTAGAAGGCTGCCTGACATGTAGAAATTTAGCAGGTGAATCTGTCCTGGGCATGATTTATTTATTTATTATTTGCATTTATTTATCGCCCATCTGGCCGGCAAACCGGCCACCCGGCGATGGGGGTTGCACTAAAAGTTTCTTGTGTAAAAAAATATCATATTTGAACACACCCTTCTTCTAAAACTAAAATGCAACACAGGAAACTTTTAACACGGTTATGCTCCCAGGAAGGGATGGGCAACCTTTTTTCTGCCAGAGGCAGCATTCCCTCGTGGGTAATCTGTTGGTTGTGTGTCAGCAGTGGGCAGGGCCAGAGCCAAAAATGTGAGCATCACCCCATTCATTCATTTATTCATTACTGTTACATTTCTATACTGCCTTTCTGGAACCAACATACCATGCGGTCTTTCTACACATAAGGCAGCTGTATTAAAAGGAACAGAAGCCCCGACAGGGAAAAATGTGAGAACCTTAGCGTAACTCCAGGGATAGGGACATGAATTAGGCTCCCACGATACCCTAATTCTATGGCAGAGAACATGCTTTATTTTATTTTGCTTTATTATATTTTAAAACTGCTCCATAACCAAAATTCTCTGGGCAGTGTACAGATTAAAAATGTAAAATGCAACAAACCAGTAAAACAATGGCAATAAAACAGGTCAGATAAAAGAAAGATAAAACCAGCAGCAGTGAATCCAAAAATACAACTAGCAGCAGGGATAAAACAGTGCAAAATAAATGAACAACTAAATACATGGTACCATGATAGGGGAAGAGACTTTGCACACACAGAAGGCTCCAGGTAAATTCCCTGGCACCTCTAATTAAAAGGGATCTCAGGTCACAGGAAATGGGAAAGGCCTCTCCCTGAGACCCTGGGGAGCTCCTGTCAGTTAGAGTAGATGGACTCTAATGGGCTGACCTCATCCCAAGTTGAAAAGAGCCTTGTTAAGGTCCAGCACTCCAGAAGAGAAAATGAATCAGAGCCATCCACTGAGCTGGGCCTGAGAATTCTGAGTGCCCTGAGCTACCGCTTCTCCAGGTGCAGAGAAGACCAGTTTACCATTACACATCTGCCCCTGATCTGTGGGGAAGGCCTCCTTACTGCTTGGCAGGTTGATCCAGGTGACCAAGCCCAGGGTGAGAAAGTCCATCCAAAGTATATTGGGCACCTGTATGGAGGGAGAGCGTTTCTTTGGGACTCATCCACTATGCACAGGAACGGGAGCAGGACAGGAGGAGAGAAACCCTCCCTTTGGGGAGCTCAAGCAGTATGACTGGTGTTAGGCTCACGTCTTCAATTTGCCACCCTTTGTACCAGGCTGTGATTGTGGGCTTAGGGTTCCCCACAAGCCCTGTCACTAGAGACGTTTCCACCCTGAGCAGGCTCATAAATCTAAGCCCCTTCTTTCAGTCACTGAGCAAAGGCAGCGCTTGCTGTTCTAAAACTCTGCGTTTTGGTCCTTGCTGCAGCCTCAGCTGCCTCCCTGCCCTGGCTCTAGCCTTGTCCTGATTGCTGTATCTCCATGCAGAGTTGCCTTGCTTGAATAGTTAGCCTCATCCAGGTGAGCTTGGACATACATACGACTTTTCCTGCCATGTTTATTTGCATTGTAGCATGGCTGGAAACCTGGGCACAGGGCCTTGCCACGCAGAGCCAGCCCAAGGCAGTTGGCTGCCTGAGGCAGAGCAGCAAATGGTGTCCCCCACCCACCCAAGTAATGTGCCTAGTCCCCAAAGCTAGCCAAGTTATTTTGGCACATGAGGCAGAGACACCTCTCCCCATCCCTGTCAATAAAAATACAGTAAGAACAAAATAACGATTTACTGCCTTTTCATGACACCCAAAACTATGCCGCCTGAGGTGGCTGCCTAATGGGCTAATGGGCAGGGCTGTCTCTGATGCCACGGGAGAATAATATCTATGATACAACCACATTCCCCAGTAAGAAGCTTGTTAATCAACACAGCACTATGAATAAAATCAGTAACAGTTCAGGGCAGAAATGAAGGTGAGCCAAGGATATCTCCTCTGTAAATCTTGACATCTGCGCTCTCCTCAGGGAGATCTGTTTTCTGGAAGTCCCCTCTGCTATCAAGGCCGCAGCCAAAACCCTTTCACTGCCCATCACTTCACATCATCTGATCTGCCTTTTTTTTGGTTGAGTCAGGTCCCTTGAAAGCCACCCTGCTCCAAAAAGGCAGTCTGGGTGTGTTAATCATTCCGTTTGATCCATCAATGCCGAGCTAGTTTTACTTTTCAGAGCAGCTGCTGTTTTCTTTAATTAGCACAAATGAAGGCTTGGAGGGGAGAGGCACCTGGACCTCAAATATATTGGATATAATTCCTATGCTCAGTTTCCATCTGTTGCGTGTAGTTTGATATAAAGGAAGCTCTACATTTTCCATTTATACCAAGCTTCTTTCTTGTACTCTTCTCCCTTGTGGTTTGTTTCTTTGAGTTGATAAAATGAATAGATTAATCAACTTCATAAACTGTTATTTGCCTCCCCTCTCATGAAATCCCACACTGGTGTTGCCACTTTCATATTTTTGTACTAAATTTGCGTGCAGTTCCAGAAAGTTAAACAAAAACAAAAAAAACAGTCCCCAAGTCCATGTAATCTGCATGACTCGGAAAATTCCATTCCACTGTGGAATCTGCAGGTCGGATTCATAGAAATCCAAAGTCATTTGAATCCGTTTTGGATTTCTCCGGCATCCCTAGCCGCTACCCGTAAATGTTTCACCATGTGGCAATAGCTGCCACATGGAATGATTCAAAGTGGTCTCGATGTGGCGGCTGTAATGTCTATACTCGCCCTTGGTTACTCGCAAGAGAGATCAAACTTATTTTTCCTCATTCAGGAGGCTTCCTATGAGATAGCGTAAGAACCCCACCCCAAGCCTAACTGAAACCAAATCCGCCCAGCCTAATATTTTGCCTCCCCTGTGGAATGGCAGTATCTCCCTCTCTCATCTCCAGTTCCCTGGTTTGTCTGCCATGTCATTGATTTGTGTGTTTTTAATAGCCAAGGCCCATCCCCCAAGCAGATGAGGATTCTTATCCCCTGCTAGTCTTGATTTCCCAGAGGTGCTCTTGAATTCCAGATAAAAAGGTAGAGAGAGCCACCTCTTCCCCTACCCCCAGCGCGCGCACTTTCTGCACTTCTGCCGCTTCGTTTCATGTTCTGTTTTCATACGCCAGCGCTAATCTCCAAGGCTCCAAGCCAGGGTGAGATTTCAAAGACTCCCTCTCTCTGCTCACTATCTTCAGCTTGCCATTCCACTTTGGAGAAAGCTTGAAGCGTGGAAATAAACCTGCCTATATCTCAGCACCTGTCAAAAAGAAGATTTGCTTCAAGCCTGGTGGTGGTGGTGGTGGTGGTGGTGATGGTGGTGGTGTTTTTTCCTTCCATAAAATGACACCAAGCTGTAGTGAATGTGAGCCCAGCAATTTTGTTTGTGTAAGTGTTAATTTGTTTTGTCAAAAATATTTGGCCCCAGGGTCCCCTTCAGGCACTGAAACTACTCTTCAGGCTCTGAAACCAATTTTTTATATTTTCCCCAACTTACATTGCTACATTAGCCATGGGGAAGTATTTTTGTGACAGTTTTAAGGCTGCAAATCTTTATAGGTCTATTCAGAGGTAAGCACTGTTGAGGTCAGTGGGGCTTAGTCCCAGGTAAGTGGATATAAGATTGCAGCCTATGCTTAATTTTGACCCATTCTCTGTAAATCCTCCTTTTCTCTCTGCACCCTGCAGTGTGCGCTCTCCACATCACCACAGACCACCTCCTCTCTGTAGTCCTCCACCTTTTCTTTCCCCACTTACGGTAGTTCTTAGAGAGGACTTAGTTATCTCTGTCCTCCTAGCACATCCCATAACTCAGGCTCTCTTCTCTCTCTGCCTCCTCCATCACTATTACACCCTCTTTTTGTATCCTCCTATCTACAGACCCATTTCCCAGTTGCCCTCTTTTTCTCCTCTCTTTGCATGACTACAGGTTTCTCTGCAACCCTAAGTGCTCTCTCTGTTTCTGTCTGTACCACCAAGGGTCTGTGTATCTGTTGCTTTCCTCTCTTTCTCCCCACCCCACCATATCTCTTTCCTCCTCCATCACTTGTCTTCCCCCTTTTTCTTTTTTCCAACCTCTATTTTTTGCTCTCTTCCTGTTCTCCTCTTCTTCCAGTCCTTGTCACTTCTCTTCCTCACTGAGTTTGGTCGCAACAACACGCAAGACTTTCACTCTCCCGGCAATTCACATCAGCGAAGGACACATGCACACACAGGTAGGCCATGGCTGGCCACAACAGGTGAGTGGAGAGAAAAACTAATGCGAACTCTGCCATATGAACTCAGAGTCATGGGAGTGGTGGAGCAAGGAAATACAATGCCTTCTTCCCTCCCCTCTACTGCTTTTGATGCCCCCATAAAGATGTGGGAAAGGGCAGCAAAAATAGGTATTTGAAATTCTCCCAAGAAACAGACAGGGTGAAGACCATGATCAACACATGGGCTGCATGTTGTGCAGGACCATCCTTGGGCATCTTGGGGGCACACACAAATAGAAGGAGATGATGTGAGACTCTGACCCCTCAATGCTTTCCACAAGGACAAGCCGTGGTTTTGTTGGCATTAGAGGACTCATAGCAGAACATCAATGGGCAGCGGTGTAACTGGCAATTTGCTTTTCCGGCCTCAGTTCCAGATGCGGGTTATTACCTACAAAACCCGAATGGCTTGGGACTAGGATATTTAAAGGACCACCTCCTCCCATGTGAACTTTCCCATCAACTATGTTCACCTTCAGAGGCCTTGCTCTGCCTTCTGTCACCAGGAAAAGAACATTTGTCTGGGGTAGGGGACAGAGCCTTTGTGGTTGTAGCACCCTAACTGTGGAACTCATTCTCAAGAGAGATTAGATTGGCCCCTTCATTCATGTTATTTTTGGCAGATGGGTTAAATGTTTGTTCTGCCAGGGATTTGGTCTATTTTAATTTCTGCATGCATATGGATTAGTTGTAGTGCTATCTGGTTTTATAGTTTTAAATGTGGTAAAATACCAGGGGAGGGGGGCTGTCATGAGGGCTGAAAGGTGTGTGTGTGTGTGTGTGTGTGTGTGTGTGTGTGTGTGCTATCTGGTTTTATAGTTTTAAATGTGGTAAAATACCAGGGGAGGGGGGCTGTCATGAGGGCTGAAAGGTGTGTGTGTGTGTGTGTGTGTGTGTGTGTGTGTGTAAATAAACGTGTGCGTGCGTGCACGCACACACACACAATTTTATAAATAATAAGTGGGAATAGCAAGTCAGCCAGATGAATTAGTAATTAAAGTTAACTCTTTGCATGGTTTTAAAAAATAGGGGCATGTGAAAAACCTCAGAAAAATAATTTCTTAGCTGCTTCTATAACACTAGTGGCATATGACTGTGAGGGCTGATTACACCGCACTGCCCTGCAGCTGGCTGAAAATAGGTTGGTGTGTTTTAGTTTTATAGAGATTGTGTTTGTTTTGTTACCTAAGCCAAATTTGCCCCTTCCCCTCTAAGAAAACAAGATAGCCTTGCAACAGCTGAGCTTCAAGCCCAACCCATGAAGTATCTTTTTTCTGTAGTGCTACACCCCTCTAGTGTCTTGCTTTCCTAACAACCGGTTTTGTTTTGGTGGAAGGCAGCTGGCATCCTGTTTCCAATTTCCTCCCCCACCCCCAGGACCCACCTTTTCTTTCTAGGTCTAAGGCTGAAATCCTTTTTTATCCTTTCCTCACTTCCGTGGTCCCGATCCTCACCCTGCACCTGCAATATATATATATATATATATATATATATATATATACGGTATATATATAATCAAATAGTGATACATTTGCTTTAATGAGGTTTGAGTAAACACGCATTAGATTGCACTGTAAGGTCCTGATCTGTCAGTGTGCTAGGGCATTTTCTCGTTCTAAAAAAAGAAGAAGAAAAGAATGAATTATAATTCATTCCTCAGGGTGATGCACATTTTGCACTTTTTCCTGAGACTCTTGCTTCAAATTTCTGCACTTGTGCAACTGCGAACCTCCGCAGTTGCGCAAGTGCAGCTATTTTTAAAAAATGAACCTATTTGTGCACATTGTGTGCACAATTTTTAAAAAATTGGCTGCCAGCCACTGCCAGCCCCTCCAAGGTGCTGCTCGGGCACTTTGAAGGGGCTGTCAGTGCCTGTTAAAACAGGGGTCGCAAGAGCTGCCTGTGGAACCTCATCTTGAGTACTGCATCCAGTTCTGGGCACCACACTTTAAGCAGGATGTAGACAAACTGGAGAGGGTTCAGAGGAGGGCAACAAAGATAATAAAGGGACTGGAAACAAGGCCCTATGAGGAGAGACTGAAAGAACTGGGCATGTTTAGCCTTCAGAAGAGGAGACTGAGGGGAGATATGATAGCACACTCTTCCAGTACTTGAAGGGTTGTCACACAAAGGAGGGCCAGGATCTCTTCTCGATCATCCCAGTTTGCAGGACACGGAATAATGGGCTCAAGTTACAGGAACCCAGATTCCACCTAAAATTTCCTGACTGTCAGAGCAATAAGACAATGGAACCAACTACCTAGGGAGGTGGTGGGCTCTCCCACTCTGGAGGCATTCAAGGTGCAGCTGGATGGCCATCTGTCAGGGATGCTTTGACTTGGATTCCTGCATTGAGCAGGGGGTTGGACTCGATGGCCTTATAGGCCCCTTCCAACTCTACTTTTCTATGATTCTATGATTCTATGAACCTGCTTTCACGAACTCAGGGAAGAAAAAGGGTAAAGGGGAAAAAAGCTGCAATGAGCGAAAAACAGCTCACGTTTGTGGCGGGGAGGGCAGCAAGCCAGTGCCAGCTGTTCCAAGTGCCACTTGGGCACTTTTGGGGTGGCTGGTACTGGCGGGGGGTTTGCTGCTCTTGCTAAGCAGTTCAGTAGCTGATTTCCGGTACCCACCATGCGGTGGGTTGCCCAGGTTTCAGGTAACACGACAACCCATTGTGGGTACAGCAACCCTTAGAACAACTCATGGGTTGTCAAGGTGGCTTGTTGCCCGCAAACAAGCCAACCTGTGGGAATTGGACCAGGTTCACACGACATGACAACCTATCATGGGTAACAACCCACGATAAAATAAAGTGGTGTTTTGTGCATATGCAGTTAGAAAAATGATCTCTATGTTTCACCTATGAAAAGCAGGGCTGTACTAAATTCGAAAACTTAGGGCACAATCATATTGCCCTCTGACCTTCTCTGGGGGGGCATAGGAAGGGGCATAGAAGCCGCTGCGACCTTGGAAATCCCTTTCAAGGTCACAGTGCCATGGAGTGCTTCAAGGGAAATGGCAAAACAGCTCAAGGTTTTTATGAGTTGCAAAAAAAGAGGGAGAGAATGATTGAGAGAGACCTTGTTCCTCCTTGTCATCAAAACTGGTGCTTGTTTTCTTTGGCAGGTTCCTCTCAGTTATATTTTAGCCAGCCAGTATAATCCCCAGTGGCCATTACTGGATGCTGTTTCAGCTGGGATTGCCAAGCTCATGTGCCATTGTGTTCAGAGCGATTGTTTTCTGTTTCTGATGTCAGCTGCAGTTTCAGTGATGAGCAGATCAAACAAAAGTAACAGGCCGTGCAGTTTGACTTGACTCATACGTCAGCTCAGATCGCACAAGCCTACCAGTGTTTGAAAATCCGGACGAGCCTTTCCAAGGTGCCATGAGATTCTTTCGTGGGATTCAGGGTTGTTTTGTTGCATAAACACTGCTTGCTGCTAAGGGTCTCGATCCGTCCAAAGAACAGGTTGCGTAGAAATGCACAGAACGAAGTCTTGACCATTTTTTAAAAAGCATTTAAAAAATGCTATTTTTTAATTAATAGCAGATGCTGAGAGGATCAGTCTAGAGTGGGGTTCTGGGTGGGAGGGGGGCCTTGACCATCTGTCTGTCTATCTATCTATCTATCTATCTATCACAGCAGCCCTAATCCAGATCAGGCATTTCACACCTGTAATTTGCATTGGAAGCCAGTTCCTGTCAAGTCATTGTTAGTTGGTCTGATGTAATTTGCATAAACATGTTTGCATTTGTTATCTTCTGGGTGGTAGTGAAATATTTGCTTTGGCACATCCTAATTTGGTATACAACCATGGGAAGATGGTTGAAAACACACACCCTGCAACATGCAAATAGTAGAGGGGAAAAGCCGAAGCACTCAGTTAAATGACATCTCTGCAATTTGTTCTTAACATACTTTGAGGTGTATTTTAAACCTGAACAAGAGATTTTAAACTGTTTTGTTTGCAAAAAAAATCTAATCTTAATTAGCCCATGTCTTGCAACGTTTATTTTGCTTATATTAATGTACAGAAGAATTAAGTTCTTAAAACAATTTATTGATTCAACTTGTGGTTTTAAAAATGGCGCAAGCTTTTGAGTTTCACAGATTCTTTGTCAGGCAAAATGAGCATGAATCAACAAGGATAAGCTCTTGTGCCTCCAGGTTGGCCTCAGTCAGGTTCTTTCTGCAGCTAAAGGGCAGGTTTGGCTAATAGCTACGTACTATATTTCCTCTGCAGGAGCTGGTTGGTTCTTGTTGGTTTTCAGGCTGCAGAAATGAGAGTGGCCAAGTAAGACAACACAAATTTTGTTATAAAGCTTGAGTGATCCCAGTGACTTACTTGGCCACCCTAATTAAAATTTTACAGCATGAGTCTGTGGAAGATCAGCTACTTTATGTTGAACTATCTTAACAGAGTACTCCTCCACCAGCTACCCAAAACCATTTGAACATATATTTTTTTAAGTTTAAGTGAACAATAAATGAAAAAGAAGGAACTGAACCTGAATATCAGGCTAAGCTTAGCATTTGGGAGTGGAATTTATTTTGAAAACTAAACCTGCCATTAATAAAGTCAATTTTACACCGCCACCTTCCAGACTTAAAAGGCACACCCTGATAAACCTGGCTACCAATGGCACAAGCCCTTTCCTTTCTGTGCTGGAAATAAAAAGCTACCTTTCAGGATATAAAGGCTACCTTTATTGATTTGATCAAGTTTGCCCAGTGAATTCTATACCAAGAGAGGATTTAAGACCATATTAATATTTTTGGCCACCATGTATTACTGTGGAGGAAGGGGGGGCTGGCTGGCCCGCCACACCCCCACCCTTTCCTACTCCAAAGGAACCAAGAGGTTTTGCATAGGCAGAACGAGATTACCACCTGACATCAGGATTATCACCTGACCTGGTGGGTGTCTCTTGAGTTCAAGTACACAAGGTCTTTGGTCACGAGACATAGTCTCAAGATGATATGACTCAGCAACCTTGGGACAGATTTGGGGTAAACATGTTGATGAATAGGTTATACAACTGGGGTGAATAATATCCTATTTATAGGTGCAGGGTCTATGGTATAAAGCTAACACACTTGTTGATAGCTTCACTCCTTCTCTTCTTCTCTCGTCTCGACTCGACATGTTTATTGTTCTGGACTTCACTTCATCTAGCCTTATCACTGGGGTATTGGATTTGAGTCTGCAATGATGTAGTGAGTAAGAGATGTATTGCTTGCCTTAATCCCATGTAATTGGGTCTTACAAATAAACTCTTTAATCTTTATTAACTGCTGTTATCTCCTCCTTCCGCCTGCGTGACTGGGACTGAGGGTCACTGGCTAGGGAAGCTTTTGAACCCGGGTCAGTCCAGCTCTCACACCAAGACCCCCAGAGATCTCAAGGTACCAGATTGCCAGCCTCAGCTGTCTGCAATCCTACTTGGATCTCTGTTGAGGGACTCGCCTTCAATTCTGTAACCTGGATTTAGATACTGAACCAAGCAGAGTACTACAAAACCCATGTGGGATAAAACCAAGACAAGGTTTACTCTGGTAGCATTTAAACAACAAGATTAGGGAAATGAGAGAAGCACACAAAATAAAGAGAGACACTTTAGTACACAGTAAAGCTGCAAAACAATAAAACCTGATTCCTTAATATCTCTCAGGCATACACCTATGTTACCTGAGGGTGTTCTCTTCAAGGGTTAAATCCAGTACAGCCTTGCCGCCCGATGGAGAATTACCACACCTACCCGAAGGTCTGAGATGGGTAAACTCCTACAAGGCTTGCCTTCACTAGAGCCCTCATCCAGCTCATTTCACCAGGAGCTAACTGGGGTCGGATCCTGATGGCCCCCCCCAAAGGCTTGGGGCCTCTCTTTGGCTTGCCGCCATCACCACAGCCGGGTAGAACAAAGACAAACCAAAAACCACACTTTGGGAAATATACCTTTCCCCCCCTCCCCTCCTCTGCTGCCTCTTAGCCAATCACCATGCACCTCACCTGGCCAGGCAGGGGGAAGGGAACTCATGACTTGAACTATTTACATATGAAAGCCCTATCCGAGGCTTTCGTTTCCTCCCAGCCCCCTCAACTGGCCCCACTTGGCTTACACATGAGGAGGTGTGTGTGTGTGTGTGTGTGTGTGTATGTGTATGTGTATGTGCATGCATGCAGGAACCCCCAAAGGCCCCTTTCTCCACACGCTAACTATGCACACCCACCCCAGCCGGTTCACACATGAGGTGTGTCTGTGTACCCCCAAAGACTCGTTTCTCCACAATTACCAACATTAGCTCTGTTTTACATAAGTCTCTTTAAAACGTGTGTTTTATGATTTAGTTGTTTTGTTTTACCAATCTGTTAGCCACCCTAGAAATAGCATTACTGAAGAGCAACATATATTTTAATTGTAAGTCGTCTTCAGGGTCCTATCTGGTGGAGCAAATCATACATTTATACATAAGAGCAACTCATACATTTATACATAAAAAAAAATAAAGTATTAAAATGAATGTAAATAGATAAAGTGACAGCATTACAAACCAGTTAATTTTGCTGTTGCTGTCCAGAGCCATGTCCCTTGGGGCTTGGGGGCAGGGACCTGTCCTCTTGATGGCGCTATAGAAATGCATACATAAATACATACAGTGTTGCCACAGCACAACTAATTGCGTTCATTCATTTGGAGTATCTAGCTTTCACATTTCCCTCCATGGTTAGTTCAAGGAACTAACTATAAGTTTCAAGCCATTGGGTTTGCAGGGACTCGATTGCAAACCTGTGCACAGTGTCATCAAGAATGTTGTTCTTCTGCACAATTTGCATATGGATAAACAGGAGTGCATAAGACCTCTCTTGCACTGATTTTGGCCTGGCCAGCACTTCTGCTACATTGGGAGCAATACCGTCCAGGCCCAAGAGCAGTGAATGCGACTTCTGCATTGTAGACAGACAAGTGAGAGTTCAGTGCCCTCTGCAACATGGCAGAGGACTCTGGAGTATGCAGACACTCTGCTTCAGACCCCAGGAAACTTCCTTATATTGAGCCAGACCATTCAGCTCTAACTGGCATCATGTATTGTCCATGCTGATTGGCAGCTAGAGTTGGACAAATCTGTCTGTTTTGCTTCCTCCCACTTTCAGATTTTTTAAAATCTCAAGTTCTTTCTATTCCTTGCACTAAAGTTTAATGTTAATAATAATTAGGTCATTTGTAGGAAGAAAAAGGCCTTTGAACAAATGAAATATCAGGCTGCAGCCGTAGCCGGCACTGTGTAATGGATGGATGGTGTCCATGTTTAGCTATCAGCCTTGGTTAACCTTTAGCTGACTCCCTACCCTCACCACTTACTGGTACACAGAGCACATTTGCTCTGCCAGTGCCCCCCCCCCCCCCCCGGCCAGGTCCTGCAGTCAAGTCTCCAGTTTGCTGACATTTCACTTGTATCTTTCTTATGAGTACTCTGCCAATGGAAGCTCTTGGGATTCTACAGCTGTAGTTTGCTGCATCTGTTCCACTTATATCCGCCCTGCGGATAAATAGTGCTTAGTTGTATGCCACACAACCACCTTGATGTGGTTAGAAATGGCCCACATCAGCCAAACAAGCCTACCTCCAAGAATAACCCTAGGAATGTGTCTATCTCAGCTCTGGCCACACTAAGCCAGTCACTCTCAGAGTAAAATGAGACACTCTTCCTGGCTAGAAATGTAGTGACAGCAAATCCTAGAGCTGAACTATAGCTCTATTCTCCTTTGAACAAAAGTAATCTTACCCAAATCTGACCCCAGCCAGCCTGAATGCCGTCTACAGGAAAACAAAACATCCCTTCAAAAAAACAACAACAATAACCACGAACACACACAAAAATCTCCATCCATAGGTGAGAAACACATTGTCTGAAGGTGCAATCCTGTGCATGTTTAGACAGGGATGGGGACTCGGACTCGAGGACTCGACTCGTGAGTCGGACTGAGTCCCCCCTCTGACTTGACTCGGACTCGAGTCCCAATATTTTTAATGGGACTCGAGACTCGACTCGGGACTCGAGACCAAGGGCTCTTCAACATCCCTGGGCTGTGCCAGAAGGAGTGGAGAGGAGCGTGATTGCCGGCGAAAAGCGCATGGAAGCGAGGTATGCCGCTGCTCGGCCACTATGGACGGCTACCAGGAGTGCAGCCCCAACAGTGTGTCAAGATTTATTTTGATTGATGTGTTGCGTACTTGGTAGAGGCAGAAGAAGGACCTGAGATTACTCTGTGTGGCTGCTCTGAGTGTGAAGTAGCCTTATTTTGTTGGGAGAAAAACCCCATTGATTTTAATAGGGACTCGTGGAGTCAGCTTTGGGAGTGACTCGTGACTCGTGAGTCACCATTTTGGACCAAGGACTCGGACTTGGACTCGAGACTCGGGTCCAAAGACTCATGACTCGACTTGTGACTCGAGACCAAGGACTCTTCAACATCCCTGTGTTTAGACCAAAAAAAGTCCTACAACTCTCAGCATGCCTCAGCCAGCTATGCTGGCTGGGGCATGCTGGAATTTGTAGGACTTTTTTCCATCTAAACATGCATAGGATTCAGCCCTAAGAAGCATTAAAGCTGCAACCTGTTTCTTCATCAGGGTGACTTGCTGACAAGGAAGCTTTGGGTTCTTTCCTCCCTGTTTACCTGCACAGATTGGTCTTTCCCTTCCCACACTGGTGGTAGCAGGTAACTCCCACTGAGGGAGGGAGGGAGGGGGGGGGAGAGAGAGAGAGAGACAGCATTGTGTGTCTTTATTTGGAGGAAAGGATGCTTGCAAAATCTTCGTGGAAATGCTTCCCAGAAGCCTGTTGGCGTAGCAAGATACAGGGTTAGGAACTGATTAAGGTGTTGTACTTGTAGGATGCTTCCATGATAGTTTTTTTTCTTTATTTGTTTATTCACTCATTTATTCTGAGAATCCAGTTGATGTTACTCCCAAAGCACTGCATTCACATTTTCCCACCCAGCTGCCACCCTGATTTTTTTTTTTAAAAAAAATATTGATTGGTGGTTTATACTGATGTTCAGATATTCCATTGCAGTCATAGGCACAATTCCTTAAGGTGTGAACTGACATTTGTCACACCTGGTTGGAGGTATGATTTGTGATATGCTTGGTGATGGAATGTAACTCCCTTCTCCATTACCCAACTGCTCCTCCTCCACCCTTACCTGTTCTGAAAGCCATCTCCTTGTTATGGTGTTCCTGGAGTTGAGACTGTAGCGTTTGTCATTTTCACCTTATTCTGTCTTGCCTGTAGCTGGACTGCAGAGTTGAAGGGGAAACAGTTGTCAATTTCACTTTTTAAATTAAAATACAGGCAGTCCCCGAGTTAAGAACATCCAACTTACAGACAACGCATACTTAAGAACGGACTTCTGGGTTCCCTGGTGCTACCGGTACATCGTTTACATAGAATACATAGCGTAGTATACTACGCAATTTGCGTAATTTATGCAATTTGCATAAATGCCGATTTTAACGTATAGAACGCTATGCTGTTCTGACTTACATACAAATTCGACTTAAAGACATTCTTAAGAACAGAACTCGTTTGTAACCTGGGGACTGCCTGTATATAGTGAATGAGCAGTCCTCCTCCGGCACCACTTTTGATGCAGAAGAAAAATGAAATGGACGCGTTTTGCTTCCCTTCACCTGTCAGCCTCCAGTTCAAGTTTCAGGTAAAAAAATGAGTGAACTTGACAAACTCTTGTCAATTTCAACTAATTCTTGCCTTTTCCCTCCCTGGAGT
This sequence comes from Shinisaurus crocodilurus, assembly GCA_021292165.1. NCBI lineage: Eukaryota > Metazoa > Chordata > Lepidosauria > Squamata > Shinisauridae > Shinisaurus > Shinisaurus crocodilurus. The sequence continues at coordinate 69,585,049 of CM037878.1, read as the reverse complement.
GGTGGCAACAGTGGCATGGAAGATCTTATGGAGCAAGGGGCAGGCTGGCAAATTTCCCTGAGATGGTCATTCTGCTTAAGTGGAGAGTGCCCTGCCCTTTTCCCTCCAGGAAGCTGCAGTAGCAATAGCAGTGGTGGGGCATTATTTTTAAAGGGAAAGGGTGGCTGGTTAAGTTCTCCTAGCGGAAAAAAGGAGAGAACTAGGTTCTCAGGATGCAAAAATCTTTATTAAAGGAGCCCGACGCGTTTCGGCCTGTGTATTTTTCAAGGCCTTCCTCAAGGGGTTGTAAAAGAGTCTGCAGATTACTTAAACAACTGATGTATTTCACTGTTTCAGTGGCGAAACACAGGCCAAAACGCGTCGGGCTCCTTTAATAAAGATTTTTGCATCCTGAGAACCTAGTTCTCTCCTTTTTTCCGTTGCATTTGGATGCTTATCTCCTCCTGTTTCTGTCTTTGGTTTCTGTTTTGGAGTGGGACAACACTTTAAGTTCTCCTAGCAACAGCAGTGGTGGGGCAGGTAAAGTTTCCCCAGTACAGGCAGTCCCCAGATTACGAACAAGTTCCGTTCTTAAGTATGGGTTGTCTGTAAGTCGGGCGTTCTTAACTTGGGGACTGCCTGTATATCTACCCTTTTGTATGAAGGCAATATCTTGCATTATTAGTACCGTATTGGGCTAGTGCTTGTATAAGCATTGGTTTATAAAGAATAACTTTTATTGTCATCTGGAAGTACCATAAGACCTTAATGCTAGGAAGACTTGACTGGGGTCGGAACACACTATGGAACACTGAGCATCATTTGGTGTGTAGGAGATACAGGACAGATATTAGGGGCTGTGCTGAGTAAAATCTCACCCCTTCTGCAATGATCAAAACAAGTACTAACCAGCCTCATTCTCTAAGCTTCGCAAGGAATGATCCTATGGCCAGTAGACATTGTTCGAGGGGCCGTAGGATAGTTTGGATTCCCAGTTCTGAGGTTGGAGACTGCACTCTGAGGTCAGGAAAGCAACCTTGGAGAGGGTGGAAAGGGGGCATTTTGGGAGGTAGGGAAGGGAGGAGACTGGAGCGGCCAGGATATGGGCTATCCTGTAGCCACCCCAGCCTCATTCCCTCCCCCTCCGAAACACTCCAGTCAGATGGCCGGAAATGGCCGTCTAGCAAAAATGCAGAGCAGAAGGAGCAGGGAGGTGAAGATTGCCTCTGCCGCTCCTCCTGTTCTGAACTGGATGAGCATGAGCCTCCAGGTTTGAAGGCTCATGCTCATCTCGATAGGATTGTACCCTCAATCTTTGTTTATGTGTACTACAGGTTTATGTGTACAACAATAACCGCCCAGAGAGCTTCAGCTATTGGGTGGTACAGAAATGTAATAAATAAAATAACAAATAAAGGCTAAAAAAAACACCCTGCTTTATATGATAGCCTAGATTTGCTGGGCTCTGCATTACCAGTTATAGTCCAGTGCCCATAGTACCATACAGCCAATCCAATTCCTAGATCTCCCAACTAGGGGGTCTGGTCACATCCCCACTTCCTTGAAGAACCTTTTCTTCTCTGTTCCTACAGTGCTGGAGAAACATGACCCCATACATACAGGCCTGTGGCTTACGCTGGCTCAGCTTGTCTGAGCATGGAAAGCTAAGCAGGGTCAGGCCTGGTTATTACTTGGACGGGAGACCCCCTCCTCTAGTTTCCTGCATTGAGCAGGGGGTTGGACTCGATAGCCTTGTAGGCTCCTTCCAACTCTATGATCTATGAAATCTATGAAATCAGATTGTTCATGCCAAAAAACCTGGCAACTTTGCAACCTTTTTGTGTTTGTTTGTTTTATTATTTGGTTCTTTGTGGTGGTTGAAAAGAAAAGCAGCCGCCAAAAAGTTTCACTCATACTGAATTATTTACTGTACTTAGATTCCCCCCCCCACCTTAGTGTGATTTTGATATTTGAATAGACTGAATATTTATTTATCTTATTATTAAAATGTTTTGCCAGATTTTCTATATATTATTGTGAAGGATCAGCAACCGGATCCTTTGCGTGAGTTCGGCAACTTTAGGGTTAACCGGCACAGCGCTAAGGCTCGTCCGTCTTTGTATGCCCAAATAAGGCTTTTATTTGTTTATACAGCAATCAAATCGGAACTAGCAGTCTTCTAAGAATACGTTTACAGTCAACACAACCTTAGTTGACTCGCGTCTTACCCAATGAGCGGGCTCCGTGGCTAGCAGGTTACATTCAGGTCACTCTCCTTACATCAAAGACAATACTCTAGTCAGTTTCAGCCCAGCTCCCGATCGGCGCTTCCTAGCGGAGAACGGAGTGCCTGGGCGGCTGTTGCTTAGGAGGATCTGGCCCCGTGGTTCCCAACAACCCAAACCGGAACGGGAGAGGGGTTTTCTACCCCGGATTCCCCGCTCTCCCCCCGCCCCCTAGGTCAGGTGGGGGCTTATGCCTGCCCCTTCGTGTAGATGGGCTTATTCCTGCCCGGGAAGAAGGTGACGTAGGGAAACCTTTGCAGCTCTTCGAGGCTGCCCTGTTTGCTGATGGTCCTTGATGGCCCTTCCTGGACGTTTGTGGATCTCTGCCGAGGTCTTCCTTTGTTGGGGCTGATGACTTGTCTGGCTACTCCCTGGTGACCTCATCCCTCCTCCCCTTGCCCCCTCCTTTGGGGAAAGATGTGTGTGCGTGTGTGTACTGAGTTTTGGGCTTTCTCCACAATTATGAATGCATGCATGCCATTTGCTGTGACCACACACTGAGTTATGCATGCAGACAGTGTGTGGTCAGCAAAGAAGGGAGGGTCTTTCAGAAAGGTTGATACACAACCTTCCATTTTGTAAAAGAGTATTTCCAGATCCCCGGGAAACTCCTCTGCTCCATGTATGCCTGCCCATCAAGATGCACGGAGAAGCACAGTAACGTGTGGGAGATAGGTGAGGTCTGCCAACAACCACATTTGATGCTTCATTGAAATAACCTCTCTGGTGGTTCTGAGGCAGCAATTCTCACCAGGTGGGTGGTCTTTCTTAGAGGGTAGGTGGACCCTGCAGGATTGCTACACAGAATAGGGTCAAACCATTTATTCATTTGTTTTGTAAAGTACAAAATTGCTAATTTGGGAATTGCTGGAACGCCAGACTTTGGTCCTATCCCAACTCTGATGTAATTCTCCCTGTCCTCTTGGGACCCTTCCCTTTCTTCATTAGAGTTCACTGAACTGTTTTTTGTTTTTTAACTTTCCTGCCCATGATCGCAGCTGCTCCTGTAACTTTCTTGATTTGTTACAGCCAAGAGTAATCCAAGAAATGGGTCATGATGATGCTGAGGAGGGAGTGGGAAAGGGGATGATGGTCTAGCGTTCACACTAAATATTTCTTTTGCAGATGCAGCTTCTGGATAAATTCCCTATTGAAGGAGGCCAGAAAGATCCCAAGCAGAGAATCATCCCCTTTCTTCCAGGTAACAACCTACTGATGAATCTGAACACTCTGACAGGTTTTAAGGTCTTCTAGGGGAATGGGAGGCTCTTCCAAAGGTGTTGCATACAGATCAATTGTTAGGCAGGGTCTTTGAAGTAATGCAAATAGCTTGGTTGTTCACAGAGTCTGTACGAATTGAGAAATGGAGTGGAATATAGAGCCCGATCTAATAACATTGGCTGGTTTTTGAGAGTTGATATGGGCCAGCACCATTAAGGCAAAAAAATCTTCCCAGTAGATTGATGGGGTCTATCAATGGGGTCTATCAAACTGGGCAGTGACTAACCAGGAAAGAACAAGGTAACCTAGTGCCTTCCAGATGTTTTAGACTACAACTCCCATAATTCCTAAATATTAGCCATGCTGGCTGGAGCTGATAAGAGTTGTAGTCTAAAACATCTGGAGGGCCACAAGCTGCCCACCCCTGCTATATATAGTCTTGGTTGCTCCATCTCAACAGGGATATCACTGAGCTAGAAATGGTGCAGAAAAGGGCAAGCAAAAGGATCAATGACAATGAACTGGAGCACCTTTCCTATGGGGAAAGGCTAAAGCTTCTGGGGCTTTCAAGTTTAGAAAATAAAAAGGTGATTTAGAGGGCGGGGGACATGATAGATATTTATAAAATTGTGCATGGTGTGGAGAAGGTGGATATACATTTTTGTCCCTCTCCCATATCATTAGAACATGGGGGTTACTCAGTGAAATTGATTGGAAATAGATTTAGTCCATATAAAGGAATGTCCTTCTTTGGAATTTGCTGCCACTGGCTTGGATGCCTTTAAACAGAAATTAGGCAAATCTATGGAGGATTGCTCTATCAGCAGTTATTAGCTATGGTAGCTAAATGTAATCTCCAGGTTCAGAAACAGTATGCTTGGGGGAAAGGGCTGGCGTCAAAAGTAGGCATGGTTGGGCACCTGCTGTGGGTCCATATCCCAGCCAGGGGTCCACTGACAAGAGCCCGATGGACTTGCTCTTGCTCTTCACTTTTGCAACCTGCTTGTTCACCTGCCTCTCGTTCTGGCCCAGACAACAGTGGTAGTGAGAAGGAGGAGCAGTAGATGCCACTGCCTAGTTGTTCCCTTGCTCTCTGCCTGTCAAGCAAGGGAGTGGTAGCAATGATGAGAAAGAGGATGAGGATGAGCAATAGCAGCTGGCGACAATGGCATCAAGAAGGTAAACTCACTCAGGGAGAGGCCCCATTGAGGGTGCTTTCCCATGGGCCCTCAAAGACCTGATGCTGGCACTGCTGTGGGGAGAGCGAAGTAGGGGATGGCGTGAATAGCCGGGGAAGGCTATTCCCCGGCTTTATGCCCTACCTGTGGGCTTCCCAGAAGCATCTGGTCAGAAAATAGGATGCCAGACCAGATAGACTTTTGGTCGTGAATTCAGCAGGGTTCTTCTTATGGTCATATGTACAGGGTAAAACTGGAAAGAGAAGCATATCACCACATTTTTGAGGCAGTCTTTTTCTTGAATGTAAAACCTGCATACCCTTTTCCTGAAATGTGTCTTGCCAGAGAGAGAAAAATATTTTCAGACTTAAGGATTTGGTTTATAACCATAGTTTCAAGGATAAACACAATGAGATCATAGAACACAAGTTTAAAAAGGCAGTTGAGCAGAACAGACTACAGTGTTTCCATACTGGGTGCCTTTCTATTGGCAAATTGGGCAACAGGAGTGGAAGTCACTGGCCCAAATATATAGGAGTAGATTGTAATGTTTTGGTGTTCTCAGGCATAGACAGAACACTCCAGACACAGGATACTAAAAGATAGCTTTACTGAGTGAGTCACGATACAAACTGACTATCAGGCTTGCCTTACAGTAACAGGTGAGTCCTTTTATAGTAATCAGTGCAACACTCAAACGAGTCCCCCATACAACACACATCATTACATAGATGATTTGATTCTTTATGGAGGCCCTGACATTGGCAACAGTGAAGGACTTGGGCAATGGAGTTAATCCAGTGCAAGGCTTGAGTTCTAATCCTGATCTAATTCTAAATATAATCCAAAACATCAACAACATCATCATCATCATCATCATCATCATCATCATCATCATCATCTCCACACTCCAGACACTTCTATGTGTTGACTCTCCATGCTGGAGATATAATTTGGATCAATGGGAACTCACAGTGACTTTGAGAGTTTCCTGAGTCATGATGTTCCTTGACACTTCCATTGCTGCCACCACCTGGAACTGCGAATTCTCTGGGCACAGCCTTACCCCACACCTTGTTCCCCAGTGTAGGAGGGGTTTGTGATTGCAAATCAGCTTGGAGGATTCAAGTAATTGGATGTGGACAATTGCAGAGTGATTGGGCCTGAAATAATATCCATACATTAAAACGGAAAGATGCAGCAGGTAAAAGTTTAGCTCCCTTTTGTCCTCCTTTCTTTTTTGATTGCTTGTGCATTGTTGGGACTTAGCACATAATACTACCCTAATTGTTTAGGTACGAGGAAAGATTATGTGCACATGAGAGTTTCAGGGAGCCAGGCCAAAAAACGAAACCAAACAAAAAACCAGCCCTTCAACTCCTACATGATTTGTTCAGTAAAGAGCTATATAAATATTACCAAGATTTGCGTCACGGAGAGTATTTCCATCTGTCTCTGCACAAGTGCTCCCAGCTGAACTCACAGAGGAGGAGGTTTGATGGCATTGGGAACTCCAGCTCATAGTTAATTCTGGGTGCACATGATCAAGACCATCTTTCTCTAGTTTTATTAGGTGCTAGATGCATGATAGCTGGCTTGTAGGTTGGCTCATTGCACTGACTTTCAGAATAAATGCAGGTCTGAAGCCCATTGAAAGATTAATTTTTGCTTTCAGCTATAGGATAATAAGAATAAGCTTTTTCTCCAAGGACGGCCCATGAAGGCTAATCTAAATTGTAGTGTGTGTAGGAAAGGGGGGGGGGGTCAGGTAAGGCATGTACAAAGAGATGCTTGCCTCTAACCACTTCTGTCTTTTGGGAAATCTGTGCTGCAACCACATTTGGAACAATGTGTACAGTTCTGGTCTCCACACCTCAGAAAAGTTATTGTAGAACTGGAAATGGTGCAGGAAAGGGTAACGGAAATGATCAAGGGGCTGGAGCAACTGCCCTATGAGGAAAGATTACAACAGTTGGTACTGTTTAGCTTAGAAAGAAAGATCCATATGGGGGGACATGACAGAAGTGTATAAAATTATGCACTGTGTGGAGAAAGTGAATAGAAAGATGTTTTTCTCTTTCTCTAAACATGCTAGTATCCAGGGTCACCCAGTGAAGCTGATTGGTGGGAGATTCAGGATAGGTAAAAGGAAGTACCATTTCATGCAGCATGTAGTTAAACCATGGAATTTGCTAACACACGATACAGTGATGGCCACCAACTTGGATAGTCTTAAAAGGGAATGAGACAAATTCATGGAGGGTAAGGCTATCCATGGCTACTAGTTATGATGGTTATATTTCCCGTATCAGATGCAGTATGCCTTTGTATACCAGTTGCTGGAGAACATGAGCAGGAGGAGGCAGTTGCACTCATGTCCTGCTTGTGGGCTTCCCATTGGGACATCCGGTTGGCTACCGTGGGAAGAGAATGCTGGACTACATAGTCTGATCCAGCATGATTCTTATGTTCTTATGTTAAAAGCAGCTCCTGCACCCATGTAGCAGGAACAGCTAAGTACGTATTAGAAAAGCAGAGCCTCACTATGACCCAGCACACAAACACGATGCCAGTGGTAAAGCCACCATGTTCCTGCCAAATAAATGGCTACAACTTGTTTACCACCACCCCTTAAAAAAAAAAAAAAAAGACAGACAGACAGAAAGAAAGAAGGAAAACTCTTATAGGCTGGCAAAGACAGAATTTCCTGCTGCTTTGTGTGCTTGTGTGTCAAGGAGGGACAGAATCCTGTTACCAAACATTCCATTGGTTCGGCACATAAGTTTGGGCAGTTTATGGAGACAATCAGCTAGTAAAATCTCCTGTGCCAGCTTTGTTGAAATGAACACATTTCTGCTCTTCTGGGATGCTCATTCCATCCACGAGTTTCCCAGTGGGCTGCTCTCCACATCTGCGTAACTTTTTACTGTACTGGGAGATCCCTTCAGGACTCGTTGGTGCTTATTTTGGCAAAGCCTGAATCCCATCCCTCCACTGGCCAGTAAAGTAGCTCTAAATCGGGGGCGATGGATTTCTTTCAGCCAGAGGGCCAAATTCAATTTTGGAGAAGCTCTTGGGGACTGTATTCCAGTGGTAGATGGGGCTGAAGGCAAAAGGGAGCAGGGCCATGGGGAACGGGCCAAAATACCAGTTCATTTTAGCTTTAACCTGTTGTTGCCATTAACCAAGACTTGGGAAAGGCGTTAAGGGTGCAATATTGTTGCATGAGTGGGATGAAGAAATCTGGAGCAGGAACTGATGCACAATAAAAACATCTGATTTTTTTGCTTTTGTTTTTTTAACAACACTCAGAATTTCTGCTGGTCAAAGGCCTTTTGGGAGCAACTTTAACCTATTCACTAAACTAAAGCATTGAAATCAGCTAATTGTCAGAATGACTCAACTGGGAGAAAAGTGCACACACCTTCAGTATTGCTTCAGTAGCTTTGCACCTTCCTTTTCCATCCTGGTGCCCTCCAAATGTGTTGGACGTCAACTCCCAGAATTGGCTGGCTGGGGAATGTTGGAAAAGTTGAAGTCCGACACATCTGGAGGGTACCAAGTTGGGGAAGGCCAACTTGTTGTTATCTATACTATGGGTTGTCTCCAATGTTAGACTTACTTAGAGTAGTCCCATTGAAATGAATGGGACTTAAGTTAAACTAACATTGGATATACCGTAACTCTAGGTTGCCTCTTCCCTTACACTCCAGACCGTGAGTGCTGGATTCATTACTACCTTGATGAAATTAGTTCAGTGAGGGTATTTTTCAAAAGCTCGTATTTCAGTTTTGTTTTGTTTTTAAGGTCAATCTGCTCCTGTCCTCTCCTCTGCCAATGGTTTAGGTTTTCTTTTCTTTTCTAGCTACTGATACTTTCTTTAATTTGCTAGTATAAAGCTTTGAAAGGGGACAAGACCCTCTGAAAAAAATATACCAGTCTGCTAAATGCGACACTATTCAAACACTATTGAATTAAGTGGCACCTTTAATTAGAAAACATACTATCTTTGTATAGCTAAAGCCTTTCGTTCATTGAAACAAATGCCTGAGCAATAAACTTCCATTGAAAATCAGGCAACAAGAGTCTTGTGATGAAATCCTGCTTCTAGGGAAGGCATCTGGCTACTTTCCTGCCAAGGAATAGAGACTGTGGGAAGCTTCACACTTGATGCGGCAACCTTTATCCAAAGTCTCAAGAGATTCTCTGGGTAGCTTCACAGCTTGCATGATTGCTGTGGGTACCCTGATATTTTGCTGGTGTTTCCTGCGGGAACCATAAAGTACAGATGACAAACACACAACTTTAACCACCTGTGTACATAAATGTGAGGACCCTGGTGCTATCAGAGTTCCCAAGCATGCTTTTATTTATGTACTTATTGATTTATTTTACTAAAATGGGCCTTCAGAAGGGCCCTCATGACAGCTTCCAGATTAAAAACACAGAAATACAATAAGATAAAAAAACCAATGCAATACATTAATTAAATAATTAAAACACCAGCACGAGGGAGGTATGGAACTACTGGGTCAGTTTAAAAATATATCACCACAGCAAGAGTTTAAAACAGAGTAAAGGCACAGCGGAATAAAAATTGTCTTTGCCATGCTGTCAAGAGAGAGGGGGCCAATCGAACCTCTTTTGAAAGTGAGTTCCACAATCTAGGTGCCAATGTGGAGAAGACCACGTCCCCACCAAGTACACCTCCGAATGTGGCAAAGGATGGAGCAGGTCCTCAGATGCTGAACATAGTGACTGGGTTCACACGACAACCCATCTTGTTTGTGTTGTTATCCACGATGGGTTGTTGTGTCATGTGAACCCAGACCGATTCCCGCAAAGTGCCTCATTTGAGGGTAACAAGCCACCCTTCCAACTTATGGGTTGTTCTAGGAGTTGTTCTACGCACGATGGGTTGTCGTGTCATCTGAACCCAGGTAACCAACCCGATTGTGGGTACCAGGAATTGGCTAGCAAGTGGCTTGGCAAGAGTGGCAAAAACACTTTACCATTCTTGCCAAGCTTGCCCAGGCACCTGCCAGTGCCAGCTGCCCCACAAGTACCCCAGGGGCACTTGGGGGCGGCTGGCACTGGCTTGCTGCCCTCTCTGCCACAATCACAAGCTGTTTTTGGCTAGCTGCGGCTTTTTCCCCCTTTGTCCCTTTCCCCCACCCTGAGATCGTGAAGTCCAGCTTGACAGCAATCTTTCACAATCTCCTTTTTGACAGCCACTTTTTGACAGTGTCTGAGTGGCACATTGGAGGGGCTGTCAGTGGTTGGGAAACATTTTTTTTTTAATTGCATACACAATGTGTGCAAAAGTTTTCATTTTAAAAAAATTCTTAGCTGCACTTGTGCAACTGTGCAGGAGCACAGTTGCGTGAGTGTGGAAATTGGGACCCTCGATGGGGCAATGTTGTGGGGGGTACCTGCTGTTAGAGTGCAGCAGGTACCAACCCTAGACATTGGCCCAAAGAGGGTCCAAATAGGCTTTTTCTTCCCATTGTTTTCTCTGGACAGCTGTCAAAAGGCAAGCTGTCAAGGGAAAGCAAAGGTGCAAGTAATTTTAGTTTGTGAAAAAGGGGTGGTGAGATTTACACCCCTTTCACTGCGAGATCCTCATTTTGTCCTTTTTTCTTTTTGCCCTGATAGTCTTCAGGGTGATGTACATTTGCACTTTTTCCTGAGACTCAAGCTGCTTGGGAAAGTGCAAAAGTGGATCCCACTCCCTTTTCTGGGTAAAATGAGTTTTGACAACTAGCCATATACAGTCATATTTCCCAATCAAAAAACACCCAATGCCCTGTTAAAAAACCCTTTAAAGGGGTCCCAGAGTTTTGACAGCTAGCTAGCTAGCTGTCAAAACCCCTTTTCCCCAGAAAAGGGGGTGGGATGCACTTTTGCACTTTCCTGGGCAGCTAGAGTGCAAAATGTGCATCACCCGGAGGACTATCAGGGCAAAAAAAGAAAAAAAAAAGATGAGGATCTCGCTGTGAAGGGGGTGCAGATCTCCCCGTTTTTGCAAGCTAAGCTCAGTTGCACCTTTGCTTTCCCTTGACAGCTTGTCTTTTGACAGCAGGTACCCCCCCAACATTGCCCCACCAAGGGGCCCGATTTAAAATATATAAATAAATTCGCACATTGAATCGTGCCCAGAAACTAATCATAAGCCAGTGCAAATGAAAAAGAATGGGTGTGATATATTCTGAGGACTGAGAAGCAAACATCAGAAACCACTCTGGCCTCTGGTATGTGTAACGGTGCATTTAAAGAGGCACGCATGTCATTCACACTATGCGTTTGCTGCAGAAAATGCTGGTGTACACACAGTTGCGTGTGTCACAAAAACGTGTGGGGCCGCTTTGACAAAGCCTTTCAGGATGCTGCCGACTATTGACTCTGGCTGTGACACAAATACTTTATTTATTCAAATAAACCTTCCAGTGTTTGTTTTTCAACTATGGCTGTCTGGAGCGGTGTTAATTTGGAAGATGGCTCTAAACTGAAAGGAGCAGCTAATTTTGTTCTGCTCTGTTTGTTGTGGTCCTTCCACAGGTTACTTTGCTAGTGGTTAATTTGTGTATTGCTTTTTAGGATATTAGCTTTCTGCTTTAAGCAACACTCTCCCTGTCTATACAAGTTAAACAAGTTGTTTGAAAGTGTTTCTTGTATATATAATATATCCCGATTCCCATGGTTTTGACACATGCGGCACAGTTTATTTTCTGGTTTAAAACTGCAGGCACACCATTCTTCCAACCCAAAAAGTGTTTACACGTGTGTGTTTGTGTCTTTTCCAATAAATGCAAAGCTCGGCAAAACAATGTTGTCTTCACCAGTCCTATGAAGGATGTCTGACTTGGGGAAGGCTTTGCATATAGACCTCTAGGCATGGAGGCTTCCTCATAGTGTACACACGATGACTTCCCTGCCTCAGGTGTATATCTGCAAATGTGTGGATGGTGTGGGAGGGGCTGGGAGGAGCTATGCAGTGTTGGGGGCGTGGCTAGATGTGATTCTACTGCTCCTTTGAACATGGTTTGCTCCTTTATGTGAGTAACACATGGAGGGTGGTGGCAATATATTTTCATTTTAGCCAATAATGACAGGACATTCTCCAAATAACCGGTTCAGCGTTACACCAGGTTATCTGAAGGACCACGTGCACCTGTATGAATCTGCCTGTGCCTTAAGATCACCTTCCCAGGCCCTGCTTGCAGGCCTGCCATCAAAACCAATTAAACTGGTAGGCACAAGAAACAGGGCTTAGTGGTGGTTCTTTGCTGGCTTTTCGATGGAATCTAGTGAAATCCATTTTTTCATTCTGACTTCAGTTAAAGATGCTAGGCTAAATTTTTTAATCATTTATACTGTCGCTGCCTCTGTTTTAAATTGTTTTTTATGTTTAGTGGATGTGCAATGCTGGATCAGAATGTATGTTAGTGTTTTAATCTTAAATTAGTTGACTTTTAATTTCATTTTATGATTTAATTTTGTGTGTGAGCAACCTTGTGATGCCTTTTTGCTGTGAAAGGTGGCACAGAAATAGGTAATATATTTTTTTAAAGTGTGAAATAGGATCTTGATAGTCTAAAAGTCACCATTGCGTTTACCGAAAGCTGGTTTACTTACATCCTAAGATTTTTGGTATACACATTATTTTTGCTGTTAGACTGGACAATTCATCCTTAGACTAATAATAGTATAACAATGACTGTAATACCAGCATTTGGCCTCATTATGGGCTTGCAACAAAAGACAGCACTTCCTCTTAGACACGCCTACCAATTCCCCCTTTTCCTCTCCCATTCAAACAAGATTAAACAATCTTAGGCTTCCAGCATTTCATGTCTTAATCAGAGTAATCAATTAAAAACCTCTGGGTCAATGAAAAAGGGATTAATAGAGTGATCAGATAAAAACCTCTGGGCCCCATCTCCGTTAGTAAAGCAGCAGGATTTAATTAAAAAAAAACAAAATACTGTACAAGTACTTATAAATACTGCAGGTGGCAAGTGCCATGTTAGAAGAGACATTCTCTCACACATATAGAAAGGAATGCCTGTTCTATGATGATGTATGCTGCAACACAGACATGCCTCATCTAACAACAAAGAAAATGTTTTTGTTTTGTTTGCTTCAGGATGGCTGACTTTACTTATACGCAAGTTTAATCAATTAATCAGTTAACTGCAGTGCAATCGTACACCTTCTCAGAATTCCCACTGAGTTAAGTAGGGCGTACTCCTTGTTAAGTGGGTCCAGGATTGCAGCCTAAGATTTTTTTTATCAGGTGACAGTCCATTTTAAACAAACAAACAACAATAAATGGAAAATAATAATGCGACACATGAGTGTGCTCCAACACACACTTTGGGAATTACTGCTTTAAAGGGAGTACTTGAGATTCAGCCTGTTCACTCTAAGAAGGCTTTTCCTGTTCACTCTAAGAAGGCTTTTTAAAAAAATCAGTAATGGAAGGAATATTTGAGAAAGGTCTGGCCACGGATAAGGCTATTAGTCATGGAGGATAAGGCTATCAGTCAGGCCGGCATCAGAGTCCAGTGAGTGGGCCATCAGCATATTCCTGGTAATGGGCCCCTCTCTGCCACCCCACCCCACACTGCCTGCCAAAGCCCCCCATCGGCCTCCTGCCGCCAGTGCCCACCTGCCCATTGCCCAAGCCCCCTGCCCACCACTGCTGCCACCAAAGCCCGCCTGCTGGCTGCCCAAGCCCCTGCCCGCCCACCAGAGACCCCTGCCTGCCAGATGCCCAAGCCTGCTGCCTGCCCACCCACCCACCAGAGGTGCCCTCCCAAGGTCCCACTGCCCAGCCAGCCAGCCAGCCAGCCAGCCAGCCAGTCAGCGGTGACTCTTTCTCCTCCTCCTCCTCCTCCTCACCTGGCCAGCCCACTGATAAAAGCACCGTGGGACCCGGCCAGCTAAGGCTGCAGACCCCACGGCACGTGATTAAAACCGTTTTTCAGTTACATTTTGAGTAGCAGCGATCTGAACGAGTCAGACACTGCCTTTGGCGGGGGCGGGGGGGCTTGGCCAATGAAGGCCCAGGAGTGACATAAAGACCATTATGTGTCCTCACTGGCTGTGCACCCCCAAAGGCAACATTTGATTAGTTCCGGTCACTGCTACTCACAATGTAAGTTAAAAATATATTTTAGAATGGGTCGCCGTGAGGCCTGCAGGCTCAGCCTCGGTGTTTCCTTTCGTTGACCCGGTCTGAGAGCGAGGAGGAGGAAGATGGCAGCTGCCATTGCGACAGGCTCGGAGGCAGGGATGGGCCCTTCTGAGCTTCTGGGCTCTCAGCTGCTGCCCGACTGTGCTGACCCCCAACACCAGGCCTGCTGTCGATGGCTACTTGTCATGATGTCTGTATGTTACCTGCAGTATCAGAGGCAGTATACTTCTGTATACCAGTTGTTGGGGAACACAGCAGGAGGGCGCTATTGTGCTCATGACCTGCTTGTTAGCCACTGTGTGAACAAACTACTGGACTGGATAGGCCTTTGGTCCGATCCAGTATGGCTTTTCTTATGTTCTTACTGGAAAGCTGTCATTGGGCTCCCTATGTTCAGACATGGAGCAAGTAGCATACTCTCTGCTTCAGTCCCCCAGCCTGAAAAGGGAGAACATTAATGACCTGCTTCACAGGGTTGGTGAGAAGTGCAGCCTGATCCTATGCAGAATTATGCACACCTAAGACAATTGAAATCACTGGGCTGAAATGTACCAATCACCGCATGGGACAAGGCTTTCTAATAAGTTAAGAGCTATAAGGTGCTTTGGATATTGAAAGTGCCGCTGAGATGAATAATAGCAACAATAATATGGTATGCCTGAAGGCAGACTGCCTGTCGCATAAAGTAGCCAGCCTTCCCCAAAATAATTATAAACTGGTTGGTTAACGTGCCTTGACTTTAGAAGAGAAGAATGCAGAGTTACAACAGATCACACCACGCAATGTTATTATTTGTGCAATTGCTGCTTTAGGTAAATATTCTAGAGCTGCAGGTAATCAGCTGTCTCCTCGTTTAGAACAAAGATGTGAAATTTCTTCCCAGCTTCTGCATTTCTGTAACCTCCTTCCACTACTAGCCTAGACCCTGGATGAAATGGTTTCATGGCTCTTTCCTGCTCTCCCATTTCTTTACTAGCCATTTTTCCAACAGTCGTGTGGTCCATATTCATTTCTATCCCAAAGACCCAATGGGAGTTTCCCCCCCCCCCTTCCAGAGGGCAAATCTTTCCACATGCTTCCCTCACATTAGCGGCATTGAATTTCATCATTCTGTGACATATCCTTCCCTATCTTCAAAAAAAGCATACATGAGTTTTCTAAGACTGGAGATCACGTAAGGTCCATACATTGTGAGAAAGGCTTAAAGATAGTGAGCAACTAGTTTTAAACAGCAGCAACCCTGAATAGCTAAGGCCAGATAGGATATTTGTGTTGAATTCTGAAAATTCTAGGTTTCCAGTGCATTTTAGTTCAATCTGCAACCTACACATGAGATTGCAGGGAGCTAGGAATTTAATAGTTGGGTGTGGAAGACTTTGTAGCAGTTCTGATTGCCAATTTTAATTACAATAGACACCCTGGGCCAGCGTAAAAGGTAGGCATGGTTGGTCACTTACCGAGGGCCCCTACTCCAGCACGGGCTCACCGACAAGAGCCAGCCTGATGGACTTGCTCCTCCTTTTCGCTATTGCGGCCTGCTTCTTAACCTGCTTCTCACTCTGGCCCAGACAACGGGGTGGTGATGAGAAGGAGGAGCAGTAGATGCCACAACCTACTTGCTCACTGGCTCCCTGCCTGTCAGGCAAGCAAGTGGTAGCAATGATGAGAAAGAGGATGAGGAGCAAGAGCAGCTGGTGGCAATGGTGGTGAGGTGAGACGGTAGGCTGAGGGAGGGGGTCCTCAAAAATCTGGAGCCAGCACTGTATACACCTCCCTCTTCTTTTTTTAATGTCTTCTAAGAAGCCAACATTTTATCAAGATAGCGGACATTTATTTTTATGAAGCGTATTTGTATCCTAGCCTTACTTGAAGGAACTCGGGCTAGTATGCACAAATCTTTTGAGGTATATTAGGGAGAGAAAAGTAATGTCTCTGAAGGCATCTATTAGATTTCATGGCCCAGTGGGGATCTAAAGCTGGTCTCCCATTCTGCCCACTACACATTACCTTTGTTTTGGCTCAAGGATTAAAACGTTTGACATGGAATTATATATATCCTGACCAAACTGGACTTCTTTTCCTTGGGTGTCAAATACAGGAGAATATTCACAGGACTAAAACTGTTCTTGACAATTTAAAAACAACAAAACGTGTAAAAAAAACAAACCCAAAAACAAGGAAAAGCGACCAGTGATTGTCACTGTGAGATGGATGAGAACAGGGCCAGCTCTAGCATTTGGCAAAGTGAGAAAGCTGCTTCAGGCAGCAGATGCCAGAAGGCGGCAGCAAGGTGTTGGAGGAGAGAGCTGTGTGCCACATGGCCTGCTCTGCCCTGCTAAACTAGCCTGCTGCCTTCAGGTGCACTGGAGAATGTTGTCCCACTTCCAGTGTTGAAGCAGAGGTTGTGTTAGGGGGCAGCCCACTAGGGCTAGAGCCCTGAATCTTTCATTTGGAGCCCTGAATCTCTGGGAGGCCACCTGCCCCACTACCCTACTGTCCATGAGTTCTTGCTGTAATAAAGGTACAGGGGCTCTGATTATCTCTGTTGCAACCCACATGTGCTTCACCTCTTGCTGCCCCCCCTTGGATCTTTCTGCCTGAGGTTTTTCTGTAATCAAATGCCCTCCTCTCCCCTGTCCATACATCCCTTTTTTACAAATAGGGGTGGTCTTAGGAGACAGAGTCCTTTAAAGACACACACAGAGAGAGACTTTAGAGCAGGGCTCTCCAACCTTAGGTCTCAAGATGTTGCTGGCTTACAGCTCCCAGCATGCCCAGCCAGCATGGCTAATGGCAAGGGATTCTGGGAGCTGTAGTCCAGCAACATCTGGGGACCCAACGTTGAAGAGCCTTGCTTTAGAGCATATATAAATTAGCATATGCAAATTTGTGCTTCTTTTTTTTTTTTTTTTTGTCTTGTGGGCCTGAGCCCCTGATCTTTTCGGTACCTAGCACCGCCTCTGTGTTGAAGTACCATCCAACGGGAGAGGGGCATCTTGTCCTTCACCTCAGGCAGCAAAATGTCTTGGGCCAGCCCTGGCTGAGAATACAGATAGGGGCAAGCTTACGGAGGGGAGTTTTTTTAGTGAGCGGCAGCTCTAAAGGGAGATTCCTAATGTGCCATGGGAATGCAGTGAGAGTGACCAGGGAGGAAAGGCAGGGGAATAATGAGGTAGAATTGTGCTAGGGAAGGGAAGGGAAGGTTTATGACAGAGCCAGGATAAATCCAGTTTCTCCATTTCTCATTCTTTCCTCTTACCCTCTGATTTTCCAAGTCAAGTGCAGCTGCCTGATAATGGCAGTGGTTGAATAGTAATTTTGGAAGATCCCCAAATTCCATGAGAAGGACTAAACATCTCGGGACTAAACCCCCCCCCCCCCCCGAAAGCTCATACCTGTGTACTCACCTCAGCTTTTGTCTGGTACTCCACCCAAATTCCTGCTTCTGGTGAGAGCACTGGGCGGGGGAATGTTTGCAGTGACGCTGAGAACTGCCCTATTTTGAACAACGCTGCAGGGAGCTTGAATAGTAACCACTAAATGCATTTCCCCCCCCAAGAGACGTGCCTGGACTTTGCTTCGATTTGCCTCTCACTCGCGAGAAAAGCAGAAAATGAATTGCATCTCAGGTGGATATACATTATATATAATATATATATATATATATATATTTACACGGGGAGAGAGCTACTCAGGCGAAGAACGTGGGCAGGTCTGCAGCTGCAGAACCAGCTCAGGGAGTTTGTTCAGGGACTGAGCAGACAGATGCAGCTTTACCTTCTTTATCCAGATGACTTAAACAGTGGTTCGTAACTAAAACTGACTTGTGTTCAACATAAGCTTATCCCACATAGATAGAACTGGGGAGTCTCTGTTCTCTTTATACGCCTTTGCGTTTTGATGAACTCTGCAGTATGGCCATTGACTTGTGGAGGCAAAATGCCGAACCAGCCATCATAAGAAATTATAATTGCTGAAATATACAAAGGAATCTGATTGGCCTGTGACCGGAAGCTTTTCAAAATGCCTTTAATGGACCGTTCCTGTCCATTAACATATCAGAGATCTAGCTTAATTTCTGTATTTCCATGGGCAATGGAAAGGGATTTGCTGCACAATCCTATGTATGTCTGCTCAGGAGTAAGTCCCATTGAGTTCAGTGGGGCATACTCCCAGGTAAGTGTGTGTGTGTAAGATTGCTGTCTTAGTTCAAGCTCAGTGTTGGGCTTTCAGTTTTCACTCCTCATGCAGCTAGGCAGGGCTGCAAAACATAAGGCTGGAAATACTGGAAGGAAAATGCTAGTGAGAAATCAACCAATTCCTTTGTCTTCAGTGTTTTATCCCCATCAACCCAAATATCTTTCAGAGCACAATTCTATACATCTGTACTTAGAAGTAATTTCCCTTGCTCAAAAAGCTCCTGGTTTTGAGCAATCCCCTCCCGCTCCTAATCGAATGCCCTTCCAACTCTACCGTACTTAGAAGTAAGTCCTAATGAGTTCAGTGGGGCATAATCCCCGGTGAACCTTTATAGGATTGCAGTCTCATTTACATACTGACAGAGTGTGGAGAGGAGAGGCCGTTTTTTCTGCTATCTACTATTATCAGCATTAAATCAGCCTGGCTGTGGAATCTGTTTTTAAAAGTAAAGCCTGTGCTGCCAGCGGCAGCGTAGCAATTACCGGTATGTTTCTTTATTAGGATGAAATGAAATACTAGTTTAACTGAATGATAATATTCAGCTACAGCACAGTCTTAGCAGCTGGAAATATTAATGCATGCCTCCTACATTTCTTTATATTTCTAGAAGTATTTTGTTTCAGTACATGGATAGTTTGTTTTTATACAGGGTATTTCAAATATTGTCCTAACAGTATTAATAGAATTGCACTGAGATTTCCATCGGTGCATCTGTTGAATACAATGAGAAGTTTCGCAGAAACTGTTTTGTATGTGCAGCCTGTGTATGTGATCTTCTTCAAGATGTTAAAGAAACATAATCTCTTTGGAGCTTCTGACTAATTTCAGTTAAGGAGTGCTTGTTTCATGATAAAGTACCACCTTGTGCCATGTTAAGAGAACTCTTGTGGGAAAGGAATCACTTGCCCTGTATAATGTAATGGGATTGGGAATGGATTTCCTGTCCACTCTAAGCATGAAGGGAATTCATAGTACGCTGGGAGGAAATGGCCATTCTTCAGGGATGCCAAAATGTCTGAATGTAAAACAAGAGCGAAAGAGCTAGCTAAAACTGTTCCCTGTCAGAAGCTATTTTTAAATCTCGGGTCTCGTATGGTTAGAAGACCAGATGGTTGTTTGAGGTGTCACATGACAAAATTATTGTGCGCAACTTGAGGCTACTGACTAAGGAAAGGGATAGTTTGGGGCCTTAGTATGGAACTGGAATACCTCTAAGCTGTTTGATTTGTCCCACCCCAGCTAATGGAATCAGTAGGGGTAGTATGTTTGCTCCTATTTAAGATTCCCTTAGGCGTTAATATTGCAAAGACTTGCCGTAGGCAAGTGTAACGGGGAGTGGGTGGATTTTTCGAAAGGACTATACTGAAACACCAAGACTGTATGAAGTGTTGTGTTGGCTCCCAACAGCTTTTCTGTTCCTCTCAACACTCCAGGGAAACCAGGAGGCATCATGTGACACTTCAGCCACAGCTAGGATTCCTGGGAGCCTTTGCAAATCTACTTAGCATTTTATTATTCCTCTTGGGCTGCACAATTTACTTTTCAGTTAGCTTGCCTAGCACTGGTTGCCACAATATCTTTCATCTTCTCTCCCGTTTAAAAATGGCTGTAAAATGGATTTTAATGTGATTTTTCTTAAATTGCAAAGCTCCCTGAGTTATAGTTGGTTGGCATTCTTTTATCCCAAGTTCCAGGTGATCTGCAAAAAAAAAAAAAAAAAAAGGTAAGGCACTACATTAAAACATTATTAAGCAGATGCATAAAATCCGCAATAATAATTTTTTAAAAGCATAAACATAAAAACAATAAGAGCTGTGCCAGATGCCCCAATGGGAAACCCACAAGGAGGACAGGAGTGCAATAGCACCCTCCTGCCCATGTTCCCTGGCAATTGCAACTGCCTCTGATATTGAAGGCAGTGTGTAGCCTTCATGACTAGTAGCCACTGATAGCCATAGAATTGTCTTATCCCCTTTTAAAGCCATCCAAATTGGTGGCCATCACTGTATGTTGTGGTAGTGAATTCCATAGTTTAACTGTGCACTGTCTGAAGAAGTACCGTACTTCCTTTTATCTGTCCTGAATCTCCCACCAGTCCACTTCAATGGATGACCCCAGGTTCTAGTATTATGGGACAGGGAGAAAAACACTGCCACTTTTTTTATGCTGCTAATTCCTGAGACTTGGACTGGATCCACTGCTAAGGTTTAGTATTTATTTATTTATTATATTTATACCCCACCTTTTTTCCTGCAAGGAACCCAGTATAGTACTGTATCACTGCCGTGACTTTTCAGTGCTGGTCATGGTAGTCCTGCGTAATCGTTCTTTGTTTCTTCCGGAATTTCCCAGACTACGTAGGTTTATCATGTTTGTTTTTTTTCAGTTACTGCGGCTCACTGTCACAGTACGTGGCTAGTGTGTGCTAAACTTGCACTGCAGTTGCCCATCCAAGGTCTGGCCATGAAAGTGTCATCACTGGAGTTAGCCAATAGTTTTTGAGGGGTGGGGGGAATGCGGTGTCACATGCATCTGGTGGGGAAGAGAGGTATCCGCCATTTGTTGTTCGGCGGCGGTTTGCCATCTTCCCCAGAAGCTTCTTAATTTTTTTGTTTGTTTGTAAACATTTCTGCGCACCTCTACTGAGCTCCGCACCTCCAAGCAGGCTGCTTCAGGGAATTGTGTGCCGGTGTTGTTGTTTTTAAAACAATTTTGCTCCTGTGCACATCTCTGCATAAACGACAGACCAGAAACAAAAAAAACCCCCTTCTTCTGAAATGGCTCTGTTTCCCCTGCGTGTGAAAGGCAGTACCCCCAGGATATCCGCCATGGAGTTTGAGATGGGACAGGAGCGGGAGGCTTTCCCCCCTTTTTTAAACATCTGCGTTCACATGGAGCTGTAAATTAGCCCCCCCCCCAAGGCATGTCTGCTCAGAAGTAAATCACATTATCTCCAATGCTCCAATACACTTACTCCCAAGTGTATCACACTGATTTAACAGGAGCCTTGTGCTGGGGAAACTCAGAATGGGAGGAACACTGCTTTGGGAAATTGCATTTGGGTGGAGGAGAGGGGCACACTGATTCTGCTGGCTTCACCCCGATCCCGTGGGAGGGTAGTGGCGGCGGCGGCAGCAGCAGCAGCATCCTTCTCCTTCTCCTTTGTCAGGGGCCGGAAGAGCCTTTTCCTTTCTTTTTTAAAGATCGCTCCTGCGCTCATTCGCACTTGTGCAGAGACGACAAAGTAAAATAAAAAAATGTAAAAGCCCTTTTCAAGGCAACACCTAGTTCTACTGCTATGGAGTTAGGTGTGGGGTGGCAAGCCGGGATGAGTGCCGTACATTTAGCGAGAGTGTACCCTGTGATGAGTGACTGCAGAACGTGAATATAGCAGTTCCGTTCTGCTAACTCGACGATATCTCCATTGATTCTCCTTTCATTGTGAGGACTATGCTCTTCAAGGCAGCAAATAAATATTTTAAATAAGTAATACCTATGGCTCCCTGTATCTCTTCTCGTTGCGCGTCCCCAGACCCAACCTGGCCCAGTTGCAATGCATCCATTTTCCCACTCAGAGTCTTATGCAGTTTCCTTGGGTTTCATAGGCTAATAGAAATCTTCAAGTACAGAATTAATTTAATAGAGGATTTTTTAAAAGAACGGGTTGCCAATTGAGTTATGGGATGGCGAAAAGAGGAATAATTTTTTCTCTTCGATATAGTCTTATGTTTTGATATACACATTTAACTGCAGTTTCAAGATTATAGTCTTCAAAAGGCAGCATGAGTTGTTGCAGATCCTAATTTCCTTGTTGTGTCCTCACTCGATGAGTATGACCTTCTGTTATAATTATTCTTTTTTTTAAAAAAAAAAAAGTCAAATCATGGCCTGTAATCAAAACTGGGTTGTGCCTTGCAAATTTGTAGTTGGATAGATGTGCATATAAATGTTTTGCTTTTTGTCACATCTGACATCAGTTTTGTTTTCCAGAGTTTCTTATTCCACAGTCTTCACATCTCTGCATTGGGTTCTTTAACAACAATGAGAACATGGTTAGAATAAATCCTTACTTCCCTTTAAAATGCTCCAGCTATCTTAACACGTCAGAAATAACACTGAGATGGTTATTCCCATATTGGCGGTAAGGGCTGTAGTAGCTCGTTGGTAGAACATCCCAAGTTCAGTTCCCCAGCATCTCCAGATAGAGCTGGGGAACATTTGTGACTGGAACCGCTGCTAGTCAGCATGGACAGAGCTGAACTAGATAGACCAATGGTCTGACTTGATATCAGGTAGCTTCCTATGCTCCTATTCATATCAGCTTAGAAAATGTGAATACAGGGAAATATTTTATTGATTAATCCAGATTTTATTGTTACTGTAGCTGCCTTAAGTGCCATCCTTTAGCAGAAAGGTGGGAAATAAATTAATTAAGGGATAGGAAAATGTCAAAGAATACCTGCACTTCTGGGGGGGCGGGGAAGTAAAAAGCAAAATAAAGTTAATCTTGATAGAAGTGCAAGCTGACCTTACAGTCTTAATATGCAAACATACTCACATCTCCAGAATGGACAGAACTATCCTGGCATGGGCAGGAATCTGACCCCAGACAGATGTTTGAATTCCAACAGCTTCCACTGTTGGAATTTTAAAAGAATCCCAGAAAGGAGATAAGGGTTATCTCCTGAGGAGCTGCTCCAATATATGTTTTGGGGCTGAGCTAATTTTTAAGATGCTAATTTCAGTATCAGCAAATATTCACAAGGGTGCCATAATCAGGTGTTGAGGATAGGCATTTAAAAAAAAAAACACTGGCCTTCACACTTTCAATATGCTAAAAAGATTTCTCCAGCTGAGGTTCCTTATAAGATTAAGCAGTCTAGACTGGCAGAGCTTAACTGCAAAAGTTTGGAAGGCCCATTTAGATAAGTGAAGGGTTTTTTTTTTTACTAAGGATGGTCACTTTGCAAATGTCTAGCACCTCACCAAGCTATTTCCTTTCCATACCAAAAGACATTTGAGTAACTGCTTGGAAAAATACACATTTCCGAAGGCTTACCACACTGCCTGGGTGCTTCTTGCAGTCTGCCTTCATGGAGACAGTTTGGTTTTATACATCAGGGATGGGCAGACTTGAGGCTTGCCGGTTTTTACCAGAACCCTGAGATCTACCAATTTAGTCATGACTAAGTTTAATAGTCTAATAATAATAATAATAATAATAATAATAATAATATTAATATTAAATTTAATAGGGATAAATGCCAAGTGCTGCACCTAGGGAAAGGAAACCAAATGCAGAGTTACAGAATTGGGGCTCAACAGTACTACAAGTGAGAAGGATCTTGGAATTGAGAGCCAGTGTGGCGTAGTGGTTAGAGTGTTGGACTGGTACTCGGGAGATCTGGGTTCTAGTCCCCGCTCAGCCATGAAACTCACTGGGTGACTTTGGGCCAGTCACTGCCTCTCAGCCTAACCTACCACACAGGGTTGTTGTGAGGATAAAATGGAGAGGAGGAGGAGGATTATGTAAGCTGCCTTGAGTTCCTTGTAGGAAAAAAGGCGGGGTATAAATGTAATAAATAAATAAATAAATAAATTGTGGTAGATCACAAACTGAATATGAGCCAGCAATGCGATGTGGCTGCAAAGAAGGCAAATGCTATTTTGGGCTGCATTAATAGAAGTATAGCTTCCAAATAGCGGGAAGTGATAATTCCCCTTTACTCGGCACTGGTTAGGCCTCTTCTTGAGTACTGCGTCCAGTTCTGGGCACCACACTTTAAGAAGGACGTAGACAAACTGGAGAGAGTTCAGAAGGAGGGCAACAAGGATGATAAAGGGACTGGAAACAAGGCCCTCTGAGGAGAGACTGAAAGAACTGGGCATGTTTAGCCTTCAGAAGAGGAGACTGAGGGGAGATATGATAGCACACTCTTCCAGTACTTGAAGGGTTGTCACACAAAGGAGGGCCAGGATCTCTTCTCGATCATCCCAGTTTGCAGGACACGGAATAATGGGCTCAAGTTACAGGAACCCAGATTCCACCTAAACATCAGGAAAAATTTCCTGACTGTCAGAGCAATAAGACAATGGAACCAACTACCTAGGGAGGTGGTGGGCTCTCCCACTCTGGAGGCATCCAAGGTGCAGCTGGACGGCCATCTGTCAGGGATGCTTTAACTTGGATTCCTGCATTGAGCAGGGGGTTGGACTCGATGGCCTGGTAGGCCCCTTCCAACTCTACTTTTCTATGATTCTAAGTTCCCCTTGATTTCAGTGCATCTATTCTAAGCAGGACTAAGTCTGGATCCAATCCATGCACTTAGAATTGAAGGATTCTGAGCCTAGAAACCTGCTCTGAGTACCAGAACTGAACTGAGCTCACAGTCTTTCAACACAAAAATCCATTCCTGGTTAGCCCAAGCTTTCTTCATTACAGCAGTCTAATTTAGGGTAATTTAATCCCCTAAATTATGTTGCTGTTGGCATTAAACAAATGGGAATCATACATCCTTGCCCATCAACTTCAAATCACCAGGAGATGTATTAGTAGATCCCAATCTACCTTCTGCACATCCTTGATGCAGTCCAAAGGCACATAGTCTATCAACTCTTTAGGAAGCTAAGCAGGTCTGAGGCTGGTCAGTGCTTGCCTTGAGCTCTGTCATGGAAAAAGGTGGGATATAAAGGTAATCAATCAATTAATTAATTAATTAAAAAAATGGCTCACAAAAGATTTCCTCTTAATATCAGCTGTCTGAGTATATATACGTTTCTTGCTGCCTTGTCCACCCCAAATTCTAGTTTTTGGAAACTTTAGTTTGCAATTCAAGCTGGAACTCTTCCCACCCCTGCGAGCTTTTCTTCAGTCCCTGGGATAAAAATGTGCACCCCACTTATGTGGAAAGCTGCCACCCCAACTCTTCCAATGCCCTGCTCACCCATTCAGGATCTACTGGGATCCTTATATGTCATTGCCACTTCCGTATCTATGATTTCAGCCAGCAATAATTGTGGTGCTGTTTCTGCCCAGAGATGGAGCTGACCAACCATTTCAGATTTTCTCCCATAATAGCCTCCTAAGCCTTCCTCCACTCAAAGAGGACAATAGATGTGGGAAAGAGAAAGGATGAGCGCTGGATATGTTCAGAGAGCAAGACCGAAAAAAATGGTGTTAAGCTGCCAACCATCAGGGGAACTTGTTTCCTGCCCAATTATCAAAACAGCTGATCTATGACATTTTAAGAAAGGGAAAGGGGCAGGGAGGGGGGTGAGGAAGGAAAGCCCTGACTACATAAATATTTACTTTTCAACAGTGTTGCCTCCTCCAGCTTTCCAGGGTTTAACTCTAGAGCTGTCAGGGTTTGCTGGGAATAACCAGTCTCCAGTCCCGTGTTGGAAAAAGCAATGGAAATCCTTCCCTGGCAGGGGGCCTCTGTTTAAAGAAAGAGTGCTCTATTCACAATACCCATGTTTCCCTTCGCTTCTCTAGTTCCTGAGAAATTGTAAGGTTGAGAAGGGGCACAGTCCATTGCTGAAAATTGGCAATAATGTTACACAATGTAGGAGCATAGATACGTGAAAGCTGCTGTGTGAAACAGTGGTTAAGAGCACTGGTTTGGTTGCACTAGACTCCAGTTCATGCATCCATAAAATGTACCATGCATCCTTGAGCAACTCACATAGCATGAGCCCATGTTTGTTTACTCAGAAGCACATCCACTGCACTTCATGGGGCTTGTTCCCAAGTAAGTGTGCATAAGGTTAGAGCTTACTCCACTTAAGCCTACCTTTTACGGCTGTTCCTGGGATGATGAATTGCATTATTGTGAAGCATTTTGTACAGTGAAAAATGCCACGGAGAAAAGGGATTAGTTATACTTTGACTGTCTTGGGCGACGGAAAGACCTGTTAGCCCCGGGCTGGGAAATATAT
Organism: Shinisaurus crocodilurus; assembly: GCA_021292165.1. Lineage (NCBI taxonomy): Eukaryota > Metazoa > Chordata > Lepidosauria > Squamata > Shinisauridae > Shinisaurus > Shinisaurus crocodilurus. The sequence goes on along the minus strand of CM037878.1, from coordinate 69,559,049 downwards.
GGAATACAAAGAGACTTTTCCTTTTTGTGCAACTTCTGCTCTTCTGTATGGCTTAGGGCACAATCCTATGCATGTTTAGACAGAAAAAAGTCCCACAACTCCCAGCATTCCTCATGGCTGGCTGGGGAATGCTGGAAGCTGTATGACTTTTCTTTCTTTTGTCTAAACATGCATAGGATTGCGCCCTTAACTGTTTGGGAGAAGGTAGATCTCATTGAAGGTGTGGCTGCCACATCTTCGAAGTGTCAGAGGAAGATCAGTGCTCACAAAGGGTGGTGACAAGAGCTGGTTGCTCACAGTGTGACTGAACTTAAGCTCCTTGCCTTGCCTTGCAGGGTGGGGGTATGATATTGTGACATATAAATTCGGAAAAGGAAGAGTTTGCTCTCATTTTCACAATTCACCTAAAGGCTTTTAAAAATTTATTTATTATATTTATGCCCCACCTTTTTTCCTGCAAGGAACCCAAGGCGGCTTACATAGTCCTCCTCCTCCTCTCCATTTTATCCTCACAACAACCCTGTGAGGTAGGTTAGGCTGAGAGTCAGTGACTGGCCCAAAGTCACCCAGTGAGTTTCATGGCTGAGCAGGGACTAGAACCCGGATCTCCCGAGTCCCAGTCCCACACTCTCACCACTAGCCTTTTCCCTCCGTGCGTAGAGAAAAGAAAATGCACAGAGGAAGGAGCAGCATTATGCTGCTAGTCCCGCCTCTGACATTGTCATGCCCCATCGGCACCACCTCAGACCTCCTGTGTGGAGAGATGAAGGTCTGACAAGGGGCACCTATGAATGAACAGCTTTATACACACTCATGCAGAGTTCCTGATCATGTGAGGCACTAAGGTACATGCAACTATGTGCATGTAGGCACCACTGTAGATCTTTGGCTCCATGTGGACATCAGGAGGCAGGTCCATTCAGCGACATCAGAAGTGGGCCAGCAGTCACAGTCCTGCTTTCCCCTCTACATGTTTGTTGTACATGTGGGGCAAATTTGGGTAATGGTGGACAAGATGTCACATAGGCTATGGGCAGTTGCCTGCCATGTGCTTATTGATCTTCATATACAATTTACAGGATTTATTCATTTGAATCACAGCTTTACAAAGACCTGAGCAATGTTCATTTAAAGCAGGGGTGGGTAACCTCTTTCAGCATGAGGGCTGAATTCAATTTTGGAGAAGCTCTGGGGGGGGGGAGGTCATTCCACTTGTGGGCATGGCTGAAGGCAAAAGGGGTGGGCAAAAATACAAAAAATACCAGCATATTGCAGCTTAAAGCTCTTACTGCCTGTAACTAATTATTACATTTAATTAATTATTACATGCATATCCTGCCCTTTTTCCTCTTGCAAGGGACCCAAGGTGGCTTACATAGTCCTCCTCCTCCTCTCCATTTTATCATCACAACTGGGGTCATAATTTTTTTTAAAAATTTAAATCAGGGCTCTTGCGCAAGTGTTTAGAGAGTAGTGTTTAGAGAGGATGAAACTGACAAGGATATTTACAATGGGAATATGCCTCTGTGGGCTACATAGCATCCGGACAGGTGGACTTGCACAAGTGCACACTTGTGCAAGAGCCCTGATTTAAATTTTTTTAAAAAATTATGACCTCATTTGCACAAATTTAAAGGGGGGAGAGAAAAAAGATCCCATCTGCGCAAATCTCTGGACCCCAAAAATGAAAAACAAAACCACAATCCTATTTGCACAAATCACAGGACCTGAAAAATAATTTTAAAAACCCATGATCCCATTTGCACAAATCGCAGGAACTGAAAAAAGCATCTACGGTATTTAATGTGTGCAAAAAATGCAAACATTTCCAGAATCAGGAAGAAAAACCTGCTACAGTCCGCCGCCACTTATCAGAATGGAAACACTGCAAAATCCCATTGGGCTTAAACAGAACAGAACACCCAGTGTTGCACATCCTAGTAGTCCCAACAGCTCCTGATACCGACCTGCATACAATTTGTATGGTGCAGACCTGCAGAGGACGACTGCAGCACACCGGTAAGAGATAACCAGGGACTGCTGGGTGTAGAATTGCTACGTAATTTCTTTCCTAGTAAGCCTTTAACAGTGAGATGACAAAGAAATTTAGCAGGCTTAGAAACTTGGGAACTTCAACTTTCTTGGTCCAGAATGCTGCCAGCCAGGGCTGGTTACGGGGAGCATGTGCCTACCTTGCTTTAATTGCTTCACTGGCTACCAGTCTGCTTCTGGGAAAAGTTCAAAATGCTGGTTATGACCTATAAAGCCCTATATGACTTGGGACCAGGCTACCTGAAAGACCATCTTCACCCATCTGTGCCTGCCCATGTTTTAAGATCTTTCGGGGAGGCCCTTCCCTTAGTCCTGCCACCGTCAGAGGCACCTTTGGTAGTGACACGAGAGGGGGACTTCTGGGTGGCTGCCCCCAGGCTCTGGAACTCCCTGCTGACACAGACTAGCTTGGCTCCCTCTTTTGTCCTTCTGCCAGCTGGCAAAGATGTTTCTATTCAGGCAGGCCTTTGGCATGTAAGTTGGTCTCTTGCTGAAGGAGGGGGTTTCATTAGTTGGGTGCTGTTTATTTCTTTTATTGTGTGTTTTTAATTGCATATTTTAATGGATCTGTTTTTATGTGATGCTTTAATTAAGATTTCATGTTTAATCTGTTTTTTTATTTTTCATTGTTAGCTGCCTTGAGCACCATTTTTGGCAGAAAGGTGGGATGTAAATTAAATAAATGAACAAAAATTAGCTTTGGAACATTAAAAGCTATTATCTTTGTTGGAAGAAACTTGAAATAGGCCTATGCTTCCCCTCCCCCCCAAGCCATGGAAACTACTATTGTCTGCAGTTCTAAACATTACTTATGAGCAGTGCTCTCAAATGTGACCATCACAGACCTTTAATGCGGCCAACAAGGTGCAATTTTGCACTTTTACTTGTATGGAATATAAAGCTACTGTGGCCCCAGTGGAAGCCACCATGTACATTCTGAGGCCACAGCAAAATACTAGCTTGCAAACCACTCCTTAAGAGGAAAGGTGACTTTGGACTGCATTAAGCATGTCAGAGCCAGCATTTTTTAAATGGGATGCTAATACCACATATGCCCAAAGGAGCAGTTCTTTTGAATGGTCAGCTGAATGGTGAGCTCAGATGAATTGATACATCTGCCTTTGAACAAGTGTTAAACATTCACAAAACAAGAATTCTGATTGTAGTAAACATCAGACAAATGTGTATTTAGGTAGAGACTTGGATTGTTGTATTGCATAAATTAGCAAACGGTGTGTAGCCGTGTATGGGGCTAGGCAAAGCTGTCTATAGAATTTAGTAAAAGTTAAAAGATACCATTCCATTTTCCTTATTCTGGAAGAAATGGGCAAAATAAAAATAACTCCCGTGATATTTTATATCACTTTGAATAATCAAAATTACTGGCGATAAGGGTGAAGTGGTATGAATGATGAACACGTCTTTCAGAGTTCCTGACAGAGCATTAATTTGGTTTCACATGTCTGGATAGGAAAATATGTTGGCCTGCTGACAATTTTAAGTTAGGAAGCACTTGTAAAATTAGGTGTTCATTGTTTTGGGGTGCTGCTGTCATTTAGTCTCAACTTTCAATGAAGTTGTTCATATTGTTTAACGGAATTGGGCCAAACGTTTTCTCACAGTTTAAGCTGCATTTGAGTGTCTTTTGTTCTCTCTCAGCCAGTCATTGGGCGGGCACAAACGTCATGCTAAGCCACCCCACAAATAACCCTCAGTGTATTGGTTGTTGGCTTGCTTACCCATTTCAGCTGGAACATGCTGAAACGGAACCCCGACAAGACCGAGGTACTTCTGGTGGGGGACTGGAATGATGTGATCCTGCTGGCGGCTGGTGGGGGACAAGGGGAGGTTAGGGGATGTTGACCTGGTGCTGAATGGGGTACATTTGCCCCTGAAGGACCAGGTCCGCAACTTGGGGGTCATTTTACACTCCCAGCTGTCCATGGAGGCTCAGGTGTCAGCTATGAGCCGGGCGGCGCTGTATATGGCAGCTGATACGGCAGCTGCGCCCCTACCTTCCTAATCATCTGCTCCCATCAGTGGTTCATGCCTTGGTCTCCTCTCGTCTAGACTACTGTAATGTGCTCTACGTGGGGTTACCCTGGAAGACGGTTCGGAAGCTACAACCGGTACAGAACACGGCGGCTCACCTGGTTAAAGGCAGCCGCCAGCAGGATCACATCACTCCAGTGCTCAAGGAGCTGCACTGGCTACCAGTAGGCCGCTCAACAAGATCTGCCACAGATGGCCTTCTCCTTGTCCCTTCAGCCAGAGCAGCTAGACTGGTGGGTACTAGGAAGAGGGCCTTTTCTGTGGCGGCCCCCATACTGTGGAACTCTCTCCCCAGTGACCTCCGCCATGCCCCCTCTCTGCTGAGCTTCCGCCGCTCACTAAAAACATGGCTGTTCAGGCGGGAATATGGGGCGGGCTAAGGTTTTAAAATTTTATACTGTTTTAAACGTATTTTATTCTGTATTTTATTATGCTGTACATCGCCCAGAGTGGCCGGTTTGCCGGCCAGATGGGCGATCCACAAATTTAACAAATAATAAATAAATAAATAAATAAATGGTCCTGACAGCCGATCAGCCTCTCCGTGGCTTGTTGTGGCTCGTTTCCAACTTAGTCCGCCCGCCCGCCCTCTCTGCATATCCCAGAGGCCTTTGCAACAAAATTGGCATCCCACAATCCCTTACTCACTCGCTACGTCAGCAGCCTTTTTACTACTGGTCCGCTGTGTCTTTGGGCCAGGATGTGTTTAGCCTTTGCCAGCTCCCGATGGAAAGTTTCCTGATTCGTCTCCTGCCCGATGCCAGCCGGCACCAGGCTATGCTTCTTTTCCTAATAAAAACTTTAAACTATGTGTTTTACTAGCAGCTTTCCTCGCCTGCCTGAGCAGTGGGTTTCAGTCATCCACCCCACCCTCTCTCGTCACCCATAGAAGTGACTCTCACCCTCGCTCACCCTCTGCCCCTTCCCCTCAGCTCCGCCTAGGGTAGCAGTTGGTTCTTGAGCTGCCTGCCCAGCCCACCCCACCCCACCCGTGTCGGCTAAGCCACTTTCACTCACCCTTCCTTCCCGCCTTTTCTCCTAACCCACGATTCCCGCCAGACTGCTCAATAAGGTTTTGTACTGCACCCTCCCTTCTCTCCTGCTGCACCACCCCTGTCAATATCTGTTGATTCCCACAAAGCATGTACCAGACACAGCTATGCAACTCCAGAAGAGATCTTCATTGTGAAACAACATGTTTGGGCGGCTTTTCTGGGTGCCATAAGAGCAGCCCTAGCTACATAACTTTGAGGGTGGATCAAAATGGAATATTCAGCGAGGTGGGATAGTAGGATGAGATTACATTTGGAAAGTCAGGTTCTAATAGAATACTGGTGGGGGGAGGACTTAGACAGGAAGTGCTATCTTGTGGGAGATTGCAACAGGGGGAATGGTTATACAGGCCTGTCTTGCCACAGGTATGCTTATGGGGGGGGGCTAATAGGGGAAGGACACTTAAATGGGGTATGGCTACATTGCACTGCACAGGGGTGCGAGAGTAGCCCCTCAGTAACATCAGGGGAAAAGAGAATTGTGTCTGGTGCTCTTCAGCTGTTACTGGGCCTCTGGGCTTATCCAAACTCTCTGAATGTGCCAAGTTCAGCCTCAGTCCAGAAATGCACCTGAACTCTCCAATGTGCTCCCTCCACCTCGCCAACGGCAACAGATGTATCACGAACAGACTTCTGCCATGTTTGCGTTGATGCTTGCGTATAGAGATCTTGTGAGAAGAGTGGTGGCAAAGACTCATTGTCCACCTCCTCTCTGGGATCCATGGTGGTGTATCAGGAGCAAGTTACTTTAGCAAACAAACTCTGCAAACTTTGTGGACTCCACCTGCTAAAGTACTACTTAAAGAACTCAGTTTGAGCTGAGCTATTCCCCTCGCTGGTTCCCACGCACAGGGAAGGCCATTAGGGGGGAGGATAGATTAGGACTCCAGTGGGTAGGCAAGCGAGGGTGGCAAAACCCCTCTCACCAAAAAGGGGTTGGTGGTAATATTGGCCCCTTTCCATTGATCAATGAAAATAAATTTTATACACAACATCATGTTAATGGATTGGGCAATATGAAGTGTCAAAAGAATGCATAAGTAACTTCATCTGAAATATTTAGAGGATTCTTCTCTGAGGGAATCCTTTTGAAAACCTTGCTGTAAGGGGGAGGAGGAAGGGCACATTGAAGACACAACTTAGTCCGCCAAAGTTGGGAGGATAACAAGCTCCTTCAAGGTCACTGTGTAGATCACACACAGCTGGCTCACGTGGGTTAGAAAAAAATATTCACTGACAAGGGGGAGCAGCAAAAGACCGCAGGAGGTGGGGGAGGAGACTGCTGAGGAAGGCACAGGCTGCCACAGCACAATTTGTTACTAGGCAGAGTTTGGCAAGTCAGATCATACACTAGGAGAAGAGCGGCACCATTTTTATTTTATTTTTGACACTCTTGCCAAGCAGCTCTTTAGCCGATCCCGGCAACCCACGATAAAATTGCTCTCCCAGATTCAGGTGACATTACAATCCACCATGGACATGAACAACCCTTCAACAAGCCATTAGCCATGGGTTCTTGGCATGACTTTGTATGTGAAAAATAAGCCACCCCATGGAAAATGCTCTGGGTTCACACGACAACCCACCATGGCTGGCTGCCCATGGTGAGTTGTGTTGTTCAAACCTAGTCCGTTTATTAACTAACTCAGTTAATTGGGCTAACTCAGGCTGTCACCCATGGGCAAGGAACACAATTACCGGTATCTATCTATCTATCTATCTATCTATTATATTTTTAATCTTCCCAATAGCCAATGGTTCACACAGAGGTAGAAACTGTATAACATTCAGGGATAGTTTGGGGATACAGAACCAACTAAAGAGTTACAGGTACTTTTCTTGATTTGTTGATGCAAGCACTACTTGATTTTCCTAGAATTTGTGCAAACTTGGGAGTTCATCTGACAGGCAAACTGCACTTTTGTGATGTCATTTGTTCAGCATTGCAAATGTTATTCTTGATGTAAGGGCGAATTAGAATGCTTTACAGAGTGCTTTGTTTGTTAATTCTGTTACTGATGTTTCTTAATGATAAACAATAAAATATTGGAGTATAAACAAACACTGTCACAGAGAGAAGTTAGTTTAAGAATGTGTTGTATTAAATTATTTCCAACTAGAGAGCAATTTCAGTTTTGTGCCTGGGTAACAATAAGGTTTAGTATGACTAAACAACCAGAGACTGCTATAAAACTTGAGATTTAGCATCACTATAACTTTGGCTCTGGTTTTTTGTTTTTGTTTTACTTGCATGTTGGTTTCTAAGCCTTTTTGAAACACCACTGTCTCATTTCCATGCTTTTTTCTGCTACTGTTATGGACAGGGAGGTACTAATTTAATCACGCTGGCTCAGCTTGTCTGAGTGTGGAAAGCTAAGCAGGGTCAGGCCTGGTTATTACTTGGATGGGAGACCCCTCCTCTAGTTTCCTGCATTGAGCAGGGGGTTGGACTCGATAGCCTTGTAGGCTCCTTCCAACTCTATTAAATCTATGAAATCTATGAAATCTATGAATGAACATCAAAGTACTCAGGATTATAATAAGAGTCTGAAACCTGTTAAGACTGACTACAATTTCCATTTTGCTCACCCCTTTAGGTTGTAATCCAAGGATGGGCAACTTGTGGCCCTCCAGATCTTTGGCCTGCAACTCTCATCAGCCCTAGCCAGCATAGCCAATAGCCAATAGTGAAGGATGATGGGAGTTGTAGGACAAAAGCATCTGGAGGGCCACAAGTTGCTCTCCCCTGCTGTAACCATTCATTAAAAAATGGTTCTTTGTTTATTGCTTGATGGTACTGCAAGCTCAGCCAGCTACTAGGATGCCAAGAGCTCATGTTAGCATGCTGGTATTAGAAGCCTGTGTATTCATGAGAATTTCTGGTTCTGTAGCTATGCAGAGAGCAGCCAGGAATTTGTCTAAACTACTGATAATATGAAAGAGTGGTGGACTTAATCACCTCTGTTCCTGGTCTGCCTCTTCTGCTTTATTATTAGATGTCTAAAATGCCATCCAGATAACAGAAGAAGAAACCCAATGTGCTATTTCTGGGAATACTTCAGTGCCTACAAAGGCATCAAGCATGTGAAGTGTTCCACGGAAGCAAAGTGGATTGATTTTTTTCATATGATGACATACATGCTGCAGCTGGTGAAGTAGACCTTAGTCCACAAAACCTCATGCCATAATAGAACTGTCTCCAAAGTGCCACAAGGCAATGTGTTGTTTTTGATGAGTTGTCTCTGCTACACAGGTAAAAAGGTGTCTTGGATGAGAGAGTCAGAGAGATATACACAGCTACAAATTATGCATTTCTGGTCATTGTGGCTAATAACCATTGACATGTTCTCGGGTGGGGTGCGGGGACAGCAGGGCAATTACTTCAGGTCGCACATATGGAGGTGGTCATATCAGCGCTGAGAAGCAGTATACCTGAACTGAGGAAATAAAAAATAACATTTACCTCCTGGGCCTCTCAGAGGCTTGGTTTAGGCATAACAGTAAACTGTAGTTTCCCAGTACAGGAATGAGCCACAGCAAATCTCAGCTTTTGTGCTCTCTAGGAGAGACACTTTCATTTTTAAGCTAACCACAGTTCCTCATGATGTCCAAACTCAGGGGAAAGTGGTCTGTTTTAGCTGGTTTCAACTCCTGGCTTGTTTATACTAAGCATAGTTTAAAACAAGTTATCTGAATTTGGGAGTCACGGAGAACTGTAGTGAATTTAATGAAGAGCAAGGTTTTCATCGCCACCTCACAGGTACAAAAAGTAAAGGAGACTAGAAGGGGAGTGCACAAGCCCATGATTTCCTTGACTCATTCTTATATCCAGAAACCATGGTTTCCGTTTATTATTATTTATTTTATTATTTATTTCTTCCATTTATATCCCACCTTTCCTCCAAGGAGTACACAATCTTCCTCCTCTCCATTTTATCCTCACAACAACCCTGTGAGGCAGGTTAGGCTGAGAGTCAGTGACTGGCCCAAAATCACCCACTGAGCTTCATGGCCAAGTGGAGACTAGAACCTCCTAGTCCAACACTCCAACCACTACACCACACTTGCCCTCTTTATGTCTAAACCAAGGTTCTCCATGAATTTTAATATTTTAAAAAGCTGTCTGTACCAGTGACTATCACAACATCATATAGCAATGACAATTAGGTATTGCATGACATGCAGCCCAACTCTATGTATATTTATCCAGAAGTACCATAAGTCCTACTGAGTTCAATGTGGTTTACTCCCTATTAAGGATGCATAGGATTCCAGCCTTAGTACTTTTTTATTATTATTATTTAGCCCTAGTCTGGCAGTCCATTTCTATGTAATACTGACTGAGTTTTAGTGTTGTGAAAGAGACTGATTTCATTATCTTTCTTCTGTCCTCACCATTCATGACTGTATATTCATGATTGTATAAACCTTCATCTTGTTCCTCCTTTGTCATCATTATTTCACAACCAAAAATCTCCAGCCACATAAATCTTTCTTCACTAGTACAATGACCCATCATTCTGATCTCTTTAGCCACTATTTTATGTAGCTTCCCCTCTGACTCAGAATTTTACACTTTAAGGAGCTGAGGATTACAATAAGAATATTGTGCAATAAGTTTTGCATATGTATTGACTATAATCTACACTAAAATAAAAATAAAATAAAATAAATCCATCCAGGGACATCCCTTCCCTTGAGATTTTCAGTGGTTTTGGAAAGCAAAGATCTGGCTGTAAATTATTAGCAAGTCTTGTATCTGCTTTAGATCTAGCCACCATGGTATACAACACACAAGGGCATAGAAAAAATGTATGGCTGTACTGATGCCGTCCGTTCCGTTGTGGAGTTCTGCCTTTTTAACACACAAATCTGATTTTCCCATCATTTCTGGTTCTTGCATGGGGAAATATACGTATAGTTGGCCCAAATAATGCTTCCTAAAGAAAGATATACGTATATGAATTTCACAAGTTAACAGGTTGAGATTTTGGGGAATCTTAAATGCGAAAGTCTAACTTTTATATGAAGGATGATGTCATATTTTATTATATTGTACTTTTGTTAGTGTACTCCACCCTGGAATCCGTTAAAATGAAAGGCGTCTAGAAAATTTTAAAATAAATCCTTCACATGGCCATTTACAGAACTGCCTGTCCTTTTTAGTAATTAACCATTGTTGCCTAAAGGAGTTACAGTTTCTGCATTTTCACAGATGTCCTCCTGGGAATCTTTTTTCTTCTTCTAATGCAGTCCCAATAGACTGACTCAGGAGTGAACCACACAATCATTCTAGTTGTCTGAATAATTAACCCTTCTATATAGGGGCTTTTGAGAAAATTACCCATAGTAGCCTGATAATATTTTAAACACATTCACCTCCACTATAAAGAGGAAGAGGAGCAAAGGTACAAAGTGCCAAAAAATGGCCAGCTGCTGCCCAGTAGAAAGCCACCTACCACAATGAGCCTCCCTGCCTCCCGTATTCAGCCCTTCTCCGTGGTCCCTGAACAGTGTGGCTTCATCCTTAGGGGCACAGAGGTGGGAAACCCTGTGAATCTTTCCCCCCCACACTATTCATTCCATTACGCCTCTGCCATTTTAAAAAGAAACACCTTTCATTGGTTTGTTCATTTCGATCCCATGCATGCAGATTGATGTATTTATTTAGGACATGGACACAAATGGTGCTGTGTTTTTACTTTCCACCCCACCCCCACCCATTTTGAAAGATGACAGTTTTGCAAGCGATGTGCTCCACATAAGAATAACCCAGCGAGCTAACCATTCAAAAGTAACACTGAGATGGATAGTAGGGATGGCAGAGCACATGCCTGGCATGCAAAAAGCTCCAGGTTCAATCCCTGGCACCTCCAGGTAGGTCTGGGAAAGACGAAAACCCCAGAGAGTCACTACCAGTCAGTGTAGACAGTATTATGCAAGATGGGCCAATGAACTGGCTTGATATTATTCTGTTTCCTATGTTCCTAAGAGCCATATCAATAGTGTTGCAGCCCTGACAAAAGGCTGAAATAACATCGGCTTCAGCCCATAACACGGGTAGTGAAAGAACTTTAATGACTGTAACACTAAGCATATTTAGTAGGGAGTAAGTCACATTGAACTTAATAGGATTTAGTAAGCAGTAAATATGCTTAGGATTGTACTCTACAAAGCTTATCTTTAAGAATATGCTTGCTCTGGTTCCGAGTTGGTCCCTTGTTACCATCCCCAGAAACGTAAACATCCTTCTTTCCATGCCTGTATAAAATCACTATGGGGTGAGGACTGTGTGGCAGGGGAACAAACACAGCTCAGCTAAGGAAGCAAATTACTCTAGAGTTTGGGAGGGCTTAGAACTATGCCCAGCCTTGGATGTTGGATCTTTAGCAGGTTCTTTGGTGGAGCTCTTTTCCACAGACCCACTGCCAAATTGACAGGGTGGCCATCAGTAACTCCTTTGTGCATGCAAAAGATCCCAGACGAGGCAACTCCAGTAATACACTGATTCTTGTTAGATACCTGGCTGAAGGAGCAATTTTGAGTGACTCCCATTCTGAGCGATGGTCCAGGACAACGTAAGCTTTGTAAGCAAAGGAGCAGTGGGATTAAGACCCCTGAGAGCTTGTCTCTTGCATCAGGGATGTCGGTGATACTAAAGGAGCTACAAAAGTTGTGCTCAAAACATCCCTTATGCAGAGGTCTATGGGGAGTCCCAGAAAAAATATTTGGGGAGCAAAGAATACTACAGCTGTTATGCACCACCCTGATGTTTGCAGCATTTCAAGAGTCTAGGAAAACCTTCTGTGCAATTAAATGTATATATCAGGATTGAATCTAAAATCTTTCTGTATGCCAAACCTCTAAGTCACATGATAGCTTTTTAAAAGGAAAGAAATTTCCCTAAGAATGGTTAGTCAAATGCTTAACTTGTTGAAAGTCTGTTTGCAAATACCACTAGAGTTTTAAGTGTACAGTATATCTGCTTCAGGGAAGGGGATTTTAAGAAGTGCCACTCTCTCTACCTAGCTGAAGAATGTCCCCAGTGCTGGCTGGGAAACGCTGGGAGTTGTAGGACTTTTTTCTGTCTAAACATGCATAGGATTGCACCCTTAAAGTAACTTTTAGAAAAACTCTGCATTAATAATGCTTTTAAAAGTGTTTGTTTTTTAAAATGTGGAGAAACGAGCCTTTGGGGGTACACACACACACCTCATGTGTGAACCGGCTGGGGTGGGGTGTGCATAGTTAGCGTGTAGAGAAAAGAGTTTTTAGGGTTCCTGCATGCATGCATGCAGGAACACAAACACACACACACACATGCCTCTTCATGAGTAAACCAGGTGGAGGCTGAGAAGAAGCAAGATTGAATCTAAAATCTTTCTGTATGCCAAACCTCTAAGTCACATGATAGCTTTTTAAAAGGAAAGAAATTTCCCTAAGAATGGTTAGTCAAATGCTTAACTTGTTGAAAGTCTGTTTGCAAAAACCACTAGAGTTTTAAGTGTACAGTATATCTGCTTCAGGGAAGGGGATTTTAAGAAGTGCCACTCTCTCTACCTAGCTGAAGAATGTCCCCAGTGCTGGCTGGGAAACGCTGGGAGTTGTAGGACTTTTTTCTGTCTAAACATGCATAGGATTGCACCCTTAAAGTAACTTTTAGAAAAACTCTGCATTAATAATGCTTTTAAAAGTGTTTGTTTTTTAAAATGTGGAGAAACGAGCCTTTGGGGGTACACACACACACCTCATGTGTGAACCAGCGTGTAGAGAAAAGAGTTTTTAGGGTTCCTGCATGCCTTTGTTCTTAGTCAGTCTTTTGGTAGCATGCCAGGTTGGGACCATGGCAGCGTGCCGGCGAGGGCCCCAAGCCTTTAGGGCCCCCCCCTCAAGAATCGACCCCAGGCAGCCCCTGGTAAAATTGGCTGGTTTGAAGGCTCTGGTAAAGGCAAGCCTTGTAAGAGTTTACCCATCCCGGACCTTCGGGTAGGTGTGGTAATTCTCCATCGGGCGGCAAGGCTGGCTAGATCTAACCCTTGAAGAGAACACCCTCAAGTAACAGGTGTGTGTGCCTGAGAGATCTTAAAGAATCAGGTTTTCTTGTTTTATAGCTTTACTGTGTACTAAAGTGTGTCTCTCTATTTTGTGTGCTTCTCTCATTTCCCTAATCTTGTTGTAAGATGCTACCAGAAATAAACCTTATTTTGGTTTTACCCCACATGGGTTTTGTAGTGCTCTGTGAGTTCAGTATCTAAATCCAGGTTACAGAAATAGAAGGCGAGTCCCTAAACAGAGATCCAAGTAAGATTGCAGACAGCTGAGGCTGGCAGTCTGGTATCTTGAGATCTCAGAGGGTCTTGGTTCCTTTGCCAGTAGGCAAGGGTGGGGTGGTGGCGGGTCAGCCAGCCCCCCCTTCCGGGCCACATGGTGGCAAGTGCTGAGTTTCCTTTAGAGTAAGAAAGGGTGGAGGTCTGGCGGGCCAGCCAGCTCCCCCTCTTCCTCCACAAAAATCTCTGTGCCCGCCATCTGACTCATGGTGGGCTTTTAAATTACAACTTAACTCACCCACATATAAAAATTTAAACAGAAGGGATTTACTGTATAATATATTTAAACTAAAGTGAGTGGCAACCACTGTTTTGACACAGATTGTCTGTCTGTGTGTGTGTGTGTGTGTGTGTGTATAAAATGATGGAGTTCCCATCTCCTTGGAATTTTAAAGATACTTACCTTATCAGTAGTAGTCCCCCGTCCGTCCCCCCCCCCAGTTATGGTATACCCTCCCCGAGGTCTGCCTGGTGCCTACTTTGTCATCTTTCTGGCAAAGACCTTTTAATTCTGTCAGGCCTTTTTAGTCCTCTTATATTTCTGCTGCTATTTTGTGTTTCTTAGGGTGCAATCCTATCGATTGCACCCTCGATGCTTGGAGGCTGACGAGCACCCAGTGCAGAGCAGGAGGAGCAGCAGAGGCGACCTCCGCCTCCCCATACCTCCCGCGCTGCAATTCACCTAGGTGGCCGTTTTCGACCATCTGGCTGAGGCACTTCAGAGGGGAAGGGAAAGAGGCTGGTCTTGTTCTCGCCCCCCTCCCTGCTCCCTTTACCCCTTCTTCAAGGTCAATTTCCCAACCTCAGAGAAACAGCCAGTACGGTTCTTTATGCGGCGGCTGCAAGGGCAGGAAGGGGGATCAGAGAGCAGATCCCCAGCTCCGGTCGAAGCTCTGTTTCCAACCTCAGATGTGGGAATCCGAAGTATCCTATGGCCCCCTAGATGCTGTCTAGGGGCCCATAGGATCGCTCGTTAAGTAGTTTTATCTCTGCTATAATTTTAGATTTTCTCGTGATGTCTATTTGGACCTCTGCTGCTTTTAATTGATTGCTGTTTTAATTGATTGATTATTATGATGGCTTGATTTGATTGATATGGATTTTATTTGTGTTTTATTGTACATCACCCTGAGAGCTGCTAGCTATAGGGCAACCAGTAAATCGTGGAAATAAGTCAATCTTTTTTTTTCTCAACATACCAGAGGTAGCAACATCACAGTTGAAGAGGCAGAGATTTCTCCTACTTCTTAACTTTGTAGGAAAAAAATGAGAATGCACAGTAGCTCTGTTTAGGCTGCAATTTTATGCACACCTCTCGGAGAAAGCCCCATTAAATTCAGTGGGATGTACTTCTGAGTAAGCATGCATAAGATTGCACCACACGATCTGCAAAAAGAAAAAAGGGAGTTAACTCACGCTGGCTCAGCTTGTCTGAGCGTGGAAAGCTAAGCAGGGTCAGGCCTGGTTATTACTTGGATGGGAGACCCCTCCTAGTTTTTTGCATTGAGCAGGGGGTTGGACTTGTAGGCTCCTTCCAACTCTATGATCTATGAAATCTATAACTAGTTATGAGGATTTTTTCCAGTTGTCAATATGACTTGATTTCCCCGAAAGGAGGCACTACACTCAAAGAAGCTAGCGCTATTCCTCGGTCAGGTCTTTGTGTTTGACTGTCAACTGCTCTTCAGCATTTAGACTGCACTGCTATTCTCAGACATGCTACTTTAGAGGCCATACTTTGCTTCTATTTATATGATAATGGAATTCAGTTTATCCCCACCTATCTTTTCCATGATGATTATCCACCCCTCCCCCTTTCTTTTACTATAATTTTCTCCTGGTGAGCCTGGGCTGGATCTGTGATTTAATGAAAAGCCCCCTAAAACTAGGCAACTGGAAAAGACTGGGAGGGGTACATCATGTATCCCAAGACTGTTTCCAGATGGCAACTCTGCCACCCCATGTTCTGTTAACTGCTATTCCAAATGTACTAGCAAGATCAGGATGGCAGTACAGGCACAGCAACCATGTGCAAAGCCGGAGGCTATAGATTCAAATGCTCCTGATAACCATTACCACTTCAAAGAGGCAGTCTCTGTTTTGCCTCTTGGTTTGCAGCTACCATTGCTGGAGAAGCTGAGATCTGGAAGCAGCCAGCAGGTTGATCTTATGCGGGTTCAGTTCGTACCAAGTCCCATCCAGTCCACTGGGTCTTAGTCCTGGGTATGTGTATGGCTTTGCAGCCTAAGTGCTTTAAGGAAAGAAAATAGCAAGATGGAGGAAAGGATTCCAACTGGATTGCTTCCAGGTAGATATGGTTCGGATTGCAACCCAAAGGAGTCGAGGTGAATGCCATGCCCAATTTACCATACCAGTTCTAAATAAAACCATGAGGGGGTTTTCTTCTAAATGGACAGGATGCGATTAATATCCCTACTGGAAAATTGTTTGAGACACATGTACTCATAAATTATGGAATAAGAGATCCTATTACCAGCCCCATCTGCGTCTCCTGAAATAGCAATAAGAAGATAATTATATTAACAGCCTTTCTTCTTTTATTTTGTGCTGTATGATTGACATAGGCTATAAGCTGGTTTTGTTCCAGTTAAGGAGTGAGACAGGCTCCTTTTTGATGATGCGTGTGATGATATTTTTAGATAACATTCTCATTAAATCACAGGAATTGTTTTGAATGAAAAGTACAATGTTGCTTTCCAGTACAGGTATTTTCTTCAAAAGAGTTTAGCCTCTGTTAATTTTTCAGTATGCAGATTCTTTTTTCCTATATCTCCCCATATGGATGGGAACCCACATATTATTTTAGCTCCCAACCATATAAAACGATTACTCCAACGTAGTTGGCATGAGGATGATAAGAGGTATTTATGGAAGATCTGCAGGTTGGGCTGCCAATGTGATTTTTAAAATATCTGGTCAATGTGTGGGTGTAGGGATGCACCCAACACTTCTGCAGACGTGCCCCAAGAAAGCATGGGATGGGAGCTGATTCTGAGTCAGATGAGGAGGGGGAAGATATTGTGGAGGCACCAAGGGTGTGGGAGCAGGAGATCGAAAATTACAGAGTCACAGGGGTGGAAACCCAGCTGGCATCTAATCTTTTGGAGGACAGCCAAGATGGGCCCTCTGAACCTATGGGAATGCAGGCTCCTAACAAAGAGGAGGAGGTGGGAATATGAGACCCAAGAGTTAGATGAAAGCGGAGGAGCAAGGCAGGGTCATGAGGTGCTCAAAGAGACTTGCAGCCAGGGAGGTAACCCCATGGAAAGACCCCCCTTGAGGGAGGGCTTGGTAGCCCACTCAGCTTGAGAAGGGCAAGCCGTAGTAGATAGTGTCAGTTCCATGACAACTCTCTTTCATGATTCTCTAACTCAGGGAACTAACTGAAACTTACAAGATACTGTGTTATGCAAAGCCTGTCTGGAACTTTTGTCTCTTTTTGCTGCAAGAAGATACTGTTTGTAGCCTCAAGGGATGCTTGCTTGTTTGTAGTATGCATAATAAAAGTAATTGACTAGAAATATGACTTGACATCTTGATTACAAAGGGAGCTGGGGCCAGGCACAAGACAATGATGGTGAGGTGGTAAATTTTGAAGTGCACGAGCAAATCATGACAGCCCCCATGGCCTCTTCCCACCCCTGAAGCAGAGTAAAAAAGTGATCCTGTATGTGTGTTCACCGCCCCCTCCAAAGTACGTAGCATAATACCTAATTTATTAGGTTCATCTGACAGTAATAGAATAGTGACCTGGCCTGACTTCTTCTATGCTGATGTCACAAACAGAAGTAAAACTTCAAAGCCTTGTTAATTATCACCTCATTCACTTGGAAGAGCAAGAAGGGTCCGTTAATTGCTCCTGCTCTGAAAAAGTCTTGGAGATGAGCTTCTCTGCATTCACTCTCCAGTAGACTACTTTGGGGCGAGGATGATCAACAGGCAGAGACAGGGCAGGTTTTGTCTTGGAGGAAAGTGAATCCTTTTGGCAGGTCAAGGATTGGAACTTGCTGCTTTGGGCAGGCTAGGAGAATGGGAGTTTTGGTAGATATAAACCGATGAAGCTTCTGTATATTGAATTAGGCTGGCATCTAGCTCAGTATTGTCTGCTCCAGCCTCCCCGAAACTGGCACCCTTTGGATGTGTTGGACTACAGTGTCCATAATCCCCAGCCAACATGGTGTCTGGGGATGGGAATTGTACTCCAACATATTTGGAGTGTGCCAGGTTGAGGGAGGCTGGTCTACTCTGACTGCAAGTGGCTTTCCATTTCCCCCCACCCACCCCTTTCTTGGTACCTGGACTCATTTTACCTGGAGATGCTAGAGACGAAATCTGGGACCTTGTGCATGCAAAGCATGTGTTCTACCACTGAGCTGTAGCCTCTCCCTGATCAAGATATGGAACCAATAGAAACATTTTTAAACTCCCTGTTCCAATACATAAAACCCGCAAATATCCAACACTGACCCTAAGAAACACAATGAATTAATTTGAAGGTAAAATACCTGACAGTTGGCAATCCACCACTTATAATGTAGAACATTTAGAAGATGTGCAAAGTGCCCTATTTTTAGACAAAAAAGACCCAGTAATCTTGGTGTGGAACAAAACTGGGCTAATTCATAGATCATAGAGTTGGAAGGGGCCTGCAAGGCCATCGAGTCCAACCCCTTGCTCAATGCAGGAAACTAGAGGAGGGGTCTCCCATCCAAGTAATAACTAGGCCTGACCCTGCTAAGCTTTCCACGCTCAGACAAGCTGAGCCAGTGTGAGCCACAGGCCTAAAGAAAAGGCAAGAAAATTTGTCTGAGATACACACAATGCCATTGTTTCCTCCTTCTTTTCATACCTACTTAGAATCATAGAATCATAGAAAAGTAGAGTTGGAAGGGGCCTACCAGGCCATCGAGTCCAACCCCCTGCTCAATGCAGGAATCCAAGTTAAAGCATCCCTGACAGATGGCCGTCCAGCTGCACCTTGGATGCCTCCAGAGTGGGAGAGCCCACCACCTCCCTAGGTAGTTGGTTCCATTGTCTTATTGCTCTGACAGTCAGGAAATTTTTCCTGATGTTTAGGTGGAATCTGGGTTCCTGTAACTTGAGCCCATTATTCCGTGTCCTGCAAACTGGGATGATCGAGAAGAGATCCTGGCCCTCTTCTGTGTGACAACCCTTTAAGTACTGGAAGAGTGCGATCCTATCTCCCCTCAGTCTCCTCTTCTGAAGGCTAACTTATTTGAAAGGTAAGAGCAAGTTAGTTTAAAATGCTAGAAGATCAGTATGTCAATTATTGGGAGTATTTGTTCCAACTCCAAAATCCATTTGGGCAATGAAACAAATTCAGGGCAGGTAGAGTGAATGGTAGAGTGAGCCAGTGTGGCGTAGTGGTGAGAGTGTTGGACTGGGACTCGGGAGATCCGGGTTCTAGTCCCCGCTCGGCATGAAACTCACTGGGTGACTTTGGGCCAGTCACTGACTCTCAGCCTAACCTACCTCACAGGGTTGTTGTGAGGATAAAACGGAGAGGAGGAGGAGGATTATGTAAGCCACCTTGGGTTCCTTGCAGGAAAAAAAGGTGGGGTATAAATATAATAAATAAATAAATAAATACTTTATGTTTATTGTATTTTTACTATGCCTGTGGGGATTTTAAGCTTCAAGTGCCAAAAGAACTTGGCTGGCCTTGGGTACTATGCACCTTGACTTGGAGGGTGAGGGTGGGGAACCATTTGCTGCTCTGCCTCAGGTAGCAAAATATCTTGGGCTGGCCATGAACAACTTATTGGGAGTTCCAAATATAAAGGCCAGTTTGGCAGTGAAACAAATGGCATAGGGATTCCATCATTTCCTGTCTGCACCCCCCCCCACCACCCTTTAATCATTTGAAAATGAAAGATCCTGGTTGAAAAGGAAGAGCCACCCATGGCTTCTTCTTGACTCTGGAAGAGACACTGGATTAGCTAAGATGTAATGCCAAACCATGGTTTGGCAATACAAGGACGGGCCTGCCAGCAGCATGTATTTTTGTGAAAGATTTGCTTGAGTTTGCATGGGAGCTACTATTTGAAAATCCTGCCCTGACACTCAAAGCCAGCCCTCCTCAACCCGGTTCCCTCCAGCTGTGTTGGACTCCCAACTCCTAACATCCCCAGCCAGCGTGTCATCCAACACATCTGGAGGGCACCAGGTTGGGGAAGCCTCCTTTGTTTACGACAGCCTTCGCCAACCTGGTGCCATCCAGATGTGTTGGACAACAGCTCCTAACACTCCCGGCTGGCCTGTAGGTGAACACATCTGGAGGGCATCAGGTTGGCAAAGGCCGATTGATGGGGATAAGATGCGTTCTGGCTGGGGCAGGCTGGGAGTTGTAGGCCAAAAACATCTGGGCACCCAAGGTTGGAGAACACTGCTCTAATCCATGCGGCCTTCAGAAGTGGACAGGAGGGAAACTGCTCAGCTGAGCTCTCAATGTGTTTAGTTCATGTGCCTGGGAAGATGATGGCATCTATCCATCATCATGTTGAAACTGGAGACCACAAGTCTACAATCCTGACCACCCTTTGAGGGTTATGTGAGGTTCCCAGTGTCAGGATTCTGTAAACGATGGCCAGCCCTGCCTGGTGCAGCAGCATATAAAGAAACAAAGGCAGGCAGTATTTGGGGAGGTCTTGCTTCTATTTCACTGTGCTTCGAAAGAAGGCCCAGCTTGTTTGGTCCAGTGTTTTTCTAGCAGCCTGTCCAGTTTGGCTGTTACGCTCCCTAGATTCAGATGCAATCGCTCAGGATCCAAAAAGCGGATATGTCAGTTCACATCCCTCCTCCTAAGTTTTGGAGGTATCTATTTGTCCTTAAAAAAAGAAAAAAAGACATCTATGTTTATCCAGTGCTCCCCTTCCTATAAAAAGTGTGTGCGTGGGGGGAGGATCCCATAACTGTGGAACAAAGACTAAGCATAGTAAATCCGACTGTCACTTTTGCTTAGGACACTTTTCCTTTCGAGAGGGGAGGACGTAATTGACCAGAACAGTAATCCCTGAGTGAGCTTCTTAATGCGTTTGCTTTCACTGGGGAGCAAAGGCTGTTGAAATGTGACAGTTCTATGTGGCATGAACATGTTTATTCTGACATGGGTACTTTGGTTTATAATTACTGATTCTCCTCTATTAGCAGAAATGTCTGTGAATGCAATCGTTATTCTCAGTTAAGCCTTCCTTTTCTTGCTTTTGAAGGCTAGGTAAGAAAATGCCTAGTATATACAGAGCCTTTCTTCACAAGGCTGTTAATCTGCTGTATCTACTTTTGATTTCATCGCAGAATTCAGATATGAGCACTGCACGAAGAGCATTTCCTTTCCTGCTTTTCCGCTACATAACCTCTAGGCAGCACTGTGGTATTGCGGAATAGCACAAATACACAAGTGAAACAAGCATTTTCTTTTGCTTTCATGATTAATTACAACATTTTCCCTGCTCTAAAAAAAAACTTGCTGAAAGTGCTCTTTAGATACAATTGAAACTGGAGGGTCATGACATCATTTAACGAACCCATAGACAACGGTGACTCGTAGGGAATGACAAGTGCCCGATAAATGCCTCATGTAGAAAAGCCCATCATATCTGTATAGTAGCCTTTACACTTTTCAAAAGGCAAGTCATGGGAGGCTGCCTTATACCAAGTCAGACCATTAGTGTGTCCAGATCAGTATTGTCTATACCAGCATTCCTCAACTGGGCGTCCTCCAAATGTGTTGGACTGAATCTCTGAACGGCAACTCCCAAAATTCCCAAGCAGCTGGGGATGAAGGGAGTTGTAGTCCAACACATCTGGAGGGTGCCCTGTTGGGGGAAGACGGTCTGCACTAAGGGGAAGCAGCTCTCCAGTGACTAAGACAAGGGTCTCTTTCCCCAGCCGTATTGGAAGATATTGGGAATTGAACTTAGGAACAGATTCAGTGGTGTCATTTAATTTTTCCTGTTAAACTGCAAAAAGACAATCGGTGTTATGTGTAAATTTAGCTGACCTATTTGTACAACTCATTGGCTGCTGGTCATGCTTTGGTGAGGAGGATGGAATGGCCATTCTGCCCACAAAACACTGTGTCCCCAGCTCCCTCTGTGTCTCCCCAACCCCCTCTTTCCTCTTGTTGATGGCCAAGTGGCTTCCTTCAAAGAGTCTGCCTTTAATGGCCATTTACTAATTTTATTTTATGTAACAGAGGCTTGAGTGTTCATTCTCCTGCAGAGCGATGGGAGGAATTTCATGGTGAGAAGCATAAAGGAAGTTTGTTCCTCAGTACCAGTTGTATATCTGTGCTCCATTAAAATAGATAAGAGGAGAAAGATCTTTCCTTAAGAGAGGTGTGTGTGTGGCCAGGGGAGATACTCCAGCTTTAAAAAATTGTTTCATTTATTCAGCTCTCCGAACATGCTGCTACAATGTTAGGAACAACATCTTTGCTTTTTAATACCAGAGTAAATCACATGGATCTAATGAAGGCTTAAGGATGCATTGAACCAGCAAGATGATTTGAATTGTCCCAGATGAACTCCTTCCCTGAAGATGGGCCAATACAGATTATCATAAATCTCTTGGCAAGGAATGGGGATATTTGATCTCCCGGGCCTTCAAGAAATCTTTAAACAGTAGCTTGAGTTTCCCTGTGGCTGAAGTGATTGTACACAAGAGGCCAACTTCGATGTACTAAAAGCACTAAGCAGATTCTGTGATTGGAATAAATCATACCAATTAGGTACATTTCAGACAGCTGCAAAAATGGGGAGGCTCTGCAGGATTGTTAGATGTGTGGATGGACATGTGTGTAAGGAAAAGAAGGGATAATGGGAGAAAAATACTATAGCACAAAACCCAAAGCCTGGGCCACAACTAATCATATCTCCTGCTTCCCTGTGGGGTCTAAAATGGCTCTGCCTGCCCCCCCCCCTTTTCTAATTCCTCACTGATTCTCTCTCTGGGTGATCAGCCCACTTTCTCTCACCCTCAGTGCCTTCTTCCCTGTTTCCACTTCCCTCTCCTCCTTTAAGGGTTTATATGTCCAAGTTCTGATGGCCACATGGAGACAGCTTTACATTCCCTCATGTGCCGGTGCTTGTCAAGGGGTAAGCTGATTGGCAGAATAGTTCTTCACACTGAGAGAAAAATCTCCTGAGCTTTGGACAAATTGGCTACCATGTCACAACAATTATCAATTTGGGGACAATTAAAGAGGCCTCCACATCATGGCACCCATACTGTCTGCATGCACTCTAGCCCAGGGGTGGGCAACTTGTGGCCTGCCAGGTGTTTTGGCCTACTACTCCTATCAGCCCTATCTAGCATAGCCAATGGTGAGGGGTCATGGGAGTTGCAGACCAACCCATCTGGAGGGCCATAAGTTGCCCACCTCTGCTCTAGCCCTAAGTCTCTTCTCCAAGACCTTCAACAAATCCCGTTCTGAAGCATCATAGTGTCAGCTTTATTAGTCTTCATTACTAAGTGATCAGTCCTTGACCTCCCTCTCAAACCCTGCCTTGTCCATCCACTGTAAGCCTTTTCTGAGCATGCATTGCATTACCTTTAATGCTGTATACATTTCCCCAATCACCTTTGGGTGCTAGCTAAAAGGTAAATAGCAATAATCGTAACAATGCTGCTGGGGAAGTGCTACTCAAATGTCAAAATATCACTAGGAGAATTCTTCAAATGGATCCTAGGAGTATGTTTGTGTGGAGGAAGGGGGGGCTGGCTGACCCGTCACAACCCACCCTTTCTTACCCAAAGGACCCAAGACCCCCAGAGATCTCAAGGTACCAGACTGCCAGCCTCAGCTGTCTGCAATCTTACTTGAATCTCTGTTCAGGGACTTGCCTTTTTGACTGTAACCTGGAACCACAGAGCAATCACAAACACCATGTGGGGTAAAAAACCAAAAGAAGGTTTATTCAGGTAGCATGTTACACAAAAGTTGGGAAATGAGGGAAGCACACGAAATTAGAGAGAGACACTTTGGTACACAGAGTAAAGCTGCAAAATAACAAAACCTACTGATTCTTTATATCTCCTAGGCACACAACTGGTTACCTGGGGGTCAGTTATCTTCAGGGTTGGGTCCAGCACGGCCTTGCCGCCTGGGGAGACTACACACCTACCTGAAGGTCTGAGATGGGTAGCCCTCCACAAGGCTTGCCTTGCCAAAGCCCTCATTCAGTTAATTTCACCAGGAGCTACCTGGGGTCGGATCCTGAGGCTGCCCGAAGACTTGGACCTCTGCTTGGCTTGCTGCCATTGCTCCACAGCCAGCAACCTACACGACAACAAAGACACAAGACTCACACTTTAGAATATAGTTCTTCTCCCCTCCCCTCCTCCTTTCTGTAGCTCTGCTGCCTCTAGCCAATCAGGATGCACTTCACCTGGCCAGGCAGGGGAGGGGGACTCATGACTCATGGCATTTGCATTTGAAAGCCGGGTCTCTGGCTTTTCAGGACTTTCAGGCGCCATGCCCTACCCGATACTTTATGCACCTTTCGCCTCCTCCCAGCCTTACTTGGTTTACACATGAGGAGGCGTGTGCGTGTGTGTGTGTGTGTGTATGTGTGCAGGCGTGTGAGTGTGTGTGTACCTCAGAGGCTCTTTTTCTCCACAGTTTGAATAAAGATACAAAGAAAAGTCAGTGTGCAAAATCTGACACACACAGTTCCCTTAGGCTGAGATTCTTAGTGCACATAGAAGTAGATTCCATTAAAATCAGTGGGATTTGCTTCCAAGTAACCATGATTAGGATCAGATCAGGCTATTAGAGGGAATATTGCCATGTGACAGGTTTGGAACAATTTCATAGCTGTTTTGCCCAAGCAGCTCATTTGGGTGACTACCTCCTGGGTTCTGTTTTCAGATTTATTTCATAGTATTATGATCACATGTATAATTTTAAAATCCATTTAAGGAATTAATTAAAATATGACATATCCTGGGGTCTCACCCCTCCTTTAATTATTTTTATTTTTAAAAATCTTTGTTCCACACATAACATTATACTTACCTTGTTGTTTCTCATGCTTGTCTTGCACTTATTATGGTACTTTGAAGCTGCTGGCAGCAAATACCGGTAGGTCTCCTTATAAGCTATCTATTTAGCAAAGCTGAATTAGAATTTCAGGAGACCTTTGATGTGTTCCATGTCTTTGCTTGCTTTATACTTTCTCTAAAATATGGTCACCACCAGTCTGTCTTTCTGTTTGTGGCTTGGATTGGAAACAGGGAAACCAGAGAACAGGAACTGTGCAGAATCCTCACTCTTCACAGCACATTTTATAATACATCCAGAGCTGTGGCACGCACGCCTGCCCATGCAGGCACGCACGCCTGCCCATGTGATGCTAAAAAGGGGGGCCTGTTTTATTCTTCCTTACTAGTTAAACGCACACGCACACATGCACATGCGTGTGCACACACACTCACACAAAATAAGGGTGTTTTTATGCTTTTCAGTGCAGCAGCTTCAAGGAGGGATTTCTGCCCGTAATTATTCTCACAGATTTCTGATGCCTGATCACTGGCAAAACCAAGGAACATAGACCATGTTGTCTTGTGTCAGTGTAGCAGGGTGTGAATGGAAACCCGACCCTGAGATTCCCTGAGGAATGACAGCAGGTCAGTTGATATCCTTTGGGATATCCCCCCACCCACCTCATGGAGCTGGGAGGCAAAGCCTTCTCAGTTGTGGCACCCCATCTATGGAATCAACTCCCCAAGGAGGTCCGCCTGGTGCCTACTCTCTCTACTCTTTTAGGCGCCAGGTGAAGACCTTTTTATTTATCCAATATTTTAATGGATAATTTTATTCCTTTTATTCTTTTTATTATCGCCGCTGTACCTTGGGATTGAATTTATTTGGCTGCTTGTTTTTTTTGTTTTTTTGTTTTTGTTGGGACTTGAAAAAGATACTAGGAGAGGATATATTGTGGAGTAATATCCTTCCTATCTCACGTTAGTGAGATCAGCAGAGTAAAGTCCCTTTCCAGCTTAAAAGAAGCTTAGATTTGGCTAGTGTTAGCCAGTTAGCATTTGGTAATCCAGGATGCTTTAAGGCAGACTGGATTTCCCTGGTTTTGCCCCCTTTTCTCTCCCTCAGAACAATAATCAGAGACACAGTCTTGTAAAAGTTAAAAGTAACATTTACTCACTCAGATTATGCAGTTTCATTCAGGCAGGCTTAAAAGATGTTTCTTACAGTTGGTTACAAGTCATTTGTAAATACTTGGGGTCTGAACTTGTGGAGTTCAGACCAGCAACTCTGGTTACATGCTGCTGCTAGAACCACGTGGAGACAACAACTGGTGCCACACTCACTAAGAGTCCCAGCAGAAAGAGGAAGAGCTGATAGCTACGCCCACTTCCTATTGGAGCTCTGTTAATGATTCAATGAGTATCTTCCAGTGAATCCACCCTAGAAGATACCAGTGATCTTAACCATTTCACCCAACTACCTGGTGAAACATGAGCCATAGGTTTTGACTGCAACTTAATTATCCCACAGTTTTTAAATCTTGGTGTATTTTAATATGTTTATGGGGGTTTTGCAGGGGTTTTGGTACTGTTTTTGTAAACCGCCCAGGGAGCCTTTGGGCTGATGGGTGGTAAATAAATGTTTTAAATAAATAAATAAACAAACTGCTGAACAGGCTCCTCTTGGGAGGTTTTGCCATTCCCCAGACCCAGCCCACTTTGCAGCTAGGTAGCAGGGCTTCAGAGGGGCTCCACAATAGCCTACCAAATATTTAGAGGAAAGTTTCCTTATCTTTCTAGTTTCCAGTTAATTTTTTTATTGGGCTTTTCCCCTATCTTCTTTCCCTTCACTACTGACACATACAGAGGGACAATGCCCTTCAAGGGGACAGGAGGGGAATGATTCCCACAGTTGGGCCTACTTCTCTTTCTTGATCCCTCCAGGTCACCACATAGCCCTTTTCCTGACATTTTGAAGCAAACGCTTCTCAGCACCATTTTAACACCTTGTATTTGGAGTGTTAAAATGGTTATTAAAATGGTTACCCCACGCTTATCTTCTAAGGCCCTCCTCTGGGTGCCTCCTCTGAGGGAGGCTCAGAATGTGGCAACAAGCAGGGGGGCCTTCTCAGTGGTGGCCCCCTGATTATGGAACAGTTGGCCCACCTGGCGCCAATCTTTCCAATGCCAAGTTAAGACCTTCCTCTACTTTCAGGCATTTGGCAGCAGGTAAAGTTTTTAATCAGGTCCCAGGATTTCTTATTGATGATTGTTAAAATTGTTTAGATGTGTGTGTTGGCTGTTTATATGTTTGTATGTAAATGGTTTTTATATTATGTGCAATATTGTATTTTTAAGGTTTTTAATCTTTGTAAACCACCCAGAGAGCTTTGGCTGCTGGGCAATATAGAAATGTAATAAATGAATGAAATAAATGTATTATTATTATTATTATTATTATTATTATTATTATTATTATTATTGAAGAGTGCCTGCAACAGAGGACAAGTAGATTGCAGCCTTACTTCTGAGTAAATATGGTTTCAGTGGGGCTGTAAATCCTGACTTTTTCTGGTTAGTTACACAACCCAGCTAGGAAACTCCCCACCTTGATTTTTCTAGTCAGTTTCAAACTTGCCCCTTGATTTTTCTGGTCACTATCACAACTCAGCTAGAAAACCTGCCTGCTTGATGCTCCTTGATTTTTCTTGTCAGTTTCAGAACCAGGCTAGAAAACTTCAAAATTTTGTAACATACTCAACACCCCCTTCTCCTGGCATTTGAAGGGGTTCTTTTAATTCACTGTTTCCAAATGCTATTTTTTCAAAGGAAGAATGGAGAGCAGCATTACAATTGACAAGATGTGTGCCACATTAAAAAAAATAATAATTAGGCAGCTCTTGTGCAATTTTAGAATTTCCCTATTTCAACATAGTGAAATTTTGAGTTAAAAACAATTAATTAGAAAATCGAGTGCCAGTAATATATTGCCTGCAAAAAGCAGGGGAAATTAGAAGGTCAGACTTCTTTCACAGGCAATGTGAAAGAACTGAATAATTCTGCTGGCATTCTGATATCAACTTCCACTGATATCTACCTAGTCTTTCCTCAGTATGAACAAAAGTTGGAGCTTGGAAGGGGGGAAAAAATGGAAGGAACTACCAAAAATAATTATTTGACAACTTCTGTGCTGTAGAATACCATCCCCACCACCCCCGGCATCACTTCCTGTATGAGAGAGCTCCTAGGTTTAAATTATGTATCAGTTTTTGGCCCAAGCCTTTTGTTGGGCCTTGGGCTGGGTCAGTGCAGCTCTTTCAGGATACCTTTCCCTTTTGTCCTATCTGTTGGCCTAGAGGCCAACAGATGGTTCCATAGGCATCCATGCAGGTGGAAACAGCTCGAGTCTGTCTTTCAGTGATGAGATACTCAGGACACGTTAAGAGGCCAGGCCAAAGTCAGCAGCTTATAGGGCCACTTGGACCCTTACCGGCTTGTTTTGTCCCTGGATTTCTGCTGGGGTGGAAGCTGTAGTAGTATCGCTCTAGAGCTGTCTGCAAAGGCTGCTTCTAAGCAGGATGATTTATTTATTTTATTTATTCATTATATTTATACCCCGCCTTTTTTCCTGCAAGGAACCCAAGGCGGCTTACATAATCCTCTTCCTCCTCCTCTCCATTTTATCCTCACAACAACCCTGTGAGGTAGGTTAGGCTGAGAGTCCGTGACTGGCCCAAAGTCACCCAGTGAGTTTCATGGCCGAGCGGGGACTAGAACCCGGATCTCCTGAGTCCCAGTCCAACACTCTAACCACTACGCCACACCATATTTGAGCCCTGCTCCCGTTTCCCCTGTTTATGATGCATCTTACACCTTTGTCCAAGTGCCCATGCCTACAA
The DNA here is from genome assembly GCA_021292165.1 of Shinisaurus crocodilurus. NCBI lineage: Eukaryota > Metazoa > Chordata > Lepidosauria > Squamata > Shinisauridae > Shinisaurus > Shinisaurus crocodilurus. The sequence continues at coordinate 69,530,642 of CM037878.1, read as the reverse complement.
TAATATGATCACATTAACTCAGTATCCTCAAAATCTGCTGGCATAGTACCTGCTTCACAGATTTTCATACAGTGTGAAAAAATGTAACAAACTCAAACTGTTTTAGATATTATCCTGCCATAAGTCTATGCCACTAAGGGATGGCATTGTGAAGAGACCTACCTTTTCTCTAGGGGCTGGAAGAGTCAAAATATATTTACACTGTGCACAAGGGAGTATTTTCTTCTCTCCAGAAAATAAATCATGGCTATGCCATTGGAGAGTTGTATTGATGGAAGCCATGTAGCTCAATAGGATGGATAAGAAGAAGTTAAGAACAAGTAGTTACCTACTTCTGCATTAGCATGATCCAGGATATAAGTATGTTCTGTCTATGTGCTTTTCCACATGAGGTTGTTAACCGGCTGTTAATCCAGTATCTACTTTCAGTTTCGTCAAAGAATTGAGATCCGAGTACTGCATTAATAGTTTCTTTTCCTGCTTTTCCACTACATAACCTCTAGATGGCATTGTGGTATAGCAGAATAGCACACACACAAAAAAGCAGTATCTTTCACTTTCATAATTAAATGCCACATTTTCCCTGCTCTAAAAAAATTGTGGGAATTGCTCGTTAGACACAGAAGCAAAACTGGAGGATCACAACATCATCTAAAGAACCTGTAAATAACTGTGAGTAGGGACTAACAAGCACACGATAAATGCCTCATGTAGAAAAGCCCTACATCCACACTCAACCTCTGCATCTTCTTTCTTCCCAGGTAAAATCCTATTCCGAAGAAGTCACATTCGAGATGTAGCTGTGAAGAGACTAAAGCCCATTGATGAATACTGCAGGGTAAGAATTCTTCTTGGAAGTATGATAGAGTACAGTGAGAGATAGTCAGCCAAATTTATTTATCAGGGAATAAGGTGAGGTAAACAGGACTGTTTTATCTTATTGGTATGTTTTCAGATTCACCATTAAATTAACTTTAAGGCCAAACTACATGTTACAAACTACATGCTGTGATCCTGATAAGTATAAGTCTCCCCACACCTGCAATTTACATTACCCCAAAGTGATCAATTGGGGGGGGGGGAGATCACTTTTTGGTAATGTAAATTGCAGGGGCAGGGCCCCCAATTGGGATTTGGCCCACAGTGGGTGGTGGGACAAAGGGTTAAATCCTCTTTACCTCCATGCTAGGGTTCCAATCTGGATTGGGCCTCCTGCACTTACTTTAGAATTAAAAAAAGGGGGGGAGGAAGACATACGTAGCTGCTAGCAACTTCCTTAAAGCAACTTGTAGTTTGGTCCTAACCTGACATCTGAAAAATAAGGGGATATGGGCAAGTAGCTTATGCTTGAGAATATACCCTTTGAGTTCCAGAGCTGTGGTGGAAATGACCATAGATAATATAGGCCTTAATCTTAAGTGAAATCAGCCCATTTTGTACCTGTGACAATTCATTACTTCTTTAATACCTCTTGTAGCCAGTCCCAGATCCATCACTAATAGGATTGTGCCTTAAGTCTTTACTCACACAATTAGGATGCTAAATAGATGGGAGCTTTTCCATACTATTCTAAAACAGTATGAATCTAATTTGTGTTTATATTTTTGAGAACACAACAACATGTCAGTTACTTGGGAATAACAGCTGTCATAAGAAGATCGTATTGGAAGAATTTTAACCTCATATGAAGTCCAATTATGTGCATGGTTACACAGAAGTAAGTCCCACTGAACTGAGTTGGATTTACTCCCAAGTGTGCATAGAACTGAAGCCTGAGCAGGTGAAGAAAGAGGCTGTTTAAGTGAAAGGTGCAGTAGGCCTTTGCAACTTTCTTACAAATGCTGCAGCGTATTCTTACAAATGCTTCAGCCTGCAACCTTCCAGAAATGAACTTCCAGGAACACATTGAACCAGTGCTCCAGGATCTACACTCGTTTCCTCTCTGCGCTTTGACCTTTAAAGCCCCTCCTTTCATTCTTTCATTATAAAGAATATTGGATGAGGCTCCCTTTTGGCCAGGCACAGGATCCAGATGCAACAGTTACTTCTGAAAAATAAAAAAAAATCCTTTGGAAAAGACCTTGGGATTCCCATGCAGATCTGTGTAACACTGAACATTCATGTTTAGACAGAAAGAAGTCCTACAACTCCCATTCCCCAGCCAGCTCTGTCTAAACATGCATAGGATAGCACCCCTAGTTAAAAGAATATTAGTAAGTAACCAGTCTACATTAAGCAGTTTTATGAATGCCCCACTGCACATGGTTATATGGAGGCAATGACATGACACCCACAGATTTAGTGCTTGCTGACTAATGGGGATCCTAATAGACCCTATTAAATAAAGTTTCTAAAATTAGTTCTGCATTTTCCATCTGGTAGGATCAGAAGAAACAATGCAGTCAACCCATACTGATGGCAATTTGCATCAGATTTTTAAGAGCTTGGGGCAAGAATAGGGGAAGCATTAATTCTGAACCCTTTGGCTGGGGAAGTGGAACTAAAATCTTATCTTATGAGATCAAGCCTTCTGTGCAACAATTGATGCTGTGTCTTGCAAATGAAGGCCTAATGGCTATCCATGACTATGCCTTCATACTGTATCCTTTGCATTAATCGTTCAGACAGGAACTGTGCAAAACATGTGCATGAGACATAATGTCATGGGTTCACTGTACAGACGTGTTGCTCAGAAGGCAGGAATTCACTCCAAAGTTGGAAGGGCGACCTCTGACTCCCAGAAACCAGAAGCTGGTTACTTATCTGAGATGCAATTAATTTGAAAAGCAGACAGTTCCTTATTGGGTGAGGGTCTTTTCTGAGCAGTGCTTGTTTGAGAAATTGTTGTATCAGTGGTAGCTGCAACAGTAAACCAAACAATGGCAAACTAACTGCTATTCATCTTGGCCTTGTTTACTTTCTCTGTCAGTGGAACCTACCATAGCATACCCTTTTAGTGGAATCTAACTCCTTTCATTCTCAAAATTGCTCATTGATACGGAGCAAAAGCTTGTGCTGGAAAAAACTTGCATTTGGAGTGAAGATAGGGTTATCGGTAGGGCTAGGTTCCATCTATAGCAGTCATTAAAAGGCAGCAGTCCCTTGGTGTGGGAAGCTAAGCAGGTTCAGGCCTGGTTATTACTTGGATGGGAGACCCCTCCTCTAGTTGCCTGCATTGAGCAGGGAGTTGGACTCGATAGCCTTGTAGGCTCCTTCCAACTCTATGATCTATGAAATCTATGAATGTTACAGGCCTGTGTGGCTTACGCTGGCTCAGCTTGTCTAAGTGTGGAAAGCTAAGCAGGGTCAAGCCTGGTTATTACTTGGATGGGAGACCCCTCCTCTAGTTTCCTGCATTGAGCAGGGGGTTGGACTTGATAGCCTTGTAGGCTACTTCCAACTCTATGATCTATGAAATCTATAAGTTGATCCCTAGAACATATAGGCTTGGAATGTGATCATGCAAATGTCTATTAACTGAATTCCTCATGTTATGCATTTACCTGGGATACACTGCAAAAGCAAATCATGCTTTTCTAAGGCACTAGTAGGATTGCCAACTTTTAAACTATTGCCTTTAGCAGTTTCTCCAACAGCAGTTGATCTACACTGTAGTTTCGACAGCAATAAGGAGGCCCCATGTCATAAAAACTATCACCTGTGGATTTCTGCAGATAAATCCCCTATTAAAAGGACAGAAGCAAGTCAGGCTAGTCTTTCCCCACCTGACCAGTTGGCAATAGTGCTCAAATTATGAGATGAAAGTTAGGGGACCATTAAAGAAGTTTGCAAGGCTTTCCCCAATTTAAGCAAATCATGGTCCCCCTGCAGTCTCCTAAAAACAATAGCCAAAGGGGCCAACACAAAAGGGGCCTCCCCCCCGCTCTGCCCCCCGCAATTCAAGCATTGGTGATCAAGCCTAGCCTAGGACCAAGTCAGTGAGTCCTCTCTTTCTTAGTTCTACCAAATTCTGCACTTGTCTTTCAGCTCATGTGAGGAATAGGGCTGCGTGTCATTCCTTTGAGCAAGTAACTGGGAATCAACACAAGCTCACGTTATTAATGCAATTATGTTAGGTGGAGAAGTTTTATCCATGAGCAAAACTTGATATTGTACTTTAAATCTGAGAAACATACACTAACCCACGTCTTTTGAAAAGCTAGGAAAAGACAACATGGTTCTTTCTCTCTCTTTCTCATGCTGCTTCAGTTATAGCAGTGATGTGGTCTACAGTGCACATCACAATATTAGTTAGTGCACATTGTATCATCAGGACATATTTGTGTCCATCTTACAAACAAGCACCCAAACTCTGAATGTACACAACGGAAGAGAGAATTTACAAAAAGTGCTCAAGAGCCTAACTCCATTCCAGTTAGGCTGATAACTTTTCAGCCACCACTCATCCAAACACATGAATTGTTTCTTTGGAGGTTTCCCAAAAAGGTTGCCCAGGTTGTAAAACCTGTCTCTGGAAGGGCCAAGATTCATGAATCATTGCATTATAACTCTGCCCTTCCTCCAAGAGGATCAGGGGTAGCATAAATAGTTCTTCCCTTTATCTTCACAAAAATCCAGTGAGGTAGGTGAGAGATGGTGCTTGGACCAATGAGTTTCATAGATGACTGGGAACGTGAACCTAGTCTTAACTAACCATTACACCATGTTCTCATGTTCTGGATGTGAACGTTCTGGAACCTATTCCATGCCACGTATATTTGGCAAATATGCAGCAAATTTGTCTTCAGACGATTGGACTGTGCACTATGAGGCATGATTTAATTCCATCAAAGTTTAGAGTGATTCCCAGTTGCTGTCACCAGAACCGTATCCGTCTACTGGTAGATTGCTGTCTTAAATACATATGGCTGATATACATAGCATGCAATTGGCACTGGGCCAAATATGGCCATGGCAAATGCTTTTTCCAAATGGCCTCCTAGAAGAGTCTGGGTTTTATTTTTTTTAGCAATGCAAATCAAAGTGTGTGCATGAACGTTTGCCCCGGGAGACATCATCACAAATATAACTTTAAAAATTAGACTGTGTGAGGCAGCCTTCCCAAGCCTGGCACCCTCCCGATATGTTGGACTATAGCCCCCACCATCCCCAGCCAGCATAGCCAATGACTTATTGGCTGGGGGTGATGGAAGTTGTAGTCCAACACATCCGGAGGGCACCAGGCTGGTTTAGGTGACTGGGCTTGTGAATCTTTTAAAGCAGGGATGGGGAACATGTGGTCCTTCAGGTGTTGCTGGACTGCAACTCCCATCATCCCCCACCATTGGCTGCACTGTCTACAGCTGATGGGAGTTCCGGTCCACCGACATCACATTCTCATTCCTATTTTAAAGTCAAGCACAGGAGATGCCAAGGTTACCTCCGCTCAACAGACCTCCCAAGGACTCTGTGATGTTTTGCTGCTATGTAGCAGCTAAAGTAAATAGCTGTGCTCTAATAATTAGGCTCTTTCTGGCACAGTAATGGAAGCCTTTAAGAAGCAAGGTGAGAGAGCAGGGACAGCAAGGGATATATCTCTTCATGTATAACCACAAACAACAGAACTCTGAATGTTTTGCTGGTAATCAGAAAGACGGTGTGAGGTGCACTTGTAAATATTTCTTGCCCGCTGGAATTTATCTCCCTGGATGATTTCCCTGTTAGCAGACTTGGCATTATTTTTGTGTGAATTGAACTCTTCCAGGGCTCATCCATCTGAAACAGCTTTCTTCTTTAAACTTTGCAGCTTTAGACAATCTAAAAACTAAAATCTTCAGCCAATCTCAAATAAAGAGCTACTTTATGATCTTGCTGTACCAGGGACATTTAATAAGGCTTCTCAACAGCTGAACTAAGACCCTCCAAATGTGTGTGCAGTGTATCTTGCACTAATGCACAGGATGAGTTTTCCATCTCCGTTTTCCAAAACACTTAATTCCCTTCATTTCCCCACCCTCAGGGAGCCAGAGATATCTTTTACTACCTTGCCATTCCCCTTCTCCACCCACCACCTACATAAGAACATGAAGTGTGTTTTAATCTGGTGGGTGATGTTTCTGCCCCCCTTTTATTAGAGTCTTCATTTGCTGTGTTTATATTGGGATCTGTTTTTATTTGGTGAGTGTTCATGCTTTAATTATAACTTTGTTGTTTTATTTGTGTTTTACTGTTAGCCACTTTGAGTACCAACTTTCGTAGAAATGTGCAATATAAATTTAATAAACAAATAAGAACCCTGCTAGATCAAACCAAGTGTCTCTAGTCCTCTGTCCTGTCCCTTTGGGAAAACTGAAGTGTTAAGCTGTGGTGGCAGTCACCTTTTCTTTTCTCTCTTTTTGTTATCATCATTAAGAACATCCACATGTACAAAATCAGTTATCTGTTACTTAACCAACAGTGCACACCATCAAGAGAAATGAGGAATGGAACAGACAGCATATTCTTCCTGTTTCTGTTTCTCTTGCATTGCATTAACTGCTTCTCCTCCAACACAGACCTTTTCCTCTTTCCATCTGATTGAAACAATATATTGACACTATCAATATAATGTTACCCAATATTCTGAGTTAAATTGCAGATAATGTGCCAAATCCACATGCTGTGCGTTAGCCCATGTGATAAGTGATGTGGAGACAGAGAGCTGATTCAGATGTCACATGGTGTTTAGGTACTGGAGGTGTGAAAATTTGCCCTTTTGAATAATCACTCACAGTGGATTGAATCGACTCAGGATGCAATCCTATGCATGTTTAGACAGAAAAATGTCCTACAACTCCCAGCGTTCCCCAGCCAGAAAATTGCACTTACGGTACTTCCCATTGAAATCAGTGGGACCTATGTCCTGTCTAAGTGTTCACATTGATTTGAGTGTGTGTGTGTTTTATTATACATCATTCTTTCACAAGTTCACAACATACTGCCATAGACATACAATGCCTAATACTTTCTTGGATCTAACAGTCTTTGAACATTCTTTAAACTTAACTTAACAAGTCACACTGAGGTTTTGAGTTATTAATTACTTATTCTTAATTCTATTTCTTATCTTGTACCCTCCCTCAGTTTCATTCTTCTAATACCTTTGACTGTTTATATAATTCAGTCTTTTACCCATAGGCATATAACACATTAACAGAAAACAATTCAATACAAAAAAATATATATTCAAACATATAACTAACAACATATATTGAGATACTGGTACTGCTAAGCCACTTAGGTTTTCAGTGCGCTGCCTTGGACTGATTTTATACTTACATTTGCTTCTTTACATCAAGTCCATATAATTCATCACTGTATGAGATATATTACTGAATCTATTTATATATATCTCATTAGGATGCCAATTTTCTCTCTCCCGTTATAATTGACAGTTTTATTATTTTCAACAAATCCCAGATGTGAAGTAGCCATTCTGCCTTTTTTGGTCTTTCCCCTCCTTTCTAAAGTGGAAATGACGTGTGTCCAACATTTTACTGCCCTTGGACAATACCACCAACCGTGGAGAAAGTCTCTCTTTCTGCTTTGGCAGTGCCAACATTGGCCTGCTTGTGTCCCATAGATTTTCCAGGGCATCAAATAAAGTTGGTAAGACATCTTTAAAATATTTTCCTGGTAGTGTGTTACTACCAGTTCAGGTATATTTCCCCCGAAAATTTGATTCCACTCTCTATCTGTAAGAGTCTCTTCTCCCTTCGTCTGTAAATCTCTGTGCCATTTGTTCTTATACCTTTCCTGGGTCTTTGATTCTATTTCTCCTACCATTTTTGTTTTTTCCCACCAATAGCTCAAACTTTGTTCTACTCCTTATCTGTCCTCTCCTTTTCAGAATTTCTAATTGATCTCTAACTTGGAAATACTGAAACCACTGGAATTTGTCTTTCAGTTTACACCTTACTTGGGCTATAGATAGTGTTTCACCATCCTTCATTAATTGATAGTATGTCTCTAAATTATTTTCTTGCCAGGCAGTAAAGTCACCAAGCCTCTTATTTAAATTAAAAGTTTCCATATTTATTACTGAGGCTAAAGGAGAAAGAGGGGAGGGTGACTTCTCCTTGTTTACTATCCCAAAACTCAAGTATTTCATTTATCACAATGTTATTGTCTTTATAGAATTGTTTTCTTTCTTGCTTTTTTAACCAAAGTATATCTTTAATTGGAATTGTTACAAAACTTTGTTCTATTTTATAGTCTGCTCTTCTTTTCTCTTTTGTTCCTCTAACCAGGTAATTGCCCAGTTCAACAAATTAGCTTCAACATATATTTTCATTTCTGGAACTGCCCATCCCCCATTCTTTTTTGGTCGTGTTGCTTGAACAAGACTAAGTTCTTCTTTCTTGCCCATATGAATTGGTTTATTGTTCTCTGCCAGTTCTTAATATCTTTCAATTCCCATTGAAATCAGTGGGACCAAAGTCCTGTCTAAGTGTTCACATTTATTTGAATGGTAGTCTGGTTCTAAGTCTGACAATGCAGTTCTATACATGTTTATTCAGATATTAGATACACTGAGTTCAATGCGGTTTACTTCCAGGTAAGTGGTATTAGGGGTACTTGAAGAATATGATATTTGAACATTCTGATATGACTGACCTGATCCACACCTAGTCCCAGACCAATGTGCATATCAGAATGTGGATATCCATCAGACTTCACACTTCTCTGAATGTTGTGATGCAGTTCTTGGCTCAAGAAATGTATCAAAAGGCGTTTTAAAATGCTTATTTTGAGATTAAAGTACATTTTAAAATGTGTATTCTAAGATAAAATACAGTCAAATAGTATTTAAAGCCATATACATGCTGTATGGATTTAAAAAATAATAATGGCAGATTAATGATGGCATGGGATTTTGAATGAACACATGAGAAAGTGACATGGACCAGAAATAGACTGATCTGTCCATCCTTAGTGGGTGTAGGATTGCAGCTGGAGTGACCTATATCTGCAAAGCACCTGCCATCCTAATTAGTCTTGAGAAAAGTGCAGACTCACAAGGTGAAGGCAGAGAATAAATTCATTTGAATCTGAGGGCTTTCCTATTTCAAGTGCCAACATTACACAGGGCTGACTTCTTTGTCTTTAAGCAGGCACTGAAGACTTTGTTATTTCAGCAGGCCTTCTTTTTATAATAGTCTATCATATTTCTATGGAATTTTATTGTTTTTATGGAATTTTGATGGAATTCTTATACTGTTTTTATGTTTAACATGTTTTTACTGCATATTTATTTGTTTGATTGTTATTTTGTACGACGCCTAGAGTAATAGTATATAGGCGGGATATAAATTGAATACATAATAATAATAATAATAATAATAATAATAATAATAATAATAGTGATAAATGCATTGTTGATATCCACTTGTGTGGGATCCAGATGTCTACCCCGGATTTTCTGCTGCATGGATTGCTATCACTGAGGAAATGTGATTATTTTCCACAACTAGCATATCAGTTGAGGGCTTATCTACAGAACAAACCTACATTGACTTTACTTCTACCAGTTTAACTGTCATGTTCTCCCTCCACCCCCAAATCCTGGAAATTGTGAGGATCCTGAGAACTCTGTTACAAATCTTTAGCACCCCTAATAGAACTGCAGTTCCCAGGTTTCTCTGTTGAAAGGGGAATGACTGCTAAGCAATTTCAGTCCAGAGAGTGCCTCTGAATACCACCAGTAAATGGGGAACATGAGCAGGAGGGTGCCATTGCGCTCATGTCCTGCTTGTGGGCTTCCCATACACATCTGGTTTGCCACTGTGGAAATAGAATGCTGGACAAGATAGGCCTTCATCAGATCCAACATGGCTCTTATGTTCTTCTTACGCTCTTTTAAAAAGTGTTTTAGATTTCTAAAGATAAAACGTCATTAGAGGTGGTGCACTCCCCACTCCCTCCACTCAAGTGCCAGAGGGCTATGTTAGCCTTTTAAAAAATGGCAAACGTGAGCAAGGGTACCCTTTCCCCTCACAGCAGTGTCTTGCCATTTCATTAATCTTTTCCTTAAAAAAGAAAAGAAGTAAAAAGAAGAAAGCCTCTATATTTTGTGTGCTCATCTTTTCCGGTGCTGAAGTGCATATGTGCTCTGATTAAAGTATAAGCTGCAAACAGAAATATGACGGTCATTTCCAGCAAAGCTATTCCTTTGAAACACAAGCCCATTGATTGTATGGGGACTGCATATGGCACTACTGGTGCAGTATAGGGCTAGCTCAATTGTAGAGAAAATCTTTGGGTATTTTAGGGCTTCTCTACATGAGGCGTTTACTTTGCCACTTTTCCGAGGCTGCTTCTTCCGTTTTCTTTGCAGGAGAAGACTGCCTCAGTTACGCGGGGCCTTTTTCCGGGTTTTTTCTTCTTCTGCCTTTCTATATATTCTGTTAACCAAGCACAAGGTGGAGCTGTGGCATAGCTACAGTATAGTGGATTTTTGACTTTACACAAGCCTTTTGTTCCAGTTTAACATTTAATAGCTGACTTTCCTTGCTCAAAAAAAAAAAAAAAAAAGCCGTGAAAATGGCTGGAAAACAAAGGAGAGATCCTGGAGGATGACGACATCATGAAAAGAACCTGCAAATTTCTGTGAGTGAGGGACCACAAGCGTACAATAAATGCCTTGTGTAGAGAAGCCCATAATCTAAAAAGGCTCTAAATCTTTTTAGATCTAAATCTAAATCCTGTAGGTGGCTATTCAGAAATAATCCCAATTGAGTTGAATGGCACTTATTCTCAGGTCCGTGTGAGATGAGAACAACTCATATTCTCTATATCTCCAATGAAGGACCAGGAAAGAGATGTGTATGCTCACGCTCCCTCCTCCTCTCTCATACCTGGCTTAATTGAAACCTTCCTGGTCCATTAATCCCATATCCATTAACATAATCACAGTCAAATCCATTTTAACAAATCGCAATTATGAAAAGGATACATTATCTTCAAGTATGAAAGACAACCATTATCAGTACCAACACAAATATGGAAATAATTGACAGTAATTGCTTTAAAGAAAAAAAATTGCATGGGCACAGAACATTGTGTCAGGGAACCATAGATCAGACATGTAGTAGATGAGTCAGGTCCAAGTCCAGTAGTCTTAAATCACGTTACATTCGAACTACCAAAATCTGTCTAGAACAGCCTTCTCCAACCTAGTTCCCTCCTGATGTTTTGGACTACAACTCCAAGAATTCCTGAACATTGGTCATGCTAGTTAGAGTTCATGGGAGATGAAGTCCAAAACAGCTGGAGGGCCCTAGGTTTGGGAAGTCTGATCTTGAAGGAATATAATTTTTTTAAATCTGCAGTTATAGCCTAAAGAGCCAGACAACCTCATTCTGGTGAATAGGTTTATGGCACCTCTAAGATGATTTGGCTATATTCTTGGTGCCAGCTTACCTTAGAAACAGGGAATGGAAATTAGCTGCCTCTTTAGCTTTGTCATTGTTTACTCCTTTGAATAAATCTTTTCTCAGTGTAGAAGTCAGAATTATTGTGTGACTATTTGGCATCTATGTAAACACTAGCCGTCAGAAATTGGAATGGAGTATTTCTAACATTTTTTAAAAACATTAAGTCATCTGGCTGGATCCCCATGGCATCATTTTGCACAGGATAATGATCAAAGCATATCCCAACCCTTAACCAAGGCCCCAAATCATGATGCACTATAGTGATCTTGGAACAGAGAAGGATAAAAATCTAAAGTAAATTAATTGGGTCAGAGGCATTGTGAAGTACAAAATGGCACCCTGCTCATCTTTAACTACAGTGAATCAATGTTCAAAGTAAACTCTAAAGTTGTAACAAGTAATTTTGGGGTGAATTTGTGGTACAAATGAGATTATAATGGCAAGGAGTATGTTTCATATTTGTATTGGTATAAGTACAGACAGGTTTTGACCCAAAGCAACTAGCCCTATTGCTTGAATATAGAGCATAAGCTCTACTTGTATCAGAAAGACCGTCCTTCTTCCTTTTGTATCAGCTAATGTTAGTGTCAAAGGATCTTTGCTCATAGATGGTGTTTTTCCTCTTTAAAAACCTAACATTACTGAAAGTATAAAGTTTTGAGCTTCCTGCTGCACTGGTTCGATCTTTTCCTACAACCACCTTTCTTTCCCATCTCCTGTAGCAAACAAGATCCATGATTTGTCCTTCATAGACAGAGATAAGTGGGACACTAGGTGGAACATCCAATACCAGCATCACCACCTAAATGCAAGCTCAACCCATCCTATCCACTGTTCTTGCTGCTTCCTCACAACCACCATTTCTTTTCCCATGGTGGCTGTACATCAATATGGGACCAAAATGGTAGTTTCCAGGAAGTGAAGGCAGTTGGTTGTGTGGTAAACATCGGATGACCAACTAGAGCAGCCTTCTCCAACCTTGTGCCATCCAGATGTGTTGGGCTGCAACTTTCATCATTCCCATGGTATGGCCATTGACATGCTGCCTGGAAATGATGGGAATTGCAGTCCAATACATCTGAAGGGCACCAGGTTGGAGAAGGGTGAGCTAGATGGACATCAGGTGGCAGTTTGATGAACAAGTTCATAAGCTCAAATGCTAAACCCAAAATAGTCCAGTTTATGTCTTAACCAAAGCTTTTGTGCAGTCCTGTTCTAAAGTTCTTTTTTCTTTACCTGTATTTCTGAGTTGATGTGATCCCAAACGTTTAAGCATTTTCTTTCTTGTTGCTTTGTTTCTATAATGAGTCACTTTCTTATATACATATATATTATTTTTATTTTTATTTTTTTTAAAAAAAAAACAGGCACTGGTGAAGCTTCCCCCTCACATTTCACAGTGTGATGAAGTCTTTCGATTCTTTGAGGCCAGACCAGAGGACCTAAATCCTCCTAAAGAGTAAGTTCCATTGTTGCTTTCTACTGCTACCTACGCTACTGAATTTTTGTTAGGGAGGAAGGAAACTAAAGGTCATTACATTTTATCACATCCAAAGGATAGAGAACACTTCATTTTATTTTAAGATTTTACACCCCAGGGAAATGGGCTTGTAATTTGGCAAATGTAAGCTAGGGTGTGTGTGTGAGAGAGAGGAAAATTCAAACAAACCTGGCATCTGTTTAATCAGAGGTCAAAGGAGAGAACTTTCTTGCTTTGTTGGTTTGCTGAACTGTGTTCTTCCGAGGAATCATTAAAGTAATCAAAGTATTGGCTTCATCAGCTGTGGGAAATCCTGCCAGTTAAATATCAACTTTTAATTACCGTCCACCTTCCCAGATGTACTCATGCTCAAAGATGGTTTGCAAGACTTTGATTATGATCCATGTCGGATTGTTATGATCCAATTTCCGGAGAGCCTGTTCTTTGTAAGCAGAAAGCAAAATCAATCACAACGAGAGGGCAGAAATATAGCCTCTTTTCAGCTGGAACACTGCCAATAACTACATTGTATGTGTAACTTATAGATGCCACCTCCTAGCTGTTATTGGCAGTTTGCCACCATGCCTCACAGCTGATATCAAAGTGGCGTTTTGCCTAAGCTTGCCATAGCCAACCACTTCCCTCTTACTATGGAAGCTCATGTTAGGGCAAATGACCCTTATCTTATTGTCTCCAGACCTAGAGAACCTTGACTGCTAACTTCTTTGGCCTCCCAGTACTCTCCCAAGATAACCTATGCTTATCTTCTCTTATCCCACCCATAGGTTCAGTCAACTCAAACCATAGGTATTAGCATATCTAGGAAGAAGTTGTGCATGTCCCTCTACCTCCTCTTCTATATTGACTAGGTTTGCATGACATGACAACTCATCATGGGTTGCTACCCACGACGGTTTGTCGTGTCGTGCCAATCCAAACCAATTCCTGCAGGGTGGCTTCTTTGAGGGCCACAGGCCACCCTGACAACCCATAGCTTGTTCTAGGGGTTGCTGTACCCACAATGGGTTGTCATGTTGTCCAAACCCAAGCAACCGGCCCCATCGTGGGTACCAAGAATCGGATGCTGAACCACTTGGCAAGAGCGGCAAAAACTGCTTGCCAGTCTTGCCAAGCATGCCTAGGCACCTGCCAGAGCCAGCCACCCCACAAGTGCCCAAGCAGTACTTGGGTGTGCCTGGCACTGGCTTGCTGCCCTCCCCACCACGACCAGGAGCCATTTTTGGCTCGATGCAGCTTTTTTCTCATTTACCTTTCCCCCCCCAGATATTTTCTCTACAATTAATGATTTCCCACAATTCCTGCGGAAGCCAGGTCCAGGAACCTACCATGTTGGTGGATGATATGAGGAGGGCTTTGGATAGGGGCGAATGCTCCTTTCTAGTCCTCCTCGATCTCTCGGCGGCTTTTGATACCGTTGACCACGGTATCCTCCTGGACCGCCTGGAGGGCTTGGGCTTGGGAGGCACTGTATTGCAGTGGTTCCGGTCCTTCCTCTCTGGAAGGTACCAGAGGGTAGTTCTTGGGGAGGAGGCTTCGGACCCTCGGCTGCTCACTTGTGGGGTGCCGCAGGGTTCCATCCTCTCCCCGATGTTATTCAACATCTACCTCAAGCCGCTGGGAGCTATCATCAGGAGGTTTGGGGTGCGGTGTCATCAGTATGCGGATGACACGCAGCTCTACCTCTGTTTCAAGTCCTCACCGAGGTTGGCCGTTGAGACCCTGTCCAAGTGCCTGGAGGCAGTGGCTGGCTGGATGGGAAGGAACATGCTGAAGCTGAACCCCGACAAGACCGAGGTACTGCTGGTGGGGGACAAGGGGAGGTTAGGGGATGTTGACCTGGTGCTGAATGGGGTACATCTACCCCTGAAGGACCAGGTCCGCAGCTTGGGGGTCATCCTAGACTCCCAGCTGTCCATGGAGGCTCAGGTGGCAGCTGTGAGCCGGGCAGCGCTGTATCAACTCCATCTGATACGGCAGCTGCGCCCCTACCTTCCTAATCACCTGCTCCCATCAGTGGTTCATGCCTTGGTCTCCTCTCGCCTAGACTACTGTAATGCGCTCTACGTGGGGTTACCCTTGAAGACGGTTCGGAAGCTGCAGCTGGTACAGAACGCAGGCGGCTCGCCTGGTTAAAGGCAGCCGCCGGCGGGATCACATCACGCCAGTGCTGAAGGATTTGCACTGGCTACCAGTTGCTTGCCGAGCCGAATTCAAGGTGTTGGTTTTGACCTTTAAAACCCTATACGGCTCTGGTCCAGTTTATCTCAAGGAGCGTCTCCAGCAACACCAAGTGGGCCGCTCAACAAGATCTGCCACAGATGGCCTTCTCCTTGTCCCTTCAGCCAGAGCAGCTAGACTGGTGGGGACGAGGAAGAGGGCCTTTTCTGTGGCGGCCCCCGTACTGTGGAACTCTCTCCCGAGCGACCTCCGCCATGCCCCCTCTCTGATGAGCTTCCGTCGCTCATTAAAAACCTGGTTGTTCAGGCGGGAATATGGGGTGGGTTAAGATTTTAAAATTTTTATATTGTTTTAATGTATTTTATTGTATTTATGTATTTTATTGTTGTACATCGCCCAGGGTGGCCGGTTGCCGGCCAGATGGGCGATAAATAAATATTAATAATAAATAATAAATAAAATAAATAAAATGTTGTGGGCAGGATGGGTGATGGAGAGGCTTTAAGATCCTGGCCTCTCTGCCTCCCTCCCCATCATACCACCCACTTTTCCCTTTTCCTGAGCTCTTCCTATGTTGATGTTGCAACCTAGGAAGAGCAACCGCTGCACTGTTTTCCCTGGTGGGAAGGGCTGGGGGGGTGGGAGGATGGTCTGATTCCCCCTCCCGAGGTCGTAGCAGTGTCTACGGCAGGGGGGAAGCAACATCTTTTGGTACAGGCGCTAGATTGCCCCCTGGACTGAGCCCGGCAGGCCGAATTATGTCAAGGGGGTGGGGTTCCACCCCAAAGCCCTCCCCCTCCCATGACATCATCAGTGGCAGCCCCACCCACTTTTTCCATGCAGAGAGAGAGGCACAGAGCTCCATGCCTCTCTCTACATGGAAAGCATCTTCTTGGCTGGTGCTTGCAGTGAACTTGCATCACGTGGTGAGTGCCGCCTTCCTACCCCGTTCATGTCCCACTCAGGGCATGTGTGAAGCGGGAAGTTTCAGCTGGGACTCTATGGCTTCAGAAGTGGGGATCTGCCATATCCTATGGTCTCTGGGACACTCTCCCAGGGACCATAGAATTGCTCTGCCCATTCCAAATACACATGGAGGTAACATTTTCTTAACAAGATTAAAGCCTGTTTGAAGGTAATATGGACAGGCAAACTGCTGGAAGAGAAGTCTATTAACAGCTATTATCCATGATAATCCTGGAATAGAAATACATTCTCGGGCATTCCCATAAACTCTGATGGCCTGAAATTGACTTTGAACCATATGATTAATACATTTGCACTTTCCTTATTAATTCTCATACACTTCCTCCAAGTGCAGATGATACTAGGAACTGCTGAAGTTGGTCTATGAGACTACATGGACCACAGCTCTGTCCCATTCAAGCAGTCCTTATGGCTTTTAAATGAACATGGTCAACAAATTCCAAAGCTGAAGTCAAGGCAGTGGGAGGCTTTGCATAGTCTGTAATGGGCTTTGATTCCAGGCTGTGGTTTTGAGGTGGGCAGTTGGTTGAAGGCCACATTGTGTTAGTATAGCTCTGCTTTCTTGGAAATAGCTTTGCATTGACTGGCAAATGTTAAAGATACAGCAGTTCCCACAATTGCCTCTCCAAGAGCAAACCGAAGGAAACTTGTTTTTAGATGTAGAATGTGGCTTCTAAAGGAACATGGTTTTTCTATCAGCTTCCTGAATATTGTAAAACCTGACTGGATTCACGTGGTCCCTAACCCTGAACACAATAACTTGTGATAGTATGATTACATCTTAGAGGGGTAAGAGTTGGGACATAGGGGCTGTGTGCTTGTCCTCCTTAATTTACAGTCTGCACTCTGCACTTCTTGCTGATGTTTCCAAAGGGTAGGGTATGTAGCCTATTTTACAGAAAGAGAAAATGAGGCACAGAGATGGGGAGTGGATTGCCAAAATTCTATAGCAGAAACCAAAATCTGCCAATTTCTCCTTCTAACCAAAAGACACAATCTTGTAATGAGGAAAAGAATTCAAGAAAGATCATCCTCTGTTACTGACTTTTATCACCCAAGAGTCTTGTGGCACCATAAAGACTAAC
The DNA here is from genome assembly GCA_021292165.1 of Shinisaurus crocodilurus. Taxonomy (NCBI): domain Eukaryota; kingdom Metazoa; phylum Chordata; class Lepidosauria; order Squamata; family Shinisauridae; genus Shinisaurus; species Shinisaurus crocodilurus. The sequence goes on along the minus strand of CM037878.1, from coordinate 69,513,477 downwards.
AAATCTATCTTGACATAAGCTTTCATGGAAAGTGTCCATTTCATAGATGCATTAAGTGTTAACCTCAAATTCTTATCTTTATATACAAATGCTGAAAGGGGTGGGAATTGGGGGAGGAATAGTAATCTGTCTTGTCAGAGGAAATTTAATGCAAAAAGTACGGGCAGTGATGATTACCTTGTTGTGATGTTGTTGGGTGATGACACAGCCATCATTCCAATGGTGAGCCAATTAACGTATGTAATGTGATCTAAAAAACCAAACCTTATTCAAACCACAAGGAATGGAATTGAATCTCTTGATATATTTTATACTTCAGCAATTTTGCGTGCACTTTTTGCATTTCAATTCCCTTTATACAACGCAGTTTACATCCCTTCCCCGTACCCCAGCATGTGTATATAAATCTGCCAATTTGAGGTTAGCAGTTCATGTATCTGATGACGTGGATAGTGTCCATGAAAGCATATGCCAGAATAAATTTGTTAGCCTTTAAGGTGCAACAAGACTCTTGGTTATTTTTGGTGCAACCAATTAATATGGCTGGAAATTTTATCATGCAATCTCACTGCATGGCTCTGTAACTCTATAATTTTGTCCATGCCAAAAATGTCTACACTTCCCAGCAGTTGAGGTATCTGCTTTATCCCATTCTGCCTCCCTGCATATTCAGAAAAAAGCCCTATATAACTATCCTTACTTTCTATGCTATATTTCCTCAGGGCCCATGGCACTAGGCATCCTTTAAAGTGGAAAACTGAGCTTCTTATGAAGCCTTATGTTCTTTAATCTTAATAACTTAGGATCATCAGCTACAGGGACTATAACAGAAACATGTGGATGGTTATAAGGAGATTGAGGGCTTCTGTTCAATCTTGATAATGTCAAATTTGTGGAATCAGCCCCCCAAAGAGGTGTGCCTGTCGTCGCCCACTCTGTATTCTTTTAGGTGCCAGGTGAAAACCTTTTTATTTGCCCAATATTTTAATAGTTGATTTTTAAAAATTCATTTTTATTATTCTACTGTACCTCCGTACTGATTATTTTTGTTTGCTTGGTTTTATTATGTGATTTTATATTGCTGTCCATTTTATTTTACCGTATGTTTTTTTTGTTTTTAAGATGATTGATTGTTTTTATCCTGTTTCTCTTTGTAAACTGCCCAGGGAGCCTTTTGGCTGATGGGCGGTGAACAAATATACTAAATAAATATATATATAAATAAATAAATTACCTTTCTCTTTCTTGATAAATTTGCATTGATTGGCCCTAAATCCTTGGAATTGGCTGAGCTGCCATGAGCCAAACATAAATAGATATAACGTATAAATTTTGTAATCGTCAAAATTCCATGTGTCTAACTAAGTAGAGAGCAGCAGCCTGATTTAGGAAATTGTGGATGCACAGGAAACCACCTGTATAATTTCATAAAGTATCGCATAACCAAGACACTTTATAATAAAAGGTATGCACCGATCCACTCTGCTTTCAAGGGGGGAAACCCACTGCTTCTAAAAACCTCTTTTGTGTTTATTGATCTACTCTCTGCTTTCTAGCAAGATAATTAATATCTTTGGAGATCTAAAAGGCATTGCCATGGTATGTAATTTAATTTATGTCGACAGTCCAACTGGATAACCTCTTTTTACCTCCAGGTCAGGAGGAGGACATCAGATACCAGTAGCCCTTTTACATATAAAGATTTTTATTTATGTTTTTTTTTAAAAAAAATAGAAGTGGAAACCTCCCTCCCCATTCCCCAGTGCACCCACCAAGTTGAATCAATTACAAACCTTTTGATTGACTAAAAAAGAAAAAGGCATCCCTGGTTAATCAGGCAGCATTATATTGTTTTCATGTAAGCATTTATAAAAATTCTGCAGATGGCAGGTGCCACGTCATAAGAGGCCTCTTTTGTGTCACACAGGAAGAATGGCTTCTTTTGGGAAGGTGGCTGCTGAGATACATGCATAACCTAAATTGACAGAAGCCTGCTTTTTAAAAAAGCCTGTTGTGTTATTTAGATGAAACTTATGCAGATTTAATTTATTAATGAATCAATCAATTACAACTCATACATTTAATTGACTAATATTTGTCCAGTGGAGTGAGAACCTTATATTTTGTATCTCAGCTTGTGTGCTAAATTCCTCCCGTGGTCTGTACATAGGATCTGCAAGAATAGCACTCTTTGGTCTGGTTCAGATGTATCAAACCATGATTTGGTGCTTCCTGAGATGGCCATTCCAGACCCTTGGGCTCATGCTTTTCTTCTTCCCGTTGTGTGCCACAATTCCCTCCCTCCCTCCCTTCCTTGTGGGAAATCATAGTCTGCTATTTTGTCCAAACCTGTAAACCAGGAAGGGCAACTTGTGGCCCTCCAGATGTTGTTGGACTTCAACTCCTGTCTTCCCCTCACCATTGGCTATGCTGGCTAGAACTGATGGGAGTTGTAGTCCAACAACATCTGGAGGGCCACAAGTTGCCCACCCCTGCTGTAAACTATGGTTTCTGCTATACTGGGGCTGGAAAGCAGAGTTGATCCTAGTTTCCAGTCCTGCTTTGCAGGTCAAAAACAAACCATGGTTTGTTAGTCTGGATGAAATAGCAAATTATGGTTTGCCTCAAATCAGAAAGGAAAGAATTGTGACATGAAAAGGAGGAGGAGGAGGGAGTGTGTGAGCCTTAGAGTCCTTAAAGGTTCCTTCAGTTCACATAGTACCAAACCTTGGTTTGGCATCCCATCTAAATCAGCCCAGTATTTCTAAACATTGAACATTCATTGAAGGAAAGATCTGGACAAGCTCTCTTTCCTGAATCTTCATTTCTATGAAGATTAGTGGGTGCTTTTTAGATTCTTTAGAGAGTACTGAATCCAAAAGATAAAACTCCACAAACAAATAATAGATAAACACTTTCTGGTCTGCAGTGGGTATGCTAAAAACTGCTTGGTAAAGTCACCACCACACCATCCATCTTCCAACCTGTCTGTGCTGATGGTCTTTGATGCACTCTGCTCCCAGAAATGCAAACAGCAGATCAAATAACCTCATGTTTTGACTCAAAGCGACAGGCAGCTTATCGAATTATCAAAGCTTCTGATTTAATTGAAATTTCACAGATAACCTGACTTTGAGAACAACTATCAGAGGAAATGCCATTATGGCTGTGATCATGTCAGGGGAAGAATAGCTCTCAGAGAGCAGGCGGTTGAAAGAATGGTAATGGCAATGGGTGAGGAAGTCAGTCCAAAAGCACAGGCCAAAAAAGGAAGTTAGGGAGGCAAAAACCAGGAGGCGTCTGGGTCAGTGAGGCAATTGGCAGGAATGTTCACTTTACCGTGGGAAGAGAGATTACTAGGATTATGTGAAACATTTTGAACACCCAAAAGGTACTAAATTAATGCTTTCTGTTGTTGTTGTTGTTGTTGTTATTGTTACATTAATCAGGATGTAAGTCACTTGCCACCAATCATGCATACCTGTGGTAAACTCATTAGCCTATGGACAGCAAGCAGTTCAAGATCTGATTGAGAAATTATTCTGTAGAGCAGGGGTGCAGAATCGCTTTCAGCCCAAGCGCCAAATTCCATTTTGAAGAAGCTCTTGGGGGCCACATTCCAGTGGTGGGCGGGGCCCAAAATACAAAAAAATACCAGCATACTTTAGCTTAAAGTTCTTACTCTCAGTAACTAAGCCTTTGGAGAGGCATTTCAACCCTTTAGAAGGTGTGTGTGTGTGTGTGTGTGGTGGAATCTGCACAAAAGCTGGGAAACCACCAAATGATTGGTGGTTGCGGGAAAGGGCTGTGGCTTTCTGGGGACCCCTGGAGTGCTGGGTTGGGACCCCCAGAGGGCTGGATTAGGCCCCCGGACCTGAGGTTCTGCACCCCTGCTGTAAAGGCACCACGTTCAAATGTGAAGAGCAGGGCCTCAAGCCTTTCTGTCTTTGACAGTTGTATCCTCAGTAGTTAGTGTGTATAGTGGCACTGAAGTGTTCTAGCCTATGCCAATGAAGGGCAACTGTAAGAGTCAAATAAGTTCTATATCCCTCATTCAGGAGGTTTCAGCACCCTCCTTGGAAGGCTGGCTTCAAAGCACTTGCGGCAAACCTCAGGATATTATATCTGTCCAGTTGCATTTGCTTTTAATTAAAGTCTGAAAAATCGTCACGAAACCACTGGAAATGACTTGCCGGTAACCTGACCTACCCATTACTTAAAAAAAAAAAAGAAATTGTAGGCTTAAAGTTTGAATCAAAAGCAATTACTTGTTGGATTATGAAGGGAACTCCAGTGTCTTGGAGTCGAGAATGATACCCTGGAGAGCAGAATCAGCAGCTTAAAAGTTCCTAAAAGCCTACCCTATGAAAAGACAGCACTGCTGCATCAACAAAATGGTCTGTTTCAATAACTTTACATGAAAAATGGACTCCTTTCATCATGTATGCCATACATTATATGGAAATCTGATATAGATATAGATAGAATGACAGCACTGCAAATAGATATTGGGGACTTAGCGTTTGAAAAAGGCATGGCTCAAGGAAAACAGGAAGTTAAATGGTAGTGTTCAGGCTTCAGGAAGACAGCACTCACCTCTTCCCGATGGAGATATCAGAGAGGCCATGTTGATTAAGAGTGCATTATGAGGCTGGCAGAGAATGAGGAATAGACTCTTCCCCAAGTCTGGTGTTCCTGGATGAAGGGAAGGAAGGAAATAATTTTCAAACATTAGCTTCATTTTATGGCATAAACTTCCCAGTCTATTATATTTCAATGTGATTTTCTCATTTCATGGATGGTTTCACCACTTCCATTACTGTTGTTGAAACCTCAGTTAGTAGCAACCACCTGGCATATGTGTGTGAGAAAGAAAGAAAGAAAGAAAGAAAGGGCTGCTGGTGGATATCAAATGCATCCTGATCTCTGACAATGTAAATTATGTGGTAAGATAAATTTGGGTGCATGATCCAGATTCTAGGACAGGGGTGGGCAGAACATAGATCTGGATCTACTGGTAAGATCTCTGGGTGATGTGCAATAGATCAGGAAGGATTTCTGACTCCCAATTGTTTATCAGCAGCGGCAACAAAACAAGTCCTTACCTCACCATCCTAAATTATACCGCTGAAATGAAGAAAGTTTATGGTAACCAGGAGTGAAATTTTGTGTGGAAGAACTGTGATTTCTCTTCCATTCTGGTACTCAAAACAATTTCCTGGGTTCAGAATTCTTTAATTCTAAGTGTATGTCTTTAACATCAGCCTCTGCTTGGTGGATCTCACAGTAGAGAAACAAAGTAGATCCTGTAAGCCTGAAGTCTGCTCATCCCTTTTCTATGGGGGGGGGGGACTACAAAAACGCTTATGGGGACAATCCTATGCAGGACTTTTTTCTGTCTAAACATAGACATAGGATTGCACCCTTAGTGTATTTCTTTGTTTTTCAGTCCAAATAGTTCTTTGGACTATTGCACAACTGACGCCTTGGGAACGTTGACTTTTGGCCCCATATACCTGAACAAATCATCCAAACATCAAAGTGTAATTGATGTTCCCCTTCCACCAACGGATCAGGGCAATTTACAACATGTTCCTCACCAAAATTGCCTGAAGTTTAATACTTGGTTCATGCACATTTTCAAATTTCAAATTTTATAATTCCAAGTTTGTTTAAGACCTGGAGGGAATGAATATATTTAAACTTGCTTCTGGCTTTTAGAGGAATGTAAAGTTAAGATTCCCCTCCTTGCCTTTTTCACTTTCCCATGACCTTGGATGGGGGTTGGGAATTATTATTTTTGTAAGGGTCTTTGTGGGATAGCATTTTAATGCTGTGCTATATGTGTGTAATGATGTCCATATGGATTTGTGGGCACAGGAATTAAATACATAATAGCTCCCAATGACATAACATGGAAATACAACTCCTACATGCCGGTGTGTAGACATTAAAGGGTTATTAATAAAAATGAACACTTTAAATAGAAAAACAAGCTTAGCAGTACAGACTTGGCTTCTAGCCCATCCATCTCTGAGTGGCAGCGGCGAAAGAGAGGATTGAAAAATGTGGTCTTTCCCCAGTGCAGGAAAGTGAACACCTTTTGTACCATCAAGTGCTTAATTTTTCATAGGGAATCCCTGGTGCTTTTTAGGTTTTCAGTCAGGGTACAAGCATAACGATGAGGATGGGGACTGAGGGAGCATACTCGGCCAAGTGCTGAATGTTTCAGTTGAAAGTTTCAAGGGAAATTGTGACATTTTAATCTAAAGCATTAATGTTTGGTTTGGCAGAACCTTCCAGAAGGTTAGATCTTAACTTGTCAGAAAGCAAAATGTGCTTTGTTACTAGGCGAGCCAGGAAAATAACAGTGAGCGCCATTTGAACATGACCTAAGAGAAAGTTGCATCTGGCCTGCAAGAAAACGGGTGCTGTTGTACCCAAAAATAATAATAGTGTAATATCTCCATTAATAGCACAGGCAGGCACAAGCACCTTGACTTTGAAGGCTGATCTTGGTGGTGAAGATCCTTTTATCATTATCATCATGAGCGAATTCTATACTCACTTTCTGCCTAGGCAATGTTATGCAGCAGAACAAAGGCACATTGGCTTAAATTAGGTACTCTTGCTGGTACTCTTCTCCAGCTTCTACCTCTTCATGCCTATGACTAGTTCTGTGGACCTCTGGCTAGAGATGTGAAGGCGAAGGGGAGGGGGAACCTAGAAAAAATGGTGTGTGGGGGGCAGAACCAGAAAGATCAGGGAAAATGTTTTTTCCCCCCATGCTTTTCCCCAGGGTTTTTGGAAATTTTGGAGAGAAAAGACCCCCCCCACACACACACACAAATGTTTCCATTCCTGTCCCTCTAGTTGCCCAGTCTGGGAGGAGCCATTTTTTGTGGCACAGCATTTTTGAAGTTCATCATTGCCCTGGCGTAAGGAGGGTCCCGCCCGGTTCTGGCACTTTGGACACAATTGTAACTAAATCATGCATCCCCCCCCCCCCGCATTTCATTTCCCTTCCAGATCCACTCCTAAGCCATGCCAAGCTTTACAGCACACATGTTCAGTTACACCTCCTAAGTGCCTTGCGCAGATGCAACATGTAGCTGCATAGCTGAGCCAGTGTTAGGCAGCAACTAATGATGTTGCACCAGGTCAATCCCCGCCCACAGTAGTCTTTGGCAGCGTGGGAGAAGCCAACACTCCCACCTTCCTGTCTCTTTAAGGATTTTTATGCTCAAGAACTTATCCTTCCATGACAGCAAGACTGGGCAGTCACCTCTGAAGCTTCTCCCTTCCCAATTATACAAAGGACTCCCTCTCCCTCTCTCGGTTAATCAGGCTGGCCGGAATCCCATAGGAGATTGCTCCCATTCACTCTCGGCTCATCTTGCTGAGTCATTAGCAGGTGCCAGTGGCAGGATCTCCTGCTGCCTAAGTGATGTCGCTCAGGTGGACCAAAGGAAGTTTATTCCCCTTCTGATTGGCCAAGTAAGCTTGCAGACAGGTATGGCCAGGTAAACTTGATACCCTTGGGTCATGGCAGGTCCAACCCAGGGGGAGATAGTCCATGAACATTTTTCAACAACTCAGGATGGTAGACATAAGAGGTGTGAACTGGGAAGCATTTCTTGTTTAATCATGGTAGACTGGACCCATTAGGGGGGAAATTCCAGCCTGTACATCTGGAAGATGTTTGAGACCTGACAGCTAGGGCGCTATGCAATAGAAGAACTAGGGCATTGTGCCCGGTACACTGAATGTTTAAAGAGAGAGGCATTCTATTCTTAGGGCTCTCCCCCCAAGTATCAATAGGACCATCCCATGCAAATGGATAGACAAAGGTAGGAATCAGTGTCAAAATAGTGTAACAACTTATTAAACTGTTGACCCTTGGGAAGGAGAAACATTTGGGCTCCACACCAGGCAGCAAAATGTCTTGGGTCAGCACTGAGTATTGCCATTTTGTCATTGTTTTACATTATCGCGTCATAATTATTTATTTATTTATTTATTTATTATTTATATTTATTTATCGCCCATCTGGCTGGCAACCGGCCACCCTGGGCGATGTACACAGAATAAGTTATTCACTTCTATTATATTTACCTCTATGCTTCTGCTCTGTGGTAATGACTGGTAGTATGTATTCATGCTCAGGTGTTCACAGTAGCTCCCCATTTCTAGTCTGCTAGGTGATCATGAATAGGTGTCTCTGTCAAGCACATCCTAGGATACTATCCAGCATTTAATGTGAGTTCAGCAAAAACCCACAATATTACCACCAACTGAAAAAGATGCCAGAAAACCACATTACCACCAACTCAAAAGGATGCCAGAAAAGCTTCCAAGGTATTCCTGGAATAGTGTACTGGCAGCTCTTCTGTCTTGGATGTGTGTGTGTGTGTGTGTGTGTGTGTGTGTGTATAAGCACTTGATTTATTTTTCTTTAGGTTGGTAGAAGCCATTTTTGACACTGGTGGGAGTTGGGTCTTCACAACAGGAGGCTGTTTCCTTTTTAAAATCATGCAGAACACATGGGAATCAGATTATTTCTGCCAAAAAAAGTTTTCTTCTCTGGAACCAAAATCTTCCCAGGGATTGATCCTAATATAATAATGCTGGAAAAAGAGCCTGTTTCACTCTATCTATGCATTTACTGCTTCTGCTCTGTGTAAGACTGGTAGTATGTATACCAGTGTTCACAGTATCTCCCCATTTCAGTCTGTACATGATAGGTTCTTGCAAGTCATCTCTTCTTTAAGTAGTTCACACCACAATTTACCCAACTGATGCACCCATTACCACACTATTTGACTCATGCAGTGCACAATATATAGCATGCAGCCTTCTTGAATCATTCTTTCCAACAACTTCAGCTGAGAGCCTTATTGTCAAACAGCCATGGACAACAGATAGCCAGCAAGCACAGAGGAAACAGACTCACCCTAGTTCTGGTCATAGAAGTTGGAAAAGATGTGCATGGAGCATGGTGGGTCCAGCTCATTCATTCCATGCATGACCAGACTAAAAAGCCAGCTGTACAGTTCAGGTTCTCTTGACACTATTGCTTTCAAGGCATTAGATGTGAATTCTGGACTGTACCACTTGGGACTGTAGTGGTGTGGATCATATTCCTGGGCAAGGCGCTTGAGCGGGTAGTTGCTGGTCAACTCCAGGCACTCTTGAATGAAATGGATTATCTAGATCCATTTCAATTGGGCTTCAGGCCTGGTTTTGGAATAGAAACTGCCTTCATCGCCCTGTTGGCTGCCCTTTGCTGAGAGAGGGACAGGGGTAATGTGACACTGTTGATTCTCTTGGACCTTTCAGTGGCTTTCCATACCATCAACCATGGTATCCTTCTGGATAAGCTATCCAGGTTGGGAGTTGGAGGCACTGCACTGCAGTGGTTCCGCTCCTACTTGGATGATAGCCAATTCCAGAAGGTGGTGCTGGGGGATTGTTGCTCTGTGCCTTGCCAGCTATGCTATGGGGTTCCACAGGGCTCTGTTCTATCCCCCATGCTGTTCAACATCTACATGAAACCGCTGGGGGAGGTTATCTGGAGCTGTGGGCTCAGATGACACCCAGGTCTATCTCTCCTTTTCATCAAATCCAGGTAAGACAGTGGCTGTACTAAATCAGTACCTGGGCACAGTAGTGGACTGGATGATTGCCAATAAACTAAGACTCATTTCAGACAAGACAGAGGTACTGTTAGTGGGTGGTTCATATGCCTGGGGCTAAGTGATGTGTAACCTGTTCTGGAGGGGGCTGCACTCCCCCTAAAGGATCAGATTCGCAGTTTGGGGGTGCTCTTGGATCCAGCATTGTCAATAGAGGTACAGATGGACTTGGTGGCACGGAGCACCTTTTATCAGCTTAGGCTGATATACCAACTGCATCCTTATCTGGACAGAGATAAGGACAGAGCTTATCCTCTGCTCTGGTATCCTCTCAACTGGACTACTGCAATGCATTATATGTGGGGCTGCCTTTGAAAACAGTCCAGAAACTTCAGCTGGTTTAAAATAGGGCAGCAAGATTGTTAACCGGGACTGGCCAACATGATCTTATTATGCCAATACTTTACCATCTGCACTGGCTGCCCATCCATGTCCGGGCGCTATTCAAAGTGCTGGTATTAACATTCAAAGCCCTAAATGGCTTGGGGCCAGGTTACCTGAAGGATCATCTCCTCCCATATCTACCTGTCCAGACCATAAGACTGTCCTCAGTGATCCTTCTCCAGGAGCCCCTGCCAAAGGAAGTAAGGTGGGTGGCTACTAAGAAAAGGGCCTTTTCTGTTGTGGCACCCTGGTTGTGGAATGAGCTTTCCAAAGGGCCTCACCTGGCGGTGCCTATGTTGTACTCTTTCTGGCACCAGGTGAAGACCTTCTTGTTTTCCCAGGCATTTTAGTCTTTCAGATTCTGTTTTTTAAATCTGTTACTGTATTTTAAATCTTTGCATTGCTGGTAGGTTTTATTTTGGCTTTTACGTCTATTTTATTCCATAGTTTTAAACTTTTATAGTGTATCTTATGTTGTATTTTATGGTTTTAATTGTTGTGAACCACCCAGAGAGCTTTGGCTATTGGGTGGTATAGAAATGTAATAAAATAAATAAATAAATAAATTCTTGAATGCTCTTCCATTTAAAACAACAACAACAACATGCACAATTCCCTGCATGTAGTAAACTAGCACACTGGAGAGAGAGGGAGGTTTACAGTGCAATCCCATGCATGTTTAGACAGAAAAACGTGTACAACTCCAGTATTCTCCAGCCAACATGGGAATGCTGGGATTTGTATTTTTTATTTATTTATTATATTTATACCCCACCTTTTTTCCTGCAAGGAACCCAAGGTGGCTTACATAATCCTCCTCCTCCTCTCCATTTTATCCTCACAACAACCCTGTGAGGTAGGTTAGGCTGAGAGTCAGTGACTGGCCCAAAGTCACCCAGTGAGTTTCATGGCCGAGTGGGGACTAGAACCCGGATCTCCCGAGTCCCAGTCCAACACTCTAACCATTATGCCACACTGTAGAATTTTTTTCTGTCTAAACATGTGTAGGATTGCACCCTTAGTGTAGTCCCTTTCCCGATGAGCAGCTTTCCATTGGTGTGGAAGATCATTGGTGTGTTCGAAACCTTCCCTTCCCTAAACACATTCCTCCTTCTGTCTATGAATTTCCTGGCACTGTTGATTCATTTATTTTTTTTGGTGGGGGGAGGGGAGCATTCACTGACTGTGTGGTCTGGGTCCTTGACCATTCCGTAATGTAATCTACCAAAGGCCATGTGCCCTGCCTCTCTTTTCAGCTGTTATCACTGGCTCCAGATGATGCCTTATGCAAATCTGTCCCTCATTCTAAGGAGTACCAGTGGGCGGGAGTAAGAGATGTTGCATGCATGTCAGCTTTGTTCTCTGCGTGCTGGGATACAGGGTCCACCTCCCATAACTTCGAACAAACACAAATAGCTGCTTTGTGTTTTTTGCATAAGCTAAACAGCACAGCACTTCCCAGCTGCTCCTTTAACGAAGGACAACTTCATACACTAACCCTCATGTAAGTAAATCTGTTGTCATGTTCAGTGTCTGCTTTACCATTGTTTTTATGCGTTGGCTTGTCTTAAACATATATAAACACTTCTTCGTAGAGGGTCTGACTGGGAAGTGCGGGGGGGGGGGGATCTTCTGTCATCACACTTAATTAGATTCAGAAACTCCTTCATTCTCTACTTGGAGCTTTCCCATTGTACTTTTCAGTCACAATCTCACAATCGGAGGCCAATATTCAGTGCTGGCTCAGTTATAGACTGTAGCTAAAAGAAGGGAACTGAAACGGGCTCCTGGGTTTCATTTTCAGCATTACTTGAGTAATTTTTAGGATGCAAAACACTTAAGAATTTTCCAGTATTGCTTCAGTCACTTAACAGTGCAGTCCTTTGCATGTCTACTCAGAAGAAAATCTCATTGAGTTCAGTGAGATTTACTCACAGGTAAGTGTACATAGGATTGTAGCCTTAAGGTTTCCAAATGCCTGGGATTGTAGTGTCCAATTACCATTGGTTTCACTCCTGTGAAACCAGGGTGCACTCCTATGCATATTTAGACAGAAAAAGGTCCTACAACTCCCAGCATGCTCCAGCATGTTGAAAGTTGGACATCTCCTCTCCTTGCAGTTAGTTATTCACCTAGGGCAAGTAACAGTTCCTTTCAGGCAACAAGCTTGCTAGATCCATTTCTCCAGTTAGCCTGTGGCATATAGTACATGCTTGTGTGGCAAGGGGCTGATAAAATGTTTAATATGAGTGAGTGAGCTGCCAAAATGTTTGTGTTTGCAAGGCTGCCTTGCCACATAAATATCCTCAACTATCCCTTTTGAGGAATAATGTATAACTCCCCAACTCACCCTTTTGAGGAAGAAGTATGCCTGTGGATATGTATGATCAAACAGGAATTCTAATTATATACCTTTTCTATTTGATATAGGAGGTTACCAACTTATCTCTCCTCCTCCTCCTCCTCCTCCTCCTCCTCCTCCTCCTCCTCCTCCTAACACAGTTAGAAGTAGCATTGAGCTAGGCAGTAGCTTATACCAGAAATCTTGAATTACTCTGGATGAAACTCAAGAACATTCTTTAAAAACACATAGTTCTGATGGCTATATGCTACCTCCAGTATCAGAGACAGTATGCCTGTGTACACAAGTTGTTGAGGAACATGGTCGGGAGGGTGCTGTTGCACTCATGCCCTGCTTGTGGGTTTCCTGTGGGCAGCTGGTTGGCACTGCGGGAACAGAATGCTGGACTAGATGGACCCTTGGTCTTATGTTCTTATGGCTGCACTACACATTTCCAAGCTTTATATGTGACCATGAAAACTAGATTTTTTTTAATTAAAGGAAAGCTGAGATTGTCAAGCAGAATCAAGTTTAAATGGGAAATTATGTAGATCATTATGATTATATTGCCAAAGAGTTGCATAAGAACAGTGTGTGTTGGCATAGATCTTACTGCTGCAAGTTTAATGGAGCCAAACCTGCAAGAAACAGGAAAGACCATTTTGGATCACCGGATCAAGCACATAGAAACTACACATGAAGCTGAAAAGCAGGAACTGTCTTGCATGTCCTTCAGTGATGAGGGAGTGATGGGGCATGAGTCATGTGCTTGATGCAAAGTAATTTTCCAGCTCTGTCATAACACCTGTGGGGTTTCCAGGCACTCTTGCCTGGGTTTGAAATCTGCCTCCACAAGTTGCAGCAGGATCTCCCTGTAAATGCCTGCAAGCTTTCAGAGAAGAAGCAAGATGGAAACCAGTGGCCTGCTTACTCTTCCCCACGTGTGTGTTATTTCCACAGGGCAACCATCTTTTTTCGAGTGAGCGCCAGAACACCACTGTACTGATTGCACCTGCCTGGGAATTGCCCTTAAGAACCTTTGGTATCAAGGGAGGGGAGGTTATATTTCATTTCATTTATTACATACTGCCCAATAGCCAAAGCTCTTTGGGTGCGTTACAGAGATTAAAAAACTAAAAATACAAGACATTACAATATAACATAATACCATTAACATACAGAAATATAAAAACTTTTTAAAAAACAACAATAAAAATACCAGGACCCGTTAAAAAGCCTTATATGCTGTCAAATGCCTGGGAGTAGAGGAAAGTTTTACAATGAAAAGATAACTATGTTGGCACAAGACAGACTTCACTGGGGAAAGCGTGGGGGGGGGGCACCAACGAGAAGGCCCCTCTCCCTTGTTGCCATATTGACTCTCCATCCTTACAAGAGGCTTTGCCTTGCCTTGTCTTGCCCAGTGTTCAGGTGCCACTGATTCATGGATGAGGTTTTCCTAGCTCAGCTTTGTCTGTTTTCCCAGGCCTGTGAGCACATGCTACTTCCCCTTGCCCAAGCAGCTCAGACATCTAGGTTGTGATGCTGTGGGGAAATGCTTTCCAAAGTATGTAAGGGAGAGGCAAGTCCAGACTGGGTTGCTGGGGTGTTACCGTAATACATTCCAGAAGGGCAGCTGTGATTAGTCTGCTGTAGCGAAGCAACAACAGCAAGTCCTTTGGCACAACAAATCTTTTGTGGCATAATCTGTTTTGTCATTGGGATAGTTCCTGGAACATAATTTCAGGAAGTCTCAGGACTTCTATGGGGCAACTGGTGGTAGGGTGGCCATGTGTCCTTCTTTATAGTCCTCTGTTTGAAGGCATCCTCAGTTTGAAAGGCTGTTCAGTCTATGTCCGGTTTAAAGATAAAGCACCATAAGACAGGGAGAGCAGGGGCCTTGAAATGGCCCATCAGCAGTTAGCACCTGGATGGAGCAGGCCCACACAGGCCACCTGGTCACAGTCTTCCCCGCTATGGCGAGATGTATTGCCTAGGGGCGGCTGGTGACTCCTGTGTCAGTGGGGCTCCTTATCCATTGCAGCTTTTATCCTGAGCTTTACAGCAGCTATCCATGGTGCTCCATGGTGGTAAACTTCTTTTGGGGATGGAGTTCAGCACCATGGATAGCTCCTATAAAGCTCAGGATAAAAGCTGCAATGGATAAGGAGCCCCACTGACACAGGAGTCACCAGCCTAATTTCTATTAAATTATAGTAATTATTCTAAATTTATTTATTTTTCTGGTCCCCTGTTTTGGTGGTGCATTTCCTCTTTCTTGGTGATGCATAAGTGGCCACCCTAATTGGTGGGTTTGTCACCCTTTGTAGTCCATTGCTTTGTGCTCCAGACATCACTCTACTGAGGAGAAGCTGTCCATCCAACAAACATGATTAGCGGGGGGGGGTGGAAGGTGTCAATCTGCACCATCACAGCTGTAATAATATTGATCCCTGTTAAGCCCAAAAATCAACATAGGCCGCACTCTTCTAACTGTGCTGAAGACTGGGATACATGAATGAGAGAAGCCAAAATTAAAGGATTTCCACTACCAGAAATCTCAGGTAGTGTTTCCTCCTGGCGCTTGAGATCTTGCTACAGGTGGCATCTTATGGACAGGTTAGACAAACCTCCACATGGAGCTGGGCCTTCTCAATGGCAGCCCCTGGGTCATAGGAAGCTGCCTAAGCTGTTGGTCCATCTAGCCCAGTCCATGCTCTCAGGCAGGGGTACAGACCCTCTTCAGCCCAAGGGCCAAATTCCATTTCAGAGATGCTCTCAGGGGCTCCATTCCAGTAATAGTTGGGGCCAAAGGCAGAAGGGGTGGAGCCAAAATACAAAAAATAACCAATCACCTCAAGTATGGCTCTCCACCTCTCTTTCTCTCATTCATTCACTCTCTCTCTCTTTGCAGAAGCTGCTCACCCTCAGCGGGGGCTCTCTAGGTTTGCCTTGTCTACTTTAGCAGCTGCTGTGATCTGGGCTCCCAGAAGAGGCTTTGGGGGTGGGGAGTCAGGAGACCCACCACTCATCAGCTGTAAATTGGCTGTGGGGTTAGTCTGGCGAGAAGAGAAGAATGCAGGAACAATCAGCAAATTAGCTGTATTTCAGTCAAGCCAGAATCAGTCAGCTTTAGCAATTACTAGATAGGTCATATCTTCTAAAAATTGAGGAGTAACTAGACTCACCTCCATCATCTGACTTCTCAGGGCCCTAGTGTAAGCTTTCTATGTTTTCCTACTGGCCAGCAGTCCTTTCCAGTCAGATAAGGGTTTCCCCTGTTCCTCACAGTTCCCACAGAACCAGTTTAACAGGAGAAGAATAAGAAGAACATGCTGTGTACTTGTAAGGAGGGGGGGGGGGGAATCTCACATTTCTATTCTGTAGAATGTGGATATTCAGTTGTATGAGAAGTAGGTTCTGCACACGATCAGAGGTACAGTCTTGTTCCTTATTACTTCACATGTTCCAGGGTATTGGTATTGAAACATGTTCTAATGCTGAGCTAACATATTCTTCAAATGATGTCCTGATTCTAGTCAATACCATTGCATTGTAGCTCCTGAGCAAATGCTTGTAATTTAAAAATGTGTTCTCTCACTGGTTCTGGCCTAAATTAATCCTGTTGTAATACTGTCCTTATTGACTGGAGAAGTGAAATGATAACGTCTACGTCACATTTCTCAGAGTGTCTGCAAGGGATTATGATTAATACATTACTCTAATGCTGTTTCACTTAAGCATGAATAATACGATATTTGATTTGGGTAAATTCTGGTTGCAAAATTTCCCTTTCCTTGCACAGTGTGGACAACAATGCCTCAGGGACTGCAGAGAGGAAAGAATTGTGGGAAGTTTGAGAAATTGGAGTACATGTCTGTAAGGACAGAGGTTAGCGGTCATGGAAATGGACAATAATATAAGGAAATGTGCAGAATGAGGGTGTCTGCTAACACCTGGACGGTCTAACACACGCACATGCACACTCATCAGTATGCATGGCACTTTACAGAGTACAAGCAGTCCAATCCCTGCCCCAAGCAGCTTCCAGTATAACATTTGACTCAGGGGAAATAACAAATGCAGGGGAGGGAACAGATAAACAGGGAAATATGATGCCATGATGCCGTTAGTTCAGTGACACATACTTAGGCTTTGTTATAATAGAACATGG
Source organism: Shinisaurus crocodilurus (assembly GCA_021292165.1). Lineage (NCBI taxonomy): Eukaryota > Metazoa > Chordata > Lepidosauria > Squamata > Shinisauridae > Shinisaurus > Shinisaurus crocodilurus. The sequence continues at coordinate 69,496,883 of CM037878.1, read as the reverse complement.
CAACTAGGGGGGACTAGGAGGTTGTAGAACAGGTAGCTTAAAAAAAAAACCCACAAATTTATTTGCAAATACAACAATAACAAACAAACAAAATGGGGAAGGGGCCACAAAAGAGGGAGGCGGAGAGAAGAAGGAAGGAAAGAAAGAAAGAAAGAAAGAAAGAGAAAATATTATAAAACATATCCATGCGCAATTATCATTTACATCACCCTTAATATAAAGAGAAAAAGAGAGGAAAAGAAGCATATAACACTTCCATTTAAAATATATACATTAATATAAGCAGTCCATGTATCTAAATAAACATCCATATGATTGTAGGAGATACGTTCAAATGTAGCAAGAGCAGTAAAATCTTCAGTCCATTGAATGATAGGTGGTGGGTGTTTATTCTTCCAGGCTTGGAGTCTCTTTGCTACTGTAAAAGCTCTCATTATCCACTTTTGCTATCCTTCTGCTATCCCACATCACAGGGATGTAATTTAAAAACACATGGACATCTGCTATTACAGACTTTCAAGAACAAAATAGGTAGGTTTTAAAGAAGGAAGGAAGGAATCATCACCCAGGAGGCAGTTTCAAGGAGAAATGGTGGAGTTGTTTGAGGAACAAGACCTTTAGATGGCTGAGGGTGGTGAAGCTGGAGGAGTGATAGTCATGGGCAAGGAAATACCTATACTCCTGCCCCACTGTCTTTAGAAATATTGCCAGACTAAGGGCCACTTTAGTCTCTTGGTTTGCTTTATTTATTTATTATATTTATACCCCACCTTTTTCCCTTCAAGGAACCCAAGGCGGCTTAAATAATCCTCTCCATTTTATCCTCACAACAACCCTGTGAGGTAGGTTAGGCTGAGAGTCAGTGACTGGCCCAAAGTCACCCAGTGAGTTTCATGGCCGAGCGGGGACTAGAACCTGGATCTCCCGACTCCCAGTCCAACACTCTCACCACTACGCCACACTGGCTTTTAATTAGTCTGTGCTGACTTCTCCCTGTCTCATATCATGGCCAAGTAGATGTGAGCAGTGCACTGAATTCAGACTGCATTCGCATTTGTGGTGACATGGCAAGCATCACTTGATGTGATTTGAAGTTAACACAGGCTGACTAAAAATTGCAGCTGCCGTGGACTGAGCGGACTCTATGAATCAGCCATAATTGTGCACTGTTTGACTGTCAGAAGCCAAGACTAGTTTGTATATTGGGTTCTTTTAGGTCTTTATCCCCACCTTGAGGTAAAATTATGTATTACACAATTTAACTTCTTTTTTTAAATTATTTTAACCAAAAAATCAAGGCAAACAGCAAGTGATCCAGAATTTGCTTAATCTCAGCAATCATAGATTGACAGATAAAAAGCAAAGGAAGATGTGTTCATCCATAAGAGTGGGGGAAATCCAAAATCCATAGTTGGGCAGTACTTGTATTAGGTCAACTGAAATGTCACAAAATAATAAGTAATCTTTTGATTTCTCCATAACTTTTTATCAGGCTGGATTTTAAGCAAAATGTGTTTGGGGGGGGGGAGTGACTTGATATAGCAGTGAAAGGATGGAGAACGTGTGGCCTCCAGACGTTACTGGACTGCAACTCCCATCATCCCTCACCATTGGCTGCGTTGGCTAGTGCTGATGGGAGTTGTAGTCCAAGAACATCTGGAGGGCTACACGTTCCCCATCCCTCCCATAGTACATTTGATCACAGTCTTAAGATGGAGTGTAAGAAGAGATTGCACACTTGAAAAGTGAGTTATAACTGGATCTTCTCCCAGAGAAGTGTATATAGAATTGTAGCCTAAATTGGTTTAGGCTCAAGTAGGTGCAATGCTGGTTTCAAGTTGTACCTAGGACTTCTGGGACAAAGAAACACACAATCCACCATCTTTGAAAATATAAAATCCGACAGCTATCTGTCCCTGGCAGTAGCCTTAAGTGAAACAACACAGATTCCTTTGTTAAGTAGAGAAAATAAGTACCGTAAAGAGAAACATGGCATCTTTAATAAAACTGAAGATTCATTTTTGACAGTGTACTAGCGAAAAATGTCAGTAGAAACCAAACTGGGTGACATGCTTAGACTTGCCAAATGGAACTATATCAAAATGCTCTGAATAAGAACGGGTCGGGCACCTTTTACCCGATCCTCTGTGTGTTGACCCTGCTCCCGTGTTTCTGTTCTGCCTTCCTCCTGATTTAACATGGAGAATTAATTCCAAAATTATGGAATTAATTCCAAAACTGATGCATGCACAATTTGCTACAGCTTTACGTTCCTTCTGTTCACTTACCCCCCCCCCTTTTTTTTGGTCCAGGTTAGTAATGTGCACAAGGGTTTGTGAGCACTGATGAAACACAGCACAAAAAGAAATCTCAGTTTCACAAACAAGACCAGTTAATTTGGAACTCCCAAATCTGAGGAGAAATTCCACTCCTGGGAAGAAATTGTTCTTATCCTCAAGCAAAGCATTCAAAGGGATAGAGCTGGAGTGGAGAATTAGCTAAGCCAGTCTCCTCCCCCTGAAAGACCCAGAAAGACCTCACAAGTTCCCCAGAGCAATTTGTTCCACTGTTCAATCATCCTTGCACTTAGGAGGTTTTTCAGAATGCTGGACTTAAATCTGCTGCATTTCAACCTGAACCCATTATTCTTTGTCCTGTCTCCAGCTGCTCTCCTTTAAACAGCCCTTCAAACTTGAAAATACGTTATCAACTCTTGCCCTCTTTCCTGCCTAATGTAAACACGCTCAGTTCCTTACATACAGTACATTCCGATGTCTGTCATTTTCATTGTTCTCCTCTGAGCACTCTTCTAAGAATTAAGTGGGGATTAAAGGCCAGCTCACATGATCAGGCGGCTCTGTTGAAAATGTTGATGGAGTGGGTCAGTCACATCAACTCTATCAATACTCAAGCCACTTCCAGGCCAGCATCCTTTGGGTGGTGTGCTGAGGGTTCCATAGGTCAGTTGCCATTTCAGATGTGCTCCAGAGTACTTTGACCATAGAGATTTGCACATTTCTGTCTGCACAACCTATTAGGAGGGGCTCTGGCTTTAAGAATAACTACTTTGTCATGATACAGTTCTTCTGTTGGCTTCAGCAAAAGTGGAAAGACAACAACTAGTAATTCAGTCAAAGTTTGGAATGGGGAGCTCATAATGGTCAACCCAAAGATCCCCTCCAGAGCTCATTATGAGGCAAGTGCATAGCTTCAACAGAGGCGCAACTCCTAATGTTAATGTCACTGTTAGCCAGCCCTCCCTGAAAACTTACCTTTGTAAAGGTGGGAGGACTGGTATTAGGGGCAGCCAACTAGTGGCAAGGAATATAGGCCTTTTCCCTAAGCTCAGCATCCAGACTGTAAAAGATAAGGGCTACGCGGTCCCTGCTATGGCCAACCAGCCCTCCTTCCCCACCATTAGTTCTGCCCACCCCATCCTTGCAAGTACCGGTATATGTTTGCTTGGGAAAGGGGAGGGGCTGCTTGGGAGCTCCCTGGGATTTGGATTTTCCAAGCTTTCTCTGAGACCTCTCAGGAAGAACCCAAACTTTCAGTGAGAGTTCTCTAACAAACAGGGGGGGCAGGGGCTAACTAGTTACAAGGTGAGCCAGGGCAGTAGGACAACCCTGTAGTACAGAGGAAGCCTAGGACTGGATATGGTACTCCAACTGATGCCTACTTGTGGTAAACAGAATAACACCATTTCATCCTGTGGCTGTTGAATTGAGTTCCAATAGCATTTGCCTTTTTTGCAGTGGCAACAACTTGACTATTATGCAAATTGGGATCCACTGTAAACCTACACACACACACACACACACACACACACACACAGTCTATATATCTATATCTATATCTATCTATATCCCAACCTTGTGCCCTCCAGAAGTTTTGGACTTCAACTTCAACTCGCATCAGCCCCAGCCAGCATGGCCAATGGTCAAGAATACTGGGAGAGGTAGTCTAGTGGGCACCAGGTTGGGGAAGGCCACTATATACAGACATACACTGTAACCCTATACACACACACACTGCTGTAACTCGAAATGTCGGGGTCTGATCCAGACATCTGGCAAGTGCCATTCTTCCCTCATAACATCTTGCTCTAGCAGATGCTCCTAAATATGTTTCCCACCTGCCATCTTATTAGGTGTTATAGACCCACCTTTCCCCATTAATCTCATCATCATTCATGGCCATCTCTTTTAAATGCGTTTGTATTCAAAAGGTAACCAAGAGCGGTCTTTTGAACAAAGTGTTGCCAGATGTGCTACAGCGCAGTTAAAGAGCCTGAAAGATAGATAATGAATCCTATGCCAGTGTTTCTTTAGGATAAGTGTTTTGGCTTGGAATTCTAATACATCCCACTTTATCCCACATCCCATCATATGACATGCCAAAATAGGTACCAACCACCACCACCACTACTTGAGTAGGACACGCACCTGGTCCTTGAAAGACTCGAGGTTAGGACCTGAGCCTGAAGCAGAGACTAAACGTGGCAGGATTCAGCCTGAGCATCATCACCAACCTCTGGCCAAAGTAGAGAACTGTATGATTACCACCTGGTCTGGAGATAAGCCCCTTTAATAATTGTAATCAAGATCAGGTCCTGTGTCAATACCAAGCCCCTTTATCAGGGGCAGGCAACTTGTGTTTTGGCCCACAACTCCCATCAGCCCTAGTCAGCTTAGGCAATGGTGAGGGATCATGGGATTTGTAGCCCAAAACATCTGGAAGGCCACAAGTTGCCTACCCCTGCCCTATATAAAAACTTCCAGTCTTTTGGTCTGGGTATCATGGTTGATTCAACTTGCTGGTGTTCCCAGACCCAGACTTGCTTCCATCTCAAATACTAATGCCCAGTTTTGTTTTGCCCTGTGCCCCCTTGGTCGCTAAGCAAGGCAGGAGCCAGGTCTGATGCTTCTTGAGCCAAGGGGTTCAATCCAATTCTCACACAAACAGATGTCCACTCATGCAATAAGACTTCTCTGTTGTCGCTTTCCCCCTGCAGCCCCTGCACACATGCCCTGAATCTGCTCCAGAGGGTGGCACACAGGGGGCTGCAGTGGGGAATGGGAAATCCATTCCACCAGCGGTTTCTTTCCACTAGTGGAATAACACCATTGGTTTCAATGGCAAGACTGTACTGGTCATAAGAATGTAAGAAGAGCCATGCTAGATCAGACCAAGGCGTTCGTGTTATCCAGCATTCTGTTCACACACTGGACAACCATCTACCTGTGGGAAGCCCACAAGCAGGACATAAGTACAGTAGCACTCTTCATGTTCCCCAGCAACTGGTGTCCATAGGCATACTGCCTCTGATACTGGAGGTAGCGTATCGCCATCAGGAGTAATAGCCGTTGATAGCTTAGTCATCTATCAGTTTGCATTGCACAGGGGAAACATACTGCAGCCAATGTGGACTATGTGTTCCACATGATCCAAGGTGCAATATCAGCACAAGCTCTTCTGCCCCTCGTCATCCTGCTTACTTTTTCTCCCAAACTTCTGGGTATGCACTAAATCACCAAAGCAGGATCCAGAAAACAAATCTCCATATGGAAGCTGAATGTAGACCAGTGTTCTCCAACCTTGGGTCCCCAGATGTTTTTGGCCTACAACTCCCAGCATGCCCCAGCCAGCTATGCTGGCTGGGGCATGCTGGGAGTTGTAGGCCAAAAACATCTGGGGACCCAAGGTTGGAGAACACTGATGTAGACCTATCAAGTGACTGTTTGGGACTTCAGGACAGGACATAAAATTGGCAGAACATGTTTGGACAGATGTCTCCATCACACTGGCCCTGGCCAGCAGTTTTGCTACAGCCAGAAGACTACAGGGAGCTGAGGAGGGGTTCTAATTGGTTTTTGGGCACTCTTCGCACAGGTACTTCTTCGCTTCTCCTTGGGATGGATATATGATCAACAGGGCTTTTGACGCTTGGCTGCTCCATCCTCCCAGAAAGCGAAACAGCAGGAAATATATATTACTTGTTGCATTTATGTCCCACTTTTACTCTGACAAGCACAAGGTATCATACATGGTTCTCTCTACCATTTTATCCTTACAACAAGAACCCTGTGAGGTAGTTTTAGGCTGAGAGATAGTGACTGGCCCAAGCTTGCCTGGTGAGCTTTATGGCTGCATGGGAATTTGAACTTGGGTCTCCCTGGTCCTAGTCCCAACACACTAACCATATGTACCTACCTATACCTTAAGGCAGTGATGGCAAACCTTTTTGAGCCCGAGTGCCCAAACTGCAACACAAAACCAACTTATTTATTTCAAAGTGCCAACACTGCAATTAAACCTGAATAGCGAGGTTTTAGTTTTAGAAAAACAACTCATACAGTTGTCCGAACTAATTAACATCTTTTGTCTTAAAAGAAAAACACAATAACAGAGCTTTCAATGATACAAACAGTTTTTTGTTGAAAAAAAAATCAACTCAAAAAATTATTATAGTACTACATTGTACACATAGCCTGAAGGGAATTTATACAAACTTTTTAAATAATTAGGCACATGTATTTTTGGATAAGGGATTCTCAACTTGTAATATGATTATATGCCAGAATGAAATTGTATGGGGCAAGCTTTACCCCGGGTCCTTTCACTGCTTCTACAGGTGTCGGATTAGTAAAAGTAAAAGTCAACCTGTACTAGGATGAGCAAGAAAACTAAACGTGCTTAACACATTTTAAACACTTTATGTCTTGGACTGCAAACACTGCATTAGGTAAAAGTTTGCATTGGGCATGCTTTTGCACAATTAATGTGATTTTTGCTATTGCATGCATGCTGATAATTTGTCAAACCTTGGCTCATACTCCGTTAGTTTGAGAGCAACACATGCAGCACTCAGGTCAACTGTTAGGGCTTTACATCCAAGCCATGCTCTGTGCATCATTCTTCAAAATCTTTTAAATGTGATAACAATGTAGAAAAGAATTCTATAACAGGAATTCTAGAATAAAATCGGATTAGGAGTGGGATATCGTACGTCGTGGACACAGGGAGTGAGCGGGAGGAGGCCAATGGCAGACCGGTTTTGTGGGATCGGTTTCGGCTTCTTCCTTCTGATGAAGTGGACAAGGTGCTTTCATCTGTGAGGCCGACCACCTGCTTGTTTGACCCTTGCCCATCCTGGCTCATCATGAGCTGCAGGGAGAGACTGGGTGAGGGGATCAAGGCGGTGGTGAATGCCTCCCTCGAGGAGGGAGTGATGCCATCAGCCCTCAAGGAGGCAGTAATAAGACCGCTTCTAAAGAAGCCCTCCTTGGATCCCCAGGATTTAAACAACTTTCGCCCAGTCTCCAATTTACCATTTCTGGGCAAGGTGATCGAGCGGGTGGTGGGTGCTCAGTTGAAGGCACACTTGGATGAAGCCGATTATTTGGATCCGTGCCAGTCGGGCTTCAGGTCTGGACATGGGACGGAGACGGCCTTGGTCGCCTTGGTGGATGATATGAGGAGGGCTTTGGATAGGGGCGAATGCTCCTTTCTAGTCCTCCTCGATCTCTCAGCGGCTTTTGATACCGTTGACCATGGTATCCTCCTGGACCGTCTGGAGGGGTTGGGCTTGGGAGGCACTGTATTGCAGTGGTTCCGGTCCTTCCTCTCTGGAAGGTATCAGAGGGTAGTTCTCGGGGAGGAGGCTTCGGACCCTCGGCTGCTCACTTGTGGAGTGCCGCAGGGTTCCATCCTCTCCCCGATGTTATTCAACATATACCTCAAGCCGCTGGGAGCTATCATCAGGAGGTTTGGGGTGCAGTGTCATCAGTATGCGGATGACACGCAGCTCTACCTCTGTTTTAAGTCCTCACCGAGGTTGGCCGTTGAGACCCTGTCCAAGTGCCTGGAGTCAGTGGCTGGCTGGATGGGAAGGAACATGCTGAAACTGAACCCCGACAAGACCGAGGTACTTCTGGTGGGGGACAAGGGAAGGTTAGGGGATGTTGACCTGGTGCTGAATGGGGTACATCTACCCCTGAAGGACCAGGTCCGCAGCTTGGGAGTCATTCTAGACTCCCAGCTGTCCATGGAGGCTCAGGTGGCAGCTGTGAGCCGGGCGGCGCTGTATCAACTCCATCTGATACGGCAGCTGCGCCCCTACCTTCCTAATCACCTGCTCCCATCAGTGGTTCATGCCTTGGTCTCCTCTCGCCTAGACTACTGTAATGCGCTCTACGTGGGGTTACCCTTGAAGACGGTCCGGAAGCTTCAGCTGGTACAGAACGCGGAGGCTCGCCTGATTAAGGGCAGCCGCCGGCGTGATCACATCACGCCAGTGCTTAATGAGTTGCACTGGCTACCAGTTGCTTGCCGAGCCGAATTCAAGGTGTTGGTTTTGACCTTTAAAACCCTACACGGCTCCGGCCCAGCTTATCTCAAGGAGCGCCTCCAGCAACATCAAGTAGGCCGCTCAACAAGGTCTGCCACGGACGGCCTTCTCCTTATCCCATCAGCCAGAGCAGCCAGGCTGGTGGGGACTAGGAAGAGGGCCTTCTCTGTGGCGGCCCCCACATTATGGAACTCCCTCCCTAGTGACCTTCGCCATGCCCCCTCCGTGATGAGCTTCCGCCGTGCATTAAAAACATGGCTGTTCAGGCGGGAATATGGGGTGGGTTAGGATTTTAAAAGAATTTTTTATATTGTTTTAATTATTATGTTTTATTGTGTTTTATTGTATTTTAATTGTACATCGCCCAGGGTGGCCGGGTGACCGACCAGATGGGCGATTGATAAATATAATAAATAAATAAAATCATTCTGTTCCACACTGTGAGAAAGAACAAAATCCTTAGTGTTTTGCAGAAGGGGACAGTCTTTTCGTGATCCGGTGACCAATGGCTCGAGTGCCCACAGAGAGGTCCCTGCGTGCCAGCGGTGCCACCCATGCCATAGGTTCGCCATCACTGCCTTAAGGTCACCCATGGAAGCCCTTCTCTAAGTGCCCCCTCATTCTGAGGCTTGGAAGCTGGAAACAAGAGAGAGGGCTTTTTCAATGGTGGCTCCCCAGCTCTGGAATGCTCTCCCAAGGAAAGCTTGTCTGGTGCCCACATTGCCAAACCTTTGTCACCAGGCTAAGACTTTCCTATTCTCCCAGGCTTTAAAAATATTTCAATATTTTTAGTGTTTAAGTTCTGTTATTTTAGTTTCTGAACTATAGTTTTAAATCTTATATCTGATGGTCATTGTAGTTTTTGTATTTGTATTATATTTTATGTTATGTTGGCATATTTATTAGTTTTATATTGTTGCTTGTTTTTTTATTGGGATTTTATTTGTATTTTTCTGCTGTTATTATTATGTTTCAAATTGTACTATACCTAGAGAAATTTATTTACGAAGTGTTTAATAAAATAAATAAATATATAATACATACATACATACATACATACATTCATAGCACACTGGCTCCCAGGATTAAGCCATGCCAACAAAGGCCTGATGAGGTCCAGTCTAGCTCCAGCTGACTTGGGGCAGAAGGCATAGACCAGGGGTGCTTATGCTGGCTCAGCTTGTCTGAGCGTGGAAAGATAAGCAGGGTCAAGCCTGGTTATTACTTGGATGGGAGACCCTCTAGTTTCCTGCATTGAGCAGGGGGTTGGACTCAATAGCCTTGTAGGCTCCTTCCAACTCTATGATCTATGAAATCTATGAAACTTGTGGCCCATCCCCAGAACCAGATTGTGCGGTCCCTGTGCTTCCCCCACTGACGCATCGCTTCCCCCCACAAATCGGCATAGCTGCTTTCACACTGCTTTCACACTGCTAATGGCGGTACAGAAACAGCAGTGCCCGTTGGCGTTGCCGGGAGGGAGAGGAGGTTAAAGCTTCCTCCTCCCCCCAGCAACCCTGCAGCAGCTGGTGGCGCTACTTCCGTGCCACGAATTGCTATGGGCAAATCAACTTCACATTATGGACACCCAACTTTCTCCTTGAGCAGTCCTGTTCTGCTCGACCTAAACCAGGGGGCCTAATAATTGGCTATGGGTTGTATCCAATGCTATGCTAGCAGAAAAAGCACAAGAGCTGGCATTGCTCCGCTAGAAGTTGCGTACTACACTAGCAGAACTAGCGCAAGAAACCCCTAGTCTAATAACGTCATCATCAGTGGTGCAACGGCTTGTGGAGGGTTCTCTTCATGGGTTGTTCATGGTTAACAACCCATTCATTGTTCAATGACAACCCACACTCAACACATACTCAACCCTTGAGTGTGGGTTGTCGTGTTGTCTGAACCCAGTCAAGTCAGACTTTGCGATCTCTGAAAAGAAAAGGGTAAAGGGACAAAAAGCCACGGTGAGCCAAAAACAGCTTGTGATTGCGGCGGGGAAGGGGAGACAAGTCAGTCCTTCTGCAGGGTCCCCTGGGATACCCACAGGAGGACTGAGGAGGAAGGAGGGGGAGGGAGGGGGTGAACAACCCATGGTGAGCCCAGTTGTCTGTCGAGTGTACCTTGGGTTGTTTGCCCGACAATCAGCCCACCGTGGCTTATTGCTAGAGCGGGTTAGTATGACATGCAAACATGCCCATAGAAACAGTTCTTCTTGGTTCTAAGGATTAAGGCAGGAAGAAATAACTAAAAGGGAGCAAAAGTGACCGGGGTTGTCAGTAGGTCACTTGAGATAAGTGATCACAACTTGCATGCAATTTTAGAATGAAAAATATGGGATCTTCTCAGTTTTCTTGAAAAATATGGTCATACGTGAATTGCTCAGTGTGAAAGTAGCAAAATCTAGGAGGAGCATGAAGAGTTGATTCCAGAGCCCCTGCTTTTAGTAATGCAAGCATATTTCAGATTTCTCCCAAACAGCTCAAGCTCAGGTAAAATCATGAGCCAAACAGGATATTATAGTAGCAGACTTGTGTGTATGAGCGGAGTTGCTTCCCAAGTCATATAAAGCAGGGAGAGGGCATTTAAAGCCTGGCTTGGGTGGCAGGAGAGGGAAACTGATGCCCGCTCCCAGGGCCGGTGCTACCATTAGGCCAACTAGGCGGCTGCCTAGGGCGCAGGGCTAAAGGGGGCGCCAGGAGCATAGGGCTGGAGGGAGGGAGGGCTCAAGTGGGAAGGGGGGGCGCTAAATATCTGATCTTGCCTAGGGCACCAAACTGCCTTGCACCGGCCCTGCCCGCTCCCCCAGCTTCTCTTCTTTGCCTGGGCTTTGTCTTTCTTCCAGTGGGGCTCCAAGACCAGAAATAACCATCATGGGGAGAAAACTGAGAGGGGCAAAGCAGTTTTGGAGGAAAGCAAAAGTTGGGGGTTCGGCTCCCACCTGCCCATGCTGCATTTTAACTTGCCCCCCACCTGACTTTATATGAACTTGGTGCAGCATCGAAGATCCGCAAGTCGCATTTAGGATTGCTTGGCTGTAAGAAGGCATTCTCTCCAGGAGGGGGAGTGTCAGCTTCAGGTCTGTTTTATTACGGCACATTCGCTGCCCGGCTGGCCTCTGCACAGATGAAGTGGGAACAGAGCAAGAGCAATAGTGTATTGTTTATTGTGGAAACATGCCACGTTTGAGTTGATTTACAAGCAGCTCATTGGAGCGCCTGATCGCTCTGCAGTGTTGCTTTCAGTCCTCTCTTCTCGCTGATACGTTACTGGTATATCTCTTACCGGGGCTGCAAAAGATTCTTTCAGAGACATGACGTGGGCCAGGCCACAGCACGGAAGATAGAAACCAGCTGTTGGGGCAGCATTTCTTCCAGCAGCTTGAAGGGTTCCAGCGGGCTGTATCAGTCAGATTGGCTATCGCAGCGTATACTGGCTGCCTTTGCAGTTTGCTAGTCGATGCTGGCTGAAGTCAGGTTTTGGTGGTTATGAGCTTTGTGCTGACATTCATTTGTGATCCTTGTGGTAATTCAGAATTCCACTGTGTTCCCCTCTTTCCCTCAACTCCCTAAATGGGGAGATCAGTTTCTTCAGGGAACTGACAGAAAAGGTGAGAAGCTCTCTCGTTTCCAAACGTCTCATGCTCATCTTTTTCTAGAGAAGGGAGCCGTGAACTGAATAGATTTCATAGATTTCATAGATCATAGAGTTGGAAGGAGCCTACAAGGCTATCGAGTCCAACCCCCTGCTCAATGCAGGAAACTAGAGGAGGGGGTCTCCCATCCAAGTAACAACCAGGCCTGACCCTGCTTAGCTTTCCACACTCAGACAAGCTGAGCCAGCATAAGCCACAGGCCTGTATATCAAGATCTATAGTCCATGGAAGTGCCCCCTTTCTGCGCAATCTGTTGCAGCACATTCTGTAGGCACCACGTAGTCCAGTGTTCTCCAACCTTGGGTCCCCAGATGTTTTTGGCCTATAACTCCCAGCATGCCCCAGCCAGAGTAAGGTTGGAGAACACTGATGTAGTCATAGGATAATAGAGTTGGAAGGGGTGTTGGCCTTCCACCCTGCTGCTGGATGCAGGAAATGCACTGCCAAGGCATCACCAGCCTCTGTTTGAAAACCTCCAGCAAGGGAGAGCCAATGGCCATGGCCCTGGGAATAAATTTTGTTTAAAATTTATTTTATCATATTTATACCCCGCCTTTTTTCCTTCAAGGAACCCAAGGCGGCTTATATAATCCTCCTCCTCCTCCTTTCCATTTTATCCTCACAACAACCCTGTGAGGTAGGTTAGGCTGAGAGTCAGTGACTGGCCCAAAGTCACCCAGTGAGTTTCATGGCCGAGCGGGGACTAGAACCCGGATCTCCCGAGTCCCAGTCCAACACTCTCACCACTATGCCACACTGGCTTGTAGTCCAACACATCTGGAGGGTGCCAGGCTGAGGAAACCTGGTCTTAAGGCTCCAGTTTCATGCTTAGATTTGACCCACACAACGTGATGTTACTTCTCTTAGTGCAGAACTAAATCTGCCTGCCCAGAATACTTCTGGTTTCTGGTCAAGTTTGGAACTCAAGACTTGGAGCCAAATTTTTTCTTTCTGTTTTTTGGCTATTGGCAGATAGAAGACAATAGTAATTTGCTGTCTTTCCTCCCCCCCCCCCCACATTGCCATCTCAAGTCTGTGTTTTGGATTCCTATTTGTAATGTTACTGTTGTGTCTGTGACACTGTGTAGCCAGTGGCATATTTGTTACTGCTGAGGAAAAAGGCAGTGAAAACATTCTGGACAGAACAAATTTGGTCTCCAGTTTTTAGGGGGGAAAGGGGGTGCTAAAGGGACTCAAACCTCTCTACTTTTCATTGATCTTATATTTCATCTCTAAAATAAATTTTAAAAAGTGATGAGATAAATGAAAGATATGCAACATAGACTTTAGGTTCCAGAAGGTCACTGGTAGCATGTACAGAATAGATGTGTGTAAAAATAGTTCCTTGTGTCCTACCAACTTTGCCCCTTTGGCTACCACCCTTTGGTCATATTTGGCTTGGGAGAAAAGCCAATGCTAAATTTCTTGTTCCATTTCCTGAGGCAAGGAGTGGGCTGGATGGGCAACCTCCGTGGGCCTGATTAGGACTGTGGGATCAAGGTTGCCCACCCATGATTTATGTTGATTTGGGATCTTCTCCTCCTGTTATGTTAATGATGGATTTCTGTATTTCTGTGTGTAAGGTGCTCCAAGACATACATTTAGATAATAATAGCAATAATAATAATCTCAAGGTCTTATGGTAGAATTCTCCACTATTGAAGGAAGAAGAATAGTCCCTGCAATGGACCTCAGACCTCACCATTCACTCCCCAGTTGTATGGCTGAATAAAAGAACATTACTACCCTAATACAGTAGGGAGGATAATCCACTGCTTTGGTTTCAGAGGGGAAGGAAAGCTCCTCACTGTTTCCTGCCTACTTGATTGGGCAGCAGTGCTTAGAAGAACAGACAACTGTAACCAATCCAGAAAAAAAAATGTAGACCAGTAGTCCCCAACCATGAGTCCTCAGATGTTGTTGGACTACAGTTCTCATCGCCCCAACCATTAGCCCTGCTGGCTGGAGATGATGGGAGCTGTGATCCAAAAATTTCTGGGTGCCCAAGGTTGGGAATCAATGGTGCAGGTGTGTTGTTTCATTTTGATGGGAAGATATTGTCAAGCCTATCTTTGAATGACAGGTTTAGCATTCTTGTTTTGTAATGGCAAGGAAAAATGTAATGCCAACAGAATCAGACTCCATTATAGGACCAAACATACCTCCAAACCTCAGCTACGCGCACTGTCCACATAGCTGAAGAGCAGCTCAGGGCAGCAAGGACGTTTTGCTCATAGTCATGGAAGTTTTGCTCACTGAAATCAAAGCCCAGATTGGAGCACACTTGGACAAAGCACCTTCAGTGCCTCCCCTCCCTCAGTGAGTCTACCTTCTTACCAGCATTGTTGCCAACTGCTGCTTCTCTTCCTCTTCCCCTTCCTCATCATGGCTACCACCTTCTTGCTTGCAGGCAGAGAGCCAGTGAGCAAATAGGTAGTGGCATCATCTGCTCCTCCTTCCTTCTCACCACCACCATTCTGTGGGCCAGAGTGAGAGGGCAGTGAACAAGCAGGTTGCAGTAGTGAAGAGGAGGAGCAGGTCCAGGGGACTCTTGTCAGTACGCCCCCTAGTGTGGTGTGGATCCTTGGCAGGGGCCCAACCGTGCCAACACTTGATGCCAGCCCTGGCAACATCCCTGCATCGTGGGTAACGTGGGAACCACTACCAACTTCTTAATCAGGGCTTCCAGCTACACATTTTGAACAGCTTCTCACTGCACACTTCCCCCATCATTCCTCTCTTCCCTGAATGGTTTTTACCTCTTGTTTTATACTTCATTTACCTCTCCTTACTTCTCACATTTCCGGATATACTTTCTTATCTCAGGTTTTCTCAGCAGATGTGTGAAAGAACAGTAACTTGTGAACGAGGCCTTTATATATTTTTCTTTACATCCCACACCTCCTGCCTTTGTAAGTCTGCCACCATGAAAAGAGCCATTGTCTTATTTTCTGCTGCCCTTTGCGAGGTATTGTCTCCCAGCCCCCAGTCATTTACAAAGCAAACTATTGTTACATCCTCAAAACAGAGCATGGAAAATATGTCACTAAAAGCAATTCAGTCCCAGAGAAGCTGTATTCATCAAGCCTTAAGAAAAATAAGAAACGTAAGGGAAGAGCTATATGAGAAACAGTATTTCTTCCACGGTACGAGCCTCCAACTAGGCTATTTTCCTAGAGGCATCAGTTGTGTCTATTACTTGCAGAGCAGAATCTATGTGAACATAGAATCAACAAGGGCATACAAGAGATTCCCACTGTGAAATCACCCCAAGGTGTCAGATGTCCCTGAGTTCCCAATGGTGGCTTGGGACTCTGTAGTGGTCCGTGAGAGTGTAGTGTGCAGCTTCTCCAACCCAGGTCCCTCCAGATGTTTTGGCCTACAACTCTCATAAACCCTGACCATTGGCCATGCTGACTGATGGGTGTTGTCCTAGTGGATGGATTGCTAGGTTACAGCACTGTTATCAGTTTAGCATGTTGGGTAGAGTAGGTAAGTGGACTGGGTAGCAAGATAAGTAGAATTTGATCCATCTTTTGTCAGGCCTCATCCAAGCTCCATCTGGACAAGCTTCATCTGGAGCTGAAGTTCTGCTGCAAAGCAAAAAAGCTTCCACAAGGCC
Organism: Shinisaurus crocodilurus; assembly: GCA_021292165.1. NCBI lineage: Eukaryota > Metazoa > Chordata > Lepidosauria > Squamata > Shinisauridae > Shinisaurus > Shinisaurus crocodilurus. The sequence goes on along the minus strand of CM037878.1, from coordinate 69,481,259 downwards.
AGAGGCAGACAGTGTGGCTGCAAACTGATGGACAGTGAGGCGAGCCACTCTTTATGGCTACTTGAGGAGATGAGTCACTTGTGCGGGTCCAGCTGTCTGTTCAGGCTGTCAGGAGAACTGACTCTGTTCAGGCTAGAACTCTGGCCTAGAGGGTACCCCTGATCCACAGAGCCTAATTTGCCTGGTTTGCTGAGAGACCAGAGTACTGGTGGTGCAAGATGTCAGATGCTGAGGGCTGGCTGCTGGAGGCCCTGGTGGCTGCCCCATGGGCTTTCTTTGGGCTGCTTCATGTGTTTAACTGAATATCATTGCTGCTTAGAGACCAAATCTTATAGCTGCCTGTCCATGTGTGTAGCAGGCTCCATGTGGTTTAGGCTGAGGTGAACCAAACCAGCAAATCTCCCCCACCCAGATCTTTTTCAGGAAGTTTCACTGGTGTTGTTATGAACATCTGGAAGAAGTTGTTCGCTGACTGGATTGAAATCATCCTGAATCACACGGGAGTTGCTTGTCACAAATGACTACCCATGAGTTTGGCCTTTTCAGAAAAAGTCACAGTGCCATTGTAAAAGGTGCTGTGGGCTGCGTTGTCACATTCAGATCTCAAATTGCATTATGAAAGGATAGCAAAAAAAAAGAAAAAAGAAAAAATGCTTTTATTGTTTCTATGTTTTGTATTTATATTCATTTTTAAAAGGCCATTGCATTGCTTGTTTCACTGTGGAGAGAGTGAGGCACAAGGGGTGATCGCAGCTGGGGAAAGTTCTAAAGATGTTATTTTCCCTCTTCAAGACGTGCAGTCAATGAGTACGCCAAGATCCTCTTCATCCACATACATATAAGAGTTGTCTATTTGTGGACAACCATTTTCTTTCACCCACAGGTGGCTCTCCATGAGAAACAGAAAAGGCATGTGATAGGAATAGCTGGGAGGAGTTATTTGTCAGCACAAAACCTGCCAATGATCTTTGTGGGTTGCATTCAGACTAAGTTAGCCACTCTTTAGTCCCACCGAGATTAATGGGAAAAATTAGTCAGAACTAACTTAAGTTCCATTGATTTCAATGGAACTAAAGCATGAGTACCTTAGAGAGCAATCCTATCCCCCAAGATCTGCTGACTGGAAGGAGTTAGGATGGGGTGGAAGTGCCCTTCCATTGGCAGGGAGGGAACTCCGCTGCCAGCAGGGTGGTGGGGACATCCTTCCTGGCAGCCCCCAGTACACCTGTGGAAAGCTCCATAGGTGTAGATCTACTGTCAGCTGCGTTTTTGCTTGCAGTAAGCCCTGGTAGGGGCATTCTGAGCACAGGTTGGTGGTGGCCTTGGATCTGCTGGCAGGGTGGCCACTTTATGCATTGTCCAAAAGGAAAATGCATCACCAAAAAAAGAGGACACTGATTTGCGTAACATTTACATATGCAATACAGGCACATTTAGAAATAATTACTATAATTTAAATGGAAATACAATACATCTCACCATAGTAGAGAAGACTGACTAGGTGAGCAGTGCGCCTGCTCAGTCTGCTGCCCGGTGCTAACTACTGATGGGCAACTTCAAAGCCTCTGCTCTCTCTTCTTGTGGTCCTTTCTCTTTAAACCAGACTTGGACTGGGCAAATAGAGGACACCTTCAAACAGAGGACAGTTCTCTGCCAGTTTTCCAAAATAGAGGAATGTCCTTTGTAAAGTAGGACACTTGGCCACCCTAGATACGTCCTTCCAGTTATAATGGGAAATATCAATACCAGTTGTAAGATATGGCTAATGTTTAACAAGACTGGCAAATCCTGCATAATTATGTTGTTGACAATGAGAAGGAGAAGAAACCTCACAACCAGTTTGTTCCTTCTGGTGTCACGGCGTCCATCTGCAGATTATGTTTTCATACAGATTGCCTTTGACATTTGCATTGCAAATTGATTGAAGCAAGAACTGCTTTAATAAGCCATGTGTGTGAAAATGCCCTAAATTGTCTTCGTGTCAGATTGAACAAAGATTGAGGTTAATCCTTACCTATGCTGTGGGTGAAACGACAAGCCTGTTTTTTCATGTCCAGAGATACAGTTACTACAGCTGGGGCTCTAATCCAATGTTTTACTCCAGGGGCTCATTTGGAAGAGGAACCCGATGGTGATTTAAGTAACAAATAACGTGTGCACAAGTATGTGCTTCTTATCATACATAATTATCTGTCAGATGTAAAACCGCTAAGATCGTTAAGCGAGGGTCATTCGCCATGTGGTGAAAAGCAGAGTCAGCAAGGCTGAATGGGGAAGAGTCCCAGACTCCTCCACTGCACCGCCAAACAAGGGAGAAAATAAAGCAATGACCAGGCAGCCGGTCCTGCTGTGTGTCTCATCCATTAGAGGTGTCTGGCAAGAATCCTGTCTCACAATTAGATAAAAGCTTTTCCATTCTAAATCACTGTCCAGAAGACAGCCCGGAGCCTGAAATGCTGAACGGAATACACAGGGGAGGCCAGGATCTAGCTCTGGATGTTGGTAATTTATATGCCTCAAGTATTTACACAGAGGAATGTCGGCTCCTGCTCAAGGATGTGCTGCAGATTATCTATCTATCTATCTATCTATCTATCTATCTATCTAACGGGTATTCCCCAAATGTTTCAGTTGATTTGCAGGACTGAGATTCCTGATTGCATGGAATATGTATACCAGGGATGTGGAATCTGTAGCACTTGAGATGTTGCTGGACTACAGCTCCCATCATCCCTGACCATTGGCCATGCTGGCTGGGGCTGATGGAAGTCGGAGTCCAACACATCTGGAGCACCACAGGTTCCCCACTTCTGATCTCTAGCCTATAACTCAGCCTCCCCCCAAACTGGCACCCTCCACATGTGTCAGGGTACAACTCTCATCAATCTGGCTGGGGGTGATGGGAGTTGCATCTGAAGGGCACCAGGTTGGGGGAGGCTGCTGTAACCTGTGTCTGGCCTGTATCATTTTAGACTGCAGTGTGAAGCAAACTAGCATGCGAAGGAGGAGGAGTCAAGCCGAGCTTTCTTCCTGATATACTAGTTTTCTGTATCTACGGGATTTTATGTGTACCAAGGAACAAAACTGAAATTTTACCACAATGGTTTTTTGGTCACATGAACTGCACTGCCACTGAAACCCAAACTCTGCCACTGAAGTAAAAGTAAACCAACTAAATTCAAGTTTCATACCAAATTTTGATTCAGACTTTTGGATTGCAGTTGCCATTTTGTTTCAGTCCTAGTATGGCATTTTATTGGCTCAGTTCAGATATAATGTTAACCCATAGTTTTGCACTATTGGAATGAGCTAAGGTGAGCTTTGGGCTCTCACATTGACCCCTCCCCCCTCCTCCTTTGGTGCTGCTGCGAGGAGGAGAGTGGAAACATCTACTTCCATTTTCATCTAAATATGGTTTGTCATTATGTCTGACAAGGACAAACTGTGGTTAGTTTAAACTGGGACTCAGGAGATCCAGGTTCTAGTCCCCACTTGGCCACGAAGCTCCCTGGGTGACTTTGGGCCGGTCACGGTCTCTCAGCCTAACCTACCTCACAGGGTTGTTGTGAGGATAAAATGGAGAGGAGAGGAGGAGGAGGATTATGTAAGCCGCCTTGGGTTCCTTGCAGGAAACAAGGCGGGGTATAAATGTAATAAATAAATAAATAGTTTATACTATGATGTATTGAAACAAGCCAGGATCAAAATGTGGTTTCTAATCCTGGCTTGTTTCAATAAACCATAGTTCAAACTAGCCGCAGTATCTAGTTTGGATGTAATGAGAAACTGGTTACTTTAAACCAGGAAGTGGGTGCTTCCAACTTCTTCCTCATGACTGTGCCAGGATGAGGAAGGAGTGTGAAAGCCCTAGGCTTATCCAAGCTCATTCCTGTAGTGCTAAACTATGGTTTAGTGTTAATATATGAACTCAGCCCCATATGTCCCAAACTTTTGATTTTGAAAAGTCTAATGTTTTTGTCTGTCTCTCGATTCCTGACCAAGATAAGAGTGGCTCCCAATAGATACTGAGCTCCTTCCTATAATAAATTGAATTTTGTGGGAACTTTAGGGTCTGCTGCTTCTAATCCATGCATCACATTTTGGCTCATGGACTCACTGTATGAGTGTTTATAATCTTGTTGTTGGCAGGTGTGTTTCTGGAGAGAGATGCAAGCTTTCAGTCTTACAGAATTGGCCGTTTTAGAATGGCATAACAAGGGCAAGATTACTAGGGGACTATTTACGGTATCCTACTCACTGCTAAGAGTTACGCACATAACTCTTAGTATTAGGAAAGCTGTTAAGAAAATGGCAGGTGACATTTCTTTTTCAGAAAGTCAGAATGATGTCCAGTGTGTGTGTGTGTGTGTGGTCTTTTCAAGCAAACATATAGAACTATACACTAGATGTGAAGTGCCTAAGAACCAGTTCATATTACTACTGACAGTTTCGGGGATGGCCAGATTCTGCTATAGGCTCAGATCATACTGGGGCATGCCATCACACAGATCTTCCAAAGGAATGTGACAGAGTTCAGCCAGTTCCAGTTTTGAGGGGGCCTTGGCCAAAGTACTGTCTGGTGGTACCCTTTCTCTGTCAGTGAGCCCTGCCGGGCTTACCTTGTGGCGAGGAGCAGCTGCAGTGCTCCAAGCAGTGCTAAATTGCTGGATCTAGCCGCTATTTATGGCTAGATAATTGCTCCAGAGCAATTGGGTCATTGTGGGAAATTTAAATGGTGCCTAGACCCAGCAGCCTGGCATTGCTCAGAGAACTGTGATCTGGGTGCAAATTGCTGATTGCACACCAGGCAGAAGTAAAGCCATTTGTTGGTCACATGATTAATAGTCATGTGCACTAGTCAGGATTGCATCTTATAGCAGTATGCTCATAAAGCCTCATGTGCAAATGCCACATCAAAGTGGGTAATGCCTGACTTCTAGCTCCAAGTATTCTATTTTGATCTCCTCACATTTTTAGCTCTACTGTAGAATCTTATTTCAGTTTCTATGAATTCTGCTTTTAGCCATGTTGGATGAGGATTTATCCAACATAACTTTATGTATTTCCTTTTGTAACTACAAAGAGAATCTGACCAGCAAATACATATTTAGTCTCATCAGGCAACAATTTCTGTAAGGAAAAGATAGAGAGCCAACACCCTTGATGTAGCTTCTGATGTGGCAGGCAAAGGACATAATGCGGAGAAATGAACACAAAATGTACGAGATCAAAGGGACCTCATCAAGTTTTTAGCATACTGACCAAGTCAGTCAGCATGACTGTTGAGAAGAAAAATGGAGATTGTAAACCTTGATTTTTGGCTACATTTCCCTTTCACCCACATTCAGTGAGATATATGATAATGTCAGTAATTATGCCTCATGTATTGCAACAACAAGACATTGTACCATTTCAGATAGAAATAGGTCCTTTGTGTTCCAGTGCTGAGAAACCTGATAAATCAAAACTGTCTTTGAAATGATGAACAAGAGATCTAGCACTGTTAGTGTTGCTTAATCAAAACCCACGCAGGTATTAGTCAGTGGTTGTTAGAACCATCCTGTGTGTTTAGAACTCAGCACTAAGAAGGCAGATATTTTGAACCACAAAATGTAGATTTATTTATTTTTTCATCATGAAAGTACTCTGAAAGTCTTGGCTTGGATGCTGTGCTGCTACTGGTCCTCATTGTGTTGCTGTGAGTGCCCCAAGCAGTTATTTTGGAACCTGGAGGGATGGAGTAGGAGTGTGGAAGCACTGAGCAGAACCCCCTCACCACCTAGGAGTGTGGAAGCGCTGAGCAGAACCCCCTCACCACCTCCTGGGGCAGGGCCTTTCACTCCTGTGGCCAGGCCCTGCTGGTCACTGGTTATATATGACCCTTAGCTAACAGGGTGGCCACCTAGGCGTCATCCAAAAAGAGGACATGAATCACCAAAAAAAGGGGCAAAAGAGGACACTGATTTGCATAATATTTACATATGCTAATGTATATGTATAGTTGCACATTTAATAATAGTTACTATAATTTAAATAGAAATACAACACATAGCACCACAGTGGGGAAGACTGTGACAAGGTGACCTCTGTGCCTGCCGTTGTTCAGGTGCTAACATGCCGATGGGCAACTTCAGCGTCCCTTTTCTGGGTGCCCTCTTATGGATCTTTATTTTTAAACCAGGCTTGGACTGGACAGCCATTCAGATAAAGGATGCCTTCAAATAGAGGACTATCCTCTGTAAAGTAGGACACATGGCCACCCTATGAGCCAATGTGTAAACATGCATTTGCAACAGAGAAAAGCTCTGTTCAAATAAAATAATCTACATTCCACACAAGGTTGAAACCAGTTTGCCCCAAAAAATCCTGCTGAATGTAGCTTTGTGAGGGTGCTTAGAATCCTTTGTTTTAGACCCTTATGAATCCCTCTGCAGAACTATAATGCCTAGGGAGCATTGGTTAGCAGCTGTGCAGTAAAGAGGTGTGAAACACATTTAAACTTGTGGTGTAGATTTGTCCAGCATTTATGAAAACCCAGCTGTCTTAGAAGCATTTAAATTATCAGTCCAATGAACATTACTTTGAAACTTGCAGCCATTTCTACTATGAGTATTTCAAAGGAACAAAAACAACTCACCCTGGTGCTCTTCCTCCGTGTACTTTCTTTAATGTCCTGTTTGTCATGATTTACATTCAATAACAATATGCCTTCAATGAAAGCAACATGCATATAGGCACAATGGGAGAGAAATACATTTTGTTCTGACGCAAGACATAACTCAAAGATTGGTTTGCGGGGAGTCTAGGCTGCTTCATGGGGTGTGTCCTTCATGAGGTAAATACTCTTATCTCTTGTGGAGAGGTTCACAAATTGAAGGGATAAACAAAACAAAGCAGAAACAGATGGGGGATATGACTCTTAAGCAAGACCTTTTTTCTTTTTCTTTTTTTTTGGTCCTTCATCTTTCCAGGGAAAAGCTAGCAGTAAACATCAATGTTGCATATCCCAGTGTTGGATGACCTTTTCAGGAGAAGGTCATGTGGTTTTACGTAATTGATTACCATGGCCTCCCTTCTGTTTTGTTCTTTCATAGTCATTGCATGCTTTCCTCAAGAGGCATGGATCCTTTCCCTGTCCCATTCCGCCATATATTATAGCCTAATGCAGTGATGAACTCATCAAGTCAAGGTTCAGCCTTCATCTGGGAAAGTAATACAATCTCCAAGATGAAAAAATCAGCAGGAAAGAGCGGTCTCACACACAATATTTTATTCCATTCAGTGGCACATCATTTGCATGTCATCCTCCAACCTCCGTCCCCCACACCAATTATTCATTCATTTGGACTCGTCCTTGTGACCCATTTTGTGTCCTTCCTTGTGTAGCTCTTTTCCCTTGTATTCTTTTTATTATTATTTTAATAATTCATACCCCACCGTTTTTCATCGAAGATGGACCCAAAGTATCATGCCAAAAATAATATACACAGAACATACAGGAAACTAAAGCTGCAATTCTATACAGACCTATTTTGAATGCTGTGGAACTTCCTTCTAAGTAAACATGCTTAGCATTGGATTCTATACATCCTTACACAAAAGTAAGTACACTGGCAATATATGCTCCAACAGTCCCTGTTTACTAAGAACAGTCCTTATTTTTCTTGTCCTTGTTCCTTGTACAGAATTGTCCCTAGGGGGTAGACAAGACCATGAGAGGCCACATGGGCTAGGCCCACCAACTGCCAGAAATGTGCACTGCCTTTCCCTTCCCTTCATGGACAGAGAACAACTTCTCACTAAAGCCCAGTGAATGTTGATCACAAAGAAGGAGGTGGCGTGCAGTTCTGGCAGTGAGTGGGGCTAGCCTGCGTAGCCCCACAAAAACCCCCTCCATGCATTCATTGAACACATGGAGGGAGGGTCACGTGTACCCCCTTCTATTAGGTTCCTATTTTAGCCTTTTGGGGATGCCTTATTGAAATGTTGTTGGTATGGTTACGTTCTTCAGGATTTACCATCCTCCCAAGAGCTCAAGCTCATAGCTCAAGCTCTGAGTGAGGAAAGGATGCATAGGGGGAAGAAAAATATAGGAAGGTGTTTTGTGCCGAGTTAGACCATAAATCCATCCAGCTCAGAATTGTCTACACTGACTGGCAGCAGTTCTCTACAGCAGTGTTCTCCAACCTTGGGTCCCCAGATGTTTTTGGCCTACAACTCCCAGCAGGCCAAAAACATCTGGGGACCCAAGGTTGGAGAACACTGCTCTAGAGTCTCACACAGGGAGGGTGCGAGGGGCTTTCCCAACCCTACCTGGAGATTAAACCTGGGGCCTTCTGCGTGCAAAGCATGTGCTCTACCATCGAGCTACGGCCCTTCCATGTAGTCCATCTTTTCTGTAATGCACATGAAGGTAAATGCATGCTCATGAACACCAAGGTACCATGTAGAGCACAGCTTGATATTCCATACTCTGTAGCCACCCGGTTATATTTTGAACTACCGATGATATATTGCAAGATGATTTTTTCCCCCCCATGTGAATCTATAAGCAAAAGAACACCCACCCGCTTAGCTTTTAAATCAGTGAGGGCAAGGCGGTTGCAGAGCAGGGCAGTGCCTGCCGCAATGCATAATACTGAGGGGAGGGGCTTGGCGAGTAACCCTTAGTATTAGAATGTGGGGCTTATACACATGCCCCTGTTTTCATCTGTGCGGTGTTGGAGGGTATGAGGGAAGAATGCATAGAATTGTTGTAGTCACGGAGCGCATTGCTTCTCAAATGTTTCAAAGAAGGACCCCATGTTGTAAACGTAATCCATGTTTTGGGACCCGCTATAAGGAGGTGTAGAAACAGGAGGCATGAGTTTTAAAAGACTGTTTGTGTGGCTTACTTCTGAGTAGATTTGCAAAGAACTGAGCTGTGCTTTGTTTGCTTGGCGGGAAAATGTCCTAATTGGTTCGAATTCCATCTGACAGTGTTACTTTGGCCCCACCCTCTCTGTCCTTGGCCCTGCCCCCTGTGGCCTTAATCCCACCCACTGCTAGAATGTCCGCCCCAAGATCCTTCCCAAGTTGGAATTCAGCTCTTGAGCCAAAAAAAATAAGATTCCCCACCCTTGACAAAGAGGGAGGGAGAGGGCCTGTCCCTTAAGGGGCTGCATAACAGTAACAGCATAGAATCATAGAATGGTAGAGCTGGAAGGGGCCTATAAGGCCATCTAGTCCAACCCCCTTCTCAATGCAGGAGAACAGATGTGGGCAGCCCAGGCAGTCACCCATCCAAGCACTGACCCGGCTCATACCTGCTTAGCTTCAGCATGTGGGAAAGAAGAAAAAGCTCCTGGAAATGAAAACAAAGGCCCCCCATTGTGCAACCTACCCAGGGCCCACAGTTTGAGAAGAACGCATATAGCTCCATTCCATGCACATTTACTTTGGAGTACATCTCATTGCACACTGGGAATCCTTTCTGAGTAAACAAGCATCGGACCAGTCTTGTTAGGCTTCTCTTAATATACACACAGTAGGAGCCACTGCTCTGAATCTCTGTAGCCCCTCCAGCACCAGGCTCTTCTTCCTGCCTACTCTGCATTTAACAGAGCGGGTTTCAGACATTTCTGCCTGCCCCAAGTGCTATTTTTGCTGGAGGCAAGGAATTCTGGGCTCTCATGCTTAAGATGTCGTCACAATGGGAGCCATTCTGAGTCTATGGAAAAACTTGACCTGGATTGTGAAGGGACAGATTCATGCTGTAGAGGGTCCACAATGCAACAATTTAGATCAGGAAATGAATAGGATATTTCTTACTTTTATTCCATTGGTTTATTTGTCTTGGGAAAGAGGAGAAGGGATCAGAATGTTAGACATCACAAATGTTTCAATGTTAACAATTTCTGATTAACGGAAGGAGGAGACGAGCAGTCAGAGCTTGTATCCACAAAAAAAGGAACCATTGGCACTATTAGGGATCACGGGGGAGAATTTTGTTCGGTTTGCAGTTTGCTAAGAACTCACTAAATCCTCCTGTCCCAAATCAAGATGAGAACTGAAACACAGTTACCCTTCAGTGTTTGTGCTTCTTACGCATATTAGTGAAATATACCGGTTACGTCACAAATGTTAGTGAAAAAAACCCATACAAAAAAGCATTGCATCAGGGAAAACCGCTTGCAAAAAATGTATGTATTCGGCAAAATTGCATACAAAATGCATATACAGAAATACCTTGGATTGCAAGTAACTTGGTTTGAGAGCATTTTGCAAGACAAGCAAATTTTTAAATATTTATTTAATATATTTTTTTTACTTGATATGCAAGCGACGTCTTGCAATACAAGTACTGCAATACGGCTTTAAATTAAAAATCTCTGTACAAATTTTTTTGGGGGAATTTTGTTTTGATATAAGAGTGTTTCGGATTACAAGCACGTTTCCGGAACAAATTATGCTCTCAATCCAAGGCATGACTGTATTACAACTACACACAAAATTTATATGAATTTTCATGCAGACTTAAAACACACACACCTCACAAACTGATGCAAAACCAGCATGGAACGAACTGAGGATAGAGCAGAACCAAAATGGAGAGATTTGCCCCTCTCCTAGGCACCACTGAGTATTACACACATGCATGTATTCTGTTCTTCCTTAAATCACCTCCCACACACCATCACTTACAATTGGTTAATAGTTTCAAGAGGTGGGGCGGAGGTTCTTAATCACTACTCAAATGTTTTAATCAATTTGTTTGTTTGTTTTCATGACATTTCTTTGGTTTTGTAAAGCTGCTTTGGGATGCCCAGCAAGGACACACACAAAAAAAAGGGGGGGGGAGGCAAACCTTACCTAAATAATTATGTATCTTACATGAGACTTAATCCCTTGTGTACCAGGCAGTGTAGAGGGTAGGGTGGGGGTGCTATATAAATGAATGGAGCACCAGCTGGGACATAAGCAGGGCTGGATTAAGATAGGGGCTATTGGAGCTGCAGCTCCAGGCACCTTACCACAAAATAGGCCCACAATTGCCGGAGGCGACTGCCCGGAGAGGAAGGGCCAGATCGTGGCCCATTTACAGCACAGCGGGGGGGGGGCTCAGCACGTGCCCCCCCAGCAGCGGCGCGCGCTTCGCCCGGTGGAGCCGCTGCCTGCCTCCTCGCGCCGCCCAGGCACTCTGGCTTGGCCGGGCCGAGGGGATCCCGACGGGAGGCCGCTGCCCCGACCGGGCTGCAGTGACAGCGGGCGGCGCCGGGCTGGTGTTGCCCTCCTGGTCCGCCTGCAGGCTCGGGGGGGGGTTCCTGGGCAGCTCGCCTCCCCTTGCCCGCTGCGCCGGCCGTCCAGCCCGGCTCCCTCTGCGGGGTCATGCGCCGGCAAGGGAGGGCCCCCGCCCGCCGCCCCTTCCCTCCAGGCCGAGGCAGCGAGCCCCGCGGGGCCGGTGGGTGCGTCGCACATGCGCTGTGTGCGGTGGTGGTGGGGGGCTGCTCCCGTGCGTGCCGCGGGCGGGCGGGGGCTCGCCTCTGCTCCTCCGCGCGGGGGCGGCCGGGCTTAAACGCCGCGCTGACGAGGCCTGAAAGGAAGGAGCCGAGGGCGCCCCTGTGGAGGCGGCGGTGGCGGCGGCGGCGGCGCAAGGGGGCAGCGGGCCGCCAGCCGGGCGGCCGCCGGGTCACACCGGAACGTGGGGAGCTGCCTTGTGCTGCCAGCCCCCAGCCCCCCATGTTGTTCCCCGGTTTCCTTTTTAGCCCTTCCTCTGCTCTGATGAGCTGAATATTTATTTCACGTTCTATTTTCCTCCCTCCTCCTTTTTCTCCTCCTTTCCCACATTGAGCTGTTTTCTCTCCTCTCGCATCTGTCACTCGCATCCGTTCTGCTCTCGCACGCATCTCCAGAAACCCCAGTTCTGCACCCCCTCCCTACCCACAACCAGTTGCCCTCCTCACCTGCTTCCCAGTTGGCCCCCGTAGCTATCAGGACTGCGAAGAATCCCAGCCATCGTATCGCTTTGCTCAACATCTCTCCTTTCAAAGAATGGATGAATGGATCGGTGTGTGTGTGTGGGGGGGAGGTAAGTAGTGTCCCCCCCCCACTAGCTATAGCAGGGGGTTGTCCCCCTTTGCAGCCGTTGCTGGCATCTAGCCGAATGCGTGAGAAGACCTGGCGCTGGCGGGGGAGGGACTGCGGATCTTTATGAATGAACTAAAGATGGGAGGGGAGGTGGACAGGGATGGAGAATTAGACGAAAGAAAAATGTTCCTCATTTTATTTATTTATTCATTTTATTTATTTCCATAAAAAGGCTCACCAAAATCCTCAGCACCAGGCCCATAATGCTCTTAATCCGGCCCTGGACATAAGAAAGCAGGATCATCCAAAAACACAGTTTTATAGGTATAGAGAGAGGAACCCCTTTAATGACTTCATTCCCACATGATGTTTTCAGTGATCCAAGAGTCCGCAGCCACTCCAAAAGCTGTCACCTCCTCCATAAATAAGATGACTAGATACCTGGTGCCATTTTATATCAACGGGTAGACTAGGTGTGGTGAAAAGAGAAAAAAAGATATCACAGATGGAAGTAGATGGAAATAACCCACCAGCCACACCACTTAACATCTGCCACCTACATCCTCCCTTGAGTGAGAACCTGTGTTTCATGTCTATAAGTCCCACTCTGCTACAGATGTTTCACATAGATAAGCTGTTGAGGAACAAAGAAAACAACCAGCTTCACACCCTGCTGCTCAGAATACTTTCCCTCCTCCCCTGTACCCAGCCCATACAGTTGCAGATCATAGGACCCTCTGTAGTTAGCAGCAGACAAAAGATTAATCTTATTGAAAATGAGGAGTTTCTTGGGAGAAAAGAAAAGTATTCTGGATCCACTTTCTCCCCTGCAAGCCCAAGATGTTTCATAGGAGTGCAAAAAGATACTGTGCTAACTCAGCCTTCCTCAACACACTCACCTGAATATGTTAGACTACATCTCCCATCATCCCTAGCTAGCATCTTGAGGTTGGGGAAGGCTGCTTTAATATATATTCCTAATGAGAGACTTAAATTATTGGGCCAGACTTTGCATTTCAGGCTGTCACTCTGACCCTTGACTATTCCAAGATCTCGATTATTTATAATACAGTTATACTGGGGATGTACTTCTCTTGTCATGCACCTCCAGGGTAGTTCATATAAGTTGGTAGTGCTTTTTTCCTCAATGGACTGAGATCCTATATCCACGTAGGGTGATGTAACCACTTGCCTGGGAGTAAGTCTCATTGAGATCAATGGGACTTGCTTCTGAGATGCATAGGATTGCAGTGTTAGGCTGCAATCCTATTCACACTTACCTAGGAGTAAGCCCCATTGAGCATAATAGCACTTACTTTTGAGTAAACATGCATATGCTTGTTCTCTACTGTAAAACAAGAAGGGGTTAAGGGCGTGCACAATCCTATGTGTGTTTAGACAGGAAAAAAGCCCTACAATTCCCAGCAAGCCCCAGCCAGCCATGCTGGCTGAGGCACGCTGGGAGTTTTAGGTCTTTTTAATGTCTAAACATGCACAGGATTGCATCATAAATGTTCAAGGACCTAGTGGTAGGAATTCTTACTGGAAGATTCACTGTTGTCATGACTATAGGACAGTCTTCCCAACCTGGTGCCCTCCAGATGTGTTAGACTATAACTCCTGATCATGGCCCCTGTTTGCTGGGGCTGATGGGAGTTGAAGTCCAAAACATTTGGAGGGCACCAGGTTGGGGAAGACTGCTATAGGGTGTGTGTGTGTGTAACCAATTTTCATTTGGTTTATGTCGCTGTGTCAGCATGGACCCATCCGTTGGTTCATTGTTCTCTCTCTTTCCCATCTCCACATGGTCCTTCCACTCTCCACCACAAAGGGTGGCGCACCTGGCCCTGTCTTTAGCTGCAATGTGACTCTCAAAAACTCCCAAGCTTTTTCCTAACACAGGAAATAACTAGTGGGAAAAGCTTCACCTGGCTGCTGCTAAAGGCCTAGGACAGGGCCGGGGGTGGGGGAGAAAGTAAACACTCTTGTTGGTGAGTGAGAGGTAGAACCATGACATTTAAGCCAATTTAAGTTTGTAATATGTAGATATTCCCTTAATATTATAACTGTCTGCCTTTCAAAAATGCATATCTGGGGCTGGTGTAGCATAGTGGCTAACAGTACAATTGTATGGGAAGGGTCATCATACAGTGGAAGAGCACATTTTTTGTGTGCAAAAGGTCCCAGGTTCAGTTTCTTGGCATCTTCAGGCAGGGCTGGAAAAGATTTTTTCTGAAATCCTGGAGAACCCCTGCCAATCAGTGTCGACTGTACTGAGCTAGGTGGACCAAAAGTCTGACCCAGTATAAGGCAGCCCTATATGTTCCTACATATGTCTACTCAGAAGTAAATTATATTAAGTTCAGTGGGCCTTTCTCCCATGTAAGCGCACTTAAGATTGTACCCTAGGAAGACCGAGCTACAAATCAGAAAGTCCCAGGTTCAAATCTTGCCTCTGCCATGAACTCACTAAGGCTACAATCCTATACCTATTTGGCTGGGAGTAAGCCCCATTGAATTCAATGGGACTTCCATATGGATAGACACGTAAAAGATTGTACTGTAAATGGCCTTAAGCAAGCCCATCTCTCAGCCTCAGTTCCCCCATCTGCAAAAGGGGGGATAATAATATTACAGGATTATTGGAAGGATTACAACTAGATAACGTATGTGAAGCACTTTGAATACGTGAACGTGCTATATGAATCATCATCATCATTCCTACCAAGTGCCCACAGTTTGTTTTCTGAAACTGGTACATATTTTGCGTTATTTAAAAAGTGTTGAAAACAAACCCAAATGCATTAGTAGTATGGCAAAACTAACAACAGGCAGGAAAAGACGGAAGGGATGGTAGTGTGTGACTGAGTTCACTTCTAGGAGAGTGAATAAGTTCACTTCTAGTAGGAAAGGATTGTATTAATAGATGGGCAAAATCTTGAAATGGCTGCTAGAAAATCTGACTTCTGCTGAATTTTCTTCTGTTCTTATATTTAGAGGTGACAGCTAACTTCCTATGCACACTTACATGGGAGTTAGCTGTCACTGAACTCAATGGGATTTACTTCTGAGTAAGCATGCATAGGATTGCTGTGTGTGTGTGTATACACACACACACACACACACACAGCTCTGGAAATGCATAAGCTTCTCATTAAGGACCATCTACTATGCTATTCTGCACTATTGGATGTCCTGACTAACAAGATCTTCCTTAAAAATAAAGGAGCTTTGTCTGCCCCATAATCAAAAGAACCAGCATGCTGTGTAGCATGTATTCCAGCCAACGTGAGGAAACTGCATTTACTCTCCTTATAAGAAAGAAGCAAGGCATTTTTGCCTTTTTCTGTACAGACAAGTGTTCCGCAGAGATAGCTAGAAGGAGCTGCAGGCTATGCAGATGGCAAAATGGCTTTTGAAACCATAGGACCCGTGAACATCACAAAATATTGCTTAATGAAGCAAATGCAGGAACCTGGCAGGGAGTAGCCGGCATGCTTGCGCCTCTGGGCTGGATGAAAACAAGAAGGGGTTAAGTCAGCAACAGCTCTATCTGAAGCTTGATTTAAAGCGGGGAAAGAATTGATATCCTCTCTGCCCCACCCCCGCCCCTGCATGGATGGTCGGCTCTTTCAAGGGGATCACATGTGCTTCTTACACTAGTGCTGCAGAAGCACCAGCTGCTGCTGATCTGGGCAGGGTGCATCACCGGCTGGGTGTGTGTATCAATGCCTTGTGGTCCCAGGCTCCAGTTTAAAGGAGAGGGAGCCCACAATGTGCCTTTGAGCAAGTGGGTAGGAGCCTGGGAGTTACCTTTTTCTTCCCCTATGCTCCAAGACCTAACCATGTCTATCTGTTGTTGCCTTTTTTTCAGGGATTATGGATCCTCCAAAAAGAAATCAGGTAAGAGACAGTACTTGTTCTGTATATAACCTCATGCCTACAGATCAACATGTTTTCTAACATCCTTTAATTGCCCACTGTGTGAAATACTGTGAGTTTTCAACAGATTTCATTTAGTGGGGAAGGGGGTATTAAGCAGATTCTGTAGCTGAATAGACAAAATGTTGCTTTCACATTGTATATTTTGAGCAGAAAGCATATCTCTTCCTGCCTTAGCGACTTGGTGATGGGATATATTTTTGTACGTACAGCTGTGTGTGAGTATGATTAGGTAGGCTTTCTGTATTGCAGTTTTGTATAGAATTGGAATTTACTTGAAGCCTCTCCAGTCTAATGTCCTCTGCTAAGGCAGGTTGACCCTAACCCAGCCCTGTTTATAAATATGCTATCTAGGGACTGTATAGACTTATTTATGGAGGAATAGGAATATTATAATCTATACTTAGAAACTGAGTTGTGGATATGCATTATATTTTTCTTTCCTATCATGAATCCCAGCTTTCCTCTACCCCACTGTAGGTTAGCTGTCTAACAACCACCCACTTCCCCACTGAAGGAGGATGGGACTCATGCTGTTGTTAAAGGCAAACGAGCCCTGTCTTCCTTTGCTTCTGGTCTACCTGCTCTCATGTGGATTTTGTCATGGAACATAAGGGTTTCTTGACCAATGGCCAGATCCTTATTAGTTCACAGAGAAACTGCTATATGTGGTTCTTTATACCCTGATGGGTTATTTATGGAACACTAGCAACCCTAAAAATCAAGTTCTTTGCCATTTTTATTGGCCTGCCTATAGTAATTTTAACTAGTAAGTTACTTGTAAGCCACCAAAAGATAAAAATGGTGTTATACTCTGCTGTGTGGGGAGTGGCTATGGCCCAGTGGTAGGGTACATTTTTAAATGTAGGTTCAATTTCCAGGTAAAAGGATTTCATAGAGGCTGGGAAAGACCCCTCTCTGCCTGAGAACTTGGGAAGTCCCTGCCAATCAGAGTTGATAATACAGGACTATATAGGCCAATGGTCTCACTTGCTAGAAACACACTCACATTTGTGAGTGTGTGAGAGAGGGAGAAGGTATTGAAGCTTCTGAATCGAAGACTGCGTGAAACATTTTATTTCTATTCCTTGGGAAATGGCTTACCCTAATAATGGTCTATACCATCTCATTTGGCACATTTTCCTAATTAATTACATTGATGGGCTAGCAAATCAGGAATGATTCAGTTTTGCAATTAACTAAGTGATGTCCTAATGGATTGTTGGCATTTCTCCCCCCCCCCTTTTTCTTCCCGGAAATCTTGAACCAATCTTGAACCTGTATAGACAGGGGTTTTTTCTGGGGAGGCCTTTAGGTAGCAGTCCTATGCATGTTTAGACAGAATATGCTGGCAGGGGATGCTGGGAGTTGTAGGACTTTTTTCTCTCTGTATAAACATGCATAGGATTGCACCCTTAGCATATTATGCAAAACCCAGAGAGGAATCATTGTAATATAATTGGATTTTTGGAGTGGGGTTCCCACTGAAACACTGGGCCAACCCTCTTGGCCCCAAGTGCTTTAATCGATAATAGTTCTTTGAGAACTGAACTTCTTCTGGCAAACAGTGAGCTGCCAGGCCATCCTATACCTGGTTGGTAGGAAGAGATAATGAACATCCTTTATTAACGCATTCAGCTCATACCATTGGAATTACTTCTTAACAGTGCTTTAGCATTTGTCTCCATTGCATAGTGTGGCATAGCTTCCTGCGATCCCCATTTTACAGATGAAAAGCAACACAGAGTCATGTGGCACCTTAAGTACTAACACATTTATTATGGCACAAGCTTTTGTGGATTGCAGTCCACTTAACAGGGATTAGAACATTGGACTCCTAAGTGATATGTGAATACTAGGGCTGAAACATTTACCGGTAATCAGTTAGATTAATCAATTTTTTTAAATCGACTAACAAGTTGCCATGGGCTGCAGATTTTATAGTTTTTGACACAAGTGCTTATTAAAAAGTGGAGGTGACAAGTAGTACCATATTAAATGAGGCATTCCCCCATTTCTCTCTCTCATATGAGGAATGCCTCTTCCACAATGATGTCTGCTATGACACAGATTTATAGTAATTGGCTTAAATACTCTAGCCACTAACCATGCAGACTATACATACATGTGAGCTCAGGTACTAAGTTCCATCACTCCATTTAAAATATCCGAAAGAAAGCACTTTCACTTAATTTACCTTAGTTTAAAGTATCCTTGTAACTTGTTTAAGAACTATGGTACTATGAAGACATCCCACAAATTAGGCCAATCCTTTCTCCCTGCTACAAAATATCATCTGTGCTTTAGAAACATGGTCTGCTTTGGGCATAATCCCAGAGCATCTCTATTACCAGAGCTTCTTAGTACAGTGGACCCTGTATGGATGTGCAGTGACAACATCCTGATGCAGTCAATGGCCAAGATGAAAGCAAGAGCGTAGAAGTTCCCCAATAATTTTTCAACCAGCAGAAAGAATTGCTCTCACTCTTACTGGTCCAGTGTTAGTCTTGTTTCTTTTTTCTTGGTCTCCAGCTGACATTACCACAGTTAGGGGGAAGTGGGGTAAAGTCTGAAGCCATCTTGTGATTATAGGTTATTGCATAAGACTTTCTTTTAGTGCTGGCTCAATCAGGTGGCCAGATGCAAAGAAGGGAAAGGCTCCTCTACCTTCAATAGCTTTTGTGGAAGGGTAAGAGAAGCTACAGCTTTTGAAGGGATCATTTCAATGGTGCATCAGACCTGTCCTTCATGAGGCTATATCACCATCTTTTCAAAGGTATGGTGGTAGCAGGAATGTTTATTCCAGCTTAGCTCCTACTTGCCCTAGGGTATGTCCACATGCAATTTAATCATAATGCAAGGGTGCATTCAAACTAATGGTGAGAATGCTGCTGCCAAAGTAGTGGAAACTGACAGTGGTAGAATTGGGGTACATATGGTCCTACATCATTCAAATGGGCTGTTCAACTTTCCTCAAAGAATCCAGTTCGGAAGCAACTGGTTCTTCTCACTTCTAGCAAAAGCTGGCTCTGCAAAGTGCAGATAGGGCCAGCCAATCACAAAGCAGTGTTTCAAGTGTGTGTGTGTGTGTGTGTGCGTGTGCGCGTGTGCGTGCGCGCACGCTGGGGGATGGGGATAGGAGACTGGTATTTAATATATAAAGAATATAAAAGGCATAAAACAAATGTTGAGCGTGCTGGATGCCTGAGCTTTTGTGGGGTTGGGGAGAGCCTGAAACCTGGCAGGGTGGGAGGATTTGGAGCATTGGATTTGGAGCTAGGTTCACATGAGTGAAGGGGGCAGGGAAGCGGAGCTCATGCCACAGCGGTAAAAACACACCAGCTCCTGTAGGTGGCACATCTGTACATACACCCTTAACGTTCTCAATAACTTGAGAGGTGATTTATAGATGGCCCTTCGCAGCATACCTGGAGGCAGCCTTTCCCAACATGGTGCCCTCCAGATGTGTCAAACTACAATCATCCACAGCCAGGCTAGCCATCAGCTGTGGCTAATGGGAGTTGTAGTCCAACACATCTGGAGGGCACACAGTTGGGGAAGGCTGCCCTGAGGTAAGGGAGATGTCCCCATCACCCTGGAGCCCAAGGGCAGTGCTGATGCAATTCCCATGCCCCCTGCCAGATCAGATTTGTACAGACATAAACACAGCAGCCATTGTGTGAAGGCTTGCTTGTTATATTTGAAGCATGCCAAGCTTTCTTTATGCAGCTCTAGGACTTCCCTTGTTAAAAGGGTAGTGGCCCAATATCCTCAGCCTTGGAGTTGGGACCACCTTTAACTCCAACTTGCAAAATGGGACCTATTTTTTAATTCTTTCCCTTATATTATCATCTTCAGGAATCAGCCTTATACCAGGTCATGCAGCCCACTCCATGTAGCTTCTCCATGTAGCCCACTGAATGGCAGTGGCAATCCAGGGTTTTGGGCATGGGTCTTTCTCATCACCTGCTGCCTGATCCTGTTAACTGGAGATGCCAGAGATTGTACTCGGGACTTTCTGCATGCAAAGCAGAAGTAAACTCTACTACTGAGCTATGGTCTTTCTACTGGTGGTGCCAGTAATGTGACTCATGGTTCTCACCTTACCAACTGAAGACCAGTGCCATAGAGTGTATAGCAAAATACCTGGGTTTTCTTCTGGAAGAGTACTGTATTGATGTAGTATAATTTCTGCTTGCCTTCAAGATTCTGACTTGCAAGAATGGGAGCCTCTTTGAGTCCAGGTGTATTCCATATGATGGATGAAATTTAGTGTGTTAGGTCCACCAGTTTGTTGAATATAAGGAGGGGAGATATCCCATTGCCTCTATGGAGGCAGGGAGCTGTGGGCTGGGCTGTGAGAGTGAAAGCCATATTAGCACATGTGCATGTAACTAAGAGCACTTCCCACTGTGAAAGTTGGACTGACCCAGGTTCAAAAGCTCCCCTAGCCAATGACCCTCAGTCCCAGTCACGCAAGTGGAAGGAGGAGATAACAGCAGTTAATAAAGATTAAAGAGTTTATTTGTAAGACCCAATTACATGGGATTAAGGCAATCAATGCATTTCTACTCACTACATCATTGCAGACTCAAACCCACTACCCCAGTGGTAAGGCTAGATGAAGTGAAGTCCAGAACAATCCACATGTCGTGCTGAGACGAACAAGCAGCAGAGAGAGATGAGGAAGGAATGACGGAAGGGAAGAGAAAGCTATCAGCAAGTGTGCTAGCTTATATACCCCAGACCCTGCATCTATGAATAGGACATTACTCACCCAGTAGTATAACTTATTCATCAACATGTTTATCCAAACCTGTTCAAGGCTGCTGAGTCATATCACCTCGAGACTATGTCTCCTGACCAAAGGCCTTGTATACTTGAACTCAAGTAACACCCACCAGGTCAGGTGATAATCCCGATGTCAGGTGGTAATCTCGTTCTGCCTATGCAAAACCCAACATCCCCCTGCTTTTGCATTTGCGCAGAACGTGGTTATTTACCTCATACAACAGCAACAGCGTTGTTGACATCTGATGCTGTTCCTTCATCTATGGACTTTGATAAAAAAAACTTTTGCAGGAATGACTTTACCTGTCAGAAATTTGAACCACCACCAAATCACTTCTGATGTATCCCTCCTTATGACACAGTTTTATTTGTAAACCCAAAACGTTGTGTATTGCTATCTGCCTGCAGCACAGCAATCCTGCCTTGGTTTCCTGAAAAAACTGTAATAGGTTTTTCACATCAATCCCAGCATCATTTAAACATTTTTAACAATTTAAACTATTTAAACAAATGCATTCAGTTCAGCTTCAGTTGAACTCTAACTTTTAGATGATTGTTTCTACAAAATCAATCAAACAAAGTATGGTTATAAAAATAACAAACTTCAGGTGTGTTCTTGTTGTTCTTACTATCACAACCACAACTGGCATTTCTGTGAATCTGTAAGCCACCTGTGCTCTGACTTGTAAATCTTAGTCTGAAATGTGATGTTCCTTCCAGATAACACTCAACTCTTTTTCAGAGCTCTCCAAGCATGTCCTGTTGGTCTAACAGTCTGCCTATTACACTGACAGCAATACCTGGCCTTGTTGCTTGTACAGTAAAGCTCAACAGCCCAATGCTTCTGTGTAGCATTCAAACTGCTTTTCCATCAGCATGTGCTTGAAAATCCTCAACTATTTGGAGTCTCGCACTGAGTTAACTATCTCCAAAATTCTCAATCACATCCATGATATTTCTCTGGTTTGTTGCAGTAAGATACTGCCCTCCTGGTTCTCCCTCAACTTCTATTTACAAATAAACAGTTGATCCACCACCAAGCAGTTTCATTTCAATGAAATTCCAAACCCTGGATCAATTATATCATATTGCTTTTATCTGTCCAGAAAAAACAATAGATCATCCATCAAAACAAAGTACATACAGTCTATGTCCCTGTTCTCCTGTTTAATAAACAAACATTGATCTGCCTCTCTGTGCAAATCTCAAGTCAACAATGTTTGAGTTTAAAACAGAATTCCAGCCTCCAGCTGATTTTAGCTTTTCTAAAGAAAATCTCAGACAGTTTTCCAAAGACTTCCTCTCATTTAAAATGCTTATGTTCCAATATTTCAATTGTGAAATATTCTTACATCTTCACATTCTTAAACATCAGTCTAACTGTTTCCAAAGCAAATTGTTGTTGCACTCACTCATGATTTTCCAGCTCCTTTTAACTAAAGCAAAAATCACAAGCAACCAATCTTGCTATTTTTCATGTAAACTTTTTCAATCTGGTTAGTTTTCACTTAAAAATCTATCTGGTAACAATGAGTTCCATGAACTGCTGTTTGTTTCACCCAGCTTCCATGTTTTGTTCTTTATCCAAAGAATTCAACTCAGCTTGCATAGCCTGAAGCTATGGTTCAGCTTCCTTAACAGACAATTTTTTTCACCTCTTTGAAATTTTGAAGTTTCAAATGGCTTTTGCTGCAAATTCATCCTGATATCTCACAGGTTGTTTGACTCACCTGTTCCTTACTTCATCAGTTATCAGGTTCCTGTTCCAATAAATTTGCACCAATGATGAACAATCATTTGTTTAGTCTCCACTAAACCAAATGTGTATCAAAGTTTGTCAAATTTACCTGACTGTCTTTCAGCAAATGCTTTTCTATTCTGACTCTGCCCTTGATGCATCTCCTGCATTAACAGAATTAATTTTGAAAAATGATCTCACATTTTCAATCAGCATTATACTTAACACTTCTAGATAATCTCACTATCTAAGTGTTGTTCATGTAAAACACAATATTCTCATTTCTAGAAAAATCTCATGTAAGCTCCCTTACAGATTTCTTCTAACTTTGAGGTGTATGTACCTACATATCAGATCCAAGATCCTGAAATGTTTCTCCAGAAGATTCTTCCTTCTACACTACTTTCTATAAGGTGTACAGTTCATCACACAGAACTAAAACTTCTATCATGTACATAATCAAAACATTTAAGAGCTTCTACCCAAACCTCATTAACCAAATTAGTATCACCTCTTCTGAGTGTTTGTTTACTCTTCCACACAATCCATGTGTTCAATATCACATCCTGTTAGAAAGTCATGAAAGCATGCACTGAATTGAACTTCCCCATATCTGAAAAGAAATAGGTAACATGGGTAATATGCTTGTTTCCCATCCAAGCACAAAACACCTTGACTTTGTTCAATACTCCAGCTTTCTATCTAACATGTACACAACCTGTACCTCGTGTATTGATCAATTGACATCATGAAATAACGTGCTTTTCCTCTAAAAACCATCAGAGTATCCACAAGATTACCAAGAACAAATTTAATGAACTGTTTTTCAGCTTGCCTTCCAGTTTACCTGTTGAAGCTAACATCCCTTGTTTATGTGCACAAAATTACCTTTCATGTGAAAATTACAATTTCCAAATGCTTTCCCCACAACACAGTTTACATTTTCTTTCACAAGCCTGTGAATCTAAATGATCAAACAATCATGTGATATGCATGCATGTACATGTCATACATATAAGCATTTAACCTTTTATAGTTGCATCAGTACAACTTTCCATTTCTTTATTTACATCATTACAGTATGAAAGAAATAATCCATCTCTTAGCTTTGCCATATAAACATACCTACTAATTATTCAGTATTTTACATTTTGCTACAGAAAAATCCACAATATACTCAAGTCATATATACATTCAGTACATTTCCTGACATTTCAGAGCATATATTACACTTTCTTGAATCCAAGTTATCCAACTTTCAAGAAATACATTTTCAAAAAACATGACTGTTAAACCCCTGACCATTTCCATAGTCCTCCTTCTGTTTATTTATGTCCAACACAGAAAGCTTCGTTTAAACAATCCACTGTTTTCTGTCCAAACAAAATAATGTCCATTTTGTTATGTCCTGGGTTAAAACATAAAGTTTGTCCCTTCAGCAGCACCCCTGCTGATTTCAAGCTCCTTCTTCTGTGATCCCACATGAAGAAAATGAAGAACAGCTTCCCATTTTAAGCACAGCTTTCTCTGTTCAAAACTGCGCGCTGTTTTTCCCTGCTGCTCTAAAACCACGCCTCCGCTGGTTTGATACAGCCTCCGCTGTAGTATCAGGTTTCCCTTTTGCTGCGACATGACGCTCCAGACGCTTTACCCACGTCAGACGTAATCCACGCATTTGTAATCCAAGCCACTTGTTGATACAATGCAAAAGATAGCTGATCCGCTGCTGTGTGAAGAAGCAAGCTGTAAAGAAATATGATCCTCCTGCCTGTAGCCTTGATTCAAATGAGTTGACACACAGAGCCTCCTGAAGATTATTTCTTTGCCCGATACAGCTCCTTGACAATCACTCCAGCAAGCTGTGGAATACAAATCCTTGTGTCCAGCGTTGTTCACCTTTCAGCCTAGTAGCTGCCCGAACCTCGGATTTTGCCAAGCCTGGCACCTCCGCTTCAGCTGCTTTCAAAACGAAAAATCCTCCGTCTCTCTGTTTCTGCATTTTTCAGTTGTGCTGCATTCCAAGCCGCTGTTATCAGCTCCCAGCTTTAGCAACAATCCTTCGCCTTCCCCGGTTTGTTTACAAACCGTTCTTACAAATAGTAAACAAATTCCTTTAACTCTATAACTGCCGAATTTCTCCAAACTGCGTCTCTGTGGCTTATCTGCCCATCTGAGATAACCATCAGATCGTTATCTGGGCCCATAACCGATGTGAAAGTTGGACTGACCCAGGTTCAAAAGCTCCCCTAGCCAATGACCCTCAGTCCCAGTCACGCAAGTGGAAGGAGGAGATAACAGCAGTTAATAAAGATTAAAGAGTTTATTTGTAAGACCCAATTACATGGGATTAAGGCAATCAATGCATTTCTACTCACTACATCATTGCAGACTCAAACCCACTACCCCAGTGGTAAGGCTAGATGAAGTGAAGTCCAGAACAATCCACATGTCGTGCTGAGACGAACAAGCAGCAGAGAGAGATGAGGAAGGAATGACGGAAGGGAAGAGAAAGCTATCAGCAAGTGTGCTAGCTTATATACCCCAGACCCTGCATCTATGAATAGGACATTACTCACCCAGTAGTATAACTTATTCATCAACATGTTTATCCAAACCTGTTCAAGGCTGCTGAGTCATATCACCTCGAGACTATGTCTCCTGACCAAAGGCCTTGTATACTTGAACTCAAGTAACACCCACCAGGTCAGGTGATAATCCCGATGTCAGGTGGTAATCTCGTTCTGCCTATGCAAAACCCAACACCCACAACTGTTCCAGGCTTTGGTATTCAAAGTCTTCCCGTGGACGTAGTGACAATGATTGAATGGGCCCTTGGACTGGGAGAACTTGCCTTCTGCTTGACATGCCAGCTCAGGGAGACTTTTAGGTGTGTGTGGGGGGTGCTTTTTCAAATTTGTGATCCTCTGGCATATCTGAGGAGGAGCAGTATGGGCAGTATCCAATTCAACGCTAGTGCTAACATAAACCACGTTTTGCTAGTGTAAGCAACTTCTAGCACAACATCAAAAATGTTTGCTGTTGTAATAGGTTTTCTGGGGATAATTTACATTACCGCTAGTGTTGAGTTGGATGCTGCCCTTTGTGTTCAGTGGCTGAATCAATTATTGCTAGTAGAATATGGTTGAGTATTGCTTCTGGAAGAAGGAGCAGAAGAAATCCAGAAGGAAGAATTTCCCATTTAGCAGCATGCAGCATCCTGCAGTCTTGTAGTGTATATTCTTTCTACCAGAGACTGAAACCATAGAAAGAAGTCCTGTGTAAAAGCACTAAGACATATTAGAAGAAATAAAGCAAATGGATGCTTATTGGTTTGTGCATCTTGCTGAGCAATCTAGGCCTCACTTCAAGTCAGTAGAGCTTTCCAGAAGGCAGGGTGTGTGGGGTGGGGTGGGGGTTCTTTCTACATTTATTTGGCAGTTAAAGTATCTTCTGGCAGTCTCCCCTTCTGAAATATTTTCCCTGCTATGTGACTTAGTCTGGTTTGCAGCATTTGGAAATTCTATTTTACTGTATGAACCACAAGTACATGGCATGACTTCTACGGGGTTCATACCTCACTGGCAATTCTTCAGCTGATGCCAGCCAACTGTTTACAATGCTTAAATTTCATTTGGCGAGCAATCTCCTTTAAAATTCTATCCTCTCTGATTGACAACTTGACTGCTTTATGGAGTGATCCTATGGCCCCTAGACCAGTGTTCTCCAACCTTGGGTCCCCCCCAGATGTTTTTGGCCTACAACTCCCAGCATAGCTGGCTGGGGCATGCTGGGAGTTGTAGGCCAAAAACATCTGGGGACCCAAGGATGGAGAACACTGCTCTAGATAGTGTCTGAGGGGCCATAGGATATTTCGGATTCCCAGCTGCAAGGTCAGAGACAGCGCTCCAACCTCAGAGCTGGGAATTGGAGCTCTGACCCCCCCTCCCCCTCATAGCCGGTATGGAAAGAACCACACCAACTGCCTCTCCAAGGTTGGGAACATGACCTTGGAGAGGGGTAAAAGGGGGTGTTTCCATGAGCAGGGAGTGGAGAAGACTGGAGAGGCCAGGATATGAGCTATCCTGAGGCCTCTCTAGCTGCCTCCCCTCCCCCTCCATAACACTTTTGCTGGATGGGCAAAAAAGCCCACCTAGAAAAAATGCAGGGCGGGAGGACAGGGAAGCGAAGGTCACCTCTGCTGCTCCTCTCAACCTGCATAGAAAGCTTGTAAGCCTCTGAGTTTGGGGACTTACGAGCATCGAGGGTGCAACCCATAGGATTACACCCTTAAGTGTTCTCCAGTTTACAGGCAGCTTAGTAATGGTTTTAAGATGGGCTGCCTTGTCCAACTAGGAATGTGTTAACTAGAGGAATGTGACTGTTAATGTTGACTAAACAACATGGTGGCATTCTTGTGAGGACTCTCTACTAGCCTCTCTGAAGAATGTTTTCTTGATTTAATTCCCTTGCCCACTTCCAAAGAAAAATAGCAAAAGGGAACAACAAATGATCTATAAACTATATATTTATTCACTCTTTCCCACCCCAAACTCTTAAGCTGTCTTTTTTTCCTCCCTGGACTCTATAGAATCCTGACACTTTGATCTTCCACTTGAAAACCAAAATCCGCAAGGATGAGTAGATTATGATCACTTGTGGCATAACAACTGGCAACATAACATTATCACAGTTTAACAATTTAAAAGTCTTGGAATATTTAAAAAGGTCTTTTGCTGGGCATTGAAAAGATAACAAAGTAGGCCCCAGGCAAGCTTCACTGGGGGAGAATTCCATAAACGGGAGTGCTACCACTGAGAAGGCCCTCTTCCTCAGTCACCACCTGCCTCACTTCTGATGAAGGGGGTGCCTAGAGCACCTTGGATCCAGGCAGGCTGCTGTGGAGGCAGGTCTTTAAACACCAGCACTTTTGCATTGTGCATGAAAACAGACCAGTAACCAAGGAAGATGTTTAAGAACTGGTGAAATAAACCTACCTTGTCCCAGTCAAAAGCTTGCAGCTCTATTTTGAACTAGCTGAAGTTTCCTGCTAGGCTTCAAAAGCAGCCCCGTGCACAACGCGTTGCAGTGGTAGGAAAATGCACCATATAGTAGCTTTTCCTTCCTCTTATTCCTGTAATGTGACAGTGCCCCACTAGATCAGGCTGGTATTTAACCACAGTCTGAAGAATTATGATCCTCATAAGCCCTATTCAGGTGTCCCCATCCTGTGTACAGTAAACACACAAGGAGGGAGAACACCCTAGCCCCACTCGTTCTTTGCTGTTTCCATCACAGCAAAGATGGAACTACTAACCCATGAGGAGGCACAGGAGGGGGAAGAGAAGTGTGCTAGCCCCGCCCCCTCAGTTGCTGCTTCCATTGCCCACTACATGTGGAGGGTAATTTTCTGAAGGGGAGAGCCTCCTCTATCTATGGAGGCTGTCCAAGTGATCTCAACACCTGGAAAACCAGGCTTTGAAATTGTGTGGAGAGCCTCCATTGATAGAGGGAGCTCTTCCCTTCAGAAAGTCACCCTCCACATGTAGTGGGCAATGGAAGCAGCAGCTGAGGGGGCGGGGCTAGCACACTTCTCCTCCCCCTCCTGTGCCTCCTCATGGGTTTACTATACTCAGAATCAGCATGCCTGAATAGGGCTATACTGTCTTTTAAATCTGAGCACATTTTCACCATGAGGGTGGGGTAATGGGGAATATGACATGGGACTGTCCTCAATGAGTGTGTGAGCAAGGCTTGTGCTTCCAGAGCTCCTCATTGCTGGCACCTTTTCCATTATTGTCAAAGGCTTAAACGGTAGAGGGCAAATGAGAGGAAGCAGTAGAATACTGATGTACAGCCGCCCTCTCTTCTGACATTTGAAAGCTAATTAGCTGAGACATGAGTTACAAATGTTTGAAATAAATAACACAAACCAGGATTGATAAGAAGTGCTTTCAATCTTGAGAGAACAGCCGCTTCTGAATACACCCGCGCTGGTTGCTCCGTAAGAGGCTGAAGAAGAGGCAAGGAGATATAACTGGGGGCCCGTCCGACATGTACAACAAAGTGCCGGGCTCTGTCCGATCCTTTTCCTGTTTGAATGAGAAATGCTGCTAATTCTGTGTCTCAGTCCCTCGTGTGCTTGGCAAGGACATCAGTGTTGAAACTGTGCTGCAACCCACCCCTAGGTGGGTCTGTTTGAGAGTCTACTGTGCTTGAGGGTGAGGGGTAAAAGGCTGTCTTGGACATGCCAAGTGGTATCTTGCTCAAGCTCTTTCACCCACTGTTGCAATCTAATGTGCTCTGCCAAATGGCTTGAACCCCTTAGATTTGGGGTAAAGCTACAAGTGCTGAATGCCATTAAAAAGTAAATTGCAGGCAATGAGTGATGCCAAAGGGTTCTTTGCTTTATACATTGGGTTTATGGCCACTCAGGTGCATGGCTTTTAAATGTGGAGCTCACACCATACTGCATCAAGGCACCTGATGTTATGGGGTGGGGGGTGGCATTGCAAGGAAAATCTTTTATGGGGAAGCACTGAAAGTTGATTTATAGTGGATCCAATCCAGTTCTTGAATATAAGCATTCAGCCTAATCGTTGAACTGAGCCTTTTATTGTAGTTGATGAAAATGATATTTATGGAACATTGCCTTGGGCTACTAACCCCACCCCCCACCCCACCCCACCCCACACACACACATTTTCTAGGACTGTGCACAGAAGACAAGATTAAATTCAGATCCCGCTTTGGGTAGCAGGTCACTTCAGCTCAGACTACTTTGGACATGGCCCACTTCACCTCGGGCCTGAAGGAGAGCCATGCTTCAGAAATCCGCCATTCCGTGTGCCTCCCTGTTGATTATTGCGGGGAAATGAAAAAATAGCGATCACCTGCCTGCGGAGGTCTGGCTGGCCAGCAGCATAGGAGCAGAGGTGGGATCTTCTTTTGGCACTGGGGGGGATGCCTGCTCTTCTCATCAAGAGCGCTGCCGCCGCTTGCACACAAGTGCTGAGGGCTATCAAAAGAGATCCCTCTCCTGGATGAGAGTGGCCACCACATCGGACAGGTTACCTCTGCATCTAGCAACATGCTCACCTCTCCAACCACCAGTAGCGCAAGAGTTTCCAGGCTGCTGCTTCCTGCTGCCTCCTCAACGAAAGGGCTCCTCTTTGTAATGGGATTGGGCATCAGCTGGCTCCCACTAGCGGCAGCCGTATGCACCACACCTACAAATAACACTGAACATAAATAAAATCTCTGCAACCAGTGTCAGAATGGGGTGGGGGATGGGTCAGGGGTGAAGTGACTTAACCTGTAAATGTTTTAACTACCTAGCGCTCAAGACTGACACAACCACAAGATTAAAGAAACATTAGGATGCAAGGGATTGGGTTTAGGAAAGGATTGTAGGACAGGATATTACTGGAAAGGTTTAAAGGAGTGGTTTGGATTGGAATAAGGGGAAAGGTTCACAAATCGCAAGCCAAAAACACCACCACCAACTCTGCCAGTCTCTTTCAGTGTACTTAAGAATTAGCAAAGAACACTGAAAACAGTAGTTCGGTTCTGATATTAATTCAATGTCCTTCCCCAAACTACTGTCGTAGAGAGTGTTGCCTGGTAAAGCCAATCCTTGGTGGAATCTAGTGCTGTCAGTCCCAACATGACACCCCTCTCCTCTTTCCTGCCTGGTGTTTCCTTTTTATGGATGGTGGTGGCGGGAAATCTGTCAGTTTTAAAGGGGCATTGTCTGACCCTCTGAATTGCCAGATCAAGTCTGAAGCTTCAGAAGCAGCCAACTTCATACCACTTTGTAGCAGCCCTGCTTCATTCGGGAAAAAGCCTGAATCTCTCCAAAGTGGGCTGCTCCTCAGGTCAGGATTCAGGTTTTGTCTGAAGTGGATGTACGCTCCTAATGCATATGCACAAACAAACACAGTAACTCACAGAATGACCGAGCTGTATTTTGAAGGAAAGGCTGAGATGGTCTGTCCTTATAAAGTATGCAGACTTGTATGGATGTCTTCCCTTCATTCCTAACCCATTTCTACATACATCAGGAGCTGAAGACAACAGAATGTTCTCTTAGAAGCTGGGAGAGGTATCCACATCCATCCATCCATTCATTCGAAGGATGTACGAAAATTTAGTTAATATTTACAAATCATACGAACCTGCCATGGTCACAATCCCAAATGTGAGCAGGAGACCATGTTCTCTGATATAGCTTGCAAATTCCTGAACTTGCATCCACACTCGGAAAATGTGTATTTTTAAGCTTTATTCTTTAGGGGTAAGTGTGCATTTTTGGTACACTTTCTTAAAAATGTTTGAAGTGTTCACGTTTCCCATTCAAAACAAAGAATGTGCAAACAAATGCAGGAAATGTGGTGAGATGAGCTTCAAATTGGTTTTCAGATAATCTGGGCAATCGTGAAGATCACTTGTTCGCCCATCCCTACGCCATCCCTATAAATGCATTCCTATACCACACAATAGCCAAAGGTCTCTGGGAGACCTTATCACAACTTAATGTAAAACCTACCCAAAATAATCATACAAAAATTTAAACCGGTTTGAAACAAAACAACTAACAATAAAACTACCAGGGCCTGATAAAAACGAAACAAAAAACCGAACATTTAAAAGCCCCCTCATTTGCCCTCCAATGCTTCGGAGCAGAGGAAAGTCTTAACCTGGTGCTGAAAAGATGGCAAAGTTGGCGCCAGGCGAACTGCACTGGGAAGAGCATCCCACAATCATATGACTTCTGTACTAAGTCATATGATAGAGCAAATGGAATCCATACAAGAGTAATTTCCAAGGTGTGTGTTCCAAGAGACCTAGTCATGTTGCAGGGATGGCTGAATCTCTCCATTTCA
Source organism: Shinisaurus crocodilurus (assembly GCA_021292165.1). Taxonomy (NCBI): domain Eukaryota; kingdom Metazoa; phylum Chordata; class Lepidosauria; order Squamata; family Shinisauridae; genus Shinisaurus; species Shinisaurus crocodilurus. The sequence goes on along the minus strand of CM037878.1, from coordinate 69,449,840 downwards.
GTTTCTCATTCATCCCATCTTAAGTTATGTTTGTCCTAAACATTGAGATATTTTTTTTAAAAAGTTCATATCAAAATTTGTACTAATTTTTGTGCATATTTCCCCTAATACATGCTTTTTTAATGTAACTTTACCGTATGTGCTTATTCTTTACTAGCAATTTTACTAATGGATTTTTGAATGTTTTCATAAACATATGCATTTTTGTATGCATTTTTGGATTAGACAACTCCATTGTAAAATTCAGAGAATTGAGGATTTTATTTGTTTGTTTATTTGTTTGTTGAATTTATGGATCGCCCATCTGGCCGGCAAACCAACCACTCTGGGCGATGTACATCATGATAAAATACAGTAATACCTTGAATTGCAAGCATAATTCGTTGCGGAACCGTGCTTGTAATCCAAAACACTCTTATATCAAAGCGAGTCTCTGGTAGGCGTGAGCGGGGCCGATTTCGGCCCGCTACGCTTGTTCGAGGCGAGCGATTACTTGTCTTGCAAGACCTTGCTTGTTTATCAAGTCAAATTTTTTTTTGCTTGTCTTGCAAACATTTTTTTGCTTGTCTTGCAAAACGCTCTCAGACCAAGTTACTTTCAATCAAAGGTATTACTGTACATTTAAAACAGTATAAAATTTTAAGATCTTAGCCCACCCCATATTCCTGCCTGAACAGTCATGTTTTTAGTGAGCAGCAGAAGCTCAGCAGAGAGGGGGCATGGTGGAGGTCACTGGGGAGAGAGCTCCACAGTATGGGGGCCGCCACAGAAAAGACCCTCTTCCTAGTCCCCACCAGTCTAGCTGCTCTGGCTGAAGGGACAAGGAGAAGGCCATCTGTGGCAGATCTTGTTGAGCGGCCTACTTGGTGTTGCTGGAGACGCTCCTTGAGATAAACTGGACCGGAGCCATATAGGGTTTTAAAGGTCAAAACCAACACCATGAATTTGGCTCGGCAAGCAACTGGTAGCCAGTGCAGCTCCTTGAACACTGGAGTGATGTGATCCCGCTGGCGGCTGCTTTTGCATATTGATTTGAGAGTGTGAAATTAAAATGTGAATTGAATGGATTTCTCCCTCATCTCTACTCATGTGCTATGAGAAATAATATTAAATAATTAATGGTTGCTAGGAGGCAAAAGGATCCACCTGCAGAGGAGGTTGCCTGCATCAATTTATTTGGCTCACAATACTCTATTATGAGCTGGTGTTTATAGATAGATAGATAGGTGCATGCACACAATACAGAGATCTTTTTATAAATATGGTAAGAAGTATAAATAAATAAATAAAATTGCATAGGAGAAGTAGTGCACTCCTGTAGATGGATAGCATTAAAGAAAATAAAAATGCATTAACAGCACAATCCAATGTGGCTGCCCATAACCCTCTGAACTCAGAGGATTACGGGTATCCTATTGAGGACGGGAGCAAAGTGGAGGCAAGAATTGCCTCCATGCTTCCCTTGCCCTCTGAAACACTTAGATGGCCTATTTCGGCCGCCTAAGTGTTTTACACTGGCTCGTGAGGGGAAGAGCTGGAGGCACTGCCAGGGTTTCTTGCCTCCCCTCCCCTCCCCTCCCTGCCCCCCAGCACTGGTTCCGAAGTCGGTGCTTCATCTTCAGAGCTGCAGCCGGTGTGGAAAGAATCGCCTCGGCTGCGAGGGTGGGGGGAGGGTGCTCTGAAGTCAGGTCCCAGTTCCAATCTTGGAGCGCTTTTCTGAGGTTGGAGCTGGGACCCCGACTTTTCCTATGGCTGTCTAGACAGCATCTAGTGGGCATTGATTTGCGCCCTAAAAAATTATTTTCATCCACCCAACCGGAAGCAAGTCTATTTGCTTTTTATTACCATGCAGGAGGCATGCCTGACAGCCCATTTAGAACGTTTGATTTTTAAACATTGAGAAAACATATAATTCAAGCTTTTTATTCAGCGTACACAAATGCCACTCCCAATTGGTGAGCCGTTTTTACGATTTGAGATGTGGTGGTGGGAATTGTCCCTTGCTGCTTCTGATGCAGCAGGATTACCTTCCCCTGGAGGAGGTGTGGCCACGAGAATGATTCATGGAGAAATGCAAGGAATGGGCTCCCCTGGGGGCAGCTAGTGCTTACCCACACCCTAAAATCAAATTGGAAGCAGCGTGCCACCATCTTTTATTTGGCAAAAGGATGCTTCAGCCACTGGAAGCTTGGGAAACAATGCAGTACATGATAAGGTCTGTCACGGCCGCTGTCTGGATTGGAGAAAGCAAATGTATACCTTAAAAAAATAGGACCCTGGCTTTTGTTGCTCCATCTCAAGAGTAGTGCTGCAGTCTCTTCTGTAATTATCTATATTTCTCCATAGGGACACTAGAGCCCTTACAGAATGCACCTAATCAGCTAAGTGATACTGTCTGGTCATGAGCCAAAGTTCCCTCCCCATCTTTGGCAGGCATTCAACTCTTGCCCAAATTCCTGCCATTTCCTCCCAGCTTGCATAACTGTAAATGTTATTGATGGCAATGAAATTATCCAGACTCTCTTCAGCATCCAGCTGCACCGCTTGGACCCTAAAATAGCAGTGTTATAACCTCCTTCAGATCTGAATGCATGCTGGCTTAATACAGCAAACATATGGGGAGGGTGGGGAGGGTGCAATCTGTCTCGACTCCCTAAAGTCGGAAAGCTCCCCCTGGACCTAAAGTGCCCAGACAAAACAAAATAATCCCATAGATTCCTAATGTCTTAAATGAGATCAGCATTCTTTTTTGAGGATTAAACACAAGGTAGATGGTGCTATAAATGAATAGAGCATGCTATAAATGAAATCCAACAGTGGTAGCTCTTAATTTCCTTGGGCGACGGGGCTCTGTTTCCCAGGGAGGAGTAACATGTTATTGTCTGAAAACCAATTGTGTAAATGTAGAATATGCCTTGTTTACACAGCGCATGTGTAATACCTCTGATCAGGTTACAGTATGGAAATATGGCTCTAATAGAGGGATTGGACATTACTGGGCATTACTCCCTCTTCCCCCGCCTGCCCCCCCTTGAGCTTTTGTGGCTCACGTGATCAGTTCTGAAGTACCGTTCAGTCACATGTGTGCCAGATGTGCATATTTCCAAGCATTTTGTGTGTGAGAGGAGCTCATAAATGAGGCAGTTCCATTTACGTGGCAAATGGAAGTGGGCTCTGATTGGCCTGTGATGGGACAGGGGGAAAGGCTGACATCTTAGAACAGGCCAACAGGCTGATGTCTTGAAGAAACGAAATGATGGACTCTGTGTTTGAACAATGCATATTGGGGTTGAGCATTGAGTTTCCATTTCTTTTCTTTAAAAAAAAAAAAAAAAAGGCTTTCATGGACTCAAGCCCACCTCATGAGATGCATGCAGATGCTCTAAAAATCTGTTAAGGTGCCACTAGATACTTTAAATCTGTTAAGGTGCCACTGGTATCTCCTGGAGTTATTTTTCATTTAAAAGGGTTGCAGGTGTTTTGATTGCAGAGAGAACAACATGTTGTGTCTATAAAATATGACTAGACCAGATGGAGAACTAGTGCCATACCTCTTGTTGAATTACCAGAATGAAAGAAGCATCCAACAGATTAACGCAAGGTATTATTCTCTGCACAGAATACTTGATTTATGGGATAGAGCAAAAAGTGTGGATGATTTCCAGGCAATCAGTTTAAAGCTCAAGAAATGTTCAGTTGTATCATTTATTGCAGGCAATCTATACATCTTTTGCAGGAAAAACCTCCCAACAAGTTTTTTGTTACATTGACTGGGTTCACACAACACAACAACACATACTCAAGGCTGACGATGGGTTGAACTGTGGGTTGTCACTGAACCGCAAGTTGTTGTGTTGTGTGAACCCAGCTGTGCTGACAAACCATGGTTTCTTAACCACAAACAACCCACAGTTCACAACCCAACAACAAACTATGGGTTCTCTTCATGGGTTGTTCGTGGTTAACAAACTATGGTTTGTTAGCACGGCTGGGTTCCCACAACACAATAACCCATGTTTCAACAACCCACGGTTCAACAGCAACCCATACTCACCCTTCAGTGTGGGTTGTCACGTTGTGTGGACCCAGTCATTGTAATTGACTGTTCAAAGCATAGAATAGTTTATTTTTCACTTCTTTATTTTATTTATTTAAAGCATTTTTATCCTGGTGTTCAGCCCAAAGGCTCCTAGAAGTGCTTATATGAGATCAGTAAGAAATGAGAGAGTCCTTGCCCTCAGGCTTGCAACATAACAGACATGACAGACAAGGAAAAATGGATGAGGAGGGAAGTAGAATACACAAAGCACTAGCATCGCTGCCTAAGGCTCTAAGATCAACGTTGGATTAAGTGATTTATTTATTTATTTATTTATTTCTTATATTTATTAATCACCCATCTGGCCAGTCACCCGGCCACCCTGGGCGATATACAATTAAAATAATACAATAAAACAATACAATAAAATATAATAATTAAAACAGTATAAAAAATTCTTTTAAAATCCTAACCCACCCCATATTCCCGCCTGAACAGCCATGTTTTTAATGCACGGTGGAAGCTCATCACGGAGGGGGCATGGCGAAGGTCACTAGGGAGGGAGTTCCATAATGTGGGGGCCGCCACAGAGAAGGCCCTCTTCCTAGTCCCCACCAGCCTGGCTGCTCTGGCTGCTCTGGCTGATGGGATAAAGAGAAGGCCGTCCGTGGCAGACCTTGTTGAGTGGCCTACTTGATGTTGCTGGAAGCGCTCCTTGAGATAAACTGGGCCGGAGCCGTGTAGGGTTTTAAAGGTCAAAACCAGCACCTTGAATTCGGCTCGGCAAGCAACTGGTAGCCAGTGCAACTCATTAAGCACTGGCGTGATGTGATCACGCCGGCGGCTGCCCTTAATCAGGCGAGCCGCTGCGTTCTGTACCAGCTGAAGCTTCTGAACCGTCTTCAAGGGTAACCCCACGTAGAGCGCATTACAGTAGTCTAGGCGAGAGGAGACCAAGGCATGAACCACTGATGGGAGCAGGTGATTAGGAAGGTAGGGGTGCAGCTGCTGTATCAGATGGAGCTGATACAGCACCGCCCGGCTCTCAGCTGCCACCTGAGCCTCCATGGACAGCTGGGAGTCTAGAATGACCCCCAAGCTGCAGACCTGGTCCTTCAGGGGTAGATGAACCCCATTCAGCACCAGGTCAACATCCCCTAACCTCCCCTTGTTCCCCACCAGAAGTACCTCGGTCTTGTCGGGGTTCAGTTTCAGCATGTTCCTTCCCATCCAGCCAGCCGCTGCCTCCAGGCACTTGGACAGGGTCTCAACGGCCAGCCTCGGTGAGGACTTGAAACAGAGGTACAGCTGCGTGTCATCCGCATACTGATGACACCGCACCCCAAACCTCCTGATGATAGCTCCCAGCGGCTTGAGGTATATGTTGAATAACATCGGGGAGAGGATGAAACCCTGCGGCACTCCACAAGTGAGCAGCCGAGGGTCCGAAGCCTCCTCCCCGAGAACTACCCTCTGGTACCTTCCAGAGAAGAAGGACCGGAACCACTGCAATACAGTGCCTCCCAAGCCCAACCCCTCCAGGCGGTCCAGGAGGATACCGTGGTCAACGGTATCAAAAGCCGCTGAGAGATCGAGGAGGACTAGAAAGGAGCATTTGCCCCTATCCAAAGCCCTCCTCATATCATCCACCAAGGCGACCAAACCTCCACCAAGGCGACCAAACCTTCCCAAATAACTGGTTTGTGATATGAATTTTATATTTTATTACAGATTGGGCAACCTTGTTCTGAAATTCTCTTACCCAGATCTGTTTATTGCTGATGTTCCACTTTTACATAGTTGATTAGTTGGTGTTCATCAGACTAGGCTACTAGGCTAGCCAGACTGGTAGCTGCTGTTGGTGAATGCTCAGTCAGAAATTAATTTCTTTAACCTGTTTCTTGGCTTCAGTGCAAAACTGTTTATCCTGATTCGTTGCCTTTTAGCCTACTCTTAGTATCCCCAGTGGGGAGTGGGGGAACTGACTTTCAAAGGTTGGAACTAGGATTGCAAAACCCTGTTGCCCACTCCCACAATTTGCACTTCTACTGGGGACCCATGCTGTCATTTACCGGTTCCTTTGCCATATGGGGAGAAGGACTGGGGGTAGAGTAGAGGATGCATAGTGCTGGAACAGGCACCTGCTCTCAGGTGGCATCTGGGAGGCATTGTGGGAATGTGCATGCACCAAGATATGACAAACCAATTCTAGAACTCTTGTGGGGCGGGCGGGAATACTTGTTCATAATTAGTTTATAATTGTTCATAGTTAGCCCAAATAATACAATTTGAGTTCAGGGAGTTTTGCATGTCACTACCCGAGCCATCTGTCCGTCCATATAATAATGATGTGTCTCAAAGGAAGCCAGCTTGGCAATCTTGATTCTATAGTGAATCTGGTGGGAATCAATGCTTTAATATATGCATTATTGTTAATGGTGGCAGAGGTTGTAGAGTGGAGAAAGTAATTTCTATCCAGGGTTAATCACTGGGGAGTGCATGCTAGCAGTGGGGTGGAGCCAGAGTCAAAAGTTGGCAGAGCTAACCCTTCTCCTGGACACCTCCTTTCCTCTCTTCTTCACTGCCCAGAAGGTTGCCTGAGGAAGGACATACTGCTCTTGCCAGAGGTCTGAACCATTCCCCACTCCAACACACACCTTCTTTCTCTTACTCCAGGCTCCCCACACCCATATGAAATTAGACCAGGGGCCACATGGGGCCCTAGGGCTGCAGCTTGCCTGCCCCTGTTGTAAAGGCTGAGACCAATTAAAACATAAATGTCATGCTTTTTATTATTAAAAGAATTAAAACCTTAAAAGTAATGCTAAACAGATGTTCTGAACTGAAATATGCTAGCTGTCTTCCCCTTCAGAAGCACTCTCATCCCTGTCTAGCTGCTGTCAGATGAGGGGAGCTCTGGTGTTCTTACTATATGTACATATATCTTTTTATTTGGAAATCTGCAATATAGTTTGCCAGTTGCTTGCTTCTCAGTTCCCTGCCTTTTGTGCTCTGCTTTGGCTCAGCTGCTGTTGACGTGTACGTGTGTGGGGGGAAGGCATCATTTAAAAATTTACAACCAATTAGCATTCAGGGCAATCTGATTAAATGGCAATTGTGTGAATAACTTTGTTACACTTCAGCCGTTCCTGCAAAATACAGTTCAAGGATAAAATCTCATTCCCCTTCTCTCTAAATCCCCTTCCTCAAGTAGGTCAGTTCCATACAATTTTTTTAAAAAACGATATCTTGTGCCACTGCAGGAGCATATGGTTCCAATAGAGCCCTAAGCTCTAGGCATTTTCTTATTCCAGATATTTTTCATCATTGCCTGTTTTTTGGCTCTTTCAATATTGGTTTGGCATGGCCAGTCCAAACTCTGTTTGGGGTAGTTGGGTAGTTCTGAAGTCTTTCCCCTGGATGGAATTATTTTGTGGCTTTATTTCATTATACTGTCACCTCTGTTTCTCTTTATCCAGACAAACCTCAACAGCGAGACTCAGTATGTATGTATTGGTTTAGTGTTTTAACTGCCATGCAGAAACTCCTTCTAAATAAAAGCCTCATGGCAAAGGTTTAGCCAGGGCTTAGCTCTGGAACATCTAAAATAACAATGTGTTGGATCCAGATTCAGTCATATGTAGAGTAGACCCATTGAAATCTATGGGACTTAAGTCACTCATGACTGACTTAAATCCCATCGATTTCAACAGGACTCCTCCAAGTATGACTACATCTGGATCTAACCCAGTGTCCTTGAGCATTCTGCACATGGGCTGAATGCCTTTCCTTCCACGCCACTGAATAACCACAAATCTTTGTACACTTGGGGGTATGGTTAAGACTCTGAGGGTGGAGGATATGCCTTCTCTCCCAGAGATGGAAGTTCCTTCAGGAATGTGTGACTAATTTTCTATTTTACAGGTGATTGAACTGAGGCACTGGATTTTGTAACCAACCTAGTGTCATGCTACAAGTAAATGTTTAGTGTTTTGTGTGATAGTGTTTGAGATGCATGCTGAGAGTACATGATGCCCTTGCTCCAGGATCTGCACAAGCTCCCATGAGGACACAGATCAAAAGCCAGCACCCTGAATATGATCAAGCCCTAAATGGCTTGGAGCTCTTTAAGCTTATGGTCTCTTGTGGTATGTAAACTCAACCAAGAACACTTCTTGCAGTAAGGCCACACAGAGAGGAAATATTACTGACTGCTTCTACATTTGGAACTCCTTTTTTCCTAGACTGGAGACTATCCAAGAGTTGGGAGGAGACAGAGACCACTGGCTCTGGTCTTGCATTTTCAGTTGATGATGATGATTATGTCAGTGCAGGATAGGGGATGGAATTGCCCCCCTCAATGGTTGCAGCTTAGTTGTACCCATGTAGAAGATGAGGTTCTTCAGATGTTTTGCTGTTGCCGATCAATATTTGAAGCTTGAAGATATGTTCTCTTTTAAACGGTCAGTCTTCTAAGTAAAGGTTAGTGAATGATATAAATGACCTCTGCCCCAGATCCAGGGGAGCAAGAGCCAGGACAGCAAGGCTCCTGATCCAAACTGAACAGGAGCACTCCTCTTAGGGCAGGGATGGGCAACATGAGCCCCCATTGCCTCCCTACCACTGCTGAAATGCAGCAGCATGGCAGTGGCAAAAAAAAGAAGAAGCAGTTTGCCACTGGAATTTGGCAGTGCACTCTGTTACTAACTCTGTTGTAATTCTGGTTTTGTAATTCTGTTACTGTTGTAATTCTGGCTTTGGCCAAACAGGGTTTCTCTAGTGGTACTTGGGCTGCAAGCCTATGCACACATATTGTGAAGCAAGCCCCATTGGATCCAGACCAATGTGAGTAAACATGAATTAGGATTGTATTGCACAAGAGTGAATTCTGTGGGTAGTATGTGCGGCCATGAACCTTGTTTCCTTCAGTAATAAAAGCGTGACCCTGATTCTCTTAAGCTTCTGCTAATGAATGAGGACACTCTTGGTGTAGAGCAGTGTTCTCCAACCTTGGGTCCCCAGATGTTTTTGGCCTACAACTCCCAGCATGCCCCAGCCAGCATAGCTGGCTGGGGCATGCTGGGAGTTGTAGGCCAAAAACATCTGGGGACCCAAGGTTGGAGAACACCGGTGTAGAGACTTGCACCCTATTCAGGTCAGTTGGACTTATTTTGAGTTGACACGTATAGAATGCGGTGTTAAGGTATTAAATTTGTCATGGAAAATTTAGCTCCTTTTGTGTCGCACTCCTGTCAGTGTCCTAAGCTCATGTATTTCCCCTGCTTGCACTCTGTATGACTGTGAAAGCTCAGTTTATTCAACAGCCCTTTTAACCAGGGCTGCAAGTGTTCATTGACAGAATCATCAACTAAAGCTTTATTGATTAGTTTGCCTTTTGGCAGGGGCCAAGTTTTAATTGGTAGGGCTGCAAAGGGTTAACCTCCTGTTTGGGTTTTTTGGAGGTTACTTTGGTTCTGATAGCTTAACTTGCATTTTACTAAAAGAAATCTTTAAACTTCAGTGCCTCAAAAGGATGCCTAAAGAGAGGTTTTAGCAATGTGTAAACTTACTGAAATGTGATGTAAGGAATATTTAGATTACCTGCTTTCTAGCCAGTTTATTCAGTTCAAAATTCTTTCATAGGTTGACAGCCCTAGTCTTCGCTCAGGATGAAACAGATTGAAATGATTCGCTAAACTTATGGGGTGACTTCTAGTCTGTGCTTGTTATGGCTTTGCTGTAACAAAAAGGGCAGTCTGGATGGCTTCAACCTATTTCCGCATATGCTCCAATGGTCTTGTGAATAATTCCATTGTTCTAAGGCAAATCTTCTGATTTACAACCAAAATGGACAGAACTTTAAATCCATATCTAGCAGTCATGTCTCTCCCCCCACCCCACCCCCATTTTTACTCTAGAGTAGGTGAAGGAGGCCTGATCTGGATTGGTACCCTATAGTGTAGAGGTAGGAGAGGCTTCCCCACCTGCTATAGGCCTAATCCTCCCACTTGATTGGGTCCCCTGCGCTGCACCTATCCTAGAGTAAAAATGAAAAAAAGACATAGCTGCTAGATATGGAGTTAAAGTAATGTCTGTTTTGGACCTTATACCAACGTGAAATGCTTATTTATTTATTACATTTATACCCCGCCTTTTTTCCTGCAAGGAACTCAAGGGGGCTTACTCCTCCTCCTCCTCTCCATTTTATCCTCACAACAACCCTGTGAGGTAGGTTAGGCTGAGAGTCCGTGACTGGCCCAAAGTCACCCAGTGAGTTTCATGGCCGAGCGGGGACTAGAACCCAGATCTCCCAAGTCCCAGTCCAACACTCTCACCACTACGCCACACTGGCTTACCGTATGTAACCTACAGCCTATTTCTGTCATTTACAAAATTCTGCCATGGGAACACCTTTGTGTCTGCTAATACTCTCCTTTAGCAGCCTTCTCAATTGTTTCCTTACTGTGAGGTTTGCAAAAATAGTTTCTCTGTGTGCACATTAAAAAGGAACGAAAGTTGTTCAGTGTTTGCAGGGCTATAAAACTGCTTCTCTATATCTCTAATGTCTCTCTGCTTTTCTTATTTTTCTGCTGCTTCTTTTCTTGGACTCTGAAGTTTGGATGTCCAGCTTATCTGATTCTCCAAAGAAGGCTATTGCAGGTATAGCATTGTTTCTATGTACAAATTTGTACTTGCTGTCTTTGGTATCGTGGATGCAGGTTAAACAAATGCTTAGAACAGGGGTGGGCAACTTTTGAAGGTCTATGGGCTATTTTTGTCACACACACCCGGAGCCGTAGTCTGCTGAATGAATTAATGAACAAAATGGCATCCATAGTGGCCATGGAGCCCTAGAAGGGTCAAATCTAGCTTGCAGACAAGCTAGATACGACTTTCTGGGTGCTCCATGGTGCACCGGATACTTTTTAAAAAAATAGATAGATAAATAAATAAATATTTTTTAAAAAAAATTCAGGATGTGAAGGGCAGTGGGGGTGGCACATGTGGCCCACAGGCTGCATGTTTTCTACCCCCGGCTTAGAACTTTGTGTGGCATGGGGTGGGGGTGGGAATGGGAGTCCACAAAGAGGTACGTGGCAGGAGAGGGGGGTGGTTCTAAACAGCGCTCATAAGAACACTTATTTTTATTTATTTATTTATTTATTTATTTATTATTTACTGCATTTATGCTGCCCCATAACATTAATATAAATAACCACAGAGCAACAAACAGCAAACAGTTTCCAGCTTAAAAATCCAACAACACATTTAAGTTAGTATAAAGAATCAATATCCTTTGTATTTTCTTTTTTTATATAAAGATTTTTTAAAAAAAAATCAACAGGAAGTCAAATGGTATAGAGCATTGCTAAAAGGATAGAACAGATCTAAACTTCTGAAGATTCAAAAGTCCACAAATTTAAAAGTCTGGAGAAATTAAAAGGTCTTCACCCGATGCTGGAATAGCCACAATCAACCTCTCAGGGGAGGGTATTCCATAACAGGAGTGCCACCACCAATAAGGCTCTTTGCCCAGTAGCCAGTCGTCACATTTCATATGACGGGGCATGTGGAGCTGGCCCTCTAAAGGTGATCTCGAGGTCCAGATAGCTATACATGAGAGGAAGCAATCCTGCAGGTAACCTGGTCCCAAGCCATTTAGGGCTTTAAAGATCATGACTAGCACTTTGAACTGGGCCCAGAAATGAGTTGGCATAATATGATCCAATCATCCAGACCTAATGGGGGGCGGGGACAGTGACAGTCTTGCTGCTCTATTCTGGATTAACTGAAGTCTCCAGACCATTTTCAAAGAAATTTTGTTTGTTGAGCCTTCCCAATAGTTTCAGAAATATCTACATTTTTATGTAGCATCAAATTTCATGTTCCTCTCCTTTCAGCCAGTCGTTTAGTTTTATTCTTTCCCCCCTCTGGCTTTTGTCTCCAGTACAAGTTTTTCTCTGTTAAAGTTTGATGATCCATTATTTTCCCAATCTATACTCTTGACAATTTCCTCAGTTTGCTTCCTACTGTACTTGCTATTGTATGCACTTACTGTATCCATGAATGCATTAATCTTGCCATCTAACTTCTTGTCTCTTTCCTCTAACACATTCTCAAGTTTCTCTCTCCTTTTATTTTTATTTTTTCCTTCATCCTCTCCTCTCCTCTCCTCTCCTCTCTCTCTCTCTCTCTCTCTTTATTTCTTTAGACAGGCTAGTGAAGATGTCTCTCTCCCATCAGGCTCTCTGATCTCTGAGTACTTGGACTTTACTTTGTCTGTTGCTATTTAGTTCTTAAATAATTCTTAAGAATGTGTATTCATGATCCATGTTAATGCTCTTTTTGATATTTACTGTTGTATTTTGCTATAATTCTTCTATGTCACCATAAAGTACTCAAGAAGCATTAGAAGCCATTTTGTAAATATATACTTAAGTTAAGGTGGACTGAATCTATTTCTTTTCCTCAGACTTGATTGCACCCTTTAAAGGTGCATTTTAATGAGTACCTATTCAATGATATTTCTATTGCATGATGTCCCATATGTCTATGCCTGAGAATGAGTTAAAAGCAATGCAATAATCAACTATATCTTGTATACAAAAGGAACCTAGTATACAAATAAAATTGCACAAATCCTGATGTTAATTCTTGCAGTGTTGACATAACCTATTGCATAATGTCCTTAACGAAGAACAACATTTCCCCAAAAAAACCTTCATGAAGAACAACATTTCCCCAAAATGCATTGAACATTTCTCAGGAAAAGAAGGATAAGGAGATTGCACAACTGAAAGTTTAGTTCTGCAAGATCACACCACTAGTTCTGCTATATCCATAATACAAAAACAAGAAAATCTCCCTAATGATCACTACACATTTTCAAAGGCAAGTACATTAATAATACTGTAAGATCCCAAATCTGAGTCAACAGCACTATATTGCTAACTGCACCATATCTATAATAGGAGAGAGACAGGAACATCTCCAATGCTTATTACCACATTTCTTAAAGGAGGAATGGTGGTAATGGGATGAGTTCAAATATTGCAAAGGCAGACATTTAATTCAGCTGCATTATATAATTTACCATACCCATACAGGGAAAGAGGAAAAAGACATTCTGCAGTTTGCACTGTACACTCCCCAGGACCAAGGACTCGTATGTATGTATATATGTCTGTATTTTAAGGCTGGAATGGGGAAGGTGTAGCCCTCTAGATGTTGTTGGACTGCAGCTCCCATCATCCCTCACCATTGGCTATGCTGGCTAGGGTTGTTGGGAGTTGCAGTCTAACAGCATCTGGAAGGCCACCCCTTCCCCACCCCTGTTTTAAGGATGATGCTTTCACTTTAGGCTCCAGTTAATATTGTACAGCCCTAGCAGCATAGCTGTATCCTTGATAAGGAAACCACTTTATCTGGACACTCACATGCACATAATCCAGGGTGAAAAAAGAGTCCATATGTGTCCAGTTTTAATTCAACTCATCATTCTGTGGATTGGGCCCCCACGAGTAACCAAACAAGCCATTGTTGTGATATGAATCACTTCACCAGCTGTAGCACACTGTTTACACATGGAAAGAACAGAATGGCTGTAAACAAGTTTGTTATGTCTTTCTGGGTTCTTGTGTTTTTCGCATGGGAAGCCTAGACCATGGGAGCATTATGAGCTAGTCACATGGTTTGTATGTTCTGATGACGTGCTAACTTGTTTTCTGTCTGAAGCCGTCTTAGAGAGAGGCAGGACTGCTTTCTCTCTTCTCCTTTGTTCTTCTTGCTGGACTTTTGTCACTGCAACAATGTAACTTCTTTGCTGAGGTGGAGTGAAGCTCAACTTACTCCACTGGATGTAATGCTTGCTATGCATTTATACTCTGCACATGGACTGTAACTAGGAAATGTATACTCTGTAGAACTTTACTTGCTAAGTGAATAAACAGGTAGAATTAGACCTGTGGTGTTACAGAGTGTTTCCTGACTCCATGGATTAATCTGCAAACGGGGAAGCTGGAAGCAAGTTGGATTGAAGGCAGGCTGGGCTGGCATCTTCACAACATGCTGCACGCTGCGAGAAGGGGGGAGCTGAGATCTGGAAGATCTGTGTGTGGAATAACAGGCCTCTGCTAGCACACAGACAGGATTTTAAATCTCCCATGCGCACACGCACTCTGCTGCTCACGCACACGCGCACCAACAGCCATACCCAGTGATAGCTGATTCTGCCTCTGTGTCATTGTATTAATTTGGCCTGGTGCTCTGACATTATTATATGGCTAGTGTCCATAAGAATTGTCCTTGTGAGCACATGTGGCATGGGTCTAAAATCGGCCACATGCAGATGTAGATCATCTGGGAGGGTGGGCAGGCTCACCAGCAGTATCTGAGGCGGGGCATTGGTCACTTCCTTCCTGATGTTCCCCAGTAATACTCCTGTCTTTGAACACTTGTGTGAGGAGCATAGTCGATGGGTGCCCAGGGTGGAAAAATGGAAGAAGCCTCGGTCTGAGGCTTGCACACTAAGTCCCGAGAAGCCAAGGAATGCAACTGAATATGCTCCTACCCTCATATTTGCCTTCTATTAAACCTGTCCCTCCAAAATACTTTGGTTTTTTGGGGGGAGGGGGGGACAGTGCAACCAGAACAAATTTATATAATTTTACATAATACTCAGCTTGGTGCTAAAGTTCATTGAGGTGCAGAATCTGGAGGGTTTTTAAGGTGCCAAATGCAGGCAGCCCCATTTTAATATACTGCTTCTCTAAATCAAATTATAGTAACTGGAATATGTTGAGCTTGAGGTTGTTCTTTAGTCAGGGACATATTGATCTGCTGTTTTGAATTCAGCATTGTGTGCAATAATGCTATCAAAATGACTCCATTTCCTCTTGTAAACTTGTGCTTGCTGGATCTACAAAACTTGGAACTGTAATTGAAATCATTGCTTTCCCCTCCCTTCCATGCTACTTTTTTTATGTGCATAAGGGGGTGGTCATAGAGGTAGGCCACAGTTAAGGAATAATGATCTCGATAGATGTAGCGATGCATGGATATCCCTGTGTTTGACTAAAAAATGATTGAGTGGGGGTCATTTCCTTCAAATACTCGCAAAAGCTTTTGCAAGCATTGGGGGGATGCTCACAAAACCCCAGTGTGCCTATTGGAAGTCCTTGGAGACACGAGGTCTCCATTGACTTCAATAGAAGGACTTAACCCACTGCCTCTAAGCAGCTGGTGGAGGGCAAAAAGCAACCCCCTGTGAAGACCCTCTTGTCCCAAGGGTCTTCATCAGTGCATTGACTTTTGTGCTGCTCCAGCTGTTTTTGGAGCTTCAGGCTTTCATTTATTTGTCTGTTTTAGGGTATTTATATACCACTTTTCAACAGCAACAAAAACTCTCAAAGGGATTTACATAGTAAAAAGTTGGCTTACAAAAGTAATTCAATAATAAAGTTGTTCCCAGTCTTAACAGGGGTGGGCTTCACATGTAGCTCTTCCACCCTTGAACAAAGGAACAAACTCCCTCACCTGATTCCCTATGTGGGTTTTAGCTGTCTTGCACAGCAAACCCTCCCTAGAAGCATCCCTTTCCTGCCCCACCCCCACCCACCAAACCAAATTCAGATGTCAGGTCAGGAGGACAGGGCTGCTCCTGCCATGCAGTCTTTCCCCCAGCTGACTTGATGGCAGCTGGAATCCTTACAGCAGAGAATCTGATGGAGTTGCTCTCCTCCTGTCAGTGGCGTTTCTGGCTGCCTTGTCCTTGCCAAAGAGCAGTGGTGTAGTGAAGCATGAACAGTGGGGAGCAAAGGTCCACCATTTTTTTCAGCGGATCCTAATAAAGTAGGCATTATGCCATGTACTGCTACCTGGTGAGGTTCTCATATAAATAATGAAGCAACACAGATGGCTGCTGTTTGGGATCATCCTTGGTAGGGGTGGACAAATCCATCAATTTTGATTTCTCTCAGTTTCATAGATCATAACGTTGGAAGGAGCCTACAAGGCTATCGAGTCCAACTCCCTGCTCAATGCAGGAAACTAGAGGAGGGGTCTCCCATCCAAGTAATAACCAGGCTTGACCCTGCTTAGCTTTCCACACTCAGACAAGCTGAGCCAGCATAAGCCACAGGCTTTCTCATTATTCCAACCATACGTTCGGTTCATCCTGAACTTTGAGAATTTTTTTTAAAGTTTGCGTTAAAATGTGTATACATTTATCCTAATATGTGCATTTTTGCACACAATTTTGCCTAATATATACATTGTTTTTGCAAGCATTTTTTCCTAATATAATGCATTTTTTAATATTCTTTCCACTAATATGCACATTTTTCTGTGCTCTTTTTGATTGGAACTCCATTGCAAAATTTGAAGAAGTGTGAATTTTGAAGGATAACTGAGTTTCAGTTCCCATATTGATTTGAAAGTGAGCATTAGGTAAGTTTGCATTAAAATGCGATTTGAACTAATTTCTCGCCCATCCCTAGTGGAGGTATGGCTATGAGGGCTGTCATAGTGACCACCTGCACTTCAAAATTTACCACTACACTGCTGGTCAAGAGCACCCCCACCCCGGAAGCAAGTTTCCCCCCAGATCATATCCAGAAACAGAGCAGGAAACAATGTCCAGACCAAGAAGCTAGTTTTGCAGAAGTGACATGTTCCATGCCATCTTGTCTACTGTTTTAAGTTACCAAAGAGAACATTGCTACATGCTGACCATCTAGTGACCATGTTAATGTGGTTCATGACCTTTATGTGATTTCAGGGTTTGCAATGTGTGACTCCCCCCCCCCTTTTAACTCTGTAGTTTCATGGTGTCACACTTTTCAGTATAAGAGTGACAGTCTTCCTCTCACCAGCTGCAGCTTTGATCAAGCTGTGTTGATCAAGAGCCCACGCCTGATATTTCCGATACCAAATGTTCATAGTGGTGAGACAAGCCTTCAAGATGCAAAGCTTAGAAATGGGAATGTTGAGAACAAATTATCTCAATTTTCCTTTGGGTGCTTATCCTTTTAGGCTCCTCTAAGCAGCCTTGGGGTACAAAATATGGGGATGATGATGATGATGATGATGATGATGATTATCCAACTATATAAATGTGTCCAACCCTACAATAACCAATTCTGGCAACTACATTCTTGACTGCCTTTCTGTACTTCATTATCTGTGTAATCTTGGCTGTTAATGAAGATGGAAAATCAAATCATTTATTTGGATGTTGCTGATTTCTCTATCCCTTACAGATTAGCACTGGGACTTAGCTGCTGCTTTCATGCAACAGGAAATTGATAGCACAGACTAAGAATTACATACATGTGTGTCCTCCTCTAAAGCGACATACAGATAATCAATTAGGAATTGATCTATTTTTACACCATATGGTATATTTCTGTGGTTAATCATAGTTCCTTAGTAGCAGCTATTAACAACTGGTGGTATTTGGCCATCAATTTACCCCTTTCATACCTCTCTGGCTGGTCAATATGGGATCTCTGGTACAGGTAGTGTAATATTATGTGAGCATCATTCTTGTCTCTGGCTTACACCATGATTTGTATGACTCAATGTATATCTGAAGTTCTCTTGTAAATGCCATTCTTGCATGATTAATCTTCCAGATTAATCTGGAAACATATGAGTTATAATCATCAAATTAGAGCCTGGCTGATACTACCATAAATCCATGTGAGCTCAGTGTTCCAAAGAAACTAAGTGCTGATAGCTAGAATGACTTCTTGGAGCATATGCTTTCCTTGTACATAGCACATGCTTTCTGGCCATTGACACAACCCAGAGATTTACAATTGGAACTAAAACTTGCTCCTGTGGGTGTTATCTTGTAGGGATCAAAATAGACATGAGAAGGAGGACTGAGTAGTCTGAGGGATCTCCCCAGAAGAGGCAAATTCTTCCTTGCCATAAATTCTAAGAAACAAATATATTTGCAGGAGGCAGCCAGTCTGGATAGTATGGAAGGGGAAAAGCAGTCAGAAAAATTAGACGCAAAAGATTTGCCCTCAGATTATGTATGGCTTACATTGGAGGCCATGTGTACCTCATTAGGCAGGGTTTTGATGTAGAGAACTCAAAACTCTTTCAGGTATCAAATTATGGCTTTCAGCACTTTAATGAAAAGCAAATTTAGCAGCCCATCTGATACCTTTTGTACACATGGCTACAGGAACACATTCATACATCTAGGTGTGAGACACCAAAGCTGAGAAGGGAAGCTTCTACTACTAAAATTTTAATAAGTTTCTTAGCTAAATTTGCTGTTCAGGACTGTACAATTTTACCTGACCAGATCTATTGGGATGACAAGCTGCAGGCAGTTGGACCTCCATGTGGTAAAAGTCCATTTAGTGTATGTCAAAACCCACTGTAGCATAACTCTGAGAAGAGAAGGAAACTATTGTATGTAGGCCTTCAATGGAAGCATATTAGTTTGTACTTGTGTTTCTAATACTCTTGGGCTAAAATGGGCTCGTTGGACTCATCTCCCCACCACCACCACTTTTCTGGAATGCATAACTATGGCAACTCACACACTGGGCCAATTTGTATGTAACAACAAGCCATGGTTGGTTATTTTCCCTGCGGGGTTTGTCTTTGTGTGCCTGCTGCCATTTTTAAAATGCAAGCCATGGTGGAGGGCACACCATGACTGGGTTTGCACAACACAACAACCCATCTTGAGTTGCTGCCCACGCTGGGTTGTTGTGTCATGCGAACTGAGACCAATTTCCCCAGGGTGGCTTGATTGTGGGCAACAAGCCACCCCAACAACCCATGGGTTGTTGTAGGGGCTATTTTACCCACGATGGCTTGTCATGTTGTCAATCTGAACCCAGGCGACCAACCCCATCATGGGAACAGGGAACTGGCTACTGAGCCCCTTGGCAAGAGCAGCAAAAAATTCCTTGCTGCTCTTGCCAAGTGGCTCCCTTTGGTTACATCTGACAGCTGTCAAAAGTTGAGCTGTCAAATGTAACCAAAGGCACAAGCAATCTTAGCTTGTGAAAAGAGAGTGGCAACTCGCAGCAAGATTCTGGAGTGGGGGACTCATGTGTCCCAAGGGTGCCCACACTTTTGCACTCATTCCCGAGATTCTACCATCTCGGAAGCATGCAAAAGTGCGAGCCGCTCCATTTATGGGAGTAGTTAACTTTGACAGCTGTCAAAGTTACAGCTCCTTTCTTAAAGTGGGATTTACAACGGGTTAAAAGAATTTGTTTTGGCAGGAAACTATACTGGTATAAATGTGCTATAGATATATTCTATACATTTGCCTGGGGGGAAATAAACGTACTTGCAGCCTCTGTAGGGCAATGCCCAGGGTGGGTACCTGCTGGACTTTGCCAGCAGGCTCCCCCCTGCACATTGCCCACCCAAGGCTTGCCATTCCTGCACCGGCACAACTGTGAATGTTCGCAGTTGCACAAGTGCGGGTAAAAAAAACTTTTTTTCCCCCACATATTTGCGAAAATTACTGAGAACAAAAAAAAATCCAAAAAAAATTGGGCAGCCCCTCCAAAGTGCCTCTGGGGCCTCTGGTCCATAGCTGTCAAAATGGGGATCATGAAAGCTGGCTTGACAGCCAGCTCTCGCAATCTCCATGGGAAAAAAAAAGTTTTAAGGTGGTGGTTTGTAAGACAAACCACCACCTTTAGTAATATTCTTCCACAATCTTCACTCCTGCCTTCTCTTAAAAGTTCAAGCTCTATCCCTTTTCTCTCTTGGAAGCACAGCGAAAAGAATCCACACTTACCACAGCCAGTTGAAATGGGTCAAATGCCAAAGTACTTAGGTGCTCTCCAACTGTTAGAAGACTCTGTCTGGCAGCTTCTTGGATGCCCTCCAAGTGGTTTCACACATCTGTGTGTGGAATACCATTGCCTTAACTTTTTCTACCTGTAACCTAGTTGATTGGACTCTGTAAAGTGTGAGCCAATTTTCCAAGAAATTGAGGTGGTTGGGAAAAGGAATCTGACTTCACCCTTTCCTCTGTCTCAACTTTTTCTTGGCTGGATATCTTCTTGGAAACCAGCAAAACTAAATGGAGGGGCTGGGGGCACCAGTAAACTAGAAAGTTGCTGTGATAGATTTTCTTTGAAAAGTTGTATAGAAGGCAGGGGCAGATAATACATGAGCAAGAATGTGTCGAATATTAGCAGGACAAGTGAATTTTGTGTGTGTATATATATATCTATTTTTAGTCACGTATTTAAGGCACTGCTCTTGCTAACTCCGTATAGGGTAGATCTGCAGTAAAACACCTGCTGCAATTCAGAATTTAAAGTGTAGAGTTGGCTAACCTTCATAAATGAGATGTAGAGAAGAAAAGAAACACATGAGACTTGTGGGGATCAGTAAGTAAAGAGGGCATAGAGCAGATGAGCATAGTAAGGAAAAAGATATATAGAGTAAAGACTTAGAAACCAGAAAGTGCCCGTGGTTATTTCAAACAAACCATAGTTAAGATTATCCGCAGTTCTACAGTTTAGGGTTCAGTTGACACAATAAGCACATTTAATCAAAAATGGAAGAGAGGACTTCCAATCTATTCATGGCCATGCCAGAGTTGGAGAGAGGAGGAGGAGGAGGAGGAGGAGGAGCGCATCAACCCAAGGGCAGGCTAGGCTTGTTCACATCCTGATAAGCCATAATGTCTGAATGCAGTGAGGATTTAAGCCTTGGACGTTGTGATGCTAAAGTGTGCCCCTGAGCACATGCAGAAGACTTCCCTCTTGCTCATTCAATTGGGGGTGAATGCCTGGTAACATGGCCTCCCGGGCTGGCTTGATCCCCAGCAGCCTCTCTTTAGATAGGAACTGCTGGAAGATCCATCTCAAATAACTCGGTCTTTGTTGCAGGATGACAGCGGAAACCTGCTAATCCCACAATGATTCTGCTCCTTTCCTGCACTTGCACTGTTGGCGTGTGAGCAGAGTTGGGAGATTTATAATCCTATCTGGGTGCTAACAGACGCCTGAAATTCCACACACAGATCTTCCAGATCTCACCTCCCTACGCAGCGTGCAGTGTGCTGTGTCGGTGCCAGTTTTGGCCAGCCCAGTCTGCCCTGTAATCAGACTTGCTTCCAGCTTCCCCGTTGCAGATTAATCCATGGAGTCAGGAAACACTCTGTAACACCACAGGTCTAATTCTACCTGTTTATTTACTTAGCAAGTAAAGTTCTACAGAGTATACATTTCCTAGTTACAGTCCATGTGCAGAGTATAAATGCATAGCAAGCATTACATCCAGTGGAGTAAGTTGAGCTTCACTCCACCTCAGCAAAGACGTTACATTGTTGCAGGAACAAAGTCTAGCAAGAAGAACCAGAAGAAGAGAGAAAGCAGTCCAGCTTCTCTCTAAGATGGCTTCAGACAGAAAACAAGTTAGCACGTCATCAGAACATACAAACCATGTGACCAGCTCATGTTGTTCTCATAGTCCAGAATCAAGGATTCTAGTAAGACATAACAAAACCTGTTTACAGCCATTCTGTCTCTTCAATGTGTAAACAATGTGCTGCAGCTGGTAAAGTGATACATATCACAACATGCACATCCACATTATTCTTGCCTATTATGTAATGGAAGAGCCACTGACTGCAAATGTCTCTTGGGAACCTTCCTGCTAAGAGTCAGGCATCCATGTTTGGTTGGTGGGTAACTTGTATGTGCTACATCAAACAAAACAACTTTCTCCCCCACCCCCACCCCAATATTTGTTTTCAGACTGGGACAAATATTCCCTCCCCCCCAATACACACACACATGCTCTTTTGCAGGAACATTCAGCCCCCATGAAAGTGGGGAAGGGGAATATCAGTAATGTTCAAGGGAATGGGAGAAACTGAATAACTTTCAGGTGAGGGGGAGGCTTACCTTTAAAGACAAGCTGGTCGAAGATTTGTCTCTCTCTTTTAACAGCGGTGGCCGCTTGGCAGCCTTCAGCTGCCCGGCAGCATGGGAATGATGCTACATCGTGACATAGTGTTCCCAGGGACATTCTGGTGGCGCGGGGAGGAGATTGCTGCCCTCAGTTGGTATGCCTCCTATGCCAAATATGTCTGCGCCAAATACTTTGGGCTTTGTTTACATTTTATTCCATTTTTGGCGTACAAGGAGCCCTGAAGCAGCTAACAACCACTAAACTGTATAAAAATGTGTAAGATATTTAATGCATTAAAATCACTTTTAATATTGCTGTAGCATTTAACACACCCAGGAGAATAAGAAGCTTTTCACCTGGCCTTCTTTGCCAGTCAAGTGCAAGCTTTCCCAGGTGGGGATATGCAGGAGGACCAGGCCTGTGGCTTATGCTGGCTCAGCTTGTCTGGGCGTGGAAAGCTAAGCAGGGTCAAGCCTGGTTGTTACTTGGATGGGAGACCCCTCCTCTAGTTTCCTGCATTGAGCAGTGCAGGGGGTCTAACTATGAGAAACAGGAAAACTCGGAAAGCAGTCTGGAGAGGTGGTGGATGTAATAGAGAAGAATGAAAGTGGTAAGATACACTTTGAAAGGAATATTTCAATAGCCTTGTAGGCTCCTTCCAACTCTATGATCTATGGATCAGAAAGATGCCATCATCATGTACTAGGAAAGAAATGTCCATTTTGATGTGCACAATTGGGTGCATGTAATAAGCTTGTAAACATATCTCAAACTTTAATGACTGCAAGCCGATGAGGGGAATTCTTGGCTTCCTTCTGGGTTTTCAGTCTTTTGTTCATAAGTGTGTGTGCGTGTGTGGAGAATAAGAGAGGGGAAAGAGTCCTGAGGAAAAAAAATAGAGAGCACTGGCTTAAAAAATGCTTTTGTAGCACATATTTCTTTCTTGCAGGCGCCGAGAAGTAATGTACAAGGGCTGATTTTCCTGTGGGTGTTCAGAAGTGGGCGGGGTAGGCCCCTGTTTATGTTCTGAGTGACTGAGGAGCGAAGGGCAGGCGTGCTTCTGCTGCAGTTTGCTGAATAAAAATTGACCTTACCGCTGGCGGCAGAACATGCCTTTGTTTCTGTGTTTAAAATCATATCATCAACCTGGAGAAAATGAACCAGACAATATTGAGGGGCTCGGAAGGAAAGAACTAGACCATCAAAGGGAAGGCACTGGTGTGGTGGTGGGGCGAGATGGTTGGGGGTAGGGTGAGAGAGAGACTGATTCAAGCATTTTGTGTGAGTTTAGGAAATGTTGAAGGCAGGGCGAGAGTTTTACTATCTTGAAATGTGTTTTTACAGCCCCACCACGTAAGCAGCAGATGGCTGTGCCTGTACATCTTAGTTTAACAGGGGGGATACTTCTGGGGAGGGAGGGTAAA
Organism: Shinisaurus crocodilurus; assembly: GCA_021292165.1. NCBI lineage: Eukaryota > Metazoa > Chordata > Lepidosauria > Squamata > Shinisauridae > Shinisaurus > Shinisaurus crocodilurus. The sequence continues at coordinate 69,426,461 of CM037878.1, read as the reverse complement.
CTGTGGAGCGGGGGGGGGGGGAAACTGTGCACAAGCAAGAATCTGGAGCTGTAACTCTTCTTTGACTTCTTCTGTTTCAAGTAAACACTCCACTGCACCCTCCCCTCTTCCCTTCCTCCACCCCCACCTCCCTTATTCAACATTGCTCATGTGTTTTCTATTTAAGGGCTGCAGCGCGAGGCAAATATGATTGGCGTCCACAGCCCCCTTTTGACTCTCAGCTCAAGCCTGTAAGAGCGAAGCAGGAGCTCAGCCTACGAGGGGGAGAAGTTGTGGGCTTGAGTGTTCCCCCACCCCCCATTTACTGAAGCAGCCCTGGACTTCATTTTTTTTTTCTTCCTTCTTTTCATGCTGGTTGTGACTGGGATGGATTTTTCTCTCTGAGTGGGAACAAGGATGGTGTGGAACCATGTTGGAAAGAGGTTTATTTTCAAACTCCATCCTGCAACTTAGTGTCTAACAATATGCTATTGTGTTAAACTCTTGGGTGTTTTTTTTTTTCCTTTCTCCCCTCCTCAACCACTCTCCAATGTTCCTCTGTGCTACTGAGCTGGGGGCCAGAGGAGACTACTTCTATATGGCCAGCCATTTGGGGATATGCCGCGAGCCAAGGTTGTCTTCTGATTGGCTTGGCATTGGTGACAAGTCGGCCTATCATGAGTCGGATGGACAGAGGTCGCTCTCGAGGAGCCATGGCTGGAAGCTGGCTCACAGCTTGCTTTTTCCCTTCTCCAGGTGCTGACGCTAGCTCTGAACCTATGATCCTGGAGCAGTATGTGGTGGTGTCTAACTATGAGAAACAGGAAAACTCAGAAATCAGCCTGCAGTCTGGAGAGGTGGTGGATGTAATAGAGAAGAATGAAAGTGGTAAGATACACTTTGAAAGGAATATTTCATTTATTTGCTTTAAATTACCTTCTCCCTCTTTTTCTCCACTACCCCCTCAGCCCTTCATGTGTCTATGTATTGCTTCTGGTATAGTGCCTGACTGAAGAGGTGGGATTTCTCCCTCCACCTCGCTTGGGCTTGGGGCCAAAATATTGCCTTCTACTATAAGAATGTCTCCTAAGCTTGTACATTAATTACCAATATGCATAAATGGAAAACCTTGGGGTTGTGGGGGAGGGGAGTGTCCACAGCTCTGTATGTATTAGTATGATACAGTTCCTCTGCTGGAAAAGATCTCAGTATTTCCATTACTTGCCACTATTTGAAGGATTTATTGTATGGGCTATTAAAAAAAATCAATCTGGGGATGAAAACCTGGCATAGTAATTCAACCTTTTGCCCAATTGCAAAGGATGGGGGAGATGTGGATCTCTATAGATGACATTGCGATGAAAGGTTTTTAAGTGCTTTAGAAAGTGGATTGTATGTGTCATATTGGGGGGAGTGGGATTGCTTTTAACTAATGTAATCAGTTGATTTTTAAATAAGTATTATAGTAGTTCAGTGAAGTAATTCATTCTGTTTAATTAACCCGTAGCAATCTGTCTTCATTAAAGGAATTATATTGGAAAGAGATGCAGCTAGATCAGTTTTCCCCAACGGGTGCACTTCAGATGTGTGGGGCTACAGCTTCCATCATCCCCATTTAGCATTGCCATTGACCATTTGGGATGATGGGAATTGTAGCCCAACACGTCTGGAGAGTACCGGGTTGGGGAAGGCCAGTCTAGAATGTTAAAACAATGCAGTGCAAGCTGAAACCTTTTAACAAGAGACAGCTCTGATTTAAAACACACACTTCCAGTCTGTGATTAATAAAATGTACCAATCAGGGTTTTCAGATAACACAGATAGGAAGTGCAGGCATATACGGTATATATGTGTAGGGAGGAAAAGATCAAATCCCTTTGGGGAATCCCCAGATTTTGTTTCTAAATTGAAACAGGAGGGTATACTAGCTTTGTCTACATTATAGATTAACACTGCAATCCTATACCTACCTACCTGAGAGTAAGCCCCATTGAACTTAGTACTTAAGCCTAAGTAGACATGTTGCGATGTATGCCATTTAACAAAACAAAATACACAAAGATTTGAATTGTCTGCCATGCACTATGTGAATGCATTCATGATTGTCCCGAAGACTGGTCTCTTGCATCTGATAATTTATTGAATAATGCATATCTCAGGAAACATACCTCTACAACAACGAAAGTATTGAAAGAGTTGAAATTGTCAGCTTTAAGGTGCAAAGCTTGGCTGGCTGAGGAATGTTGGGAGTTGTAGGACTTTTTCTATCTAAACGTGCATAAGATTGTGCCCTTAATCTTTTAAATTGTATTTTCAGTGATCCAAATGCTCTTTGGCTTTTTGTTTTGTTCTGAGAATGCTTTAGTCTGGGACTGAAAGTTCACAAGCCCCTTATTTCTAGGCTTCTGGGTGGACAGCACTAGGATACGGTGTGAATACAGGAATGCCAAGTAGTAATTGCTATCTTCTGGCATGGGCTACTGTAAGGAGGCCAAAACAGAAATCCATTGAATGAGTAAGGCTGTAAGGGTTGAAAGAGAATGGGGCTACAGCATCCAGGGTTCCCCCTGTTCAGGATTGTGGTAGGAAGTGATAGATCCACTAAGGAGATTCTAGAACAGGCACTCTGGTCAAGAGTTTAAGGTTATGAAGTTTTAAATAAGTGGCTTCCATGATCTCCTGTGGATGGCTATCTTCCAAAATAAAAGATAACTAATTATTACTAGTAAAACAAGTGGTGATGGGCAATGGGATATTGCAGACACAGAATGCTTTACAATTAAACACTTGAAACTAGTGTTCAAGAGACAGGGAGCCAGAGGGAGTATGGGTGGGGGAATCTAAGGAGAAACATAATGTGATGGGATGGAATCATGATTATAGCCACAGATGAAGATGACATATTTCTAGTAAAACATGGGGCATCCTTTAAAAGAATGGACATCTCGGAACCAACCATGCATTTCCAGAGGGCTTCTTCTCATTGTTTTATGGAGGGTCTGCCTTCCTCTCCTCTCTTCCTATGTTGGTTATTGTAAGCAAGCATCACAAGCATTGAGAGGCTACGAATAATAGAGTCTGGCATTTGAGCCAAGGAAATAAGGGAATTTGGGCCAACATTTCTGTAGAGTGTACAGTCTCTCCTTCAGATGGTTACCCTGGAGTGAAACTGACAACCACTTACCACGTTATATATCTCCTTAAGGTCCTACGTGGCATCCCTAGATAAGATGCTACTTTTATGCTAAATTCTATTGCACTGGTTTGTTGTGGTCCTTCTTTTCACAGTTTGCAGTCTTTGTTGCACTCTCTCTCTTTCTGTCAAGCAGCTCATAACTACTGCTGCTGAAGCAGATATGGGTGAGTTTCTCATGGTCTGGGATCATGCATCACTTCCCTAGGGATAACAGTTAATTATTGTAGATTTTCTTTCTCTTCCCTGCGATGGACCCATACCAGCCTTCGCCCACCTGGAGGCTGGGGCTCATGGGAGTTGTAGTCCAACCCATCTGGAGGACACCAGGTGGGGGAAGGCTGATGTACACCTAAATCTTCTTGCCTAAAAGTAAAGGAAAGAAATGCATGCTGTTTTTAAAATGCCTTTCCACCCAAGATTTTCAACAGTTAATACATTAAAAACCTACAGATTATATTCTCGAGTAGTCTGTTGAACAATTTCCAGAAAGTGTGTGCATGCTCTGTTCGGTGGCAGTGCTTTTGTTAAAAAATAAAAAAAGATGGCAGCAGCCAGCTACACAGTCAAGTCAACCTCTTTTGGAAGTTGTCTACTGAGGGCTGGTATTGTGCAATGAAGAGGAGAGATTTGCCCCAAGGCCAAATCCATACTTGTGCACATGAAGCTAACTGGGTGGCCTTGGCAGGTTCTACCTCTCAGCCTAACATGTCCCATGGGATAGTTGTGAGGATAAGCCAGTGGAGAACTTTGAACTCTGGATAGTGTTGGAAAGACTGGTAATAGTTGTAAACTTTATATAAAATGTCTTTGTGCAAGAGCTTTTTGCATGTTGCTGCCTTTTTGCAGTACAAATGATTGGACCTTTTGAAGAAAGGGAGGGGAAGAAAACATTGAGTGAGCTGTTTTGCCAAGTTTGACTTGGATGTATCTTGAATGGTCAAGTTATAAAATTGTGGCTGCTAGGCTGTTTGTAATGGAAACCTTGACAGACTGTTCAGTATAATCTTGGGAGGAGAACATTGAGGGGTCTCTTCGCTCCACAACTGGGATTTGCTCTTGCTATGGTGATAGTGATGTCAGTTTTAGCTTGTCTGAATATGTTTGTAGCTATTTCTTTGGCTATGACATAGTCACTAACCTATTTTTGCTATAATATTGTGTTATAATACGCATAAAACAAAACCTGTTCTGGCCAAGGGAAATTAATCAGGACTTAAGTGGTATGTATGTTCAAGGGAAAATCTGGTCCTTAAAAAAAAACAAAACACCTGTGTGTGGGGAAAGTGGGTTGGGTTCCTGCCCCCTCTCCAGGATTATCTCTCTGGCTATAGAATATTGTTGTTTAAGAACATTTTGAGATTTTTTCGCAGACATGCCTAATTAATAGATTTGGGGATCTCCCATAAAACTAATGGATTTATTTATGTGCTTTACTTTATTGCCACAAAGGCCTATTTGTGCCTCTCCCCCCGCCCCCCAGGTTATAAATGCTCAACTTGTCCTGTTGTTTCTAGGCCTGATGCAATTTGATTAAGTAGGCCTGCAGACTTTGCCCACATCAGACAGTACCTCTAATTCAGCCAACTGCTCAGTCATGGAAACAGTTTCGACCAATTTACCAGTTGCCTTCAGGTTGTGGGTCTCCATAACCTTTCTAGAATCTCCTGTTATTCAGTGAATAGCATCCCGTTCCTGTAACCTAACTGTTGGATAGACAACAATCTCTTTGGCCCCTAGAAGCAGTCTAGAGAGGAATTTTATGACAGAGCTATTTATTTCTGTAGCAGTTTTCTGTGTACAGTGTGTGCCTTTTATACCTCTTATCTCATTTGTTCATCTATTTGCATTGTAGGCAGACTTGACAATGGCTACAAAACCTTTAGACTCAAGTAGCTAAGGTTATTATGCTCTTCCCACTTCAGCCTTGTTTTTGGAAGTGTGACTAATGTGCCCGTGTGATGTACTTGATTAAAAATACTCTATGGCTGGCAACCTACCCACCCTGCCTGGTTAAGGCAGTCTAGCAGCTGGACAACAGCCTTCATTGGTCTTGCATGATCCTTGCTGGTCTTTGTGGTTTGTTGCACAAGCCTTGTATGTAGCTGAAATGATTAGGATGTTAAAAATTCAGGCTAACTTCTAGAAAAAGGGATTTGGACCACCCCAGTGTGTTTTGGAAGAGTTGTTTTCTATTTTGGTTTCTTATTGCCTGGCAGCAGGGAGTGCCAATAGGATAAAGCCATACTATAATCGTGCCTAGGGCTGAAATGATTGGTGCAAGTCACTAAGTAACTGAGTTTTCATCGCACATCTTTCCTGCTGAGATCAAATTGGGGAGGTTACAATGTGATCAATTACACATAGTTACAATAGTTGATCAATGTGACAAGCTGCCCTGTGGCAAGTTGCCATTGTACTATGCCAGAGAATTAGATTTTAAACGTGGTGAATGAAAAGTAAAGGAACCTCGATGTGCACTAGAGTTAACTCTTCCCTTTCTCTCTCCTTGTCACACTCGTTCTCTCTGTTCTATTGGTAGGAAAACCAAGAGCGATAGCTAGATGGGGAGATAGCTGCTCTCCAGCTGTGCCTTAGGCCACAGTGTAGTGGCTTGGAAGTTGATGATCAAACTTCAGCAAGTCCTTGATTATTCCTTTGTGCCAAGGAAGTGGAGAAGGGGATGTAAGGTGTTTAATATCTCATTGAAAACAAACAGTATGTTGTAACTTAAGGGCACCATGCACTGGCACAAATCACTACTTCCTTCCCCGCCCCATGGGAGGCATGCAGTCTGATGTGTTATGTTGGACAGCTATCTGACTGTCCCAGTGCTTCATAGCTCCTGAAGAAGCAATGCTTTTTGGCTCCCTGAAAAAAGTGGTGCAATTTGGAAACTTTCAAACTGAAATAATAACTTATTATGTAGCACAAGCCTAGTTCACCATACAGACAACATATGCTACCTACCTGGAAGAATCCATGCTACCAAGCATACACTAATTCTGAAGTTTTGCTTCCCAACTTAGGAGAAGTAGATAGTTGGTCAAAGAGGTTCATGACTTAACTGGGAAATATTAGCCTTCATATTGACTTAAATTGCAGTCTTCAAGGATTATTCTTGTGATTATTGATCAAATTAGTTCATTGTACAGGTTCATAAACTACGGATGGGCATCTTGTGGGCCTCCGGATATTTTGGCCTCCAGATGTTTTGGCCTACAACTCCCATTAGCCCTAGCAAGCATAGCAAATGGTGACGAATGATGGGAGTTGTAGGTCAAAACATCTGGAGGGCTACAAGTTACCTACCTTTGTCATAAACCATAGCAATTGATATTTTAGTGTCTGTATATTGTAAACGCAGGAAGAAAGGGGTAAACGCAGGGCTCTCCAACCTTGGGTCCCCAGATGTTGCTGCCCTACAGCTCCCAGCATACCCATCCAGCATGGCTAATGGCAAGGGATTCTGGGAGCTGTAGTCCAGCAACATCTGGGGACCCAAGGTTGGAGAGCCCTGCGTTTACCCCTTTCTTCCTGCGTCTACAAGGTTGGAGAGCTCTGCTCTAGGGCTTTTGAGATCTTACCCCTGCCAAACACCTAAATGATCACAAGTTCACAAAGCTTAATCCAGTTTTGCAAAGCCAAAGTGTCCATGATTTTGTGGCACACCAGTGGACTGAGAGAAGGGGGGCAATTCTCTTCCAGTTGACAAAAGCTTCTTTATTTGTTTGTCTTCCTGGCTTGCCTCTGGCAACCTTGCAATGGGGCTATTAAATAAGGAGAAGTAATGTTGTTTACATATAGTTGTTACTATGGGTGGAATGTTTGTTATTAGTGTTAATGCTGGTTCCTATTAATTTTTTATTGTGGTGTTTTATGGTTTTAAAAGTTATTATTGATTTATATATTGTGAATTTATATGCTGGAAGCTGCCTTGGGACAGTTTTACCCTAAAAGGCAGCCTACAACTGTTTTAAGTAAATAAATAAAATAATATATTTAGTGTAAATTTACTCTCTGGTTAGCCAAAGACGATTCTTCTCAGAAGGGGCCATCTCATTAGGAGCTACTATGCTGTGTGTTCCATTTGGACCCTGATCTCATGCAGTGCAATTGGTGCTGTGAGATTGTACTGTAAAGTCAAAATTTACACAAGATGGACATTCATATTTGGATGTGTCATGCAGCAGTCTTGTGATGTTTACTATTTTAGTGGAACGCAATAAGAACATGGAACACACATGACAAAGAGTTTGGGTGAGAACAAAAAAGACTTTGAGGACCATGGCTGTAGACCAGAGCTCCTCCCTGTCCCAGTGCCACCCAAGAAGAATGGAATTTGTTTTTGTCTTTGGTATTTTAGTATTTGGTATTTGTCTTTGGTATGGGATAGTTTTAAGTACTAATAGATTAAAACTTTTTTATTCTCATGAAAAAATGCTGCATTAGGTATAGGACACTCCAGTTATCCCATACATCTTGATCAGTCCCCATCCCATTGTTTCTTGATGTCTAAAGCTAGGTCAAGCCCTGTTTTGAAAGGGGAAAGAATGGGTTTAGTTAAACCAGGGGTTGGGTGGGTGGTGGGTGGGACTGTCTTCACGGAACCCACCGAGAGCTGCATCCCACCCCTGCTGCTGCCAAAATTGCTGCTGCCATGGTGAGAAAATGGCAGCAATTTGGCCTGCAATGCCTTGTTTGCAAGCAGAATTGCACTCCTGGGAGGCTTCTGGGGAAAGGATTCTGCTTGCAAAAAAAGAGAGCACACGCTCCCTCTGTGGCTCGTTTCTGTGCAAAATCTCCACCTTTTTTGCTGCAAATACAGCAAGGGTGGGGTGGAGGTGCAGAAATGGTCAGGAGGGCCACATGCTGCCCCCCCCTGGGTTAAGCCTTATCTCAGTGCCAGGTTTGCTGAATATAACTAGCCACAAATTTTGGCTTTCCAGGGCTTAATAGTCCAAATGTTGAATCATGTTTCTGGAAGTAGTTGGTTTTCAAGTCTCATGGGGGGGGGGGGGGGGCTTCTGATATTGCAGAAAAGCGATGGAAAGATAAACATAGGTGACTTGCACTTCCTATTTTCCATAATGTTCAAAGTGGAACTCTTGATTTCTTCATTTGGTGAGAGGTAAGTTACTGCTGCAAGGGTGGTGGTCTTCTGGCATTGCTGAGCTATCCAAAACAGCAAGTGAAGTACAGATAGTGGCATCTAGGGCCATATTTTATTGATGGTTGATGTGAAATGCAGGTGATGGGAGGAGAAAAAGATCAAATGCATGCTGGAGACTGTTATGTTTTTTAGGTTAAGAAATTTGGGATCATTGACTGAGGCCAAGTCTAAAAGTTAGCTTATGAAATGTTGAGTTGTCACATGATGTTTTTGGTGTTAGCAGTGTGTAGCATATGCAGGTGGTGTGCTGAGTCTCCACCTTATGAATTCTGTGATATCCTACTCACATGGTACTGTGACTATGTAGATGTGATATGGACCTGGTTCACACATATTACTAACCCATGGTTTATTTAACCCATGGGTTGTTAAATTTTGGGTTGTTGTGGTGTGTGAACCCAGCCATGCTAACAAACTTGAACAACCCAGAAAGAGAATCCATGGCTGGTTGTTGGTTGTAAACTCTGGGTTGTTTAAAGCAGATGTTGTTTCTTGTGAACCCAGAACTGTAGATTGTTCATGGGTTGCTTCACCAGGCTACAGAGGTGGTGGGCAAGAGTAATATAAAAAGCCCCAGCCACTCTACAGTATCAGTACTACAGTGTCGCAAAGGCATTTGGGATACAGGAAGGAAGTGGGCAAAGGAGAAGGGAAACAAACAACCCAGGGATTGCGAGAATGGACAGCCCATGTAGGGGTAGTAGTAACATGCATATAGCAGCCTTCCCCAACTTGGTGCCCTCCAGATGTTTTGTACTACAACTCCCAGCATTTCTACCATTGGCCATGTTGGCTGGGGCTGATGAGAGTTGAAGTCCAAAACATCAGGAGGGCACAAGGTTGGGGAAGGCTGGACTTGAACTAGGGAAGCCTGGATTTAAATCCTTGCTGAGCCATGAAGCCCTTCATAGCTTTGGGCATGCTCCCGCCACACACATGCTCAGGACCGGTGCAAGGCAGTTTGGTGCCCTAGGCAAGATCAGATATTTAGCGCCCCCCCTTCCCACTTGAGAGCGCTGTGTTTTTTTTTTCAAGGCGTTTCTGGCGCCCTCTTTAGCCCTGCGCCCTAGGCAGCTGCCTAGTTGGCCTAATGGTAGCACCGGCCCTGCACACACTGACCCAGTTTGCGTGTAATGACAACTGATGGGTTGTTGGAGCCATGTGGGAGTGAGCAAGCTGCCTCCCGCCCACTCACAGTAAGCCATTTTGGAATTTGGGGGGAAAACCCTGTCTCAAACCCTGGAGAGCCACTGCCAGTCAGTATGGAGTAGACCATTCTGAGCTAGATGAACCAATGGTCTGACTCCGCATAAAGCAGCACCCTATGTTTCTAATTCCCCAGTTTCTAGAAACAATAAATCAGTCTGCCCAATGGATCATGACAGGCAAGATGTCAGCATGCACATGATCTCTATTTTAAAAAAAAAGAAGAAGGCTTGTGCAGATGCATCAAAGTAATTTTTGTGTGTGTAAGAAATCTCTACAGGAGGGCACGAGACCTCCACTATACAATGTGGCAGCATATGGATATTTCCACATTCTCATCTTCCCTGTTTGCTTTCCAGCTCTTGGTTGGAAAGGACTAACTGGAAACTTCATTACTTGATTTTAATTTCTCTCTTCATTTTCACTCCTGGCTCCTTCCAATTGTCAAGCTTTTGGCTCCTTCTCACTTCTCATGGAGAAATAGAAATCCACAACTGCTCAGGTTGGCAGCTCAAAGAGGAAAAAATTATATGCTGGGCCTCCCCCCACTGCCCCAATCGGTCTCCTTTACAGATTTTTCCCTCTGTTTATGGAGCTATGGCCAGCTTGGGGACCTTGAAACCTCCCCAGGAAAAATCTGCTTTCTATATTAGAACACTCTAATGTTATAATGATTGGGTTTCTGTATCCGCCAAATAGGTCACTAGCTCAGCAGTTTTGTTGAGAGGGCAATACCCGGAAAGATCTGAGGGATATTACAAAGGATTCCCATTCCCTTTGGTAATTACCTTGTGGGTTAGATTTCTAGTTACAGCAGCTGAAAATCTATTGTTTCGATGGGCTCTTATTACATCATAAAGCTTTTGGGTAGTGTGTGTGTTTTCCTTTTTTCAAGCAAGGTTTTTAAATCTAAGACTTTCCTAGCTGATTTAAACATATGTCATCTGATTTTCAACCCTTTTCTTCTGTTTAATCAGGGGAAATGATTAATGACTTATCTGCATGCTTGTTTTGACAAATTGGTCTGAAAATATCAAACAAAAGACTGATGGTGCATTTTTATGTCAGATGAGGACAAGATTAATAAAGCGTGGAGTGCTGGTTTTATTTTCCCCTGAGCTGCCCAGCAAATAAGCAGTTCCAATAATGCTTTGGCAGACATAGAAGCTGCAATCATTAGCAGAGTGGTTTCAATTGCAACCAGAAATATTTATCCGTTGTCTCTCCTCTCCTTCAATGCCTCTCCCACCCCCATTCTTAGTTTATATGGTAGTTCTTGTCTTCCCTGCAACACAGTTACCTAGTCCTTTTTGACATAAAGCATACTCATTAAACAACCATGATTGTTCACTTCATAATGGGGGTTTTTGGTCAGTGAAGAAAGCTTGTTAGATCTCTCTCTCTCGGGTTTGTAGTAGTAGTAGTAGTAGTAGTAGTAGTAGTAGTAAATTAAAGCACAGGTGGTTAATATCACCCAGTCCATGGACTGTATAGGGAAGAGACAGGCAAACCAGAATGCCTGATGCAGTACCAGGTTCCATTCCTGGCTTGCATCCCAAATTTAGGATGCACATTAGGAGGACAAGGAATCCAGGAAAACCCTCTGCTTGTGTTTAATGTTCTCCCCGCCTGCCCCCCTGCCCCCATGTGCCATCTCTTCTGATGTTACAACTTGCAGTGGAATAGCTTTGGATACAGAGTGAACATAGTGGGGGAAATGTCTTGCTATAAGAACCAGCCATTGGCTGGTGAAATTGGGAGATAAGAGTTACCTTGATTATAGAGCACATGGCTTTGTTTTCATGCAGAAGATCACACGTTCAGTCCCTGGTACCTGGTGCTTTAGTGGAGTCAGGGCTTGCAGGGATGCAGTGCTGGTACTTCTTTATTAGCAGGGATGCTGCCGGTGTCATCTGCCATCCCGCTCAGAATTCCTTGTTCCCTCTGAGTTTAGCTGCCTGTAATCCTCACAGTAGCTGGGGAAAATGAATTTTCCCAACAACAATATATTGCTCCCTGTTGCAATACAAAGTATTTTGCAGTGGCCTTGTTTTGAATGGGCAATTGAGACCCATTAGCTTTATAAAAGACCTGCTCCTGGTGGAGTTGAAAACTGCTAGAACTGGTCTGTTGATATAGATCAGCACAGCCTGCATTTTTGACTCTCCTTGGGGGCATGATTTGGGGCAGTGATGGCGAACCTATGGCACGCGTGCCACAGGTGGCACGTGTGGACCACTCTGCTGACACGTGAGCCATAGGTCACCACCAGCCATAGGTCACCACCAGCCATAGGTCACCAGCGGCCGCAGGAACGATCGGAGGAGCCCAGGTAAGGCTCGTATTACATCCCTGCTGCGCGTTCCCATGCAGCCGCCTCATTCTTGCCCCCCAGCCACCTCATTCCCTCCTAGCCAGCACCACCTCCTCCTTTCCCCACATTCTCCCTGGCTTCTTCACAATCCCCCCCTTTCCCCCAAACACTTGAAGTCTCCTCCTTTCCCCACATTCTCCCTGGCTTCTTCACAATCCCCCCCTCTTTCCCCCAAACGCTTGAGGTCTCCTCCTTTCCTCACATTCTCCCTGGCTTCTTCACAATCCCCCCCCCTCTTTCCCCCAAACATATCTAAATTACCTTCAGGCTATGTGTACAATGTAGTACTATTTTAAAAAATTGAGTTGGTGTTTTTTTCAATAAAAACCTGTTTGTATCATTGAAAGCTCTGTTATTGTGTTTTTCTTTTAAGACAAAAGATGTTAATTAGTTCGGACAACTGTATGAGTTGTTTTTCTAAAACTAAAACCTCGATATTCAGGTTTAATTGCAGTGTCGGCACTTTGAAATAAATAAGTTGGTTTTGTGTTGCAGTTTGGGCACTCGGGCTCAAAAAGGTTTGCCATCACTGGTTTGGGGACTGTCATGATGTGTGCCTGCACTTCAAAATTTACTACTACACACCACTGTTGGTTCCTCCAGATAAACGGCTCTCAGGTGGTCAAGCTGGGAAAGGTCTCTGCCTAGGAGACCGTGAAGAGGCAGTACTGGGCTACATGGACCTCAAAAGCAGGGGAAGAAGATTGACTCCACAATCTGTTTCTACTACTCAAATATAATAGAGGCCACCTTTATCAACTATACTATTTGCATTACTCATCTACCATGTGCCCCCATCACAGGTTGTTGATTAAAATCCCTAGTCTTAAACACTACTCTGCCCACCTAGACTTGTGTCTTTCTTTGCATTGTTGTGAGGCCTTTGAGAACAATGGGTGTTCCTTGGTATGTATTTTTTTAGATCAGCTCAAATTCTTCAAAAAGAAAAAGCCTTTATCGCTTAATTCTGACTTTCCTGACTCTTAATCTTGGCTCCTTCTAGAAATAACTAGGGCTCTAACCCAAGATTGCGAATTGCATAGTATAGGGTTGGAATTTTGCCTTTCTCAGCACTAATGATGTGAAATTGCTGGCTTTTCTGGAGTGGCCATTCCAAAGCTGTGATTCTATATGAAGTCAATGTTTCAGATGGTTCTTAGGTGAATATATTTCTAGAGCCTGTTGGATTTCTGTAAAGTCTTTGGTTTAACCACAGTATTGACAGAAGAGTGAGAACCTTGAGGTTTACAAAACAGCCTCTGATAAACTAACCAAACTTGTATAATGCCAGTGGACTAAGTGATCAGGGGGTGGCAACCATGATAATAGTAAAAATTATTCATTTCTGATATATGAAACCAGGAAAAAGAGAGGGAATTGACTAGCAAGGGTGGATGAATCTGTCTTTCACTTTCTATAACCTTTGCATTTTTTCAGACACAAATTCATTCCATCCCATTTCAGCATCAGTTTGCAAGTATTTTTTTACGTTCACATGAATCTTCGTATGCATTTTGTTTGCATTTTTGTACTCACAAAAATTCATACGCATGTTTGTACATATTTTCCCCAACATGCATACTTCTTGCAAGCCCTTTCCCCTTTTTGCACACTATTTTCCAAACGGTTCACATTTTTTAGAAGTGCATCACAAAATTCAGAGAACTGCAAAAACTGAAGGATAATTGCATTCCGGTTCACCTATTAGTTTAGAAATTAGGTCAGTTTGTATTCAAAAGCAAACCAAATATATTCCTTCCCCATCCCTATTGACTAGCCATGGATGGTAACCTTTAGAATCACAGGATTTTCCTACCTGGGTGGAATTGTTTAATCCGTGGAGTTATTTATGTGTTACATGAATCCCTTCATTTAGGGTAGTGGATTGAGATGAATAGTCCGTGGATATACTATCCATCCCATTTTTAAAATCACCTGCAGGACCAAGATTATATGGCACCATTGTAATGTGGGAATATTAAGATTTCCCCCAAATTCCCTTTGTATAACTAACACACATGTATCTGGGGTGTATGTGTGTGCATGTGCGTGTGTGGGAGAAGTCTTCATCTTTTCACAGGACCAGTTTTATTTGACATTCAAGTTTGCTGCCCCATTTTATTTTATTTTAATTGTGGATTCAGTTCAGTCTCTTTGTGTGGTTGATGGAATATCATAATGCATTTCAATCTTACATACCCTGGAGTTGGGGCAGGGTGTATTTTGAGCTTGTTTCCTCTCACCTAAAGTGTACTAATTGTGTTTAATTTCTTCATTAAGGTATCTCAAGCAATGTAAGTGATAAATAGATTGAGCAATGTATTTTAAAGAGGTTACCTCTTCCAGTCAATTAAACTTGAAATTTAGAGGAGAAGAAGAGGCCTAAATGTACTGTCCGGCTTTTAACCAAAACACTAATAGTACATCTGCTCTTAATGCATACTTAAAGTGATTCAAATGGAGGACAACACTAAAATACCCTAGTTTTATCATTTTTATTTGTATAGGATGATTCAAGGCATGAGTACTATGAGCAGCAGTTGGAGCAGGGGCTTCTAGTTCAAGAAACTAGTCATTGCCTCAGCAGTGAAGCTTCCATTGGTGCCTATAGCAGCTGGGTGGAGGGCAATTATGCAGGGGGGAAAGGGTTAATCCCCTCCCTGTGCTACACAGCCCCAATACTGATTTCTTCCCATGCCCTGCTGCTGCTATTTAAAAAAAATTAAAACTAGACATGCTATTTGTAATTGCACAATCAACTCACATCTGCATTGGCCCTATAACTGCTTGCAAGAGTACGTTGCAAACTTTGTATGTCACAAGGCGCCCATGTCCTCAAGCCTGGATTCAACATTTTAATATTTATCAAAGCAATTCCCTTAGGACTGGCATGGTGTCTTCCTTAGGAAATTGTTGGTAGCTTCATTCTAAGTTAGGGAGCTGTGTGTTTCCTTGGTCCATGGATCAAGATTCAGAAGTGTGGAAATGAAATTGTCCTACAATGACACAACAGTAAGGACAAGTCTGGATGTTCCTAATATAACATAGTGTTCATCTAAAACACCACTTGAGAGGTTTTCAAGCACTAGCTTTACAGAATGCCATGTGTGCATGAGAGCTATGGATTGAGCCTAATGTTCAGACCACAATAATGGTTTAAGGATGTGTGTTAGACTTGAACATCCTACCAGTCCTATATAGAGATATTTTCTAATCTCTTTCCCTTGAGAACCTGGGGAGGGTAATTTTGTGAGAAAGCACATTTAAAAATACACATTTAAATACAGATTTAAATATGAATTTCCATGTGGATTATTATTTTTTTTAAAAAAAATGCAGATTAATGCAGGAACAGAATGGAACAGACTTATGAATGAACTAATGAAAAACTGACATGGACCAGAAGTGTACTGATCTGTCCTTCCTTAGCTGTATGGTAAATTCTAGTATATTCATGCACATAAAAGGTATGGATTTAAGGACCTTGCGGTGGCAGCCATTTGCATTGATACTAAATAAAAAGTGGTTAATGGGAGCAGTATGTGATGGGATATGCCAGTTGGGGCATAATTTGTTACATTCCCCATCAAGTAGTGGCATTCATCCTTTCTACATTCATAGTTATACAGGTTTACATGAATGGACTTTGCTGTCATCTATGAATTGCTGGACCTTTATTTATTTATTTATTTATTTTGGAAGCCTATAGAGAGGGCTGTGTCTGTGCCACAGTTCTGCATGAGTTCAGAAGATGCAGAATGTGGTATTTGGTTTAGAAATCTAGTTCCTAAACATCTCAGCTTGGATGGAGTGGGGAGGGAAGCCGGTTTCTAGGCCTTATGCTTGAAAGTGTTTGGCAAATGTCTGCTGAAATATTAAAAATCAGAGAGAGGCCTAATTAAGATTTTTGGTGGTTGGGGGGTTGAGGCCTCAGTATCTTTGCCCCTTCCAAGGTTAGCAAAAAAAGAATTATTCAAATTACCAAAAATGCAGAAAAGTATGCAAAATCGGAAGAATGTATCCAACTTGTTCAACATGTATAAATTATATGAGCTGGCGTTTCTTGGTGCAGAGTTTGAATTGCCTATTTAATTTTAAGCACACAAGTACCTACAGCCAATAATGCACGGCATAATTCTGTCCATCAGGAGATGACTGTTATGGAGAACTGAGCTCAAGTGGAGCCATTCCCATGCTAGTTTAATGGTACATTGTAGCTGTGATTGGAAGATCATGTAGCATTGTAGCATGTTCTATCTGCATAGTTTTTGCCCTTGCAGTATTGAGGGAAGAGGAGAAATAACCAATACAGAAATGATCCTCTCTACACTGCCAAAATTCACTTATGTGGCCAGTAACGAATTGCTGCTGAATAACAAGTGCATCGTTGTAGGGTTGAAGAGCAGTTCCTTCTGAGCTTTTAAAAGCAAAAGGGCAATGTCATTTTAGTGAGCTCTTCTTGATCTTGAAAGGAGAGTTCTGGCAGAGATACATGAGTAGTGTTCATCTTCTTGAGCTTCTCTTTAATATTGTATTAAAATCACATATTAATGAATCAAATAACATCAAAGCACTGATTATCTCAATTATTTTTACATCAACATTTACATTATTATGATCCGTATAATGCAGGGCTCTCCAACCTTGGGTCCCCAGATGTTGCTGGACTACAGCTCCCAGAATCCCTTGCCATTAGCCATGCTGGCTGGGTATGCTGGGAGCTGTAGGCCAGCAACATCTGGGGACCCAAGGTTGGAGAGCCCTGCTATAATGCAAGTGATGGTGGGATTTGGGACTGAGACGAGGGGAGGTGCCTTTGGCTGAGAGATACTAACTCGCCTAAGGCCATTTTATAGATCATGCCCTGGTGTCCTAGCAGTGCTGGTTCCAGGTTTGGGGGGGTATTGGGCATGATGTGCACAGTGGGGGTGGGCTCCTGCTTCTATCCCTCTGCCCACTTACTTGCCCTCTCCCTCTGGACTCAGTCTGTGTACAACCCTCCACAGTGAGAGCTCAAAGTGAATGAAGGAAACAGCTCTATCTTCTCACTCTGATCCCTGCTTATGTGCTTAGAGAAGGCAAGTGACAGCGAGGAGGACCAGCAAGCTTGGGGATTGACACTGGGCCCTCTGCAGGGGAGTGGGCCTCTGCGGGTGCCCAACAATTCCCACCCCTGATGCTGGCCCTGTCTCCTAGTCTCCATTGCTACATTAGCACTCACTCTTTTTTTACTTAATGACCTCATATTCACTCCCCCTATTCCTTTCATGAAGCTTATGAATATTACTCTTTCTGCCCCTGTGGATGCAGTGCTGATCTTGTAACAATCACTGCAACATCTGAGAGGCATGTGTGCGTGCGCGCGCGCACACACACTCACACATGCTTTTGCATAAGTAGCATACACTCTTGAGATCTTTCTCATAGACATAAAATATGGAAAGATGGGTCTGAAATTAATATTCCCTCCTTGTCTTAAACTATCCCACAAAGCTATCTTGAAAAATGTGGTCTAGCTACATTAATTGAAATAGGTATTTTGAAGCTGCACGGGCTTACAATATTAAGGAGCATTCCAGAAATCAAAGCCATGTTTTGAATGTTGACAAATTACTTTGTGCATGTTCTCTGTGTGATGATGTCCAGGCTCCCAAGTCAATAGGTTGGGATTTCTTTTCTAGGTTTTTGGCTCTACCCATCTGAATGGGAGAACAAACATCAAGATTGGTGGCACAAACTTGGCAGGACTGTACAAAGAGAGAGATCGAGATCTAATTGTGTCTAGTTTTATCTGGCAGTCTGATATGTTGTGCAATAGGCTGGAAATGGGAATATTTAAAATTGAGGCTACTTTCATTTCACAGTAAGCTTCCATCTATCCTGTGTTGAATTTTCCTCTAGTAATGGGACACAAGATGTGTCGTCTTGTTAAGTTGCATTTCTAAAAAATTTCCACTAGGAGGTATTTCCTTCTGTCTGTGCTGGAACATTTCACATGTTGAGATTTGAAATAGAAAGCCAGTGGGAAGTGGAAAACCCTGGATGTTCAGCTGAAAGGCTGACGATTCCATGGACCGTTAAAACGTCTTCAGCCGTTGTGGCTCTGGTGCCATGGAAGGAATGTTTGAGTTATCCAACAGACTGAGGCTAAGGAATCAAGAATAGCACAGAGGCCTAACGGGAAGGACTCCCAGAAAGTGGAAATCTCTCACTCCAATGTGTGGTCTCTGTGCTTTCCCCTACAAAGAGAATCTTTGCTCTTCTGAAAGAGCTCTTCATATAATATAGCTGTACATACCGTACTAACTTCTATATGTTACAAGTACCTTCTTCTCTGCTCGTTGCCAGTGGAAGGCGTAGGCATCTTTGCTTTGGACATAGTTGGAAGGCACCTATCACATGCACTATTATTAGGTGTCCAGTTTCTCCCACTTCACCCCAGTGCACATAGGGAGCATGTTTACTGTTTTAAGCCTTGCTGGTCAGTGTGGCTGATGAACTATTGCTGAGCTAGCAGTGGTTATCAAGTTAGCACAGCTTTGATGCTTTCCTCCATCCTGTTTTTGCATATACTGATGCCCCATGAGGAGAGGTTCATAAACAAGTCAGGAAAATTTCTCCCTATACCATTCTGTGTCTTCATCTGAGGTACCTTTGAGTACAGGAATGGGAAATGTGTGGCCCTCTAGTTGTTGGTGGACTGAAACCATCAGCCTTAGCCAATAGTGTGGTGTAGTGGTTAGAGTGTTGGACTATGGCTTGGGAGATCCAGGTTCTAGTCCCCACTCGGCCATGAAGCTCACTGGTGACTTTGGGCCAGTCACTGACTCTCAGCCTAACCTACCGTACCTCACAGGGTTGTTGTGAAGATAAAATGGAGAGGACAAGGAGAATTATGTAAGCTGCCTTGGTTTCCTTGCAGGAAAAAAGGTGGGGTATAAATATAATAAATAAATAAATAAATAAATAGTGTAAGGGCTGATGGGAGTTGCAGTCCAGCAACTTGGGGGGGGGGGCACATATACATGTTCCTGCTTATTGAGGGTTCCTGTACAGCAGGGCTCTCCAACCTTGGGTCCCCAGATGTTGCTGGACTACAGCTCCCAGAATCCCTTGCCATTAGCCATGCTGGCTGGGTATGCTGGGAGCTGTAGGCCAGCAACATCTGGGGACCCAAGGTTGGAGAGCCCTGCTGCACAGGCAAGTCTAGCACTGTGTACATTAATTGCTTGGCACCATTGTAAAAACTTTTTCTTTGCTTAGGAGGAAGGTTTGTCAGTTTAATTCAAGAATGGAATAATATCTGGGAACAGCTGTAAGTCTGAAGGTTGTCAGTGGGGAAAATATATAGATAATGTAGTAGGAAAGATGAATCCCAAAATTCAGCTCAGAAGAAATTAAATTCTCTAGCATACTTTTGGCTTTGCATAACTTGGGCGTTCAGTTGTATTTCTACTTTAGGAGCTAGATTATTGCTAGCTGGGAGAGCTGGGGAAAGAACATGATGCCAGAAAACGGTGTGTTAATTGGAATCTTAAGTAGAATTCTGAAATGGGGATATCCAAATTCATTGAGCAGATTAATCTCGGCAGGGTTTGTTGTTTTTTAAAGGAATTCATTCCGTTTTCAACTATGGAACTGGGAATGGTGAGCCATATTAGTGCGTGGTAGCAAAAATACGAGTCATGTGGCACCTTAGACATACAAACTTATTATGATCTAAGCCTGCATGGGTTAAAGCACAGTTCATCAGGTGCATGCATTATAAATTAGTCTGTAAAGTGCCTGTAGCCTCCTTATCTAGATTAGTCCTTGCCAAAAAATATCCCACCTTTAACAACCAAGTGCCCTACCCTCACCCCGTAGGGTTGTGTGAGAATTTTTGGTGAGCCGTTCAACAAACGCGAACTCGCCTTGTTCGGCTCATGCGAGTCTGTTCGCGAACGTTCTCCTTTCGCTCAGACCAGCTCATGATTTCTGAATGCAAAAAAAAAAAAGGTAACATCCCTAGCTACAGGGAGCTTTTAGGTGCCTCAGGCAATGTGTGTGGGGAATAATACAGGCAATGCTAGTAATGAGTCCTTACCATGGAACATTTGCTGCTAGTTGTATCCACATGCTGCTCAAGTAACTGCCTTTTCTTCATATGATCCTGTATGTAGGAATGGGTTGGAAGGCACTGCATGCTTGGCTTGTATTTGTGAACTGGCTACTAGTGCCTCCTTTTATTCTTCACTTCCTTGCTTTTAGCAGAAAAGCAGCCTCTGCTTTTGTTTTTGTTTTTTTACTTTATAAAAATCTCCGTCATGAGACAGACTGTGAATATTCTAGTACCGCTTTGTTGTTTTCATTGTGAATTTGTGCAACTGCTCTTTTGAGTGCATTCATCCTTTTGGAGTGCAGATACCCCAAGCATCAGAATGTCAACACTCTTAGGACGCTTCCATTCATCCCCATCCTGTTCGGTCCTTTCTGCATTCTTGACTGGTATTTTCCTCAGGGTGAGAGATCTCCTAAGCACTATAAAATACCCTCTGGTTTAAGAAGGTGGTTTTTTGGATAGGTAAGTGGATGGCTGGGGATTGTATACTTAATATTAATGAAAAGGGAGGAGAAGTGTGTTTTCCCAAGAGCATTTCATGTATTTCTGTGTAGAAGAGCAATCTAATCTTTTGGAGAGAGTGTGTCTCTTGAGCAGTGCATGTGTTTTGTTTGGATCGAGTTACCCCCTGTACTTGGAACTGGAGTGTGTCTTGGCAGCAGGAAACAATTGTGACAAAATAATTCTGAATGCAAAGACATCCAAGATTCGAAACAAAGCCCAGCTGGTTTCATTTCTTCTTAAAGCTACAGCGTTTTGTGTCCCTTTTGGGGTGTTTGAAAAACTGAGCCGTATGGTAGTTAAAATACATTTTCAAATTAGGTGTGGCTTAAATCAGTACTTGGGGCAATCCAGGACAAATAGCAAGTTCAAACTAAGTCTCCATCGTGGCAAACAAAGGGCATGGTGCTAGGCAATCAGTAGTGGCAGACATGGTCATGTTATAACATCAATTCTTTGTCTTCAGGACCAGGATTTGTTTTGAAAAAGACATAGAATCATAGAATCTGCTGCTGCTTTTGTTTTTAACCTGTGGTTTTAAATTTTGTATTTATATTGTATTGTATTTTATGGTATTAACTGTTGTAAACTGTTGTAATGATGTACTATTGTAATTGATGTATTGGTATGCTTCCTTGATCTTGTATTGCTGTTGTGTTGTTAGCTGCTTTGGGCACTTTTTGTGGAAAAGCGGCATATGAATCAGATGATGATGATGATGATGAAACCGCCCAGAGAGCTTCGACTATTGGGCAGTATAAAAATGTATTAAATAAATAAATCATAGAATAGTAGAGTTGGAAGGGGCCTATAAGGCCATCGAGTCCAACCCCCTGCTCAATGCAGGAGAACAGATCTGGGCAGCCCAGGCAGTCACCCATCCAAGCACTGACCCGGCTCATACCTGCTTAGCTTCAGCATGTGGCCTGCATTATGTGCTGTTGACGCAACCTGCAGGCTCATCACTGCATTCTAGTGGGATCTGCAATACAGTTATTAAGGGAGCGTCTCTCGTCCTTGCTGGATCTCCGTGATGGATGACTCCTCCTTCATAAGCCATTTCTCCTGGACATAAGCCATTTTCTCCTCAACTGAGGTGTATGTTATACTCCTAAAAGGAATGCTGTTGACTTGAAGTCTGGCATCTTGTGGGTCAAAAGATTGTGCAGACTTGCTGCAAGCCTATGAAATTGGAACTTCTATTCTTGCTACACTTGAGATGGTTGTGAATCTTCCCTCTCTAGGAACCAGAAGAAGCTTTCAGATTGTTTATATGATAATAAGACTCCCATGCAGAACAGAACTAAGGATGCTTCCAAAATTCTCCTCATCTGAATTTCTCCCCTGAATTTTGGAGTTCTGGGCTTGGTTTTGAAGTGGGAACTGATGCATAAGGAATACTCCACTGTTCTCTGTGTTACGTTAATTTCCAGATCTGGTACAGAAGCTTGTACAGTAATACCTTGGATTACAAGTAACTTGGTTTGAGAGCGTTTTGCAAGAAAAGCAAAATTTTTAATATTTATTTAAATTTTTTTGACTTGATATACAAGCGACGTCTTGCAATACAAGTACTGTAGTATGGCTTAAATTAAAAATCTCTGTACAAATTTTTTTTGGGGGGATTTTGTTTTGATATAAGAGTGTTTTGGATTACAAGCACGTTTCCGGAACGAATTATGCTCTCAATCCAAGGCATGACTGTATGCATAGTTTGCCATGCATGAATGGTGTACAGCAGCTTTCAGTTCAATCAGTTCATTTTTCTTTCTTTCCCTTTCTCTGTATTTCAAAAGCAAACATGCACATTAGAACACTGGAAAAAAACCAATATTGATGTGTTTTGTATGCATCAAGATCCTTTTTGCAATTGCATATCGGTAAAATACTGCACAAAAATTTTGATGCAATCATACATACAAACACATCAATATTACTTTTTTGAAGTGTTTTAATGTGCATAAGTGCTATGTTAATGTAGAGGTGGGAGAGAAATATATGTGAACTGGAATACACATGTTCCAATTCCAGAATTTAGGTATATACATTTTCCTAGTTAAGCTGGAGCGCAGTACCAAGTGAACTTCTGAAACAATAGAATAACAGAATGGGAGAAATATCTTCTTTCCTAAAGAGAATGTCTTGGCTAATTCAGGAACTGGACAATATGTGGTTGTGATAAACTGGTATATCTGCATCTCCACCCTGAGAGGTAGGACAGACTCCAAGATACCCTTTCCCCTATATTCCTAAGTGGTAGCACCACTACCACCTCCATGTCTTTTTAATATCCCTTATCCTGCCCACAGGAGAAGACAGGCTTATGGCTTTTATATATGGAAAAGGACAGGCACATTTTTCAGAGCTTCTTTTAAACTCTTTAACAACCTGATTAACATATTTGCCAAGCAGTCCAGTGCATTGGTAAGGCGAGCTCCAGGCTAGACAAGGGAATCAAATCAACTCAAATTTCCAATCCAGTATATTTATTAAAGAGCAAAGCAGAGAGATGTTCAGAAGTAGTCAGTTGCTTAAAAAAAAAAAAAAAATGAAACGCCAGAATAGCTCCCTAAAACTTACTTATCAGAATCCTAAGAGTAATTTACCTAAGCAGGTGGTGGAGGGTGGATGAGGCCCACTTGAGACTTCCTGGCCTAGTTTATGTGTTGCCTCTTTGCTATCCAGCAGAAGACAAAGGAAAATCTCAAAGAGCCAAAGTATATTTCTGGGGCTGGGCAGTTCCCAGGGAGAGAAATTCAAACTGGCCAATCAGTCATTTGGGGGGACCAGGTCATGGATCTTTAATGTGATTTCTACAGTACTTCTTTTACATAAGCTGAGTTATGGGGGATGGGGAGGTGAAGCTGGAGAGCAGGCCTGGAACATATAGGGATATAAATGTGTGTGTGTAGGCTGTCCATGTTCTTTGTTCAAAGATATTTCTAGAAAGTCAAGGTTGGCGGAAGGGTTGGTTCACCACAGTGATAAATACTTGACTCTAGTTTTGTACCATTCTGATAGAGGCAATACCTGATGGCAGGTCTTCTGCTCTACCGGTTTTTCGTTCTTTTTCTTGGTTTTTGTGTGTGAACTTTTCTCATTTATGAAATCAGATTTTAATACAATGAGTTTGTGGGTGGGAGACAAATGCCAAAAATTGATTATCTCAAATATGAAAATGTGAACTGAGGGCAAGTTCTGAATTTTCAAAAGGTATTGTTTCTGGCCGTGGCTGGAAACATGGTTGGGTGCCCATACTTGCATTCTGAAGTTCTCTTGTGTTGGAAATCACCTCTGCCAGTTCTGTGTGTATGTGTGGCGGGGGCAGGGGTGTTTGGGGGCAGATAAAAAGCTTGAGCAAGTAAACGTTTCTTAATTAGTGTATAAAGATCTGTAGGGGGTTTGTTTGCATTTTTAAATTGAAAACTGATGGGGAATGTTCTTAAACCATGTTAAAGGTATACCAATACTTTACGTGTTAGAAGATGGTGGTGTTTGAGGAGCACTATAGGACATTTAAGAGAAGTTCTCTAACTGCAAGTGTTTTTAGATATGGGACAAATGCCTACTAAAATTAGAGGAGATATAGGTCAGACTTGCACTCCTTATCTTGCTTGGAAACATTTTAGGGTTTTAAAGAGATTTCTAGGAAATACTTTAAATAAAAGACCCTGTACATATTTCTGCTTGTGGACTCTCCTTGAATTCTCCATTCAGGAGCTTCAGACAAATAAAAAAAATGACATAATTTTAACTTCTCTAGGAATGAGTTTTTTCAGCTCCTTTTTTCGGCATCTCCAGGGTTAACTTCAAAAGACATCATCTGGAGAAACAATTACACTTTGCTGGCTTGGTCTCAGAATATTTGAAAGCTGAGTTGGAGAACAAATAAGCACTGGCAGACTGAGGAGTAGTTGGGGAGAGGATGCAGGCGAGTCTGGCGGCAAGAACCAAAATCTGTATTTGGGTTAAAGGACCCATTGTTGGTTCATCAGTTCTTGGGTGAGTCCTTTGCGAATATTTCAAGCTTGTCCTGCCTTTCATTTTTAATGTTCTGAAGGTGCACAGGATCACTTTATTGCTTATCTACCGTGAAACATTGTTTCCCCCCACTAGTGTCTATTTTGACTTCAGTGCTTTTCTCTAGTAGGGAGGTCCTGTTCCTAAGAAGTCACTATCAATTAAAAAAAAAAAATACCGACAGTGTGCTCCTAAATTATCTCTGTCACGTGCTGGGAAGCAGAATTCTTTGCATTTTTAAATGGCTTCCAACTTTATTGTTGCAGAGTAGCTCAGAAAGGATCTTGTTGGGAGATCCTTGCAGCTCCTTGTATGGAGCAAGAACCAATGTCCTGCTGCTCTCCTGATGCCACACATCCTTTGGAGGTGATCTACATATTACTTATATAAGGTGAAGTCCCAGCTTCAGAATAACGAGATGGATTAAAGGCCAGCTCACATAACTGAACAAGTGGAGTAAGAAATGTGGGTTGAGCACATCTGGGGTTGAGCACCACTTGCAACTCAGTCCAGATTTCCTGTGCTGTTACAAAACAGTTGAAACAGATTGAGCGGTAAATGTGGGGTTTGTTATGAGCTGTGCTCACGTGGCCGATACATCGTGGGAACATATGTTCAGCCAACATGCTCTCCATGATAGTTTGATTACGTGAATTGGCTCAGGTGACCTTTTTAGGACTTTCTTAGCATCTTAACATCAGATTCTGAATTGTATATTGCCAGCAAGAATTTGGGAACATACTTCAGTTAATGAGGGGGGAGGGTGAAGTACTGGTACCAGAGAACAGAAGGATATTTATACCTGAGGCCTTGGGAAATGCAAAGAAAATCTTAATGACCTTTCTCT
Source organism: Shinisaurus crocodilurus (assembly GCA_021292165.1). NCBI lineage: Eukaryota > Metazoa > Chordata > Lepidosauria > Squamata > Shinisauridae > Shinisaurus > Shinisaurus crocodilurus. The sequence continues at coordinate 69,401,067 of CM037878.1, read as the reverse complement.
TCTGGGAGGAGCAGGGAAGGGAAGCCTCTCCCACACTTGTCTTCCATGCCATTTGGCCACAGTGTAGCTGGCCCAGAGAAGTGCATCTTGCACCTCTGTAGCCCACCATCTGTAATGTGCTGACCTTTTTCCATTGACTAATCCTCTCCCCCCACACCCAATGAAGTAAGCAAATGGAGGCCACCCTTTAATTGACTCGGAGCCATTTTCAGCCATGTACTAATAATCTGGTTTCTCTTTGGTCTTATTAAAATTGTATTGTTACACTTATCCAAGAGTCTCATGGCAACAGAGAACTTTGACTGCAGAGCTATTTTTTCTAAACATGGCAGTAACTATTTCAAGGCTTGCTTAAATCCCCATCTTAATGATTTCCCACTGCTTTTTGCCTCTACTTCTTTGAAAGTAGACACCCCCCTCCTCACTGCACTATAGTTTGTTGGTGTTTAGAGAGAGCATTGTACCTGGACTAAAATGCCAGCATGTCTTATTGCTATATCCTGATGAACAAGGTATATTTCCTCTCCCCCAACATTTCTATGCAGCTACTCGTATGTGGCCAGATTTCAATTTAAGTTAGGTCACTACAGAATTGACTCCAGTGGGATTCACAATTTGTTTCAGAAGCCAGCATTAGAATTAAGAATCTGACTCTGCCATATCATAAAACAGATAGCAGGGACAAGTGTTTTCTCTTTTTTAAAGTTTTCTGAGTGCATAAGTCCCTCAGAGCATGTCAGGAGTGTTTCAGTCAGTTCTGAAAGACAGCCAGCTCCCACATATGCATACCTGCTATAATGGCTTAGATCAGGAGGTATGGCTTCCCAACAAACTTAGTGGTGGAACATCCCTCCTACCAATTGCAAATTAATTAATTGTCAGTGTGTTGGTGGGTTTGTGTGTGTTTCTCTTCCTTTCTCTGGCCAATTCTGTGCTCAAAGATTTTTTTTAGAACCATCTACAACTCTAACAGCAAATGGTAGGGAGCTAGAAATATGATGGATAATTTTGCTATACAGACTAGTGCAAGGTACCAACTTTACTTTCAAATTATTTTTAATTAACATGGCATATTGAAATGTATGCTCCCCTACTTTTATTAAAGGCCTAGTGTCAGGAATAGTTCATGGAGCCCTGAGTGTCTAATGAAGAGATCAAGGGAATTGCATACACCAATCTTGTATGAGCAGCAAAGGGTATGTCCTCTGGAACGTATTGGCCGCTTCAACTTGGTGTTCAGTTAATAGTGGGCTTATGGGACTTAAATGTGATGGCCATTGATCTATACCAGCCTTCCCCAACCGGGTGCCCTCCAGATATTTTGGACTACTGCTCCCAGAATTCCTAATTATTGACTATGCTGGCTGGAGTTGAAGTCCAAACATCTGGAGGGTACCATATTGGGAAAGCCTGATCTATACCAGCCTTCCCCAACCTGGTACTTCCCAAATGTGTTGGACTACAACACATCTGGAAGGCAACACATCTGTTGCAGTCCAACATATCTGAAGGACACCATGTTGGGGAAAGCTGACCTATACTATGTTAAAAGACTCAAAATTGATAACTATGGAGTAGGTGTGTGTGTGTATGTGTGTGTGTGTGTAAGAAAGAGAGAACAGAAGCTGTAATGCGGCCTTTCCCAACCTGGTGTCTTCTGGATGATTTGGACTTCAACTCCCATCAGCCCCAGACCATCATAGTCAATGGTCAGGAATACTTGGAGTTGTAGTCCAAAACATCTAAAGAGCATCAGGTTTGGGAAGGCTGCTATAGTTGTGTTCTATGGAGAGATTCGGGCCTTGTGTGAAGTAAAGTAGGTGTCCTCTGAACCTTGATTCTGAATGAGTTTTGCCTCTTCCATAGCTTCAGGGGCAATTTGGAGGGACATAGAAGCCCCATTCAGGCATTCTAAACCTAAATAGTATAAACACATGAGGGGAGAGGTTATCCAGCATTTCTGATCACGTGAAGAGTCTCCATGGATAGAGGAGGCTCTCCAACTCAGACTGTCACCCTCCATGAGTAGAAGGCAACAAAATACAGCAAGGGAGAGGGGCGGAGCTGGAGCACTCCCTCCCCTCACATGTTTACCCTATTCAAGATAAGAACACCTGAACAGGGCTAATGACACACAGTCATTGTGTCTGCAAACACTGATACACTTTCCCCCAATCTCTCCATCTAAGGAAAACACCATGATGGGGAGAGGAGGACATGTGGTTTTGTGTCTGACAGGTCTAGCTTCCAACCAGGGAATAACTTTACCAGAGCTCTCCCCTTTTTACTTCCAATCATATTGCTTTTGGGGAGGATGTATTAGGAGCTTATCAGAGACTTCTCCTGCGCTTTCACTGCATTTTGTCACACCCTGCTGTTGCCCAGCCCTGCTGTAAAGACTCCCCTTATACAACCCTGCACACCTATCTGTCTGACATTTGGCAAGCCTCATCCGCTTAGAAGGGGCTACTGTGTCTGCAAATCCCATCCAATTCTATCCAAAAGCAAAAAACAAAACAAACAAACAAAGAAAAAAACACCCCAACAACAACACCGTTATCGTCATTGTTTGATTTCCTTGCTATAGTCCATGGGGAGATGTGCAAAGCTTTGGATTTTCTGAAATGAGGTTCTGATTTGATCACAGGTTGAAATGGGTGGCCTCCAAAGTAGTATGAGACAACTGGGATCCTTGCCGAAGTGGGGTCAGAACAAAATCTTGCCTTTGGTGCACACCCCTAAGTATCTGTATTTCAAATTTTATGTAGTGGTGTGTGTGTGTGTGTGTGTGTGTGTGTGTGTACCACCATATATATATTTAAAATTAAATAATATATGTGAATTGCTTCTAGTCTACAATCTTTATCCCCCTCACCCCCAACACAATCTCCATGAGAATTTAATTGTATATACTGTATTGCTGGTCTTGGTATGGTATTTGGCTTATTTATTTTAACAACCTGCTGTAGGATATTTATATAGCACAGCTGATAGACACCATCAAAATTTACTTATTTATTATTTATTTAAAATATTTCTAGGCTGCCTTTCAGAGCAGAAGCCCTCCCAAGGCAACTTACAACATTAAAATTCTTATAATAAAAATCTAATACAATAATAAGGCAGCAAAATCTCTATCTGAATTCATGACCTCCTCAAAATATGTAACTTCGCTTCTTGTTTTACAGATGATTTATTCCTAATTGAAATGGCTAAAGCCCCATGGTAATATATTTATCTTTTTATCTGCTGCTCCTTGAAATTGAGAGTGACAGCATCCCTATGCCTCATTTTATTAATTTGTCGCACTAACCTTGACACGAGGAGACTAGGGTTAACAGATTTCTGCCAGCAAATCTGCTAGGATTCCTTTCCGCCAGGGCTGTCCTGAGGCCAGAGATGACAGGAACACTGGAGTGTTGAAATAGTAGTTGTTTGAGCATTCACGCTGGCTTCCTGAAAAAAATGGAACCAAAGTGTTTGTCAAAGGCTTCTAATCGCTTACCTGCGGGTGCTTTGAGACACCAAAGAAGCTATTTGAAACCAATGCTACATGGAGTCTATCCCTGTTCAATGGTGACTGTTCTTTATCTAACCCATGGAAGGGGGAAAGCAATTCTTTTCAGTCTTGGCAGCACCCAATTGTCTCTTGTGCTCCCACTTTTTATTTCAATTTATCCTTTTTTAGAGCAGAGGTGAAACTGAGAGCCTTCCCCCTATTAGTTTCATCCGGTTTCTCTGAACTTGCTGCAGGGGTAGGGTAGCCACTTACACACATAGCCCAAAAGGAGGAAATGCATTGCCAAAAAGAGGGCACCAATTTGTGTAACATTTGCATATACTAATCTTTGTATATAGGTGCAAATTTAGAAATAATTACTATAATTTAAATAGAGATACAAGACATCTCACCATAACGGGGAAGACTGACTAAGTGACCCGTGTGCCCGCTCAGTCTGCCCTCCAGGTGCCAAGTGTTGATGGGCAACTTCAAGGCCCCTAAACTATCCCTTCTTACAGCTCTCTTTCTTTAAACTGGACATAGAATGGATAGCCCTTCAAATAGAGGACACCTTCAAATAGAGGACTGTCCAATGACAGCTCTTCAAACAGAGGACTGTCCTTTGCAAAGGAGGATACCTGGCCCACCTGCCCAGAGGTCCGAGGACCATTTTATCAAATTCTCCACTGCTATTATTAACTAATAATGGTGGCTGTGGTGGACAGACAGGTGCCGCTGGAGCTGGAGAGGCAGGATTACATACAGTCACCAAGCACTTCTCGAGTCCAGGTACAAGAGTAGTACTACAGCCAGTTCACACCTGAAAGGACCACATTGCTATTGTAGTGGGGATTTTAAAAGGAAATCCTAATAAACCAGCACTTAGGGGAAATGGGGAAACTGAGAATGCAACATTTTGAGATGGACTTTGTTTATATTATCAGGAATAAATGAGTGAGTGAATGCTGTCGATACCGGATAAAACTGCTCATAGTACAGCACCCTATACTATGTACCCTGTGGCTGTTGTATGGGGGAGTAAGGCTTTCTTAAGCTGAGTAAAAGCAATCATGCCTGCATAGCACAAAGCTATGGTTTTTAACTGTGCTCCATGTTCTAGTCTAGAGCTGTGTTGTGCACTCTTCCTCTACATGTTTGTAGGTGCTCTATAATGGTGTGTTTTGGTTGGTGTGTTCTACCAGCTATAATCTTCGGGCTAGAAAAATGGAATGCTCTTGGAAGGAGTTGCAGGAACTGTGGATTCAGATTCCTGAGTTGCTTTTGGGAGCGGCCATCTCCTACTCCTTTGGTCTCTCTCGCTTTCTCTCTCTCTCTGGAATGTATTTGGTTAATTGGCAGTTTGTTAGATGTGCTGGCTGTTCTGCGAGCTTCTGGTTTATAGGAAACATGTTCCAGAGGGCTGACTGTTGTTTCCGTTCCTCGAGGCGTGGCTTCAAAGCCAGGGATGATGTTTGAATAGGACTGAAGAAAGAAGCCTCACGGACTTTGGAGGGAAAGCAAAAAACAACCCCCGATTAGAACAGGTTTAGCTTGGTCAGACTGAAAGTGTGTCAACTACTTCCATCATTTTGTCAGAGCTCACTCGCCAAGAGCAGCCATAGGACGGAAGCTGCCTATGGATGGGGGATGTTCAAGGAACACCTGGATGCTTCAGGAAGTGGCGTCGGCAGTTTGGTAGGCTGTGTTCTAGTCTCCTTTCTACTGAAATGGTACTTTCCAGTGCTTGGTAGAAGCATTTGAGATGCAATATTATATCAAATGATCCTGAAGGCATTATGCAGCTTTTATGTTAACTTTTGTAAAGCTGCATGTGGCAAAATTGTTGTGTTTCAATGTGGTTGCTATTGCTTTTGAAACTTGGAGTATAGTGTGTACAATTATAGTGTAGTATTGTATGGCTATCAGTTGCCCAGTAAATGTTAATGATGCCATTTCCTGTGTTGCCTGCCTTATTTAAAGTTAAAGTTAAGCTGATATGTCTGCTACCTTTCCCCCATATTAAGAAGTCATTGTAATTTTATAACTATAATGGATGCCTGTATTGAACCTCCCTAAAATAATTTTTGATATGCTTCTAATTGAGATAGCCAGTGTGGCATAGTGGTTAGAGTGTTGGGCTGGGACTCGGGAGATCTGGGTTCTAGTCCCCACTTGGCCATGAAACTCACTGGGTGACTTTGGGCAAGTCACTGACTCTCAGCCTAACCTACCTCACAGGGTTCTTGTGAGGATAAAATGGGGAGGAGGATTATGTAAGTCACCTTGGGTTCCTTGCAGGAAAAAAGTTAGGATATAAATATAATAAATAAATAATTGCTTATGTTATACTTATAGAAGTCATATTGATCAAACTCCTTTTTTACTCACTTTTCTACCACAAATAATAATAATAATAATATGCCCAGAGTGGCATAAATGACCGTCTGTCTGAATCACCCCTTGGCTAGCTCCATTTTAAGCTAGGAATGAAAGTGACTTACCAAGTGACAACCCAGTAAGTCTGATTGAGATTGGATTTGAACTTGAGCCTCTTCTATCTTGTTAAACTAGATGCCTGTTGGCTAGTTCATATTGGTTCCTATTGCTTGTCTGTCTGTCTGTCAGTCTCTCCCCTAAGATTTGAATGTAAAAAAAATTGTGTTTTGCCTCTCTCTACCCTTGGTAAGCAGAGCAAAAGATGAAAGTACTGCTGCTACAGTGCTAACTAATGAAGACTATCCTTTAGTTCAACTGTGGAATGTCTGTTTTTCTCAAACTGTGCCTAGCGGCTCACTTTTACATGTGTAAAGTTCTCTGGGGCATGTATGTGACTATCAGGTTGTTGTTTTTAATGCAGCTTGCTCTATCTGTGAGCTCTTAGGCAGCCTTGTTCACAGAGTGGGTGAGTGGGGAGATACATCTCCTCTGCCTTAATGGATGCATTACAAACAATTTTGAAATGGTAATATGGTACTGGGACACACACACACACACACAGAAAGTGCAGAAACTGGGGTCAGATGATACTGTTACTGCATCCCTATGGAGTAATGTTCATGAATGTGCTTTCATGTGTTCATGTTGTGTAATGCATTTGTTTCTGTTTGGGTTGGTAATATGCTGGCAGTCTGGAACATACCTAGTTTGGTATAAACAATCTGAGAGGGCAATGCCGTGAGGATCACAGTTTTGGACTGTGAAGAGCAGTGGCTATAAACCTTGCCCTCTGATCAGAAAAAAATGCCCCTTAATCCCTTATCGAAAGCCTTTACTAGAAATTCTTGCACGTTTCCAGGCTTCCTCCACAAACATGAGGGCTAGAAACTTCCTTTGTTTTTATTTAACAAAGAATATATTAAGTTCTTTTACCATTCTGTTGCAGCTGATAAAATCTCACGACAAAAAACCAGTCCCTGTGGTTCATGCCGATTTCTGAATCTCCTTTCTGTAGCATGATAGAAGGTTCCTAGTTGCCTGGTGCTGGAAGATATTCTGAGCATCTCTGCCATCTATGCCTCACCATTTTTTAAATGAATCCAAACTAAAAATTGTGCCAAACTGAAGAATGCACTCTCATTTGAGTTGTGGGAAACGTTTCCAGGAATAATAGAAAAGCACCTTTCAAAGTAGCATTGCTGTTGGTGCCATGTACGTATATTGCCTATTAAAAGCAAGCTGGCAAGCCCACAAGGGCATGTACAGTGTTTTCCTGCCATTCACTTCCTGAGAATGTCTCTGAGGCATGTACAAAACTTGCCACTTATGGGCTAAATGACTGCAGACGGTTTGCACACAAAGGTCTGCCTGCCCGCCTAATGATAGTTCTGTGATTTGTCAGGACTGAAGGGATTTTTCCTTCATGACTAAAACACACACAACTTGTTTTCCTCCTCTCTCCCCAGTTTCTATTACACCATTTGGTGTTTGATTTGGTCTCTCTGGTATGCAGTTCAAGTCAAGAGAACAGATTCAAATTTTGCTCATCTCAAGAGTCTTGGAAAGCCTGAGACAAAAGAGATTTAATCCCTTGCATGTTTCGGGGTGGGATTTATGGACCCCTCTGAATAATTGGGCATCTACTTGGGCATCTCTTGTTGTGACCATGTAAGGCTTATCCTGGAAGAGTGTTTTCTGGTTGTCTGAACATTGCATGGTAGAAAATTACCTCTTAAAATATGATTTCCTTTTTTTTTTCCTGCTGTAAGATGGGGTTAGACATGATAAGCCAGTTTGGGAATAGGGAAGGCAAAGCTGAGTGAGCAAGTGGCTGCAGCAAGAGCTCTTAAAATATCTGTGTCCAGGGAACACCACTGTCACCCCTCATGTGTGGAATGACTTATACCTGCATTGTAACTGGGAATTAATGCAATCCTTTGTATGTTGGTAGCTCTGTCAGCATCTCATTGTTGTTTCCATGGCAACTGCCACTCCCAGCTCTGGCAAGCATCTTTTTTCCTCCTGTTTGATGGGACTGAACGAAGTGATAACAATGAGGGTCAGGCTGGTTGTACAGTGCAGTATAATTTGGCACAAAGGTGGGGAGATACAAGAAGCTGGGGCCAGTCACTCTGAAGAGGCTGCTGCTAGTCACAGTCTGACTAATGATAAGGAGCTTCATATAATTTCTTACTTTGTCCTCCCTTCAGTCTTAGCACAATTTATCTGTCCAGTAGCAGTTCCTCAGGAGCCTTTCACACACCTTGCTACCTAAGCAGCTTTTCACTGGAGATGCCAGGGACTGAACCCTGGGCTTTCTGCATGGAAAGCATGTGCTCCACAACTGAGCTATGACCCGAAGGTATTACATTCCAAAAATGTTAAATGGGTAACAGAGGACAGAAACACAATGACCTGGTTCACACGATCACTGGCGCCCACTGTGGCTTAAAGCCACAGTGGGTTGCAGTGTCTGCTGGCGGCTGTTGTGAATATTCAAGCTGTGGCAGGTGGTCACTGTGGCTTATCATGACATATGAACCCAGGCAGGGCAGCTTGTTGCTGTGGATAACAAGCCACCCAGAACCCATGGGCTGCAGTAAGGTTCTGGGGTGGCTTGTTAACCACGGCAACAAGCCACCCTGCCTGGCTTTGCACATCATGATAAGCCATGGCAGCTGCCCACTGCAGCTTGAATATTCATAATGGTGGCCAGCTCATGCTGCAGCCCACAGTGGCTTAATTAATTGTGCAAACTGGCCTAGTGTAGTTTGTCTTTGTAAATTTGATGGTGATCCTGGCACACAGAAAGAAGATGTGCTGTGAGTGTACAAATCCTTTCCCAGTGCTATTGTTAAAGACTCATTTCCTTCCCACCTCAGTGTTGTGTAGAATTCTGCAATGTACGCGGCAGCCGAGTCATGCTTGTGTCTCTTACAGATGCAAGTAGCTTTAAATATTTGAATAGCTGGATATTCTTGTTGATTGTGAAGAAAGACGGAAACTCTCCCTCCTCCGCATGATGATTCATGGACTGTGCTCTTTCTTGCCAAGTTCTTCCTGCAGCTGGTTTATCCTTTTTGTACCAGCATTTTTCAAAAAAAGTGGGGAAATGTGGCTTCTGTGGGTACTGGAGTGGCCTGTGCTTGCAATGTCTTGCATAAAATAATGCTGGTAAAATAGAACAATAGATAGGACAGTGGTATGGACGATGGAGGATGGACCATGACAGAAAGGAACAGTTTGTGATTGCATGGAAAAGTCTGTATACTTTAAAGAGTTTTTAACAGTGACTATATTTAGCCATTCATCTAAGTTAAAGATGCAGAAATATAACCTTTCCATGTGTATATGGAAAACCAAGTTAAAAGTGAAATAAATAACATTAAATAAAAATGAGTTACTCTTACAATGGTGGAATTCCCACCACTAATTCTGATTGGGCTGGTATGTCACCAGTATGCAGATGGCCAATTGTCTGTTCCTAAGATGGCAGTGGAAGTGATCAACCCAGTGTCTGAAATGAGTTCAAGAGTTAACAAAGGATGGGGGTTAACATGGTGAAATTTAATTCAGACAAGATGGAGGTACTATTAGTCAAGAGCACTGGTGATCTATTTGATGTGTTTCAACCTGTTCTGGATGGGGTTGCAAATCCCATTGAAGGAGCAGGTACATAGTACTTGTGCTGAACCACTGGTTTCCCTGTATGCTCAGATGATGGTGGTTGCTAGGAGTGCCGTTCATCAGCTTTGGCTGAAAAGCCTCCTTAGCTGAAGAACTTGGACTTAGCTTCAGTCATTCATGCTTCACTTACCTCCAAACTGGATTGTTGTAATGCACTCTACATGGGGCTGCTCTTGCAAACAATCCAGAAGCTTCAGTTGATAGAAAATGCAGCAGCCAGACTCTTGCCTGGCACTTGCAGGTCAGAGCATATATTATTATTATTATTATTATTATTATTATTATTATTATTATTATTATTATTAAAATAGATGTATATACTGCTGACCATATTTCAAAATATATCCAAGAAAATTAAATACATTAAATTACATTATGATACACATTAAAATACAATTAAATATATAATAATTGCTAAAACATTTATATAAAACACCAATAAAAACATTAAAACTGATACAACACCATAAGTAACAAACTGGGCTGCACATTCACTCAGGGAAGGCCTGGGTGAAGAGGTGGGTCTTTAATTGGCACCCAAAGCATTCTATTGTTGGCTACTCCTGAATCCCATATAGGCCTGCCTGGGATTTAAGGTCAATATTGGAAGTTCCAATGTTGCTCTTGCTGCTATTTAGGGATAGTTGGGAAGTGAGCACTAAAGAAAGAGGGCCTTTTCTGTGGCATTCCATGACACTGGAATGCTCTCCCAATTAAAATCTGTCAGGTTCCCTCTTTGTTTGTCATAGTGGTGTGGCGTAGTGGTGAGAGTGTTGGACTAGGACTTGGGAGATTCCGGGTTCTAGTCCCCGCTTGGCCATGAAACTTACTGGGTGACTTTGGGCCAGTCACTGCCTCTCAGCCTAACCTACCTCACAGGGTTGTTGTGAGGATAAAATGGACAGGAGGATTATGTAAGCCGCCTTGGGTTCCTTGCAGGAATATGGGCGGGGTATAAATAATAAATAAATACCAGAAATTGAAGACACTGGGTGGGTTCTCATGTTAACGACAACCCACCCTGACAATATGCCATGGCGGGTTGTTTGTTCTGCGAAGGTTAAATTGCAGAAAAGCTGTCGGGAGCCAAATCATGATCACAACGGGGAAGTGGGGAAGCTAGTGCCAGCCCCCCTAAGTGCTGCTTGGGCACTTGAGGGGCGGCTAGCACTGACTAGGGCGTACTCGGGAAGGGTGGCAAGGGGTTTTTGCCACTCTTGCCAAGTAGCCCGCTGGACATTAGACACAGTGGGATCAGTCATCCGGGTTTGAACAATAGGGCAACCCACCGACTGGGTTCACATGACACAACAACTTATCATGGGTTGCCACCCACAAAAGGTGGTTGTGCCATGAGAACCTGGACTGATTTCCCCAGGGTGGCTTGTTCATGGGCATCAAGCCATCCCAACAGCCCATGGACTGTTGTTTTACTCACAACAGCCCATGGACTGTTGTTTTACTCACAATAGGTTGTCGTGTCATCCAAACCCAGGCAACTGATCCCATAATGGGTACGGGGAATCTGCTATGGAGCTGCTTAGCAGGAGCGGCAAAAAAACCTTTGCCGCTCTTGCCAACCGGTTCCCAAGTGAATGCCCAAGTAGCACTTGGGGGCAGATGGCACTGGTTTCTCCTCCTTCCTGCCACGATGGTGAGCCGTTTTGGGCTCACCGTGGCTTTCTTTTCTCTTTAAACTTTCTTTTCCTGGAGACTGTGAAAGCCGACTGCTGTTTTGACAGCTATGGACAGTGCCTTCAGAGTGCCCCAGTTTCACCTTGGAGTGGCTGTCTGTGGTTGCCCAACAGCTCCATTTTTAAAGTTGGATTTACAAAGGGTTAAAATAATTGGGGGGGGGGAAGTATACTAGTATATCGACTCTCTATATACCAATATATTTCCCTGCCAAATAATTTTTTTTAACCCTTTGCAAATCCCACTTTAAAAATGGAGCTGTAACTTTGACAGCTATCAAATTTAACTACAGTAATACCTTGGATTGCAAGTACCTTGGTTTGAGAGTGTTTTGCAAGACAAGCAAATTTTTAAATATTTATTTATTTATTTTTTACTTGATATACAAGCGACGTCTTGCAATACAACACTGTGGGAGGACCGAGTTGTCTGCCCACTCCCACTGTGTTTGTGAACCTTTTGGGGCTCACTGTGGCTTTTTTTCCCTTTAAACATTTCCCCCCCTTGGAGATTGTGAAAGCCAGCGGTCAAGCGACGTCTTGCAATTGTAGTACGGCTTAAATTAAAAATCTCTCTGTACAAATTTTTTTGGGGGGATTTCCTTTTGATATAAGAGTGTTTTGGATTACAAGCACGTTTCCGGAACAAATTATGCTCTCAATCAAGGCATGACTGTACTCCGATAAATGGAACGGCTCACACTTTTGCATGTTTCCAAGATGGTGGAATCTTGGGATTGAGTGCAAAAGTGAGGGCACCCTTGGGACACATGAGCCCCCCCCCAAAATTCCTGAGGATCTTGCCATGAAGGGGGTGAACGATGCGCTAAGATCATTTGTGCCTTTGGTCACATTTGACAGCTTGCCTTTTGACAGCTGTCAGATGTAACCAGAGAAAAATAAACTTACCTGCAGCCTCTGTGGAGCAATATCCAGACAGGGTACCTGCTGGACTTTGCCAGCAGGCTCCCCCATGCACATTGCCCACCCAAGGCTCACCATTCCTGCACCTGCATGACTGAGAACATTTGCAGTTGTGCAAGTGTGGGTAAAAATAAATGTAAAAAATAATTTTTTACAAATCTTTGCAAAACTTATGTGGAACAAAAGTTTTTAATTAAATGTTGGACAACCACAGGCAAGCCCCTCCAAGGTGCCACCAGGGCACATTGAAGGGACTTTGAAGAGACTGTCTGAAACTGTCAAAACAGGAATTGCGAAAGCCAGCTTGACCGCTGGCTTTCACAATCTCCAAGGGGGGGAAATGTTTAAAGGGGAAAAAAGCCACGGTGAGCCCCAAAAGGTTCACAAACACAGTGGGAGTGGGCAGACAACTCGGTCCTCCCACAGTGTCCCCTGGGATACCCATGGAAGGACCAAGTGGGGAGGAGGGGGGAAGGAAGGGGCCAACAACCAACAGTGAGCCAGATCATCACTGTGGGTTGTTCGCACACCAACCAACCCACCGTGTCTTATACCCAGGATGGGTTAACATGGCATGTGAAAACACCCGCCATGGGTAAAACAACCCCTAGAATAGCGCATGGGTTCTTAAGTGGCTTGTTTGAAAGAAACAAGCCACTGTGGGTAACCCAGGATGGATTCAGATGACACAACGATCCAGCATGGCTTGTTGCCCATGGTGGGTTGTTGTGTTGTGTGAACCAGGTCGCTGTTTCAAGTGGCTTTGTATATATGCAACTGAGTTTTATTGCTAGCAGTTTTAATGTGTAACATATTTTGCTCATTGAGTTCTTATCTAGAAATAAATGAATATGTGCCTTATGTTAATACAATTAATGCCCATCTCACTGCCTGCAGTTTTTTATTATTGTGATCACAACCTCTTTCTCTTGCATATTTTCCCAAAATCATACCTGCAGTTAGGGCTGCTTGAGGAATTCATTCGTTATGCATTCTGATATGCGTAAACTGACCTGATCCGCGCCTTGTGGACGAATGTGTGGATTGGAAAACATTATCCTACGAATTTTTCAGTTCTCTGAATTCTGCAGAGCAGGTCTTTGCTCAAGATGTACCAAAATGTGTATTTGAAGATAAAATGCATTTAGAAATACATATTTTATCAGAAAATGCATTCAAAAATACATATTGAAATATGAATTTTCATGCAGATTAAAAAAACCAAAAACCTCTTATTGAAATTTAATGCAAAAATGGGATGGAACAGACTTATGAAGGAACACATGCCAAAGTAACACAATCCAGAAATAGATTGATCCATCCATCCCTACCTATTGCTAGCAATGTTCAACTTGGTTCCTTCAGAGCCATTTTGCAAACTGCTGGGAAATAATGGTGAATATATTCAAGCAAATATTATTAGTATGTTTTTGCAAATGGGAGTGGGGCAAAAATGTTCCTTATAACTATTTGTTCTAAAACAGAGAGAATGACCAATTGGCACAAATAATCCCCAAGGACATCAGTTGTGTTGCACATGCTGCAAAGTTGAAGAGAAATTACTGACTCGCAATAAGTTGAGCTGCCTGGTACATTTTGAACTGATCTGATGGCTGCTTCTAATCCATTGCACAAAGTGCAAAGGAATAACTTTTCTACATAGTATGTTCACCCTCCAAAAAAATTCTGGGCCAGCACTAACTGTTCTTTAGGCAGCTATGGAGGAGAGGGGTTGTGCACGAGGAACATCCATTATGTTGTTTCAATGGATTGTGTTCTGGAATTTGGTGCATTTTCTTAATGCCTCTAAAATGGAAAACATTACGTTCCTTACATCGGTGTAGAATAATGAATGTCAGATACCCCAGATAGTCTAGTGTGTTGGACTAGTGCTAAGAGAGCTTTTTCTTGGGTGAGGCTCAGCAGATGGGCTTTGTTTTTACATTTTTAGAATGGACTGAGCACCATGTTTTAAGAAGGAATGTTTCCCCAGGCCAGATTGGCTGATGACCCTGAATTCTTTTGTAGTTTGTGGTATGGTTCATCTGTGTGATTATTAGTTGTTTTTCTAAACCTTTTCAGGACATGGTACACACTACTGCTCTTTACTTGGGGAATGCTGTGTTGGGGGGTGGGGGCAGCCTATTTTTCATACTGTTTTGGAAGCACTCCCCCTCCCCCCACGGTTCTCTTTTTGTATACAAGGATGGTTGAACCAGATGACTATCCAGTTCACACATCGACAGTTACAGATGATTTAATGCATTACAGTTATGTGAGTAGTAGAGCAAATTAATTGGCTAAACTCTTTTAATGTCTACAGACAAACTAGCTGAATGGCTAGGTTGGACTCCTAGAGCTGGCTCAGCAAATTCTGAAGCCAAGGCTGATTTTACACTTTGAATGCATATGAATCTGGGTTCTGTTCTCCAAACATGATTTAAAATCCTCAGATAATTAAAATAAGAAAATGGATGTGGTGGCATGGACATGTCATCAGCTTAGTTCTCAAACCCTGATGCCATTTGAAGAATGGAGCTCCATGGTACAGCGCAGTTGTTACCGATGGTGTAGGACAAGAGTGCACCTCATATGTCTTGGCAGCATGCAGGGAGAACTTTACATAATTCCCTGCAGATGTTGCTGCAGAATAGTTTTAATAATGGATTGTGCTCAACTCCTGCAAAGAGAAATGAAGGAGTGACAGGGGGCAACAGCCCCATAAATACATTATTTCATTTTAGTTTTTGAAAATGAAGTCTCCTGAGGAAAGTATCTAGGATAGAGGGCCTTCAGGGAGGGGGTGGAAATACTGGTTTATAGTATTGCAACCTTGATTCCCTCTATTTAGCTTGTGGCTAGGAAATTTTGCTTGTAGTCTAGACAAATTGCCCAAGATGGAGGCAAAGGCAGCTGTCCTGATATTTCTTCTTTTGAGGCTCTTTCTGTAAGGGTGGATTTGTTTAGTAGGCAAATGACCCAGAGCGTGGTCCAGGCATAGCCACTATATCATAGGTGGCCAATCTGTAACAGAGGTGCCAAAATGGCACCAACAGTGGGAGTTTGTGGCAGGAGTGGGTTGTGCTCCTGAATACAGCAGTCTGGACTGCACTTCTAACTGCCGCTCCCAATGTGCATTGCTGATCATTTCCCATCTTGGGGTGACACACTTTCATACTTCTGAATTTGGCTTATGGCATACTTACCGAGATGGTTAGCCACGGCTACACAAGTTCCAAAATGCAGCATCTCATCATATGAAAACCATGAAGGATGTAGCATCAGTCTCCAAGGCCACACCTCCCCGAGAGACAGACCCTGACGATGCAGCTTCAGCACATTCTTTGCTCATGTACTGTTGAACTCCTTGCAACTGGAAACCTTGTTTGTCCCAAACAGTCTGTTCAAAATTATGGGTGGAATTTCACAGCTTCAGTAAGGGTGCCCTTTTTTTGTCCTAAGTACTGTACATAGCAATTGCCTTGTCCGTAAATGCTGCCTGTGTGTTCTCTGCACCTTTGCAGCTGGAAGTTTTAACCTGTAAGACAGATGAGTGTTGATCACAATGTGTATCCAATTAGGCTGGATTTTTGTGCCCTGTTGTGTGACTAAGATCCATTTAGCTCTCATGAGACCTACTTATATCTAAATGGTTTACAGGATTATAGCCATGAAGTTCAAATTATATTTTCTATTCCAGGCCTTAACATTTATTTTTAACGTAGTTTGAAAAAAACTGATTTTCTAATTAATCAGTTACGCATGCATTTGCTTCCCAACATCCCATCCCAGTCATTAGACTTCCACTGTCATTTCATAGAGGAAACTTGGCTTGATTTTATATATGTGAGATTTTGTCAAAACTTAACAAAAATATTTCAGTAGGACTATAGCATTGTGTGTTGTCAAGTCTGGCAGTTTCCCTATTTGTTTCAGATATTTAATAGTGTCCCTTTTTTGGTGCATTTAGAAACTTGACTTCAGGGTGGTTTGAATAATTGCACAAGTTATACCCATCCATGCTGGACCATTCTAAAGTACTCAAGTAGCAACATGAGTGGGGCTCTAGTTGGCAAAATTGCACCTCAATTGTACATAACCTTGCCATCAATTACCCTTGGTTAGATGTGACCCATTTACTTCACGCTGCTCTCAGAATATGGCTGTATGGTGCCTTGAGTAACTGAAAAGTAGTGCTAATCTTCCAAGTAGGCATTCTAGTACTTGGCTAGATGGAGCCATGCTCTGATTCATATTCATTTCTGCGAAGAGATTGGGCCCTAAAATATATTTCAAGATCCCACTTTGCATTCTAGGAATCAAACCCTTACCATTTCCTCTGCTACTTTCTCAAACTCCCAAGCCCTCCAACCCACGTTTTATTCTGTACAAAGGTAATGAAAACAGGCCTGTGGCTTACGCTGGCTCAGCTTGTCTTGAGTGTGGAAAGCTAAGCAGGGTCAGGCCTGGTTATTCCTTGGATGGGAGACCCCCTCTCTAGTTTCCTGCATTGAGCAGGGGGTTGGACTTGATAGCCTTGTAGGCTCCTTCCAACACTATGATCTATAAGAACAGTTACACTTGCACATCTGTGGGCACCTTCCAAGTCCCACCACCCAATTGCCATGTCAGCAAACAGGAGGACAAGCAGTAGCACCTGCCCTTTCCCTCCCTGTAGGTTTTTGTGTTTTACTGTAAGAATAAAATGCAGAGGGAGGGAGTGGGCAGGTGGTCCTCCTCCTCCTCTTCCTCCTCCTCTTCTGTAAGAATCCATCCTTTCCATTTTCATTTTTCCTGGTGAAGAGGAGTAGCAGCTGAAGACACCAGTTGGGAGGCTGCTCATCAGCCCATGCTCTGCCCTCATCTCCACTCACTGGTGTCCACAGGTTGCGCCATTTCTAGGTGATGCAGATTCTGTGATCAAACTTGATTGATCTGACAGTGGGGAATGGAATGAGGCACATGGGATAAGCCAGCAGCCCTTCCTTACAGCCCACTTCGAGTGTGTGTGTGTGTGTGTGTGTGTATAGATGATTTTTTTTTGCAATTAATGAAGCAAGGCTTGGCATTAATGGGCATCATTACAACCAGACTACATATTACGTTAAAGACATAGTGAGCAGCTATGTCTTTTTTTCTTTTTTAGAACTTGGGGAGGGGAGCTTTTTTGGGGGGGGACCCCCTGTGCAGGGATGGGAGGTTTAGTACTTCTCTCCCCGGCAGTG
This sequence comes from Shinisaurus crocodilurus, assembly GCA_021292165.1. Lineage (NCBI taxonomy): Eukaryota > Metazoa > Chordata > Lepidosauria > Squamata > Shinisauridae > Shinisaurus > Shinisaurus crocodilurus. The sequence goes on along the minus strand of CM037878.1, from coordinate 69,383,599 downwards.
GTTTTAACAGCAAGCCCTTGTGCAGCTGTGGGGCTTCAAAAAGAAAAAAGGGCGAAAGCCACCATTGGCATCAGTAGGGACTTTTTCTAAACCCTGGAGCTGTGCCAGAGGAGGTTACTGGTAAAACTGTCGCTAGGGAGTATTCAAACCTTCCCTCCTCCCCACACGGGGTCCCAAGAAAAATCAGAACCCCCCCCCCAGCTGTATACAGTGAGAGAGAGGGGGAGGGGGGAGTGAGAGCTGCTCACTATATCTTGAATGTAGTGTGTAGTGTGGCTGTAGGGGTGACTTATCAAAGGTCCCAGCAAACTACTGGAGTGGATACTTTCTTTTAGCAAGGGAAGGTGTGTATTTTCTGGTTCAGATTTTAGAGTTTTGACAAGTGTTTGTCTTTCTTGTGAAATGTGTGCTTATGCTATCCTCCTCATGTTACCTTTGTGTTTATCTTAAGATGCACTTTAAGATACAGGTGTGGAAACAATCTCTGATGGATTGTTCCGGCTGCACCCCTAAAATTGTAACCCTAAAATTGTAACCCAATCTGGCTGAAGAAATGTGATTAAAGGTTATTTAACCCTATGAAGCATTTAAGTTTTAAGAACACTTCTCAAATTTGCTTGGGGGAGAAGGGAGCTTGATAGTCCTTGGCATACAAACACAACATCACTTCATTTCCCAAGTTTGTGAAGATCACTTCCTGTTGAAAAGAAGGCAGGCAAACGTCTTGGATGCCAACAAAAGGGGTGGGGGAGAACAGGCAGGTGCCAGCAGTGGAATTGCTATGTGAACGTTACCCCAACGTTGCATAGAGATCAAGAGCGCAATCGAATGGGGATGCCCATAAGCCTCTGAACTTGGAGAATTACCGGCATCCTATGCAAAGCAGGAGGAGCACGGAGGTGATCTTCGCCTCTGCGCTCCTCCTGCCCTGCAAGTCACGCCATCTAGCTGCAGTGCTTCGGACAGGGAGGGAAGGTGCTAAAGCGCCACCAGAATACATCATATCCTGGCAGACCCAGACTCCTCCCCTCTCCACCCCCTGGAACTCCTTCTCCGAGGTCGCTCTTACGCTGAAGCGGTTCTTTTCACACCAGCTGCGAGGGTGGGGACGGGAATTCAAGCTCAGATCCCCAGGTCCAAGGTTGGAGCTCTTTTCTGACCTCAAATCTGGGAATCCGAAGAATCCTATGGCCCCCTAGATGCTGTCTAGGGGCCACAGGATCACTCTGCCCATTACTGATAATAATTCATTCCGTCAACTTAGCTTGCACATCCTATGTAGAGGCTCACTTCAGATCCAAGCTGAGGTCTTGACAGAAAGTGAGCTAATGGATGATGGCAAGGCCAAAGAGAACAGGTGATCCTGCATTTGAGCTGTGTGGAGTAAGAATGGCACTTCTGAAAGAAGATAAATAAGGGGAAGGTTGAGCAAGAATCAGTCGGGCTTTAAAAAAATCTTGCTAGGGTCAAGACTTAAAAAAGAATCTTGCTACACAATTCAGACACTAATTCCTGACTTCATCTGTTCTCACCCCCCACCCCAAATAGTGCCTGCTGAAGCAGGTCGCTTCATTCTGCTGCATGGCAGAGCTGGCCCTGAGTGGGGCACAATATGATATGGTGGTGAGGTGTTCTGTTTTGTGGTTTGGAATTTTTTTATTGTTCTAGATCGGGCATGGGCAACCCTTTTTCTGTTGAGGGTTGCATACCTTCCTGGATAATCTGTCAGGGGCTGCATGTCACAAGTGGGCAGGGCCATAGCCTTAAGTGAGCGTGGGTCATCCCTTTTCTGTTCCTGTGACCTCTTTTCTGTCTCTCTCTTTGCATCTCTCTCTCTCTCTCTCTCTCTCTCCTTCTTCCCACCCAGTGAGCTGCCAGGGAAGGGAAAGATCCCTCTTACTAGAGGTCTGAACTGATTGCCCACAGAGGGCTTTTGAAATTAGGCTGAGGACCACATGCGACCCCAGGGCCATTTGTTGCCCACCCCTGTTCTAGATGCTGAACAAGACCCTTGACTTTTCCTTCCCAGGACTGCCAAATTAGTCCTATTCAGGCTAGACAATTTATTTTAGTGCTGAGAAGGAACTTTCCTATGGGTCAGGCTTTCTTTGACTCCGAAGGTGCTTTGCCTTCCTCTAGATGGGTAAGGAATGGCTTGGTTTGGCTTGGCTGTTTAATCCATACGAGTTTGCTTTGATCTGAGTTGAAAATGGTCTTTAGGTCTATTCCAGCTTTTCAGTTCTGTGGAATAGTAGTGCACGAAACCAAAGTTCAGGGTGAAATGAAATGCTTCAAAGTTCATGGTTTTTACTAGAGTGTTAACTTTATAGTGCAGCCCTTTCCATTCAGGCTAATGTTTGCTTCTGAAGAAGAATTCATAGGACCGTTTCCATCTAATTAGGATCAGATGTGTATCAGCTTCTGGTCTGTTTACTTCTGTGCCATAATTACAAATGCATGTTCAGCTCAACGTGCTTCCTCTCCTTCCCTGCCATTAGCAATTTCTCATTTTCAGCAGCAGGCTATCGCGAAACCTTTTCGAAACGGGTTGGCTCCATTGGTTTTCTTTTTATTATTATTCAGTGCAGCCGGCTGCCACAAGTGAACGTCATGTCGGGAGAATCTCCCTCCTGCTGTGTGAAAGTGTAGCTAAATTTAAATCCTCTGACTGGGAATACTGTGAAGCAAAGTTTTCCAAATCTCTCCTGGGCCAGAAAATAGAAATCTGTGCCTCTTGAGCCTCAAGATGGATTGGTGCAAGCAATGGCTGTGGTGTCATGTGTGCTGCTTTGTCTTGTTTTTTGTTCCTTTCAGCACAATTACAGAACAGGAGAGTCAGTCTGCTTAACTGTTCAGTAGCATCTTCTGTTACAATTGGCTTGGGAACTTTGAGTATTTAACGTTGACACACACACATGCCCCTGATTCTGGTCTTGAGCATTTTCCTTTGAAGAACTAGGCTGCCAGTGCTAAGACTTGAGGGAGCAGGGCCAACACTTCAACACTCTGCAGAGTAAAATAGGGGCAGTCCTGTATATGATTGGGCGGGGGTCAGACCAGCAGTGTGGCTTGTTGAACAATGGTGGGGCCAGTACAATCCAGACTCCAATGTACCATAAGCAGAAAATGGGGATTAAAAGTGCATACAAGCAGCTTGCTCCAAACGACAAAAGCAGTGAGGCAAACCACAGGCTAAAATGCATACACATTTATACACTGTATTATATTCATAGCATGTAGGGGACAGTGGTCTCATTTTATAACTAAGGAATGCTGAGGCACAGCAATAAGTGACTAGCCAAAGTTCAGTCACTTACTGAGATAACCGTTTGCCTTGGAGTCTATGCGGGTGGTGGGTTTGCTCACCACTAAGCAACTAGAGCCACACTACCACACTGGAGAGCCAGTGTGGTGCAGTGGTTAGAGTGTTTGACTGGGCCTCAGGTTCTAGTCCCCACTCGATGATGCAGCTCACTGGGTGACTCTCAATCTAACCTACCTCACAGGGTTGTTGTGAGGATAAAATGGAGTGGAAGAGGATCATGTAAGCCACTGTAGGTTCGTTGGAGGAAAAAGGGTGGGTGTAACCACTAGCTGAAGTGGGAGGAAAGGGTTAATTGAACAATTCCCTAGGGTGCTTGTTTTGTAACCCTGCCTCTCTACTTCCTGCCTCTCTGTGGCCAGCTCTCCAGGGCTGTGGAGTCGGTAGATAAATGTTCCGACTCCTCAGTTTTTTGTACTTCCGACTCCGACTCCCCGACTCCGACTCCTCTGTATTAATATGCGAATGTATTTTATACATTCCTTGAAGGAAAGAAAGGCAACATACATGTCATTACCACAGGACTACTGGCTGGGAAGCCAACAGCCTACTGTATTGAACAGTTTAAGCAAAAGACAAACACAATGAAAACAACAAAGTTTTATTATTATTTTTATTAATTTAATTAATCATGTGGCTGGATAGTAGCAGCAGGCATAAACATCAGGAACAGGAACTTTACCAGTTCAAAAATACAAACCACATTATTTGGTTGTTTTAGAACAAAAACAAAGCTTATCTATATGAACCAAAAACAAAATCTGTAAAATCTAGAAATGGTTTATATTAATCTTGAAATGTAGTTATAGGCTTAGCAAATGCAAATCAATTCAATGTAGAGTTCTAAGGAAGAGAATTGCCTCTGCCAGATCCTCTTTCATAGAGGCTCTTAAGTCAGACTTTATTATTTTTAGGGCTGAAAATAATCTTTCAACACTGACTTGGGTGGGTGGCATTGCAGTAACTATTGTGGCCACATCACTAATCGATCTCTGGATAAACAAGGATGGCTTCTTCAACAGTAAGTTTTGATGAGCGATGATACTTTTCAACTTCTTTTAGTGCTTTATAAAACTCCTGTTGGAATTTTTTTATTTGGACATTTACTGGTTCTGTAACGCTTATGCGACGTCGCTTTCCTTTAGCAACTTCCATTTTATCTCAGAAGGAATCAAAGTCTAATTCTTCGTTTGAAGAAGATGATCCTGAGTTACCACTATTGCTTAAAAGAACTTCATCCTCCTGTGGAGGTATTTCAGGTCGTAATCCCTTCATGCGAACTGCTACATCATAGAGGGCCTTTTTCCCAGTAGCAGTCTGTTCACTGTTCAACAAAAGTCGGCTCATTGGGTCGACATAAATAGCCGCTAACAAGATTTCATTTTCCAGCAAAAGACTCTCTCTTTTCATCATTGAAGATGCAATACCCTCAGCTATTAACCCTCCATTTTTGTTCAGGCGATATAACAGGCTCTTCCATTCCAAGAGAAATTTACCCGGGGTTAGATCGTCACATTGCAACCTCTTGGTGACAGTGAAGGGGTGAGAAAGAAGGTTCTCCAGCTCTTTTGTTTGTGTCCACTGGCTTTCAGTTAATGCAAGATTTTCATTTCTTCTATGAAGTCTTTTAAGTTCAAGCAAACGCTTCACCATTAAATAAGTGCTTCCCCAGCGAGTTGTTTGATCCAAAATGGCTCCTTTTCCTGCACATCTTTTCAAAATTGCATCTGTTTTCGGGGCCCTGGCTGCAACAATTACTTGCCGTAATTTGCCAATTAGTGTACCTGCATGGCGATCTTTTAATCCATTTCTTATGGCAAGTTGCAGTGTATGAACAGCACATCGCATATGATGAATGGTAGCAAACTTCAATGCTTCTTCAACAAAGTTGTCTAAAAAAAATGTCAGCATTCTCTTCAGTTTCTAAACTTTCTCCAATACTTGCAGGGCTGTCTTCCTCTCACTCTAATATCTGTTTGTTACCTTCTTCATCTGCGTTCATCTTCTCAATTGTGTTCAACATGTTAGAAGCGTTATCTGTCACAACACATAAAATCTGTTTCTTTTTAATTTCAAAATCTTCTAGAACACCCTCCACTAACTTCTGAAGGTAATCACTGGTGTGATGTGCCTGAGTGTCCTTTAATCCGAGGGTCCGTGTTATTGTTTTGTTTTCATCCACAAATCTAACATTAATGGCGAAATAATTGACTCTGTGACGTGTGCATGCATCCATTTTAAGGAAGACAAAACGTCCTTTCAGAACTTTCTGTAGTTCTTCCTTTTTACATTTGGCCTCCTCAATTATAAGTTTCCTTATACTTTCTCTTTCCAGAGAAACACCAAGTTTTTTTGCCATTTCTCCATTTAGGCCTAAAAAGGCTGTCTTTTTTTAAAATTCCAATCTAAATTTAGTAGGAGTCGGAGTCGGTGCATTGTTTGCCGACTCCGACTCCAGGTACCCAAAATTTCCTCCGACTCCTCGACTCCGACTCCACAGCCCTGCAGCTCTCTCTCTCTCTCGCTCGCTCTCTCCCCAACATGATGGACATACACATATGAATAAATGGACTGTAACTAAAACTAATAAATGTCTTTATTCGTTTTTAAACCTTGTTTGGACAATCCATTTTCTTTCAGGAGCCTTCTAGCAGGGTTTAACAACCCACATGGTGATAACCAGTTTCAATAATGTGGAAGACCAGCAACTGGGTCTTCGGCGCGAGTTCGGCACTTAACGGGTTAACCTGCACTGAGCTATAGCCCGGTTAAGCAAGTGTGACTGACCAAAACTCTTACGTGACGAAAAGGAAGCACAGAAGCTCTTTGTTGCCCAAATAAGGTTTTATTTACTAGAGGTTAAATGGAGCGGAACTAATAGACTCTCTAGGAATACTATACATCAACAAGACCTGAACGTGACCCCAGACTTTATGAATGAACGGGTTCCCAGGCTAGCGTACTGCGGAAAGCAGTTACCTTAGCTCAATCTATGCTGGTTGGTTTCCCGCCTGGCTCCGGGTCCTCCTGACCCGGGGAGGAGAACAGCTTAACCCAGCCACAGCTGGTCGACGTGGTTTGTCAGTTCATCCGTGTTCCCAACAACCTCCAGGGGGTGAGGAGAGGGGTTTTCTACCCCGGTTTCGCCCCTCCCTGGTCAGGTGGGGCTTATGCCTGCCTCTTCGTGTCAGTTGGGCTTATTCCTGCCTGGGAAATGGTGACGTGTCGTGGTACTTTACAGCTCTTTGAGACTGCCCTGCCCTCTTGATGGTCCATACTTCTTCTTTGTGGATTCCAGCCGAGGGGTCCCATTGTTGGTATGCGAGATCTGTCTGCCTGATCCTGTGTCTCCGGTGCCTCTCCCGCCCCCCCCCCCAGGGAGAGATTATGCAGACAGAGGTTGGATGGGGAAACTGTGGGGGGGGGTGAGTGTATGTGCGTGTTCAGGCTTTCTCCTCAAATAACCAGGCTGTGCATAAGGGGGGAAACTCTGCTTCTGCCTAACCAGTATAGGACCGACTCCTTCCCATTTCCTCCAACAATATTTAATGTAGTTAATAAATTTAAGGAAGTGGGTAGAAGGCTCAGCTTTTGCTCAAATTTCCCCTGCCCTCCATCTCCCAATCCTGCCAATTTCACTTTGGGCACAATTCTATGCAAGTTTAGACAGAAAAAAGGCCTACAACTCCCAGCATGCCCGAGGCAGCATAGCTGGGGCATGCTGGGAGTTGGGGGGTTTTCTGTCTAAACTTGCATAGAATTGCGCCTTTTCTGATACATCTGTCTTTCCCTTAATCTGTACAGGCTGGGAGAAGCAGAGAAAAGTTGCTAATAGTAAAAGCATCTAGTTTGCACTTAACACTGGAGGCTTTGAGAAGAAATATTTTATTTATTTATTTATTACATTTATACCCCACCTTTTTTCCTGCAAGGAACTCAAGGCAGTTTACATAATCCTCCTTCTCTTCTCAGGAATTATCCGGAATTTATATCGGGAATTTATATGAAAAGGATATGCTTGATAGAAGTTTCTTTGCTTGCCTCAGTGAGAACTTGTATAATTTTGACATAAATTACAGTTTTTGGCAACCCCATAACCTAAAGAATATCAAAAGGCAATGAATTATCTGACCTTCTGCAAAGTTTATTTCAGTCTAAAGGGTAACTTTTAATGAAATATGTGAAGAGAAAGCCAGCCAGGGCAGGTACACACAGACCACACAGACCTTTCTGTGTACCTTTCATCTGTACCTTTCACCTGATACTGCACTTGCTCACAGTAGAACACACATGCATACCCCCAGGCCTCTTCCCCTCCCTTGGCAGCCAAATGAGCTGTGAAACATTCCAAATAGAAGACGGGCGCCAAGATGCCTAGTGGCCACAAAGAAATGGCAAGTACTCCTAAGCACCCGGAGAAACAGGTACTCCTGACCCGTTCGACAGGTCAGGAGAGGAGAGGGCGCAGGAGGGAGGAGGGAGCCAAGAAGAAGGGATAAAGGAAGGGGCGTGTGGCGGGAAAAGGTTGTTGGCCGTGGGCAGCAAGCTGCGTGGAGCTCCAGGGCTTCGGTCTGACCTCAAGATCCAGCCCCGGGCAGCTCCTGGTGAAACTAGCTGAATTCGGGTCATCCCAGGTAAACCTTGTGTGTACTGTTGCTGTGACTTGCTCTATACCCATGTCAATTGCAGGCGCGTGCTTTGCGTACTACCTTTGTGTATGTTTTGATACGCTCAATTAAACTCTGTTTACCTATAAACCGTGTAGTGGCTCCCATTCATAAAACTGCTTCTTTCACTGTCCTAGCGTTAAAAATGGCAGCGGCTTTTGCCTAGGTGCCGTGGACCGCGCATAAAGGGCTAACCTTGCTCCGGTTAACCCCTTGGTACCCGAACCCGCGCAAAGGACCGGCTTTGGTCCTTTTCACAAAATATATTTACAGCGTAGGATTCATACAGAGTAAATGCCTTCATACACCATATTATACTTCTGTTTAAAACATCCAAACCCAGCATTGGCTAAATCTGTTTTAACAATGGTTTTAATTGTCTCTGTCCATTTCAAATATGACTGAAATAGGGGTAGGTAATTTAAGATGTTACATATGTGTTTGTAAAATGCCAGTGCCAATACAGCTTAAGAGAGGACTTGAAATATGTTGTAAGACAACTTTGGATCAATTGGATGGGATAGATGCAAGCAGGAACGGTGCAGGGCTGTTTGGCGCCCTAGGCCAAATTATATTTAGCGCCCCCCCCTCTCGTACCGTGGGGGGGGCTCCGGAGCAAAGCAGCCCTGCTCTGCAACCAGGGATGGGGACTCGGACTCGGGGACTCGACTCGTGAGTCCGACTGAGTCCCCCCTCTGACTCGAGTCCCACTCGAGTCCCAATAATTTATGTGGGACTCGGGACTCGACTCGGGACTCGAGCCCAAGGACTCCTCCGCCTCCGCCCTCGCCTCCGCTCTCGCCTCCGCCGCCCTCACCACCTCCTCCTCCTCCTCCTCCGCCGCCGCCGCCGCCGCCCGCCGCCTCACCTCCTCCTCCTCCTCCTCCTCCTCCGCCGCCGCCGCCCTCGTCGCCATCGCCGTAGCACACAGCACGCCGCGTCACGCCGCCAGCGCCGTCGCTCTGTTTTTGGCGGGGTTGCTGTGGTTCAAAAACAGAGCGCCGTCGCTAGCGGCGTGACGCGGCATGTCACGTCACGCCGCCAGCGCCGTCGCTCTGTTTTTGAACCACAGCAACCCCGCCAAAAACAGAGCGACGGCGCTGGCGGCATGCCGCGTCACGCCGCTAGCGACGGCGCTCTGTTTTTGAACCACAGCAACCCCGCCAAAAACAGAGCGACGGCACTGGCGGCATGCTGCGTCACGCCGCTAGCGACGGCGCTCTGTTTTTGAACCACAGCAACCCCGCCAAAAACAGAGCGACGGCGCTGGCGGCGTGCTGTGTGCTACGGCGATGGCGACGAGGACGGCGGCGTGCTGTGTGCTACGGCGTGCTGTGTGCTACGGCGACGAGGACGGCGGCGGCGGCGGAGGAGGAGGAGGCGGAGGAGGAGGTGAGGGCGGCGGTGGCGGAGGAGGAGGTGAGGGCGGCGGCGGCGGCGGTAGCAGAAACGAGGGCGGCGGCGAGGGCAGCGGCGGCGGCGAAGGTGGAGGAGGAGGAGGAGGAGGAGGAGGTGAGGGCGGCGGTGGCGGCGGCGGCGGCGGCGGCAGCAGAAGCGAGGGCGGTGGCGAGGGCAGCGGCGGCGGCGGAGGTGGAGGAGGAAGAGGAGGAGGAGGAGGTGAGGGCGGCTGTGGCGGCGGCGGCAGCAGAAGCGAGGGCGGCGGCGAGGGCAGCGCGGCGGAGGTGGAGGTGAGGGCGGCGGAGGTGGAGGTGAGGGCGGCAGCGGCAGCGGCCCACGGAGGGAGCAGGAGGGTCTCCGCGGGAGGAAGGGCAGCTCTTCTTCCTCTCGCGGAGACCCTCCTGCTCCCTCCATGGGCCGCCGCTTTGGGAGGGACTCGGGACTCGACTCGAGTCACCATTTTGGACCTCGGACTCTAGACTCGACTCTAGACTCGGGTCCAAAGACTCGGGACTCGGGACCAAGGACTCTTCAACATCCCTGTCTGCAACCCCCCCCCGCGCCGCCGGCGCCGCCACCACCACCACCACCTACCTTCCCCCCCCCGCTGCTGCTGCCGCCGCCGCCTCCAACGCGACGGGACCCCCGCGCTTTTTTTTTTTGCTGGGGAAACCAGGGCAACAGGGCTGTTTAAGCCCTGTTGCCCTGGTTCCTCCCGCCAAAACAACGCCGGCGGGGCTCCAGAAACGACGCGAAGGTAGGTAGGTGGCTGGCGGGCGCGCGGGCTGGCGGGCGCGGGGGGGGAGGTGCAGTGGCGATGGCGGGCGGGCGGGGAGGCGCAGCGGAGGCGGCTGGCGGGGCAGGAGCGCGCCGGCGGCGAGGAAGGAGTGCAGCATTTCTGCGCCCTCTTCCACCACGCGCCCTAGGCAGCCGCCTGGGTCTGCCTAGCGGTAGCGCCGGCCCTGGATGCAAGAAATCAGTTTTCTCTAGTAATTAGTAGACCTTTTAAAAGCATGACCAGGTTTTTGGGGATGTGAGGAAAGGAAAGCAGTGATATCTAATTCCAAAAAAGTATGGATTGTTGTGTCATCAATATTTCAGTGTTGGGGTATTGCCTAGTGGCAGCACTGTGAAAAACAGCATTTTATAAACTCTGAATTAATTTAAATTTGAGCACCTGAATCTTCATTTTAATTTTGATTCCTTCCTGAATATTCTAGAGGTCTTCCAAAGCGTTTGGAGACTCAGGACTATAATACCGAGCTATATGGGTTACACAAAGTGTGTAGAGTAACTTAATAGGGCCGTTTGGGTATGAATAATGGAACTGCTGCTGATTTTTATCTGGAATACAATATATCCTTGTGCCTAGGTCAGCGATTTGGTGAGTTTTTATTCTCAACAGCAATATGCACTTCATACAAAATGTGCAATTCTAGAAGGTCCTACTTGGTGAATAGGGGGAGAGAGAAAAATTCTTCCCCTGCCCCCCCCCCCCGACTTCTCTCCCCATTCTGCTATATAGCTATAAAATGTTTGGATTTGATGCTGGCAGCAAGCCCCAAACCTAAGCATTAGAGTGCTCAATCAACACAGCAAGGGAACCTCAGTGTCCTTTTAACCACCACTTCCTGAAATTCCACAACAATGCCTTCTTCCTCCCTACCCCGTACACAGAAACCAGTGAGGCCTACAAAGGACTACAAGGCTCCTGTTCTAGGGCGACTGGAGCACTCCTCTTAAGTGAGGTGACCATTTTTTTCAAATTTAAAACCAGGACATTTATTTATTTATTTATTTATTTTCTATACTGCCCCACAGCCGAAGCTCTCTGGGTGGTTCACAACAGTTTGTACATAAAAACAACAATAAAAACATACAAAAAAAGATTAAAAACCAAATTAAAAAGCACAGTTTAAAATACAATCCAAAAGTTAATAAAACTAAGTCTACAGATGACAATCCCCCCCCCCCATGCTATTTTGAGCTCTTAACTATTGAATGCCTTGGCATAGAGGGAAGTCTTAACCTGGCGTCGAAATGATAGTAAGGTTGGTGCCAGGCGGGTCTCAGTGGGGAGCTTATTCCATAATTGGGGGGCTACCACTGAGAAGGCCCTCCTCCTTGTCGCTACCAACTGAGCCTCTCTTGGAGGTGGCACTTGGAGGAGGGCCCCAGATGTTGAGCGTAGTGTCCGGGTAGATTGCGGTTGGGAGAGACGAAACGTTCCATCAGGTATTGTGGTCCTAAGCCGTGTATTTATTTATTAATTATATTAATTATATTTATACCCCGACTTTTTTCCTGCAAGGAACCCAAAGCGGCTTACATAATCCTCCTCTCCATTTTATCCTCACAACAACCTTGTGAGGTAGGTTAGGCTGAGAGTCAGTGACTGGCCCAAAGTCACCCAGTGAGTTTCAAGGCCAAGCGGGGACTAGAACCCGAGTCACAGTCCAACACTCCAACCACTACGCCACACTGGCTAGGGCTTTATATGTTAGAACCAGCACCTTGAATTCGGCTTGGAAGCATATTGGCAGCCAGTGCAAACGGGCCAGAACAGGTGTAATGTGCTCAGAACTTCCGGTCCCCGCAATAAGCCTGGCTGCCGCATTTTGCACAAGCAGCAGCTTCTGAACAGTCTTCAAAGGCAGCCCCACATAGAGTGCACTGCAGTAGTCTAGTTTAGAGATCACCAGAGCGTAGGTTACTGAGACCAGGCTATCCCTGTCCAGATAGGGGCATAGCTGGGCCACCAGCTGAAGCTGGTAGAAGGCACTCATTGCCACTGAGGCCACTTGAGTTGAGCCTCAAGTGACAAAGATGGCTCCAGGAGCACCACCAAGCTACGAACCTTCTCCTTCAAGGGGAGTGCAACCCCCTGAACAGGCTGAACACCATCCGGTCAAAGGAACCACCCACTAACAGCATCTCAGTCTTGTCTGGATTGAACCTCAGTTTGTTAGCCCTCATCCAGTCCATTGTCGCAGCCAGGCACTGGTTCAGCACATCCACAGCCTCACCTGCTGAAGATGAAAAGGAGAAATAGAGCAGTGTGTCATCAGAGTACTGATGGCAACACACTCCAAAACTCTGGATGACCCCACTCAGTGGTTTCATGTAGATGTTAAATAGCATGGGGGATAAGACCGACCCCTGAGGAACCCCGTATTGGAGAGTTCATGGGGCCGAGCAACATTCCCCAAGCACCACTCTCTGGAGCCGGCCATCCAAGTAGGAGCGGAACCACTGCAATGCAGTACCCCCCACCCCCAACTCAGACAGCCGCTCCAGAAAGATACCATGGTTGATGGTAGCAAAAGCCGCCGAGAGATCCAGGAGTATCAACAGGGTCACACTCCCCCTGTCTCTCTCCTGACATAGGTCATCATACAGGGCGACCAAAGCTGTTTCTGTGCCAAAACCAGGCCTGAACCCTGACTGAAATGGATCCAGATAATCAGTCTCATCCAAGAGCGCCTGGAGCTGGTTGGCCACCACCCGCTCAAGGACCTTGCCCAAGAAAGGAACATTCGCCACTGGCCTAAAGTTGTTAAGATCTTCCGGGTCCAGAGAGGGTTTCTTCAGGAGTGGTCTCACCACCGCCTGTTTCAGGTGGCATGGGACCACTCCCTCTCGCAAGGAGGCATTGATCACCTCTCTGGCCCAGCCGGCCGTTCCCTCCCTGCTAGTTTTTATAAGCCAAGAGGGGCAAGGATCCAGAACAGACGTGGTTGCACAAACCCGTCCAAGCACCTTGTCAACATCCTCGAGCTGTACCAACTGAAACTCATCCAAAATAACTAGACCAGGCTGTGCTCTGGGTACCTCTCCTGATTCTACTGCTATAACATTGGAGTCTAAGTCCCTGCGGATGCAAGATATTTTTTCCTGGAAGTGCCTAGCGAATATATTGCAGCGGGCATCAGATGGGTCGATGATGTCCCTGGGGCCAGCGTATAACAGGCCCCAAACGACCCTAAAGAGCTCTGCTGGGCAGCAAAGAGATGATTGGATAGAGGCAGTGATATGTTGTCTCTTTGCCACCCTCACTGCTTCTAGGTATACCTGGCAATAGGCACGTACCAGGGCTCGATTGCATCCACTAGGAGTTTTCTTCCACCTGCACTCAAGCCGTCTCCTGTTTTGCTTCATCACTCTCAGCTCTGGGGTATACCACGGAGCCATACGAGCTCTACTACAGAGAGGGAGCTCAGGAGCTATCGTGTCAACCGCCCAGGTCATCTCTCTATTCCAGAGATCATCCAGGGATTCGACAGGACCGCCAGCCATATCAGCTGGAAACCCCCCAAGGGCCCTCTGGAAACCATCCGGATCCATCAGCCTCCGGGGGCGGACCATCTTAATAGGTCCCCCATCCTTGCAGAGGGGGAAAGCTGCCATTAGCCTAAATCTCAGCAGGTAGTGATCTGACCATGACAAGGGGACTGATTCAAAGTCCCCCACCTTCAGATCACCATCTCCATGCTCAGCTGAAAAAAACCAGGTCTAGAGTGTGCCCTGCTACATGTGTTGGGCCGATGACATGTTGGGACAGTCCCATGGTTGTCATGGAGTCCATGAATTCCTGAGCCACACCAGACAAGGTGCCCTCAGCATGGATGTTAACATCCCCCAGGACCAACAGCCTGGGGGACCTCAGCATCGCCAGCAAGACCACCTCCATCAGCTCAGCCAGGGAGTCTGTTGAGCAGTGGGGTGGGCGGTACACCAACAGAATCCATAATCTGTCCCGCTGGCCCAACAAAAGGTGCAAACACTCCAGACCAGTTGTCAGATGGACAGGGAGCCTGGAGAGAGAGATAGAATTCCTATAGACCACGGCAACCTCCCTCCCCGGCCCTCAGGTCTACCCTGATGCTGCACCAAGTACCCCTGGTGGGCAAAGCTGGGAGAGACTAACTCCTCCCTGTTCTCCCACCCAGGTCTCGGTAATGCATGCCAGATCGGCCACCTCATCCACTATTAAATCGTGGATGAGGGTGGTTTTATTTTGCACCAATCTGGCATTTAGAAGCAGCATCCGGAGACCCGAGGGCACGCTGATAGGGCAACCAACAAACCTGCGGGTGTGAGGAGGGCCGGAACACGGCACAGCCATTAAGTGTCTGGGCCGTGTTCCCCTTACCTGGCTAGTCCTCCTCCCAACGCCATATCTCCCTCTACCCGTCACTACACTAATTGGGGCCCCCACAGAACCCCCCCACTTGGCCCCATGACTCCCCTCCAAGGCACATGTTCAGGCCCTAGACAGGGAAAAACAATCCCCCCCCACCAAGGGCACCGAGCAACAAATAGCAGTGTTCCCTTTCTTTGGCGTGGCTCACACGGTGCTCTAGACTACGTCAGTAGTCGCCCTGTCTAAGGGCTAAGGAGAGCGCGGGAGCTCCGCATGGGGCTTGGCTTAACCCCCCCCCCCCGAGGTTTCTTAACACGGAGAGTCTTATGAGAAATAAACAAGCCGTGTTCAGTTTTTTACAAAAAAATAAAAACTATATATAGTTTACTAAAAATGGGACAAAATTGACATTTATATTAAATATATAATATATTTTTAATATAAATATGGTCAGGGAATATGAAAAAAAATGGGACTGTCCCTTTTAAAATGGTATGTATGGTCAGCCTAGTCCTGACGAAGCAGCGAGGTGTGCCTTGAAAATGGCGGAGCGAAAAGCTCGAATAACCGAGAGAGCGTGGAGCTCTGAGGGCCAGTGTCACGGTCTGAAGATGCCAGATCACTGGTGCCTGTTGTGTGCTGCAGAGGGCCTTTTATAGTCCGAAGCTAACACCGAATTGGTCAATTTTGGTGGGCTCTGTGTGATGACATCATCATCGAGTTCCCACGGTCGGGCTGTATGTACTGCGCGGGAGTATTATCGAAGAGTCGCCGCAGCCACAATATGGTGAGAGTGTGTGTGCTGAATGCTGAGTATTGCCGAGATCCAACAATGAGAACCGTTGTGAAAAATAAAAATAAAACTAGGATAAATTAATAAAATTGATTTAGGCTGGTTTATCAAGGATTGATTTGATGTACTCAATCTTTTAATAAATTAATAATTTTTGATTTTGTAGTTCTAAACTGTACTGGTTACATCTCATGACTAACCAGGACAATGTCCAAAAAACCAGTACTGTACTAGTAAAACCACTACATATGGTCACCTTACTCTTAAGGGATGGGAATACACTGCAACATTTTGTTACAGGTCCTACTTATCTCTATATTATATTGTTAGTTTTATTCCAAGAAGTGGTAAAACCCTGGTTTCAAAGAATTGGAAATTGTGTGTGTGTGTGTGTGTGTGTGTGTGTGTGTATTTATGTATATTGATGACTCTTATCTGCTTATCCTCACAGGTTGGTGGTTTGTAAGCACATCAGAAGAACAAGGCTGGGTCCCTGCCACATACCTGGAATCCCAAAGTGGAATTAGAGATGATTCTGAAATTAACATGTCCAAAGGAGGGGAAGGTAAGAATGCTGAGGGCGGTTTCAGGGATGATTGTTTTATGTAAGAGATTGTAATAAAAATTAACTGGTATCTTATAGGAATTGGTATATTTGTGCTGAAGAAGATCAACACGAAGTCTAGTTAGGTATCCAGTGGTGGCCATTCATTAAAAGACAAAATTGGAAGATTAAAGCCTTATTAATGCCATTCAGGACTATCTTGATTAGAAGTCTGGTAATAGGGGCTATAGAAGTAATGTTCATTCTTTATATTTGTTGCTGTATAAATCTAAAGTGGGTTGGCAATGTGTAGCCCTCTAAATCTTTTTGCCTATAACTCCAATGATCCCTCACCACACCACTTGCTGTGTTGCTTAGGGCTGATCGGAGTTGTAGGCTAAAGCATCTGGAGGGCCACAAGTTGCCTACCCCTGCTCTAATGCATAATAAAAATATTCTGCAGAAATGCTCATTCTATGTGATAATGGTGATGTAGGGTTTCTAGCATCTTGTGGCCTATGATGCTTGGGATACATATGTTATCATGCATCCATGTTATTTCATAAGTGACTTATGATAGCATATGAGTGTCTTTCCCCACCCCCTTTTCTTGAGAGTGTGTGCATACTGTCTATGAAACTCTCCATTTTAAACCCCTTCCTCCCTGATGTGTATATGTGCATAATTCAATGCAAATACTGTATTACAATATTTAAATTATTCTTGGTTTGTCCTAGTTTACAAGTCCTTTTTGTCTAATAATGCTATAAAATCCTACATATAGCTTGTCTCCAAAAGGTGTTTGTTTTCACTGCCCTATTTTGGTTAGTGCTAATTGAATCCGTCTTCTCCCATCAGAGTATTTGTTCCCTTTCAGCATTAAGTCCCTTATTGTCTTATTCTATCATATATATGTCATCATCTGAGCCATAAATAACTGCACAGAGGATGCTGTTCCAAAACAGAGTTGTGTACAATATTATGACTCCCCTCAAGCTTAGTGAGAAGGCATGGCATAGTATATGTTGCTGCTCTTGCACCAGAAAAAAAAATGTTCATATCCACAAATGGGAATTACAACCATGTTGGAATGCACTTGTGGTGTATTTTTATATAGACATCATGAGAAATGCATCTTTATTTAGAGTTCAAAGCACTACTTCTATAACATGCTAATGCAGTTGCTTGAGAGAAATGGTGAAACTTAAAGTTATGAACACACTCCTTACTCACAAACCACTACCCCCTTCCACTTCCAGGTCCTACTAGATTATTTCCCTCTACCTTGGGAATGCAGGCCTGCAGCAGTTCCTTCAGGGCACTAAACAGCATCCTAACTGAGGGATGCAGAAACCTCTCAGTGAGAGCTGTTTGAACATATGGCCAAAGGCTTTATCATATCAAGACTTGTTGGGGTCCCACTTGCAACCTGTGGCATCCCAACATACTCCAAATTATTAAACCACCTTTAGAGCTAGAAAGCACATCCTTTACTATGCCAAAGGAGGTGAATTGCCAATGGCTGATACTGCATGCTCCTCATTGGTCTCTCCCTAACTCCATTTAACTTAGTGGTGCAGGTGTCAAGGAGCAGGAAAATGTGTGTTCTGCATTTCAACAGCATTTGCAGCCAAGGAGAGGGGAGGGATGGTGATGGCCTGTGGCCAATTGAAGAAGAGACTTAGATGACAAGGAAGGTTACACTGGCTGGCAGGAGGATAGAGGAGATGGCCATTTTTGGCATGTGAGAAGATTTTGAAGGGCAAACAGTAGTATATGGAAAAGGGCTTAGATGGCGTGTGGGAGAGTTTGAGTTAGAAGCTGTAGGTGGATGGTCAGACCTAAGTGAGAGGACTGATGCCCATGGCTTAAGGCTATCTGAATAATACTTAAAGGACACACACACTTCACATAGGACTACTTTCATTTCCTTAGCCAAGAGAGAACTAGCAACGTGGAAGTCAAAAGCTATTCCCTTCTCTTGACATCTCAAGAGTTCATGAATTCCAGAATCAGTTTGTCACTAAGTGAATGATGGAATGAATATGAAAGATGGCCTCAGTTATGAATGTAATTTAATGTGTCCCTTGCTGTAAAAATAAAGCATCCTCTGTGCACAATTATTTTAACCATCTCAGGTTGTTGTCATTCCTTCCTTCCTCAAACCACTTACAGCTGTTCTTACTGCTGTTAAAATGTTTTAATTTAGTTATCTTTGGTGGGGACTCAATTTCCGGATCCCAAGTCACTTTCCCTCACCCACACTGCCATGGTACTTACCTCCAGTAAACTCTCTGCATCGTATTAGGTCCTTGTAGAGGTCGCTGGACACAAGCAAACCAATGGTTTCATCAGTGTGTACTGGCATGTAGAGGCCTCTTTAAAGGTTTCATCCTGCATGGTACAGATTTGAACCTCTCCTCTGTCTCTACGGAGTCATCCATGGAACAGGCTACAATCTTGGCATGGCCCTGAATTCTCTGAGGCCACGAAGATGTCACAAAAAGATGCTTCCAGTCCAAAGAGCCTACAGTCTGAGCAAAGGCACAGTTTTATTTTTAATGTCTGTTGTTTTCATGGCCGTTGATGCTTCTAAAAATCTGGATACATGTAGTCTACTACAGTTATTTAGTATGTCTGATGTCCAGTAAATGTGTTGTGGAAAACCTTGTTTTATGTGCCTGGGCCTCACTAGTAAACCCATTTATTACAACTTATAAACTAATCTCATGGTATTATTACATCTCATCATTGCTAACACAAGATCAGTCCTTGCGATTATCATACTTTTGTTGGGATTTTTTTTGTTCTCTGTTCATCCATCACTTTTTATTTTTCTTTCTTTCCTCTTTTATGTTTTCATCCATTTTCCAAAATAGTTTCTAAGAGACGCAAGGCTCACCTGAGGCGCCTGGACCGGCGATGGACACTGGGAGGGATGGTCAACAGGCAGCAGAGTCGAGGTGAATAGTTTTCTGGGACATAGTCCCTTGAAAGGCGCACATCCTTTCTGCTGCTTCTCTTGCAGTTTGTCATTGCTAAGAATGGCTGGCAGGTGTGTCCCATTTGATTGAGTCTTGTTTCCTTTACAATAGAAACAAGCCTGTGTACAGAAAGTTAGTGTTTTGATGCTACTTGCTGAGTATGTCATGAGGGGAGCCAATTGCAAAAATTAGCTCTGCAGACAGTATGTGCTCTCACCAGCAACTCTTATTATATCTAGTAGCATCACTTCTGAAGGTTCTTCAGTTGACAGAAAAAGAAAGGCAGGAAAGAGCCATTCTGATCATTCTGCATGGTGCTTTTTCATTCCATTTTACAAATGTAGATTTAAAAAAAAACTTTTTAGAATCCCTTCTGAAAGCACTGTGAATCCTCCTATATTTTCAAATATGGGACTTGTTCAATCTGTGCTAGTTACTGTCACTTTGAATCTCCAGGAAAATGGAATACATAACTGCTATACTTGGACACTTAGGGTAAAGAAAGAAGGACTCTAAATTATTTGCTGGTTGCTCGTGTGCTTTGAGGATTGGGCTATTCCAGGGGAGAGAGCGGAGAGCCATTATCATGTGGTTTACAAAGGTGCATCAAGAACCTGGCCTGTCCCATGGGGGGAGAAAAGGAAAGGGTCTAAAGTAACCTTTCCCAATCATAGGCCCCCAGATATTGTTGGACTGCATCCCTGACCATGGGGCATGATGGGAGTTGAAGTCCAACATCTGGAAACCTGAAGTTGGAAATGTTGATCTAAAGGAAGTAGGCACAGTGTGTCTAGAAGTGGGTCCAGAAATTAAGTGTATGATTGAGGGTAGTTGAGTAAATGAATGTTGAAGGCATTTGTTTTAAAAAGGGGGGTTGCTCTGCTTGAACCCCAAACAACTTATATTAGCTTGGAGGTGAGCATTAGGGTCAGAGGATGTGCGCCAACATCCTGGGTACACTTTAGAATCTAGCAATCTTACCTAGTCTTCAAAATAGGTCCAAAAACCTGTATCCCTGCAAATCATAGAATCATAGAAAAGTAGAGTTGGAAGGGGCCTACAAGGCCATCGAGTCCAACCCCCTGCTCAATGCAGGAATCCAGGTCAAAGCATCCCCGACAGATGGCTGTCCCGCTGCACCTTGAATGCCTCCAGAGTGGGAGAGCTCACCACCTCCCTAGGTAGTTGGTTCCATTGTCTTATTGCTCTGACAGTCAGGAAATTTTTCCTGATGATTAGGTAGAATCTGGGTTCCTGTAACTTGAGCCCATTATTCCGTGTCCTGCAAACTGGGATGATCGAGAAGAGATTCTGGTCCTCCTCTGTGTGACAACCCTTTAAATACTGGAAGAGTGCTATCATATCTCCCCTCAGTCTCCTCTTCTGAAGGCTAAACATGCCCAGTTCTTTCAGTCTCTCCTCATAGGGCCTTGTTTCCAGTCCCTTTATCATCCTTGTTGCCCGCCTCTGAACCCTCTCCAGTCTGTCTACGTCCTTCTGAAAGTGTAGTGCCCAGAACTGGACACAATACTCAAGATGAGGCCTAACCAATGCCAAATTGGATCTGTCAATTGCTGTGTTCAACATTAAGTCTGGATATATTTTGGATTGCCATTGTGTGCATTAGCTTGGAATTTGTCTTTTCAAGGGTTTTAAAGTCCTGGTGTTTAATCCCTAGAATTTACACTGGAAAAAGTACAGTGTACCAGAAGGTTAACACCCATATTACCAAGACTGTTGGTGATCATGCTGTACCAGATGACACACAGATGATACAAAGCTGCATCAGTTCTTTGTAGGAAATAGTCTGCAAGATCTGTGTGTATACTCTTGTATGTTGCAAAAAAGTGTGCTGGGTATTTTGGAGCATGTAAGTGCCATAGGAAGAGAGCACCAGTTGGAGCTTGTCATGCATTTATGCTCTTCATAGAGGATAGCATGCATACCAGGCACATGCTTTTTCTTACATAGAAACAAGATCCTTGTAGGAAATTCATTTCCCCTGACTCTGTACCACATCTTATCAGGAATATTTGCAGAAATTGTAAACCTTCCTAGGAACATTTGATGCTCCTGCTTTACTGCCTTGTCCTGTTCAGTTGCCAAAGCTGGAGTGTACATAAAGGGAAGCAAGAGAGGCATAGGACTTGTGGTAAAACTCCTTAAGTCTTTATGACTGCCATGAAACTTGTAGGCCACCCCTTGGCTTTTGCACAATCCCTTGCAGATGGCCATCACAGACACTGCATGTATTTCCGGCCTGAAAATACTGATTTACTGCCGTTTGGAGACCCAGACCCAGTTGTCATAAGGGCTCATCTTAGCAAGAATACCAATGAAGGAAGAACTAGTATGGTAGTAAACAATACACGAGAGGATTTGTCTGATATGAAACTGCTCTAAAACATTAACATTAGATCATCTTTGAAGAACCCTTGCCTCTGAGGCACAGAATTACTTTGTCCTGAAGGAGGTTGTTTGAGCAAAGGGGAAGGAGGAGAGAGGAGATTGCATGAAGAGACTGCTGACTGAAGGGAAAGTATTTTTAAAGAGAATTCTTCTGTGGTTTGGAAGACACGGGGTTTGAGCTATTGCGTTTTGCTTAGGAGCCTTAATTAGATAATTCCCCAAACTGCATGCCTCTGCCCCCAGTCTTTCGAAGTAGGATCAGCTCACGCAATGATGTTGCATAATGTGATACATAGACATAAATGAAACATGTGCAAAGTTTTCCCTGTCTCAGCCCTTTTATGTCACAGAAGGTGATTAGGACATAGAGCCGGAAAATTGTAAGTTTCAATTCTACCTGTGTCTCATTTCAGCCTCAAGGAATACAATGGTGTATTTCATACTGTGCTGATAGGTACTGGGTGTTTTTCTTTTTCTATATGCCAGCCTGTTTGGATGTGTAAATAAACACAAGGTTTTTTTTCTCAAAAAGAATGTCTGTCCAGATGAAACAGCTGCCCAGTAGGGTCCATTTTAAATTGCTCACTCTTGTTTGTTTGTTTGTTTGTTTGTTTAAAGTACTTATGTACTGTCCTTCATATAAATACATCGCAGGATGGTTTCTTCCATGCCACAAGCCATTTTTGTATACACTAGTCACAAATTGGCAGATTTTTCGCAATTGTTTCTGCAAACCTCAAAAGTTTGTAATTTAGGGATGGGTGCATCTGACATGCTCGATCCTATTGAGGTTCTGGTTTTTCTACCACTAAGCTTGTTCTTTCCTGGATCCATGGGGGGGGGGGGAGTTTCTGCACAGAAATTCATATGAATTTTTGTGTGCATTTTTCAACTGTGTGCATGCACCCATTCACTAAAGCATGCTTGTGCACATTTTAGAAATGCATGCAGTTTTCTTTGCACAGTTTTCAAATGTGCACGTTAATGCATGCATTTTTTGTTTTGTTTCACGGAACACATTGAGAGCTTGGAACTGTACAGATTTCAGATCGAAAATCATATTCATGTCCACATTCGGTTCTGGGATTGGGTAAATCCATTAAAAAAAAAAACCTGACAGTGCAAATTTCTCAACCATCCCTGGTAGTGGTATGGAGAAAATGGTTTGATTTCTGCACATGAAGCTGTGTGGAAACAGCTGCCACGGGGAGCAACTTAAAGCATCACTATGTGGCTTCCATTTTATAAACACCAGCTCTCAGACATGCCGCTTAAAGAACAAGAACAAAAATGGAACTTGCTCAGTGTTGGCCCAAGCCCTGGACTGCACCTAAAGAGAGCAGTAACCTTGCAGGTATTGAAGGCATTAGATTGCAGTAATGTGTGGAAGTAAGTGATTTGCATAGTGTGCATGTCAGCTTGGTTTCCACTAACATCAAATATATTTTTAACAAAGCCAAAGGGTTGTCAAACCTTAACATGAGGAGACGTGAGGAAGCTGACCTGAGATAAGGGTTTGAAGGTGAACAGGACTAAAGTGTTTAAAGATTTTCCGCACATTTGTCCACTTCGTGGTGTCTTGAGTGAGTCTTGCATTTCAAAAAGACAGCAAGATGACAATAAAGAATTTAGAGAGGCTGGTGAGGCATTAGCATAGCAGTAGTCTGTACACTGCCAAGAAAAAAGTTGAAAAAAGTTTCCTTTTGGATATTAGAAGGGGTAGTAGAACTTAAAGGACAAGTGATGATTGATCCAGAGTATAGTCTAAAAACAGGTGGAAGAAATATTGAATGGGAGCATTTGTTGATGACACACCATCCACTATGTATTTACGTTAAGACATTGTTATTCAACGTGTCTCCAAAGTGACTTACAATCAGTAAAAACATAATATCAAATAGATAAGCTAGAAATAGATTAGAAAACTAAGAACAGACAAGACCGCATATTGTCTGCTTTAAATCTTTCTAAATGCTAGATGCACTGATTTGTGTGCTGTCTTAGATCCCTTTAAAATGTTCTTGGCCAGTTGGATGCAACACTAGTCATTCTTCTGAATGATAATGTTTCATTGCTTCTTCCCATAAATGCCGACTTGCACATATTCGATATTATAATTTTTTTTCTAGGTTAGCCTCAGTCGAAGACTGTCCCAAATTGCTTTGGGGTTACAAGCAGACCCATACTGGAGAGTGCCAGTTTGAATTATAAACCTCATTTGTGTGTGTGTTCGTGGTCTCCCCTCTCCCACCACTGCAAGAAACTAAATGAGTATAATTTCGGAAATGTTATAATATTTTGCTGTGAAAGCACTCTGCAAAGGGAAACTTTAATGATAGCTTCCTGTTGCAGAACAGAAGGCTTAAAAATAGAACAGCTAAACCAATCCTTAACAGGGGCTCTAATATCTGTAGGGATTTAATCTTTTACAAGACTCTGCTATAAGCATGTCCTCTTTTAATCCTTTAGTCTTCTTCTGCCTTGCTGTTCTCATCTAAGTGAACAAAGAAAATGTTTTTAGAAAGACCCATGTTCACTTTCAGATGGCTTTCTGCCAAAAGAAATGAATCTTTGGAAAATAGAGTCTGTGATGGGCAAACTTCAGCTGCTTGGCATTTGCAAATTTGGCTTTAAGACAAAATAGGATTGCTGCAAGAGCCAGCTTTCTGAAGCAATATCACAGGCCCCTTTTGGCCCACATCAGGTGTGTGTGTGTGTGTGTGTGTGTGTGTGTGTGTGTGTGTGTGTTCATCATATATGTTAAACATCATAAACTGGGTAAGAGAGATGGTACTGCAAAGAGGAATATTGAATTGGCAATACTAGTAGCAGGAAGTGGATGGTTTGTTTTGTTTTCTTTTCCTTCATTCTGCTCTGAGGGGGAAGGAACGAGTTTCCGGCCAAAGCATAGGTGACGCAAGGTGACTCGGAAATTCTGTCCTCAACTCAGGAGCCGGCCCACAGCTGTGATAAGCAAATCTACTCATATTTGAGTAGAATATTTACACCTTTTTGGTGATTTCTGTCATGGAAGTAATTATTTGAACAGAGTAACTACACTTTTTGTGATCTGTATCGTGGAACAAATTGTGCAGAATCTGGTTTTAGGGATGGTTTAAGTGCCCATCTAATGGCTCTGCTGCCACCTCCCCTGTGAGAATGAAAACAGACTTGTTGGAGGTATCTTGGGAAAAGTAGTCAGCACAGTTGATGGAAAAGTAGTATGAATCCATCCAGTCTGACCATGTCTTAATGGTGATATTTGCATGGCATTTGCCAGACTCCTAAACAAGACCATAATCTAGATGTGTACATTCTTTTTACCCATTACTAGGTAAAGGCTTATTAGTTTCATAGGTGGGATAGGAGTTTGCTTGTTTGTTTTTAATGACACCTATGGTGACTGACCAGGAAAGAGATCTTGGGGTTGTGGTGGATAGCTTGATGAAAATGTCAACCCAGTCTGTGGCTGCTGTGACAAAAGCAAATTCCATGTTGGAGGTCATTAGGAAAGGATTGAAAATAAAACTGACACGGTCATCATGCCTTTATACAACTCTGTGGTGCAGCCACACTTGAAACAGTGTGTACAGTTTGGTCACCACACTTCACAAAGGATATTGTAGATCTGGAAAAGATGCAGAAAAGTACGACGAAAATGATTAAGGGACTGTAGCAACTCCCTTTTGAGGAAAGTACAAAATTTGGGGCTTCTTAACTTAAGAAAAAGGCAACTAAGGAAGGGAATTATAGAGATGTGTAAAATTATGCACGGTGTAGAGAAAGTGGATGGGGCAAAATTTTCTCCCTCATAAT
Source organism: Shinisaurus crocodilurus (assembly GCA_021292165.1). Taxonomy (NCBI): domain Eukaryota; kingdom Metazoa; phylum Chordata; class Lepidosauria; order Squamata; family Shinisauridae; genus Shinisaurus; species Shinisaurus crocodilurus. The sequence continues at coordinate 69,358,523 of CM037878.1, read as the reverse complement.
ACTAGAAATCAGGGTCATACAATTGAGTTAAATGGTGGAAGATTCAGGACAAACAACCTGGAGTATTTCTTCACACAGCACATAGTTAAACTATGGAATTTGCTACTATAAGATGTATTGATGGCAACCAACCTAGATGGCTTTAAATGGGAGTAGACAATTTCATTGAGGATAGGGCAATGACTACTTGTCATGAAGGCTATATATTATCTCTAGAACTAGAGATAGCATAGCTCAAAATGCCAGTTGCTGGGGAGGGTGCTGCTGTTCTTGTGTCCTTCTTTTGGGCTTCCCACAGGCAGCTGGTCCCACTGGCAGCTGGTTGGCCACTGTACTGGATTAGGTAGGCCTTTGGTCTCATCCAGCAGGACTTGTCTTATGTTCTCATGTCATTTCCCTTCCTCCAAGCCCAAAGCAAACAAGAATCACTTGGAGTTTCACACAAGCATGGAGAGGTGGCTCTCTGCACTCCATATGCAGAGCTGCCATGAGCCACCTCATATAGTTTATTTATTTATTATATTTATGAATCACCCATCTGGCCAGACATCTTCTGTCATACTAAAGCACCTCATGACAATGAGACAGAAGTGAAAAATCTGCTTTTTAATACATACAGCTTGCAAAATACCCAACTTTTATGATGGGGTGTGGAGTGAGAGCTTATAGATTGCCAGAATCGGAGATTGCACAATCCCCCTTGTGAAGTCTGGGTCACCCAGTAAAGGATTTTTTCTCACTTCAGTGGTGTTCCCAAGTGCTCCTCATCCTCTTTCTCATCATTGCTACCATTGGCTTGCTTGGCTGGCAGAGAGCCAGTGAGCCAGCAAGCAGTGGCATCTCCTCCTCCTCCTCCTCCTCCTCCTCCTCCTCCTCCTCCTCCTCACTACCTCTGCTGCCTCTCACTTTGTCCCAGACAAGTGAACAAGCAGGATGGAATGGTGAAGAGGAGAAGCAACTCCAGGGGACTCTTGTCACAGTGGACCCCTGCTGGGGTGTGGGCCCTCAGCAGGTGCCAAACCATGCAGCCCCTCACATTGGCCCTGGTCAAGGATGATGGGAATTGTAATAAACAGCATCTGGCTCCCCAGCCTGTCTCTAGAATGTGATAGAATGTCCATGTTTTTTTTTAATACATAGATAATGTAAAGCCCTCTTCAAATGTTCAGAATTCTAATCATGGAGGGGACATGGGGACTCACATGCCAGCCCCAGCCCCACCCCACCCCAACCTTCCTGTTCTGCTGACGGGGAAGGTCTGAACAGAGGCTGTAACCTCTTTCAGCTGAATGTGCAGGATTCTCAGTGATGTGGAAAAACTGTAACCATGTTTACCTGAATGTGGTTACAGCCTCTGTTCAGACATTCCACATTAGCTCAGGAAATTTTGGGTGGAGGGGCGGGAGCGCATCCTCATGTAAGAAAAAAAATATGGAAGAAGCAGTGGGAAACCCACAGGAGGGTTTCAAATTGAAGATATCACCAGGTCATGTAAACTCCTACTGCAGGGATAACTTATGCATTTCCTGGGTGAGGGAGATGCAAAAATTCTCTTTGTACATTGCAGGGACAGGAGCTGTGAGGCATTAAAACTCTGACACCATTATGCAAAGCTGCACTGAGTGGGGGGTTGGGGGGGATGTTTGTTGTGTATTATTATTATTATTATTATTATTATTATTATTATTATTATTATTATTATTATTATTATTCCGCCCAACAGCCGAAGCTCTCTTGCATAATCTCATTTGCCTTGATAAAAACAAATGCTATTGTCTTAGAACTGTTGTAGCAGGAAGCTCTTTTTTCTTCTTTTTAATAAAGAGGCTTTAATATGTAAGACACACAAATCAAAGCTTTGATTGTATAATGTGAGCCCTTTGTGACCCCTAAATCATAAATACGTGGGTTTAGATCTTAGTATATGCAACTTTATTGTCTCATTATAATAGTCACAGTGGGATACTGGAACGTATGTTTCTGAAATGAGGCACTGTAGCTGGGGTTTCTGAAGTCACTTGGCCTCCTGTGCTTACCCCATTATCTGAAGCCAAGTGCAAATCTCCTTGAGATCTTTTGCCTTGCAGTTTAATATTTTCACCTCCAAAGGCCTAAAATATAGGGCTGTTAATGTGTCCCCTGCTTAGACTCCTTATCTATCCACGGCTCTTCAACTTCTTAAGGCCCACCAAAGAAATCTATCACCATCTGTTAGATGGTTCTGCGACTGGTTTAACTGGAACGGCAAAATGTGGCCTCCTAAGCCTACATTATCCCAGCAACCTGAAGTAGGGCCCAGTTCACTTTTTACCATAGTGTCATGGTTGCCGCTTGAAAAGGAATTGGGCAGGCACCATTCTACTAGTGCAGCTGCCACAACAGTGTGAAGAATGGTATACAGGGTTGGCGTCAAGGATTGGCATGCTTGGGCATCTGCCAAGGGCTCCCACAACAGCAGGGGCCCACTGACAAGAGCCCCCTGGAGTTGCTTTTCCTCTCCACCATTCCAGCCTGCTTGTTTACTTGTCTCTCACTTTGTTCCAGACAACGGTGGTGGTGAGAAGGAGGCGTAGTAGATGCCACTGCTTACTTGCTCACTGGCTCTCTGCCAGCCTGGCAAGCGCACAGTAGCAGTGATGAGAAAGAGGATGAGAACAGGACCGGTGCAAGGCAGTTTGGTGCCCTAGGCAAGATCAGATATTTAGTGCCCCCCTTCCCACTTGAGAGCACTGTATTTTTTTTTCAAGGCGTTTCTGGCGCCCCCTTTAGCCCTGCGCCCTAGGCAGCTGCCTAGTTGGCCTAATGGTTAACAGCTGGTTGCAATGGTGGTGAGGAGGTAGATTCACTGAGGGAGGGGGCTATTGAGGGTGGTTTGCCCAAGGGCCCTCCAAAACCTGCAGTCTGCAGTGATGGTATGGCATAGTGAGATAGGATAGGATGGAATGATAGGAAGCTGCCTTATACTGAGCCCAGTATGATCGACACTTACTAGAAGCAGCTCTCCAGGGTTTCATGCAGGTTTCTTTCCTAGTCCTGTCTGGAGATGCCAGGGATTGAACCTGGAACCTTCTGCATGCCAAACATGTGCTCTACCACTGAGTTACAGCCACTGCACTATTATAATATAAGAGTTGAACTTCAGGTTATAAACCAGAGGTAGGCACCTGGTGCCATCCAGATATTTTGGACTACAACTCCCATAAGTCCCAGCCAGCATTGTCGGTGATCAGGGATTGTGTAGCCCAAAACATCTTGAGGGCACCTGGTCTAGACGCTTTCTCGGCATATCTATGCTACTAACTTGAATTGGCTTTATACTGCTTTTAACAAGCATTTGTCCTCCTAAAGAATCTTGGGAATTTTGTTTGATTAGGTTGTTGAGAATTCTCTTAGAGAGACCCCCACACTTGGAAATGATCACTGACACAGCAGCTGAATTACGGCTACAGCAATTTAAATCTGTGGCATAGTTATGCCTTAAGTCTCAGTTCCCAGTGATGACTGCATCTTTCCCACAAAGGAATATAATTTTCCCTGTTGTGTGATGTAAAGTTTGTTTGTTTTTTCGATGGTTCAGCATGTCTTAATTGTGATAAGAGTCCAAAAGCAGCAATCCTAATGAGGCAAGGCTGTGGGTTTGTTGGAGTCTGATGCAGTTGGATACTCTGCCAACATCTTCAGAAAGCAAAAAAAACCCCAAAGATCCTCTCTCTGCAAAGGCTTTCAAATTTTTCTGTTTCTTTTTAGCCAGCAACAAAGTGCAGTTGAGCCACAAGTAGATAGTAGTATGTTCCGACTGTTACTAGCATCCTGGGCAGGAAGCAAGCATATGACCCTGCCCTGTGCTGTTATCTCCCTGTCTGCCTTCCTATCTGCATGTGTAAAAACCTCCTAGCTGGCCAATGAGATGATTTTCAGAACTCCACAAACCATGCCTAGCACTAATTTGAACTGATGCTACAAACCATAGTTCAGATCTGCTGCCATCCAACCTTGGAAGAATTCCAACCAGTTTCAATTGTATGGTTAAAATCAGTTACTCATTCCGGCAGTATTTTGCACAGCAACTGCTCTGACCCAATTAAGCTTCAGCTCGCATTGTTACCATGTTGTTTGTGTGAATGGCCTGAGATCTCATGAATTCTGGCAAACCACTCCAGCCCAGATTATGTCCTGGACACCAGCCTTACACCTGGCAAGCTGGGATTAGTCTGCTGCCGATAGCAAGGAGTCTTTTTCTCCCTGTTTAAAAGGTACTGCTACTGCCTGTTGTCTTCAACCCTCCTTTCTTCTTAAGTTCTGCGCTCTGGGATCTCCCTACTCCCCCCAGTTTATAATCATCCAATGAAATTTCTGCATTTTCCAACAATGCAGTTGACCAGATGTGCTGCTAATAAAATCCTTGAATTTCCATGCAAAGGATACTCCAGTGCAAGGACAGGAACTGTGAGGCATTAAAACTCTGGCACCATTAACCAAAGCTGCAGTGAGTAAGGGGGTTGGATTTTTTTTTTGTCTATGCTGGCTAGGGCTGATAGGAGCTGTAGCCCAAAATTTCTGGAGGGACAGAAGTTGCTCACCCCTGCTCTAGAGCGTGGGATCACAGAGCGCACATCAGGGGGCAAAGCATGGAAAAGAGAGGTTATAATTACTAAAGCAAGCTCTGGCGGCTTTCATCTAGCCTTTATGGTAGTTGCTGACATGGGGTTGAGGGTCTTACAAACTCAGCCCCTTCTTTCTCCAGAGTGCCTGCAGCTGAACTAAAAGGATAGATTGGAGGGGGGGGGCAAAAAGGCATACAAACAGTGCCGAAAGTGGGAGAAAAAAGAATTGGTTAAGCCAGACACTGTTAAGCCAGACTCGGTTATGTCCACCTCAGAAGAAGTGGGTTGCTCACAGATCTTCCTCAAAAGAAATGGCTGACATTCCACTGTACTTCAAGTACTGCATACAAAGCAAGGTGGCATGAAATGATCTACCACTTGCAGACACAGATAGCCCCCCTGTTGGAGACTGGAATGCCCACATGCTGATACTTCCATTGTTGGTTATGGGCAAGTGCTGCCATTTTGGTTATCAGGTTTCAAATCTTGCTGGGCATCATAGATACAGACTTTGCCTGTGGAGTCTGGTTTTAAGTCCTTTTGAAATGATTGCGGCACAAGCAGGTTGTACAATAGTTGGACCAACCTGTCTGTTTCGGTGTCTACAACTTTCAAAAGTTTTGAAGCACAGATTAATTCCATTCCATTTCCACGTCAGTTGGTGAATTTTTTTTCAGTAAAAAGTCCACATGAAAATTCATACATATTTTTGTTTGCATTTCTCTGAATGTATGCATTGCTGTATGCATTTCTTTCAGAGAAATGCATACATTTTGTACACTTTTCTATGAATGTATGTATTTTGTGTGCAATTTTTCCTAATGTATGCGTTTTTAATCATCAAACTGCATCACAACATTCAGAGTAATGTGACAATTGAAAGATAGTTGGTCCCGGTTCACGTATTAGTTCGCGTAGTAAGCGTTAGGTCAGTTCATATTAAAATATGAACCAAAATGCATTTCTCCCCATCCCTAAATGCAGTTGATATTCAGTCAGACGTCATGTGGAATTCAACAGTGAGATCCTCAAGCTAGAACTTCCATCTCTCCCCCCCCCCTCCGCCCCAGCACCCAGAATGAAATATTTTGTTGCTAAACAAATGGTAGGAAAATATAATCAGGCAGACCTACTGGTTGATGTCTTTTGATGTCACTGTTGATGAGCAGTACAACCCCCTGCCCACTCCCTTTTGTGAGTGTTTTAGGGTACAATCTTATGCCCGTAAACATTTATTTTATTGACTTCCTTTAGGAGCAGAATATTTCCCTACTTTGATCTTTGAGCAGAGGACCGGAAAACAGCAACAAGAATGTCTCCTCCCGCCCCCGCCCCACAAATAGCATTTTGTCAGCCTTTCCCCTCCGTTTATGTCTTCGGATTCCATTTGCTCCTCCTTTGTAGCTCATGTAATCACCTATTTTGTTTGTTTGAAAGAATGTTAAATGGCGGCAGCCCCAAATATAGTTATACTTCAGTCCAGTAAGTAGGGAATGGAATACCATGAAGCTGGTGCTGGATTGGGGAGTAGCATGACACTAACGATAACACTAGAATTATTGTTATTTTTAATCATCTGGAACGACTCTCTTACATGATCTGTTATACCAAGATGACCCCTGAATTCACTAAATGTAACTTTTTTTAAAAAAGTTTTGTGGCACCGTAAGATTAGCAAATTTATTATGGCCTAAGTTTTCATGTACTGCAGCCTACTTCATCAGATGCACGGTGTTAACCTGAGTTACAGGTATATATACACACACATATTGACCTGGTTTGTGGGTGCCACTTTGCATATTCAACCCCTGCTCGGGGGTTGTCATGTCATGCGAACCCGATGAGGTTAAAATTACTCTTGCATAACCCACGGTCTGTTCTAGATGCTGTTCATGCTTGCTGGGTTCGCACGGCATGACAACCCTCGAATGGGGGTTGGATATGCAAAATGATGAGTTCTCATGTCATGCAAACTGGCACATTGTGTGTGGAATGGGGGTGGGAGAATGGATTGTAAACAGTAAAGTCAGAAGGAATTGAAATGTAGAAAGTACAGACTGAAAATTACCATATTGACAGTAGCTTGTTTACATAGGGTTGGATCCAGATTTAGGCACATGCCCACTCCTTTCTCCCCATGGTAGCCCCTCCAGTACCCTGAAAATGCTACACAGAGGGTTGGGGGGGACCCAGCTCAGTGGGGTAGGGTGTAGTGCAGGGGAGCTGAGGGGAAGGGGTTATTCCCAAAAAATCAGGTGGAGGCACCTACCTTCCATGAGCAGAATACCAGATTTTCAGGGATCTCCCGCCTCCGTCTGTATTATATTTTCAGAGGGGCTGCTATGGGGAGGAGGGGATGGGGGAAATCCACTTTCCTGGATCTAATCCATTATTAACTTACTTCAGCTTTTAATTAAGACTGGAGAGGCTCTGTGTAGGGATTGGGCCTACTCTTCCTACAGAGGAGGATCTGGGAACAGATTCTGAGTCTGACAGGAAGGAGCAGGTGGCGGGGAGGGAACCTGCAGCTGGTTCCCCAAGGCCAGCGAACTTAGAGATAAACCCAACAACAGTCAGGGAGGAGCAATCAGTGTCAAATTCTGTGAGAAAGCAATCTGAGCACTCTGATCAGGAGGAGGGAGAATCAAGCATCACTAACCCCCAGGTCAGACTTCAGCTAAGGAGGATGGACCAGCTGAGCAGTGTCAGGCGCTCCAAGAGATTGGACCTTAAGAATCAGGAACCGCCTTAGGGGTGTGGGTAATTTGAGTCTGGAAGGGGGGAGAGGTCCCAGTTGAGAATCAACTTCTCAACAATAGGGCAATCTTCCTTAATGGCTAGTATTCTAACTAAGCTTGTTTCTTTTGTGACTGATTTCTGCAATCCACCTCATTTGGTGCTTCTAAGCCAGTTTGCTAGGCTTGCATTTTTCTAATCAAGCTTTTTGGTTAGAAGCCATTGTTTGGATCTTCTTGGAAGGAGGAGGGGAAGTACGGCCCCAACACTATCAGCCTAGTCTTCCTCACAGGGTTGTTGTGATGATAAAAGGGAAGGCATTTCATGTATACCTTGGATATACATGAAATAAATAAATAAAACGTACCCCTCAATCTGAGAAGGAGAATCCTGGATAACCAGGGGCATTTTTACTTTCCTGATTCTCACTTTTGGGGTTATGGCCTGTGAACCATACCACAGTCAATATTGATACCTAGGATAGTGTTCAGAGTTGGGTAGAGTTCATAGCAAGCACATGGTTAGCTAAACTAAAATGCTTTGAGATTCTCTGCCTGTGCAAATATTTATAACCTGCCGCATAACTCAGGATGTCAACACTGAATTAACAACTTTGATGTTAAAAGAAGCTTAGAAAGTGACACTTGCCTTTCTTTTTGTGAGCACTGAACTTTTGGGAAAGTACAACATGATCTAATCATGAAAAAACAAATACTGGTTCCTTGGTGCTGTGAAACCAGATTGTTTCTAGGGGTGTGAAGAGGATGGGTTAGTCCATTCCTTCAAGTTGGAGGAGTGTTGGTCACACTCCAGCTTCAGCATTCAGATTCCAGTAATGCAGTGTTTTAACATAACCATGTGTGTGCTAAATGGAGCCAGCTGGAGCAAGTTCCTCCAGTGATGCTGTGCTACTCTGGCAGCTAGTTTGATTTTTGTCAATACCATATGTAAGACTTGGGGGAGACCCTGCCTCCAGAGACCCTGCCTCATTTGTTGGCATGGAAGGCGCAGGGCGGTGGCGAGGAGCTGATACAGGCAGGCTTACAGCATGATAGCTAATAGGTACAGGGCCTCGCAAGCGAGACTCCACCTCTGCAGTGCTTTCCCATTTTAATTGCTGCACAGTCACTTTAAATAGCAATCAGAGAAGAGAAACAGCTGGGTCCAGTTTTGATCTTAACTAATGTTGCCTTCTCTTTCTTTGCTAGAGGAAAAGTATGTCACAATCCAGTCATACACCAGCCAGGGGAAAGACGAAATCGGGTTCGACAAGGGAGTCACTGTGGAGGTCGTTCAAAAGAACCTGGAAGGATGGTGGTACATAAGGTAAAGGGCTGGCCAAAATCATCCCGAGGCTGGCAGGCCATTTGCTTATTAGATTCACAACATCATCCTGTAAGTCGTTTATTTCCAAGATAGGACCTGAAAGTACTTTATTTATTATGAAAATGTTGGTGAAGCTGTACAAAGCCACTTAAACAATCTTGACCGTGTATTTAAAATAACTTAACTGCAGTATGTAGAACTACTTGGGGTGGGGCAGCAGGGAGAAAATCCAAGTAAAGCAGCTCATGAGGGGTTGGAGTGGTTAGCTGGGATTTTCCGGCTGCAATCCTATGCACACTTTCCTAGGAATAGGCCTCAAATTGGGGCAATTTGCCTAGGACTGCTGATGGCAAGTGTGATTTTTTTTTTTTTTATAACATTGGAACGCTGTTACCAGGTTGCTAGAGAGTGTGTTAGAGTGTGTTTTAGTGTGTGCACATGCATGCATCTGTGTTGTATGATATCAGTAAGAAGCATCCTTGTGAAGATGGGAATATGTTCTGTTAACATAGGAGTTGATCAAAATGGGGAAATTTTGCAAAATAGCTAATCCGGACTGTAATTCAAAATGTTTTCCTTCTTGTAGCCTTAAATGGCTTATTCCAAGTGTAAATTAGATATTTTTTATGGCATAGCTCCAGATACAATAAATGCCACGTAAGCAGTATGTCTTCCCAGTGATCAGCATAATAGACTCCTGTTGTTAGTGATATGAAAGAGATCAAAGATGCAAAGAGTATGAAGTCATCCACTTTTAACTGCAGCAGTCAGATTACCAGCCTGATCCTGCACATGTTTTCTTGGAAGCAGTTCCCACTGTGTTTAGTGGGCTCACTCACTCCCAAATAAGTGTGCAAAAGATTGTAGCATTGGCCTGTTGAGGGGCGGGGGGGAATCATCGTAATTGGAAGAGCAGTTGGGCAAAATAATTGGTTTCCTGAAGAAGCTGCAGAATCCTGTTCCCTGGATGGCTTTTAAGTAGAATGTAGATAAACATCTGTCAAGGAGAATACAAATCTGTGAATCTCACCACATTCTAGGGAGCTTTTCTGGATGATGCATCACACCCCAGGTCCCCAGGATCCTGTGAACTACCCCGTTCGCTCACTTGCTTTGCATGTAGAACAGATATTTTTCATAGGTTGTCATTTGCTTTTGTAGTTTGGCCATCTTAAGGCACCAGAGCTATGAATAATGGAACCACACAGAGTTCTATGTGTTCCATAAACACATTTGCTGTTACATCTCCCATATTCACTCTCCCATCAATAATAAATGAAAGCTGATAGAGGGGGAGTAGATTCTCAACATGATGAGCAGAGAATGGCTGGCCCTATGTCAGCTCTACATTCTTCTCCTTTTAAATCATGCACTGGACTTTAATCCAAAGCCAAAGGTTCAGGGGCAGAGTGCACAGTACTTTGGAGGAGGAGGACCAACTCCCCCTGATTTCATTACTGAGCTCCCCTTTTGTTTTTAAAAGTTTTTCTTGTCGCTGGCAGGCTTTCTTTTATCTTAAGCTCCGTGTGGGGCCTAGAATTATTATTATTTATTTATTATATTTATACCCCGCCTTTTTTCCTGCAAGGAACCCGAGGCGGCTTACATAATCCTCCTTCAGTATTTTTTATTGAAGAAGGATACCAAACAAAGAGAGCCTCTTAATTTTTAACAGAGGATAATTTATTAACATGGGGAAGGCGTGACTTAAGCCCCTGTCCCGCTAACACAGATCCCTGCCTCCAAGTATTGGCTATTTGGATTTATTCAATAGTTTAATGAAGGCATTTTGCATCAAGGGGACTCTCCTCATCAGCCACCCTGCATATGGAGAGAAACATGGTATTTGCTGATACATGATCTAGGTGACTCAACCGAGGCTGATGCCAGTTTTTAAAACAGATCATGGCCCCAAACTAGAGGTCTTTATTTGAAACTGAGCCTTGAAACTGCTCATATTATTCCAGCTTTCCAGTTGAGCAGGCTAAATTTGGGGACGTATATGTTTTATTGCCTTGAATTCTGACCAACATAGATAGGAGCACCCGAGTCTAGAATAGACAGTATCAAGTGCCTGGAGCTTGTCCTCCTTCATCAGAGCAAACTTCGGGGGCTGTCCGGTCCCACCCCTATGACTGTAAGACTGTCTCCACCATGCATGTTGAGATGGGATCCACTATAATATCATGGCTGTTAAACCAGATTTCTTTCCTCGATAATAGCTGATCAGCAGCTGCAGGCTTCATCGCCTGTATACCAGTCCATGGTATGAAAGCCCTAACAGAACGACTCTGCAGACTACAGTGGGCTTGGTTCATATTTTGTCCCAACCCAATAAACAGGGAGTCATTCTTGAGGTCATTGCATCTGAGATCTGCTTTCTCTTCCCCTCTGTTGTCATGAATTGAATTAATGGCAAGGAGGGATAGAAGTTACAGTGCTTAGGAAGGGTAACTGGGAACAGTAGTTCTGAATCAGGATCATGGATGTGATGGTTGTAAGACATTTATCCAGAGCAACAAATGCAGTCCACACACACAATTACATGCACTTAAATCCGTAAGACTTGAGCACTTTATTGTATACACATGCGCCACTTACAGCGCAATCCTATATATGCCTATTCGGAAATAAGCCCTACTGAGTTCAGCAGGACTTACTCCCAGGTAAGGCGGCATAGGATTGCAGCCTAACTATCATCAGTGAGAGCTATGAGTGCTGAACTTCTTGCAATCTGGGTGTTCTTCTCTGGCATGTCTACTCTTTATCCAGTCCCCTGCAAAAGCCTGTTTCCCAGCCACTAAAAACATCAGTTACAGAGAATCATGAAGGATTCACAAGTGATGTTGCAGGGATAAAAGGGGAGGGAAAGGAAGGGACAAAGTGTCATGCCTTCCAAATCAAAATGCCTTTGAGAACTGATGAAATGGTACTGTTGCTGCTAATATGGCTGTTGCCACAAAGAATACTTGCAAGTAAGCATTTTCTTAACTATAGATTCAAGCAACACAGGAGGGGACAGCACTAATAATTAGGTAATAGGTTGCACCTTAAAGACTCTAGCATTCACCTCCTTAAATATAACATTTTCCAAAATTCATGGTTCTGTGCTGATTTTCACTTCCCTCCCCCTTGTCTCCCTTCCTGGTTTTCTTCCCTCTGGAGTAATTCCAGTAATCTGGAGCTGGAAAGCAGATGTTAAGCGGGGAAGAAAATGCTCAGACAAACGGAGGCAATTTCTGAGTCCTCCTTTCCCCACTCAGTGTTATGGTTTGAATATTAACTTTCACCTTCACATAACATTAAAAAAAATTAATAGATTTTTGAACAGCGATGTAGCTGGTCCCTCCCCGCCACCCCAGTGTCAAAGCCTTTTGGTTGCATTACACTCATCAAAATGTACATCAAAATGTTATTGTCCTTCTTTTTCTCCTTCTTTCTTTGCTGTGCACGTTAAGAAGGTTCACAAGCAGTTATTTTTCTAACACTCGCTCTAAAAGAGCTGGTATCTTCCACCAAGTTTGGCTGTGGAAACTAGGCAATTTGCCTGCACTAGGATTTTGTTCCTGTTTGCAAATTGTGTGAACATGTGCTATGTGCAGCCCCAAAATTGAGAAGAAACGCAATTCTAGGGAAATGTTCACAATTTCCCAAACTTGCATTCATGTTCAAAAGTGTGCATTTACACACTTGTGCATTTGCACAAATCCCCCCCCCCAAATCTGCATTTTCACACTTTAACCTGTGGAGGAAAATGCTAGTTTTTAGTCAGGGAAAAATATGCATTTTAAAAAATGTGCGTTTTTCCAGTTGGGAAAAATTGTGCACTTTTAAAAATGCACGTTTCCCCCCAATCAGTTTTTTAAAAGACACATTTGGGAACACAAACAAGGCAAAATGAGCTTCAGGGAAGAATTTGGAGAACTTCAGTGAACTCGAACATTGCATTTTCGCCCATCCCTAGCCGCCCTGCACAGATGATGTGCTTAATAAAATGACAGTGTAGCCTATTATTAAAGGGCTATATTTTTTAACAAGTATTCTTTTAATGGTGGTCTATTACCATTATTGGAAGAATAGCAAGAAAGCTCTTTCAATGGATGGACTATGTTTCTCTGGCTAGAATATGCTTTTCAGGTTTCATTGTTGTCATGACACTTATCATGTTGACTGGGAGAAGTTCAGAGGCAGGTCTTAGAATTGTGCAATCAAGGAGGACGACTGTTGCATCTAGAAATCCGTGTTGCCGTGACTGGATCTCCCCATGTAATTTTGGCACAACCAGTGTCCTTTTGATCTTGCCCAGAAGGAACAAAACCTGAGCATACTTTGCTGCCTGCAGGGCACCTACATAGCTATGGGGCTTTTCCTGCAGTGAAGCCAAGTACTGGGCACCTCAGTTTGACTCCAGGCATGTACAGCTCCGAGGAGCATCATGACTGCAGAACTGGACATTCAAGGGGCTAATGTGCTGAGTTCTGTGCATAAAGTTGTACAGTTGTAACGCAACTATCACTATTCTGATTTGCTTTTCTTTTTGCAAATCACACTTTCCTACCTTACAGTTGATGTGGGAAGATGCTTCAAAATTTAATAATTAAAACTCAGCAGTTGCATTGGTTCTATGTGGCTGTGATCCAGAGAAGCTCAAGGCAGGCTCCTCAGTTACAGGCCGTATCTATCCAGGTGACCAGCCAGATGGGCGATTGAAAAATATAATAAATAAATAAAAAAATAAAAATAACAACAAAGAAAAAGAAAAGAAATGCAATGAAAGAAAATGTTGTTAATAGTCACTGCATTAATCAGAGGTTTTCTTTTTCTTCTTGCTGTGCTTTTTCAGATTCCAGCAGGGAGACAATGGGATTAAAGGGTAGTCGTTCCACTAACCCAGGGGTGGGGAACCATGTTCAGGCCGAGGGCTGAGGTATTGGGGGCTACATGCAGAGGTGGGGCCACCCAAAGCGTATGAAGCCACTGCTGGCATGCTCCCACTCCACCCCACCCCACGTTTTCACACAGACACGTTCACATAGAGACGCAAAGGCACGCTTCCCATTCATACACACTCCATTCACATACAGGCACACACACCTTTCCCAGCCCTACCTCCCCCGCTGATTCATGCAGATCAGCTGTGGCGGGGGGGCATTTTCCTCGTCTGGCACTGAGAGAGGCTCCCCCTCTCAGCATGGAGCAGGCAAAGGGGCTTTTGCCAACCTGCAGCAGATTAGAGACAAACCTCTTCCCTTCTCCCAGCACTGGGGCAGGAGAAAGGGACCTGCTGCTGATCGAAGTTAAGACCTTTTCCCTGCCCAGAGCTGAGAGACGCTCCTTCTCTCTGCACTGAAGCTGAGCAGGAGAAAGGTCTTATCTCTGATCGGCTACTGGGGAGAGGGGGCAGGGCGTTGGAAAGAAGCTGGTGGGCTGGATGGGGACCTCCTGCAGGCCGTATCTGGCCTGCGGCCTGGACGTACCCCATGCCTGCACTAACCAGTTATGTTCTCATTGCTGTCCTTCTCTCACGCTTGAGCAAGGAAAGGTACAAGATGAATTTGCCGAGAGAATAGGAAGGCAACACTTGGTACCTCCGATTAGGTAGCTTCACACTTACTCTCTCAGCCCCTGGTCCTATAAGCTTCACCCAATGGCTGTGATCCTTACTGGAAGCCCTCCCTCTTTCTCACTGTTGCCATTGGAGGGCTGTGAGGAGACTGCCTTGGACTGCTGTAGAGCTGCTGGCACTTACCTCCCAATGTGTGACTGGTGTTAAATTTCAAAGCGCAAAAATATGGAGGGAAGCATGGTCAGTTATACAGAATGCACTTCGCAAAACCTGAACAGCATGTTATTTACAGCCTTAGGACCTTTTCTGCTGCATTTCTGAAGTAGACATCTCTTGGATGTCACTATTCCTATTATTTATTTGTATTATTTACTTATGATGTTTATATGCTGCCCTATAACAAAAAGTTCTCAGGGCAGCTCACACAACAAAACAGGTTAAAAAGAAGTTGAAAACAATACATACAATAAAATTGAAAAGGTCTGGCAGGGGGGAATCACAGTAATAAAAATCTGTATTTTGGGGGCCTGAAATAATGAGTATACTTTAAATTTGCATGAAGTTGTTTCTAGAGGGTGCAAAAGGAAGCGGGGGAATATTGCAGTAGGTTATATTTCTGTGACTGGGCCGTGGCATTCATAACGATCTGGTTCTAAGCCCAGGTTAGCCCTGACTCGAATTAAACCCTTTTCTTGGGTTAGCTGAAGACACTGATGCTAGAAACAGGATCTGATAGCTGTTGTTTTTTTTGTAGTTTTGAAGTGGGATTCTTGGAGTCCACTTTCTAGGGAATAACCCCTACTGAAATTAATGGGTGGGGACACTTACATGTTCAAAAGTAAGCCCCCTCCCCATGCTCAGAATCTCCTTCTCCGCCTCAGCATTCCTCAGGCGATAGTAATTCACTTTAATATGTGTGAATATTGTGCTGCTATCATGCTTTTTATGACTTTATTTATGATGGTGACGATGTTTATTGATATCTTATGTAACCAGCTTTGGGGAGCTACCCTTACAAAAGGTTGTATATAAATGCTTTAAATAAGGCACAGGTCTTAGTCGGCAAGAATATTTTTTTTTCTACTATCAACTTAAGACTGAGACAGACTGCAGACAGGGCTACTTGCAATAGCCTCTCCTAGAAGCATCTATTTTCCACTTTTTAATGACATCCAGCGTGAGGAAAAAGTTCTGTGTAACTCAGAAGTTCACATACCATGCTGTGAACTTTCATCCTGATAAAGGTATTATCTTACTATTTGTACTTTTGGTTTTTGAAGCCATGTTCCATTTTTGTATTAGCTGTAGGCTGCAGTCCTATTCACACTATCTGGGAGTAAGCCCCACTGAAAACAATGGGACTTCCTTCTGAGTAGACATGTATAGCATTGCATCATTAGACACCCTTTTCAACGGGAGTTTGGCTAGTTAAAGAATTATCAAAAGGGGTGGGTTATCCTACTCCTACCGCAGTGGTATAGGGTTGCTACTCTATGTTTCAGTAGATATGATTGCTGAAGTGTGAGGGCTCAGGCAGGGGGAGACCTGGCTTGGTTATTCAGTAGTGAAGGAATTGCTTTCTGTACACATCTGGAGCCATTTTCTTGCCTGAAAAGTCCCAGGCAATGCTGGGCCCCCAATGCAGCTAGTGACTTGCTAGATATGACCGGTGAAGTTGGGCGGGGATGGTTGTAGTAATCCACTGGGTGGACGATGGGGTGTCCAAAAGCCTGCACGGCCCCAAGAAAAATGCACAGGTGTGGTGGAGCAGTGTGTGCCATGTGCGTGACTCACACCTGAATTCACATGACAGCCCCACCAAGTCCAAAATTCACTGCTGTCACCGGTGAAGCTATATGCATGCATGGGGGAGAATTGGGCATGTAGGGGTGGTGGTGTTTTTGTTGTTGTTGAAGTTTCCTCCACTGTGGCTGCTTGCACTGCTCAAGAGCTGAGCTGCTTTGTGGGTTAAATTAATAAAACCTCTCTAACATATGGAGCATGTGGTGGACAGGGCTGGCTCATGGTCTTTGAACTGCCTGACATGGAGCAGCAGATGCCACCAGGGTGGCCACTTCTACATGCCAAAAAGGAGGAAATGCATCACCAAAAAAAAGAGGACACACATTTGCATGTGCTAATTTACATGTATAAATGCAAATTGAGAAATAATTATTAAATAATTTAAATAGAAATACAATTTCCTCCTGGGGGAGATTGTGAGCAGGTGACCTGTGTGCTGGCCTGTTCAGTCTTCTCCCAGGTGCTAATTGTACACTGATGCTCTCTCCCTTATGGTTCCTTATCTTTCAACTGGACTTGGACTGTACAGCCTTTCAAAGTGGGACAGTCCTCTAGCAGCCCTTCAAGTAGAGGACTCTCCTCTGTAAACAGGGACACATGACCACCCTGGATGCCCCACTCTCCAAGTCAAGGTTTATAGTACCCAAGGTCATCCAAGTTATTTTAGCACCTGAGGCAGAAAATCCCATGAGTGCCTTTCCCACTCCCTGGCAGTAAAAATACAACAATAATAAATTAAATAGCTAACCACTTGCTGCCCTTTCATGACACCCCAAATTTGCTACCTGAGGCGGCAGCCTCACTCTGCCCAATGGTAGAGCAGGCCCTGGTGGTCCGTTTTGGTGTTCTTTTTTCATTGTGGTCTTGGGGGTGGTCTAAGAAACATTGATGCAGTGAATACTGAACTGAATGTGGAATCTGGACTCTCAGGATCACCCAGTCACAACAGCACCTTGAGGCAGAGAACAGGGGCCTTCACTTCTCGCCTGTGCTATCAGAACTTGAGTGTTCCTCCCACCGAGGCCTGATGCCAAGTTTGAGGGGGCCCCAAGCAAGGTTCCCTCCAAGGATGGGGCACGTCCCCCCAGTGCAGTGAGGCTCCCCTCCCTGTGAGCTTCCAGGATAGCAGGGCAGCAGCAGGCAAGAACAAGCTACAGCCTTCAGGGAGGCCACTATGGAGTCACCAGACCTGGTGCATTGGATCCTTCAAAGGAAAAAATCTGTGCCAGCCTGGGCAGGATCCATGCTGAAAGGAGGTGGGGCAGGTGGCTCTGTAGCAGCCATCTTCTTTTTCCCATATATCTCAGGGTCCTATGTACGGTTGCTACTACATTGGGGGAGGAGTCCAGAGGCATATGGGGGGGGGGGGGAAGAAGATGGTGGCCACTGCAGAAATTAAAGAAAAAATGAGTCCCTTCTCAAGTCTTGATGTCAGCCCCAGTGGGCCCTTCGCAGCCCTTGCATGGGTCCCAGCATTTGTTTAGGGATGCCTAGTGCCACGCCAGGCCTATTCCACCCTAGAATGCATGGAATACCTGGGAAGGTCCCTTTCAACCTGGGCAATAACAGGGCAGTCTTTCTTCTAGCAGCACATACTTTTGCTACAGTCGCATAGAGGCTGGTTTTTACTGATCACCACTTCTGCACCAGAACAAAGTCAGATCACATTTTTCATCATTTGGCTTATAGTCAAATGCTGCCGTGGTCTGGCTTTTGGGCTGAAGTTTCTTCTTTCATGAGCTGGGGATGCTGAGCCTTCCCTAATCAAAGAAGTGTCTTCCTTCCTAACATCTGTAATGAACTTCAGAATCCAAGAGTAAACAGTGAAGTCCTGCCACTCAGAGTTTTCTGGTTTTGTTCTTCCTGATCAGTTATTTCTGCTAGTTCTTACATGACAAGATGGCTTACACTCATTCATCCCTTGCCATTATCTATTCTGATATTTACACAAAGTAGATAAAACAGAGTCCAAGGGTAAGGTTTTCCTAGTCCTCAAACTAGAGGAGGTATAAGCTGAATTAGAATACACCAGGTTAGGCTAATTAACAATAAGAATCTTGGAAAAGTTGATCCCTTTATTTCATTATAGCCACGCTATTTGTGTGAACTCAAGAGTTGTGATCATGGATGTTAATTTCCCATCATTTTACTGGGTCTTTGGGGGATTCTGTTCCTATTCCTGTATCATCCAGCACCACATTGCCCTTTTGTTTCTGAGGCTTAAGGAGCTAAATGTAACTACCTTTCATATTTCCAGGTATTTAGGCAAAGAAGGCTGGGCGCCAGCATCATATCTGAAGAAAGCAAAAGATGATCTTTCATCTAGGAAAAAGAACTTAACAGGGCCAGTGGAAATTATAGGAAACATCATGGAGATCAGTAACCTGTTGAACAAGAAATCCTCTAGTGACAAAGAAACCCAGTCAGAAATTGAAACAGCAGAATCGCACATCACCAAGAAGGAAATAAGCTTGCCCATCTTATGCAATGATTCCAATGGCAATTTCATGATGACTCAGGACAAGCAGGTTTCAAAACTGGCACAGGGATCTCCAGCCATAGCACGGATTGCACCACAAAGAGCTCAGATAAGTAAGGTCATGACAGATTCCTAACTGTTCTATTCTTAATTCGTGATGCCTATTTATTGCTGGAACAGGGCCTGGTTGGGACAGTAAATTCTGAGTTTATTGGGGGAAATATTTGTTTAGATGTTAGAAGGGCAGCCTCGTTATTAAAACAGGAGAACCCCATTTTACTATTTCTTAAGGGTGGATTAATCTGGATGAATCAATTTCAGTTTCTCTCGATTTCTCTTCTTTCAAGTCTTGAGTTAATTTTGTCCCATTTCTGCATCATTTGCATTTTTAAAAGAAAAGTCTGCACACTTTTCTGCATCACTTTTCTGCGCATTTCTCCTAATATACACATATTAATGTAATTTTGCCTAATTTATGCAATTTTTGCAAGCAGTTTTCTGTAATAATAGTGTATTAAATGAAGATACACTATTTTCATGAGTATACACATTTTTGTATGTATTTATTGAATGGAGAACTTCCATCACAAAATTTGTGGAAGTGTGAATATTGAAGGATAACGGTATTTCGGTTTGTGTATTTTGCAGGAGCTGCAAATTAGGTAAGAATGTGAACTGAACAAATTTCTGCCCTATCTATTTCTGTCATTCCTTACATCCACTTTCTTCCAAATGGCTCCTAAAATAGTTAATAAAATGACTTAATCCTGCCGTTCTTCATAACATCCCTCAGGACATCATTTAGCTACAATCCAGATTACAGTGTTCTTATAAATGAGATAGATTATAATAAGATCCACAACATACTTGGCTGAAGCATGTGATCTAGGGGAGTGATGGCGAACCTTTTTGAGCCCGAGTGCCCAAACTGCAACACAAAACCAACTTATTTATTTCAAAGTGCCAACACTGCAATTAAACCTGAATACCGAGGTTTTAGTTTTAGAAAAACAACTCATACAGTTGTCTGAACTAATTAACATCTTTTGTCATTAAAGAAAAGCACAATAACAGAGCTTTCAATGATACAAACAGTTTTTTGTTGGAAAAAAAATCAACTCAAAAAATTATTATAGTACTACATTGTACACATAGCCTGGAGGGAATTTATACAAACTTTTTAAATAATTAGGTACATGTATTTTTGGATAAGGGATTCTCAACTTGTAATATGATTTTATGCCAGACTGAAATTGTATGGGGCAAGCTTTACCCCGGGTCCTTTCCCTGCTTCTACAGGTGTCGGATTAGTAAAAGTAAAAGTCAACCTGTACTAGGATGAGCAAGATAAACAAGAAAACTAAACGTGCTTAACACATTTTAAACACTTTATGTCTTGGACTGCAAACACTGCATTAGGTAAAAGTTTGCATTGGGCATGCTTTTGCACAATTAATGTGATTTTTGCTATTGCATGCATGCTGATAATTTGTCAAACCTTGGCTCATACTCCGTTAGTTTGAGAGCAACACATGCAGCACTCAGGTCAACTGTTAGGGCTTTACATCCAAGCCATGCTCTGTGCATCATTCTTCAAAATCTTTTAAATGTGATAACAATGTAGAAAAGAATTCTGTAACAGGAATTCTAGAATAAAATCATTCTGTTCCACAGTGAGAAAGAATAAAATCATTAGTGTTTTGCAGAAGGGGACGGTCTTTTCGCGATCTGGTGACCAATGGCTCAAGTGCCCACAGAGAGGTCCCTGCGTGCCAGCTGTGGCACCCGTGCCATAGGTTCGCCATCACTGATCTAGGCTATTGACTGGTCGGCTAAAGAGCTCTTATGGTCTCATGTGGATTTTGTCCTAAGGTGGAATGAAATTGCCTACCACTGCTCTGTTCCGTACCCCTGTTTTGTGCATAGAAGGGCTGTGTAAACTGTGGGATTTGGGAAAACTGAGGGTGTATTTGGGGTTGCTAGTTATAAATCTGTATGACTGGCATCATTTTAGCTCATCCTTAATGCTAGAAAATAAGTGAATTGAAGACCAGAGAAAGTACATGAAAGGGAAGGATAGGTAAGGAATGCATGTGATAGCCGTTCTTGCAGGACAGACTGGTATGCTGCTACTGGCTACAGATGAGACCTGGAGTGTGGGCTCAAAGTGACCATCTAATCCTAGTCCTTGTCTTATCTTGGATGACAGGACCCATATCTGAAACCATTCCATTTGCAAAAAGTCTGACAGCTGCCGGATTCTCCACAGATCTGTGAATGACTGCAGGTTCTCTGGCACACTGGGGGTGGATAATGACTTTCTTTTGGAAAGGCACATGAGGCCCCCTTCTGTTCAAACTAATATACTGCTTCTAAAAGTGTAGGTTTTGGACTACTTTGCTTGGGAACTATATTGGCACAAGGACTTTTCAGATGTTCAGTCTAGTAGGGGGATTGAACAAACATAGAGGTGGGGGGATCACAGCAAGCTCTGCCCCGTATACATGTTAAGTTGAAGGTTAGAACAGAGCCTACACACGTATAACTGAAAGTGCACAGTGCTTTCCCCACACTTTCAGGAACCCTTCTTTTTCAAGGTTCCACATACAGTGGAGAGAATCCTATGTATGTGCAATTGTGCATTTGAAGGGTCTGATCTGATCTTCGATTGAACATATGTAGACTGGGTCAAGGAGAATGCCTGTCATCTCACTTCCCCCTCTGTGTGCAAAGACTGTCTTTCTGAAAAGGGCCATGGTATTGCGAATGGCTGTGCAAGCAGAGCTGAAATCCACCTAATAATTGTTGCGTCATTTTAGCAGTCCTCAGTGTCTTGATGCACCCAGATGATCAGTGATTACTTTTTACCATTTCAATCTGGTTTCAGGCTTGGATTTGGTACCAAAATGGTCTTGGTCACCCTGATGTGATGGCCTATGCCAGGAGAAGGACAGGGGGAGTGTGACCCTGCTAATTCTCTGGGGCATACCAGGAGATCTCAATACAATGGTGGTCAAGGGCACTGTGCCTCAGTGTCTCTGCTCCTACCTGGTCATGTTCTGGAAAGTGGCCCTTGGGGGGTGCTATTGCTCTGCCCCATGGCACTTCTGCTGTGGTAGTCCACATGGCTCTTAGGGCCAGCCCTACCCTGACATGGATTGATGTGCCTGCATCAGGCAACGGAGTGGGAGGAATGGCGAATTCACCACTCCTCTCTACTGCCAGGAGGGCCCACCAGCTCCAGCAGGTGCTCTGCACTGTAGCATTTGCCTTTGTGAGAGAGTGGGTGGCGGGGCTATCTGCAGTAGCAGCCCCTCCCATCAAATCCCCCCGCCCCTTACTGCAGCCGTGGCTGGGCCCTGCGAGAAATTGGCTGAACTCTCATGAGAGTATGTCCAATCTCTCTCAAGACCCTCCCAAACTCTCATGAGAGTGCAATCTCATGAGAGTTCAAGAGTCTCTCGGGAACTCAGCTGAGCTCTCATGAGGACCCTGCTGCCAGGAAGGGGCATGAGGCAAAGGCAGCAAGGGGTGCCAGGTAGGATGTGGCTCCACTTCAGGTGGCAAGATAAGTTGGGCTGGGACTGTTGGCTCTATTTTGTCTCCCATGTTATTCAACATTCACAAAAAGCTGCTAAGTAAGGTCATCCAGAGATTTGGGGTTGAGATGAAAGCTCTGTTTCACCTTTTTCATCTGATTTGAGTGAGGCTCTGGGGATGCCTAACTGCAGTCTGGAGTCAGTAATGGATGAGGGTCAACAAGCTGAAGTTCAGTCCAGATAAGACGGAGGTCATGCTCATCAAATGTGGTGTTCATCCTTTTCTGGACAGGGTTGCACTCCCTGAAAGGATCTAGTTCTTAGCTTGGGGGTGATTTTAGATCCACCCTTGCCTTTAGAGCCCCAAGTGGCTTCCATGGCACAAATAACCTTTCATCAGCTAAGGCTACACCAGCTGCCACCCCTCCTAGACAGAGAGAACCTGGGACAATGTCTAGGGACTGTCCTTAAGGTACCCGAGTCGTTAAGGTACCCTTTGGGACTTGGGTACCTACCTTAAAGACTTCCTGTTCCCACATGAACCTGCCAGACTATTAAGATTGTTGTCAGATGCCCATCTCCAGACCTGGAGACAGGGTCTTTTCACATATGATTCCCCCTGGTTCTGGAATGTCCTCTGCAGGGAGGCGCCAGATCTTTTGGGGCCAGGTGAAGAGACCTTTTCATTTGCCCAGACCCCTTAGATATTGTAGACTTCTTAGAGCCTTTAGTTTGTTGTCATGTTTTTTATGCTGATCTGCTGGTTTTAGTAATTATGTGATTTGTATCTAGTTTATAAAATATAAGGTGCTCTGGGTGCCTTCGGGCCAAAGAGTGGCTTATTAAATTCTCGTAATAAGTAAATCATTTTCCCCCCCTAATGCAGGTTAATTTTTATTCTTAGCCACTGAAAATAACTTTGAAGTTAACATGTTCTGTTTAAATTTAGAATATTCCTCTTCTCACTAGGTTCTCCAAATCTAAGAACTAGGCCTCCCCCAAGAAGAGAATCCAGTTTGGTGAGTGCTGATTTCTTTTAAACTGATGGCACTTATGAATATTTAACATTGCACAAGCACAACACCTCCTAACTATTTAGAACGGGTGGGGAACTGTTTAGCCTCCAGGGGCCAGAATGCATTCCTGCTCAGCTTCTGGGGACCAGATGACATCAGGGGTGGGGGCCCTCTTCCCCACCCTCTGATGCCATCTGTTCCTGCATACAGAAAGAGGTGGGAGTGATCACAGGCTGGATGGGCTGGCATAGCAGGCCAAATTGGCCCAAGAGCTGGTGGTTCCCCATCCCTAATTAGAACCTAAGCAAGGGAAGCCCTTAACATGTCATGATATAGAGATGTTGATATTTGGTTTTTATCTATTTATTTATTGGCATACATGAAGTGTAAACTACTTACAGGCCTGCCCTAATGGAACAGAAGGCTCTTGAGGGACAAAACAAAAGATTTAGAGCAACTTCAGGTATTCTAAACAAGTGGAGGGAGAGGTAGCATGAGTGGGTTATGCTTCCTCTTCCCACACTTTCTTATGACCTCTTGAAGCTGTTCTTGGATGCACCAAGGATACTGTCCCCTCATGGCTCTTCTGGGAAGAGGGTGGGATCCAGGTGGAGCAAGACATGAATACATCCATCCGTGGTGGTGGTGGTTGTGGTGGTGGTGAGGTAGGTTGCTAAGATAGCCATGACATCTTCCACTCTAGAAATCTCATTAAATCAATCGCTTCCCGGTGGTGGTGGAAGGCAATAAGCCTGTTAAAATGTGATTCAGCAGATAGTGACTTTACACAGCCACGTTGTCTTGCATCTTTCCTCCATTCATTCATTCATTCATTCATTGCATTTATATCCCACCTTTTCTCTAAGGAGCTCAAGGTGGCGTATTTGGTTCTCCCTCCCATTTTATCTTCAAAACGGCCCCGTGAGGTTGGTTAGGCTGAGGGGTCTAAGCTTTGTGGCCGAGTGGAGGTTTGAATGTGCGTTCCCCCAATCCTAGCCCAACACTCTAACCAGCATACTGTCTTTTCTTCCTCTAATAAGGAAAGATTGAACAGTTCCTTCACAAGAGAGTGCAAATGCAGGACTTTAGTGAATAACTAAATGGCTTTGTGCAAGACCGAAGCATCCATATCCTCAGTACTGTATACGGCCGAAAACATTAAATTATGACTAGATATTTGATCCACTAGGTGTGGGGTTAGTTGGTCATTTTTTAAACACTGGTCATGCTTCTAAGGACTCAATGCCATGTTGTAGAAGTGTGCCTCTTCTGGGCTCAGGCCTGGAAAATGAGGTTCGGGGGCTCATAAATGCTTGCCTCAAAAGCAGATCCCACCAACTAGGAGTCTACAGATTCTGTTCCAGCTTGAGTTTAAAATCCAAGCTGGAGGAGAGTTCCCAGGTTATAGCCCGCTTCCCTTTAAAGCCACACTTATCATCTCGGCCAACAGCAGAAGCAGCTGGGGGAGTGGGAAGGAGGGAGGCCTTTCCTTCCCTCCCTTGCCTGGTGAACTCTATTGTATGCCCAGTTGAATGCTCTTGTGGTCCTCCAGATGTTGTTGGATTGCAACTGCCATCACCCCTAGCCAGCATAGCCAATGGTGAGGAATGATGGGTTGACGCTGCAGTCCAATAAGCATCTGGAGCGGCATACAGTATGTGTCTCACCCCTGCTTTAAATGTACTGTGGAGAGTCAATGACAGAGTAGAATATTCAGTACTCAAGGGTGCCCAACTACAAGTTCATTTCATTTCATTTATTACATTTCTATATTGCCCAATAGCCAAAGCTGTCTGGGCTGTTTACAAAGATTAAAATCCTAAAAATATAATATAATAATATAAAACCATTTGCATACAAAAATATAAAACAATTTTGCACAATCAACAATAAAAAATCCCAGGACCCCTTAAAAATCATCATATGCTGTTAAATGCCTGGGAGCAGAGGAAAATTTTAACCTGGTGCAATAAAGATGACAGTGTTGGCGGACCTCACTGGGGAGAGCATTCCATAATAGGGGGGCCATCACTGAGAAGGCCCTCTCTCTAGTTGCCATCCTCTGAACCTCCCTTGGAGGAGGGCCTCTGATGAAGATTGCAGTGTACAGGTAGGTTCATACCTGTACACTGTTCATGTTACATCAAATGCGTAGTGTGCAGCTCCCTACCTGATTTTTCTTTAATCAAAAGAAAAGTAAAGTGCTTTACTTACTGCTGAGTAAAGTGCAGAGGCCCTGATCTCAATCAGGGCAACAGCACGTGGGGAGGTGAGATTTAATCCCCAGAATTGCCACACATCCCTTCTGTGTGGTAGTTAGAACATAGTAAAAAAAGCTCGCATTGGCACTAACTTCTGTGTTGGGTGGTGATTCTGGGGTGTCATGGCTGGGGAGGGAAGGATTAAACCTCCCTACCCTATATGCTGTGGTCCTGATCTGGGTCAGAGCTTCCACATTTACTTTTAAATAAAAGAAAGGCACACAGGGAGCTGCACACTACATATTTAACGTAGTGTGTACAGCAGCCTTCCCCAACCTGGTGCCCTCCTGATGTTTTTTACTTCAATTCTGATCAGTCCCAGCCAGCGTGGCCAATGTCAGGAATGCTGGGAGTTGTAGTCTAAAACATCTTGAGGGCACAAGGTTGGGGAATGCTGGTGCAGAGTGACTCACTCCTAGCTAAAAGTAGAGATGGGCAATTCCCCAGGGCTCACTTTGGATTGGACTGGAAAATAAGCTGAGCAATTCCCCCAAAATTCAAAAACTACCGCGCCTATTTTCTAAGTCAATCTGAAGTGGCAGTAGCTGGTTTCCCTGCCACTTCTCTCTTTTTCACCAGCATTCCTTCTTTGTACATATAGACCTTGCTGCTCCATCCCTCCCCAATTCAGGCTGGCTCTAGGCCCAGTGTAACTGGAAAAAGTTGGGAATCGCTAGCCTCCGTTGTCTGGCTAAAATTTGCATGCACTTCTTTTAAATTTGTATTTCTAATTGGCCAAGAGCTGTTTTAAAGCTGCATCTGATTCATGAGGCAGAGCTGAGTTTTATACTACAGTACTGTGTTTCATCCAAACCATTATTTCCCAGTCTCATCATTTTGAATTCCTCTGTAATAGGTTATAGTTTGGATATATACATGCAAGCTGCCATTTCTTTCATGTACCAGAGCCATTTTGTCCTTAAAATACTTAATTTTCTGCTGTCAGGATGTAGGCCTGGACTTGCTCATTCCCATGGCGTGCCATTTTGCAAAGCATTAATCTAGCCAAATATAAACCATCAGATGAAGAGCCTTTTTATCCTGTTTCTTCTGCCCTTCCCCCCCCCCCACTCACAAAAACGTGTGTGTGTGAGCGGGCACTGCACTGTGAAAAGTATGTACAAGTATGTGGTTTTAGCAATAGTTAAAAACATGTTAAGTTCAGATTTTCTCTCTTTTTTAATGTTTTAAGCATTGACTTGCTTAAAAAAATTAAGGATTCTAGGCCACATAAAGATGTAGTAATGGCCACAAGATGTAGTGGTGGCCACCAACTTGGATGGCTTTAAAAGGGGATTAGACAAATTCATGGAGGATAAGGCTATCAATGGCTACTGGTCATGATGGCTATAGATTGCCTCCAGTATCAGAGGCAGTATGCCTTTATACACCAGTTGCCGGGGAACATGGGCAGGAGGGTGCTGTTGCACTCTCGTGCTGCTTGTGGGTTTCCCACAGGAATCTGGTTGGGTACTGTGTGAACAGAATACTGGACTAGATAGGCCTTTGGTCTGATCCAGAGGGCTATTCTTATGTTCTTAAAGGAATGGAATTTAGGCTGCAATGCTACGCACTCTTACCTGGGAGTATAGGTATCGTACCTTCCCTTTCATTGGCCGGATTTAAGGAATATCTTCATTTGTTTGTCAGTCATTTCCGACGTTTTGTTCTCATTGGCCAGAACAAAGTATCACTATGCATCCAGTGATCCACACATTTTCCTGACCTTCTCCACAACTAGAGAGCCTTTAAAAAATTATTATTATTATTATTATTATTATTATTATTATTATTATTATTATTAATAATAATAATAATGAACGCTTAGAAATTAGACCAGATGATGCACTGATATGGATATAGGTTGAAAAGCCTGGAATCTGGTAAAATCCATATTTCTAGGCAGTGTGACAACCCTACATTTCTGATATGAATCAGATTAGCCAGGGCAAAATAGCTAGTTGAATGTAAATATTATTCTTTTTAATACAGTAAGCATCATTTAAATACTCCAGTAAATCAAAATGCAGATATTATAGACTTGTAATATTCAAAGGCACAAAGGATTCTCACTTCTTGCAAGCTGGTTATTTCCTAACTTTCAGGTTAGGAAGAAAGTACTTATTTTTCAAGACAATGAGAATGCAACTTGAATGTCCTCATTTCCCTAAAAATCTAAACCAGAAAATGCTGATTGCACCCTGGCTGGCTTGTTTCCTGTACACTTCCTTCTGCAGGTCTCAAAAACTGGGGACAATTGTAGTTGAGAATAGTAGGCTAGACAAAACATTGTTTTGTGAGCTTTCTCTGTAATTTTCTGGTCCTGTACTTTACAACTTTACATAAGTTGTCCTTGGCTCCTCAGTCACATGAAGTGCTGACAGAAATATTGTTAATGGGGGTAATGGTTTATGTATTTTAACTACCAGGATATATATATTTATCCATCTCTGCTTTCTTGTTTAGAAAGAAAGTAGCTTTCTAAAATAAAGATGATGTAATTTCAGTTCTCTTCTTTCCCCGCCCTCTCCATTTAACTAATTTATATGTTGCTGTTCCTTTCCACAGGGCTTTCAGTTACCTAAGCCTCCTGAGCCACCATCAGTGGAAGTTGAATACTATACTATTGCAGAATTCCAGTCTTGTATCTCCGATGGAATAAGCTTTCATGGGGGACAAAAGGCAGAGGTAAGCCTAGAAAGAGCAACAAATACATGAGTGAGTGATGGATACTTGCCAAACACTGGGCAGAAACCAGACAGTAGGCTGGATAGAAATAATTGTATCGTTACTTTGTTTCTCTAAACTAATCTCTGTATTACCGTAATCTCTCTCTAGGTCATTGACAAGAACTCTGGTGGATGGTGGTATGTGCAGATTGGCGAAAAAGAAGGCTGGGCTCCAGCATCATACATTGATAAAAGGAAGAAGCCTAATTTAAACAGGCGAACCAGTACTTTGACCAGACCCAAAGTTCCTCCCCCTGCACCTCCCAATAAACCAAAAGACTCTGAAGAAGCAACCGCTGCTGCAACCATAGCTTCAGGAGAAGCCCAAGACTCCCCACACCAGCAAAAATATGAGGAGCCAGAGTACGATGTACCTGCCTTTGGTGTTGACTCAGAATCTGAGCTGAGCCAGGGAGAAGATGGCAGCTTGGAGAGAGGCACATTCCATCTGCCCAAGCCTTCCCCTGTGTCATCCCTCCAAAGGGCAAAATTCCGAGTTGGAGAGTCTTCTGAAGATGTGGCTCATGAAGAGGAAACAATCTATGAAAACGAAGGCTTCAGACCATACATAGAAGATACTGTGTCAAGCAAAGAATCCAGTGGAGACTCTGATTCTCAGAAAAGTTCTTCATTATCTTTGATCCAAAGAAGTTCTCCGTGTTCTGTTTCTCCTAAGTCCTCCCTTCTGAAGCCCAAAAATGACAAAAGCATTCAGCCAAACCCTGGGAAGCCTCAGTACTCACGGAATGAAGAGACGAAGCCAAGGTCAGCCTCAGATGCTGGCTTAAGTAGTGTGCCCAAAAAAAGGGATACTGGGGAGACTGTGTCTAGCAGAGCAAAACCAATGGTGAGGCCCAAACCTTTCCTGAACAAAGCAGATTCTCAAAGCCAAGAAAGGATGGACATCAGCACTTTACGTCACCAGCTGAGACCAACTGGTCAGCTCAGAGGTGGACTTAAAGGTTCAAGAAGTGAAGAGTCCGAAAGTCCGCCTAATACAGCTTCTGGCAACCCAGAAGAGTCCTTCAGAAGAAGCTCTACAGATCTAATTACATCTCCTTCCCATGGCATATTCTACTCCAGCCAGCCAACCAAGGCAGAGAATGAAAACAACTCCTCAAAATGTGTCTATGTAACTACTGACTCTTACCAGAAAGTTCAAGATTCTGAGATCAGCTTCCCAGCAGGAATAGTAGTGGAAGTGCTGGAAAAGCAAACAAGTGGATGGTGGTATTTGAAATATGGAGACACGGAAGGGTGGGCTCCTTCTCACTATCTGGTGCCCTCTGATAACCAGCAACAAGAAACCACTTCCAATGAGACCAACATCTCACTGGCCAGGAACAGAAGAAATGAAAACAAATCTAACAGCTTGGAGAAGATTGAGAAGAAGGTCCAGGCACTGAACACCATCAACCAGAGCAAGAGGACAACACCACCTATTCCCAACAAACCACCAGGTGGCTTCTCCAAAACAGCTGGGCCTGTCAAATTGCGAAATGGAGTTAGACAGCTAGCAGTGAGACCGCAGTCAGTGTTTGTCTCCCCACCACCCAAAGATAATAACCTGCCCTGTTCCCTGCGTAGGAATGAGTCTCTTACTGCCACAGACCACCTAAGGGCAGTACGCCGCAATTCTTCTTTCAGCACTCCCCAATCCCAGATTGGTAATTCTAAAATAAAACATGCTGATAGGCTGGGCTCTGAGGGGTCCGAGGGCACCACCTTCCTACCTATTGAGCACAATGGAATCCCAGTGTCCACAGTCAGACCCAAGCCCATTGAAAAATCCCAGTTCATTCACAATAACCTTAAGGATATCTACATCTCCATTGCAGATTATGAGGGGGATGAGGAAACTGCTGGATTTCCAGAAGGTGTCTGCATGGAGGTACTGGAAAAGAACCCAAATGGCTGGTGGTACTGTCAGATCATGGATGGAGGAAAACCTTTTAAAGGCTGGGTCCCCTCAAATTATTTGGAGAAAAAGAATTAAGAGTTGCAGTTTCTTTAAATTCCCTAATTTATACTTTTTCTACTGTGTACATATGGAAGAAGGGGGAAGATACAAAGATGTATTTCCTTTTGTTCCATCATATATAAAAGGGATTGTTGAACCGAGCTTTGCTATGACCAGCAAGTCCGCCATCTTTAAGGGTTTGTTAGGGTATGTTTGAAGGAATTGGCTCATTCAGCAAATATCAAGAAAAGGCAGCTGGAACTAATGCCTTTCTCTTCTTTTTTTGGTGAAGCCTTTCACAATTTGAGTGCAACAGGGTACATGATCCCATCATCCTGGTTGTAATAATAGGAAACCAAGTGTGTGCCTTTCACAATATAGTTTGGACCGATGTGTCTACTTGGGAATGGTAGGGAGCTTGGTGCCAAACCTCGACATGTTTTTTTTAAAAAATCAGCTTGTTCGTTTCTTCCAAGTGGAGTATGTATAAGTGTTTCCAAGCTGTGGATGGTTTCCCCGCCCACACCCCAAGACATCTTTCAAGTGGGGAAACGTCTTCAAGGAATCCTGCCCTAGCCCCCAGCTATTGCATTCTGGTCTCCAGATCGTTCAAAGACTGCACCGCTGGCCTTGGACTCCAAGCGCATATTGTTCAGTTTCCCCCAGTGGCACCCATCATACTTCTCTCCTCTGATCTCTGCATGTCCATTGTTTCTGGAAGGAGGCTGTGGGGTTTATTTTACTATTATAATTGGAATTTATTTATTTTACTATTAGAATTGGAATTTGAAATGTAACCAAACTCTAGGTGGTTCTTAGGTGTTTGCAAACACACTAAAAATGATGTGTTGCACACACACACCTCTTGTGCACACTGATTGGTCCCAAATGTAATGTTTTGCTTTTAGGGTCTTCTGAACAACCAAGTCTGAAACTACCTTGAGAACCTTTGTCGCATCCCCTGCTGCTTAGTGCCCCACATTTGGACTATGAAGTCGCAAAGTTTCACGCTACTGTTACATGAATCGTTTCCCTTTTTTCTGGATCATGGCCTGTTGGGGTTTGGTTGCTTGGCTAGCTGGCAGGCACCATAAGCCTCTGCTTGGGGGGAAGGGTCTTTTCCCACGTGCTCTTATCCATCACCTCCTCTCTGGTTCTCCCTTTTGTCCAGGGCAGAGCTGCAGTCAATTCCTCTTGCTGCCACCAATGTTTATGTACAGCCCCGAATACTGTGCATGCTCCCGTCTCCCATTCCAAAGGCCTCCCCCCCCCCTCCAAGACTTCCAGCTCTTGCAGCCACAGTTCCGGCTAGGGAACCAGGCCGATACTCCTTGTGCCACAGCAGCAATGGCTTCTTCAGGGCCATCTATGTGGTTCTTGTATGTGATTCCAGCACATGACCATTATGTGAAAGTGAAGGCCAGTTCAAGACAACTAGAATGTAAATGGCTGAACTGGCCCCAAGTGCCGATGAAACAAATAGAAATAGAATTTAGTCCCAGATAATGGACATTCTATTTTGCGGGATTTCTGTATGTTCACAGGGATTGTGCATGCACATAGAAGAGAGTGGGAAGGTAGTTGCCTGTAAGGAGTGTCATGTGCAAAGTGATACCACTGCATCATACCAAATTGTCCAATCCAGCTACTCCTTTATGCTTTGGATTCTCTGTGTGCACATGGAGTTTATGCCTGTACCTCTACCCCATGTACTCCATTGAGAGAGGGGTGATACCTCATGTACATCCCCATTACACATGGTCAGAGTCCTTCTCACATTGAAATGGGGGGATGCCAATGCAGAAACTGTTTGTGCACATCAGAATGCTCTCAATGCTTAAGATCAAAGGCAAATATACTTGCATCTGTCCGTGTCTCAAAAACAAAACAAAGACCAACAAAATAAGGGAAGACCAGCACTTTTATTTAAGTGTCATTTTCAGTCAGTACCCATCAGTGTTTACAAAGCTGGACAGGGGGAGAGAAAAAGCCATGGATTTTACTGTCTGCACAATTGTTTTAGTTTGTTGGAGAAGGTGGTTATTTGTGAACCTCTTTTTTTCTAAACATTATTTTCCCTTTCAAGAGAAAACAGTAGAAATTTGCTCTTCTGTTGTATTCCCTTGCACATTACTTTTGTATTGGGGAGAAGAACCTGATATTTTCAGATTCAACAAGCAATTGAAGAGAGCACCATTAGGCTGAGAATGCTACTAAGCAGGAAGCACATGCTCACTTATGCACGCTCTCCCTTCCTCCCTCAATTTCCCCCTCATTATTTATGGTTCCAAGAATTTAAAAATATGATGTTTTGTGGAAGAGCATGGAAAAGATGAAAACCACTGTGGGGGGAAAGGCTTGGGGTGCAAAGTATATTTATTCTTGATGTGGCTTCAAACACCAGCCTTTAAATAAATGTTGTAATGCTAAAATAAACACCAGAAGGCCTTTGCATGCAAATATTGAAGATCAGATGAGAGTTTGATGTTGCTGTCTTGAGGCCCAGCATTTTGTGTGTCAAGAGAAGAAAACCAGTCGGGTTTCATTGCAAGTGCTAACACAGAATAATAGAGAAATAACTCGTTTGCCTTCCAGCTGGAAGATAAACAGAATAGGAAGATTTTAATGAGCTCAAACTAAAAAACGAATCTTCCAAAAAATTCAAAACTGAATATATTATGAGATGTTTTGCCTTCCTGAAAAATTACATAATTCTGACTTAATTTTTGTCTCATTCTTTTTTTTTTAGTTGTGTGTTACATATATTAAATTGCAATGACAAATGTTGAGGGATTGATTTCCACAGCTCTTGTGACTTACAGCTTGACCTGTTAAGATGCCATTACGGTTTGTGACCACGACCACCCTCCGTTCTATTGCTCTGGTTAAATCGGCATGGAAGGAGGAGCAACTTGGGGGGAAGAAGCGGGGGGACAAAACAGGCCTATGGAACTCCAATAATAATCAGTGGGGAGAAGCTAATTGTCTACACTACCGTACAAATGAAAATGGTGTGGATTTCGTCCTAAGCTCATCTTCCTGAGGCCTAGCAGCTCTGCGTTTTGGATGTTTTCCTCCATTTTTCAAGTTCTGCTAAAACATTAGCAGCCATTTAGATGACGGCCAGAGCTGCTGTGAGTTTATAATAGAAATATTATGTTTTTTTCTGCTGGACAGTATTAAATAGAGCAAAACCATAAAGTAATCTGCTAGATTGCAGTACTAATAGTAGTGAATTA
Organism: Shinisaurus crocodilurus; assembly: GCA_021292165.1. Lineage (NCBI taxonomy): Eukaryota > Metazoa > Chordata > Lepidosauria > Squamata > Shinisauridae > Shinisaurus > Shinisaurus crocodilurus. The sequence continues at coordinate 69,325,265 of CM037878.1, read as the reverse complement.
GCAACTCATATTAATGTTTATGATTTATTTTTTAACAATAATGATGACGAAGTGGTTCATTATTTTTGAATTAATGCACTTTAACCATTTTAAACCAAAATGCAGAAAAATCAAGTGCATTATTTAAAGATGCAGTATAAATTGTCATTTTTTTGAAGTTCACGTATTTATTGAAATAATTTATGATTATTTAAAAATTGTACTATACAGTTTTGTTCTAAAGATGCCATCATCTCTTGGGAAAGCTAAAAGTGCAGCTCCCAAAATTTCTGCATTGAGCCATCGGACTCTCAAAATACAGTAGATTCAGTTAGCAAGAGTCAAATTTCTGCCAAGGGGAAAGGGACACACATTTTTGATTGGAGAGCAATGAATTGGCTAGTAATATTTCTAAACCTATACAGCCTTTAAGAATTGTCTGTGGAGAACTGATCCAAGGTATGGTCATGAGATCATGGGAAAGTTTTGCAGATTCCCTAGATGTGTTTTCATGCTATGCTACAACTGAGGCTGTGGCACCCATTTTGTATTCTGGTGGTGCCCAGCGCTACACTGATGACTGCATTCATAATATAGGTGGAAAATCTCTATATGCTAACTTGGCAGAGTTCTAAAGATGCTTCTCCAAGCTCCCTGTAAGAAAACATGTATTTCTTGCTGCAACTTAAACATATGGCTTGGCTTGCCCACTGTTCTGTCAGCGAGGGAACCGGCTTTCCTTCACTGTGTCATTGGCGTCCCAACAGTCTCATCTATTCCGTGTTACTGCATATTTAATATTGCAGGATACAAAACAGGCACAGTCTGTATAAGCACTGGTCTCTTACAGGTTTCGCCTTATGATGACACCAGTTGCCCATCAAGAATAATTTAAGATTATAAAAAATGCTTGAGACATAGCATCATTGACACATCGAACGAGCAAGTCCTCAACTTGCCCAACCAAAGTGCTCCAGTAGCCAAACTCATAATGTACTAAAATAAATGTAAGCAAATTTGTGAGTTCTGGGCAAGTGGCAAATTTAACTTCTGAGCTCATGTAGCTCTGCACCCACTTGTCATTTTTGACCTTGCACCTTGTTCTTGTACACACAGAAATATTTCTAGTAGCCCTTGTGTTGGACAAGCCTGGAGCTGGTTTCGTGATGTATGAAAATAACATACAAGTCTAGGAAGGAGGATGGCGTAAAGGGCACTAGCAAGCACCTTCTTAACTTAGTCAGTTTCACTGTTTCCCACCTGAAATGTATAATTTCCTCCTGAATCTATCTGGTCAGATAGAAAACACTCTTTAAAAAGAGCTGGTGAATTCAAATTGCAGAGCTATCCCAATTCCCATTGGTTCAAGTGACTAGTCTTCCTGATCTCCCCGTACAAACATATTCAAGTCCCACCCAAAGAGGTACTATCTCCTGATTCTAAAACTAAATTTGTCAAAAACGTCGTGGTGGTTTAAAAATATTTTTAAACTATATAGTACTTTCAGAATGATCTAAATCAATTAGAAAATTCTCTGGGTCAGCTACTGAATAAAATATTTTGTGAAGTCCTCTTGTGGATGGAGGAGTGGCTTCTATTTTTCTTCCTGGTTATTTGAAATTGCTTTGGTCATCCATGCTTTCAAAAAGAAGAAAAATATTGTGAAATGGGAATGATTGAGGCAGCAAATGTCAAAACGCAGCTTAAATTTTTAGAAAAAATCCAAAAATTTGAAACTTTTGTTCTGCTGTATACTGCAACTTTAATAATAATGAGCACTTCTGAGTTCGTTATTGCGGTTTTATATAATGCCTGAAAAGATACTCTTGCTGCTGTTGTTTTTCTAAATTCTAGTGAACACTATGTCTGAAGTTTATTTCTATTTTACTCTGCCCACATATGCCTTGTTGCCCATTGTAACTTCTTTGTAACTGAGGCTTAGTTCTCGGGGGGGGGGGGGGAGCAGATGTGGTAATAAGCCTGGACTATACCACTTCAGACTGAACTGCGCTACTTCAGACTGCAGGTGGCCACTCAATTGCTTGAATGATCCACCACCACCACCACCACCACCCACACACAAACCCTCCCTGTACATAAGAAATTAATGTTAGGTCTAGCCCAGAACCCTTTTTGACATCTTTCTTTCCTGTGCGCAGGTATTTTATTTTTTATTGGTATGGTGGATCATTCAAGTATGTATGTCCTCACCTGCAGACTGAAAATGGTACAGTCCAGACCAGGCATACCACTTCATCTTCTGTTTTGTAAGAACAAGACATCCCTGAACTTTAGTATCTGGTATATTAAATTATCTACCTAGACTGGGATCCAAGGACCTGTGTAAGCTCATGAAAGGTGCTTGCCCCAGGCCACTAGAATTTGATTTTAAACCTCCTTTGAACAACTGGCCACTCCCCCTTTCTAGCCATATCAGAAGCTGCTTATGAAGTGTCTTATGTGTCTGAATCAATTTGCTATGTAGCATGGTCTGGTGGGGGTGGGGGGAAGCCTGTGGGAGGGGGAAGCCTGCAGGCTGAGGAAAACCAGGTGTAAAGCTCCCTTGGGCTCATAGAACTAGCTTCACAATTCTTTGGACCCTAGCCTGCTTTTCCAGCGACTGTGCTCCTTGCCAAAATCCACCTATGAGCAAAAAATTGGCATTCTGATTCCTTAACACATTTACGAGGAATTAAGTCCCATTGACTCCAATGAAAGTTTCTTCCCAGAAATTATGCTTGGCCTTGCTTGAGCACAAATTGTTTGGATGGAGCTTCTTTCTCTTTCTTTTTTTCTTTCTTTCTTTTTCTTCCCAAATGCACATTTGTACAGGTGGCAAGTATCACTATATAGATTAGCTAATTCAGAGCTAGATTCTGAGGTGAACAAGGGCATATGAGCTTCAAGTTTACACTGCAGTAACAAAGAGCTGCATTTCCCCCTGATGAACAGGTTCCAAAGGCTTCCTTCAGTAGCAACACTGAACATTTTGACGAAGGCATTATAGAATTGTTCTTTAAACTACTTTCAAATATTAGTGTGGCATATTAAAATTATACTCATTGCTTTTCTATGTTTAGAAATGTGTTACTGCTTTCCATCATGTATGAGAAACGGAAGGGAATCTGGTAAAGCGTTCATTATTTTCATATTACTAGCATTTACAGAATAGAGATAGTATTTTAAGTTTAGCTCACCATAGGTAGTTTGTTCATTTACATTTTTCTCTTGTGTTTTTCTTCCTTTTTGTTAATTTTTTTCCAAATATTTTGCATTCTCAAGATAAAATCCAGTTAGAGGATATGTGCAATATTGAAAGAGAAGAAGCAGGCCCCTCATCCAGGACTCAAAGTGGAATGCACAGTGTGATTTTTGTAAAAGTCTGTCGTTTTCTAATGATGCACTCTTAGGAAAGAAATGCGGATTGAGGGGAAGGGAACAACTGAGGAAAAGGGAGGAGGAGGAGTGAAGAAGCCTTCAGGTACAAATGGATTGTGTGAGTTTGATAGTGGTTGCACAAGTGCATCGCATGTGAACAGAAGTGTGAGGATTGTGAGTGTTATTGGCTGTTCCAACTGCCCCTTTTTTCTTTCTAATATGCAGCAGGGTTTTCCATTCGGGAATTCCATTTGTTCAGTTACACACATTCTCTGTAATGTAAGCTTTACTCTTTTACTCATCTGTAAGTCCCAGTGAACTCAATAGGGCTTACTTCTGAGTAGACATGTATAGGAGTGTGCTGTTAAGTGCTTTAGGGTGCAATGCTATGCATATTTAGACAGAAAAAAGTCCTACAACTTCCAGCATTTCCCAGCAACCCATGCTGGCTGGGGAATGCTGAGATTTGTAAGACTGTTTTCTGTCTAAACATGCACAGGATTGCACTCCCAGATAGCATGAAATAGATGCTGGAGCCTGGAATATATATTGGCATAGAATCAATGTGCTGGAAAAAAGCATCTACTCTTCAGCATGCATGAAACATGAGGATTAATTTCACGCTTGAAGTACCATGTGTTATCTTAGTGCTCAGTGCCTTTCAGAATGAGGCCATTTAAAAGGGAAGATTCAGCCTGATCTCTTGCCACTGAACAGGAAACACTGAATATATTTTAGTGGCCCAGGATCAGGTTTTTCATTTTTGCTTTGGGGACTTGTTTCTTTCACTTTTTGAAATCTTCCCTAAACGTTTTCGCCTCCTACCCCACCAATTCAAGAATGAGGTGGTAGGACAAAAATATTGCCTGTTTTATCTTGCCCTGAGCACATCCCATGCAACTCAGTGTGTGTGGAACTTGTTTCTGAGTATACATGCATAGGCTTGTGCTATAAGTTATCTTTTTCCTGAAAGCAACCTTAAAGTTTTTGGTTTTCAGAAACTGGGCCACTTTTATATTTCACAAAGTTACTGTGTGAAACCAGAAGGCCAAACTGAGGCCTATGAATATCACTGCACACATACATTTGTGGTTGAGTGCCCTCTTCCCTTTCAGTGATTAACACTTCTCCTGATTCTGAAATATATCTTTCAAAAAAACTTAGTGTTGTTTTTTTAAACTCTTGGGAGTAAGCACGAAAACTGGGCTTAGTTGAGTAGCCACTCCAAATCTTGTCAGCATCTTATTTTAACATGAGAATGCATTGCTGAACAAAATAGCCTCCCTGGAATCACTCTTGTAAATTAAACATAATGGCATCAAGTGGGCCTTCCTTCCTTTACACTGTCAGTGGGTCTTGTGCAAAATATCACTTCGTGATTTTACACCTCCATTGATTTGTTGAGACCTGCTGGCTTTGGAAGATCCCAGTTATCACCTCAGGTGTTTTTTTGTTTTGTTTTTGTGTGTGTGTGTTTTAATTTCATGAAATTTAGACTTTTCATGCACACACACAAACTGGTAAAGGGGACTACGCTGCTGACCATAATACTATATTTTAAATATCAACTGGATTTCTGCTGCTAAGTAGTCAGAATCCATCTGACACAATCCAAGCCTTCTAGAAAATCCAGATATACATGTTTGCAGTTAAATCAGGTGTACTGTACATAATCTAAGCATTTAACCGGTACGGATTGGGAGAGCACAAGTTTCCTTGTAAATAGTTTTCCTTTTTCTTTTTTTAAAGTGGGTATTATTTTTTTCTAAAAATAAAATATAATTGGTAGATGTGTATAGATCACGGGCAAACATATGGAAAACTCATCAGATCCTAATATGGTCTCATGGGCTTTGTGTCCTTGCTCCAAGGTTTCTGCTGGTGTCTTAATTCATCTACCATATCTGTTCATGATTTTTATTTTTGTAATCTTTAAATCAAGTACTGTACATGTGAACTTTCCCAGCATCATTGGAGGTCAGTGAATTGGATCTCTCTGTACAAGCCCTTTGATCGCTATTGCTCGTCCTCTACAACTCTGCATTTGATTAAGTGCAGAGCCTTCTGGAAGAGCATTTAAGAGATCCCTCCTTTTTTGGAGGGGCTTATATACCGGTAACTGTGTGTGTGTGTGTGTGTGTATGTATGTATAATGGTGGTGAGTGGAAGGGTTTGAATGTGTTCATATCCTTGCTATAGGGCCAGGTTTTGCAGGCCTGACATGAGCACCACTCCTATTTGGAATCAAAATTCTGTTTTCAGGGTTTTTCCTCCTTACTTTGATAAGATCACTCAGGCCCAATGTGGCCAAAGGCAAAGTAAATGAGTCCCTTTCAATCTACGTTTACAGGGTGGGCTGGCCCCATGCAGCACATTATTCTAGTCGTTGGCGAGTGCAATTTTTGCCCCTTTAAAACCCAAATTGACAAAGGTTTCACACTGTCATTTTTGCTTGTGTTTCACAACCTACACAACAGCCACTATTGTCCTGTGTTGAGACTCCTGTTTGTTATGAAATCAAATTGGGCGGGGGGGGGGGATGTAATATTTTGGTAATGGTCAAAAGAGGCAACTGGATCATGACTGGGAAGGAATTGTTTTGATTTTCTAGAAAAATTGAATCAGGAATATATATTTTTTTCATAATGCTTGGTTTGACACCCTGGGTACTTTTTGTGTATTTGTGCATTAAAATATATCACTGCTCTGTATTAAATTGTCTCCCCCAGTGTTGCCATAAGCTCTGGTTCCTACATTGTGATATAATATGAATCTGCATCCTAAAGTTCATAATCTGAAGAGGGAATGGGTTTTATGTTTATCAAGCTGCCTTCTGCATCTGGGAGAGAAATTGTGGGGAGGTTCATGAAATGATTGAAGCTGGCATGACAGCATAGTTGAGTTGTGCTTTAGGCTGGCTTCTGACCAAATAGCTCTGCTTTGTTTAAGTGAAATGGATCGTTAGTGAGAAGTGAGAGATGGAGCCAGCTGGTGATCTCACATTTTGCAGCATTCTAAAATGTGCCGTCTGAGCATTTTTTGGTTTTTGCAAAACTTCACCCACAGCTTTAAGCTAGAACCTTACGGAGATTGCTGTGCCACAAGTTCTAACTGCAGCCTTTTACTATGCAAAATGATAGTATTGTTTATGATAGAGAAATTGTTTATGAATTTCTGAGACTGAGGGAGCAGAATGACCTATATAGGAAGGCAACAAACATGAATGTTTTGCCTTAAATCTAAAACAAATAATCACAAAAATAGAAGCAAGTGTTCCTATTTGCAAGAAGTAATCAGTACAGTGATACATAATTTGATTGCCTTGCGACTCATTATAAATCTTCCATGTAATTTATAACAGTTTTGTCCTTCCAATGGGCCTTTTGTAATTGTTGTTGTCTAGCGTAAGGAGAATGTATGTAACTGTTAAAAGTCTGGGAGAGTATGTTGGTAAGGAGAGATGGTAACAGATGTGTGGTTAGTCCTTGGGCTGTGTGATAGAGATGGAAGGTGGAGTGTGGTGGTGGTGTTTTTTGTTTCATTCAACTTGTTTGCTTAGGCAAGTGTTTTCTTGAAACTGGATTGGTTATTGGGATAGTGTAGGTTGAAGATTGATTCTTTTCCTTTCGGGGTTTTGTCTTAAGAAAGAATTCAGGAGGGAATCAAATGTGGCGTGCCGTTTTGGGGAGAGAGAAAATAAAGGGCCCTGAGATATTTGCTGTTTTCAAAAGGGGAAGAAAACAGGCTAGTAAGTTGTGGAATACCAGTGTGTAAGAACAAGCTTAGCTGTTTGGCCCGTTGAAAAGTTAATGTTAGATGAGGTCTACAAAAAATGTGGTTGTTGTTTTAAAAATGCTAAATCTCTAGGTGATCACTGTTAATCTGAATAAAAGTTGCATGTAGTGTATCTCCAGCAGAAATTGAATAAAACAAAGCACACACAAGTTAACTATTGTGATGTACTGTTCTTGTGCTCTTTATCAAAGATGACGGTGAACTTATTGGAAGAATATAAATCTGTTTGCATAGTAAACTGGCTGCTCCAAGACAGTTGGCCACACTGATTGAAGCCATTTTTGGCATATATTATTATGTTTGCTTAAATCAGTGCACATCTCACAGGAGAAAGACACTGTGGTGAAATGCCCTTGCAGGTCTCATCACCATTTCTGTAATGGTGACTTGGGGAAATGTTCAATGTTAATGTATCACATTAGTCTGCATAAAACAAATTGGCAACAAAGAACAATCCTGTTTTGATCTACCTTGGCTCCCTCTTAAACTGATTTTGCAATATCTTGGCATTCAAATTTAATAGAGGAGACTAAAGATTATACATAATAAACTTCCTTTCCTAAGGTAAAAAGGCTCTTTGTTTTGTCAAATTTACCTTCTTGGCCTTTAACGGTAACCTGCAATATTGAATGGGAATTTGTTTAATTTTTCCATTTCCAGATTTCATTTCAAAACATGGGGCCATTTTGCACAAATAATGAGTTTCTTAATTGTCATGGTTTCATCTTGTTCAGACAGAACTAAAGCTGTAACAATGAAGTGTGTATATATTCAGTCTGTATTTAGAAACTGGACCGGCTGTCAAATCCAGAATGGCTTCATGGTGATCTCATCCAATAATGATTTATAGGCACACTCAGAGATCTTTAAATGCTTAAATTCTAGAGATGTGACTATTTGGTTACTGAACACAGACTCCATGAGATGTGATTTGGAAGACATTTACAACATGGCCCATTTGCCCCATAATAAATTTATGTTTATACATTCAAGAACACTAGGGCTGCAATCCTATGCACACTTACGTTGGAGTAAGTTCCCAAGTAGAACTTAGTTCTGAGTAAACCTCTATAGGATTGTGCTGCGAGTGTTTTAGAAGGAGGGAGTTGAGCATTTATAATAGTGAAGTGTTGATTCTAATCTCTATAAGTGATTATGACAACTTTCCACATTAATCTGAACAGGAAACACACAGATTAACCATAGCAGTGTGTGAAGTCGAGATTCTACTCTGTGATACTGATTGTGAGAGTGGAACTGTGAAGGGGTATCTTTTCCCCATATTAATTAAATTGAACATCCCTTAATACCTACAATGCCTATGAATATCTCTTACACAAAAGGATGCTTGTGTGGCTTAATTAGTTATCTGTTAAAATATAAGAGGCCTGTTTTTGTCTGTCAGATATGGATATGCATCTGTTCCAACATTTCCAGGTGTGCTTACCAGTAGGTTGCCACATCTTTATTTAAGTAGCTAGTTAAGAGTTGCAGAGGTAGTGAACCATTGCAGTTGTGGCTGCTGTCAATGTGAAGGTCGATGCATCACACCTAGATAGAGCATTTTATAGCTAGCTATTGTAAGGAGGCTTTCTAAGTTCATCGGTCTGGGATTTGGGGGCACTGATTTATGGACACAGATTCACAGGAAAAGGTCTCACATTGCTTTGACAGATCTGCGCTGCAATAGTGTAAGAGTTGGCATCTGTATACTTGTCTTGATTATTACTGAAAGATGCAAAGACCCTGAGGCATGCAGCTCCCTTCTCAGTTTTTTCTCCAGCAACCATCTGGCATTAATGATGCTTGATAAATGAACTAATTTGTCCGTTTCAGCCATTCTGAAGTATAGGGACTAATTTTTTATACGTTTTGGCCCCACGGTCCTACTTTGTGGGGAGTCTTTACTATAACCTTCCTGTGGATGCTCCCTTTGGAAACTGCATTCCTTAGAGGGTGGCACAGTGTTGGTGTTGCAAAGAAGGAAACACCTTGCCCTCTGGTCTGTCTTTCTGCCAGTATCAGGCCAAGTCAGAATGCTTGAGGAGAAACTCCATGCTGTGCAAAGTTCTGTACAGTGAGAACACAGAGCATGTGCAGTTTGTTTTTTAAAAAACAAAACCTCAGCATTTTATGTAACTGCAGCCACCCAAGCAGCCACTTTGACTGATGATTTTAAAAGCAGCAGATGAGCAATGTATTCTCCCAAGGTCCCTTGTCCCAGGCGATGCTGGGGCACAACTCTCAGGTCATATGTAGCTGCACACAAACCGTGAGTTGTGGCCAGCACCCTCTGTCATCCTGGGACACATTTCTTTGGACTGTGCAGTGCTTACTCTTGGGGATGGCCCAAGAAATTTTGCCATTCCAAGACACACTCACATACGTACCAGTTATAAGGCAAAGGCTTTCATAAGGGATTGGTGAGAGCATCTAGACTGCAGCCTCTGTTTTATTCCCAGGTTCTTGCAATGTGAAACCACAGTACCATATTCAATGACTCAGGCAGAGAGGACTTGATAACTAACTGTACCTCACCGTCATCTCCCAGTTTACTCATTGCTTGGACCAAAGGTGGTGCTAATATGAACTTCTAATGTTTATATTTATCTTTTTATTGGGTTGTGTGTGTCTGTTTTGTTTTGTTTTTAAATCAAAGACGTATAGTGACCTGTTTAGCTAAAAAGATCTTACCCTTGGCATCAGACTCTTTGAAACCCACAATTTGGGATTCACACATTGCTGTATGTTTTAACTGACCGTACTTTTTTTTGGTTTGGAGAGGGAGGGATAAAGGATGCTCTCATCTTCAAATGCTTGCAAAGTGTAAGATTTTTTTTAATTAATTCCATTTGTTTACATGGTCTCTTCTATGTCCTATGGGGGGGAAATAAACTTTTTAATTATGTTCTAATTGTTGGCTAGCTTATTTCTTTCTGGAGTTCATAGGGTGTGAAATTTGCTGCTACTGAGCCGCCTTGTTTGCACTGCAAATCTTGATTTTCACTGCAAGGATGCGTGATCTCTTGACATTTTCAGCTTCTAAAAATGAAGTTCCTAACAAATAAGGGGGAAAGGCAATTTAAATTCATAGTACTTATGCCCATGTGCTATCTACCAAACTGAAGGGGAAAAGTGGAGGAATTTTCATAAAGCTGGCAACAAGTATACAAAGGTTACTGTTAAGAGTCAAAAGGAGGAAATCCTCAAAAGTAACCAATGCGCGCGCACACACTCGCACACGTGCCCCAAAATGTGCTAAACAAAATAAAAAGTATTTCATTACCCATGATTTCAGCATTGCCATTTCTGGGTGGTAATCTGAGATGAGCAAAAGAGTTGGTATAAGGCAGCTTCCAATGATCCTGAGACGGGTCATCTAACTCAGTATGGTCAGCCTTCCCCAACCTGGTGCCCTCCAGATGTTCTGGGCTTCAACTCTCTCTCATCAGCCCCAGCTGGCATGGCCAGTGGTCAGGAATGCTGGGAGTTGTAGTTCCGAACATCTGGAGAGCACCAGGTTGGGGAAGGCTGATCTACACTGATTGGAAGTAGCTCTCCAATGTTTGAGACCCTCTTTTTCCACCCTTGCCTGGAGATGTAAGGAATTAAAGCTGAGACTTCTTGCATGAACTCTGGCCCTGAGCTACAGTCTTAAGCCCTGTTCTTATATTCATGCATAGCTGTGGATCTGTTTGAATAGACATTATATAAAACACAAGATTGTTTTTGTATAATATAAGGGCTTAGGGTAACATCTTATGCACACTTCTCACACAAAGCCCCCAGCTTCTGGTATGCATGGTGCTGTCTGCTGTTCATACATCTACATAAGTGGAGTAACATCCCACCAAAAAGCAGAATTGCTCTTAAACATATCAGCAGAGATAGGTACCTTATATGTGTATGCATAACAGGGAGCCCTATGTATATAAAGATCTGCAGCCTTGGAGACTCACAGCTGCCACTCTGGAAGCCGTTGATCATGGGAAAGTAACCCTTCCCTATCCCACCTGTATTTTCTTTATTAATATGTAGCTCTGTAGGTTTTCTCTGATACTGGTTTAGAGATGGGCCATGTTAGTATGTTAATAGCAAAAGCATGTCACAATAAATTAGTTGGAGGCAAACTACATGTTGCATACAATGCAGCAAATGCCACTTAAACCCCACCCCCAGATGTCCCTGCCTTTGGTTGCAATTGTGGTTTTATGACAGGAGAACAACAGAAACCATATGGGGCGAGGAGGGAGAAACTGCCCATCAGAAAAAGAGCTTAAGCACCTGCTTCCATGCTATCACAGCTTCCAGGTGTTGCTTTTCGTTAAGGGTTGGGGTTTTGCTACACACACATTGAGTGCAACATGTAGTTTGCCCCTTGGCCTTTAAGGTGCTCCACACACAGCTCCTTTGTTATCAATATTTGCAGTGTGTCAGTTACTAAATTGACCACTGGGTGGTGGTGGTTCAACACGAATGCTTCTGCTTGTTTCATTCTCCCTAGTTTCTTTCCCTTATCCCAGCATGAATTCAGGGCAATAATTTCAAAGAGACCAAAGGTGTCCACCCACCAATTAAATCTGAGCTGAATCTACCCTACCCTGATCCTTAAAAGTGCTCAATGAACGCAGTAGCAATGATTCACACACGTGAGATATCAGCATACAGTAATACCTTGGATTGTAAGTAACTTGGTTTGAGAGCGTTTTGCAAGACAAGCAAATTTTTAAATATTTAATTTTTTTTTACTTGATATACAAGCGACGTCTTGCAATACAAGTACTGTAGTACAGCTTAAATTAAAAATCTCTGTACAAATTTTTTTGGGGGGATTTCGTTTTGATATAAGAGTGTTTTGGATTACAAGCACGTTTCCGGAACGAATTATGCTCTCGGTCCAAGGCATGACTGTAATGGTGAATTTTCTTAATCACAAAAATCCCTGATGGACCCAGTCTGAAGGTACATCATTTAGCAACCTTGTTGAAGCTAAGAAGGTCTGGGCCTGGCCTGTACCTGGATGAGAGACCACCTTGGATCCCCATGTACACTACCTTGACTTTCATAATGGGAGAAAAGTAGGCTATAAATAACAAGGTGCCGTTTCTGATTCTGCTTCCTTAAGCCCATGTCAGAGAACCTGCCAAGAACTTGAAGGAAGATGAGCTGATGCTGATAGGAAAGGCTGTATTTGGGAAACTCTACCCTACTACCCTTACACAGAGCTCCGTAAACATGAATAGCTAACATTTACCCATAAGGTTTCAATTACTGGTGAAGAATACCAACACCTTCAGCTGCTTATCTGACTCCCTGGGAGATTATTGTGAAAGGCAGTTATGCCTTTTTGTTGTATACAGAAAGTAACCAGTGTAACCACTGAGGTTGCTTTCCTTCTCTTAGGACCAAGAGTCACTTAAGAATCAGTACCACCAGAAATGTCTTTGTTAGAAGGAATCTTTTGTGCATGCACCACCATCTGAATACTCAGCAAAAAGGCCCATTAAGTGCAATGGGACTTGCTTCCAAATTATGTACACATAGGATTGTGGCCTTAGTTTCAATCAAAGGAAATTAATATCTGCATACTTTACCAGCTGCCGGGTTCTGCATCCACTAGATTGTCATATGAGTTTGCCCTTTTGTAGTTGGTAAACAACCCACACCTACACCTCCATGGGATACCTAAATCAACTTTATTCACAATCACAGTTATCCAATTGTCACACTGGATGGAATAGTCTTTTTTATATATAAACAGAACACAAAAAACTTTTTTAAAATAAAGCAATTAAAATGTAAAATTCTCATTTCAATGACATCGAATCACATGAATCACTCTGAATCCTACATGTGAACACAGAGAAAATGAAACCAATTTCCAATTGTATTACTGCTCCCACTGAAATGTTCCATTCCTGTATGAATGGCCTTGAGCTTCCTTTTCAGCTCCTGTTAGCCATCTCCATCTTTGGTCCTCAAAAAATAAACACCTATCCCAACACTAAGTGGAGGAAAAGATAATGTTATTTCTTTCTCACTGCCCCCCACAACCCATGGTATCCTGAGCTAGATTTCTGTATGCACAAACAAGTTTTTGTGTACAGATTGGCCCTCTGACTTTGATCTTGCATACGCAAAAAGGGTGTTGCACACAGGGGAGGCGGCTTAGTACTTGGGAGAAAGTGTCGATTATCTCTTTATTTTAGTTAATCTTTAGAAATTGAGTTTAGGTGTAAACACAACCCTGAAGAAGTGAATGCTGACAGCAGCATGATCATCTGTATTTCAGTTCAACAACATGTTTTTCTTGTGTAAGGAATCATGGATCAGGGCCTTGGATCAGGGTCCCATCCTAAATGGACAAAATAAACCATATGTTTTTGGTAATAAGCCTAACTGATCTTAAAGCCTAGTATAAATTTCCTGCTTTTAAAAAAAACTTCTATTTTTTTCTGAATTACTTCCCCACACAACGAAATAATGTGTGTAACTTTCCTAACACTTTTACAGTATGGGGGTCTTGTTGATTCACTTCTCAGTTTTTCTTACTAGAGCACAAAACCTCTTTTCTTTTTTTGCTGAAAAGCTAATGGGGTGGCAATGTTTTCAAGACAAAACAAAAACCTTTACTTACATCATATTCTAGCTGTTATAGTTGCAGGATACAGCTCCTGCAAATTGGTAACACCTTATAAATACAGGTGACTTAGCCACTTCTGCATTGGTTTATCATAAATAGGAACAGACTAGGCCAAAACCCAGCCAACCTTTGTCAAGGTCACCCTATCATACACTTTTTTGGGGGATGGAAAGTGGACACGTTACTTATGTCAGTTCAGGAAATGCATCCTGCGAACTACTAGCCTACGATAGAAGGAATTTGTTATTAATGATTTGAAAACATTCCCACCCTAGAACGTTTTCAGTAAAATATAGGTAAAGTAAAATATGATCATTGATCAAAAAGTGTGTAGGGTAAGGCAGCAGGCATTCCAAATCATATAAAGTGTTTGTCTCATAATTACTCCATTATATAGGGACTCTTAGCATCCAGACAAGAACCCTGATCCAGCAGGGGTGGTCCACATGTGCATGGAGGGGAGCTGTGTGTGTGGTTCCCCTTTAAGATCCCTACATCCAGAGCTGTACATGAGATTCCCCTCAGTGCAATCAGTTCTACAGCTATAATCTCAAATAGGGGATTTGGGCTGTCAAAGCTGACTACACTAACTAACCACTTGAATGGTATGTGCATGTAGACTATTGTTGTGCATGTGCATTTCTGTATTAGGACCCATATAACCTAATACAGAATTAAATAGGAATTAAATACCTTTAGTCTAAAAAGTTTTAAGGGTGTGAAATAAGCCCCCATTTGTTCATTTGTTTTTACAGCAAAACCAAATGGGAATTTGAATGAAAATGAAACAAAGTCATTTGTTCATTAGATAATTCATATTAACTTTGCTTTGGAGGCATTGTTTTGCTTTGAAGAAATAAGCTAGAACTGGTTATTACTTGGACGGGAGACCCCCTCTAGTTTCCTGCACTGAGCAGGGGGTTGGACTCGATGGCCTTGCAGGCCCCTTCCAACTCTGATCTATGAATCTATGAATCTATGGCCTCATTTGCACGTAACAACAACCCAGAATATGGGTTGAATATGGGTTGTTATTGAATCGTAGGTTGCTTTTGAATCATGGGTTCTCATTACGTGCAAACCCTGCACTATGGTTTTAACTATGGGTTGTTAACCACAAACAACCCAGGAAGAAAACCCATGGTTTGTTGTTGGTTTGTGAACTCTGGGTTGTTCATGGTTAACAACCCAGAGCTAAACCACTGTGCAGGGTTTGGACATAATGACACCCATGATTCAACGACAACCCACAATTCAATGACAACCCGTACTCTGGGTTCATTAGCTGTGAACCAGGTCTATGTACAGTTCAGAAAAAGGTCACAGGAGGGTGAAAGTAAGAGAGAACAGTGAAACTGAGAGCAGTTAGGCAGTTCCTGTGCACCTTTTGTTAACAGCCTGTAAAAAGGGGGCCCTTTGACCTATCTATACAACATTTAGTAAATCTAATACCATGTGGAATTAGTAGAATGCCTGTAAATTTAATGTCAATTCAATTGCATGGAAAACATCAAAGTTACAGACAGCAGAAGACTACATGAGTCTTCTAGTAAATCAATGGGAAAAATCCAAATGAACAAATGCAATTCAAACCAACGGAAAACTAAACAAAATAAATATAAGTGAAAACAAACAGGAAAATGAAATGATTTTTTTCCTTGCACAACCCCAGGTTTTTAGATGTCTGTGGTGTCAGTTCAGGAGCCACAATTGTATGTAAAATAAGGGAGGTGTGCCCCCTGTAGAAGTGATCCCAAATCGGATGTTAATAAATGCATTTTTAGCAATTCTTTTTCTGGAGCCAATATTTTTCCCATGCACAATAGCAGCTTCAATTATACACAGCATTTTAACTATGAAAACCATCATTCTAAGACAGGCTCAGGTTGCTAGTGTCTATGGCATAATGTCAAAAAAGACAAAGCTCCCCAAAACACCTTCCCATATTAAAATACATTCTAGGGAAATGTAAATACCGACTGGCAAATTCTGGTGAGCCCAGGAGATGTACTTTAAGAAAGCTAAGCAGGGTCAAGCCTGGTTGTTACTTGGATGGGAGACCCCCTCCTCTAGTTTCCTGCATTGAGCAGGGGGTTGGACTCTATGGCCTTGTAGGCTCATTCCAACTCCATGATCTATGAATCTATGAATCCTAACTCCACTGTCTCTATTTAAAAATATTGCATTGTCTCCCCCCCCCCTTTTTACCTATGGATATGTTATAATCAAAATACGTATTAAAAAAGACTGGCCATATTTTCTATCTCCATTGCTACAACCATAGTCAACATGATGCATGACTTGGCCTTTGACTGTGGTTGTACATCTTGCTCCCCACATGGTATTTATGAATGCCTTGATCCAAAATTCCACATTGGTATCAGCACCCATGCCTGCACACTGCCTTATCCATTTAATTGGAGAGCGCAAATCTCTAGTGGAAAGGGAATGCACCTGCAAAACTGTCTTCTCCATTCACATGACTGAGGAAGCTATTCTGGATAGAGGAACTCCATGTTTCCAAAGAGCCGATAATAGATAATTAGATCAAGGTGAATGTGTTTGGCATGAAACTTCCAAGCAACACCATCCCTACCTCTTCCCCAAGCTGATATTTATTTTGTCCATTTATTATTCTGCATTACCCCAACTGCCAACACAAATGTTATTTCCTGCACGTGGTTTTCAATCCATTGTGTAAAAGAGACTGGATCTTATAAAAGTTTTGCAGAAGCCATACAGCCTGATCCTAGCCGAATTTACTCAGAAATAAGTCCCACTGATTTCAGCAGGATTCATTCCCAAATTAGCGGGCATAGGTTTACAGCCTAAGGTTGTAATTCTCTTAGCTGTTTCTGCCCATTGTTGTCTATGGAACATCAAAAGGTAACACCAGATGTGCTCCTCAGACTACTTACACTGGATCAGATGTGATTAACTCCACAGGGATTTTAAAAAAATATCTATCCTGAGTGGCCTTGGCAGATCCTGGTTCAAACGGTCTTATGATACCAGAGTAAGGAAGGGCTCCTGAGTTCAGTGTTACAAATTAGCTTGTCATGCCCAGCTTGTTAAAGGCCAAGAGAAGTTGGATGGCTGGCTGCTTTCACTCTCTACATCTGGTCCTCTTAAATCATAAATATGGAGCCTAGCTTTTTAAAAAATGCTTTGCAAAAGCTTGACACTGAGGACTGCCAGATGCAAGCTACCGGCAAGTGAGATGTTTCGAGATTGGGGGTGCAATTAACCAGCATAGATGAACATGTCATTCAGGTGGCAAGCCGAAGCAAGACACAGTAAGTTGGATCCAGAGTTAGGTGCGGGCAACTGGGCTGGCAGAAGCAGACTTCCCCACTCCCCTCTTCCTCACAGCAGCCCTTCCAGCGTCCTAAAAATATTTCACAGAGGATTGGGAAACCCTGCGGAATGGGATGAGCGGGGGTGGGGCAGATGGAGGAACTCCAAAAATCAGGAGGAGGCACCTTCTGTGAGTGGAGCCCTTCTGTCCATGGAAGGTAGTTCTTGGATCCAACCCAACAGGATTCAGGTTGCTGTCTTTTTTTAGGGTAAATGCAGCAGTTATTTTCTGTAGGGCAGGCCTGGTGTGAGCAAACACTTCAGAACCGAGGCTTCCGTTTTAGCTTTGCAAGCAGCCCAGCCATAGGTTTCCCTCCTGCAAGGTTTGTTATAATCCACCTGCTTAGGCTTTTTCTGAACTGCTAGTAGTTGACCTACCCAGTTGTAAAATACTCATTGCCTTGATTATGGGTCTGCTTGCATTGATAACTACAGGCAAAGCGCTTGCTGGCTCCCATTTTATGATAAGCTAGTTGCGTGCAAACATTCAAAGTGGCATCTGCAGTAGCCTTCCAGCACCTGACTTCAGTTCCTGCCATGGGGGCACATGAACAACTCAGCATCTTCTTGAATCCTGGGGCCAAACTGGTAGATATGGGAGTGGTGGGAAGATGGCGTAGTAGTAGAGCATATGGTAGTATGGGAAGATTTCTCTTTCCTTTGGAACCACACCTTGATAAGTAGATGTCAACCATGCAGTGCGGCAGTGGTCACTGTACTAACCCCACTGGAGGGAGTCTAGCACAGGTCAAAGAATTCTATAGGTTCAGACTGCAAGTACTAGAAGGGCTGGTCCAATCCAAGATTATTACCTGACTGGATGTAGCTCAAAAGAGAGTATCTTCCCCGCCCCCTTAAAGGCAGCTCTGAGTTGTTTGGAGGAAATTGGGTTCCTTAGAAATACCTTATCACACTGCCGTCACTTTCTATGGACAGCTGTATACAGGGGCTTTCTGCCTTCTCCTGACAGGAGTAGGTCATCACACTGGAACCTCAATGTTCTGCATGAGGCTTGATGTGACTTTGGTGAGGAGAATGCACTTCCGGTAACACCCTTGGTAAGAGGAAACAAGTGTCTCACCAGCCGTAGCCCACCCTTCCCTCTCACAGTCCTCTCTCTTTGTCCACCTGGTTCTTACCTAACACTATGGTGTCCATAATGGGGAGCTGAGATTGTGAACTGGGCTGTGCGCTTCTCCCAGCCATGAAACTCTGTGGCATTGCAGAAGTTGTTAGTCTGCTTGGAGCTAAGCGGTGATAGAGCTGCAGTTTCTGATGTTAGGAGTTGTCAAATGGAGCAGAGAAAATAGTGACCCGTTGAAGAATGAGGCCTTGTGCTTGTCCATCATGGCATAATCAGCTATAGCAAGACACTGAGGGAGACGGCAAGAGTTCAGCCACGCCAGACGTATTCACAGTAGCGGGAGCAAGAAAAGCCAAGGCCATTGCCCTCCACATCTTGGGGTGACGAGTGTTTTTAAAATCCTTCATTAAACCAAACAAACAAATAAAGATAAAACCGTGTTTGGTCCTGATCTCTCTTTCTTGATAACAAAATAGATCCAGCTCTGTGTCACACATTCAGTCAACCAGGAGTTCTTAAATTACCAGAAATTTCCCTTTCCTTCAAATCCCTGATGAGAAAAAAAAAGAGCCTTTGCGCACCTCCTCCCTTATGGCTCTGACCGTGCATGCCATCATTTCCCAAAAGCAGGTGTGAAGCATCATTTTCCAAAAGCAGGTGCCCTTTGGACACCAAAAGCAGCCTCTTGGTGCAATGTTAGGGGGGGAGGCGTTGGGCTTGGGGAAGCCGAGGGGGAACTGCTGATGAAAGAGGTGGTGTCATACCATAGCAATCTGAGCCGCTGATGCCAAGGGTGGAGTGAACAGGCTGGAGCGAGAGAAGAGAGCATTTGTAGAAAATAGAATCTGAAGGCGATCAATTGCCAGCAGGCCTCCTGTGCACAGCACAGTACAGTGAAAAGCACCCGACGAGAGCCTCCTTTAGCAGCAGCATGTGCAACATACCACTGGGCTGATGTGCATTTGCGGCCACTGTCAGAGACTTTTCTTGTCAAGTTTACAGTCAGCTAGACTGGAAAGAATATTTCCATGTGGGGCTTTCCTGCCCCCACCCCAGTGGTTTCAGTGCTCAAATGACTTGTTCCTTTCCTACTCTACTCAGTTCCCAAATTTTGAATTCATTCACATAATGGAACTGCTAATATGCTCAAGAAAATCTGATTAATTTGCCTGCCTCCCTTGTTCGATCTTTGAAGCATCCAAGTTGGGGGGGGGGGGGAAGGGCAGGGAAAGTGCAGGAGGGAGAGCCAGGAAAAGGGGCAGGAGATCCAACCTTTCTTGCTGGCCTCACAGGTAAGGGTTGGCAGTAACTCTTTGCTAGATGCCAAGGAAGGAAGAAACCTTTAGCCCTCAAGTTTATGGGGTTTGCCCACAGGTAGCAACATTCAGAATTAGCTACATATGAACGGCTGGGGAAACTGGCAAGTAGGACATATCCCACCCTTCCCACCCACACTGGTCTGGTTGGTTTCATAAAGATCTTCTCCCAGGCCCTACCCTTCCTGCCACACTGCTCTAAGTGCTGCGATAGGTCTTGATGATGTCCTTGATGGCACGCCTGCAGATAGGGCAACAGGCATTGGCCATCTTCTTGAGTTTGAGCCCACATGTGAAGCATAGGCACATATGTCCACAGGAGTAAATCACGGTGTCCACCATGTTCTCGTAGCAGATGGTGCACTCGTCGTTCCAGGACCCTGAGATGGAGGGGGAAAGGGGGGACTCTGGCATGCTGACTGGTGAGTTTGGAGCTGTGCCTGCAAGACAAGAAATGCTGTCACTCATTTTCTCTGCCATCAACCCCACTCTGGGATATTAAAAGTAAGACTGCTGGGCCAAGGCATCAGATGCTAGAGACTAACACAACAGGATAGAGGCCACCATGCCCCACTTGTGAAACTCCCAGAAGCATCTATGTGACCACTGTCGACAGGATGCTGGAGGAGCTGCACTGGGCTCCCTTGGGAGGAAGAGCAGTATATAAATAAAATGAACAACAACAACAACAACAACAACAACAACAATTAAAAGTTGCTTCAGAATCTATTGTTCTTCCACTATTACTAGTATATTTCCCTAGTTATGGCCCCTATAGCCTACCTGTCCCCAATCTGTCTCTCTCAAGAGTGGGGACTGTGTGGTCCTCTAGATGTTGTTGAACTACAACTCTCATCAGCCCTAGCCAGCATAGCCAATGGTGAGGGAGGATGGGAGTTGCAGTCCAACAATGTCTGGAGGGACACACATTCCCCAGCCCTGCTCTATAACCTTTGAGTCATCCATTATAAAAAATATTCCACATTTACCGATGGCCTGAATTTTGGAAGCAAAAATGATTTATGTAAGATGAAGGGACATCTTTTAGTGCCAGAGTTTGGGTTTTCTTGGCACAGAACTTGCATTTGTATGTCTCCTCCTGCATCCAGACATGTAGCCACAAATGGGTTACTTTTCTCTTCCATCTGTGGAACAGGAAGATGCTGTCCTATATTCGTCTCTCTACAGCAGGAGTACGGAACCAACCTGTGGCCCACCAGATGTTGTAGAGTTGTGAATAAATCCCGCTAAGGACTGTTCATTTGTGGAAGCAAGCTGTTGCACATATATCTCTCAATGAATGGGGAATTGTGTGCATGGTCCCCTTCCTTTGTTTGTTTTGTTTTTGACCATACCATATTTAAGTGTTATTTTAATGCCCACATCATATGCCTCAATGAGGCATTGTTCGCATTACATCGCCAGCATCTAGCAGAGGTAGCCAGTTTTTCCTTAACAAGCCCCTGTGGTGTCCAATATATGCAAAACATCATTTTTTGTTGAATCAGCCTCAATTTTAAATCTATAGAAATAGTACTTATTGAAACTAGGGCAACTTTCAATTTATTAAACTGTATAAAGCATTCTAATTCCCTATTCCATTCCTCTATGACATTCTTAACATCTACTTTACTACATTCCAAAAGACTTAAACACCTATTGTAGGCTTAGCTTTCTGTAAAGAACCAATTAATTCCTCCAAAAGTATAGGAAGTGTGACCCATATATAGTCTCCAAAAAATGCTGTAGCTGAATGTATCACCAACTAGCACTAGACGGTAAGTGATATCTAAGCTGTAAATACTGAAAATAGTAAAAACTCACTGTCCAAGCCTATTAACTGATCTAAAGTATAAATTCCACTATCTACCCAGGTCCTGTAGTGGCTTCTTTTTGGCTGGAAGTCATTGCACAAATCAATTCTGTTCCTGAAAAACCTTTGATAATTGAGGATGTTCATGTGCTTTTAAATTACATTCCTGTGGTATGGGGAATGGGATTAACAGCTGGACAACAAAAGTGGACACAGAGCACCCTTACAGTTGCAAAGAGACTTGGAAGGATAAATTTCAAGCTTGGAAGGATCACCCTTGGAAGGATCACCCATCACCTATCATTCAATGGTCTGAAGATCTTACTGGCTGATCTTGCTACATTTGGACATATTTCCTACAGTTGTCAATTTTGTATGGATGCTCATTTAGATATATGGACTGCTTATATTAATGTATATATTTGAAATACAAGTGTCAAATCCTTTCCCCCATTTTTCTCCTGTCTTTATTACTGGCGTTATAAATTACGGTATTATTCTGTATGGATATGTTTTATGCTATTCTTCCTTTTTTATTTATTCCTTCACCCTTTCATTTTTGGTTATTGATACATTTGCAAATATTTTAAAATAAATGTAATTGTAACAACAACAACAACAATATACAATTTAAAAGATTAATTCCATAAACAGTGGAGAAGACTTTTACAAAAGTGGGAACAGATTACCCATCCCTTTGTTTAGTCTTGCATTCCCTGATCATATAAAAGTTTTTCATTCATTTTCAGATAGTCTTTCATTCCATGCTCCCAGTTTCTTCCATAAATGCCCATTTTAATTTGTTTAGAAAAGCTGGATCCCATAAATTAACATACCATTCTCTTAATTTTGGTATTCGAAAACTGTTCCAATATTTAGCATGCTATTACAATAATACGAAACAACGTCCTTCCCTTCCTTTTTGATATTGACTCTTTTACAGTACAATCTGCTTGCTGTGGAGTGGTATACAAATACTGTAATCCTCCTCCTCCTCCTCCTCCTCCTCCTTGGAAGTAAGTCCCATTGAACTCACTGGGACTAACTCCAAGGTAAGTGTGTAATATTGTTAGCGGAAATACTCTAAGGTTTACGTTCAATCTTTCCCCCAGAATCACATTAATAGCTTTCAATATTTATTTCCATGATTCCCCTGTCTGATCCATCAGCCAGGGTTGCAGATGAATATCCCTTTAAACAAAGCTGAAATCCCACTGGTTGGGTATTTGAGAGGCAAAGGTGTAAGAATTCTCTCCCACCCTCTCCTCTCTTTCTTAGGCAAGCAGCTGGTTGGCAGGGTTTCAACTTTTTCCCAAAGGCAACGCTTGCCCTGCCCCACTGCTCCATGAATGCTTGACTGGATTGGACCCTTGCTGTTCCACAGATGGTGTTTGTGAAGAAAAGCAGACCCTCCACCACACACATGTAGACAAGTGTAATCCCAGCTGGAGGCTGGGAACCTCATGCAGATGTACATAGTTCCTCTGATGGCTCTGGGCCTCAGAATCTCCTGCAAATGTACATAGTTTCCTCTGATGGCCCTGTGCGCCTCAGAGTCTCCCATGTATTTGCATGCAAATGTTCCCCAAGCACTCTAGTCATGATCAGGAGTTCACCCCTCTGACACCTAGGAGCCATCCCTCCCCTGCCTAGCCCAGATGAAGTTCATCCTGATTGGCCAAAGACAGACGGGCTACTGAAAGGAGGGCTGGGGGGAAATCAATTCTGCCAGCCGTGGCTTCTGGGTTTGGTTGTTGTTGTCTGGATGCGAAGGAGTGCGGAGTAGGGCTTTTGCTGAGGCAGGCCCTAAGAAGACCAAACCCCCAGGAAAAGAGTAAGTGCCTGGGTGTTTATATAGTAAAGGAACTAGTTTTGTTGTTTTGTAGCTCTACTTGTGTATACCAAAGTGTCTCCCCACCTTTTCCCCCTTCCCTCATTTCCCACCTTTTAGTGTAATCGGTTTACCTTAAATAAACTTTCCTGGTTCTACCCCACATGGCGTATGTGGTTCCTCTGTGGTTCAGTGCTAAATCCAGTGTATAGACCAAGGGCAAGGCCCTGAGAGAATCAGTGTCAAGATGGCAGAGCCAAGGCTGGCAGTTTGGCGCCTTTGATCTCTCGTCTTGAGATAAAGGACTGGTTGCAGTCCTTCACAGTGTTCCTTGCCAATTCCATGCTGCCATTTTGTGAATTTGAGATTTGTTCACTGGAAATTCATTGTACAAATGTCAAATTAATTTCATATAATGAATTCAAATTTTGAGGGTTTGTTTTTGTAAAACCATCTGACTCCTGCTCCGTGTGCTTTGAGAGAAATGACAAGAACTTGCAGACAGGGATCTTCTACTACAGAAAGGAAAAGGGGGTTTAGGAAGGGGTCAGGCTCTTACAGGGTGCAGAAACTGAAACTGGAAAGGATGCAGCTTGGCACTGTGGGAGAAGTACTTACCACTGACTGAGCTGCCAAGCAGGCCAGAACTGCATGTACTCAGAATGGGATCAGAAACACCACTGCAGAGGACGGAGGGTGAGTTCGGAGATGAGGTTGGTGAGCTTGGGGCAGATGGGCCCAGTAGCTCAGCCATGAGAGTAGAACCTGCACAAAAGAAGAAAACTCGGATGTCACTTAACAGCTCTTTTACTGAGAGCTAGCAGATCATAATGGCTAAAGTGTCACCACAGGACAGGCGAGGCCTGGATTCAAATCCCCATTCAGCCACAAAGCTCACTAGGTGCCAGCCATACACTCTCTCTCCCTAAGCTGCCTCACAGGGCTATTGTGAGAATAAAAGGGACTGAAAGAAAACCGTCTTCATCACCCTGAGTTCCCAGGAGGAAGAGTGGGATTAAAATATAATAAAATTACAGTATTTTTCCATGTATAAGACTATACTTTTTCCTAAAATCGTTAGACTAAAAATTGAGGGTCGTCTTATATATGGAAGTAAGCCAAGGAGAGAACCGTGCGGTTGCAAAACTGCCCAGTGGGGAGTGTCTTATACATGGGGGCGTCTTATAGACGGAAAAATATGGTACTAAAAGTGACCCAGACAATGGCTAGCAAGCAATCCTGGGCTTGGCATCCTAACTGGAGATTTGATCTACTGGCACCAATGTCCCATAATACTTTTGGAAGAGGATGTAAGATGGTGTGTCTACTGATTGTGTCTATCCAACCTACCACACCTACAGGGGCCAGGTGTCCTACTTTACAGAGGACGGTCCTCTATTCGAAGGGCTGCCCATTCCAAGTCTGGTTTAAAGATAAAGAACCCTGCGAAGGGAGTGCAGGGGCCTTGAAGTTGCCTATCAACAGTGAGCTCCTGGACAGCAGACCGAGCAATCATACAGCTCACCTAGTCACAGTCTTCCCCACTATGGTGAAATAGTTTTCTATTTTTAAATTATAGTACAGTCATGCCTTGGATCGAGAGCATAATTCGTTCCAGAAACATGCTTGTAATCCAAAACACTCTTATATCAAAACGAAATACCCCCCAAAAAAATTGTACAGAGATTTTAAATTTAAGCCATACTACAGTACTTGTATTGCAAGACATCGTTTGTATATCAAGGGGGAAAAAAATTAAATAAATATTTAAAATTTTGCTTGTCTTGCAAAACGCTCTCAAACCAAGTTACTTGCAATCCAAGGTATTACTGTAATTATTTGTATTGATACATATAAATTAGTAAATTTGTATCTATACATATAAATTAGCAAATAAATAAATATATGCAAAGCTGTGTCCTCTTTTTTGGTGATGGATGTCTTCTTTTTTGGCGACATATAAGTAGCCACCCTAATCCCACCCTCCAAGGCTCCTTCTTTGACTAACAAGAACCCCCCGTTGGGGGGGCAGCTGCAAGTAATGATAATAGTAAGATGTTCCAAAGATTTGAGCTGTGGAGTGAGAGCTGTCTGTCATTCAGCAAACCTCAAAAGACCAGAGGTTTATATACAAACATCTTGGCACCAATATCTAAATTCTGTTTGCTCTAAGCACATCAACCACATAGTGTGTTTCCGTTGGCCCATGCTCATTTATTTCTGTTTACATGGAAACTATCACCATGGCTCAAGCTTCACGTACTTGCATACCTTAAAAAAAAAAGTGTAACAAAAAAAAGTGTAAAGTCAGACAAATGGGATGACAGCAGCTTTAGATGTGAAAAGACAGCATAGTGACAAAGAAGCATTTAGAGGAGGGATCACAGTAGTAGAACATATGGTTTGCATGTGTGAATCTCAGGTTCAATCCCAAGCATCTCCAGTTAAAGATGGTCAGGAGAAGACCTTCTCTGCCTGAACCCCTGGAGAGCCATTGCCAGGCAGAGTAGACACTCCTGGGCCAGATGGACAAATAGTCTGATCTGGTATAAAGCAGATTCCTATGGTCCTAAATTGCAATCAAGCTTTCACAGTTCTCTGGCTTGTCCTAATTAGATATTTGCATCTCTTCCAGCAGGGAGATGCACTAGTTGTCCTTGCATCAGAAATGGATTTAAGATAGGAGTGTCAAGTCAGACCTGAAGGGGATCATGTCCTTTTAACAGTTGCATAGAAAGGAAATTTCTACCAGGTGCTGGTCATTTGGATACTGCAGCACTGTGATGGAACACACCACACCCAGTGAAATACTCCCTTCTATTTCCATATGGGTAGCTGTGTCTGTTGCAGCAGAAAACACAAAGAGTCTTGTGGTGCCTTAAAGCCTGACATATTTATTATGGCATAAGCTTTCATGGACTATAGTGCAGACACACCCCAGGAGCCCTTACCAAAGCTCTTCTATCTATTACCCCAAATATATAAACCAATCAATCCTGGGTGCCCCATAGTTTCAGGCTTCATTCTCAGGCCACATGCCACCAATACTCCAAGTTACTTGCAGGACACCATTGACTTCCTGAAGAAACTACAATCATTGACAAAGAACACCATCCTAGCAACTATGTTGTTGAAGCACTTTACACCAACCTCCCTCACAAATGGACTACAGAAGCCATCAGCTATATCATTCCTAATGGTGCTACAACACATCTAGCTACCAAACTCTGCAACTTCATATTTCTTTTATTTATTATTTTATTTATTATATTTATACCCCGCCTTTTTTCCTGCAAGGAACCCAAGGCGACTTACATAATGCTCCTCCTCCTCTCCACTTAATCCTCACAACAACCATGTGAGGTAGGTTAGGCTGAGAGTCAGTGACTGGCCCAAAGTCACAAAGTGAGTTTCATGGCCGAATTTAGCAACAATAATTAGTAATTTAGCCACAATTACTTCAGCTTTGGGGAGAACATGTATCTTCAGATCAATGGCACCACCACGGGTACTAGCATGGCTCCAGAGTATGCCAACATTTCCACGCCGTTTTCACAGAACGAAACTTTCTCACCTCCTTGTATAGTTTTTATCGACTGAACTTATCTGAAATATATTGATACCTGAGATATACTGTTAACAGTTTTCATCACCTGGATAGGAAGCACTTATAAAGTTCCACTAGGACTTCGGCAACTTTCATCCCACCATCAGCCTCAGCTTAGACCAGTCCATGCAGCAGGCACATTTTCTGGACAATACTGTGCAATTACCTAATGTACATATAAACACTGCCTTATATCAGGAACCTACTGTCTACTACACATATCTACACGCTTCCAGCTTCTAACCAGAACAGACTACAAAATCCATTGCTTACAGCCAAATCCTTTGATACCAACTGTATCTGTTCTGACTTGTCAGACAGGGACTCACAACCTAAGGATTTACATCAGGCATTTCTTAGACTACAACACCCAGTCAATGAAGTGAAAAAGCAGATCAAGGCCAGACTGGTACCCAGGAGTAATCTACTAACAGGTCCAGATTATTCCTGAATGGACAGCAGGAATAATCTTCAGTACAGACCTAGAAGAAAAAGTGACACCATTTGTTGTCACCTATAGCTCCTAGCTAAAGCCACTCTGACTTATCATCAGTGACTAGGCTGACCATATTTCCTCGGGACAAAAATGGGACATTGTGGGACGGGGTTATGTAATATTCCGTATTCATGAAAAAGTAAGACAATAACACTTCTACCTCCATGAGCAATGGAAAAATAGACATTACAATGTTGGCATACCACTTTTGATCTATCACTACACTGTTTGTCCAGTTTAATAAATTTGAATTCCTTCTGGTGACCGTCATTAAAACTGCTGTTTCGCCTCTTTGTCTTTGGCATTGCAAGGCTAGACTTTAAGCTTTAAAAAATAAGAGTTAAAAATATGAAGTTTAAACCACCAACAATGAATAACAAAGCCACCGGTTAGCATACAGGCAAAACAAAAACTAACGTTACAGCAGAACAGACGCATCTGAGTGAGGCCACCGTCACGGACATGTGCATCTCCACACCCCACTACACTTTACTTTATTGAGCCAGAAGCGCAATGGATTTCTAGTAGGTTCAGTGGTGGGGGATCAGTTTGCCAGCCGCCAACGCTAAGGAAACAACAATATGAGAACAATGTGGGAATCCGATCATAGTAATCAGCGAGAACGCATTCGCTCCGTCACTTACTAGCTGTGTTCTCTCTCTGGGCAAGACGCCTGGCCCTGACTGGAAGTAAATGGAACTTCCTCTTTCATCACACTCAGGGCCGGATTAAGATAGGGGCTATTGGAGCTGCAGCCCCAGGCCCATAACAGAAAATAGGCCCACAATATAGGGACGCGCAGCACGATTTCAGTTAGCTCTGATCGTTATCATTCAGCATAATTAATGATTTTTTCAAGATTAGAAAGGTGTTCTAAGCACATCTGCATTACAGGCTTGAGGCAAGACCTAGCAAGAACTGTTGTTCTCAAATTAGCATTTCGGTAGCTTTTTGCATTTCAATCACTGTTACTACATTTCTTTGAAGCACATGGGGGGCTTGCTAGGGTCTGTAATATTCAGATTTAGAAGGGACCTCTCTCTCCAGCCTCGAGCAAAAGATCTTTCTGATTCGAAGCTCAATTGTTCAAATGCTAGTTTAACAAAAAAAAAAAAAAAAAACGAAACAAAGCAACAAGAACAACACAATTATTCTTGGTCAAGCAAAGCTTCCTGGCTTTTTGTTGTGGCTGCTTTTTCTTTTTTAATAAATAATTTGGGGGAAATTGGGAAGACCCTTACTGATGAGCTGCAGGAGTTTTTGAGTTTTGGCACTTTAATGGTAATTAAAATATTTAATTTGTTTTAATATAAAATTGCGTCTTCATTTTATTTATTTCCATAAAAAGGCCCACCAAAATCCTCAGCACCAGGCCCATAATGCTCTTAATCCGGCCCTGATCACACTAGTGGTTTTACGCATTGATATAATGTACTAATTAGTAGTCCTAATAAAGGTATTCCCTTACTGTGGCTTGGATTTCCCCCCCCTAATGGACCAAGAAGGCTTCCTTCAATTTTTTGTCTGTGTGGGAAGAATCTCTATGTAAAGAAGATAACTTTTTCTACCACCTTTGAAATCTAGAAGTACTATTTTGTGGGGTCTTTGAAATATTAAAAAGGCAGTGATTAAAGGGAATGGCTTTCATCTTCTGCAGGAACTCCCATAATGTTCTATATTACTCTTTTCTCTCTCTCCCTCTCTCTGGCCAGTACTCATATCTGTCTGTTCACATCTCGGTTCACTCCAAGGAACACAGGAAGTTGCCTTATACAACTCCATCTACCTCAAGGATGGGGAACAACCACCCTTCCAGATGTTGCTGGACTCCAATTCCCACCAGCCCTTGCCTGCATGGTCGAGGATGGGAGTTGTAGTTGTCAAGGTTCCACCTTTACCAGGACACCTTGATCAGCTCCTTAAAGATATTTTGCCTCTTTAAGAGCCCTTCCTGCTATCAGGATGACACGTTCCTGCCCTTTGCCTTTCCTTCCCAGTAACATGGGATTAGGCCTTAGGCGTGTTGTGAAAGCCACTCCAGACAACTGAGTTTAACAATAACTGTTTACTTTGCTGAACTTAGTATGGTAAATTCACATTAACTTAGGGTATTTACACAAATAGAGCTGTTAGACTTCAAAAAGCATGTATAATAGAAATAAAAGTAATAATACCGCAGTTTCCTCTAACCCAGGTACCCAGCTACACTTTCACCTGTAGGCCTTGGTAGAGACTCTGGCTCTGGCTGTTCTGCAGTTTTCAATCTCAGCTTCTCCTGTTCTTGAAGCTTTCCTGCCTCCCACTCTCCAATTCCTCTCTCCTCTGTGTCTCTCCAGCTTCCTCTCTCACTCCCTCTCTCACACTGAAGTTCCCCACCACCCACTGTCTTTATATACCCTCCCACATAACTAGGAGGCTACAAACATGTGACCTAAAACTGGGGAATGAAATGAGGGGAAATGAAACTCACAAATGGCCCCTCCCATCAGGAGATATTTGGGCCTTCAGGCTTCAACCTAACTCAAGCCTGGGTAGGCCTCAATCCTTCACAGTACAGTAATACCTTGGATTGCAAGTAACTTGGTCTGAGAGCGTTTTGCAAGACAAGCAATTTTTTAAAATAAATTTTGACTTGATAAGCAAGCGACGTCTTGCAATACAAGTAGTGTAGGGATGTAACTGCTTGCCTCGAGCAGGCGTAGTGGGCCGAAATCGGCCCCGCTCACGCCTGCCAGAGATTCGCTTTGATATAAGAGTGTTTTGGAATACAAGCACGGTTCCGGAACAAATTATGCTTGCAATCCAAGGTATTACTGTAGTCCAAGTCCAACAAGATCTGGAGGGTCATAGGTTCCCCACGCTTGATCTAGCTCATTGTTGCCTACACACTGACTGCAGTGGCTCTCCAGGGGTTTACACAGGAGTCTTTCCCAGTCTCACCTGGGAAATAAACAAGCCACGTTCAGTTTTTTACAAAAAATAAAAAACTATATATAGTTTATTAAAAACGGGACAAAATTGACATTTTTATTAAAAAGAAGGGATGGTTGGGAAATATGAAAAAAACGGGACAGTCCCTTTTAAAACGGTACATATGGTCAGCCTATCAGTGACCTATAGCCCATTCTGGATACTGATATTTCCTTCTCACAGGCCTTGGGTGATAGGCTTGTCGTGGCTTACAGACAGCCCCTTAACTTAAAAGAGCCTGTCACTAGCAACAATAAGAGACATAAGAGACTAAAACACAGGGACCAGACCCTGCAACAAACCCAGATGCCAACTCTGTATCTACTCAGGCAATGCATGCTATTAAAGGACCTAATTATGTCAGCCACAACATGAAGTGTTCATTCACCTGCTCATCTTCCAAAGTGGAATATGTTATCATCTGCCAGCAATGCCCTTCTGCATCCTACATAGGACAAACAGGCCCGTCTCCATGGAAAACAGTAAAGGGACACATATCTGACACCAGAAATAGCAGTATATATATTTTTTTAAAGCAGTAGAGAGCATTTCAACCTCCCAGGAAACTCTGCTGCTGACCTCAAAGGTGGCAAAATAAAACAAAATAAATAATAAATTAAAAATAAATAAATAAAGACCTCGAAGGTGGCAATTCTTCATCAAAGGCAGACTCTAGTATGAAACTGCTGAACTACAATTTATCAAGAAGTTCAGTTTTATCACCTGTGGCTTGAATCTGAATAAGGTGTTTTTTTTTTCAATCTCACTAACCGGTGTTAATTAACTTAACAGTACCAGAACAATGGTCACAGTAATGAGTCTACAACAGTTACCCCTCTTACAAGCCTTTAAATCCAGGATTAACTTCCAGTGAGATGCCACAAGACTCTTTGATCTCCCCCCACCCATCCCCCTATACATATCTTAAAGGTGCAAGAGCCCGTTCAACGCTAAACACACAGAACTGGAAGCAACCATCTCAGTTATACTCCCTAGCTTATGTTATAAGCCAAGAATGCATGAGGTCCAAGTTACGTTCTCAGGTTTGATCTTCAGGAATAAAATCAGACCTCACCGTAACTGCCTCAACCCCTTTGTCCTTGCTGGTTTTGTTACATACAGCTCCTTAATGTCGATTTTACCATTTTTTAGGGGAGGAAGGCAATAAAATGAGTAATGCTTCCAGATTACACTCTGAATGCCAAGAGCACAGAGGACAATGTTCTGAGCAAAGGCAGCTGTTTCTAATGGACCATTACTCAACATCAAATTTTGGCTAATCATGGACATCCTTGGCTATTTTGTCCTGGCAGCTGGTGCAGCTCTGCTTTTCTCATTTTGTGTGTGCGTTAACTGATTGCCATCAGTTCAATAATGAGAGGGGAGAGAGGGATGGGGAAACAATAGCCTCTAGCTCAAAAAATGAGCAGGGTTGACTATTCCCAACCAATTTCACAGGCAGACTTTGTTTTCATTTGAAGCCAATTGTTGATCTACGCTAGATAAGACCATAAATCCTGCATTGCCCCAATTGAAAAGAAACAAAACATAGAAGGAAAACTGCTATCATCCATGCAACTTGCCCAATATGGTTTGACAGACGGACGGTGTTGGTGTTGTCGGCAACAAGCAGGAGAAAGGGGCTGTTTTAAGCTAGATATGCACATATGCATGGCTTCCTGTGGCCAACCATAACTTAATCAGAGAGAGCCAATGGCTCATTGGCGTGCATGAATAAAGTCCAGGTTCAGTCTCTGATAAGATAAGGGAGCTGACAAATTTGCATGTGCTGATTTATGTACATTTCACCATAGTGTGGAAGACTGTGACTGGGTGACCTGTGTGTGGCTTGTTCAGTCTGCTGTCCAGGTACTGTTGATGGGCAATTTCAAGGGACCTGGCAGGGGGGGGAACACAATTCCAATTAGGACTGCAGGAGCGAGGCAAAGGGTTGAGGTCCCCTTCTCTGCATGCCACAGTCCTGATCCAGCTGTGTGGGAGCACGCAAGCTATTTGTTAAACAAGAATCAATAGCGACAAGCCAAACAATATGACAGACGTCATGTCTAGTTTAGCCCCGAGACCCTGAAGAGCTAGCACAGTGCAAAAAAGACAATAATGGGCCAAATGATCTCTCACTTATATTCTAATATCTTGTCCTGAGTCCTTAAAGCAAGGTTCCCCCACTGATGGGGCAAGGAAGGTGACTTTGCTTCTACAGCAGTTTTGTCCATAATGTGTTATAAGCAGGACTGCTGCATGTCTCCATAGTGTGGAATCTGGCTGATCTGATAACTGCAGATTCTTGTGCCTGATAGGGGTGGGGGATATAACTGAATCATCTGCCATTAAGGTAATACTCGGGACATGCCCAGGCAAGATCTGGCCTGACCATTTCCATCAGCAAGGAGGAGGGTGAGGCCTCCTACGGAAATCCCAAATCTCTTTGCAGTCAGAATCACTGGGTTTAAAGGGATTCTTGAAAGGTCATTTAGATTGAACAGCAGCCAAAGGCATGCCTTCCTCTCATACCTTTGGCCTAAATGAGGCTCCATCAGCAAGGAACAGCAGGGGTTATTTCTCTGTGCATGACAGAGATACCAACTTACCTGCTGCTGGCAGTGCTGGGTAGCTCCAGGTGGCTGGATGCAGGAGCCTCCATTTTAATTTCCCAGTGCCTCCAATGTAGTATTGCTCTGAGGCATTCTGGGAAATTAAAATGGTAGTCCCCAGTGGGGGCATAATGACAAATTAACATGGAAGCTCCTGGGCCCAGTCACTTTTTAAGTGGGGTGGGGAGAGTAGGCCTCAGTGTCGGGCTCTGTCAGGGCACTGGGGCCCAGCAGCTGCTCAAGGCTCTTTATACTTTAAAGCACTGCATGAACTTTATACTTTTATCCATTCATTCATCCCTCATCATTTATTTTTTTTAAAAAGTACAACCCTTTTCTAGGAATTGGAAAGGAGGGGGAGTTTCTTGGTGACATTCCAGGAGCTAGCCAATCGCTACTGTACACAGCTGAATTTTGCTTCAGGCTGGCTGAATTGGTGCGTGCATGTGCACACACACAACACATTTCTCCCAGAGCGCAACCCTGGAGAAGTAAGGCATGTTTTGACTGAATGAGTGAGAGTACTTCCAGAGAGGCCTCCACACTCTGAAAACATTACTTGTGCCTTTGCTCTATATTCTGCCATCCTGGCAGCTTAGGATTTCTCTGAGCAACAAGGCTGATGCATGAAGTACAGCTTTGAGTGTATTAATAAGTTCTATAAACATTTTTAAAATACAAGCAAGCATTTTGACCACATATGCGTGAGTTAGCATATCTCTTGTTAAACCTCAGCAGAGTCTGGGAAGCACTTTTGAAAGTTGATGCATCCATCAAATTGTTATCCTAAATTAATTCGCACTAGTGCTGAGCTGAAATCAACCACCCCCATAACTAACTTTTTCATAGGCTGCAAAACTGGGGTGTATTTTGTTAATTGGGGGCATAAACAGGGGGGCCCAGTGGTCACCCCACTTACCAGCACCAGCAATCACATCCCTGCTGCCTGCTGGGTGCTGTTTTTCTTTTCCTACCCAAAACAAAGCAGTTGCAGCTCCTATTTTTCAGCCAACCCAAAGTGGGTAGCTTTGCTTTCTCTTTGCTAGTGTCTACTCGCTTCTCCAGCATCTATAACACAATTTCTAACCATTATTTTTTAATGGGCAGATGTTTGCAAGTAACCCAGACTCCTGTCCTGTTGCTGAGTGGAAAGCTCTAGTCCAGTCTTCCCCAACCTGGCACCCTCCAGATGTACTGGACTACAGCTCCTACCATCCCCAGCCACCATGTCCACAGCTGGTTGAGGATGATGGGAGTTGCAGTCCAAAGCATTCATAAAGCTCCAGGGAAGGGAAGGCTTCTCTAGCCTGTCCTTCCAGCAGCAAACACAGCCTCAATTCCAAATATAATATCTGAGAGAGCCTGTCGCTGTCGCACAGCAAGAAAAGAGTGAGGATAAAGGGGGGGGGGGAGACCATTTAATGCCACCCTGGAGGCATTTAGAGGAAGGGTGGATTCTTAAAAAATTGAATAATAAATACATAAATAGTCTATTCTATCCTATTTTTGGAGTGACCTGAATCTTAATTGATAGGTTTGACTGCTGTCATTCAGACATGCCAGATACAGGCAATGGCTACAAGAGGAAAGCCATCCTGTAGTCCAATCCTACACAGTTCTAGAAAGACTGAAATGTATGTAGAGGTGGCTGACAGCATTAAAAATGTGCTACAGTTTGAAATCTATAGCACATTTTGCTGGAAGCACAAACCTGGCTGTTATCGGAATGTTTAGTCTATCCTGTCAGTCTTGTAAGTAGGCAGAAAAATCTAACCCATTCCTGCATTTGTACATGAAATAGGTATGCTTTATTTGTCCTGATGGGCACATCAGCATTCAGAGATGATGGTACATTATCCAGTGTCCAATTTGTTCGGCACACACAGGCACAGGTGTGATACGATAAGGGAGCTAATATATATATATATCACTTATTACTGCCATTTCTTCCAGAGCTGTTTTATTATTCTGATGATGAAAACTATTAATTTCCACTCTCGCAGAGGCAGGAAACATAAAGCTTATGTGCAATGTGAGAGCCCCCTTGGCCGTTAACATCAAGTTTTGTTTGTCAAACTCAATCGTCCCTGATTCGGTAGTTATGCCTGCAGATTCCACCACCAACACCGCCCCACCCATCCCCCTGTGAACAGATGAGCTGCTGGGGGGGAGGGAGGCAGGGCGCACCCGGATGTCTTTTCCCCTCCCCAACTGGAATGAAGGTGCAGGGAGCTCCGGCAAGCAGCCACACACATTGATTCCTGGATCAAGAGCCTGGTAAGCAGGCTGGAGAGCTTACCCCCATGCAGCAGCCTTGTGCGCTTGCAGAGGTGGCAATCTAGGAAGCTGCCCTAGATCAGAGATCAGACTATATGTCCCAGATTTTTTGCTCTGACTGGCAGCAACTCATCAGGGTCTCAGGCAGGAGTCTTTCCCTTCACCTTTCACCTGAGAAGCTTTTAAGTCAGGGGTTCTTAACCTGTGGGGTACACCTCCCCAGGGGAGGTTTGGACTGATTCCAGGGGAGGTGTGAGTAGCCCCTCAACTATAAATTGTTTATTTTACAAGTACATAGCAGTGCAGCTTGGCGGTTGGCCCAACCTTATTTCTTTCTACTAACCTTGGAAGCTACGCCGTTCATTTAATTGAATATGCATTT
Organism: Shinisaurus crocodilurus; assembly: GCA_021292165.1. Lineage (NCBI taxonomy): Eukaryota > Metazoa > Chordata > Lepidosauria > Squamata > Shinisauridae > Shinisaurus > Shinisaurus crocodilurus. Next base: position 69,289,725 of record CM037878.1, on the reverse strand, counting down.
TTTTTGGCCCAGAGACAGAGCATAAACTAAAAAACGCAAACTCGTCCTGCCTAAGCCTAAATTAACACATGGGAGGCATGGGTCACAAGATTTTTCACAAGGGAAGTGTGACACCAAAAAGGTTAAGAACCACTGTTTTAAGTGGAGATGACTGGGACTGAACCTGGAGCCTTCTGCATGCAAAGCATGTGCTCTGTCACTGGGATCAGCTCTGCTACAGGGGCAGGGCTATGGTCCCTCCCATCTCTGCACACCTGACCCGCTCTAAAGCAGGCTGAATTATAACAATCAAGGAAGATCCACACATAGAAACAGTCTCTCTCCCATACATAGCTGACGCAGAAGGAGATGTACTTCCGGATTCATCCCCATTTGCTTTGGGATAGATATCATAGATCATAGAGTTGGAAGGAGCCTACAAGGCCATCGAGTCCAACCCCTTGCTCAATGCAGGAAACTAGAGGAGGGGTCTCCCATCCAAGGAATAACCAGGCCTGACCCTGCTTAGCTTTCCACGCTCAGACAAGCTGAGCCAGCGTAAGCCACTATGCATTTGCTCATTAGCCCCACTGAACGGTTAGATGCACTTGTGATATGCATCTAGGAACGGGTGATAAATTGGTGGGGTTTGCATTTTAAGGCAAACTTACAAAATTTGCGCTTCCCAAACCTACACACCAACCAGAACACAGGGGAGGAAGAGGACTATGTAAGTCGCCTTGGGTTCCTTGCAGGAAAAAAGGTGGGGTATAAATATAATAAATAAATAAATAAAATGGCAATATTTGCATTTTTCTGAATTCCAAAAAACAAACAGATGACCACCAGTAGCACATCCAGTTTATAAATTTTATAGATTTTTTTAAAAATTAAAAATTGATCTGCAATTCATTTCACAAATCAAAAATGGTGCACAAAAATGCATATAATAAGGAGAAATACACACAAAAATGAGGACAATCAGGAAAAGTGCACATAAAACTGCATTATATTAAATTTGCCTGCAAAAAAGTATATTTAGAAAAGTGTGTACAAAAATGCCTATATTTGGAAAAGTGCATACAAAATGCGTATTTTTAGATAAATGTGTGTGAAAAAATGTAGATTTTAAAAGGCAAATTCGTAAACTGTTGCAGAAAATGGACAGAATGAACTTAATGTAGGGAAAATGAGAAACTGAGCAGAACTGACAGACAGATTTGTCTATCTCAATAGCCCTGTTCAGTCATTTGCCTGAATGCGTAAGGGGGGCTTCTCAAGTGGGTAGAGCAGGGCTCTCCAACCTTGGGTCCCCAGAAGTTGCTAGACTACAGCTCCCAGAATCCCTTGCCATTAGCCATACTGGCTGGGTATGCTGGGAGCTGTAGGCCAGCAACATCTGGGGACCCAAGGCTGGAGAGCCCTAGGGTAGAGGGACGGGGCTGTGCATGCTGGTCCCACCCTGCCTTACCAGAGTTCCTGATTGTGTGGAAAGTTCTCCTCACATTCAAGCAAACACAAGTATTGCTCCTGCTCAGACCTTGGTGATTCAACAGGGCAGAGTCTGAAGTGAAGGGGGCAAGGCCACCAGGCCCAGAAATGTAGGGCGCACGGCCAGCATGCACAGCCCTGTCCCTCTACCAACTTTAAGTCCTCATGTGCTCAGCTAAATGCCTGAACAGGGCTTATGGGATCCCCATCCAAGGCAACCAGTTGTTAAATGCAGCTGGTTGCCTGCAACAACTGGATTGAGGCCATTCTCCTGCGAGGTTATCTAGAGGGGGGGGAAGCAACTTACTAGACACCAACATAATCAGGATTAGGAACAAGAAAAGGAGTGAGCAAGAAAAATGTCACCTTCAAAATCTCTTGAACAGATAAGCCAGAGCACTAATGCGATTCTTTTCCTTTAGCCATTTCAACCTCATTGTCTAAGAATTTCACAAGTGATTCTTACATTTATTTCTGAATATATATTTGAAAAACATTCATAGTATGAACGATCAACTTAAAAACAGCTCCCTTTTGCTTCCTGTCTACTAACAATCTTCACAGGTGGCATTCCAAACTAGAGTGCATTCTTAGCATGACCACCTTGAGGAAGAAAGAAACATTGAGCAGGCCAATCCTAAACCTCTTCACGCTGCATCTGTCTCTTCAAAGAAAGCTTCCCATACTCCCTGTAAGCGGGCAGACTCCAATTTACACTAATTTCACTTTTAAATGACACTAAAAAAGAAGACCCCTTCAGGGCACTATATAATGTCAATCAATGCACAACCCTTTAACAATTGAGGATTAAATCCCTTTGGGAATTGCTTACAAATTAACATTACTATGTATGCCTAAATCACAAGGAAAAAAATAAAATAAACTTGAGCCTGATGGAAGGGTTCACACAGCATTTAATGGGGGTAATGTCTTTCCAAAATGCACTGAAGGCATTTTTTTTAAAAAAAATATTTAGACATAAACCAGAAACCCAAAAGAAGCTACTTCTAAGACAGATTTCTACTGAAGCGCTAAAGTACCATCTGCCCTGCGGTTTTCTGAACACTTTAGGCAGTGAAGTGCCTTGGAAGATTGGTCTGCTAAATTTCTGTCTCTTTAATGAGTCCATTTTCTGTAATGCAAAATTAAAAACATGGCTCATAAAACTCGGGGGCACCTCAGAGCAAATGCTAGAGAAAGGAAGAGAGCCATTAGGTGCATTTATGCACAGTCATAGTTTGCATTTGCCAAGCTTCTCTGGCCGTGGATTCATTTTAAACTGCTGTTTAATGGCATTTTCCCAAGGCAACACAATTGTTGCAAGCCTGAAGACGGTTCAAATTTTGAACAGGAACGAGGCTGCCCCGAGTCCCCCCCCCCCCCCCGTATCAGGAAAGAATGCAGTCCACGCAAGTGTTCTGCAGCACAGAACCTGCAATGAATCTAAAGTACAATTTGGCTTCCTCTGAATCCCTGCATCCACTCCCTTCTTTTCTTTTTTCAAAGGAAGTTTGAGCAAGTAGCTGGGCTCGTAGGAAAGCAAAGCACCAGTCTCCAGCTGCCCTGCCCTACGTCCTTTCCTACATCAGGCCCAGAGACATTCTTGGGAGAGGAAAGGAATTGGGAAGGGCAGCTGGAGGCTGAAGCATTGCTTCCCAGCCCAGCTGCCCAAGGTTAATAACATTTTACAATTATTTTTAAAAAAAATTGGGAGGGGCAAGGGGACTCCTTCAGTGCCAGGGGTGTCTGTGGGCCTTGTGGCGCCCACAGGCAACATACTGGAGACCCCAAGACCACAAAGATATCTGTACAGTTTCCCCACATGACATCCCTACTCTAAAATAAATCCCTAGAGGTCAACTGAAGTGTAAAATGTTGCTCCTGATATGATTGGAAGACATATTCCCAACCAAAAATAAACCCTGATATTTTAACTCTGCCACAGCAATAATATCAAACTGGAACATATCTCCCTTCTCATTCAAGTTGACTCTAAAATTATTAGAATATACTACTCTTGGACTCATCGGAACTCACTTGCTCAGAAACATAGACACGGCTATCTTGGGTCACAACAATGCTCCATCTAAGTCAGGGATAGGGAGCATGTGGCCCTCCAGATGTTGTTGAACTGCAACTCCCATAAGCCCTAACCAACATAGCCAGTGGGGAAGTATGATGGCAGTTGAAGTTCAACAACATCTGGAGGGCCACGTGCTCCCCATCCCTTATTTAAGCCCTGTTCCCATGTTGCTCGAGAGAATAGGGTCAGAGTGTTCAAAGGAGCAGGAGGGCCACACATTTAGACCTGACCCCAAAGTTGTGCCACTTCTCCTACCCTTGTCATTGCCGTGTTCAGCATAGCTTCTGCAGCAGGGAGCCTCCTATACTAATGGAGGTTCCCTGTGCAATTCAGAACCCCGCATAATCATGCAAGGAGCTTCCACAAGTACAGGAGGCTCCCTGCTTCAGAAGTTATGCCAAACATGCTGACGGTAGGGATGGGAGGGCGGCATGACTTTGGGAACAGGCAGCCCCGGCGCAAGCTCTCTCATCATCACCTGAGGCGGGCGAGAACCAATGCTGCCACCACATCATGCTCCTTTCTGCTACCGCATCACACCCTCCTTCCTCCATTGTGTGCCCCCCTTACCCTTACCTTTTCCGCAGCCGCATCAGCTCTATAGAGAACTGTGCGGCCAGAAGAAGTGTCTGCTTCTTCCGGTCACGTGGCTCTCCATAGAGCCAATGTGGCAGCAGCAAAAGTAAAATTGGCATGCAATGAGAGAAACAGAGCAGACAAGTGCTCCAGAGAACCACACCAGCAAATGCCATGGCAGGAGAGCAGCTGGTGTTCCTCCCACTCTGAAGTGAGCACCTCACCCTGCTTCATGTGAGACTGGGCCCTGGGGGCAGGGCTAAATATACAACCTCGCTGAACCCGTCACAAGCTTACTCTGTTCACACAAATAGCGTGTGACTAGGGCTCTGCCATTTTCAATGGCAGCATATCTCTTCAGACAAAATGTACACGACAGGATGCTTCTGACAAAATACCTGAGCAACTTTGAGCCTGCTCTGCCTTCTAGAAGTTAATAGTTTAGGTTCTCTCAAGCCAATTCAGCAACTCCTTGAATATATAGGAGTTCCTATGCCCATATAGAACTTGTACACGTGCAAAGGTTCCCCCATTCGCTTCAGTGGAAAGGGTAGCTTTCCCTGTGCATTCCACTACTCATTTGGAGCTGCCACTTCCATTGCAGTGAATGAGGAAGTCTGATCAAATGAGCTTTATTTATGGATAGGAAAGTCATAGATTCATAGATCATAGAGTTGGAAGGAGCCTACAAGGCTATCGAGTCCAACCCCCTGCTCAATGCAGGAAACTAGAGGAGGGGTCTCCCATCCAAGGAATAACCAGGCCTGACCCTGGTTATTCTACAGTCTACAGAGTCTACAGAGTTATGGAATAGGAAAGTACAGTGTATGAAATGTAATGTAAACTATCAAAGCAATAGGTTATATAAATTATCTATAAAATAATGTTTACTTTAGATTGTTATATAACAGGTCCCTAGTAATTCCAGGAAATGCACAATTGAAGAGGATGTAAAACCACAGTGAACCCTAATAGATTTTGAAGAAAGAATAATGGCTAGAGGTGTATTGGCTTGACATACATTACATGGACATGCCAGTCACAACTGCTGAAAATAGATCTCATTGGTTAGCTCTGTTCTTCCTTAAAATAAATTCATAATGTTTGGGAAAAACTATAAAACACTGAGGACTAGATTTCTCAGAGCAAGTAACCACTTTCTGGAATGCAAGTAAATTAGACATTTTAATGTTACCATTCTAATGGTAACAAGCCATTAGAATGAATGTTTCAAACAGAATCTCTAAATTATATATTAAATGGCATGGCTGAATTCTTTTAAAAAGTTTGCTCTTCATTGTAACACATTGTAAAACATGGAAAAGTCAAGATTGCTTACTCCAAATAGTTTCATGTTTACAAGTCTTGTTCAGGTACTACAGCATGGTGTCCCTCAATGTTACATTCTATTCTATTGTTATAACCCTTTGTATATTTTGGCTGAAAAATTTGTGCACACGTTGCCTAAAGGTCAGTGATATTATTGCTGTCCAGTCTGTTCTGTTGCATAGACAGCAGGAAAAGAAAGAGTGGGCAAGTGTCTCCCTATACCCCAAAATAAATAAAAACGACTTACCCTCTTCCCCATTGATAAAGCATCATCAGCAGTCCCAACAGGCAGCCCTGGCTGGAATTGCAGCTACTGAGCAAGCAAACATGCCTTCTCCATTTCTCACCACCAACATCCCGTGCACATATGACAGAACTTGCCTCAGCAGGACCTACTTTGCCCTTTCTTTGCTCCCCCCCCAGTACTATATTCTACTGTCACCACTAACACACTAACTCCATTCCACCCACCTAAATTACACGGCACATGTGGGGAGGGGCAAACATACCAAGGACACGGATTTGCATCACTGCTCCATGTAAACCAAAGAACATCCACAGTGGTTGGGAACAGTCCACGCACACCTGCATGCCGGCATTTGCTCCATTGTGGCTCAAGTGCAGTTCACCTTCTGAATTCACCATGAATCCCAAAATGTCTCCACTCTGGAGAGGCACCAGCACTCTACAAACTGCCCAGAACTCTTTTCGATCAACTAAAGACTCTGGATTATAAGGAAGGTCACTGGGCCTCAGGGTGCTTGGGTCACAAGTGGTCACCCCATAAGAGAGTGTCCCAGTACGTGAGGTGTTGGATTTGTTAATTTTGACGAAGATAGTCTCATTGATTCTAAGGGGCCTGCTAGTGAAAACCAAAGTTCTCTCTTCCCGAGCATGCTCTAGACGGGCCACAGTCTGGTCATCCAGAATTTTAATATGGGCTCCCCTGAGCTGATGGAAGCGGAGGTCGCTTTCGAGCTGGGATGGGAGGAGGTGGGAATGTTGAGAGTTGAGGGAGTTCTGTGGGATAGGACACATGGCAGCCATGACATGGAAGTTCTCCTCCTGGAGGTTGAGGTCACAAAGGCTCACAGACAGCCGGGTGTCCTCGGTCTCTCTGCGCAATGAAGGTCGACGGATAGCCGTGAAGGATCTTGGACGGAGGCAATCAGGAGGAATAATTTCACTATCTGGAAATCAGAAAAAAAAGAGAGCAAAAAGGTCACCCAAGGATAAGGTAAGCATCTAAGTTGCATTATCAGTTGATCTATGAAAATGCAAGGTTTTGCTCTCACCAATACATTTCCCTTATACATGAGAAAAGCAACTGACCATTCCCAATGGAATAATCTCTGTAAACATTTCAGGCACCATCTCATCAGACTCTAGCTCAGTATCAAGAACCGGTGGTGGGAGGCAAAGTTTGGAAAAGTGTAGCAGGTAAATAAGCAGGATCAAGGATGAAGCCACTGATGGTGGCTGCAAAAAGTTTTGCTCTGTCTATATCTAGAATAATTCTCATGTGTAGAATGACAAGAACAGCTGAGCAGATATTTACAGTACAAAGGTTTAACAAAGGTTTTAAGAAAGAGAGGAGGAATCTACTGCTCTACTTGTCCAAATATCCCTTCCCCTTCCAATAGTGTGGAAAGAGTGGAGTTATGTCATGGAGGATAACGCATCTTATGAGTACTTATCTAAGGCTAAAGTGATGGTTTTTAAGCCCATTTAGCAGTTGTCATAAGTGTATGGTTTATTGCTGGCTGTTTATAGACTTGAGGGACTCTGTTTAAGTGACCGCTACAGATTATGGGGGTATTTTCATTGTTTTGTAATTTTTATAGCATTTTCCTGCATTTTTATGATGGTTATATATTTTAATGATATGGGTGCAGTACATTGCTTTCGGTGCCATTGTGACAGATTATGTGACTCATTGATTTAAAAAAAGAAAGAAGCATTTCAAATTAATTCATCCAGAATAACTGTGGAGCTTTTGGGGGTTCCTACATACACACACACACACACGCCTCCTCATGTGTAAACCAAGTGGGGCCAGTTGAGGGGGCTGGGAGGAAACGAAAGCCTCGGATGGAATGAATGGCGCCTAGATGCCTGGAGAAGCTGGCCTAGGGCTTTCATATGTAAATAGTTCAAGCCATGAGTCATGAGTTCCCTTCCCCCTGCCTGGCCAGGTGAAGTGCATTATGATTGGCTAAGAGGCAGCAGAGCTACAGGGAGGAGGGGAGGGGGGGAAAAGGTATATTTCCCAAAGTGTGGGTTTTGGTCTTTGTTCTACCTGGCTGTGGTAATGGCGGTAAGCCAAGGACCCCAGGCAGCTCCTGGTGAAATTAGCTGGATTGAGGGCTCTAGTAAAGGCAAGCCTTGTGGGAGTTTTACCCATCTCGGACCTTCGGGTAGGTGTGGTAATCTCTCTCGGGCAGCGAGGCTGTGCTGGATTTAACCCTTGAAGAGAACACCCTCAGGTAACAGGTGTGTGCCTGAGAGATATTAAGGAATCAGGTTTTATTGTTTTGCAGCTTTACTGTGTACTAAAGTGTCTCTCTCTTTATTTTGTGTGCTTCTCTCATTTCCCTAATCTTGTTGTAAAATGCTACCAGAATAAACCTTGTCCTGGTTTTACCCCACATGGTGTTTGTGGATTGCTCTGTGGCTTCAGTAACTAAATCCAGGTTACAGAATTAAAGGCGAGTCCCTCAACAGAGATCCAAGTAGGATTGCAGACAGCTGAGGCTGGCAATCTGGTACCTTGAGATCTCTGGGGGTCTTGGTTCCTTTGGAGTAGGAAAGGGTGGGGGTGTGGCGGGCCAGCCAGCCCCCCTTCCTCCACAATAACAAATAATGGGCACCCCACACTCTCTTTTTCTCTTAAGATCAGTACCACCCCACATGCTCTCTCTTAAAACCATCACCACTCCAGTCTCTCTTTTTCTCTTAAGAAAATCATCATGCCACACTCTCTTTCTTTATAACCACCCCACAAATTATCTCTGTCTTTCTTTAGTTCAAGGATGGGCAAGATGTGGCCCAGGGGCCACACACAGCCCCTGACACCCCCCACTGCCCTGAACCCCCCAAAATGGCATCCCCGCACCCTGAAAAAAGTGGCATATGTGGCACCAAAAAAGTTAAATCTAGTTGTTTGCTAGGTAGATTTGACCCTTTTAGGGCTGTGTAGCTGCTATGGAGCCCTAAAAGGGTTAAATTTAGCTTGCAGTCAAGTGCTCTGGATGCCATTTTTTCTATATATATATATATATATATATATATATATATATATATATATTCATTCATTCATTCATTCATTTTCCAGGTCTGGTAGACTGTAGACTGTGGTCCAGGGCAGTTTCCGGGGAGTGAAAATGGCCCCTGGACTTCCCGAATTTGCCCACCCCTGCTTTAGATTACCACACCCTTTCTCTCTCTTTCGTATGGATGGACACACACACACACACACACACACACCTATCTATTTACATAGAAGCATGCGCCCCATTTATCCATCATCTACATAAATACATGCACACACATCCCTCTCTTCTTTTCCTGCTTCTCCCTCATCTGCTGCTGGTTCAGGGCTTCTTTCATGAACATGAGCATCTGCCACAAGCCCTGCTCTGCTCCCACCCTTTCTGGACTCCAGTGTAACTTCCCCTTCTCCTTTCCTTCCCAACTCAGGCTCACACTCACCCAAGCTGCCCGGCCTACACCTCTGACTTGTTCAGAGAGGAAATGCTGGCCAGGCCTACAAGGGAAGCGGCCTCACAACTTCCCACATGAAACCCAGCTTGTTCCTTTCCGCAAAGATGCCTTTGAGCTTCCCGCCCTTCCCCACCATTTCTGGAATCAGGCTCTTGTTGAGGCAGCTGCATTGCAAACCCAGCTGGCTTGGAGTTCAATCCAAGCCCTCCAGGAGAAACCAGACACCAGTGGCTGCTCCACAGCTAATAGAGGCACCTGGCTTTCTCTTGGGCAGTGGTGCCCAGCTGACCGGTGGCAGCAGTGGGTGGGCAGGAGCAGCAATGGGTGCACACGAGGTCTGCCGCACCCTCCTCTCAATCAGCCACCTGAGCCAAAGAGGCTCAATGTGCCTCAACAGCCCTTCCATGTCAGACAGCCCTTGTTTCTACATGATCAGCAGGCCAAATTCTACCAAGCATCAGTCCCGTGTCTATGATATTTTGCTCAGAATATTTTACGGTCACCATTAAACAAATGCATAGTTGCCGCTGCTTATTTATTTATTATATTTATATCCTACCTTTTTTCCTGCAAAGAACCCAAGGCAGCTTACATAATCTGTCTCCTCCTCTCCATTATAAATATAATTTGTATTTATAAGTGTACTATTGTATTTATAAGTGGCCATAGGCAATCTTGGTCATTTTGTATATGCAGGAAATCTCTGAAAACTTCCCATCTACTGAGTAATATGAACCTTTCTATGGAAGACATGATCAGCAGTGCTCTCAAGTTCCTACCCCTTTGAACTCTGGCTAGGGTAATAAACTCTATGTGGCTTGACTACAGAAAACCTCTTGACTTAATCTGGGCTCTTCTATAGTTGCAGTATTGCTTTCTTTTACATGACTTACTGAAAATGACCCAATTTTATTGAGTCCCTTCTTTTCTTTCATCCATCTCCCCCTAGGGGATCATAACAATGAAGTAATAGAAAGATATAATAGGGGACTAGAGTCATCCTTACCAAAGAAATCCTTATGAGACCTTGAGCAGAACTCAAGCACTATGTGCCTATGTTCAAAATTTCCCAAAATTGCTGACAGAGCAGCTTAACAGGAATAGTATAATTTGCATTATAATTGATGCTAAACTGACATGTTTTGCTATTGCTTGACATTAACTCATCCAGCTGGTGTTATTGAAAAATACACAGGAAATGGAAGTGATTATCACTCATCAGAATCAATATTAAATGCTGACCCACCTGCTTCTTTTTCTAAGGCTTTCAAAACAAAACAAACAAACAACAAATTCTAACTGGCCAATGTTTCTATAACTCATGCTCCCTGCAGCTCAGAACTAGGATTGCTTGTGCTACAATCTATTACTTAGAAACACTAAGGAAAAAAGAAGGGAAACTATATTTAATGCTAGCTTACAGATGTTTCTATATATAACTGAAGTGGTTATTTTGCCAATGGCAATAGGTTATCTCCATTCTCCTTAACTATATGGATACAAGATTCTTGTTGTCAATTGCAATACATGCCTAGCTAGCAGTCAAGCAAATCAAAAGTGATGATTTTCCAGGAAGATGACCCACGATTCCATTTTCACACTCAACTGAACAAAACAGGGATAGTTGTTTTCTCAAACTGATCATTAAGAAATGCCCTAATCTCTAATTCTCAGATATTTCTGCATAATGGCAATAGCAGCCATATTTGTATCAACCTATTAGTATAACTACGGTAAATATTTCCACGATGTGTAAGAAGATATAACCCAATATTGTATCCTCATGTTGAGCTGTGTATGCAATTGTGGTCACCTCGTCTCAAAAATGATACAGTAGAAATGGAAAATTTTAGTTAGATTAAATTAGCCAAAATGAAAGAGAGATGTTGGGTGTGCCAAATTCTGCACCCAGCACACCAGATTTTGCAGCAGAAATGGCCAAATCCTAAACCCTAGTAAGAGCCTTGCCCAACCTGGCGCCCTCCAGATAATTGGGACTAGAATTCCCACCAGCCCTAGCCAAATATGGTCAATGTTCAGGAATGCTGGGGAAGACTGCCCTAGTACATAAAAAATTGCTGCTAAACTGTAGTCTGCAAATTAAGAGTTCTATCCATACATATTAATTATAAGTCTGGTTGCAAAATTAGCCTTACCTGGTTGTTAAATTGGTTCTGCTCAAACTTATTTCAAAACCATGGGAGTGCCAGTGGGCAATCCAGCTGTGGAACTGGGTCAGTGGAAGGCACAGGAGGGGGATGCTTGTGGATGGCTGACTGATAGTGCTTGAAGTGAGCAAAACACATGGCAGGGGTTTTGGCCAGCTTTTTGTTTCACTGAAGTAGGTCCTTAGGACCATAAAAGCATGTCACAAGTGAGTGCTGACAGGAAAGCCATCTGTCTTTGATTTGTCTTATAAAAACTTTTCAGAGGCAAGCCTTGTTCACACTTGTGGTTTACTCCTAGGCGAAGCAATTAGTCTGCCACTCAGCAGAAGTATGAACACAGCTATTAAGGGGCAGCTGCCACCCAATCTTTAGCAATTCTGGCCACTCTCAGGTATAACGTGTGGATTAACCTGCCCTATCCACTTCAGTCTGCAGGTGGAAGATACCATTTTAATGCTGCCAAGTGCGGGGGGGGGGGGGGCTTAATCCAAAACAGAAAGGAAAGGATATCAAAGACTGGGCTAAACTGCAACCTTTGTTCCTGAAATGCTAGTTTTCTATTTGCAGGGATATTTAAAACAGGAGAGCATCAAAAAGCAGCATCTCTTACCTGTAATCTAAGTAATACCATCAATTTCACTACCTCATAAGTGGGGGAAAGGCAATAAAATCCTGAGACAAACTATAACACTTCAGATTACAGGTGACCGATTACATTTTTAAATGCTCCCTGATGTGAAAACTACCTTCAAGAAGAATACTATCCCAGCAGGGAGTGGGCTTGAGTAAAACCTTTCTACTGGATATACTGCTTTTTTGCTTACAGAGAGCTTTTTATGTGAAACAACATTAAAAACAATGTACCCCTACCACCACACACACACACCAGAATTTAACAAGGCTGAAATGGTAAACAACTTTACAGCCCTTCACATCTTGTGCCAAACCAGCTACAGGCTTATTGGTCGGTTTACATTCATATTCTAATTTTTTTTTTAAATGCTGGATGAATAGGACTTCGAAGTGAATGGAGCTTCACATTTGTGCAGCATCTTGACAAATGGCTTCTCAGAGTGGATTTACATGTACAAAACTGGGTTTATTTCTGCCTACATGATGGAATGGGTTCTCAGAGTGGATTTACATGTACAAAACTGGGTTTATTTCTGTCTACATGATGCTCCTCTCACCAAGCCATCTGTCCAAAGCGATATTTTTTTCATTCAGTTTGGGGCCCAGCTTGTTCCCAAAGGCACAGAGCATGTTAACACACACAGATATGAAAAATGACCATTTAGGACAGAATAAATAAAACCTTGCCAGTATCAATACATTATCCTCAAACTACCTTATCCCTGACAAGCTAGCTGAAATAAAGAAAAGGGTTTTACACCACTTCTGGAAGATGTTCAGACTGGAAGAGGTCTGTTCCTAGAGCAGCCTTCCCCAACCTGGTGCGTTCCAGATGTGTTGGACTACAAATCCCATCATCGCAAATTAACATTTGACAGCATGATTGACACTGCATGTCAGATATGGCACAATGAGAACCATACAGATTTTATACAGTAATCAGATTGAGTGGATAAAGAGTGTTCCACTGATATCCAAGAAAAAGATATCTACGGCGGCAATGCTATGCACACTTACCTAGGCGTAAGTTCCATTGAACTTAACTTTAGAACTTATTTCTAAGTAGACATGCATAGGATTGTGCTATGAATTACAGACCCTACAGTATCTGCTGATTGACTGACTGTACTTTCTAGGATAAATAATTGCTCAGTAACATCTAGTTCAAAAGACATTCACCAGATGCCACAACGATTGTGAACACTTCTGATTATTTTTAATTGTAGAAAGATGACACCAGGGGGAATTCCAACTGCCACTTCAAAGAAACGAGTTTTCCATGCCAATGTTATAACTCAGGAGCCTTATTCTGCAACCAATGTCAACCCGAAGGGCACGCTCAGAATGTTCATACTTCCTTCATGCCACTTGGCCAATTTGGCTGCATTTCAGGAATGGGAAAAGAAGTTGGTACATGTGCTTAAATGCTTTCCTGCAAATCCCATTTGAGACTCTCAAAAGCATTCACTGGGCAGAAGAAAGATGGTCAGATGTTTAACATTCATGGATGTGAGCCAAGTGGTGCAGAACATCTTCTTGTAAACTGGAGCAATTTAAGCGATTCTGTGATATGGATTCTTGTCTGAATAAGTGTTAATTTCATAGGCAAGCTCATTGCAAAGCTTATTTAAGTAAATATTTGGAAACTACGTATATGAAGATATTAGGTGCCTTTTTTCCTTTTCTTTTTTTACAAATTGTGTTACAGGAAAGTAAAAAATAAATGGCTAAAGACCTGAGGTGAATCCTCGGCTCTCTTATCTATTAGTGTCAATTTAAATGTTCTTTGCATCAGAAACAGCTGCAAAGCGAATAACTGAAACAGCAGCTCTAATTTGGTAACTCTAGCTCCAAGGGCTGGTTGAAATTAGAAGGGAACCAATGAAGGGCATCCGTAGTTATTCATGCCAAAGGATGTGTCTGAAAAGTTCAGCAATTCGGTGAATTCATGTAGCATGTTGGGATGACGTGTGCGTGCTCAGGAGGGAATCTTGGCAAGTTCCCTAGCTGAGAACTTTTGTTCTGCTGCAATGCTTTTGATGAAGGGGTTGCTCTTGTGATCTCTTGTAGAATGATCTTACAAGGCCAATTTCACCATGGCACAGCAAACTGAGACACGCAGCTGCAGCTAAGGTATCATCCTACGGCTAGCCAATAGAGCCAAACCATACAGCTCTTGCCCATTTGCTAGAAAAAGTACTTTACTATTTTATTTTATTTTATTTTATTTTTTAAAAGACAGATATGCATCTACTTATTGGAATCTGTTGGGGTTGAGTAGGCCCAGAATATCTGTCCCTCCCAGTGCCAGAGAAGAATCTTCGTACAGGAGCCTTCAATGCCTCTGGCCACCACAAGCCTCCAGGACAGAGATATGAAGGCCCAGAAAATAAGTTGGGGAAAGGAATGACCAGGGGTGGGGGGTAGAGCGGAGTGTAAGGGTTGCTGGGGGAGTTGTTCTTCTGCCATTCCCCAGGCCCAAAATGGAAACATTCTATAACAGAATATTAACCAAAGGGGCAGCATATTAACCAAGTGGGGTGTGCCCATTTTTTCCATTGTTATCCTGAAAATGATAGAAGCCATTCAAGACAGATGCTTGATTTCAGTGGCAGATAGAAGAGATGGAAAGGAGGCCACATGTAGTTCTGGTTACCTGCTTCTCACCTGCCACTAAGTTCTATGTACCATTCTCTAACTAATTCATATCAAACTTTACTCCATGTCAGGAACTAGAACTGATGTAACTGCATGCTCCACTATTGCCCAAGTGCCAATTTTGTGATGTTTGTATTCCATAAAACTTAAGACAAGACAAAAAAGAGGTAAGGAAGTCCCAGGTTTCTGCGAAGTGAATTGTATCGCCAACTAGCAACGTGACTCCATCTTGTCACATAATGCAGTAAAAGTGCACTTTGTAAAAATCCGCCTGAGGCGACCACATGTTGGTCCAGGCCGGGGTGAGATGTGAAAGGGTCACAAGGAGCTTTGAACTCCACAAATCTTATCAGAAATCTGACATCTTTTCACTAGATTTCATTTTCTCAACAAGTAGCCTCAGTGCATAAGCAATATTTATTTATTTAAAACTATTTTTAGAACCAAGGCAGCATGCATGATAAAAAAATAAACAAGATTAAAAAACAAAGAACACAAAACAATAAAATTCAATTTTAAAAAAAGTACTTAGAAATAAAAGCAGCAGCCCAGAGTTTTCTTGAAGGCCTGCAAAAAAAGGGGGGGGGGGCTGACAAACCTAGGGTTGAAGCTCATCCCAGAGGTGCAGGGCCACTACTGAAAATATCCTCTCCCATGTACTCTCCAGCCTAATTGCCCTTGGTGGCAGGCATGTGAGAAGGGCCTCTGTTAATGGCCTCAGAGTGCAGGCAGGCTGGTACAGATGAAAGTGGTGCTTCACGCATCGTGGACGCAAAATGTTCAAGGGTTTAAAGGTTAAAAGCAGCACTTTAAATTTAGCTTAGAAATGCACTGGCAGTAGAGCAGTACTGGTGTCACATAGGCCGACCAGCCATCCCCTACCAATAACCGGGTGGCCATATTCTGCACCAGCTGAAGTTTCCAAACCATCTTTAAGGGCAGCCGCACATAGAGCACATCACAGTAGTCCCCCCTGGATGTCCTCAGAGTATGAATAACCAAGACAAAATCAGCCCTCTCCATATAGTGTTGCAGTTGGCGAACCAGCCTAAACTAGTAAGAAATACTCTTGGTCACCACTGCCACCTGAGCTTCCCCAGTTAGCGTCAAGACCAAGAGCACTTCCAAACTGTGCACTTGGTCCTTCAGGGGGAGTGCAACCCCACTGAAGAGCAGATCTATTCCTCCAGATGCCACATAGCTGCTGCCAAAAAATACGCATTGTGTGCTCACAGTACAACAGGACTTCGGTGGAAGTGGGGCTTTTGTGACTGCTGCACCACTGTGATGCCTTTCTGGCCATCAAAATATGGAAAGTCTCCAAAGTGGTAGCACACGTGTGAAATGAAGTGCCCACATTCTCAACTTTTGATTTGTTCAAAGGGAACTGACCCAAGTATGAACCAACCTTTCGGTTGTCCTGTTTTTCAACTGAAGGACATGTTAATCTCATTCGTAGCAATGTTACATGCGCATCGGGTTTCCTGGGTGCCCACAGCGTGAGCATCTACGCTAATAGCTATTTGACTGGATGGGTAGTTTAATGCTGAAAGCAGGTTGCTATGGAGAGAGTGGCACAGGAATCGGAGATGACTCAAGTGCACTGGTGCACATGTGTACGCCGCCTATAGCTCCTAGTGATATTTGCTGCTGACTTCCCTCCGCCCTCTATGTTGGAAACAGATCAAAGGCCAAACAGAGCATTTGAAATATTTCAAAACACCGCTCCCCCCATTTCCCCCCAGAGGCTCCGAGACTGTTTGCAAAATTATATCAAACATCTTTGCATAGACTTCAGTGGTGTCAGTCATCCTGTGCTGATTCCCATATGCTCCAACACTCCATATGTGATCCTAAATCCTTCTTTGTTCAGACAACCTACCTTTACCTTGTATTTTAAGCTGGAGGGCTGTTGCCACCTGCTTTTGCTGAGTAACAAAATGATGGTGCCGTCTGCCGCTTGTCAGTATTAAGAGCATTACAAGATACATAAACATTCAACATCAAATTCAGCATGAGGCACGCAACCCCTTTCCATTAATAATTAGGAGTTCTGGAAATCTGTTGGTTCTTTTGGTTCACATGACTTACACCAAAACAGAAGCATAAGTAAAGCTGATGCCTATTGCTTATTTGGAAGGAAGTTTCCTTAGCGTTCCATGGGACCAACCTCTCTGTGTTTGTGGATGGGGAGAGGTGGAGGATATTTGTCATTATCTGTTTTACTGCCCATTGAATAGGGCACTTAGATTGTTTTTTAATCCAGTTTTCTTTCTTGCCCTGAGATGTCAGATTTTGAGAAAATCTGTATGCTTTTGACTGATCAGAACAAATACGTTACATATCAAGTCTTGTTATGTGCAATGGCTGCTTTTAAAATTAAACCTAATTATGTATACTCATATTTATTAGTGGTGATTATCTGATCTGACCCTTTATTGTGGATTTGGTGTGTGTGTGTGTGTCCGCTCTTCTCTCCTGTTTTTAGATGATCTTTGGTTTTATGCAAATAAAGATTGATAGATTTATTGATTGAACTAAAGCACTGCTGTTAGCTTTTTACCTATTCACCTACACAGAGTAGCATTTGCCTCCTGGCAAGCAGGACAGTAGTGCAGTAATAGGTGTGACAGATAGCTGACTCCATAACAGAAATAGCAGTAGCAGAGAGTTCTGGGCTAGAAATAGCACTGCAGTTCCATTGTACCTGGGCATGCTGCACTTCCAGGAAACTCTCAAGCTTTGGCTGCAGCAAAAAGGGCAGGATCATTAAAAACCAGAAAGGAGGGTAAGAAACCCTGACCTTCTTTTTGCCACCTATCCATCACAGAAGTATCCTGCAAAGTACACATGCAGGGAGACATTTGGTGGGCTGGACATTTAAACATACACGTTTGGTGGGCTAGACATTTAAACTTCCCCACAAGGTCGATTTATTATAGAATGATAATTCTATAATTCAGCTAGCACATAGAATACTACTTGGCATCTTTAAGAAAGAAATAAACAGGGCTGGAAAAACTCCAGATGACAGGTCAGCCAGGGACTTCAATTCACCACTTGTGCCTGGGAATTCATTCTTCCTTCCTTATAAGCAACCGCTTCTCCTTGATTTGGTAGGATGTAAGAGAGTTGCCTCTTCTTCAGTTCTTTGTCCAGGCCACAGAAGAACCAGAGCACAGGCTCTCCGCTGATGAAGGTGCTTTCCTACTGATCAGGAATGTCCTCCTGACTCCATGGGAAAACTAGGAAAGATTTCTTTATTATGTGTATTAGGTTCAGCAGAGATATGGCTTCATCTATAGCTTCCCGTAGATACGGCTCTATGGGACCCCCATTGTATTCCATGATGTCATCCAACTACTTTCAATTTTGTACAATTATCATGTTCTTTTCAAGACACCAGAAATGAGAAATATGGTAAAATAAACTTGTGCAGGAGAAGATAGGTTAGTGCTAAACATATGGTAAAAGGAAACGTGATGAAAAGGTCAGCCCTCAAATAAGCAATGCCATTCATACATTCAAGAGGTTCTACCACTGCTTCACCTTGAGGCAAATTACTTCTGAAACCAAAGATCTGAAATGTCTGTGGGGCATTTAAAGGAAACGAATTCCATAATTGTGGTGTGACAAGGGAGGTTACACGACTCTGTGGCCTAGCAGCTTTTACCTCATGATTAGATGGGATCTGGTGCAGGCCTCTCGTGTGGATCTTCATGAGTGAGGAAGCTCACCTTGAGAAGGTGCTCTCTACAGTCAAGACCTTGCTAGACCAAGGCAGGCTCAAGTCCCATTGATTTCAATTATTCCATTGATTCCCATGGGATTATCTATGAGCTGGGCCAAATTAACCTAAGATATCTACGTATATATAAATGTGAAACATAGCCATGGTCATTTTATTTGTGTACCGGCTGCTTTTCCATATACAGCATGCTCAGTGCGGTTCACTTGAATAACTATCTCTTCTACATTCTCTCTTCAGCGTCTCAATTTCATCTTTTAAAAGTGAACATGGCTTCTTTGTAGCATGGGAAACACTGATAATGTCATGTGCCACATGAAAGGAGAACATGAATGTGCACATGATGAACTCAGGGTATCCAAACTGCTAGCAGTTCCCTCAGGAAATAACATTCATTATAAAATGAATATAACATTTCATTACAAAATGGCTGAAATACCATTTGTTTTCTTTCTTGTGTTCTGCCAGAATCAAGTTATTCGGAATAGTATAAACATTCTGCCATCATCCCTTGATTTCTAAAAACATCATATTTGTATTATGCAAAGAAATCATTTACAGTTTCCATAAACATCCTCCGCATGAAGTCCAGCTGGCAGCCAGGAGAGGGGCTTAGAACTTGTTAATTTATTTAAATTGTAAACCACTTTGTAATAAATAAAAAAGCTCTTAATATTCATCCACAAAACTGAGGCATGTTAGCAATGTACTGTATTTCGGGTAACCTTTGGAGCTGGGAATCCATCTAGAAGAAGAAAGGATTGTTTCATTCATTCCTTTCTTGACCTCTAAACTGGAGTATTTATTAAGAAGCAAACTGAGTCACCATGTGGCTCCAGAGTTTAGGCCTACAAGTGTTCGTTGTTACAGGTCCTGTTGTAATTACTAACAAAACTGTGACCCTAGTTACCCCATACATCGGTGTCTCCTCTCATTATTCCACTCTGTACTCGCAAACACACTGCAGTGTGTTTGGGGAACAATGGTTTTTGTAACCATGTGTCAGAAAGAGGTAAAGGGGCTGACCAGTAGTTCTGGAACCAGCACAAAATTCCAACATGACCCCTTAGAAACAATGTTTAAGAGTAACTGACCTGTGACATCTTTCCTCCTTAAATCAGAAACTTATCAATGTATATGCTACAACCACTTAGCAGTGATTCAGTCATCACAGACAGCTTAGGTTTCTTTCTCTTGAAATTATTTCCCCCCAAAACTAAACCCCCAACCACTTTACTGATGAGGAAGTGTGTAAGCACGCAGTCCTATGTAAGTTTTTCTGTCTAAACCTGCATAGGATTGTGCCTTAAATTGGAAAATGTTCCAGATACAAAGAATTTGAAGCCTATAACCTCTCTCACAATTGACAATCTTGAACAAAATGCATTTCCAAGAGAGACATGGACAACTTGAGGATCTTGCTAGATCTATTCTTCCTCCCAGACAGAAGCAGTGCTCAGGAATTGTTCTTTGAATGGCCAAATCACTTTACATGGAGGCCATCCAATCAGATTGCTGTCCTTTCCTTGTAGGTAGGCTGTACCACCATGTAGCACATGGAACCTGAATAACAGCAAGAGATAGTAAAGGATGAGTGAGGAATGTTAGGAATGTAGAAACTAGGTGGTGTTCTTAGATAAGGGTGCTTGTATGTAGCCAATCCACTCAAGGGCTTTCCCAGTAGCAAAATGAACCAATAAGTGCTGTCTGACCTGCAGTGCCTTATAAAAGAGGTGTGCATGCATCACACAGGCAGAGAAACTTTCTGTGGAAGTTTCCTCCAACACGTTGCCAGTGTGGCGTAGTGGTTAGAGTGCTGGACTGGAATTCGGAAGATCCGGGTTCTAGTCCCCGCTCGACCATGAAACTCACTGGGTGACTTTGGGCCAGTCACTGACTCTCAGCCTAACCTACCTCACAGGGTTGTTGTGAGGATAAAATGGAGAGGAGGAGGAGGAGGAGGAGGAGGATTATGTAAGCCACCTTGGGTTCCTTGCAGGAAAAAAGGTGGGTAATAACTATAATAAATATAATAAATAAATAAATAAATAAATAGAGTCTTCGGATAAATTCCACGTGTATATGGTTTATTTTCCACAGGGTGAGCTTTCAGAAAAGTACTTTCATTTTCAAAACTGGTATAGTCCTTTCCCCCTGGGCTCTGGATGCCTATAGGCTCTGTTTTATTCACTGTTTTACTCAGTTTTTATTGGCTTGCCCACCAAATAATTCACAAATAGCCTGCGGTAATGGATAGATTTCAAGCTTTTGGGAGGAACTGCACATAGTTTATAGCTGCTATTAATGAGCAGGCATGAGAAGCAATTGCAGAAGACAGTGTTAATAGCCACATCCTGAGTAGGCACTGACATAAATTATATATAGCAGAAACTTTAACCCTAAAAGTCATTTTGAGCAACTCTCGAAAATCCTATCCCTTCAGGGATGCTAGGCAGAACATTTATATTATCTCAACCAAAGGATTAATCTCCTTGTTGGAAAAAGTAATATATGAAGCAAGCAGAGCTTAAAAATCAGCAAGTTAAACTTTAACAATTACACCAGTGCCATCTGGCCCCATGTAAATGAGCTCTTATGGACAGGAGCCTAGAACAAAGAACGCATGATGAGGTTAGACTACTTTCTAGCCACATGTACTGTCCATATTGGTAATGAAACAGCATTCTGGACTATTTTCAGCTAAGAACAGCAACTAGGTGAGCTACTAAACGGTCTCCAGGATCATGATAATACAAATGGCATTATTTCTATGAAACCATACAGGTATGAAAAATTGGAGATTCTCCTTGGTACAATAATATTCCTTCTGAATTGCTAAAGATTTATTCAAAACCCAAAGACAATTTAACCAAATGCATTTGAAATGTTCCAAAAAGGTGCCAGCAGTCTTATGTATGTTTATATATTTATATCAACATTATCCACTATGTATCCTCTTCAGGGACATGATTTGTAATGATTCTCAACTTTTCACACATAAAAAGGGGGAGACCTTTATGTCCTGATCTCCTGTCCCCACTAATTGAGCTATCATGATAGTAAAGCCAAGTAAACCAGGTAAGTATCATTCATTCAGAACCAAACTACACATACGTAATGATTGATCAAGCCCACAAAGAAAGAGTTAAGCACATCCTCTCTTAGCACTGCTATTGTGATTAAATTCGCAGTCCCTTGAGCCAGCATTTCCCCCCAAAAAGGGTGGAGGAACCTCCCAGGGTCTCAGACCAAATTTCTAAACATATGCTTAAAACAAACAAACAAAAAAGGAATTTGCCCCCCAATTTTTAACAGAAAATGGGATCATGGCATCCTTATAACACTTATGTTTACATTTCTGCATCATTTTGTAGAAGACTAGTCTCTGTAAAATTTTATCGCTTTGGCTTGATAACCATGGTCTCAAAATTATATATATATATATATATATATATACACACACACACACACACACACACACACACATACATATCAAATATAGAATAAGTTTTAATATATTACAAACATAGTTTTAATATAGTATTACAAATAAAATTAAAATAAACAATAAACAGTCCTCTAATATCTCTTACATACACATTATCGTAACTAGTTTCTGTACAGGGCTTTACAAATGTGTTTCGACCATGATTGCTCTTCATCAGGGGGAAAACAATTTACACAAGTTACAACCCTAAATCTCGTGATATAAGATGTCGTACATAAAGCCAGTAATTACTGAACTACTTAGATTCATGGCTTCTCAACATGCTGTATGTATCTGGGCATACTGAGCAGGGCAGCACAGACATTTCCTCCTGTACCCGGGATGATAAATTCCTTCTTTCCACCTAGACCAAGGCTCTCCAACCTTGGGTCCCCAGATGTTGCTGGCCTACAGCTCCCAGCATACTCAGCCGGCATGGCTAATGGCAAGGGATTCTGGGAGCTGTAGTCCAGCAACATCTGGGGACACAAGGTTGGAGAGCCCTGACCTAGACAGAACAGGACTGTGGCAAACTTTTTTTTCAAAAAGAAAGAAATTTTCTAACACTGCGGCCAACTCTCACATATGGCTTGGACACTGTGTGTAACCATGGTTACATCATAAACTTCTTATTTATACCTTTCTTCTAGTACACATGTGTACACTGACAATATTTTTTAAGGCATCCCTAGCATCTCTGCAAAAGGCAAAATAGGGACAAAATGGGAATGGTGAATTTAGCAGGGATGGTATCAGAAAACAGTGAGTGCCCCCCGGTAAATTGGGAGTATTGGGACATGTGACTTATGTATGGTTTAAGGCTTATGCTAAGGTTCACAAATATTTGGCTTACAGTATTTGAGCTTGACATTTCCCATAAGATTTGCTTCCAAGACCTTAGATTTGAGCTCTGAAGCACAACTGTGCTGAAATCAAGAAGCTCAGCTAGGGTCCTGCAAATGCAATACCCAAGAGCTGAGCTTTTAAAACCCAAGAGCTGAGCTTGTTAGATCAGAACAACTCTGCATCCTAATTAATTTATATAGGAGCTGGGCTGGGTTGAAATTATGTTCTAATTTGTTATGTTCTAATTGGTGAGTTAATTCCAGCAATACTTTTTTGAAACTAACCAGAAAGAAGACAAGCTAGGAGATCAGATTTCAAAAAAATTAGGAATGTCAGCCTGAGCTAAAACAGTGGTGTGTCATTAGATAGGGAAGAGCTTGATGGACTCAGTACTTATATGCTGGCTGGGGCATGCTGGGAGTTGTAGGCCAAAAACATCTGGGGACCCAAGGTTGGAGAACACTGACTTATATGGTGAGCAGCACTGCAGATAACCACAGTTCTAGATCTTGTAGTAATACCTTACAATCAAATGGAATAGAGAATATGGTAGTTTAATTTGCAGTGGGTGAAGAAACCACAGCGCATCTCAAGAAAATGAGGACAAATCTGTTGTGATATGTATCACTTCACCAGCTGCAGCACACTGTTTACACATGGAAGGGACAGAATGGCTGTAAATAGGTTTGTTGTGTCTTTCTGGATTCCCGTGTTTTTCACATGGGAACCTGAACTCTGAGAGCAATATGAGCTAGTCACATGGTTTGTATGTTCTGATGACGTGCTAACTTGTTTTCTGTCTGAAGCCATCTTAGAGAGAAGCAGGACTGCTTTCTCTCTTCTCCTTTGTTTTCTTCTTGCTGGACTTTGTTACTGCAACAATGTAACGTCTTTGCTGAGGTGGAGTAAAGCCCAACTTACTCCACTGGATGTAATGCTTGCTATGCATTTATACTCTACACATGGACTGTAACTAGGAAATGTATACTCTGTAGAACTTTACTTGCTAAGTGAATAAACAGGTAGAGTTAGACCTGTGGTGTTCCAGAGTGTTTCCTGACTCCATGGATTAATCTGCAACGGGGAAGCTGGAAGCAGTCTGACAACAAGGCTGACTGGGCTGGAGAAACTGGCACAACACGCTGCACGCTGCGCGGGGGGAGGTGAGATCTGGAAGATCTGTGTGTGGAATTTCAGGCCTCTGCTAGCACACAGAGACAGGATTATAAATCTCCCAACTCGCACACACTCTGCTCAAAAATAACACCAACAAAATCAAGTTTGTCACAGGGGCCATGTGTGGTGTGAGGATTTTAACCAAATTATTTTCTGCTACATTCTCAGTGGTATTTTGAAATCAAAACTGCTGAAAATTCAGCCCATTCCCTACTACTGTATGAATTTAACTCCGTCATTGTAACTGCTGCTGCTAGCTCTGCTGTTTGTTTTTAATCTGTGGTTTTAAATTTTATATTTATTTTATATTGTATTTTATGGTTTTAACTGTTGTAAACCGCCCAGAGAGCTTCGGCTATTGGGCGGTATTAAAATGTATTAAATAAATAAATAAATGTGACTACTTGCTGTTCAGATGAAATAATATATTAGCTAGCAACTGTAATCTGTAATTATACTGTCTACCTGTTCTTCTATCATTTCCTATAACTATTCAGCCCATAAAGAGATGATGTCATTAGGAATAATTTGGTGTACACCTTAGATATTCATGAAATTATGGCTCATAAACTCTCTCCTTACCCATGAACTATTTATTGCATTCGGACTGAAAGAGACAAATAGGAAGGCAGCAAGCACATATCACCTTTGCTGTTGGCCTTGTTCACTGAGTGTTTCTAGCCATTTTCAGGATTGGCAAATAAGTTATTTTGCATCTGTTACATGGTCCTCATTAGACCCAAATGTTGGCACATGTAGGCAAGCTTTTTCACAGAGAAGCCAAGCAATGTGTAGCATTGATACTCATGTCAGAGACCTGACAACTCTACTACTATGGGAAGTGCAAACAAGTGTCTGGATATGAAGGAGTCATGATCTCTAAAATAATGTACCGGTATGCTCTTTTGACTTGTTAGATGGAAGGATGTGAGCATCCTAAGAAGTCCAGAAGGAGGAGAATCTTTGGCCAGGTATCCTTTTCTAATTATGTGCAACATGGAATTTGCCTTTTTCATAACAGCCGCACACTGGTACAACATTTTCATTGAACTACCCACCACAACCGATCTCATTCTTGGTCAGTCACTGCTACCTCAGATCCCATCAGGGTATATGTAAAGTTGGGATTTTTTGCACCAACATGCATCACTTTACACTTGCTTACATTGAACTGCATTAGCCATTTTAATGCCCATTTCTTTCCCCAGTTCGGAGAGATCCTTTTGGAGAGCTTCACAATCCCTTTTTGTTGTAACAAATCTAAATAATTTGGTGTCATTGGCAAACCTGGCTACTCATTGCTCACTCCCAATTCCAAAAAAAACTTCAGTCTGTAACCAAATAGCAATAAAATAGATGAACCCACAGGATGGATTGTTCTGCCATCACTCTTCACCATATTTCCTTTGTAAATTAAGTGGGCCAAAGGTGCACATCTCCATACCAATTTGGCTAGGTGCCATTTTGTCAACTAACATTCCTCCTTCACTGCCAATCTGGGTTCTCCCCAGGACAAAGAGTTGAACAACATCAAGCTGATAGTATCTTCAGAGGTTGTGGAAACAAGGCCTTTCAGTTATTCAGTACATACCCAATAGCCCTTGGAAACAGATGGTTTCTATAGTAAACAGTATAAAACCTGTTTCAGAAAACCATTAAAAAACTTTAAGATGCTATAGATTAGTGGTGCATTTTTGAAACATCTGAAAGTAATTATTCTGGCTAGTTTCTAAACAGAGAAGATTGCCCTCCTATAGTTCCTGAGTGAGAAAGGAATAATGATTTGATGTTTAACATAAGCCTCTCTTTAAGTGGACATAATTCAGCACTCATGATGGATAGGAAAACGCAACAGGGACAGTCGGAGTTGCTGCTGTTTCGCGAAGCCCTGATGGGTCCTATTTGCTTTGTGATTTACTTCTTTTTTTTATTTTCCAATTTTTTGAATTTTATTTAAGAAAAATTAAAACACTAACAAACATTAGAAAACATACAACAACCCAAAAACTACACTAAAACTAAAATGAACTTCTGAACTTCTCCACAGCAAATTTAAGTAACAATAATTATTCTTACACTATAATTACAAAGAAACCTCACTTTTTTCTATTGTCCAACATTTTCTTCTTATTCATCAAACTCCCAAGTATATCAATCCTTATTTTCATAATTTCTGCAAAAAGTGTATTAGATGTTTCCCCTCCGCTCTGTGATTTACTTCTGAGTAAGGCCATTGAAGATAATGTGATTTACTTCTGAGTAAGGCCATTGAAGATAATGTGATTTACTTCTGAGTAGACATGCATTTTGGCCCATTTACAGCTAAGTTGTACTTTGGGGCAGGCGGGAAAGCAATCTCTGCTTTGCCGATGCCCCGATACAGCTTTGGGAGACAAAGTCAAACGTTGGCAATTGGCTAACACCAATTAGGACAATTTCGTAGCCACACCAAGTCAGGCAATGACAGCACCTGGTGAGAACACACATAGCCACGTACTGCGATAGTGAATCGCAATAACAGGAAAAATCATAATAAAGGTAGTCCAGGAAATTACGGAAGAAAAGAACGATAATGCAAGACAAACGCAACTGGAACTGAAAAGTGAGTGCGTCATGTGCCCCACAAGTCACAGGAGTGATCCAGTACTGCAATAACCGTTAGGTGTAGATTGCCCCTCAGATAGGATTATTACATTATTCATAGCATATTATTTTCAAAATCCCAATCCTCATTACTCCATGGGTCGTGACTAATCCCATCAAGTTCATTACTCATGTTAATGAAGAAACTTGGTAAGAAACAAAATAGGTTACAATTATCATGCACTCTAGCACTCAGATAGTGTTGAACCTGGAGGTAGTGGGGTGTTAACTTGTACTAGGCAGCACAGAGTACATGAGGCTTTCCCTCCACCTCCTACAAGAGTATGGGGGAAAGCTGGAGGGCCAAATGAGAGGGAGGATCACTCTCAGGCATGCTATCAGGGCCAGCGCTACCGCTAGGCAGACCCAGGCGGCTGCCTAGGGCGCGTGGCGGAAGAGGGCGCAGCGTTTCTGCGCCCCTTCCTCGCCTCCGCCGCGCTCCTGCCCCTCCTGCCGCCTCCGCCGCGCCTCCCCGCCCACCTGCCAGCCGCTGCCGCCGCCGCCGCCACTGCACCTCCCCCCCGCGCGCGCGCCCGCCCACCAGCCACCTACCTACCTTCCCTGTCGTTTCTGGAGCCCCGCCGGCTGTTGTTTTGGCGGGAGGAGGAACCAGGGCAACAGGGCTTAAACAGCCCTGTTGCCCTGGTTTCCCCGGCAAAAAAAAAAAAAGCGTGGGGGTCCCGTCGCGTCGGAGGAGGAGGAGGAGGCGGCGGCGGCGGCAGCGCAGCCAGCAGCGGGGGCGGGGGGAAGGTAGGTGGCGGGGGCGCGGGGGGGTTGCAGAGCAGGGCTGCTTTGCTCCGGAGCCCCCCCCACGGCACGAGAGGGGGGGCGCTAAATATAATTTGGCCTAGGGCGCCAAACAGCCCTGCACCGTTCCTGCATGCTATGATACTTCTTTCACTCTAATTACTTAATTACTGCATTTCTAGACTGCCCAATAACCAAAGCTCTCTGGGCAGTTCACAAAAGTTAGAAGCCAAAAATACAACTTGATGAAATATAAAACCTTTAGAAGTTTAAAAAAGAATAAAACCAAAGTCAAAGCCAAGAACACTATAAAGATCTAAAAACACAATACAGTAACGCATGGGGGGGGGGAACCCTAATATGAAGGACTAAAAAGACTGGGAAAATCAAAAGGTCTTCACTTGGCACCGAAAAGACCACAATGTGGGTGCCAGGGGAGTTTCCCTGGGGAGGGGATTCCACAACTGGGGTGCCACTACACTTTTCACTCAGCCCCCTCAATTGAAAGAACAATGCCATCATCCAATTTTTTTGGGCTCCTATAGACGAGAGCTACAGAATGCTTGTGGTTTGTTAGAAGGACTGAAAGAACAGCCACTTGCTATGTGGAGAACAGGATGCTGACAGAACATTTCACTATACCCGATTCAGCCATTCACTAGACCCAATGCAGCCCAGTGGTAATATTTTTTGTGTGGTGCACATGATACATGCCCTTAGGATCACATGTGCACAACACCATGCAAACAGCATCACATGTGAGATCAGCACTCATGTACAAACAATTCTGCCAATGTGTATGGTCTTTCCAATAGGGGTGGAAGGTAATCACACATATTGGATGAGTGGCGTGTATATCTGAATGTGCAGTTGCCTAGTTTACACACAATGTCAATTGTGTGATGGCGGGCACAGGTGCCCTTGGTCCTGGTTCCCACCAGGTGAAGGCTGTTGGGCCATGGGGCCAAATTACTGAACTAGGCCCGAGAGAAACCCAAAGTCAAAAATACTCTTTCATGCCATAATCTGATCATTAGTGTACAGTTGAGCAGAGGAAATAATGATTTGTGAAAGTTTACCCTGAATTGAAGTGCTACCGGCCAACATCAAAGACAGGCTTGATCCATTCATATCCGGCTGTTGACATTTCCCCACCCTTACCTTATATCCAAATCAAAAGGACAGTATCCAGGGCTTAAACCAGGATTGCAGAACCTCTGGCCCATGGGGGACCCCCAATCTGGCCTGGGCTGCCTCTTGGGATTCCTCCAGGGGTGGGGCTTAGACTTCAAATCCCACCCTCTGGATGAATCCCCTTGGAGGACATCCCCCTGCTGCTATCTCCATTCTGAGATTGGAGACTACAGCGGGGATTCCCCTGCTGACCCGTGCCAACAGCAGAAGCCCCCGCTGCTCTCTTCAATATCAGATTGGAGATAGCAGCAAGGATGAGGGGTGGCGGGCATTGGGACTCTTTATTTATTAATTATATTTATACCCCGCCTTTTTTCCTGCAAGGAACCCAAGGCGGCTTACATAATCCTCCTCCTCCTCCTCCCCATTTTATCCTCACAACAACCCTGTGAGGTAGGTGAGGCTGAGAGTCAGTGACTGGCCCAAAGTCACCCAGTGAGTTTCATGGCCGAGCGGGGACTAGAACCTGGATCTCCTGAGTCCCAGTCCAACACTCTCACCACTACACCACACTATGCACGGGTGAGTCCCAATGCCTCTCATCCATATTACTATCTCTGATCTGATATTGGGGATATGGGGCAGTCTGGATCCCTTTCTCCATACTGGGAGGAGGCACAATTTCATGCCTCCTTCCAGTGCAGAGGGAAAAAAGGGAGGGAGGTGACATCATGGTGTGGGGCCACACACTTCGATGTCATCTGGCCTGCGGTGGGCCTGGTGAGGGGCAATCCAGACCCCTCCACCCAGAAAACTGTTCTGCACCCCTGGCTTCAGCTATGCTACCCAATAATTTAGGCAGCAGAAAAGCAACTGGGGAAAAACATGCGAGAGAGAGAGAAAATCTAGCTGAATGTGGTGTGCTAGTGGTTTGCAACAATAAACACCAATATTTGATCAGGATACAATCATATGAAATCCATTACTATTACATTCCTAAACTCCGATGCAGGCCAATATAATTTTCAAGTTCTTTGTCCATCTACTACAATGTGTGATTTCTTCACCTCCACAGATTTAACTCCTGAACACTAGGACTTTCAAAATAATCTTGCTATATTGCCGGGTC
The DNA here is from genome assembly GCA_021292165.1 of Shinisaurus crocodilurus. Lineage (NCBI taxonomy): Eukaryota > Metazoa > Chordata > Lepidosauria > Squamata > Shinisauridae > Shinisaurus > Shinisaurus crocodilurus. The sequence goes on along the minus strand of CM037878.1, from coordinate 69,260,175 downwards.
TTCCGCTGCAGGTTTATTGAGGAACACAACAATGAGGCTAGATTATTATAAAATGGTCTTGTTTATAGCTCCATTCTCAGCTGGACCACCCACAAACAAAAGAGCAGAGATACTGTGCACAAAGGCTGATCATAGATACACAGAAAGGATATTAAATCTGCAGGCTACATACGTAGTAGTAATCCCCCTTCCTGAGAAAATAACATCCAGTACATTTCTGACTCATGCTTATTTTGTTTCAAGGATCTAACCGGGACATCCATATACATAAAAAAAAAAATACAAAGAAAGGAAAGAAATCCTATTTTCATGGCTGCACCAAGATGAATTGATTCTGAGCATAAACTGGAAAAATGTCTGAAATTACATAAAGTAAAATTCTCTACACAGTGAATTTTCATTCCAGGATGTAGAAGGAGGACATTCTTCACCACTGGGATACCCCTCCCTCAAAAACTAGTAGAGACAGTCATGTTGGAAGTCATTTCCAGGGCGGGGTGGGGTTTTCTTCTCCTAGGCTGAGATGGTGTCTCTTCATGACTTTACTGATTAAAAAATGGCTGTATCAGTAAACTAAATGAGCTATTAATAATGGAGAACAGACAAGTAAAGAAACAATCAGTATCAGGTAGCAAGGAGAGAGGTGTCCATCCCCAGGTCTCAAACTGACATACCCACCCGAACGCAGGAGGTGACAGGAAGCAGCAGGGGCGACAGTGAGAAGAATACCCTTCTACAGCAGCCAGGAATGCAATGCAATGTGAGCACAATGTGCAAGTCTCAGGAGGCGACTCAGGTGGTCGCCAGTAGGATATGCAAGAGCAGTTAAAGTTGGGTGGGCTGCTCCTGTTCTACTTACTCCTGTAGCCCTCCCTCTGCCAAGGCAAAAAGAAAGAAGTCCACTTCATAAGTGACCAGTGGACGTGTGCACAGAGGCCTAGCTGGTTACTCTGCCTGTCTCCTCCACTAGTGCTCTTTCCTCTTATAGACCTCTATAATACTTGCCAAATCAACTTGCAATGGTAGCCTGAGGCACTTTCTGACCAATAGAACCCAGTTTAAGGAAACAAAGTCAGTGAGCCTATGCTGGCAGTAACGAGCAACGCTGTGTTGACACGCTGTGCCCACAAACCAAAGACTTTGTTTTGTGGGCACATCATGTCAACACAGTGTGTTAGTGCAGAACAGCCAGGATCATCTCTGCCTGCTTATTTCTGATCCTTCACACCACCTTGGAAAGGAATAGAAAGTATAGGAGGGTCCACATGTGGAATGGAGTGTTTGTGGTATTGTGCAAAGCGACTTTCCAATTTGGCATTTTCTTTCAAGGCAAAAGAGTCAAGTTCTGGTTGTCTCTGATGGTGGGGAAACGGATTGTGAAGGGACCGCTCACCCTCATCTATTTTCTAACCATTGAGCCAGTCAGCTGTGGTATTTCCTACTCCCGCCATATGTTGTGCCCTTAAGAGAGAACTGCCCAGAATCTACATCACGATGCTCACCACCACTTCCTCCCTCCTTGCTGGTTGATGTACACCTTTGCTGTGGTGTTACTTATGAACATCTTGGCATGCTTTATGGAAGTCTGCCTTTCAACTGCAGGAGGGCTTGGCAGATGGCTCAAAATTCCAGCCAGCTGATGCTTCAGCCCTACCTCAGTGAGGACCACTAACCTGGAGCTGTTAACTCCATGCTGTGGGCTCCCCAGCCAGACAGGCAAGCATCCATGGTCAGAAGAACTGTTGAGAGCACTTCCAGCAGGATGGTGCTGCCACAGTTGCAAATGCCCTGGTGACTTCATAATTAGACCAATGTAATGCACTCTCCATAGTGCTACCCTTGAAAAGTGTTTGGAACCTGCAATTGGTACAAAATGCAGTAGCAAGGCTGATGATAGGAGGCCAGTCTTATACCACATTATACCAGTATTATAGTAACTATATTGGCTCCAAATATGTTTCCAGGCCCAACTCAAGGTACTGGTTATCACTTTTTAAACCCTCTGTGTGGTTTGGGATCTGGATATCCCAAAACACAGCCAGTGTGGTGTAGTGGTTAGAGTGTTGGATTGGGACTGGGAAGACCTGAGTTCAAGTCCCCATTCAGCCATGAAGCTCACTGGGTGGCGTTGGGCTGGTCACTGACTCTCAACCTAACCTACCTCACAGGGTTGTTGTGAGCATATCATAGAAGAAGAGGAAAATCATGTTGCCACATTAGAGGAAATGGCAGGATATACATATAATTAGTAAATTAATGAATGAAATATCTGAAGGAACACATTCTTCTGCATGTGCCTGCTTGCATGCTGTGCATGGAAGTAGGTTCATCTTCCCTAAGAACAGCATCTCTGCACTTGTTATGTATCCCTCCACTTAGTAAGATGCAGAAAGCAGGGATAGAGGCCTTCTTACTTACAATTTAATAGACATGGTATGAAAAGGGAAAGGGAGAAGGAGGGAGTGAAGAAAATAGGCAAATCAGGTACCAGGACCACTGCATGAGACAATTCTTTGAGGGGAGAAGCCAAATAGCAGTTGATCCTGTGCGAGGCTGATGGAGAGAGCCGTGCTGTCACCTCTTCCTCAAATGTCGCCAGGAGGAATGACTGCTGATGGGGGCAATAGGATACACATTTGCATATGCTAATTTAGAAGTACACGTACAAATTTGGAAATAATTACTATAATCTCACCATTGTGTGGAAGACTCCTGTCGAGGTGACCTGTGTGCCTGCCTGTTCAGTCTGCTATCCAGGTGCTAAGTGGTGATGGGCAACAGTTCTTCTGGTGCATTATCTATAAACTGGAACTGGATAGGACAGCCCTTCAAATAGAGGATGCCTTCAAATAGAGGACAGTCCTCTGGCAACCCTTCAAATAGAGGACTGTTCTCTGTAAAAGAGGATACCTGGCCAATCCAGGAGGAGCTAAATGACAGTTGGCCCCAGCAGCAGGCTGATGGAGATGGCCTTGCTGTCTCACCTCTCCCTCTTATGAAGTCAAGTGATCCATTCCCTGAGGTAATCCTGTTACATAAATTCACATACCATAAAAATGGGCACTGGAAAGCTGGAAGGCATATGTTGAGCTAACCAATGGCCATATTTTTGACACAGAAAAAGACATTTGTATACAGATCTGATGCCCATGTTAATTGTGGGGCATAAATATGGACCCATGTGAATGCAATGTGCAGGTCTGAGTATATCAGTATAAGAAGTTTACAGAAACACATGCATAGCTGGAAAAAACAAAATTGTTTGCAGAGGTCAAACTACTCTGCTTAATAATTTGAAGCGTATTAAGGCAGATTTCAACGATTATCCCTAATAACAATACAGTATTTGCATTCCAAGCCATTCATTTACTTTCGCTCTTGGGTTAAGAAGTTATAATGGGAACAATGTCATCCAAAATAAAATACATTACATAATAATCAATTAGGATGATGTAACTTTTCCTTTCAACAATGGAATAAAATATCAATTCTCTAATATTCAGTGGCATCTGTATGCTTGAATTCAAAATATTGACTTCTCCATACTAGGAAAGTAATCCTATGTACGGTAATCTGTTTTTAGTAGCCAATGTTTTCTATTTGATGTTCCATTCCATTATCCTGATGTTCTTTTTAAAAAATAATAATAATAAATCCTTCAGGATATTGAAGAAACTGAATTATTACGAATTGTGGTATCTGTAGAAGAGGTTTTTGATCTGTAGCTCAGTGGTTGAGCACATGCTTTGCATGTGAAAGGTCCCAGGTTCAATCCCTGACTGACATCTCTAGTTAGGGCTGGGAAAGTCCCCCTTCTGAAGCCCTGCAGAACAGCTGCCAGTCAATGTAGACATTATGGAGATAGATGGGCCAACAGCCTCTCTCAGTATAAGGCAGCTTCCTATATTCCTATCAGAATTATACAAATTAACAGCAGTGGGGACCACAGAATTATTATTAAGAATTTGAAGGAATGCAGTATAACATTTCTCTAATAAATCTTCATTGTCTCTAACATTGTCTCTAACATCAGCCTGTATACCAGTTCAGGGAAGGGCTTTAACTATTTAACCTTCATCTTGTTCTTTACGTGTCTTGGGAAGGGCTTTAACTATTTATCGTCCGCCATATGTTCCACAGAAAGGTTGTCCTTCCTCTCTCAATTTTTCTGGGTATCATGCAAGGAAATAAGGTTTAGAACCCCCAATTTACAATATCTCCCAATGTGTAGAGAGAAGATGTATCTCTCTGCCGGAGTGCAGACATATCCATCCTTCATGTAACATCCAGAAATACACAGAAAGGAAAAGCAAGTCATTCATCCCTTCCTCTCTTGTCATTTTTATGGAACATGTAAAATGGCCCTAGAATTCACACTGGAAGCAGGAAATCATATAACTCTCTAGTGTGCCTTTATGCATAAGTTTCTTCTCTTGGATTCATGGACATAGCTTTCAATGAAAGAACAGAATAAATGAGAACAGAAGTGAGAACAGAATGTGCACTATCCAGGACCAGGACATTACTTGCCCTTGATAGGTTAGTAAAAAGGGGTGCTCCCAGAGCAAAGATCCTGACCCTCCTGAGGTTTTCCCATCCAAGGCCTTTCATTAAAAGCAGTATGAAAAGAGACGGAGTGAGTGTAAAAGTGATGATGAATAATATGTCAACGGCCACCTGAGCTTTGACATCACATAATGAAGAATCAAGACACGTAAAGAACAAGATTAAGAGGCTTCAACACAATTGCCAAGATTAAGGCCTGCCAAAGGCAATTGGAACATGCTATAAATAAATGTCTAAGCATTAATGTCCATTGCATAAACTCATTCTAAGTGGCACTGGAATCTGGATCCCACTAGCAGGTGCCTAACTGTACTGATTATACTGCATTTAACAAACCGGCAGGGATAAAGTATCTGCAGGATTCTCCTGTCATCAGTTCTCAGGATAAAGAAGAGTGAAAAGTTTAAGTATTTGTGAAAGAAAATAAATAAATGAAGATTTAGGCAAATTGCTTTTGGAGTTTTCAGATTCAAAGCTTATTATGGAACTATGGAAGGCTGGAGCTTCAATAGTTATTATAAAAGGATGGAGATCTCCATTAAAGTTTTAGCATCACTAGTCAACTACAAAGGTTGCTGCTGACCCCAAATATCTTCCTCTAGGAAATAATTCCTACCATCTTCAAAGCAAGATACGCATTGGGAAGAAGGTGTGATTTAAAATGAATTTTTTAAAAAATGTATCAAGCCTTATAAACTTTCAGAACATGCTGCTATTACTGTCACAAATCTCATTTTAAGCATTAATAATGTAGTTAAATAGCAACGTTGTCTATGAGAATACTGAACACAGCTCTAGATCTAATAAGGTGCGTTATCCTTCTTGTCCAATACATAGCTAAAATGATAAAATCATGATAAAATCTTCCATTTTCAAAAACTTTGCCAAGTATACTTTTCCAGTATAGTAGTAGGCGATCACTCGTGACCGAGTAAGATTGTCTTCCGGGATAAAAAATTACAAAAAGAAAATTATAAAAGGAGGAAATTCTTAAAAAATTGTGTAGACTCTAGCGATGGGTCCGTAAGTGACTGTGGAGGCCAATTCTAGATCCACACAGCTTCTCACAGTGAGGACACAGGTTACCAGATGGAAGATGGTCCTGTAAAGGATTCGTTTGATGTGCTTTTCGCTTAGCATGTTTCTCCCTTTCACCTTGCACTCGGGCTTCTTCAAAGTCCATAGAACCTTTGTGAAAGGCCGACCTCCATTTAGATCGTTCAGGGGCCAGAGCTTCCCAGTTTTCGATGTTTATATTGCATTTTTTTTTAGATTAGTCTTAAGAACATCTTTAAACCTTTTATACTGACCACCGATATCCCGCTTTCCATCCTTGAGTTGGGAATAAAGTAACTGCTTTGGGAGATGGCAGTCAGACATTCGAACAACATGACCTGTCCATTGAAGTTGGCGTTGAAGGATCATTTTTTTCAACGCTAGTAGTCTTTGCTTCTTCCAGTACACTGACATTTGTTCGCCTATCTTCCCAAGTAATTCGCAGGATTTTCCGGAGACAACGTGGATGAAATCTTTCAAGGAGGTGGAAATGACGTTTATAGTCATTTCCAGTATAACACAAATACTTTCCTAACAACACTATTCTATCCAAATACCAGGAATGCAAACTATTATTTTGTACATAAGAAAGATTTCACAATATGACCTTTGCTAATAGAGTTACGTTCCAGCAATCTTGTGAATCACTCAACAGTTACACTACAACCCACTTTTCAGAGATTTTCTGCAATATAGTAAGTGATAGGTGATACATCTGTTTTGAATTATTCACCAGGACAATTCCTATGCAAAATCACAGAAAATGTCAACTCATGTAATCTTCAAAGTATAAAAAAAGGACTGTAGCGTTAATTGGCCTTGAATTTTAGATAGTTTAACCTCGTTGTTGAACATTAATTTTTCCTGAGGCTTTGCCTCAAAAGTGCTCCGAAATTCCCAGCTCACAAGGAACGGGATTTAAAGCACAATAAAATGCTTTCCACAACTGTGCATTTATTGTGCAATAAAACAATCTACTGAACATTATCTCAGAGTCAGTGGTGCAGCTAGGTGATGTTAGACTCTGGTCTTAATGGTCTTACAGGGACAGCCATGTGTATTCGTTCAGTTGTGAAGCACACCATTAACATATTTCCTCCCACCTCCTGCCATTCCATGCCTTATACCTGGTTCTACATTCCTGATATGTTAAAGCAAAAGGATAACAATCCATGCTTAAAAAAATACTCTAAGCATGTGCAATTCTGCATTTTAAACTCACTTAAACCATAACATCATTATGAAACAAATACAATGGAGTTTGTTTCTGCTGCCCTGATAGTAAACACATTTAATTAAGAACGTAAGAACGTAAGATGAGCCATGCTGGATCACAGCAAGGGTCCATCTAGTCCAACATTCTGTGCACACAGTGGCCAACCAGCTGCCCACAGGAAACCCACAAGCAGGACATGAGTGCAACAGCACCCTCCCGCCCATGTTCCCCAGCAACTGGTGTACATAGGCATACTGCCTCTGATACTGGAGGCAGCATATAACCATCAGGACTAGTAGCCATTGATAGCCTTATCCTCCATGAATTTGTCCAATCCCCACTTTAAAGCCATCCAAATTGGTGGCCATCACTACATCTTGTGGAAGTGAATTCCATGGTTTAACTATGTGCTGTGTGAAGAAGTACTTCCTTTTATCTGTCCTGAATCTCCCATCAATCAGCTTCATGGGATGATTCCAGGTTCTAGTATTATGAGAGAGGGAGAAAAATGTCTCCCTATCTACTTTCTCCACACCATACATAATTTTGCACATGTTTCCCCTTACTCTCCTTTTTTCTAAGCTAAGCTGTTGTAACCTTTCCTCATAGGGGAGCTGCTCCAGCCACTTGATCATTTTAGTTGCCCTTTTCTGCACTTTTTCCAACTCTACAATATTGTGCGGTGACCAGAACTGTTCACAGTATTCTAAGTGTGGTCACACCATGGATTTGTATAAGGGGATGGCAGTTTTATTTTCAATTCCTTTCCTAATTATGCCCAACATAGAATTTGCCTTTTTCACAGCAGCCACATGCTGGGCTAACATTTTCATTGAGCTGTCCACCAAAACCCCAAGATCTCTTTCTTAGTCAATCAGATCCCCTCAGCTTATCCTTGAAGTTGAGATTCTTTTTGTCTCCGCATGCATCACTTTACACTTCCTTACACTGAACACTTTACACTTCCTTACATTATACTTGGGAATAAGCACCATTTTGTATACAAAATAATAATATATTTTAAAAGTAAGAAGAATAAAATTAGCATCTGTAACCATGTACATCTCGGGCCAACTTCATCCTGTCTACATATTAAAAAAGAAAAAAAGGGAAAAAAGAAAGAATGATGCTGTGGCAACCAGCATCAGCCCCAGCATGGGCATGCCCATGCTGGCCCAGGTGCTGATGCCAGGCCTGTTTGCCACTGCCCCCATCACCTGCCACTCTCTGACTGGGTTTGCATGACACGCTAAACCATGGGGGTGCTTTAGAAGTGACCTGGGGGTAGTTTCTAAACCACCCCAAGTAGCCATGCTTGCACTAGGGTTTAGAAAATCCTAGTAGGGTTAGCATGTCGTCTGAAACCGGACAGCACGCTAACCCTCTTGCAAGCCAAAAAGGCACAGAGCCCCTTGGCCAGAGCAGCAAACAAGGGCTGCCATTTAGGCCAAGGGGCTCTAGCCAATGACAGACGACCAAATGCCCAAGAGGCACTTGGCACGGCTGTCATCGGCTTCCCCGTGCACTCCTGCCAATGTCCTGCATTGGCAGGAGTATGCTGGGAAGCCATCAGGGTGTCGAGGCCATATTTCCGCTCCTCCTTCCAAGAAGATCCAAACAATGGCTTCTAACTAAAAAAAAAAACTTCATTAGAAAATGCAAGCCAAGCAAACTGGCTTAAAAGTAGAAATGTAGTGGATTGCAGAAATCAATAAGAAAAGAAACAAGCTTAGTTAGAATACTAGCCATTAAGGAAGAAGTTTCATCCTGTTCCCCTTGATGGGCAGTATTGCCACCCCATCTCCAGACCCCAGAAAGCCCACTGCTGAGAAGCCGCCGTGCCCAGCAAGGGGAGCCTTTGCAGCAGCGGAAAAGTGCCACTTGGGCACTTTTGAGCCTCCATCATCCCCACTCCTCTCCCCTCACTGCTCCCGCGGTATCCCCTGGGATACCAGCATGAGGACTGAGGTGGGAAGAGTAGAGAGGCGGGGCCTCTGGACCCCCGCTGTGCCCAATCATTAATCGGGCACAGCCGGGGCCTGGGGCAACTTTAAGCCCACAGAGCCTCTGTAGGCTTAAAGTGTTGTGTGAACCCAGCCTCTGGGTGGTCATTTGGGGGGCTTCAAGGTTGCGAGGCGCTGGACTTTGACCCCAAGGTCCAAGACCTACTGCACCACTGCTCAGAGTCTAGGAAACACATTCAGGTTTTATAACCTAATATTTTTAAGAAGAACAATTTCACTTAAATATAAACAACAGCCAACTAACCCTCCTTTCAGGTGAAGCATGGGCCACACATAGACTATGAAATGTATGTCCCTATGCCAGATGCAAGAAAGATGAATCAGATGAAGGAGAACTCTTACAGAGTACATTCCATGCTTCAGAATGTGCACCAGTAGTCTGTCATAACAAAAAATCTGGTTATTAATGATATTTATTTTCATAGTGATTTATTACTTCCAACCCCACTGTGTTTGCTTGGCCTTTGATGTCCTCAGGAACAAGAGTTCAGAATGTAAGGTTTACAAGGATGGCATCAAGCAGCCCTTTCCAACAACAAGGATGGTCTATTCTGCAATACAGGCAGAATATGGCTGAAACACTATAGGAGTTTGTTTAGTGCTGCAGCTTTACTCAGCCATATTTAAGGACAAAGATGGGAGATGATATTTTAAGGCTGAGATGACCAACATATGGACAGAGCCATTTTCTAGCATCCACATCAGTTCAGGACTACACAGTAAAGTAGCCTACACAACCTTCAACCGAAAGATCATGTTGTACTATCTCCAGAAGGGTAGCTCTGTTAGTCTGTTGCAGCAAAATCAGCAAAGAATCTTGTGGCTAAACCTTAAAGACTAAGAGATGTGTTGTCACCCAGTGGTAGAGCACATGCCTTGAATACAGAAGGTATTGCCACCCCATCTCTGGGTTCAATCCCTGGCACCTCTGGTTAAAAGGATTTGGTAATAGGTGATGTGGAAGTCCTTGGCCTGAAGCACTGGAGAGCCACTGCCGGTAAGTGCAAAATGCACTAGGCTAGATGAAGAGTCTGACTTGGTATAAGGAAGCTTCCTATGTGGCATTAGGTCGAATGGCAATGAAATATAAAAGCGGTCTGTGACGATGCTGTATAATGCTTGAGATAAGCAAAGTTACCGTGTGTGTGCATGTGTGTGCACACCTGCCAACGAATGCTAATATATCATACATCTGATGAAGTGGACTCTAGTCCATAAAAAGCCTATGCTATATCTGTTAGCCCTTAACATGCGACAAGTATTTTTATTGTTCAACTGTATGTACAATGTGTACAACCCTTGTCCTTCCTGGTTATATAATTTCAGGAAGTGACATCACCAGCAATGGTAAACTCAGATTCCTTTGCTCAGCCAGTGGACTGACAATGACATAATTCAGGTAAGACAGAGAATAGAAGAATTTGCTCTCAGCAGTACAATGACTTAGCTTCCCACTCCAAACCCACATTTTCAAAGATGCACCTACCTAGTAGTTGCACTCCACGTGTGAGTCCATACACATCAATCAAAGCCCACAGTGGTTCGGTGGTCCTTACCCCACTGAAGAATAACATGGCAGCAGAGTCATTAACCCGATAAAATACACGTCCCTTTTTGTCCACCCAGAATGCTATGATGTTTCCTTCATTTGCAAACTCTTCTGGGAGGGCCTTGGCCCAGAATCCACTCTGAGAAACTAGGTCTGGACATGCATACTTGGGCAGGGTTTCTGGGTTAATCCTAGAGGGATCCTTAGAAGTAAATCCAAGTCGAAGAGCCCCGCTCCAACAGCACTGCTTCTTTGTGATCTAAAGGAGGGGAAACAGCAACAGAATCAGTACATTTACCTTGCATTTTTCATTAGGTGTGTGTAGATGATAGAATAAAGGTATGTGATACATCAATGCTGGGGTAAGGATATGTGGAGGAGGGAGTTGGAGGTTCAAGGCAGCTGTTCCAATGCAAGAGATGTGGAAGTACTGGATAAGAATGTGTTATGGAAGGGGAAGTTGTAGATGGAACTTTTTGATTGCTTTGAGAGTGGTGCGAGTAATGTGGAAGTGGTACCGAAGAGCAATGCATTGTGTGGGGTTCTCCAATCAACACAGTGATATCTGGTGGCAATTACTTGGAGATTCAATGTTATCTGGACTGGACCTAGTTCATACAGTGCATTTTTCTCTATGTGATCTGTTCTGACTGTCCCTGAGTAGACCCTCATATAGTTCCAGCCAGTGGAAATTGCCATGATTGCAGCAACAAACATGGATATATGGCTCAGCCATTAGCCTCTCTGACTCCAGCATAACCTGCAACTTCTTGGTATCATGGCTGGAGTCTTCTGCGTGCTCTGCAGTGTTTTCTTGCTCATATGGATACACCAGGACCAGCTGAAGACATGTAGGGCCCCCTTTCAAATGTCATGCTGAAAGTGCAGATGTTAGAGAGTGTTAGAGAGTGAGATCAGCAAGGCTTGCAACTTTGGGAATGGGAGGAATGGAGCCAACAGGATGTATGTGTCACTGAGGATGGAGCCAGGAGATGTATTTCTGCTGCCCCCTTCATGCATTGGATGTATGTATGGAAGGGCTTGAGTGAACACCCCCTAATCTCTGATTCAATTCAACTGGATAGATCATCATTCCAAATATGAACAGATTCTCCTTAAGCGAATTAGTTACTCTTTACACAAATGAAGGAATTAAACCCCATTCTTCCAAGAACAATGCCAAAAAGCTGGCTGCAGACTAAGCAAGAGATATTTTAAGCAGTCTGCAATCCTGGGAAATAGACACATAATGATGTGTGCGCATGAGAATTTAATACTGAAATAAAATCATTGTAATCTGGGATTCCGACAGTAAGGTTTTGAAGACAGGAAGAAGAGTGCATCGGTTTTTTGTGATCTAGAGCTTCTCTAGATATAGCTGCAACAGCATCAATATTTAGTGACAACAATGATATACAGGGGCGGCTACAAGTAATGGTGTACAGTCAGACTGGGCTCATTCCTTTGGTTAATTACATTTTGCTAGGATCCACACTACGGCTGTTTACCACTGCTGAAGCATTGATCTTTCACAACTGGCTGAAGGTGCAATTGTAATTATGGTTCCACACAACCTTTAATGGAACATCATATCCTTGTTAACATCCTATAATGGTCATCCCCATGGCAGAGATAAAATGGCAGCATTAGACTGAGATTCTAGGATTATTTGTTCAGGAGTAAGATCCATTCAGTGTGATGGGACCTTCTCCTAGGAAAGTGTGCTAAGTTTGCTGTCTTTTTATGAAATTAATCCTGTAGCTGCACAGCAGCAATGGAAAAAAAAAATCTACGTCTCCATCTCTGGATGGGCAGGCAAGACCCTTCCCATGCAGATATTCCAGCTGTGGGTGCTGCAGTGCAGGCAGCTGTCAAGGAGCTGGGGAGGGAACATTCCTGATGAATGAGGAGCTTCTCACTGCCCCACCAACTGTAGACATAAGGCACACCTCAAATAGCCCAAACAGTACTTGGCCAGTAGCTCCCCAACAACTCCTTTCTAAAACGGGGGGAGGAAAGCACCTAAAAAGATGGTGCACACACGGAGCCAGGCTTGCTAGATGTATGTGCTCCGGGTGCCTCTTCCCTCAGCAGCAGAAGCAGAAATTTATAGCAGCCGAGGGAAGAAGGCACTTGCTGCTGCTCATGTTGCTGGCAGCCAGATTGTGCCCCTGGAGGTTCCCTCTTAGCTCCTCTGGTGCCTTCACCAAAATCTACTCCTTCCTGTGGCCAGATTGATTCCTTTCCCCCTGTGCACTGAACAACAGGAAATGCCAGGAGTCATGGCAGCAAGGAAACAGGAAGAAAGAAGAGGAGACTCAAAAACACAGAAAGAATGCTCTGCATCTCAGGTGATTGTGCTGCTGTCCCATTCTTTAAAACAGGGGCGCAGAACCAGGGCCGGATTAAGAGCATTATGGGCCTGGTGCTGAGGAGGGCGCGCGGCTGAAGAGGGCGCAGAAACGCTGCGCTCCTCTTCGCTGCCGCTGCGCCGCCCCCGCCAGGCCTCTGCCTCCGCTGCGCCACCCCCGCCAGGCCTCCGCCTCCCCACCCTCCCTCCCTCCGCCGCCGCCGTCGCCACCGCACCCTCCCGTCCCGCTCGCCGCTGCACCTCCCCCCACCCTCCCGCTCGCTGCTGCTGCGCCTCCCGCCGCCATCACCACCACCCCCAACCCCCCCCGCCACCTACCTTCTCCGCGTCGTGTCGCTTCCGGAGCCCCGCCCGCGTTGTTTTGGTGGGAGGAACCAGGGCAACAGGGCTTAAACAGCCCTGTTGCCATGGTTTCCCTGGCAAAAAACAGCGCAGGGGTCCCGTTGCGTCACTTCCTCCTCCTCCTCGGCGGCAGCAGCAGCCAGCCAGGGCGGGGGGAAGGTAGGTTGGTGGTGGCGGCGCAGGGGTGTTTTTTTTTTTGCAGAGCAGGGCTGCTTTGGAGAGGGGGGGCCGCTAAATATTATTTTGCCTGGGGCGCCAAACTGCCCTGCACCGGTCCTGATTGTGGGCCTCTTTTGGGGTAGGGGCCTGGAGCTGCAGCTCCAATAGCCCCTATCTTAATCCGGCCCTGCGCAGAACTTCAGGCCTGCAGGCCATATCTGGCCCACCTGTGGTTCCCCAGATGGCCATGCCTCCTTCCCTTGGCCCCACTCCCTTTCTCCCAACCACTGGTCACTTGGGTGGTTTCCTGGCCTTTGTGTAGTTATTCTCCCACTTCTGAAAGGTTGAAATGCCTCTCCTAAGGCTTAGTTACTGGCAAGAAGAGCTTTAAGCTAAAACATACTGGTATTTGGGGGGGGGTATTTTGCCCCCCCTTTTGCTTTCAGCCCCACCCACTACTGGAATGCGGCCCCAAAAAGCTTATCTGAAATGGAATTCAGGCCCCAGGCTGAAGCAGGTTCTGCACCTATGCTTTAAAAAAAAAGTTGGATTTTCTGTATGCTGAGGAAACAGATATGCCATAGGTGAAGAGCAATGTAGTCTGACCTTCCAATAAAAAGTGAGTAAATGAAAGATTGCCAGCAGTGAATGTGAATTCAACCTTTGTTTGCCTACCCTTATCTTTACAAAAGTTCCAAAGACTTCTACTAAATCAGTTCGTTTCTTGAAAGGAGTGCCAGCCAAGTGGCTATGTTTAGCAGGTCTCTTACTCTAGTAAAGACCACAGTTGTCTCTGCTTCACTTGTCAGACTGGCTATATCACATCCTCAAAGCAGATAGTTTGGCTGCAGCAAAATGCAATAAAGTCAGCCAACTATTTTAAGCATATAAATAAGGAAGCAGTAGCAATAGTCTCATTCATCACTTTTTAAAAACCTTTTCAAACCATCACTTTTTTAAAAGCCCATGGGATTATTTATTATAGCAATTTTGTTGCAAATCCTCAGGAGCTCCTGGGCATGACATAAATGCTGCTTTGTCATTACAGGTTTTATACACTCTCTTATCTGTACTTCACACTAACCATACAAGTCGCCCAGTAAAATGATCAAATAAGGCAGAGACAAGACACTGCCGCTATTAATGCTCAAAAGCAACCCTGTGCCAGGCCCAGGTGAGGCAGGAAGAGGAGCCCGCAGCCGAGTGAGGGCACATGCCCGAGGATTCTGCCACGGTGCAGAGCCTTCTGAGGCATGTTCTCAGTTTCAGCCCAGTTCAGTTTTATCGTTTATAACCCTCGGTCATCACACTATAACAGAGAGAAAGGAATCCAATGTATTACAAAAGTGAAAGTGGACAAGTTAAACCTAGATCAGAAGATGACTAATAATTCAGAACTAACCAACTTAACCTAAAGATGACATTCCACCATAATACTGATTTCCAGTTTTTATAAAAGTGTCTGTGAACCAAACCAAAGATGAAACATACATGGCTAGAATAAAAAATAACAATAAAACTTCTCCACTGCAACCTTTTATGTCTGCCTTATAAAATCTGGCATGGACCTTAGATACTGCTGTTAGGAAAGTAGCAATTCTTCTCAAAATCTTTCTGTCCTTATTGAAAAGCAAGAAGTCTGTCTTCTGGAAACTGACCAAACTGTTCTCAGTTTGTATACTGGGTCTGTCAGAGAAAGCAGTTGGGTGTTAACCACTCTAAAACTAAGGCCATTGCCATATGCTTCAGAAACAGTCACTGGATGGATTGGAGAGATAGCAAGCCAGATTTTTAAAAACTATTTGGTGATTTAGAATCATAGAAAAGTAGAGTTGGAAGAGGCCTACAAGGCCATCGAGTCCAACCCCCTGCTCAATGCAGGAATCCAGGTCAAAGCATCCCCGACAGATGGCTGTCCAGCTGCACCTTGAATGCCTCCAGACTGGGAGAGCCCACCACCTCCCTAGGTAGTTGGTTCCATTGTCTTATTGCTCTGACAGTCAGAAATTTTTCCTGATGTTTAGGTGGAATCTGGGTTCCTGTAACTTGAGCCCATTATTCCGTGTCCTGCAAACTGGGATGATCGAGAAGAGATCCTGGCCCTCCTCTGTGTGACAACCCTTTAAGTACTGGAAGAGTGCTATCATATCTCCCCTCAGTCTCCTCTTCTGAAGGCTAAACATGCCCAGTTCTTTCAGTCTCTCCTCATAGGGCCTCACTGTTCAACATTCTCTCTACCTAAGCTAACTGAGGTGGTCTCAGAACAGAAGTAGCATTGGAGTCCTCTCAGCTGGGTGATTTCAACATTCATGTGACTAAGCTGTCAGGAGTAGCTCAGGACTCCATGGCAACCATGGGGCTGTCTCAAATTATATCAGGCACCAATAATATCAGAGGACACACACTCAGTTTCATTGAGTTCTATGGAACAAGGGGAAGGGTTCAAACTAAAGCAGCAAAAACATGCAGTGAAGTGCTACACTTATCCTCTGTCCCTGGCGGTCTACTCTCCGGTGCTGCTTTACTTTCAGGATTTTGAGAGGGCAGGGAACGTCACCCGTGACGGAAGTCAGATATTTAGCTCAAGTTCTGCAGTTGGTGAATTTCTTCAAAATATGAAGTACCCTCCTTCAGTATAAATACATCTGGCAAAACTTTGTGAAGGCCTGGTCTACCATATTAATTTTGGTTCTCCTAAAGCAGCAAGTGAGAAAGGCATTGACTCACCTTGAGCCTGACTTGCTCGTAGATTACGATTGGCCTGTTGCTGAAGGTGATGGCATTGCAGAAGCTCGCCTGGCGCTTGACTGCCTTCTGCGTGGTGTCCATTATGATCTGTGACCCCTTGGTGTGGGGATGGAACAGCAGTGGGCTGATCGAGAGTGCTCCACACTGCGGGATGGGCAGACAGTGCTTTTGCTTGTGGTGGCATCGATGAGAGGAAGCAGGAAAGGGTCCACCTATGGAGTCTGAGACAGAAAGGAGGAAGAGAGGAACTGAGCTTAAAAAAAACCCAACTGGTAAAAACCATAAAATGAAATCTATCAGTGCAGAGCCATACAGCTCATTTACAAGAGACCTAAAGGGTGACATAAAAAGCCGTGCCAGTCAGTTTAGTGATGCTTTAATGACTGAAGCATCACACAATTCTGCAGACACATGCAGATGTTTGGAGTACGTATATGTAGAACAACACTGTGCAAGTGAACAAACTAGGTAAATTTAGCCAAAGGGGGGGGGGGGGATAAGACTGAGTGAATGGACAAGGATCACACTCCAAAACTGAGCAGCGATTTGTTTGCCTTGTAAGGTTTTGGGAGCTACAACAGTGAAAACTACAAGGCAAACTACAGGTGCACACATGGCTCCCTTGCATGCACATGAAGGAGTTAACCTTCAAATATATCTGTGAAAGATAGAGAGCAACTGTACTCCATTTTAACTCACAGTAGGACTATTGGCTATTGCTTTAAATTGCTGGCAGATATATTTTGATTTAATGTTATGGGAAATCTCCCTGAACATCTGTACAATGGTAAAAGATTCAAGGGAAGCTATGGAATCTTCTTCACTGAAACTTTAAAAAAAAACCCAAAAAACAGATAAGCAAATGTCAAGGAGGTTTGATACAAAACCTGCTTCAGTGCAGTACAGTGTAATTGCTTGATCGTTCTTGGCTCTGGTATGCTTTTTGATCATTTATATGGGTGTTTTAGCTCTGGCCCATAATCCTGTTCCCAGTGTTCTGTTGTGTTGCTCCCAATGCAACCTCCTGTGGGGAAGGACCATAGCTTACTAGCAGAAGTGATGCTCTGCATGTGAAAGGTTCTAGGTTTAATCCCTGGCTTTGCCAGGTAGGACTGGGAAAGACTCCTATCTGAAACCCTGAAGAGCTCCTGCCAGTCAGTGTAGACAATACTAAGCTAGATGAACCAACAGTCTGTTTCAGTATAAGGCAGTATCCTCTGCCAATGCCATTATCTGGAAGTGGATAGATCAAGCTTCTTCATACTACACAAGGCAGCTTGTTGGCAAATATCCTATTTCACATGTGCACACAAACTCACATATGTGCACACGTACCCCGACAAACCCAGAAATGTTGGGATCTTTTGCACAGGCATAGTGCGCACATAGTACATACACTGAGCTAGACCAAAGCGGGGAAATTAACGCACTGACTAAGATTAAGAGTGAACAATATGAGTTTTATTTTGCCACAGAGTTTTACAGAAGGGAAGGATGATTAATTAGTATACCAACCCCTAACACTGAACTGGCAGTCTATTCTGAATAACGACGACAGGGAAAGAGTATATAGAGGTGGGGAGTTATGCTTCACCAAATAAGGAGTGGGGAGGGCACTAGAAAAATGGCAGGGTGGTCTTTGGGGGCCTAAGCACAACAAGAATAACTCCAGTTTCAATGGCACAAGGTGGGCCAAGAGGGTAAGCTACCCAGATCTGCAGCCCCATAAATGTGGCTATGCACACATGGTGGAGGTTACCTCATGCACCCCTTATGACACACACAACCAGGCTCCCAGTATGGGTGGACAATCCTGCTGAAATGTAGCCAGAATGTGCAGTGGGTACTAAGCAGGGTGAGAAGCTCTAGCTGGGAAGACAAGGCAACAGATCTATCTGAGTCTACAAAGCACAAGGCAGTGTGAGCAAAAGAGGAAAGCTCTGGGCCTGGCAATGTAAGTTAGGCCCCAGAGTGGAAAGAAAAGCTAAAAGTGGACCATGAAGACCGAGTGATGTACTCTCAGTGTGCTGTGAGTTCCATGAAGAAGGTCCCAAGAATCATCAGAGTGTTCCAAGGGTAATCAAGAGCGCTCAAAGAATACTCGGATTCAGGGGCAGTTCTAGAGTACAGGCAGAGATCATAAAGGAGACAAAGACTTTGGACATACTCAGGATGAGGTTAAACAAAGGACTTGACAGCTTGACTCAATGGAATGAATGGAAACCTTCCAGAGGTTCCTGGCTCCTTGATTAAAATTAGGGTGGCTGACTAAGCACTACAAGAGCCATGCTTCTGAGAGACAAAGTAGGGATCCTACGAACAAAAAGGACCATGAAGGGTAGCTAGGTAGTACTTTAACCTGCTGATCGATCACCTCCTGGATTGGACCATATTTCCTGCCAAGGCTTTAAATTATCCAATCTAAGTTATTCTTGGGTCGTATGGATAACTTGACTAAAGTAGTAGCTTGGAAGTCAGGAAGGCATTTGCATTTATCCATAGTTCCCACACTGTGCATATTGCAGAAGGGCAATAAGAGGCCATACAGAACTTCAATTACAATTTCAGCTTCAATTACAATAAAGACAAGTAGCCTAGCATAGTACTATCAGGATCTTTTTTGCTCTTAGCTGCCATGGGTCCCTTGCTCATGCATCCTTTTCCAGAACAAAAGCTATGTTAGACATATGACAAGGTGTTTGGGTGATGCTTCCACAAAATATATGTGTGCAACCTTTCATGCCTGAGCTTCTTAGGAACAAACTAAAATTCAAAGCAATCATTTTCTTACAGAACGTAGTTAACCACATTGATGCAAAGTAGATTGTGGGTGGATGGAGAGAATTTATAGTAAACCAGATAAAGCATCCAGAAAGAAAAAAGGCACAGTCAATCATTCATTAACGAATCAACGAATTCTAAAACTCAGCAACCCTCTGGACACAAACTTTATGGCTTTGTCTGAAAGGCTGGTAATGAGCTCAACTTGATGGTGAGCAGTCCAATAGAGTAACACCGGTGCTATAGGGCTAAGAAAAATTAGCAGAGAGGAGAAGACTCCATCTTGCAAACTCACAACTTAACAAATCATAGTTTTATTTTGACAGAAGGAAATTTTACATTAGATCAGAATGGCTGATAACTCTGGAAATTATTTGCCTTCCGTGGCACAATTCACCATTCTGGTTTTATTAAAATAATTTTACAAATATATAGAATCATTCACCTGTTCCCTTTCTGCTTATAGCATACTCTGATTTTGGCAATTATAGATTATACTATACCAGTGATGGCGAACCTTTTTGAGCCCGAGTGCCAAAACTGCACCACAAAACCAACTTATTTATTTCAAAGTGCCAACACTGCAATTAAACCTGAATACCGAGGTTTTAGTTTTAGAAAAACAACTCATACAGTTGTCCGAACTAATTAACATCTTTTGTCTTAAAAGAAAAACACAATAACAGAGCTTTCAATGATACAGTTTTTTGTTGGAAAAAAAATCAACTCAAAAAATTATTATAGTACTACATTGTACACGTAGCCTGAGGGGAATTTATACAAACTTTTTAAATAATTAGGCACATGTATTTTTGGATAAGGGATTCTCAACTTGTAATATGATTATATGCCAGACTGAAATTGTATGGGGCAAGCTTTACTCCGGGTCCTTTCCCTGCTTCTACAGGTGTCGGATTAGTAAAAGTAAAAGTCAACCTGTACTAGGATGAGCAAGATAAACAAGAAAACTAAACGTGCTTAACACATTTTAAACACTTTATGTCTTGGACTGCAAACACTGCATTAGGTAAAAGTTTGCATTGGGCATGCTTTTGCACAATTAATGTGATTTTTGCTATTGCATGCATGCTGATAATTTGTCAAACCTTGGCTCATACTCCGTTAGTTTGAGAGCAACACATGCAGCACTCAGGTCAACTGTTAGGGCTTTACATCCAAGCCATGCTCTGTGCATCATTCTTCAAAATCTTTTAAATGTGATAACAATGTAGAAAAGAATTCTGTAACAGGAATTCTAGAATAAAATCATTCTGTTCCACACTGTGAGAAAGAACAAGATAATTAGTGTTTTGCAGAACAAGATAATTAGGTCTTTTCGCGATCTGGTGACCAATGGCTCGAGTGCCCACAGAGGGGTCCCTGCATGCCAGCTGTGGCACCCATGCCATAGGTTCGCCATCACTGTACTATACTATACTATACTATACTACTGGATAACCCATTACAGTAATACCTTGGATTGCAAGTAACTTGGTTTGAGAGCATTTTGCAAGACAAGCAAATTTTAAATATTTATTTAATATTTTTTTACTTGATATACAAGCAACGTCTTGCAATACAAGTACTGTAGTACGGCTTAAATTAAAAATCTCTGTACAAATATTTTTGCGGGGATTTCGTTTTGATATAAGTGTGTTTTGGATTACAAGCACGTTTCCAGAACGAATTATGCTCTCAATCCAAGGCATGACTGTAGACATATTATGTATGTATGTATTTCTATAGCAACATCTACATACATGGCACTCTACAAAGAACAGGTTTGACAGGTCACCACTCCAAGGGGCTGACCATCTAAAATACACACAGGGAAATAGGAGGAACAGAGGGGCATAAATGGGGAGGATATGCAGTTATTTCAATTATACATATTTTGGTTCAGTTGCAATATAGGGGGTAGGATCCAGGTATAGTTACATGCAAATGGACTGGCAGAAGCACACTCCCCCACCCCAACCTTCCCACAGCAGCCCCTCCAGCCCTTTGAAAATGATACTCAGGGGGTTGGGGAACCCTGCTGAATGGGGTGAGCTGTGGTATGATGGGGGGCGGGAATTCCCCAAAACCAGCAGAGGCACCTTCCATGAGCAGAGCCCTTCCCACCCTGGAAGGCAGATCCTAGATCCATTGGTATTTAGTATAGATATGCATACTTAGACACGAGAGCTTGTGCCCCCAACAAGGTATGTCTTGGGTCTCCTTCCAGCCCTCATGTTTTATTATCTGAAGACATCTGAACTGAACATTCCTGTATTCAGTTTACCTGATAACTCTGATACCTTTAGTTGTCTAACATGGAACCAATGTACCGGAGAGATAACAAGCTTTAAATTAAATGGGTCAGAACAAGGCTGGGGGTGGGGGGTAACATGGATATGAGAGTTTCTGCCACAACAGCTTCGCCCTCTCCTTCCCTTCCTGGCTGGACTTAGGAGTGAGTCTCAGATTCTCTGTTCTCATCATCTTCAGGGTTGGATTGGTGCCCTTCTCCACAGATCCTTCTGCACTCAGCATTGTGTTGCACACAGCCAGCTGTGTGTGAGGATCCTGTACAGACACCTATGAAAGAGATGGCTGCCAATGGGTTGGGAGGCTGGGAAGGGGGCGGGGAGTAAATTTAAATGGGGGCCTGAATTTTAAAAAAGAAAGAAAGAAAGAACACTGCAGTTAGAGTGAAGGCCGGGTTCTGTGATCACAAAGGCAGTAAAACAGCATTTGCCTCATGGCTGGGAATGATGGGGGCCGTGGCCCATCACATCCGGAGAGGCCACGAGATGGAGGAAGGCTGCAGTAACACAAAGCTGAGGGAGGGGAATCAAGGGGAATTATGCCACACTTCCCTTAAGTTGATTTTGTCCTCTCTAGGCCTGTCTGTGGCTACATACCGTAGGTCAATCCTTAAGATACTGATGGCAAAAAATCTTTTTGAAGAACAGATTCCTGAGGCAATGGCCAAGTCTCCATTGCTTCAAAGATTTAGCAGGGATAAGGTACAATCTGGCCTAAGGCATAGGGGTCAGATTGCATGAGAAGAAGCTTTTATTCTGGCCATGGCCTACAAAGACACAACACATTCGTATGATAACCTGGTATAAAGTCTATTCACCCCACTATGCATTAAACAGCATGTACTGTTTTTCACTTTGGTATGTTATAAGACTGGGAGGTGATTCAAGGCCTTAGGAGAACCTTCAGCAACTTCACCACCTTCAGAATGGGGTGTGTGTGTGATGGTTTGAAAATGCCCTATCAAAATCTATCTGCAAGCTAGCCAGTGTGTTTGTTAACTTTCTGTGTACACAGAGAAGCACTATTGCCACCCCATCTCCAGACCTCAGAAAGCCCACCACTGGTATTTCTCAAGATATGCATCCTAAGGCAAATTCAGCTGTTGCATCACATTCATATTCATGTCAGGAGTGTGGTTAATGTGTTGGACTTGGACTCAGGAGATCTGGGTTCTAGTCTCCTCTTGGCCATGAAGCTTACTGGGTGACTTTGGGCCAGTCACTGACTCTCAGCCTAACCTACTTCATAGGGTTGTTGTGATGATAAAATGGAGAAGAGGAGGATCATGTACACAGTCTTGGGCTCCTTGAAAGAGGAAAAAAAGGTGGGGTGTAAATGTACCAAATAAATCAATAAATAAAATAAGTGCAGTAACGATGCAACTTCTCAATTTTCATGGGGAAGCAAAGCCCATCATACTATTCAGTCACAGGTTTGCTGTTGATTATGGGGAAAAGGCTTCCCAAATAAAAAGCAAATGTGGGTCTCCAAGTATGTGTGTATATGGAAAGACAGACGATAGATAAATAGAGATGAGATACATAGATATCTAATTACATTTTTTTAAAAAAATTAAACACCTATTGCAATGCTTGTCAGAACTTCATTTATTTTTCTCTGGCACATAATGTTCTTTTTAAAACATTGCAGTTGAGTGACCAAAACAGCTCGCAGCATTCCAGGCAGACTTCAACATACAACTCCACATATGTCTGTGGTGGTCGAACAGCTTTTTGTAGCCCTGGGGAGCTACCGTGTAAGCTGTTCTGCAAGAACAGTAGAAGAGGAGTACATATTTACTGTGATAAGCTGGCACTGCTGGGCACAGACAAAAATGACTCTTTGGAACATTCCCTGAATGTTCAGTAAGGATACTTTGGATGACTTTTTGAAGGAGGGTCAGGAAGATAGCTGCCCAGCAAAATTATTAGCAGCAGTTTTAAAAAGCTGACTCTTTTGGTCTGCTGAATATAAGCAATCTATAAACCTTCTGCTAAAGAAATGTGGTTTTTTTTAAGGAATGTAGCCCAATCCACTGTTGAAGCTTTCCATATTCCAATATGAGTACAACCTTTACCTAAGAGATAACATTAAAGGAAAATTACTGTGGTGCTTTGAAACCACATCCGTCAACTGCCAATTAGTATATAGCCAAAGCTGCATGTAAATATCAAAATGAAGGCAGTGATGACGGTTGTGGCTGCAGGGAACAGCCGGCAGCAACGGGGGTGAGGCAGCAGCAGAAATGGCAGCGAAGGGCAAGGAAAGCAGGTACATCAGTTTCCAGAGGGGCAGCCATGTTAGTCTGTTATAGCAAGCAACAACAACAACAACAAAAAGAGACTTGTAGCATTTTAAAGACTAATGGATTTATTCTGACATAAGCTTTCAGGGCCACTGTCCATGACAGTGCGTCTGATGAAGTGGACAGTGTCCACAAAAGCTTATGCCAGAATAAATTTGTTAATCTTTAAGGTTCCACAAGGCTCTTTGCTCCCCCCCCCCCCAGGTACATCAAGTAGACCGTGATCTCTGCAATCCTCCCCAAGCCAAAATTTAATTAAAAAAAAAAACCTGCTCCTGTGCACAACCTTAAGTCCAGCTCATCCGTGCTGAAGGCTACATGGGTTCATGTGATCTGCAGATCTGCACCGTGTGTTCAGGCTGAGCCACTCAAACTTATCAGAAGGGATTCTGGATGTGATTTCTCATTCAAAAGGGTATATAAAACATGTTATAACGACTCCCTTGACACACCACTGAGATACACCTAAAACCTTCCCGTGAACCGAAGGATGAAAGACATCCCTTGTTAATTCAAGGAAGGCGCCTTTCAAAAGACAGCTGGTCATTGTACAGAATCTGAGTCACTTCCAAAGAGAGGGGAAAGAATCTTTCCAGATGAGAAACTCCTCTCTGAATCTTGGCCTTTTGATTGTCATCTCTTGCTACCAGTTATCAGTTTAGCTATTAAAGATGGCACAGTTGCCATGAAACAAGTGATACGGAGCCACTCTACTCCTGGTAGCATTCTAATGAGAGAAAGGTCAAGAATAAAATGTAAAATACCTTTGAGCCTTCCTCTGGTGACACCTTTACTTAGGAGAATGAATGACCATAGTCCAGTGGCACATGATTTGCATGCAGAAGGTCCTTAGCTCAGTCCCTGGGGCATCTCCAGTTGAAAGGACCAGGGAGCACTCTGGATAGCTGCCAGAAGAGTAGACCAGCCTTCCCCAACCTGGTGCCCTCCAGATGTTTAGGACTTCAACCCCTATCAGCCCCGCCAGCATGGCCAATGGTCAGGAATCCTGGGAGTTGTAGTCCAAACCATCTGGAGTGCACCAGGTTGGGGAACGCGGGAGTACGCATTACTGAAGTAGATGACAATTTCTGGCCTGGCATAAGGCAGCCTCCTGTGTTCCACAACTGAGATGAATTGGCCTTATTTTCAGCCAAATCAAATCTTTTATATTTTTAATTTAAAACTTCCTGTGATTAGGGGCAGCCTGGTATATGAGACTGTTATCAAGTTCCTGAGGTTTCTGGGATAGGCTCCAGTTATAGTGATAAAAGTGTGTTTTACTCAACTTCCCAGAATCTCTTTAACCTGTACATGTCCATTCCTGCCTACTTTTGCCATTGGCTGAAAATCTTTTTGTAAACCACTGGCACACTGATAGCTCCAAGTGGTGTAGAACATGCATGTGCTACATATTCCATACATGTATAATGTTTTTTAAACTTATGATTAAATTTTCCATTCAACAGAGTTGTCTCCTGATCACAGGAATGATAAGTCTAAAAAGGATATGAAAAACATGCTTGTGTTCTATCATCAAACAGTTTAGAAATTAAACGGTAGCAGGCACAGCATAGGATATAAACCACCCTCTCCTAAAACAAAGACCCTCAAAAAGCAACAAAAGATCAGGTGGAAAATAGCATGAAGAAAACTGTCCATGTTGCATTGCGTTACACTTCTTCCTAGGGACATTGCCTGGCAGTATTCCTTTTCTGGCCTCTGAAAAACAACAGCCCATTTTTATCCCCCGCCCAAACAATTCCTTTGTATTTGTGTTGCATCCAATTGCCAATAACACATCATCCTTTTAAACGATTGTGACTCAACTTATGGATGGCAATCTGAAATAACAGGGAAATGTCAACAAACTCTTGTAAGCTTCCCAGAATGCTAGATTAAAATAGATGTTCGGTCTGATCCATCAGGGCTCTTCTTATATCTCTATTTAAAATCAACCATATTAATTTTTAAGGTTGCAATTAATGTATCAAACCCGGTTATATCCTTCCCTGTTCCACCGTTTAGGCTGCAATCCTATGCATACATACCTGGGAGCAAACACAATGGTACTTACATCTGAGCAAACGTGTCTAATATTGCACTGCATGCATTCTAAAATACTTTTCATTCATACATTTGATACAACACTTTGTTGCTATATCCTGCTTTGTTCCTATGTGCACCTGATGATGGGGGAAAGATTGGGGAAAGTGATGGAGGAACTCTGATCATGGCAAAGAACCAAAACCAGAGGCAGGCTGGTATAGTTCAGCTTTACCACAGGACGTTTGACACAGATATTCTGTGACAATCTGGAGCAGATTGCAACATGCAGTGCAATCCTAGGCATGTTTGCTTGGAAGTAAGTTCCACTGTATTTGATGGGACCTACTCCCTAGTAAGTGTTTTTAGGATTTCCACCACAGTTGTTTTTTCAGCCTTAAGTAAATCAGTTTCCATCTGATCAGCATCCTGTACAGCAAAGGATTAAGAATGAACTCCCAAAATTCAGAACTCCACATCAAGAACAATCTTCTACAGTCAGAGAAGATTGGCAGAGCTTCTCCAGAACAAAGCATGCCAGCTGCAGATAACATTTCAGGCATCTGACGAAGTGGACTCTAGACCACAAAAACTTACACCATAATAAATGAGGAAATGTGTTAGTCCTTAAGGAGCCACAAACAGGGCTGGCTTTGCCATCCAGCATGGTGAGGTGACCTGCACCATAAAGGGAGCATAGATGAAGTGGGGAACTGATGTCTGAATGGTGCGGTGCAGCTGCAACAAGACTTTTTAAAGTGTTGGCCATTTGAGTTCCTCTTCGGACAGCAACATTTCTTGGGCTGGCATTGGCTGCAAGAAATATTGTGTTAAAACCAATATGAAATGAAAGTAATAACATATATTTAATTTGTTTCCATTTCCTGTCTTATAGTGTGGTGCAATCTAATAGAGATATACAAAACTTGCAGCTTTCATTAGTATTGCATGTTCAATGAGTGTAAATAGCAACTCACACTTCAAACACCAGTTGTGTGAAAGGAGATTCCAGCTGTGAATATTTTACAGCCATGTTTTATTTCCATGGTCTACAAATCAATGTAAACATTTTTGCTTTCCTTTAGTGGGCCTCTGATAGAGTATACTTCTTTTTTTAAAAAAAAGAAAAAACATTCCTGAGTCTAAATATAAACCAGCAGTTAATCTTTTGGAAGGAAGAAAGAAGAAATACCAGTCATCGTATTTGGGGATCTAGTACCGGAATACTTGTAAAACAGCCAGCATTCCCTTCCAGTTTAAATACATTTTAACGGAAAGCCTATCCTGGGCACATTTTCCCTGCACACTGCAGTGCCTTGGAAGTCATCCTATTCAATTCCAGCAAGAATATGAGACACAATTAGGTGCAGAGCTGTTAAAAGCCAAACCTTTGGTATATGCAGAAAGGTGGAGGAAGCTGGGAACAACCAGAATAGAGGGAATACATGAGAATTACAGAATAATCATTAGAATTAAAACAGTAGTTACAATTCAGTGGAAGTAAATGACCGAAGGTATTATAGCGATGGATTTAAGGCCACCATTAAGAATTATGGTCATGTTTATGATGGCATCTGCCACATGGGTTCTTTAAACTGGGTTCATTAAACTGGAGTTTCATCAGTCATTGTGTAGTTTGCCTTACAGTGGTTCTCAACCTTTTTTGCCCCATGCACCGCTTTCACCATATGTCAGAATGTCACTCCCCCCTTTCCAAGATTGTCTGACTTAATCTGTGCCATACAATAAGGTGTGATGTCCTGTAGATTATGTACAATCTGTAGAATTGTAATTTGTAGAAAGATCAGTATTCCAACAGTTTGAGTCTGTGGTCCCAACCCCCCGCCCCCCAAAAAATTGCAGTACTTTAGCCTGTGACAGATTCTGCATGAAACTAGCTAATTTCTTAAAAGGTTTTTTTTCCTCATGTAGTTACAGTGAATTGCAGAGTATTAAAGCGCTCAGGCTTTACAATGGTAAATTAACAATCCAAAGTCAATTCACTGTTTAACAATAAACTTCCAACAAGCAGGAGTGTATTTGCCTGTTCACTGTACAGAATCTGGAACCCAATAAACTCAACTCTAACTAAAGAAAACAACAGCCCTATTCAGGCGTTCATCCTCATCATCCGAAGGAGAGCAGGTTCATACCCTTCTGTCTAGGGGAGAAGGGGCATAGTTCAGTGATAGAGTATGTGCTTTGCATGCAGAAAGTCCCAGGTGCAATTCATGGCATCTCCAGGTAGGGCTGGAAAAATTCCTGCCTGAAAACCCCGGGGAACCCTTGCCAGTCAGTGTTGACAATACTACGCTAGATTGACCAATGGTGTGACTCTGTATAAGACAGCTCGGTATAAGCCATGTTCCTATTGCATCCCCACTGTCCATCCCCACAGACTTCCACCCAACTGGGGCAGGAAGGTGGTAGACCATTAGATGACGAAACAGTTGCTGAAGGAGGATGGCCAAATTTCAGAGAGGCTTAATGAATTCTTTGCATCAATCTTCTTTTTAATATGTATTCAATATGTTTTATAAATGTTACAAAATTCAAAAATAATAAAAGACAAAAGGAGATATTACTGAGTGCAAGTAATATATCATATGTAGCATTTGCACATTGCAGAAGAATGTTGGACAGTTATTTGCATGGCTACCAGAGCAGCTAAATTCAGAGAGGGTAACTCACAGGTGATGAGAGATGAAGGTCTAGGACTTACAGATGAAAAATTATGAAATCACTACATCAAGGTGACATGCACACAAGAGGTTTATTTTAAGAACTGAAGTGTAAAATAATTGATCTTCTAACAAAAATACTCAGCTTGTTACTAAAATTGTCTTCTTGACTTTTAAAAAGGAATCCAGGGAGACCCAGGAAATTACAGACTCCCTAACATATGTCCTGGGTAAATTGGTGGAAAATATTACTAAAGCCAGTTGTTAAATATAAAGGAGAAGAAGCCTTGCTGAGGAAGAACCAGCATGGCTTCTGCAAAGGAAAGCCCTGTTTCATTAGTGGGCTGATTTACATGTTCACTGCAGCCCACCGTGGCTTATTTAAGCTGCAGTGGATAGTGGCGCATGCCAGTGGCCATTTTGAATATTCAACCCGGGGGGTTGCCATGGTTTGCCGTGGTGTCCAAACCCAGGTGACAGCAGCTGTCTGAGGGTTAAGCAACCCTCAAATAACCCTATAGCAGACCATGGGTTAAATAGGCCATGATGAGCTGTGGTGAACATCTGTACCCGGTCGATGTTTTGGAGTTTTTTAAATGTGTGAACAAGCATGCATATCAGAGTGATCTGTTAAGCACTATATACTTGGACCTTCAAAAAGGTTTAGACAAAGTCCCTCACCAGAGGCTGCTGAGTGAAGTTAGCAGTCATGAGATAAGAGGACAAGTTCTCTTATGGATTGGCAGCTGGTTAAAGAACGGGTAGTAGAAGGTAGGAGTAAACAGACAGTTTTTACAATGGAGGGACATCAAGAGAATTCCACACTAGGGATTATTAGAAAAGGGATAGAAAATTAAATTGTCAGTATCAGATTGCCTTCATATTAACATGTGGTGTTGAGATATTTTGGAATACTGTGTGCGTTTCTGATTGTCCTTTTCCAAAACTATCTGGTAGAGCTGGAAAAGGTGCAGAAGAATTATCAAGGGGTTGAAGCATCTCTGCTACAAGGAAGAGCAGGTTGCACACCGGCTCTTCTATGATGTCAAATGCCATCACTGCTCTCTAGGTGTTTGTATAGCCTGACACCTGATGGTGAACAACAGGTGTTTGATCTTAATATACAGCAATGCTGTCATGAGGAAAATACATGACCTTCAAATAATGAAGGTTCTACTAAGAACTGTTAAAAATCCAAACATTTACACCTTTTGTGTCAGATCAGCGTTGCCAATTCCTGAGATAGATAGATAGATAGATAGATAGATAGATACCGTAGATAGATAGATAGATAGATAGATAGATAGATAGATAGACACACACACACACCTCATGGTGTTCCTATATTTTGATGTCAAGCCACATCTCCTCGACGATTTTACTGGATTTATTCTGGTGTTCTGGTGACCCTATATGAATATTAACATGTTGCATTTCTTACAATCTAGTTAACTGCCTTTGATCAGTGGTATCTGCTTTGAACACTCAGTCAAAAGAATTTTTTACCCATTTCTTCTGAAGTTTGCAACCCTTTTCATCTCAAGGGCAGCTACTTAATCATTATAATATCTTTGCAGGAGAGGATTTCTGTTTTCTCTTAACTACAAACTGAAAACACTAGTCCCAAATTAATTTAGGACTAAATTAATGCTCTTTGCTCCTCTCTGTCGCTAGACAATCTCATCGGTTCCAAATTTGTATAAGGCCATCTGCCTTTTGACCCATTTCCTCTTACCTCTTTTTCTTTCCTGACATTACATTCACTTCCATGTTTTCAAGGCTTTCATCACTTGCCTGAATTATTGTAACCTCTTCATTATTTCCTCTTCCATTATCACTTAAAATCAGAACCAATTCTTCATATCTTCTATCCACCACCTATATTATCTAATGATTTTACGAATTTTCTTCAAATACTTCATCTCTGTTACTGCAATCTTTTATCCATCTAGTTTCTTAAATGACCAGGATTCAGAAGAATAAAGCAGTAATGGGCTTCTCAAATATATTTGCACTTTCTTGACATGCTTTCATTTCTCCTCATCCAGTTTTCTCTTTCAAACACAGTTGATGATGACCATATTGTGAGAGCTGGACTGACGGGTTCAAAAGCTCACCTAGCCAGTGACCCTCAGTCCTGGTCACGCAGACAGAAGGAGGAGATAACAGCAGTTAATAAAGATTAAAGAGTTTATTTGTAAGACCCAATTACATGGGATTAAGGCAAGCAATGCATCTCTTACTCACTACATGATTGCAGATTCAAATCCAAGACCCCAGTGGCAAGGCTGAGATGAAGTGAAGTGACTGACTTCAAGTAGAAGTCCAGAACAAGAGCAGTGAGGATGTGTGTCTTACCCCAACTTATATAGTAAGACCCCATTTATAGTATCTATAAATAGGATATTACTCACCAGTTATATAACCTGTTATTCAAACCTGTTTACTTCAAGCTTCTTGTGCCATGGTTGCTGACTCATAAACCTTGAGACTATGTCTGGTGACTGAAGACCTTGTGTACTTCACCTCAAGAGACATCCACCATGTCAGGTGACAATCCTGATGTCACGTGACAATCCTCGTTCTGCCCATGCAAAACCTAACACATATAGGTACTGTATGAGCAGAGCAAAGCGAAGTGGTGCTTGAATTATAGGGAGGGCAATCCCCCCCACCTTTTGTGATAGCCCCACTTAACTATTGTTTTAGAAAGCCAGGGGGTCATGATTTTACTAAAATTTGGGGGGAGTCCAGGCTTGTGAATTCCATTAATGACCTCTCTAACTTTCCCCCTGCAGTTCTAGTAAGGCTGTGAAGGCATCTGACTTATCTAAGTTGACCAATTGATGAAGGGTGCTTCCAGTTGAGGAAGGGTGCTTCCAGATGAGCCTACCTCATTCATGAGATTTTATGTGGGACCCAAAGAATGGCATCTTTCATTTGTAGCCCTCCTGTGTTTTCCCCCACTTTTTCCATCTCTTTTCTTACGGGAGGGGAGGGGGATTGTTAAGGAGGAAAAAACTAAATAGGTCCATAATGCCTTTGTTTGGTAGTGCTAGGAGTCCTACATTTGGAAGTGACTGTTAATAGCTGGATTAGAACACAGGGGGGGAAGCCACAATTGATTTAGATTTATCCTGTTTACATAATCCTTGGCAAAGCAGAAAAGTCACCTAAGGAAAAAAGGTGCCAGTGTGATGTCAGGCTATGTATTCGCCAATACTTCACTGCAGGTCAATGGCAATTTCAGGAGGCATGCGTGAAACACAGCTGCCTTGTCTCTCCACTGATTCATAGAGAGGTTAATTTTGTTTGCCTGGTTCATTTTCTCTTCATTTGTTGTTCCATGGTTGCACTGTTTCAAGGCTGCATAAGTGTATGGTGCATGGTGTCAGAGATCAAATCCAGAGATTAATCAAAGAGGATGAAAGACAAGCAAACGTTACCTCATCTTCGCATCCCAAAGTAGAGCCCTCTCATGATTAAAGGCAAATGAGCTTTAAGCAAGAGGAAACTAGAATGACATGAAGCATGACTGGAATATTCTGCACAAGATGCTTTCCCCAATTTAAGAAGCAAGACCAGTGTCCTGAAAAGTAGAGGATGATGGTTGCCTGCTGTAACATCAGGATAGCTGAGTATGATTTTCTTTCCTGTCAAGATGCCATCTGATGACACAGTTTTGATGGAAGCCAGATGTGTGTTCCAGCAGTGAAACAGAAATGTGCTTGACCATTCTCAAGTTATTGCAAGCACACAGCTTCCCTACTTTCCTGTCTAGGGAAAATAATGAGAGAGTAACTGGGTTCCGGCTAGATGGGCGATCTAGAAGTACAATCAATCAATCAATCAATCAATACAGCTCTGACTCCACAGCCTATGGGTGTTACACCATCACATATGCTCAGGCAATAGTCCTTGTTGTACATTCAGTGCTGGCTCCAAGATCTTGGGGGCTCTTTGGTATGCAATTCTCAGTGGCCCTGCCCCTGCTAACCTGGCGGAGGACATGCAAATTGAGTATTCTCTTAGGCTGCATCTGATTTTCTTGGCTATTCTATGCAAACAGGAAATGGTAGCACTGTTAGAGTGGTGGGCCCTCTGCTGGTCTTGGGTCCCTCTGCTGGTTTGGGAGCCCTGGTAAATGCCTAACATTGCCAACCTCATTCATCCAGGCACAGTTTTTCAGAAATGATATGCTGCATTAACAATTGTACCTGGTTAAAATAGAATAATTTTCAAAGCAATTGATTTTAAGTGCTTGGAGACTAATTGTACTGCCTTGATAATTAGTTTCCTAATCAGGTAATGAATAAGCAGAGTCCTCTTTGTCCATCTGCAGTCACTGAGATAGTTTGAAGTCAGAACCTCAATTGCTATAATTTTAATTTCTCTTCCTTCTGGTTTGATGAACCCAAGCGTTGGAATAGATACACAAGGATGCTTAGGGAGTATAAGATGTGAAACCTTATTGTGTAAGGCAGTAAACACTAGAAGCTCAAGAGATCACGCACTGGAAGATGATTCACCTAAGTTAACAAAGCAAATTAAGAGACTAGAAGGTGTTTGCAGAAGAGATGGAGTGAGCTTTGCCTCATTGTTGCTAGAATAAGACTCAAGAAACCACATAATGTGAACTGCCAAGAAATCAGGTTGCCTAGAGCTTCATCCAAAAGTACACATAATGTACCTAGCCTGGTATGAGCCACTTCCCAAGCAGCTGGGTACAAACATTGTTGAGTGTTTTTCCCTAAAGAATTGCTAGATTAGTCTGGAACACGTTGGCTATAGAATTTGCTGACATGAGGTG
Organism: Shinisaurus crocodilurus; assembly: GCA_021292165.1. NCBI lineage: Eukaryota > Metazoa > Chordata > Lepidosauria > Squamata > Shinisauridae > Shinisaurus > Shinisaurus crocodilurus. The sequence continues at coordinate 69,227,214 of CM037878.1, read as the reverse complement.
CGTCCCAGAACTGGGACTTGTTTCCTGAAAACAAAGAGCAACCACAACAAAAAGCAAAGCAATTCATGGGGCCGTTTTCACAGCAAACATCACCATGACTTGCCACAAGGAAGGGAAGCAGTGAGGAGGCGTGTTTGGACCGGTGTGTGTGTGTGTGTGTGTACGTACGTGAAGAACTTCACTCTGCCCACAATGTTACTTCTTTTCTTGGTGCCAAGGATAGTAGGAGATCGTTTTGCTGAACAGGGGGGCATGGCCCAGGATCCTTTTGTCCAGCTCACCCACTCCTTTTAGCTGCTAGCTAGAGCATCTTGTCTAGCAGAAAGAAGCCAGAGAAGGAGGAGGCAGAAGCAGAGGAGGAGGGGATGACACACATGACAGTGTTCTTTTCTAGACTTTTTCTGATCTAGGCTTAATAGTTTCTCTGTAGCTGCATCCACAGTTTAAAAGAACTCTCAAAACACTTCCCCCCCACTAAAGCGTTTGAGCATGTCAAATATTGTTATGAATGCTGGCCAAGCAAGGCTAGCCATTTCTTTTGTTAGGGCAATTACAGGTAAATAGCCCAGGATGAGTGTTGGCTCTCTCTTTATGAGAATTGTTAGAGTGTGGTTTCATTATCACCCCTGGAATGTCAGAGCAGTTTAGGGAAGTGACTCATCCAGCCCAGCTGAAGGGAGGGGCTGATCGAAGGGTGCCCTATGAAAGAAATTGCCAGAGTTTGTTTTTAGAGCAAAGCTGTTTATGGAAAGCTGAAAGGATCGTGCTTCTGTCTAGGCAACTGATGCGGGGCCAGTGGGTCTAGTGCAGGTGTGCAGAACCTTTAGTCCTCCTGGAGTTTCATTCTGGCCCTCTGAGGTTCCCCAGATGGCCACGCCCACTTCCCCTGCCCCACCCCCTTTCCCCCAACCACAGATCATGTAGGGTGGTTTCCTGGTTTGGGGGCAGTTCCCCCCCATTCTAAACGGTTGAAATGCCTCTCCTAAGACATAGTTACTGGCAGTGAAAGCTTTAAAGTTAAATATGTTGGTATTTCTTCTATCTTTGGCTTCATCCCTTTTGCCTTTGGCCCCGCCCACCACTGAAATATGGCCCCCGAGAGCTTCTCCCAAATGGAATTCGGCCCTCAGGCTAAAAGAAGTTGTGCACCCCGGTCTAGTGCCTGCTGGAAGTGCTATGCTGCTTGCCTCCACCAGTGCTCTCCTTGTACGGCTATAAATAAAAAGCAAGTACAAAAAAATGTCAACATCTCCAGTGATCTCTCCCTCCAAAAGGAAGCCAACACAAAAAGCACTACCCCTGGAACTTTCTCTCCGCTTGGGGAAGTGGGGGCTACATAACAATAATAGAAATAATACTCAAAGTGCTCCCACTCTCATAATGGAAGTCTGTTGCAGGAGGTTTGTTTTGTTTTTACTATTCTTGAGTATGTATGTGCAGAGAAGCCCAACATTAGCACAAGTGACGGAAATAAATTATACTTGATAACAATTTGGGTAAAGCCTAGTTTTTAACCAACGCCACCTCACACATGCACAGACCAGACTTACAGACATAACTTCGAAAACATCTGCTAGAGCTAGGAAAACAAGAACTGTATAACAAGTTTTCCAGCAGGCTCTGCTGTTCAACTCAAGGTAACTTCAGATGTTCACTTGAAATCCGGCAAGGTTGTAGAATTATAGCATACCCATGGGTAGCCCAAATTGTAGTAAATGTTAACATTGCTTCAACATTCTTCCCAGGGTATTCAGTATCAGTTAATCCAACCCTGAGATGGTTTGATTTTAGAAAAGCAAACATACGATTTTTCAGAGTATGTAAAGGCTATGCTGTATATAGGCATTAGAAAGAGCCTTGCATCTTCACCTCACAGCTATACTCAGAACAGAAGGCAAATGTTTCAAACTGTGAAGAATTGGGTATCTATATCCTGGCACATTTATGCCTTCATCTGGAAACATGATCTATTAACTCTATTTACCCCGCCCTAGATTGGTGAATATTTAGCCATCCTGAGTAAAATATAACTCTAAAGCAGCTGTGTCTCCAGAGATTATGAAGCATTATCAAAGGTTTTATAGCTCATTTTTAATGTGACAATGTTTTGAACTATGGTACTTCTCCTTTTGATGTTTGCAAGTCAAATTACTAGGGAAATACGCTTGTAGGAGGAGGATATACCATCTATGCACACAGTTGGGGAGTGACCTACAGATAATGGAATAAAGGGAAGGGGGATCAGTTTAAATCCAGAAAGGTTAGGATACTATGATACAGTAAGCATACAAAATGAAAAATTACAAGACACAGGGTGCCTTCAGATGAGACTTTTATGTGTTTTGAGACAGCGCTAGAAGCCGTCCATCCAGAAGTACCCACATTGTAGTTGTCAAAAAACAAAAACAAAAGCAAACCCCAGAACAACAAAGTCTTCTCTGCAATGTTCTATATGATGTGTTACCACAGAAGAGGCCGTTTCTTTGTACAAACCATTCTACTGATGTTATAACCACTGTAATTTTGACTGTTCTTAGAGGCCAGTCAGCAGCGTAAATTGGAGAAAAGATGAACAGAAGAACAAAATATCATCACTATATCCAGTGTGAAGCTATATAGGAATTTGTTGCTTAAGGGGCCATGTAAAGTAGAGTTTATACTTTGAAAATAATGGGCAAGATCCAGCCTAAGTTAAGCACTTTTAAGTCCCTTTGATTTCAGTGGTTAACTTTCTCCCACTGGAATCAGTCACACCTAAAATTGTTTACTTTTCACTTAAGTCCTAAGCTTTACAAGAACAGGTTGCTTACCTGTAACTGGTTCTTCAAGTGGTCATCTGTGCATTCACACACATGGGATCTGCACCTGCGCTGAGACCGGTTCAGGAAAGTTCTATAGCAAAGGAAAAACAGGCAGGAGCCCCTTCCCCATCGTGTGTGCTCCTTAGCGGGGCTCCCGCCCATTCCCTCAGTTCCCTGAGACCGCCTATTGTGGCCCTGGGACCAAGTGAAACGTTGACATCGACATCGGTCCAGAATTGGGTAGCAAAACCGCAGGACCTTATCACTCCTGGTAGATCCATCGAAATAGATAGTGACACCGAAGTGGGCCGGTGGGTGGGTTGTGTGAATGCACAGATGACCGCTCAGAGAACCACAGTTACAGGTAAGCAACCTGTTCTTCTCCTTCATGGTCTCTGTGCATCACACACATGGACAGAGTAGCAAGCTGACTTACCAGAGGAGGGTTGGTGTCATCAATTAGTGGTGTCCACGAACTTGAGGGGGGGCCGCCTCACCCCCGCCTCGCCATGGCGGCGGGGGGCCCGCCTCGATATTCGCAGCGGCACGGAGCAGTTCTCTGTGCCGCTCGAGCCCACCGAGCCGGCCACGCTGGTCCCATTGCATCACTTCCAGCTGGCCGGAAGTGACGCGACGGGACCCTGCGCCGGTGCGCTGGGCCCCCGCACTGCGTATTTTCCAGAGAAACCAGGGCAACAGGGCTGTTTTAAGCACTGCGTACTGTGATTGTAAACGCACTTCCATTTGTGAAACGGCCAATCTGGATCCAACCCATAAAGATTCTACCCCTACCCTGATATCCCTCCTCCACTAGTTTGGGCTAGAACAGCTTCCATGTGCAACATAACTGTGAAGGACCAGCACCCGGGTCTTATGCGTGAGTTCGGCGCTTAACGGGTTAACTGGCACTGAGTTACAGCCCGTATAAGCAAGTGGAACCGACTAGGAGGTTTGCACACACAAGAGGAAACTAGAGCCCTTTGAATGACTAAATAAGGCTTTATTTATTTACACAATATATGGGGCGGAACTAACAGCTTTCTAGGAATACTACAACGTCAATGTGACCTGACGTGACTCCTAAGTTTATCAGTGAACAGGCTCTTAGGCTAGCGCATTGGAATTAGTCAGTTACCTTAGACTAAAGACTTCACGCTAGTCAATTTCAGCCTGGCTCTGGGTCTGTCCGATCCGGGGAGGAGAACAGCTTACTCCAGCCGCTGCTGGAGGATGGAACTTAATCAAAAGCACCTTGTGTTTTTTATTCAAGTAGGCGACAGGGCACAGCCCTTGCCCTGGCCATTCTTGCAGCAAGACGGCCCCCATTCCCGCTTCTGAGGCATCTGTCTGTAGGACAAAGGGGGCTTCAAAGTCAGGCGCTTGCAGCACAGGGGCTGCCATCAAGCAGGCTTTTAATCCTTCAAACGCTGCCTGGCAAGCGGCCGACTACTGGACTTTGACGGGCTGCCGCTTTTTACACAAATCTGTCAGAGGGGCGGCTAGCTGGCTAAAGTGGGGCACAAATTTACGACAGTAGCCAGCCAGCCCTAAAAAAGCTTGCACTTGTTTCTTCGTCTGGGGCTGGGGCTAGGTGCGGACCGACTCGATTTTCGCCTCTAGGGGCTTAACACTACTTCTCTCTACTCTATGCCCTAGATACTCTACCTCTCCCCGCCCAACCTGACACTTCTTAGCCTTCACAGTCAGCCCCGCTTCTTGAATTTTCTGAAATACTTGGCGGACATGATGCAAATGTTGTTCTCAGGTGGAGCTGAAAATGGCGATATCATCTAAATACGCACAGGCGAACTCTCTCAACCTATTTAGCATTCCGTTCACCAGCCTTTGGAAGGTAGCCGGACCATTCCGGACTCTGAATGGCAGGGTGGTGAACTGAAATAAACCTAGATGGCTTACAAATGCGGATTTCAATGCGGCATCGGAATTGAGTGGAACTTGCTAATAACCTTTGGTCAGATCTAGGGTAGTGATGTATTTGCCCCCCCCTAACCGTTCCAGCAACACATCCATGTTTGGGATGGGGTAAGGATCAGGGACAGTCACTTTGTTAATCTTGTGATAATCTACACAGAACCGAACCTCCCCCCATCTTTCTTAGCTACCAGCACTATAGGAGAGGACAAGGGGCTAGAGCTGGGCACAATGACTCTAAGGTCTAACATGGCTTGGACTTCATCCGCGATGACCTGGGCATGGGGTCTCACCGCCCGGTAGGGTAGGGACTGTATAGGGGGGCTATCCCCCGTCTCAATGGTATGTTGCACGAGAGTATGTTGCACGAGAGTAGTGCAGTCGGAAAACATAGGCTGGAAGTCTTCTAGGACCTCGATCATTTGTCTCCGCTGCTGTTCGGACAGGGAGGGAGACAATTGGATTTCATCCAGCTCTCCCCTCCCCCCCATTCCGCCAACAGGTCCCCTTCAGAGGGTTCTTGGTCCGTACATTCTTGTACGCCCCCTACCTTCGTCGCCTGTTCTACATACAATTTCAACATATTTACATGAAATACCTTTTGTTTCTCCGGCTGCCACGGAAAAGCCACTTGATAGTTCACATCTCTTGACTTTTTGATCACGGTCCCTGGGCCCTCTCACTTTAAACACAATTTGTCTGTTTTCTGGGGTCGCAGTACTAGCACCTGATCCCCCACTTCAAAAGTCTGCGGTACGGCCGTCCGGTTGTACCACACGCCCTGCCGTTGTTGTGCTGCTCTGAGATGCTGCTGCGCCGTCTCCCACACCTCCCAAAGGACAGTTTGGAGGTGTTGCGTGAAGGCATGAACCGGCATGGAAGGTTCTGCTGCAACCCCCTCTCATTCTGCTCGCAAAAGAGCTAAAGGTCCCCTTAGCTCCCTCTCAAACATCAATTCGTTGGGGGAGAATCTCAGGCTCTCTTGGGGGGAGTCTTGGTACGCGAACAACAGGTAGGGAAGAGCTTGATCTCAAGTCTCGGGATGCTTAGCCGCATAGGCTCGGATCATTTTCTCTAAAGTCTGATTGAACCGCTCTACCAGCCCATTAGTCTCGTGATGATATGGCACCGAAGTCAGGTGCTCTACACCCCCCAATTCTCACATTTTTTAAAACAATTTGGACACAAATCTCATGCCACAGTCCACCGTGTGGGGCATTCTTAGGCGGGCAAAAAGAGAGAGGAGAGTCTTAGCCAGGCTAGTAGCGGAGATGGAGGCTAGGGCAAAAGCCTCGGCATAACGAGTGGCAAAGTCAACGACAGTCAGTATAAACTTCTTCCCCGTCTTGGTGGGAGGGTTCAAGGGTCCCACAATGTCTAACCCTATCCTCTCAAAAGGGGTGCCCACTATGGGTAGGGGTTGAAGGGGGGCTTTCGGCATTCTCGGAGGGACGTGTCATGCCGCTGCTCTTCTTTGAAAGCCTTTTGAGTCTCAAAATCTCGGGCCATTGGGGCAAACCCCCCCTGGTCATCTTCCCTAACCGGAGCTGGGGTGGGGCGGCGAGCATTCGGCTGCCGGTGTAGCTTTAACGCGATCGGGTTTGGGAGTCGGGGGACTGGGAGGTTGTGGGGCAAGGGCTTGTTTGGCCTGACAATGTGTCACCACCTCCACCTTGACCTGGGCAGCCCGGAACGCGATGTCGTTCCCAATGATGATCCCCCACTCTTGCTGTCCATGCACTATAACATCCACCTCCCCTTCCCATCCCCTGTACTTGACACAAACCCGGGCAAGGGGTACAGCTATTTTGGGGGAGTTATAGGGTTTTATGGCACAGGTACGCCCTTTTAACAGCTGGTTCTTCTTTACCTTACTCCGAGGTAAAGCAGTTATGTCCGCCCCGGTGTCACTATACCCCACATGGGAAACATTGTTCACAGAGATGGACTCACAGAATTTGCTCTGGCTCGAACGCAGTTGCTCTGGAGACGCAATTCGCATCAGGGATGCTTGAGAGAAGGCCCCAAGGGAATGCTGTCCTCCGCTCAACAGGGGGTGCGCCACATCCCCCGCTTCTTCCTCCAGGGATGAGACCGACTGTTGGTCCTCCTCCTGTTCCTCTGGCTGATGGGACTCGGGAGCGAGCATCCTTCTAACCTTGCCCGGGGCTGTTTTGGGGTTGCGGTTCTTGGCGAGGAGTTTGGGGAAACTTCTCTTGAGGTGACCCGGTTCTTTACAGTAAAAACAGCCACTGGTGCTGGGGCTCTCCTTGGGCTTGCTTGGGGCTCCCTCCCGAGGTTTGGGGTTGCCTTTCTCTGCGCTCCCTCTGGCCCCGCCACGACTGGGGTTGCCCCCCTTTACTCCCTTGGGCTGCCGATACAGCCCTATCTGATCTGCCAGCTTACCCATCTCCCGACAGTTTGGGGGGTCTCGGTCCCTCACAGCAGTAGCCAAATCCTCCGGGATGGTTGCACAAAATTGTTCTTGGATCAGGAGCTCTCGCACTTCCGCCAAGGTGGTCCTCCCGGTAGCCCCGATCCACGCATCCCAAACCTGCCCCAGATGCGCCATCCAGGAGGCATACGTGTCTTCTGGGGAAGGCTGCCCGTAACGAAATTTATGGCGACAGTGTTCGGCCGTGAGGGCAAAACGTTCCCTCACAGCTTCTTTAAATGCAGCATAGTCTAAGGGGGCAGTTTGGGTGTGGATACCCAAGAGATCGGCCAGCTCTCCGCTGACCTGTGTCCGCAAAGCGGACATTCGCAAATTGTCTGGCACCTTTTGTTCCTGGCAGGCGGCTTCAAACAGGGTGAAGAAGATCAACACGTCCTGCCCAGGCTTATAGGTGGGGAATTGTTTCCAGTCCCATTTAGGGGTCGGAGCGCTCACACTCTGGGGTGGAGAGGAATCCCCCCCCTCCAGCGCCCGTGGTCAGCCTCGCTAGCTCCAGCTGCATCTGTAGCGCCGCTTGTTGATGCTGGATCATCTCTTGCTGATGCCGCATCACCTCTCTGGTCTGTTGCCAATTCAGCTGGGGGAAGAGGGCATCCAAACCTCCCCCTCCTATGGCTCTACCAGCAACCCCTCCGTCGAGGTCTTCTTCTAACCCGGGGTCCATTCTGTCGCCTCTCCTGAGGCTGCTCATTAAGCTGGGGCAACCCCACGGTTTGGGTGGTTGTCCCACCAGCAAGGATGAGGGGGTTCCCTCCCCCCCCTGGTTGTCGGTCTTCGGCCGCACGACCCACTCCATTGTGGAGACATGGCTCCCCTCTTCTCTTGGAGTCACTGGGCTGTTTAATCGCTCCAGCTGTTCTTGGCCAGGGCTACCCATTTTACTTCTACCTGACTACTTCCCAGCAATCTGCTAGCCTGCCCTAGACCCTATTAGTTCCGTCCGTTAACAAAAGTTTCTAATTGTCCCGTCGTCTGCCACCATGTGAAGGACCAGCACCCGGGTCCTATGCGTGAGTTCGGCGCTTAACAGGGTTAACCGGCACTGAGTTACAGCCCATACAAGCAAGTGGAACCGACTAGGTTTGCACACACAAGAGGAAACTAGAGCCCTTTGAATGACTAAATAAGGCTTTATTTATTTACACAATATATGGAGCGGAACTAACAGCTTTCTAGGAATACTACAACGTCAATGTGACCTGCCGTGACCCCTAAGTTTATCAGTGAACAGGCTCTTAGGCTAGCGCTTTGGGATTAGTCAGTTACCTTAGACTAAAGACTTCACGCTAGTCAATTTCAGCCTGGCTCTGGGTCTGTCCGATCCGGGGAGGAGAACAGCTTACTCCAGCCGCTGCTGGAGGATGGATCTTAATCAAAAGCACCTCGTGTTCTCAACAACCAACAAAAGGAGGGGAGAGGGGTTTTCTACCCCTGGGTTTCCCGCTCTCCCCACCCTCAAGGGTCAGGTGGGGCTATGCCTGCCCCTTCGTGTCAGGTGGGCTTATTCCTGCCCGGGAAGAAAGTGACGTGTTGGGTACTTTACAGCTCTTTGAGACTGCCCTGTTAGTTTGATGGTCTTGATGGTCCTTTCCTGGGTTTTGTGGATTCTAACCGATACTCTCTATTGTTGGGATGCCGGTCCGTCTGGCTGCTTCTCTGTAACCCAATCTCCCTTCCTTGCCCCCCTCCCCCTTGGAAGGAGACTGGTGTGTGCGTGTGCATGTATACTCGTGTCAGGCTATCTCCACAATAACTCATTCACTAATATATGGAATGATATACAGCTTTTGGGAGCACTCTCCCAGAATTTTGGAGTGAGATGTCATTAGTATGCTGACGACATCCAACTCTATGTTTCATTTAAATAGATTTCATATGGGGGGGGGGGGTTGGATCCATGCTGAAGCAGAAATTTGAAGTCTTGTAAATCTGCCACTGAAGAAGACTATGACTGGATTCGCATGACACACTAAACCGCAGAAGGTTCAGTGCTACTGAGGTTTAGCGTGTCATCTGACCCCCATGGGGTGCTTTAAAAGTCAACTTGCTGTGGCTTCTAAACCACCCTGCTAAGCCAGGCTTAATGTGTTGTCTGAACCTGGACGGCACACTAACCCTCTTGCAAGCCAAAAAGGCACAGAGTCCCTTGGCCAAAGCGGCAAACAAGGGCTGCTGCTCTGGCCAAGTGGATCTGGCTGATGATTTCATAGATTTCATAGATCATAGAGTTGGAAGGAGCCTACAAGGCTAGCGAGTCCAACCCCCTGCTCAATGCAGGTAGCTAGAGGAGGGGTCTCCCATCCAAGTAATAACCAGGCCTGACCCTGCTTAGTTTTCCACGCTCAGACAAGCTGAGCCAGCGTAAGCCACAGGCCTGTATAGCCAGCCAAATGCCCAAGCGGCACTTGGCCAGCTGCCATTGATCTCCCTGCGCACTCCTGTTTATTTATTTATTTATTTAATTTTTATACCGCCCAATAGCCGAAGCTCTCTGGGTGGTTTACAGCAATTAACAAGACAGTCCCTGCCCGCAGGCTTACAATCTAAAAAGACACGACACACAAGGAAAAAGGAATGGGCATGGAAGAAGGGGGAATATTAATGAAGACTCCTGGCAGGGCTGGTGGAATGGCCCTACGCTCCCTCTCATCTCCCTCCTCTCAGCCTGCTGGAATGGCTGGTGGTGGTGGCAGTTGTTGATGTCCTGCATAGGCAGGAGCACACAGGGAAGCCGCTGGGGTCTGCCACTGCATGCCTCCTCCTTGCCCAGCCCTACTCGGCACTTCTCGCCAGCTGTCATCCCAGCTCTGCTCCCCTCAGTGCTCCTGCGGTGTCCCCTGGGATACCGATGGGAGGCCTATGGGGAGAGGTGCAGCCTCCGGGCCCCTGCTGTGCCCCACCATTAGTTGGGCACAGCCAGGGCCTGGAGCAACTTTAAGCCCACAGAGACTTCAGAGCTTCTATGGGCTTAAAGTGACATGCAAACCTGGCCTATCTAGTCAAAATGTGTTTGGCAAAAAAAAACCCATTAAATTCTACAGATTGCCCTTGTAATTTGAAATTGTGATGTTTGTAACAGGGTTGTGATATGTTTTTTTCTATCCTTATAACCCTTGTATATTCCTGAGACGCATGTTCAAAAATAGCCTTTCACCTGCACTTTTTGTTGTGCAATGTTTAGCTATGTTTTATAAATGATTTTTATAAATGTTTTATAGTTTTTTATAAATTTTATTGTTATAGTGTTACCCTGTGTCTAAAACTTGCAGGTCCATTCCCCCCCCCCCCCGATCTTTTATTTCTCTTTGCTTTCTATCAGTCAGGAAATTATCTCTTTGGTTTGACCTTCTAGACTGATTTGTACATTTATTTATTTTATTTATTTATTATATTTATACCCTGCCTTTTTTTCCTGAAAGGAACCCAAGGTGGCTTACATAATCCTCCTCCTCCTCTCCATTTTATCCTCACAACAACCCTGTGAGGTAGGTTAGGCTGAGAGTCAGTGACTGGCCCAAAGTCACCCAGTGAGTTTCATGGCCGAGCGGGGACTAGAACTCGGATCTCCCGAATCCCAGTCCAACATTCTCACCACTACGCCACACATTCCCAAAATCTACCCAGAAGCCAGTTCATATGGCTGTATAGTATAGATCATGGTAAAGGCTAGAAAAAGTTAGTTTCAGCAGTTCCCCACCCATGCACAGCTCACTGTGTACATTCAGGTCATCACTATGTGGAGGATTATGCCTTTTTCAAGTCTCTGCAAACAAACTAAAATGCAGGTTTGTTGTGGTGTGTAAAAAGCCTCAATCTGCTCATGGCAGAACCACCATTTTCAGGGAGATGATGTGTAGACCAATTTCAAGCAGCTACCATTAGCTCAATAGCCACGAGAATCACAGCCCAAAAAAATCAGGATTTCATAGATTTCATAGATCATAGTGTTGGAAGGAGCCTACAAGGCAAGGCATTGTATACACAAAATTCTATGAACTATAGTGCATGATGGAATGAAATTGCCAGCTTCACCCCCGACAACCTTTCGCATCTCGTTTACACCTGATCACTAGGTGAAACTCGTGCCCACAAATTTCAGCCATGTTCTGACCAAGATGGCTACCTCAGCACTAATAAAACTTTGCTTTGTGGTATTAAGAAACTACATACAAATTTATCAATTGCTATTGGTGCTTGTTCACTAAAATCTGAAAATGTTAATTTAGTTTTCAGAAAACAAATAGTAAAACAGAATGCAGCAGATGACATAGAGGTGGATCTATGAGTGTTGTTCGGGAAAGCCACCTAGGCATGCATGGGTCCCGGATCTTTTGAGCAGTGCCCCCAAATCTTTAGAGCTGCCCCAACTGCCATCATCTGTCTTTAAAAAGCCTGCTTCTTTCCTCTGAACAAAATAGCGTTGAAGTTACTCGGAGACCTTAGTATCCACTCCCTTAGCAAACTCATAGGGAGCGTAGCATGAAGGCACCAGCCTTTTAAACTAGAGGGGAGACTGCCATCTTTCCTTCCACAGTCTACCCATTATTTTCATCAAGCCCAGAGTCTAAAATTGCCTAACAGCACCACTGTCATCTGGCTTTCTCAGGGTGTACCTGACTCTGCAGAGATCTGCCCAGCCAATTGCTACTGGGCAATTGCGCTTGTGCCCTGGACCATTGTAGGCAGCAAGGCCCTGAAAAGAGGAACAGCAGGCACAGTGGCTGCTCACATATCAAATGGGAGTGCCACATGCCATCCTCATCTGTTGCTTCCTCCAAGTTGGCCCAGGCCCCTTACCTTGGGGGAAACAGAAATGGATTTGCTTGCAAAAAGGGTTTGAATGAGCAGCAGCATCTGAATTTGGGGCAAGGTAATGTTTGAATGTTTGGCTCTGCAATGATCTTTCTGGAGCGCACCTATTGTTTGCACCTGGCATGATCCATGTGGCCAGGTTTGCTGGCCAGATGGGCGATTCATAAATACAACAAATAAATAAATAAATAAATTCTGGTGAGTGCATGGTCCTCCTTGGCATCAAGGGTTTACACTAGGCTAGAGAAAGGTGAATAGATGTGGGATGATTCAGTATAAGGCAGCTTCCTATGATCCTATGTACCAAGTTTAAAAGAATGGGAACAAAGGTTATTTGAATATGCAATCATAGACAAACTAACTTACTTTATGTGACTTCTAGAAAGTAGCCAGAAAGCAAACTCATTTGTAGATAACCAATTTAGATTGATAAGTGATTGGAATTGTCAAACTGCAGCTGTGCCACTACATGTATTTAAGTTAATTTAAATATATACAATATGTTCATATATGCACATTATGCTTCAGTTCCATGTCACTTTTATGTTATTTAAGTAAACTTAATTAAAAGAATACAAAAACACACAGTTTAGGAAGGAAGACCCCAGATGACTGCTTGCTAACTGTCAGGTTCCCAGCTGTCAAGCCTGACCCAGGCCAGCCCAGGATGACTCACTGGATGATGATGAGACCACAAAGTCCAGCAACCCTGTGCATCATCCTGACACTGACACCCCTAGCACCTCCAGGGAAAGCTACATCGGGTCCTCCAGTACTGGTGGACACTGAGGAACCCCTGGTCGGGTTCCCTGAGGACCATTCATCCGCCATAGAGTCTGAGGAGGAGGCTGAGCATCCGCCCAGCACTAGAGTGCACCAGCACCAGAAAGTAGAAGCACAGGCTGCCACCTGGAGATGAAGCGTATGCCTCAAGAACTGCAGTGACCAGGCTCTTCATGATTAAAGGCATCCTTGTGAGCAAGACCCTCCTCATGAGTAGGACTTTTGCCACAGGACCTGTGATGAACTGCAGCTGAACCCTGGGTAGGGCTCTCAAAATTCCAACATTTAAGCCCTCGGTTTAGATCTACTAGCTGCTGGAAACAACACCTTACTTCAGCTTCTAGTACCTTGAACCCTTGTTTCTCTGACTGGACCTTTGTGCTACTGATCTTTGGACCCATGTTTGACAGCTTCTTGGACTGTGTTTGTATCTGTCTGCTCACCCATGTTTGGCCCTTGGCTATGCCTCAGACCTTTCTTCTGGAAACCACCCACTTGCCTGGTAATCCTTTGTCTTGACCATTGCTTGTATCCTGACTACTTTTGACTTGGATTCGCCCCTCAATTGCCTTAGTGCGGAGTCTGATGCAGCCTCAGTGGGACAGTGAACTTGAGAAAATAGTCGTAGTTTAGTTCTTGGTGGGAAAATATATTTGTTCACATTCCATATGCAAACCATCATCACAATTTGCACCAAGACTAATTAGTTTGTGATTAGTGTGAACAGCCTTTGCCTGTACTATACTATGCATAATATGGAAATCCAAGACTGCAATCCTAAGCACACTTAATAGAGAGTAATTCCCACTGAATATGGTGGGTCTTACTTCCAAGTAAACATGCATTGGATAGTACTGTTCAGAATGATCAAACCAAACTCATTTCATCATCACAGTGCTCCTTTGTCATGTGTTTCAGTTCATCTTTTCAAAACATTAACCAATACAAGTTCTCTGGGGGTGGGGAGGAGGGGGTCACATGCAAAAAAGGAGAAGTGTCAACATAAGGGCATGTTAGCCACAAACAAACCACCACTCATTTCTGCCCCTTCCCCATTTCCTATTTAAAACCACTGCTATTTTCAAAGAACAATTATTTGTGACTACTGTGTTAGAAATAATTCAATTAATGTCTTTGCCTATTCGTTACCTGTTCTAGTTCTATTCTTGAGCTAGGAGAGAGACAAGCTAGAAAGACACTGGAAGAGGTCAAAAGGCCACTGTGAGGGTTTGAGGCCTACACAGGATTGGGTTTGTTGAGGCCTACACAGGCTTCAGTTTGTTGAAGCCTGAAGGCCCAAACACTCCACGATGGGAGGGGGAGTTTGAGAGTTTTAAGTTACCCAATAGAAGTTTAGAATCAGTTCTCCAGTGCAGGGTCACATGGTTATAACCTTCCATTCCTGGGAAGACTATATATGTGGGATGTGGTCAGCTAGCAGTTAGATTGTGTGCTGAGCAGCAGAGAGAAACAGCAGAGAGAGAAGCAGAGAGAGAGAGAGAGAGAGAGAAAGAGAAACTGGCTGGCTGACTGCACAGAAATTAGGTAGACTGAAGTGAAACTAGAGAACATTGTTTGTTTGTTTTATTTTATCATACCTGCTTTTGATTTAAAACCACTCTATTAAGTAATTTCCCTACTACTATAAGTAAAGTTTGTTGTGTACCCTGGAGTTTGGAGTGACTTATTCACCACGTCTAAAGCCTTCACCCACGTTACTAGAGGAAGCAGGCAAAGGACTGGGTCTTAGCCACATGCCCCATCCTCCAGCCCAATGGATCAATCTCTGCAATCCAGAACACACTGTAGCTCAAGCAGGAAGTAGATGCATTGCAGGAAGATTCCCACAGAGCAAATAGCTCCATATGTATCTAGCAAGTATACAGGCCCAAACACATGCATCAAGGGAAAGCAAAACCCACACTCTCCAAATACAAGTTACAAAGCAGTAAAATCTAGGGGAAATCCCTTCCTGGCCCAGGATACACCAATCAGTCCAGATCCTGTGTGAGTTAAATGTATCTATCAAGTCTTCCATGAAAAAAACTGTATTGGAGAACCACCCCACTCCAGGCCATACAACTTCCTGTCTCTTGCTGTAGCAGTTCCTTATGCTCCCCCCAAGAAAAATGGGGGGAGATGAAAGGGGGAGAAAGGCTGTGTGTGTGAAGGTGGAGGTCCATTTCCTGACTGCAACTGAGGCACCCAAAGATAAATCACAAGATAACCTTCAGATATGTATCCAACTCTGACTGGAACTCAGTGAGGTTCTTCATTTTCAGTATCACTTCTGTGAGAGTCCCAGAACTTACAGACTTTCTTTTGGTTACCAAAATGATTTATTTATTTATTTTGTAATGGCCACTTTGCAGCCACTAGTTCTTGGACATGCAGCTTTTAAAGTCAAAATAGTTGTCCCCACTGTACAGTGCTGTTGTGTCTCTCTGCCTGCCTCCTTTTCCCTAAGCTAAATTTTTATTCTCTTGGTTTCCGTCATTTCCCAGAAAAGCACAAGTGGTACAGATGTAGTGTGTCCTCACTATGCTGAAGTGGCCATTGACTGCCACTGAAGAGCGTTTACCACACACAGTTCCCATCTATAGACATACATTTACACAGACCCATAAAAGTATTTATCCATCTAGATTCACCCATAGCCCCAGTTTGCCAAAAGATTAATAGTTTAAACAGTTGAGGAAAATCCAGCACTTCTGCCTGGATTTCTTATTCTTGTTATGACAATACGTTAATGTTATTTTGCAAAAAATATGTGATGTGTCATATGCTAGAAGAAAGACACAAAACTGGTATCATCATCATCATCATCATCATCATCATCATCATCAGGCGATCACTTGTGATCTTGGTTGCACACAAAGAATAGAGTATTAAAGTTGTATTGAGAATCCAGTGTAATGGATAAATAAGTCTGTCAGTTGATTGAGTTACTGTTTGAAAATGGTAAGGGAGTATAGAAAAAACAGAATGGAAACATCCCTGATGTAAGCATTCCTACAAACAGGCATTCCTACAAACATCGCATCTTTGGAAAACAAATTATATGCCATCATATACACTATCCCAACTTGTACACAGAAACACCCCTTCTGTGTAAACCTACTATTTTATATTCCTGTTTTAAAACTGAGTTATGGGTACCCCTACTAACAAATATTTTAGATAAAAAGCACTTTTCAACACAATATTAAAAAGTTGAAGGAAAACAATAGCACAGAAGAATAAACAAGTTCTGCGTTAAATACATGGTGCACCACCCAGTCAAAGTTAAGTGTTCTTTGGCCCCACTGATCTCAATGGTAGGAAGTTAGGCATGCTGAACTCTCTCCTTGAAATCAATGAAACTGAAATGTACTTAATTTTGACAGGATCGTGCCCAACATTTCACACAAGCAGATTCTTTTAACTGAAAAGCATGCTGAAGTTATATGATTTTGTCTATCATTCTAAAGGGTTTTTTCAATACTAGTCTGTCCAGAGCCCTGCAATACCGCACCCTCTCCTCCTATACATGCCTTTCCATTATCTTACAAAGACATGCAGCATACTGTACTAAATGGATTTACAATGAAGCAGCCTTTTCAAGCCTCCAGCTGTGCTGTAAACCAAATACAGTTACACAGACATACACTCGGAGCAGAATCCTGCCATCGGAGGAATCTTAAAAGATGAAATCCTGATCCTTTTGCTTAAATGAATGTTTCCCCTGATGCCTTTTAAGCTGTCTTGCCTTGCTGTCAGCACTATATAATATTATTTTCTTTTCTTTTTTCCTTACAGGGTATCTGTCAGTTCAGCATGCCGCGTTCTGTAGACAAATATTTGTCCCAAGCAATAAAACAAAAGCGACATATGGAATGAAATCCGATCACACACACACACACACACACACACACCTCTAAGGATTCTGCTTTTAATAAGATCATCTCTCACAAGAAGGTTTTCTTTAGAAAAAACAGCCCAGACTGAGAAGCAAATAGGACAGACTGCAGCTCCATTGCTGTTCCTCACTTACCTTTCTGAGCCATATTGTCCCCTGCTGCAGGAGGGTCAGGCAAAGGGTAAGAAATCTACCCAACATTAAGAATTTGCTGTCTAAACATCAGTGCTGCTGGCCAGCTCCTTACCGTATAGTGTGCTTCTGGTTAGCTGTCCCCCCATTGTACTGCGCAAGGTGGCTTGGCTTGGCTACCTTGCAGTTTCCTCTCTCACTGGGCAGAGATGAAGAACTCCAAACATGCAATCATTGTCAGCATGCAAGACACATGCACCCTCCGACACAGAGAGAATTAATGACTCTCAATAAATACACTCTCGTGAACATACGACAGAAGCCTGCGATCAGCCTCCACCCACTTTCCAAACCTCTCAGGCTCAGCAGTAAGCAGAGGCATATGTCATGATTATTTACATAAGGAGGAGACTTGTGACTCTGAAATAGCTAGGGAAGCTCAAAGCATTTTACACATACAAGATCCCAGCCCCAAAGTGACACAAGGGCAACTAAACACGCCCTGGCCATGAGCCTCTATTCTGTTCTCCCTAACCCGGGATCATGCCTCAAATAAATCACCAGGAGAAATAATACAGTGGATTTCTTGGCTGCTGAACGTGGTGGCTGCGTGCCTAGTTCCCAACCCAAAGGTACCCTTGCATCTATGCAAAACAAAGCCTTTTGTCTTTGCAAATACAGATTTGTATTTATAAATCAAAAGTCTGGCTGTCAATGAAACTTGCTTTCCACCTCCATCATTATGCAATTTAAAGATAAAAATGAAGATGAAAGAAAGAAACGGGGGGAAAGACTTCCATTCATTACATAACTCCTAAACTACCGTATATCTCGGCAGGGTGAGAGGGAAAACTCAAATCCAAATAGTAATATTACCAGACATCACAGGCCTGGATTCCTCTGCTGGTTAATTATTAATTATTTACGAGCAAGGGAGAAGTTTCTGAAATACAGGATGGTTCACCCCTGACTGCAAGAGCAACAATATTTTCCTCTACCCACCCCACCCCTGCCCAACCAGCTTTTGTGGCAGGATTGCAGGCTCAGCTCCGACACAATGCAGCCTCCTCTTCAGTCCATTACCTCTGCTGATTAACTGCAGTGAGCATTATTAAAAGCACTGGGTTGTGGAAGGCAGGTGGGGCAGGGAAGAGGCATAGCTCAAAGGCACGAACCTCCTGGCCGTTGATTAAGAATCTTCTCTTCTACCATGACTATTCGCCAAATAAGAACCAAGCTACGCTAGCGGTTTTCAGGCACGTAGCCCAGCTCTTTCGCAATGTAAAAGCAAACTAACTTCACACTGAAGTTACAAGTCTCAGATCAAATTCAGTATTATGCTGTTCATCACCTACGCTGTTCATCCTCCAGGTAAGTAAGGCAGGGAGAAGGGTCACAACTCTATGATCTATGAAATCTATGAAACCATGACAATATACTAACACCTAGGTTCCTCACAGGTATTAAGAGAGAGTAAGGGAAGAGAAGAATTAAAGGCAGGCTTTGAAAAGAACTAGGTTTTGAAGAGACTTTAAGAAAAATGAGAGAGATGTCTCTGTATAGGTTAACAGGATATAAAATCAGGTGTGAAGGGGCAAACCTAAGCAGTCAGCTAAGGAAGCAGGATGCCTTGACTGGTTGATTTTACTTCACCCAGGGAGTTGTGAGGATTAACAGATGGATTTGGAGAGCTGGGGATGATGGCACTTTTGCACACACACACACACACACACACACACAATCCAGGTCATGGCTTTGGTAGGTTCTCTAACATCCAAAGCACAGTTTAACACACTTGCCAGTTTGACAGAGTGGCTGGCACCTCCTATGTCTGTTGGACAGTTGCCAGGCATTGAGACAGTCAAAATCAATTAGTAGAGTTCATAATCTCTACTGGCTGGACTCCCTCTGGTCCACTGACACAACGGATGGACAAAGAGCTCCCCTGGGGAAATGTAGAATGCTTATACATTGGCCAATAAATTAGGTGTAAACAAGGAGAACTTGCATTCTTACTTCAAGTTAGCATAGGGCATGGGTTGCTTGGCTGAGCCACAATACTAACTATCATGAAAGGCTCATTGGACCCACCAGCCAGGAAGCCAGACAAGAACTTTATTGTTTGTCTCTAGCAAGAACAAAACAGACACAGAAACTCCTAACTCCGCCCAGATACAACTAAGTCCAGTGCCGCCTATGACAAAACTGTATAATTACACTATCCACACAGAAACTGAATGGCTTTGTTTACTAAACAGCAGGATATGTCTGGCACTGAAAAAAGAAGCATTGGCCCAGGCAGCTGCAGAGGCCACCTCTGGACCCCACCCCCAACACAGCAGTGCTAAATTGGAGGCCAGAGGCATTTGGGGGGAAAGGAGATGGCAGCCACCACAGAGTCGCCTGGCCTGCTGTATCTCCTTTCAGCACCACTGGGTCCTTGAAAGGGGAAAAAGTTGTGCTGACAGGGACAGGATAACACCTGTAAGGTGATCAGTGGAACTGAAGTTAAAGAGAACAGACTCCGGGGGGGACGACGACGACTATTCAATCAAAAGGAACAGCTCTCCATCTCATGGGGGGGGGGGGGCTTTTACTTTCATTTTCAATAAACCTTTGGTTGTAGGCTTAGCTGTTGCTGCACCTTTCTATTTACCTCATAAACAAGACCTGGGTGGGGCTGGCCTTGCCCCTTTCAAGGGCAAATCTGCATCCGCCTCCCTGCCATCCTGTTGCTGATTTCCCCCAATTTGTTTTTTTCTTTCTTTGAAAACAAAGAACAAAGATCGCCATGCTGGTCCATGAACCCACATCTACAACTATGGATTTGGGGGGGCGGGTTGGAGGGGGGGTTTCCTCATGGAACTGAATGCCTATCTTTGCAGCAGGGGTAATGTTCTTTGGGAAATACCACATTTAGCTGTTCAGGCTGGAATCTACCACCAGACAAAGATTTTCTACCACCTAAAGAGAGGCTTTACACTGAGTGTTCTCCTCCAACCACTAGGTAATAATCAGAATTTGACCTGACTTTCTTACCTAGTTCACCACCTAAAATTAATCTCCAGCTTTGCTAATACAAAGACTGTACTTTATAATATAAAGACTGTACTTTGCTAATATAAAGACTTGTGCATCTCTGTACTTCTGTTCTACGCTAACTCAGGAACCGGTATGATTCACCCAAGGCAAGAGACAGATCAGAGTTACAGCTGGCCTTTATGTTTTCCAGAAATGGAGATCAACCATTGCTTCTCTGTCCCAGAATGTGCTGCTATGTGTAATCTGATACCTGCAACACCTACCGATGACTAATTCATGGGGAGAGCAATTCTATGGCCCCCTAGACAGCGGAAACAGAGGTTTGACGTTGGAACTGGGGATCGGCACTCCAATCCCCTCCCCCGCAGCTGGCAGCTGCTTCTCCAAGGTCGGGAAATTGACCTCGGAGAGAGGATAAAGGGGACGTTGGGGGGGGAGGGAGGAGACTTGGGCCACCAGGACAAGAAGAGGTATCCTGACAGCACTCCAGCCTCCTTCCACCCCTCCCCCGAAGTGCCTCAGCTAGACGGCTAAAATTGACCATCTAGCTGAATTGCAGAGCAGGAGCAGCGGGGAAGCAGAGATAATCTCTGCTGCTTCTCCAACTCTGCTAGTCCCCTTTAAGTGAACTCACATGGTGCATGCTGGGGCATTGTCAAAAAAAGGCTGTCACCAAAATGCCGAGCTAAACTGCTCCTAGCTGGCTCGCCAAACTTGTAAGTCTCCAAGTTCTTCAGAGGCTTACGAGCATTGTGGGTGCAATCGGTAGGATTGCACCCTCAGTATGTAAGTATCCATTTTGAGACTGGGTCTAAACTTCAGACCTCATGGCCACAACATCTGGCCAAATTTTTGAACTTTTCTGTTTCTTCCCCTCATCCCCTGCTTTTTTGGATCACCTATCCTGATTTGGTGTTCTGGAGAACTCAAAGGTTTGCATACTTTTGTGGCATTTTGGCCAGTCCTAATAAAGGTATTGCCAGAGAGAGAGGGAGGGGAGAGGAGAGAGAGAGAGAGAGAGAGAGAGAGAGAGAGAGAGAGAGCATTCTTACTTAACTAGACTGAGCGGTTTGCAGATAAAAAGCGGTTTGTATATTTCTATTCTTTGACCAACTGCCATTGGTCAGTAAGGAAATGGCACTAGTGTGTTTTTCATTAATTGGCCTAATATGCATTTGTTGAGAAATAATTAGTGTAATAGTTCGTTCTACCAAATGCACAATGGTAAAATTACCACAGCAGGTCTACCACTGGTGATGGAATCATGATGCTCATGGCATCTGACACACACTCACAAATACACCACAAATACACTCACACAGGGTGGCCAGGTGACCGGCCAGATGGGCGATTTAAAAATATAATAAATAAATAAACAAACAAACTTGAAGGCATTATTTATTTATTTATTTATTTTTTAAACCTTACAAGTAACAATCCAGTTGTTGCTGCTGCTGCTGCTATCACTTTTGAAAGCTTCCAAGAAGAAAAAAACGCACAAACTTCCTGGGCAGCTCATTCTAGTGCTCTTCTTAATGTGTATTTTAAATGTATTTCTCTGCAGCGAAAAACCACTGTTTCTTCCTCTGTGATAATCAACTGCACTCATCACTGATACTCTCCCGCAGTCTGGGAGGCATTGCATTTCACTGGCTGGTATATATGTCTATACTGCATTCACAGTTCTGTATAAAACACCGTGTGAATAAGACAGGGTGCCAGAGATAAGAAGCTGCAATCATTCCTGGTTCTTTAAGCCCTGAGATAGCTTTAATCTTCATGAACCAGTAATATATGTTCTGAAGCTCGCTCCCTGCTGCAGTCTGCATTTTTGCAGCAGTTTCTTGGCAGTCACAGCACCTGCTTCATTCCACTGCTGCATTTCTAGCAATGCTGCAAGAACAGATCTGCTGCTGCATTGCTGACGTTGCAGGATCAGCAGCAAAATCTCAGTACAAAGAGATGCACAGAGACCCGGGCAATCTGTTTTCAGTAGACCTCCTGCTTTCGCATTCACAATTGGATTGCCTTTAAAACCAATTCTTAATTATGCAAATTAACCTAAATAAAAGTTTGAAGAAATCAGTAAGTTTGTCGTCATGGGCTGGTTCACACATGCATATAAATCACAAGATTTCTGCATGCTTGATGACTGGCAGATGAAAGTATAAACACATTGCATTAATAAGCCTTGCAGCACATTCACACATGATGTGTCATAGATATCCTTTTAAAGTGTTCTTTGCATATTTAATAAATGTATGAGGTGGTTGAGGCATCATATAGTGTGGCCAAGTGCCTTCTTTACTACTGGACCGCCTGGCGTTTTAAGGGTTGCTTGGGAAAGTGTCTTGATTTAGTATGTCCAGTACTGGACACAAAGGAAGGTGGCTACTGATCTTTTTTTTGACATAATTAAGGCAGGCAAAGGCAAGGTGCTGCAGCATCTGAGCTGAACTGCTGCCATGTGCTGCAAATTGAAACTTTAAATGCCTCTGGGCAGAGAAGGAAGGGAAATTACATTGTTTACATGTCCTTTAGAGAGACAATTGTATGGAAAAAGAAATGGCTGCCCCTACGAGTAGGCTATGGGGACCACACACCCTGATGGCAAAGCGGCATGGTCACACCCCCTGTGTCATTTGGTCCCCAGCAGGTGTTTTGAGAGGCTGATCCTCCAGGCACATCCACATGGAACCAGTTTTGCTGCTTGCTGGGCTTCTCCCATTGGAGAAGCAAAAACAGTAAAACCTTGGATTGCAAGTAACTTGGTCTGCAAGTGTTTTGCAAGACAAGCAAATTTTTAAAATAAATTTTAACTTGATAAACAAGCGGCGTCTTGCAATACAAGTACTGTAGTATGGTCAAGAAAAATGAAGACTTTACACTATCATTCTTTACTGCAGCTTAAATTTAAAATGTGTGTACAAATTTCTTATGGGGAATTTCGCTTTGATATACAAGTGCTCTGGATTACAAGCACATGTCCGGAACGAATTATGCTTGCAATCCAAGGTATTACTGTATGCAGCAAATCTGCTTCACCTCCACCACACCTTCTACCATTGGGCAGAGGACACAAGGCAGGCAAAGCTGCATGTGGGGAAGGCGAAAGACAAGTGAACCCCACTCATCCAGGACTTGCAAGAGTTCCTACAAGCGCCAGATGAGTGCACGGCTGCCGCTCCCCCAATCCCCTTGTTATCTCCAGTCCCCTCCAATTGGGTGGGGCAGCTGCACGCAGGGGAATCCCCTTGTCATCTCCAATCACAGTGATCAGGGATAAGGGATCCTTTTCCCTGCCTCTCCTCTTAAAGCCCCTGGTAGCATCCAGGCCAGGGGGTGGGGCTTGGGGCGGGCAGGGGGTGGGGCCTAGGAGGGATTCCAAGCCTCCATGGACCAGATGGGCAACCTCCATGGGCTGGATTAAGAGGTTGCCCACCTATGCCTTAGAAGATTACCAGTTTTCAATGCAACCCTAATTATTTCTATGGTCTTAAATACATTTAATATGCTAGATTGTGGCCACTGAGTTTTCAACAGAAGAAAGTGAAGAATCACAAGTTGGTTGCCATAAAAAGGGATGAGGAGGTGTTTTCTAGGGTGCTGTTTTAGGAAACAGGATTGGGCAAACTTGATACCATTTGTTCTGATGGGTTTAAGCACATCCCTGTTGCATTGTGGCCACAATATATTCAGAAAGAACCCCAAAATGGCCTTCTGAGAGCACAGCAAAATTGCTTCATTATGCTACAAAATCAATATCAGAATGTATTTATAAACACGGCTTTGTAAACATTCTTTCTTACCAAATCAGCCCAATGCAAACAGAAATATGATCTGTGGCCATCCTTGAAAAATGCCAAGAAGCATACGTAGTATTCTCTATTTGTTCATTATTTTTATTACATATTTATGGATGTGGTTGTTTTGTTTTTTTAATCCAAAGTAACAAGTGTCACTAGAAGTCATTATATTGGTGATTTTGGAGAAGAAGAAAACACTAATCCATCCGTGTTGCATTGTGCTTGCCCTGGCACTGATGCACACCAAGGCCACGTGCACTTCTGCCACTCGCAACAGAAATGTTTCCCCACCATCTGTGTGTTTGGCTGGCATGGAAAAGGGCTCTATATGCATACTAATGTATGCACATAAAGCTCCTCCATGTGAGGAGGGACCTGGCCCAACCAGGGTCCCCCACCACTCCCTTTCCCATGCCAGCCAAATGTGCACATGGCAGGGAAGTGTTCCAACACAGCTTCTGGTGGCAGGGTGTGAGGCTGCAGTGCACATCAGCGACAGGGTCAGAGGCTAGCCCTTTCATGTACCTCCAATGTGTGTGTGTGTGTGTGTGTGTGTGTTGGGGAATTGGGTGAATTTCCCTTCTAACATTGGCTGAGCTGGTGCAATGGCTTGGAATGCCCAGTTACTCAGGGAACTAGGTAAGGTGTAGTCCAGCACCTGTGAGAGAAGGAGAAATTGTCAAGTTTGGCAGGGGTGAAACCCTCACACATGGAGACAAGCTAAGGACTGGGAAAAAGTCCTAGAATGTAGGGAAGCTAAGGGATAAGGAGCCACAGGCAAGGTGGCTGAAGGTGATGAAGAAGGATTTGAAGAAAGGGTAAATGGAGAATTAGACTTGAGAAAATCTCAGTTAATGGAAGTGAGAAAGGGCTAGTCAGAGAGGTGGCCCTGGGTTCTAGTCCCCGCTCAGCCATGAAACTCACTGGGTGACTTTAGGCCAGTCACTGACTCTCAGCCTAACCTACCTCACAGGGTTGTTGTGAGGATAAAATGGAGAGGAGGAGGAGGATTATGTAAGCCGCCTTGGGTTCCTTGTGGGAAAAAAGGTGGGGTATAAATATAATAAATAAATAAATAAATAAATATGGGGAGAGGGAAAGTGGAATGCTAGGGAGGCTAAGCCTAGAGACAGAGTTTGGTTCAAGAGACCAAATAGATTGAACTGCAAGTTTGTAAGGAAACAATGTTTGATAGACATGGAGCTGAAAGGAGGAGACAAAGGGACAAAAGAGGACAGAGGCAAAATTGGAAAGCAGGAGTGGAGCTGAGCGCTACTGGCAAGAAGGGAGTAGGCAGGCAAAGGAAAGCAGGTCACTGTGGACTAGGAAGCCAAGGAGGACATAGCATTGGTAGGTCTAAAGCCTAGGCCCAGGCTTGGGAATTCTGTTGTCTATCCTCACTGAAGCATTCTGACCTGGCAGACCAAAAAGCAGAAGGTTATGGTGGGGCTGAATTTCTTATATTGATTTTACCTAACAGGTCATTCTTTGGCTGTGTGGCTTCTCTAGTATGTTTATAATAAACGATTACTAATGAATAGAGAACACTACAGACCAGCCTTTCCCAACCTGGTGCTCTCCAGCTGTGTTGCACGGCAACTCCCATCATTCCCAGCCTGGCTGGGAATAATGAGAGTTGCGGCCCATCACATCTGGAGGGCACCAGGTTGGGAAAGGCTGTTACAGATGTTCTCTGTTTGGTCATGGTGTAAACAAGGATCTGACACAGGTCTGTCAGGTCACACGTCTATTTGCATAGGACTAATTTGCAGAAGATTCTTACTTTACCTCTTGACACTGATGTATTTGGGGTTGGGGTTGATGAGTAGGACTGGCATTTCACTCTCTTACCTGCATTAGTGCTGGTGCATACTTGCGTAAGTGGAACTCAATTCTCATACATCCTTTAACAAAACTGATTCCGTCAATGAGCGGATGACAGAATGAAAGATGCCAGTGACAGTCTGCGAAACACAGGCAGAAGGGGCTTAACAAAGATCCATACATCCCAAACAGCTAGTATGAAACGATAGCGGGTGGAAGATCTTCAAATAAAAAGGAAATATATGTTGGCATGTTGATCTGCTGTTGAAGTCAGGAAATGAGACACTGCACATGCACACAACTCCCCTGCTGCCAGGGTCCTTGGCTATGAATTTCTTTCCTTCCCGCCTGCAGTTCTTGTGTGTCCTTATCCACTGTCTGCAACACTGCTTTTGTGTGCATCATTCCCATGTGCGTGCTTGGATGAAGAGCACTATCTCTAAGCTGCATTCTTTTGGCTTATCGTCACAGCATTTATTAACGTCGGGATTTATCAAAGCAAAAGTCCTAATTTGACAGCACCTACATGATATTCAGCAACAGAATAATTTGGCCCACTACAAGAAAATTGTGCCCCTGGTATGATTATTTCCCTTCTAGGCTCTTCGACACATTGGCATCTTATTTGCAAAACTTAACAGTTGTAAAGTACAGACAAGCCTTCACTCGGGCAAGATTGAACATACTGCCAGCCATCAGCTGTGCCAGAGGGCCGTTTTAAAAGAATTCCATTGGAATTATCCGCTTATGCCCATGCGGAGATGGCAGTATTGAAACAATAGATCATGTATTATCAGGGCCGGCGCTACCGCTAGGCAAACTAGGCGGCTGCCTAGGGCGCGTGGCTGAAGAGGGCGCAGAAACGCTGCGCTCCTTCCAGCCAACTCTTCCTCGGCACCGGCGCGCTCCTGCCCCGCCTGGCCGCCTCGCAGACAAAGGCACCACCAGGTCAGTGCGGGGGGGTTGCGGGCGCCGGGCGGGCTCGGGGTCGTGCGAAGATGCTGCGTGGCCGGTGGGCAAGGCTGGCTTGGCAGCGGGGAAAGCAGCTGCCGGAGTAGGCGGCAGGGGGGCGGGGGGGGCGCTGGGCAAGATCGTCTAACAGCCGCTCCGTAAATACAAGGAGAGCAGGGGAAACCACAAACCCTGGATCAAAGGGGGAAGAGGCGCTTGGGGCACTGCTCACCCCACCCCACCCCCAGGCCGGGAAACCCATATAACACCCCCACACACACACACACACTTCAAGCTACAGGGAGGAGCGAGCCGGGGCGGCGGGAATCAGGGATGTGGCGAAGTTAGAAGCCCCTCTTCTGCCCCGGCCGATTCTGGTCCTTGACGAGGCTGGACAGTTAATAAATACATCTTTCCCGGCTGCTTTGCTCCGGAGCCCCCCCCCCAGCACGAGGGGGGTGCTAAATATAACTTTGCCTAGGGCGCCAAACTGCCCTGCACTGGTCCTGTGTATTATTATCTTGTGCTTTCTCTAAAGATCTAAGGAAAGAGGTGATTTCTCCACTACTGTCATCTATTCCAGGGCGGACAGTTACTGCTTCTGTGTCTGTGTATGCATCAACAACTCCTCACCCTGTTTTTGTCATCAGATACTAACTATACTATATAACCCAATCAACTCTCAGGTTTTTAATACAGTAATACTTTGGATTGCAAGTAACTTGGTTTAGACAAGCAAATTTTTAAATATTTATTTAAATTTTTTTTACTTGATATACAAGCGACGTCTTGCAATACAAGTACTGTAGTACTGCTTAAATTAAAAATCTCTGTACAAATTTTTTTGGGGGGATTTCGTTTTGATATAAGAGTGTTTTTGGATTACAAGCACATTTCCAGAACGAATTATGCTCTCAATCCAAGGCATGACTGTATTATGTATTCAAAAAACAGAGATTTTCACTGGAAAAGACCATGAGATTATCCAGTCAAAAGTAAAATAATATTTTATTAAAATTCCAAAGGCAATTTATTTAATTACTTAAATTCTGAAACACTGTGCATAAATTTAATCTAATTCTGCCTTTTATCGCCTATAGTCTTGTGCTCTGTAAAAACTAACAGCAAGAATTCTCTGTTTTCTTTACGGCAAATATTTTAAGGACTTCAAAATAGTTCTCTCTGTGTCTGTCTGTCTGTCTGTCTGTCTTGTCTGTCTCTCTCTCTCTCCTCACCTACCTTAAGTCACTCAGGGTTCAATCCTATAGGGATGCCTGTAACCATCCAAACTCAGAGGATGGAGGGCAGGAGGAGAGCGAAGGCAAAGGTCGCTTCTGCCCTCCTCTTGCTCTGCAAAGCACTTAGACTGCTGGTTTCAGCTGTCTAGTGCAGCACTTCAAAGAGGAAGGGAAGGATGCTGAGGCACCACCAGGATACCTCGTATCTTGGCAGTGCCGGTCTCTTCCCCTCCCCACCGCCCAGAATGTCCCCAAAAGTCCTTCTCTGAGGTCACTCATACAACCTCGGAGAAGCAGCCGGTGCAGTTCTTTCCACGTCGGCTGCAAGGGGGGAGGGGGATTTGAGCACAGGATCCCCAGCTACGAGTTCAGAACGATTTTCCAACCTTGTAGCTGGGAATCCAAAAAATCCTATGACTGTCTAGATGCTGCCTAGTGGCCGTAGGATTGCACTGCCCCTGCCTAAAAGTAATTAAACTGGAATCATTAAACCACACTGTGTAAGTGGTCAGCATATGAAGGTGCATACTGAGTCAGACCATTGGCCTGTCTAGAGTAGTACTGCCTACACTGACTGTGTAGCTCTCTGAAGACTCAGACAAAGGTCTGTTCCAGCACCTGCTGCCTGAGATCCTTTTAACTGATGATGCCAGGGATTGAACTGGGCACCTTCTGCATGCAAAGCCTGTGCTCTACCATTACATTATGGTCCCTCTCCCCCTTCCCCTTCAGCTATGCTGAGACTACCCCAGAAATAAGTTCTAATTCCTTCCATCTTTCTTTATAGATCTTAAATTCTAACCCCACATGTTTCTTGTGCGCCTCTGAACCCTTCCTGAGTTTGCTACCAATGTTCTCTGTGGACACATTTGTGATTTGCCCTGAACAGTGGACCATTTTATCTCGGGGCAGTGGCACTCCAGCCTTAAAAACTCAAGTGCAACTTGGATGTGCTTGCCATGATTGATAGGGATGGGGGACCTCTTTCAGCCTGAGGGCTGAATTCAGTTTCTGAGAAGCTCTTGGGGGGTGTCCCATTCCACTGGTAGGCAGGGCCAAAGGCAAAAGGGGTGGGGTTAAGATTCCTCAAATACCAGCATATTTTAGCTTAAAGGTCTTGCTGCCAGTCACTTAGGAGAGACATAATGGCCAGGGGGACCAAGCAAAAGCTGGAAAACCACCAAATGACCAGACATCAAGGGAAAGGGGACATGGTCACCTGGGGAGCCCCGAGGGCCAGATTTGGCCCCCAGGAGAGCTGGATTAGGCCCATGGAGCTGAAGTTCCTCACTTCTGATTGTGTGTGTGTGTGTGTGTGTGTGTGTGAAGACCAAGCAGGATACATTTAGTGAGCTTATTGTATAGGCCAAGCCCAGTGTGAACAAGCTGCTAGAAACGATAACTACATAACACCATTGCAAAACTCAGCTAAGACTTGTACAAAATGTTTGGATGTCAAGCCATGTTTAAAAGCCCTGCCATAAGATTTATACATGTCCAAACCAAGAGACCCCTCTTTCCTCCATCTGCCAGTTGAACCCAGGCTTCCTTCCACATCTTTGCACAACCTAAGACAACAAGATAATACAAAGGAGCATATATATGATCCAGAGACAATCCTGCTTCAACCAAAGATAATAACAGGATATCCTGGTTATTAGGAGTCTATTTCAGCAGGGTAAATATTTGGGAATGTGTAGGCAACATGAATTATTGCCCCCATAATTCCAAATTGCCTTTGTGCATCCCAACGTTTTCGGCAATTAAAGAGGACCCAGTTCTGGCCTGGCAATTCCTATCTACAGATGTGAGATACACAGAGAGGTACTCAAATATGGGCCAAGTGACTACCTAATTCCTATTGCTTCACAAATTTGGATTTCATCCCTTCAGACATTCGAGGGCTCCTCTGAATATTGAATGATCATGCATACAGCAGGGGAAGGGAAGACTGGCAGCAGGGTGACAGGCCCCCGACACACACAGCACATGCACATCCATTTAACATGCCCATATATCTGCACATGGCTCTTGAGTATGTTACCAAGAAAAATGTATAACTCTCTAAGGAAATTGGCATCACTCTCCAAATTAACCTTCTGATCTCAGATATGCTGACTGATAAGAGTGTGGCTTGATCTGAGAAAGGATCCTCTGGTGTTTCATCACACACACCAACTTTGGTTTATTGCAACACCCCTTCTAGCAGGGATAGGCAACCAGGTGCCCTCCAGATGTTTGGGACTATAACCCTCCCATCATCCTTGGCCAATAGCCATACAGGCTGGAGCTTTTGGGAGTTGTAGTTCAAAACATCTGGAGGGCACCAGGTTGCCTACCCCTGTCCTACAGCACTACCTGCCATTGCTGACTTGAACCAAGGCAGTGCACTCTCAAATGGTAGCAGATATCTCATTTGGATCTAGTTAACATAGCAATCCTTCCTGCAGTGTGACTGTAAAATATGATCTTCCTATACAACAGCCTAAAAGATCTGGAGGGCACCAAGTTGGGGAAGGTTGTTATATAGTATTTCTGATATTCAGCCTAGAGTGCCAATGCTTATGTAGCCAAAATGACACCACACACACACACACACACACACACACACAAGAGGGAGGTATCAGTGGCCTTGGCTGAACCCCGAAGTTGGCAGAAGTATGGAAACTTTGGTGGAAAAACAAAACCCAAAGAAGGCAATCCCTTTCCCAGCAAAGGCCAAAACACAACTATGCATGCGGACAGCATATGCCTGACTCGCCCAGGTCTGTTGCCACAGAAGTGCTGTTGGCACAACAGACTTCCAAAAGCCATTGCTCAGGTTCCTGGCTGAGTGTGACATGAAATGGAGAAGGCAGGAGCAGAGGAAGCTTGGATGCACAGGTGGTGTGGAAAGGGACATCTTTGAAGGTGTGGATTGGGTCAGGTGCCAGCTGGCCTGATCTGTGCCTTCGAAGTTCTCCCTTTTCAAGTAAGAGGCTTTTCTATTCTGGGCAGCCTTCTCCCATGAGAAGGAGGCACCTTGAAGGCACACACAACATACAAGCAACATTTTGATTTAACTTCCATTTTCTACGTTCTGCCACAATGAATTCGTTATTTTTCAAAATACTACAGGACTCTGTTGTTTTTGCTACAGCGCACTGACACAGCTACCCGTTGCTACAATTTTAAACCAGTTTCAAACCCGTTTAACTGCAATGGCTATGAACCAAGGAATATGCATATAAAGGGCATGTGGACCTGCACCCAGTGATTCTCAGCATCTTCATGACACTGCTGTTCCCAGGTTCTCTGAGGGAAGCCATGAGAGTCAAATTGGTTTCATACTGTGGTGAAATGAAGAACTGTTCTTTTATTAAAGTTCAGTGGAGTATACCTATTGCTGGGATTAACTGTACCGATGGTAGAACTGCACTGAGACCAGCTTCTTTACTGCATTGGGATCGGTCAGTGGGGTACTGAGAGCAGTTATAACAGTTGGAAGCTGGGGATTGAAGGAAGAAGGAGTTGAAAGTCTTTGTGTGTGCTGCTTTATTATTTGACTTGGTTTTGAAAAAAACATAAATTGCTGTTACTGTTACTAAATAACAAAATAAACACATTGTTATTTATCCAGTGTGGCTTAGTGGAGGTCAATACCCACAAGAACTGGAGGTGGCAGTTTATACAGCAGCAACATAGGTGCCCTGGTATTCTGAAGAGTACAGGGTAATGGAAGGAAAATACCTTAAATGGTGGCAGCAGGCTGGTAATACCAGCATTAGACTTCTCACTTCTACAGGATGAGGCATCATACATAGCAGTTCCAAACCAGTTTAAATTAGTAATGAAGACCAATACTCCTCATGTCCAAGGGTAAAGCCAGACAGTGGGTTCAGAGAACATGATAACCCATGCTCAAGGGTTGATATTTTCTTAGTGTGGCGTAGTGGTTAGACTGTTGGACTGGGACTCAGGAGATCTGGGTTCTAGTCCCCGCTCGGCCATGAAACTCACTGGGTGACTTTGGGCCAGTCACGGACTCTCAGCCTAACCTACCTCACAGGGTTGTTGTGTGAGGATAAAATGGAGAGGAGGAGGATTATGTAAGCCGCCTTGGGTTTCTTGCAGGAAAAAAGGCAGGGTATACAATAAATAAATAAATATGTTCATGTTCTTTTAAATGATCTACCTGTTTCCTGGAAGTTAAAGCCTGGTCAACGTACATGGATTTTCTCCGTGCCCTTTTTACAGCTAAAAGACTGATACTACAACACTGGAAAGATAAAAGCTCACCTCCTATACTGCAATGGATTGAAGACTTAACGATGCTTTCAATATTTGAGCGGATGGCATACAGACGCCACTCTCAAACGGACATATATTTGGTCTGTATTTGTTGAAGCTTATGTATAATTGATACATCTGGATTTATGCTGTTATTTGGATATTTACATATCAGTAATTGTTAATTTCAGGGGGTTATGCTTCTGGGGAATTCAGGGGTTTTTGTTTTGCTTTATTTAGATTTAGCTTTGTTTCATGAAACTCACAGTAAAAAAATGAAAAAACAAAATAAACCACACTCAAGGCTTGAATATGGGAGAAGTGTTGGTTGTTCTTGAACCATGGGTTATCGTGTTGTCTGAACCTAGCCGCAATAACAAACCATGGTTTATTAACCATGAACAACCCATAGTTCCCAACCCAACAACAACCCATGGGTTCTCTTCATGGGTTGTTGGTGGCTAATAAACTATGGGTTGTTAGCACAGCTCTGTTCAGACATCATGATAACTCACGTTTCAACAGTAAATCCAAGCACCATCATCAGAAATAAAATGGAGTGTGCTTTGCCTTCTCTGATACAAAACACATTTACTTGGGAATAAACACCACTTTGCTGTAGAAAAATCCTATGCATCCTTTAGACAGAAAAAAAGACTTACAACCCACAGCATGCCCTTGCCCCATTGCTTAGAGATATTTATAAAATATGGTAAGCCGTATAGAAATTACACGCGCGCACCCACACACACACACACACACTATATATATATATATATATATATATATATATATATATAAATGCCCACGCTGGCCCAGGCACTGACACTAGTCCTGTTTGCTGGTGCCCTGTCACTCTCTGGGCAGTCATTGTGGGGGGCAGGGGGCTGGACTGTGGGGCCCTGGGCTTGGGCCCTGGGCTTTAGCCCTGGGGTCCATCCCTAGCTGTCCCACTGGCTGAAATCCTGCTTCCCCACAGACACGCTTGTTCATTGTTCATGCATAAGATCATGTGAATGATACTGTAAGGTAGCAGTGGTGTGACTGCGCTGCAATATTTGACTCGGTTATGAGAGGTTATGGCACAGTGAAAGAGACAAGTATCAGGTGGCTGGGCAATGCCTTGAGAGTGTATGGAAACAGAAGAGTGTCCTTTAAAAAAAAATCTTTTTAAAAAGGTATATTAGAGGATTGGGGGTAAAGCTATTAAGGGCAGAGTTTTTACGTACTCTCATAATCCCCCCCCCCCCTGGAGATAATGAACTAGGAAAGCCTGAATGTCAGAATTTCTGTTGCAAGCTTAGATGTGAAGGTATCTAGCTATACACACACTAGGGTGAGTTAAGGATAGACAATCTTTGCTAACAATATCCTTGTGACATTTGCACTTGGTCTAAATCTGATGTCAGTTTCATTTGGTCCTGCCGTGCAAATGGCACATCTCCCAGCTGCAAAGATTTGTTTGTGCATAGGACAATAAGGGCATCAACTGTCCACATTTTATTTTTAAGTCTATCCTTTTCCCACCAGTGCACAATCTAGTTGAGGGGAAAGGACATTGTCTCTAGAACAGAATGGAATTTTCACTTAGTATTAGAGCAAAGACAGTTGGAGATAATGACCAGCTGGCTGTGCAGATATCTAATTCCAGGATTTAGACAACAGCCTTGTTTGGTTCATAAAATTGTGATGCAGCCCTCTGGCAGTCTGCATTCTGCTAATGGCAAATTGATCCCAGCAGGATTGTCAACCATCACTACATGTACAGAATATCAAGTAAAACTTGTGTTAAACCACTGTCCAAGAAATTAAGAAATGTTACATGATGAACAGGTTGCCGTAGGCTGCAACCCTATACACACTTTGCCTGGGAGTAAGTTCCACTGAACTCAATGGGACTTACTTCTGAGGAGACAAGCATAGGGTTACGTGGCTTATGTGACCCCAGTGTTATCAACTTTCCCATCCAAAAGGTATAGACAGATTTCTACATGGCCTCAAAACTGCAGAAACTGAAAGTGGGTAGAGATGCACAACAAAAACAGGAGTCACTGCGCACACACCTCTGCCATCTCTGGAGTAGCCATGATTTTTATTTTTAAAAGTATTGCATGTACTTTTAAACATACATCTGTCTCCTTTAATACAAAACAATAACAATCAGTCAATTATAAAATAGCTGAAAAAATGCTCAAGGGAAAGAGTGGGAGAGTTGGTTTCATGACATCACTGGTTCTAGCCAATAACAGCCAACTTCTGTTCCCAATGTAAAAAACAGTCTACACAGTTCAACCCTATCCAGATGCATTAGACCAGGGGTCCCCAACCCCCAGGCCACAGACCGGTACCGGTCTGTGGCCTGTTAGGAACCAGGCCGGGACACCCGGCCGCCACACTGGCCAGGCCGCACCCCACGCACCCCACCTGGCTCTTGGGGTGCTCGCGAGCTCCAGCGAGCACCCCACCACCACCGTTCGTCCCTCTGCTTGCCTCCCGGCGAGCATTTTTGGAAAACCGGAAGTGATGCGACGGGAGACCCGTCGCATCACTTCCTGGTTCTCCAGCGCTGCTCTTTTTACGTAAATACCATGGTAAAGTACCTTAAAACAGCCGCAAATAGCAAATCGCAGCCGTTTTAAGGAACTTTATCATGGTATTTTCATAAAAAAGAGCAGCGCCGGAGAACCAGGAAGTGATGCGCCGGGGACCTTGTAGGTCCTTTCCCCGGTGCGCTTGGGTCGAGCGGCAGCAGGTAAGTCGCTGAGAGTCTCGGGGGGGTCGAGCGGGGCAAGTTCAACTTGCTTCAGCCCCCTCGAGACGCTCGGATACATCCCCGCAACCGCACAGCAGGAGGTGAGCGGTGGGCGACCCACCCATCTGGTCTGTGGAAAAACTGTCTTCCACATGGAACCGGTCCCTGGTGCCAAAAAGGTTGGGGACCGCTGCTCCAGATGCATACCCCACTCACCTAGTAGCAAGTCCCACTGAATACCTGAGATGTATGGGACTGCAGCAGCAGCAAGTGCTTTTTCACTGTCGACTCATTGCTCAAATGATGCAAGTCTCTGTATGTTCGCTGACTTTTGCTTTGTTTTACTGCTGATATCTTCAGCATCCTAGGGTTCTCAACTTTCTTTCAGAGGCCTTTCTGGTGGCAAAGTACCCCCCCCCAAGGTACTAGAAGCAATTATACAGTCACAGTTGTGGCCCTAAGTTAAGGGTGGGTAATCGTATTCTGCAACTATAACCAAAAATTAGAAGGGCAGTAAATTCTATGGCTCATGCTCAGAAAACAGCTCAGAGGATTGATCTGAAACTTGGAAGTGCAGGAGAGGCTGGTTTGAGGTAGAAAGGTTAAGAAATGGGTTATTTTAATTTATAGGAATTTAAAGTTCAATGTATGACCTCCAGCAGGTCGACAAGTATTGTCTGTTTTATTTCTCGTAGCCTTTGCTGGAGTTAACATTGATGGGCCGATTTCTCTATTTGTACAGCATCGTTTGGGAAACCATTTGCTGTATCAGGTCAGAGGAAGGTCTAGTACATGCTACGCCATAGTAGTAACATAACATCATTGTGGGCTTTTATTAAAAAAATCAATCCCCTGCCGCTGCCGCTGCCGCTGCCGCTGCCGCCGCCACCACCCCAGGCCCATTTTAACCAATGGGAGTTCATAAGGTCCTTCCCTGGGCATGCCCAGAATTATACTGCAGGAGGGAGGGGTAAAAGGTGAGTGTGGCTGGTTACCAGGGAGATGGAATCGGCAGGGGAGGGGAAGCAGGTGAGGAAGGAGTAAATTATGTCAGGTAAGACTTTAGGCAATTGGGAGACAGTGAAGCTTGGGGCGAAATAGGAGCTGCAATATTAATTCTACTTTAATCAGCATATACATTATTTATATATAATAAATAATGTTTTTATTTTATTATACTGCAGAGGTGAGAAAACAAATGGTGAGCCTTTTTTTAAAAAAATAACTCATTCTGAAATCTAGCTTCCCAAGAGTTTTCCCTGAGACAGGCACTCTCTAAGATTGTATATCCTCACCCTCAGCATAGAAAAACCAATTCTGGAGTACTGCTGTTCATTTTTTGTACCTTGTTCCAAAATTTGTTCCTCTTCAAGTTCATAGCCCCTTAAATTTATTTTTCTTCCCCCTCTGAGGGCGATATTATGAGGGAGGTCAGGATTACAATGAGAGTTTAGAATACTTATTACTTGTACACGCAATTGTTCAGTGTTCTTCAAATACACTGCCTTACCTAATTACTTAAAAGGCAAGACATTTTACTTAGTGGTCAGTGTCATGAATACGGCAATATTATGGAGAGCTACGCTGCCCTAACCCCAGTCCTTACATATGGCTTAGGTTTGACCAAGTCTGCATATAGTTATGATGCAGTTTAGTAACCTATGAAATGCAAAGCTTGAATCCTTCCTGTGCTATAAACTCAAAAAGTAATTAAAAGCAAGCCACTCTTTTCTCTTGTTCCCTCTCAGCTCTTTTACTCATTCTGCAGTATGGGGAAATAATAGCCTACTGTATGGGATTTTTTCTTCCCAGGATTTCAAAAGCCCTGTGTGGGAGGTGTAGAGGAGGAGTAAGGAGGAATATGTTACCTGTGGGTTGGACTAGATGACCATATTTATTTATTATTCCATTTCTATACCACCACCCCCAATAGCAGAAGCTCTCTGTGTGGTTCACAGCAGTTCATAAAAATTACGAAGTTCAAATGTAGATAATAAAATACCACATAAAATTTCAATATACACAATTTAAAACAATTTAAACCGCTAAAAACAATTTAAATAGGAATATTAGATATATTGAAAAGACAGCTGACATAAATGTCCCCATCATATGGCATTAAATGCCATTAAATGCCTGGGAGCAGAGGGCAGTCTTAACCTGGTGCTGAAAAGATGATAGTGTTGGTGCCAGCCAGGTGGGTCTCAGTGGGAAGATCCTTCAAGATCCCTCCAGTTCTATCATTCTATGTAGATGGTATTGGTTGCCTGCTGGGTACTTGTAAGTTGTAATGGGGAATGGTAGCTTCAGTTGCATGGTAGCTTCAGTTGCATATACTCCATGTGTCTGTTCCAGTAAACAGACAGATCTGGGACTAAGGCTCACCACTCTGCCACTGTCAGCCATCCAGCTCCAAGGTAGTGGTGAAGATGGAACTAGCCACAGCATAGGATACCATACCGTATTGCCTAAATAACATGTCTGTTACGGGCATGGCCCTTAACACCTGTAATTTCCTAGCATTTTGGAGCTTGAGTGAACATGGAAAGCCCTTAACACAATATAACAAAAACTTTTTTGTTGTTGTTAATTGAATTCTTCTAATTACTTAGAACTCAGAGGCTTGTATTGTTTCAACAATACATGTGTTTGGCAGTCAGCTAAAGAGGAAGAAATCAACAGGACCAGAGATCTGGGAATAGAAGTCAGAGATGGAGCCAGCTGGAGCCATGTTCAACATCCTACTTCACTTCTTCTATGTTATAGCCAAAGACAAAGAAACAGGTAATTTATCCAGAGGCATCTATATCTTTACACTGTAAAGAGAGATGTGGTGTCTCAGAGCTACAAATAAAATCCCACTTAGTGAGTTATCCATCTGGCAAGGACTGCACCTGAGCAATCGTGTCTGAAAATTGCATTTTTGAGGCATTTGTGTTAAAAGTAGTTTTCCCATTTGATTTAAGAAGAAATGTAATATAGTTGTACAATCGGAACTATCATACAATTCTCACCAGGGTTCAGATTGAACAACAGCAGCATTTAGGCCAGAAACATATTTTCTAATCCAGTGCTCAAAAAAGGGTACCGTTGAGCATGCAGAGTGGCTGGCAGCCCTGCAATTCTCAAGGCCATCCTTGGGAAACCCACATCATTGTCAGAGGCTCCAGATACTATGAGGCCTATTCAGTGGCAAAAGTACCATTTATATCCTTTTCAACAAAGAGTCTTGCGGCACTTTAAAGACTTGGGGGGGGGTTAAAGACAAGGTAAAAAAAAACCTTAATAAATAAAGTGACAGATTTCTGTGGGAAAGCTCTCATGAATCCAGTTTGTCATGCACACAAACAGGGGCACCACTGGATCCAGACCACTGGTCAGAGGGCTGGGGCCCTGCAGCCTGGAGAACCTCTAAATGCAGTCTACCCCCCCCCCAAGGATGATGGGAGTTAGTCCAATACATTTGGAGGGCACCAGGTTGGGGAAGGCTGGTCTGACACAATTGGGGGTCAGTTTCACATATTCCTTGGTGGAACACCAATATTTGTGACCAAACGGACACTCGTAAGGGAGCAGCCGCCAATCCTGGCATCCTGACAAGTGTAGCTACATGAGACAGATTTTTGCAAACACATGTTTGATGCATTTGGACATAGAGTGTTAAGTGGCTTTGGGAGTGACAGGTTAGCACAGCAAGTCAGACCCCTTGTCCGTTGAGGCTCCTGCTCACCTCAGTTGGTAAACTGTTCTTGAAGGAGCAGAATATGGGCCACAGTTTCATACTGCTCCCATCAAACGCTGGAAGTCTTACCTTTAACATTGTTTTATTTTATCTGCTACTGTGCTACCATCTGCGGAGCTGGTAAAAGAGCAAAGCAGAATGAAGTAAACCAGTGCCGAGATAAGCAGTTAAAAGGATTTCCAAGGAAAGAGAGCTGGATAAACCCCCATCTAATTGCACACAAGCTTAGTTCGTCAGATTGCCATAACTGTTAAGGTCTGCACTGAAAACATTTTAGAGTCCTGAATATTCAAGGTCACCCAACATAGATGTATGGTTATCAAGAGAGGAAATTGACACAGGAAAAGAACGGAAAGGCCCCTTACTCCCAGAACATCATCACAGAATTAGAAGACCAACATAATCCATAAAACTTCATTGTTGTATAATGCAAAAAATCAAGACAGAATAAACTTTTTAACCATACTACCCAGATAACAAAAAACACTGTGTGTGTGTGCGTGCATGCGCGCGCGCGCACGCGCGCACACACAATATTATGTGTTGTCCTACGAGCCTCCACAAGACAATCTACGGTAATACAAAGGTTTGATACTCTTTGTATTTAGTTAACACCAAACAAAGATGAATTGGCTAAAACAGCTTCTTATTGTTCATTATGCTTTGCAACAGGGGGTAAAACACACACAAAAGGATGCTCTTTCTTGTTCATGGATAAACCTAGTCTGAACGAGCCTGTGCTTTCAAGGAAAGGCAGCAGAGGGTTCAGACTTAGATCTGAGTAAAGCATATCTCGGCCAAGGGAGTGGATGCAGACCCCATTTAGAGAGATACACTTGATCTATTCTATACCAATTATCTACCAAAGACCATCCCAAGTCTCCCATGTTCTGCCTTTCACTCTAAACTGTACTTGCACAAAGCCAAATGTTTTGTAACCAAACACAAGAGCCATCAATGTGTGGTGTAAACATTAACAGATTGGAGGAAACTTCTTTTTTCTGGCCTGACTCGTCTCAGTCCTGTTGGCTCCTCATACCAACCCATGCAAGACTGACACAGAGCATGAATCAAACTCAGTTCCACCAGAAATTCCTTGTGAATAAAACAGATCTGCCAGAACAACATTTTTTAAAACATTGGACCTGAAGGAGCTCCAGGGTCCATTTCTGTGGAGTGTTGTGTAGCAATAGGATTATTTTAAAAAGGGACATCTATCAGGCTTTGTGAGCCTATAAATGCTCAAGAATGTGGAATGTCATGTTGGAGACCCCACTTAATGGCTTCTAATGTCCCAAAGGCCCAGGCCAGGATAAGCTACAGCAGAATAGGACTGAAGGGAAGGAGGCAGTGGCCTGAAGTAAGCCTTCAGATGGAGCAGTGAGGAGGCAAGGATCCCTGGGCATAGAGAGAGGAAGGAACAGGAGTCATAGAAAAGAAAGGTGAGGTAGCTCAGGTGGCTGAGATAAGAACCTTGGACCAACAGCATCCACTCACCTTTCCACTTAGCTACAGTCCATCTTTATTGCCCCATTTCCATATAGATCCCCATCTTTTTGTTGGGCATATTTCTAGTAATATAATAATTGCTCTCCAACATCCATTTTACCCTAAGCATTAGAGGTATTATTTGTAAATTTCTATGACTTACTTGAGCCTATCTGCTCTGCACACACACCTTGTAGCAACACATTGCTTTGCTTCTACTCTCCATGGCATGATGTGGTCTAGATTGTGTGGAATTCTCAGGGTGGAGGAGCTACTGTGAACATGGCCTTGCTTTGCTGAAGGAGGCTGGCCTTTTGGTTTCTTGATCATATGATTCCTGGATGTTCATCGGTAACAAAGAAGCATGCCATGACTTTAAAAAATACTTATTTTTATCTTCAAACTGTTTTGCCTGGAGGCTGCAATTACATACCAGGGTTTACTAATTTCTGTGCAACTCTACTATTCTGTTAGATATATATCCCTCAATGGGGCAATTTCTTAAATCACATGAACCACATCAAGCTTCAAGAGATACCAAAGGGGGCTTGAGTATCAGGAGGCATGCATGCTTATTACCACATGTACATACACAAATGGACACAAAGCTAAAGATCTGGGATCCTGGCATTAAATCAGCAGTACCAGAGTATATAGACAATTCAAAGGGATGCTGTTAGGATTATGCAATGTGCTTGGGGCTATGGACATCTTGTACCAAATCAGCTCAAAATCTCTGAAGACAGTGGCTTGTGCTGGAGAATCTGGAGCCTGAAGTACAGAGCAGAAGATACTGCTCCATCAGCAACCTAAAGGCAGAAGGTAAAGCACTTAGACTTTCTCCACAGATTTCACACTTCCTGGCAACCCCAAGGGGAGATGTTCAGCACCTCTATTCCATGACAAAGGCTCTGAGACCAAATACACACCGTCCAGCCTTTCCCAATTTGTTGCCCTGCAGATGTGCTGGACTACAACTCCCATCACCCCAGCCAGCATGGGCATTGGCCATGCTGGCTGGGGTGATGGGAGCTGTAGTCCAGCACATCTGCAGGGCAACAAATTAGGAAAGGCTGACATAGTCCATGGTAGACAAAATGGCTGGGTTCTACTCTCAGATTTGATGTTCCTGGTTCAAATCCCATAAGTACAGCATCCCCAACCTGCTACTCTCTGGCTGTTTAGGACCAGCTCCCATCATCCC
This sequence comes from Shinisaurus crocodilurus, assembly GCA_021292165.1. Classification (NCBI taxonomy): domain Eukaryota; kingdom Metazoa; phylum Chordata; class Lepidosauria; order Squamata; family Shinisauridae; genus Shinisaurus; species Shinisaurus crocodilurus. Next base: position 69,186,085 of record CM037878.1, on the reverse strand, counting down.
CAGCCAGCATAGTCAATAGTCAGAAATGCTGGGAGTTGCAGCTCAAAATATCTGAAGGGCACCAGCTTGGGGAAGGCTGCTATAGTAGAACGAGCCACGAAAGGAACTGATTTGACTATTTCGATTTAGATTTACATGGTATCTCCCACTTGAGTTTTATTCATAGACTCACAAATACTAAAACCAGAATAAAAGAGCTTCCAGGGCCCAAACTACCTTCCAAAAGGAAGGCTCTTCCCATCAATCTACACAGTGACTCAAGCAATTCAACTAAATCACATGCTTCAGGAAGACACCTCCCTCCAGGTGTCTAATGTTTATTAAAAAAAACTAGCCCCATCTCCATTGGTTCATGCTAACTACCTTCAAAGCACTGGATTAATTTAGGCAGGTTCGCATGTCACACTAACCCACCCTGGCAATAAGCCACAGTGGGTTGGTTGTTTTATGAACCATCTACTGTGCACCTGACAAACAATCAGGCTCACTCCTTCACCCTCAATCCTCCAGCCCATATCACAGGGGACTTGGTGGCTGAAACCACTTTGTCTCCTCCCCCCGCTGCAACTGTGAGCCATTTTTTGGCTCGCTGCAGCTTTTCCCCCTTTATCTTTTTTTGGGGGGGGACAGCCAGTGACAACCGCTGCAAAGTGCCCAAGTGGCACATTGGAGGGGCTGTCACTGGTTTCCCAACCCATGTTAAAAAAAAAATAAAAATTGCACTCCAAATGTGTGTGTATTTTTTCATAATTTTTTAAAATTATTTTCTTCTAGCCATACTTGTGCAGGTACAGAGGTGCGCGCTTCCATGGGTCCAAAATAGGAAGTCTCACCTGGACGATGTCCTGGAGGATACCTGCTGCCAAAGTGCAGCAGGTACCAACCCTGGACATTGACCCAGAGAGGCTTCAAGTAAGTTTTTCCCCCCACTTTGCTTTCCCCTGGCAAGTGTCAAAAGGCAAGCTGTCAAGGGGAAGCAAAGCCGTGAGTGATCTTTGCTCACGAAAGGAGGTAGGCACCTTTTTTACCCCCTTCACAGCAAGATTCTCAGGGTTTTGCGTGCCACCCCATAGGTCCCAGTGCCCCCAACTTTTCCACCCATTCTGAGACTAGGTGCTCGGGAAGGTGGAAAGTGCACCCCACCCCCTTTTTGCTGACATGCACTTCTGACAAGTGTCAGAGAAGTAGGGCTTTTCCCCCCCCCCTTTTTTTTGAAAAGGGGATTTAGGAAGGGGAAAGGGGGATAGATTGGACAGGGGAGTATACAGACCCTCCGGATCATTATAAGAATTTGCTGACCTACAAAGAGAAAATAACTGCAGCTTGAAGGTTTTGCAATTCTGTACTCTGTGCATCCTAACTAAATTAATTGCATTTGATTGTTTTCTTGAATTTTTTTAGCCTACATTTAGCCCATGTGCACCATACTGAAAAAAATGATATAGAAATACATGGTTTTGGGGTTTTTTAAAGGTTTCATAATGTTGTTGCTCCCCATGAGCCTTGAGAATAGGGAGTTAGGTAAAAGATGGCTACATTTTAAAAGGGAAATAATTACAGCCTCTGTTCTTGTTGTCCTATGAAAATACAACTTCCCACTGTGCCATCATGTGGAACTAAAGGAAATTGCTCTTTTGCCATGTTCAACATAGAATCAACAGCAGTTTGAGAGCTGAGCCCAGGGACAAGCAACTTGTCAGAATTCCTGAGTGGTCACCATTTTTTGTGGCAGGCCAAGGTCTTGGGTCTGCTATCACAACACACACACAGAACCCAATTTGCCACCAGACTCGACATCCTTGCATGACCTCATCTCTTGTGGTGGCAAACCAGCCAAATGTTGGTCAGAGCAAATGTTTCATTATTGTTTAATGCACATTTTGAAGCTGTGATGCTTGAAAATAAGGGACATTACATTCCAATGAAATGTTTTATTCTGGAATAAGGGACAGGTGTTGTTTTTAATAAGAAACATCAGACAGCTGAAGGTCACAATCAGAAATTGTATGTTTCTGTCCTACTGCGGGCAGCTGGCTAAAAATAAAGAAGTACTACAGTTCCTTGGGGCTACCTGTGGCTAGGAACTAAAAAGAGCAGGAGGCAAGCCCACCAAGGTCCATAGGGTAAGGTTCTGAGGGGAGGCAAAATAACTGTGTGTATATATCTCCATCAAACTGAGCTCCTGATGTCCTATATTCTCATCTCATATAGGGAATGCGGACACAGAAGTCCAGCCTAACAAGTAGGGTGCGCACTTATGCATTGCCAAAAAAGAGAAATACATCCCAAAAAAATGAGGAAAATAAACACAAATGTGCATATGCTAACATAATTTATAATTATGATGATGATTATTTATATACCGCCCAACAGCCAAAGTTCTCTGGATGGTTTATATCAATAAAAGACATAATACAATATAAAATATACACAATAAAAACATTATAAAAATTTAAAACCAAGTTTAAAAAGACACAAAAAGCTAAAACAAATTAATGCAATGTGACCCATAAAAGATTAAAAATAACCACCCCACCATGCACTATATAGAGTTGTTAAAAGCCTCTGCATAGAGGGCAGTCTTAACCTGGCGCTGAAAGGATTGTAGAGTTGGCGCCAGGTGGGCCTCAGGGGGGAGCTTGTTCCAGAGTTGGGGGGCTACTACCACAGAGAAGGCCCTCCCTCTGGTCGCATCTCTCTGAGCCTCCCTCAGAGGCGGCAACCAGAGGAAGCCCCCAGATGTTGAGCATAGTATTCGGGTAGATTGTGATTGGGAGAGGCATTCCATCAAGTATTGTGATCCTAAACTGTGTAGGGCTTTAAAAACTTAAGACGAGCACCTTGAATCGGGCTCAGAAGCATACAGGTAGCCAGTGCAAGCGGGCCAGAACTGGTGTTATGTGTTCAGACCTTCTGGTCCCACTAATGAGTCTGGCTGCTGCATTTTGCACCAGCTGCAGCTTCCGAACAGTCTTCAAGGGCAGTCCCACGTAAAGTGCATTGCAGTAGTCTAGCTTTGAGATCACCAGAGCGTAGATTACTGAAATCAGGCTATCCCTGGCCAGATAGGGGCGTAGCTGGGCCATCAGCCGGAGCTAGTAGAAGGCACTCCGTGCCACTGAGGCCACTTAAGCCTCAAGTGACAAAGATTCAAGGAGAACCCCCAAGTTATGGACCTGCTCCTTTAAGGGGAGTGCAACCCCATCCAGAACAGGTTGCATTTACATGTATAAATGCAAATTTAGAAATTATAATTTAAATAGAAATACAATTTCACCATGGGGAAGACTGAGCAAGTGACCTGTATGAAGAAGAAAACTTCTTTTTTGAAAGCAGGGCCATCCTGAGCTCAAACTTTCAAGTCAAGTTTGTTCCGCTGTCAGAATGATCCTTGACTGCAGTGCTTGTGCAAATTTTAATGGTTTTGCTTTCTCATCTTTGGCATCTGGTATCGAAAGGACTCCAAATTTAGGCCAACTGGAATCAGACTGTGTCACACTTTTGCCTCCGCTTGGAAAAGCACTGCTTGGGGTTACAGGTTTTTGTTGTTTACTGTTTTTGGGGTGGCCGGGCACATGTTGCCCACCCCTGCTGTAAAGCAATCTGCTTGGTTACCACTGCTGCCCTCAAAGTCCAGCAATTGTACCCGCTATCAGGTTTCCATTCTGAATTTGATGTGAATAAATCCAGCTGTAAAATCCAGGGTGGAGTCCAACATGAAGCTGGTGCTTCTTATGACCTTCCCCAGAATGGCTGGATTACTGGGCAGGACCCTAATATGCAAGGAGTATGATCCCCAGGTGCTCATTAAGAAGTAAATCCTACCTTGTTCCCTGCTAATATTTAATACACTTACAGCACAATGTATAAACGTCTACCCAGACTTAAGTCCCATTGAGTTCAATGGAACTTGCTCCCAGTTAAGACAACATAGGATTGCAGTCTTAAATAATTTTAAGTGTATTGGGCTGTGTTTACATTTTTGTAATCTGCATGGATTCCCCACCCCAATATGGTTCACACTTCAGCCCCCTCACCACCAAATTTTGGGCTACTGGCCCAGGTAGTTGTCCCAAAAATACAAAAATGTTGTCTATACAAATTAGATTGGCGGAATCATGCTTCTTCAGTCATAACACATTCCTCCACATCAGTGCTTTTGGAACTATTCTTGGGGAGGAGTACATGTGGGAAATACGTACTCATTGAAAAATTCATATAATTTTTTCAAGACCAATTCATGGAATCTTTTCAGAACATCCAACAATTGCTGGCACTTCCACAAGTTAAAGAAATAAAAAAGTAAAACAATTATCTCTGCCACTGGCAAAATGCAATTGGATACAAATCAGGGACACGGCAGGAAGGGAAATGGCATAAACGGTTACTGATAGTACGTGACAGAATGTAATCCTCTAACTATGCTTGTGCTACATTATAAATCTTCTGTTAAAACTTTATTGAACTTAGTAAAAACATCGATTTAAGAAAAGTATGGGAAATATCAGTCATGGAAAAATGCAGCCAAAAAAATGAAAGATGGCAAGGTTTGAGAGAAATACAAGGGAAAAAAGAGTTGAGTACAGTTTTTAATAAGCATCACAGGAAAGAGGTATGCAGCTCACAGAGCTCTTAGATGAGAAAGAACAGTTGCCTTCCAACAGGAACATATACAGATAAGCTAAGTAACTGCTAATAGACTGAACTTTGCACGAACTCCACTGAATGAGCTAGTAACACCCAAAATGTCACCAGTATTCTAACACACCATGCTGGAGGGGAGGAGGAAACAAACTGGCCAAGGTTATGTATGTTTATAGGGCCACAGAAGTGGCTCTATAGTTAAGGTGTGCTGCATTCTCTGATAAAACCATGGAAATGCTATGCCTTAGAAAACCTTTGTAATTTTGGTCAGGACATCCCATGGAGATGACACTGATGCACTTTGCATGTCACACTAAGCCAGTGCTTCTCAAATAGTGGGGCGGGCCCCCCAGGGGGGGCGCGAGGCTCCGTAAAGGGGGGCTCGCTTGACCTCAGTTAAAAGTTTTTTTTAATATTGTGTTCCTTTAAATCCTGTGCTCCTTTAAATCTTTTCTGCTACAGTTAATAAAGCTATTCTTTGTTGTAAATTGATCCACATTTCTTTCTTTTTTTATTCTCTTATACGTTAATAAGGATACAGTGTTATGCAGAGGTGTACTTATAACAATTTTATAGACAAATGATACTATTTACAGTCAGCGCGGGGGGCGCAAAATGTTTTCTTCTTCCTAGGGGGGGCATGACAGAAAATAATTGAGAAGCACTGCACTAAGCCATTATGGGTTGTTATCATGGGTAGTCACAGAATGGCTTAGCGTAATGTCCAAGCCCAGAACAGTTTTTCCATCATGGGTAGCTTTGTGCAAATAAGCCAGTCTGAGAACCCATGGCTTGTAGTAGGGTTGTTTAGGGTGGCTTAGTGTGATGTCTGAACCCAGCAGGGTAATTTTTCCATTGGTTCTTGGGAACGGCTAGAGAGCTGCCTGGCAAGGGAGGTGAAAACTCCTGGTGCTCCTCGCAATCTCGCTTGTGCTGCTGCCATTCTCCCTCATCCCTACTCTCAGCCTCAGAATGGATTTTTAATTTGGGGGGGGCAGGAATCTTGAAGAAAGGACCCTGGAGAGTGCCCAGAATGTATTTGCAAGGTTTTAAAAATTATTTATTTAAGGTCCTGCGCAAGGGCACAGGAGCAAATGACTGCTGCTAGGATTTTTTTTAATAGTAATTTTCTACTCTGTTGTACTGCTCTGCCATGAGATTTGTGCAATTTCTCCCCTTAGTTTTACTGCTTTGCCATGACATTTGCATACATTTAGCGATCCCGCTCACTGCTCTGTAACCGGTGTATATATATCTGACAGCAAGCAATGGAGAACCGTGAAGGTAAGTGACAAGCACAACGCAGGGTGGGGAGCTGAAAGCAGCAGGGCAGCTGCAGGACAGAAGGCGCTTTGGCAGCAGGTGTGCTTACTTCAGTGTAACATGAAACAGCTTTTATTTAAAAAGGTGTTCACTAGACAGGAAAGTGCAGAAGCAGAGGACATTGGAGGGGGATATGGGTATGCCTGGCTAAATAGGGGACAGGCAAGGCAAGACCCCGGAAAAAAAAGGTTGCAAACACATTCCGGCATTCATAAGGGCTCAGAAAATTATTCCCTTTTGTGATCTGATGAGGGGGAGAGCTCCCCTCATTAGCTGGCTGCTGGCAACCACAAAGGACCAATTGCAGAGAGGTTGCTGACATAGGGAATGAGGAAAAGAAGATTTCTGCCACAAAGCCCCCTGGGATACATGCCGGGAGCGGGCTGGAGAACTGAGAGGGACTGAGGGAGAAACAAGCCACAGGAAGTCACTGAGCTGGCAATCGTCTGTCAGAAGTAAGGGACAAGCCACACACCCACTGTGGCTTCTGCTCAGGGTGGCTTGCATGAAGTGTGGACTTGCCCATTATGTTATGCTGAATTCCTAGGGACATTCTTGAGAAATAGATACCGAGATTTGCTTTACTTTAGATTACACTATCATTCAAGACTTAGAATGGGTTTGTTCGCACGTCATGGTAAGCCACCCTGCGAATAACCAATGGTGGGGTGTGTTGGCAGAACAACCTACAGTGTGCCCGACAGACAATAAGGCTCACTGTCGGTTGTCCTCCCTGCTTCTCCCTCAGCCCTCCATGTAGTATCCCAGGGGACCTGGCAGCTAAAGCCACCTTGTCTCCTCTTCCTGCTGCAATCATGAGCCCTTTTTCA